>CAWUFW010005913.1:0-1243268 GCA_963921515.1 Calotriton arnoldi | reverse complement strand
GTGTACTTCGTTCAGTTACGTATTGCTCATATGCAAATCAGTCTTGACCCTGTGCCTCATGGGAACAGTCCAGCCCGAACTGCCAAGCCAGGTCCTCCCCGGACCGGAAACAAGCATCCTAGGACCGGTTTTGGGGTTTCACCCTCTTCAGCCAGGATAGCTTGATTCCAGTGGCACAGTGAGCCCAGGACCCACGTCTGGGCATACCTGGCGCACTTAGGGCGAGAAAGCAAAGACACACAATTGATGGACGGAATGCAGAACAAATCAAAACATTCACCCCCAGTCAAGAGATCTGGGTTAAATCCATCATTCTTTTGCTCACCATGCCACCCCAGTTTAGACCTGGCCATATGCAAATCAGTCCTGACCCTGTGCCTCATGGGAACAGTCCAGCCAGTACTGCCAAGCCAGGTCCTCCCTGAACCGGAAACAAGCATCCTAGGACCGGTTTCGGGGTTTCACCCCTCTTCAGCCAGGATAGCTTGATTCCAGTGGCACAGTGAGCCCAGGACCCACGTCTGGGCATACCTGGCGCACTTAGGGCGAGAAAGCAAAAGACACACAATTGATGGACGGAATGCAGAACAAATCAAAACATTCACCCCCAGTCAAGAGATCTGGGTTAAATACATCATTCTTTTGCTCACCATGTCACCTCAGTTTAGACCTGGCCATATGCAAATCAGTCTTGACCCTGTGCCTCATGGGAACAGTCCAGCCCGAACTGCCAAGCCAGGTCCTCCCTGGACCGGAAACAAGCATCCTAGGACCGGTTTCGGGGTTTCACCCCTCTTCAGCCAGGATAGCTTGATTCCAGTGGCACAGTGAGCCCAGGACCCACGTCTGGGCATACCTGGCGCACTTAGGGCGAGAAAGCAGAAGACACACAATTGATGGACGGAATGCAGAACAAATCAAAACATTCACCACCAGTCAAGAGATCTGGGTTAAATCCATCTTTATTTTGCTCACCATGCCACCCCAGTTTAGACCTGGCCATATGCAAATCAGTGTTGACCCTGTGCCTCATGGGAACAGTCCAGCCCGAACTGCCAAGCCAGGTCCTCCCTGGACCAGAAACAAGCATCCTAGGACCGGTTTCGGGGTTTCACCCCTCTTCAGCCAGGATAGCTTGATTCCAGTGGCACAGTGAGCCCAGGACCCACGTCTGGGCATACCTGGCTCACTTAGGGTGAGAAAGCAAAAGAGACACAATTGATGGACGGAATGCAGAACAAATCAAAACATTCACGCCCAGTCAAGAGATCTGGGTTAAATCCATCATTCTTTTGCTCACAATGCCACCCCAGTTTGGACCTGGCCATATGCAAATCAGTCTTGATCCTGTGCCTCATGGGAACAGTGCAGCCCGAACTGCCAAGCCAGGTCCTCCCTGGACCGGAAACAAGCATCCTAGTACCGGTTGCGGGGTTTCACCCCTCTTCAGCCAGGATAGCTTGATTCCAGTGGCACATTGAGCCCGGACCCACGTCTGGGCATACCTGGCGCACTTAGGGCGAGAAAGCAAAAGACACACAATTGATGGACGGAATGCAGAACAAATCAAAACATTCATCCCCAGTCAAGAGATCTGGGTTAAATCCATCATTCTTTTGCTCACCATGCCACCCCAGTTTAGACCTGGCCATATGCAAATCAGTCTTGACCCTGTGCCTCATGGGAACAGTCCAGCCCGAACTGCCAAGCCAGGTCCTCACTGGACCAGAAACAAGCATCCTAGGACCGGTTTCGGGGTTTCACCCCTCTTCAGCCAGGATAGCTTGATTCCAGTGGCACAGTGAGCCCAGGACCCACGTCTGGGTATACCTGGCGCACTTAGGGCAAGAAAGCAAAAGACACACAATTGATGCACGGAATGCAGAACAAATCAAAACATTCACCCCCAGTCAAGAGATCTGGGTTAAATCCATCATTCTTTTGCTCACCATGCCACCCCAGTTTAGACCTGGCCATATGCAAATCAGTCTTGACCCTGTGCCTCATGGGAACAGTCCAGCCCGAACTGCCAAGCCAGGTCCTCCCTGGACCGGAAACAAGCATCCCAGGACCGGTTTCGGGGTTTCACCCCTCTTCAGCCAGGATAGCTTGATTCCATGGCACAGTGAGCCCAGGACCCACGTCTGGGCATACCTGGCGCACTTAGGGCGAGAAAGCAAAAGACACACAATTGATGGACGGAATGCAGAACAAATCAAAACATTCACCCCCAGTCAAGAGATCTGGGTTAAATCCATCATTCTTTTGCTCACCATGCCACCCCAGTTTAGACCTGGCCATATGCAAATCAGTCTTGACCCTGTGCCTCATGGGAACAGTCCAGCCCGAACTGCCAAGCCAGGTCCTCCCTGGACCGGAAACAAGCATCCTAGGACCGGTTTCGGGGTTTCACCCCTCTTCAGCCAGGATAGCTTGATTCCAGTGGCACAGTGAGCCCAGGACCCACGTCTGGGCATACCTGGTGCACTAGGGAGAGAAAGCAAAAGACACACAATTGATGGACGGAATGCAGAACAAATCAAAACATTCACCCCCAGTCAAGAGATCTGGGTTAAATCCATCATTCTTTTGCTCACCATGCCACCCCAGTTTAGACCTGGCCATATGCAAATCAGTCTTGACCCTGTGCCTCATGGGAACAGTCCATCCCAAACTGCCAAGCCAGGTCCTCCCTGGACCGGAAACAAGCATCCTAGGACCGGTTTCGGGGTTTCACCCCTCTTCAGCCAGGATAGCTTGATTCCAGTGGCACAGTGAGCCCAGGACCCACGTCTGGGCATACCTGGCGCACTTAGGGCGAGAAAGCAAAAGACACACAATTGATGGACGGAATGCAGAACAAATCAAAACATTCACCCCCAGTCAAGAGATCTGGGTTAAATCCATCATTATTTTGCTCACCATGCCACCCAAGTTTAGACCTGGCCATATGGAAATCAGTCTTGACCCTGTGCCTCATGGGAACAGTCCAGCCCGAACTGCCAAGCCAGGTCCTCCCTGGACCGGAAACAAGCATCCTAGGACCGGTTTCGGGGTTTCACCCCTCTTCAGCCAGGATAGCTTGATTCCAGTGGCACAGTGAGCCCAGGACCCACGTCTGGGCATACCTGGCGCACTTAGGGTGAGAAAGCAAAAGACACACAATTGATGGACGGAATGCAGAACAAATCAAAACATTCATCCCCAGTCAAGAGATCTGGGTTAAATCCATCATTCTTTTGCTCACCATGCCACCCCAGTTTAGACCTGGCCATATGCAAATCAGTCTTGACCCTGTGCCTCATGGGAACAGTCCAGCCCGAACTGTCAAGCCAGGTCCTCCCTGGACAGGAAACAAGCATCCTAGGATCGGCTTTGGGGTTTCACCCCTCTTCAGCCAGGATAGCTTGATTCCAGTGGCACAGTGAGCCCAGGACCCACGTCTGGGCATACCTGGCGCACTTAGGGCGAGAAAGCAAAAGACACAATTGATGGACGGAATGCAGAACAAATCAAAACATTCACCCCCAGTCAAGAGATCTGGGTTAAATCCATCATTCTTTTGCTCACCATGCCACCCCAATTTAGACCTGTTCATATGCAAATCAGTCTTGACCCTGTGCCTCATGGGAACAGTCCAGCCTGAACTGCCAAGCCAGGTCCTCCCTGGACCGGAAACAAGCATCCTAGGACCGGTTTCGGGGTTTCACCCCTCTTCAGCCAGGATAGCTTGATTCCAGTGGCACAGTGAGCCCAGGACCCACGTCTGGGCATACCTGGCGCACTTGGGGTGAGAAAGCAAAAGACACACAATTGATGGACGGAATGCAGAACAAATCAAAACATTCACCCCCAGTCAAGAGATCTGGGTTAAATCCATCATTCTTTTGCTCACCATGCCACCCCAGTTTAGACCTGGCCATATGCAAATCAGTCTTGACCCTGTGCCTCATGGGAACAGTCCAGCCTGAACTGCCAAGCCAGGTCCTCCCTGGACCGGAAACAAGCATCCTAGGACCGGTTTCGGGGTTTCACCCCTCTTCAGCCAGGATAGCTTGATTCCAGTGGCACAGTGAGCCCAGGACCCACGTCTGGGCATACCTGGCGCACTTAGGGCGAGAAAGCAAAAGACACACAATTGATGGACGGAATGCAGAACAAATCAAAACATTCACCCCCAGTCAAGAGATCTGGGTTAAATCCCTCATTATTTTGCTCACCATGCCACCCCAGTTTAGACCTGGCCATATGGAAATCAGTCTTGACCCTGTGCCTCATGGGAACAGTCCAGCCCGAACTGCCAAGCCAGGTCCTCCCTGGACCGGAAACAAGCATCCTAGGACCGGTTTCGGGTTTCGCCCCTCTTCAGCCAGGATAGCTTGATTCCAGTGGCACAGTGAGCCCAGGACCCACGTCTGGGCATACCTGGCGCACTTAGGGTGAGAAAGCAAAAGACACACAATTGATGGACGGAATGCAGAACAAATCAAAACATTCATCCCCAGTCAAGAGATCTGGGTTAAATTCATCATTCTTTTGCTCACCATGCCACCCCAGTTTAGACCTGGCCATATGCAAATCAGTCTTGACCCTGTGCCTCATGGGAACAGTCCAGCCCGAACTGCCAAGCCAGGTCCTCCCTGGACAGGAAACAAGCATCCTAGGATCGGTTTTGGGGTTTCACCCCTCTTCAGCCAGGATAGCTTGATTCCAGTGGCACAGTGAGCCCAGGACCCACGTCTGGGCATACCTGGCGCACTTAGGGCGAGAAAGCAAAAGACACACAATTGATGGACGGAATGCAGAACAAATCAAAACATTCACCCCCAGTCAAGATATCTGGGTTAAATCCATCATTCTTTTGCTCACCATGCCACCCCAGTTTAGACCTGGCCATATGCAAATCAGTCTTGACCCTGTGCCTCATGGGAACAGTCCAGCCTGAACTGCCAAGCCAGGTCCTCCCTGGACCGGAAACAAGCATCCTAGGACCGGTTTCGGGGTTTCACCCCTCTTCAGCCAGGATAGCTTGATTCCAGTGGCACAGTGAGCCCAGGACCCACGTCTGGGCATACCTGGCGCACTTAGGGTGAGAAAGCAAAAGACACACAATTGATGGATGGAATGCAGAACAAATCAAAACATTCACCCCCAGTCAAGAGATCTGGGTTAAATCCATCATTCTTTTGCTCACCATGCCACCCCAGTTTAGACCTGGTCATATGCAAATCAGTCTTGACCCTGTGTCTCATGGGAACAGTCCAGCCCGAACTGCCAAGCCAGGTCCTCCCTGGACCGGAAACAAGCATCCTAGGACCGGTTTCGGGGTTTCACCCCTCTTCAGCCAGGATAGCTTGATTCCAGTGGCACAGTGTGCCCAGGACACACGTCTGGGCATACCTGGCGCACTTAGGGCGAGAAAGCAAAAGACACACAATTGATGGACGGAATGCAGAACAAATCAAAACATTCACCCCTAGTCAAGAGATCTGGGTTAAATCCATCATTATTTTGCTCACCATGCCACCTCAGTTTAAACCTGGCCATATGCAAATCAGTCTTGACCCTGTGCCTCATGGGAACAGTCCAGCCCGAACTGCCAAGCCAGGTCCTCCCTGGACCGGAAACAAGCATCCTAGGACCGGTTTCGGGGTTTCACCCCTCTTCAGCCAGGATAGCTTGATTCCAGTGGCACAGTGAGCCCAGGACCCACGTCTGGGCATACCTGGCGCACTTAGGGCAAGAAAGCAAAAGACACACAATTGATGGACGGAATGCAGAACAAATCAAAACATTTACCCCCAGTCAAGAGATCTGGGTTAAATCCATCTTTCTTTTGCTCACCATGCCACCCCAGTTTAGACCTGGCCATATGCAAACCAGTCTTGACCCTGTGCCTCATGGGAACAGTCCAGCCCGAACTGCCAAGCCAGGTCCTCCCTGGACCGGAAACAAGCATCCTAGGACCGGTTTCGGGTTTCACCCTCTTCAGCCAGGATAGCTTGATTCCAGTGGCACAGTGAGCCCAGGACCCACGTCTGGGCATACCTGGCGCACTTAGGGTGAGAAAGCAAAAGACACACAATTGATGGACGGAATGCAGAACAAATCAAAACATTCATCCCCAGTCAAGAGATCTGGGTTAAATTCATCATTCTTTTGCTCACCATGCCACCCCAGTTTAGACCTGGCCATATGCAAATCAGTCTTGACCCTGTGCCTCATGGGAACAGTCCAGCCCGAACTGCCAAGCCAGGTCCTCCCTGGACAGGAAACAAGCATCCTAGGATCGGTTTTGGGGTTTCACCCTCTTCAGCCAGGATAGCTTGATTCCAGTGGCACAGTGAGCCCAGGACCCACGTCTGGGCATACCTGGCGCACTTAGGGCGAGAAAGCAAAAGACACACAATTGATGGACGGAATGCAGAACAAATCAAAACATTCACCCCCAGTCAAGATATCTGGGTTAAATCCATCATTCTTTTGCTCACCATGCCACCCCAGTTTAGACCTGGCCATATGCAAATCAGTCTTGACCCTGTGCCTCATGGGAACAGTCCAGCCTGAACTGCCAAGCCAGGTCCTCCCTGGACCGGAAACAAGCATCCTAGGACCGGTTTCGGGGTTTCACCCTCTTCAGCCAGGATAGCTTGATTCCAGTGGCACAGTGAGCCCAGGACCCACGTCTGGGCATACCTGGCGCACTTAGGGTGAGAAAGCAAAAGACACACAATTGATGGATGGAATGCAGAACAAATCAAAACATTCACCCCCAGTCAAGAGATCTGGGTTAAATCCATCATTCTTTTGCTCACCATGCCACCCCAGTTTAGACCTGGCCATATGCAAATCAGTCTTGACCCTGTGCCTCATGGGAACAGTCCAGCCCGAACTGCCAAGCCAGGTCCTCCCTGGACCGGAAACAAGCATCCTAGGACCGGTTTCGGGGTTTCACCCTCTTCAGCCAGGATAGCTTGATTCCAGTGGCACAGTGTGCCCAGGACCCACGTCTGGGCATACCTGGCGCACTTAGGGCGAGAAAGCAAAAGACACACAATTGATGGACGGAATGCAGAACAAATCAAAACATTCACCCCCAGTCAAGAGATCTGGGTTAAATCCATCATTCTTTTGCTCACCATGCCACCCCAGTTTAGACCTGGCCATATGCAAATCAGTCTTGACCCTGTGCCTCATGGGAACAGTCCAGCCCGAACTGCCAAGCCAGGTACTCCCTGGACCGGAAACAAGCATCCTAGGACCGGTTTCGGGGTTTCACCCCTCTTCAGCCAGGATAGCTTGATTTCAGTGGCACAGTGAGCCCTGGACCCACGTCTGGGCATACCTGGCGCACTTAGGGCAAGAAAGCAAAAGACACACAATTGATGGACGGAATGCAGAACAAATCAAAACATTCACCCCCAGTCAAGAGATCTGGGTTAAATCCATCTTTCTTTTGCTCACCATACCACCCCAGTTTAGACCTGGCCATATGCAAATCAGTCTTGACCCTGTGCCTCATGGGAACAGTCCAGCCTGAACTGCCAAGCCAGGTCCTCCCTGGACCGGAAACAAGCATCCTAGGACCGGTTTCGGGTTTCACCCCTCTTCAGCCAGGATAGCTTGATTCCAGTGGCACAGTGAGCCCAGGACCCACGTCTGGGCATACCTGGCGCACTTAGGGCGAGAAAGCAAAAGACACACAATTGATGGACAGAATGCAGAACAAATCAAAACATTCACCCCCAGTCAAGAGATCTGGGTTAAATCCATCATTCTTTTGTTCACCATGCCACGCCAGTTTAGACCTGGCCATATGCAAATCAGTCTTGACCCTGTGCCTCATGGGATCAGTGCAGCCCGAACTGCCAAGCCAGGTCCTCCCTTGACCGGAAACAAGCATCCTAGGACCGGTTTCGGGGTTTCACCCCTCTTCAGCCAGGATAGCTTGATTCCAGTGGCACAGTGAGCCCAGGACCCACGTCTGGGCATACCTGGCGCACTTAGGGCGAGAAAGCAAAAGACACACAATTGATGGACGGAATGCAGAACAAATCAAAACATTCACCCCCAGTCAAGAGATCTGGGTTAAATCCATCATTCTTTTGCTCACCATGCCACCCCAGTTTAGACCTGGCCATATGCAAATCAGTCTTGACCCTGTGCCTCATGGGAACAGTCCAGCCCGAACTGCCAAGCCAGGTCCTCCCTGGACCGGAAACAAGCATCCAAGGACCGGTTTCGGGGTTTCACCCCTCTTCAGCCAGGATAGCTTGATTCCAGTGGCATAGTGAGCCCAGGACCCACGTCTGGGCATACCTGGCGCACTTAGGGCGAGAAAGCAAAAGACACACAATTGATGGACGGAATGCAGAACAAATCAAAACATTCACCCCCAGTCAAGAGATCTGGGTTAAATCCATCATTCTTTTGCTCACCATGCCACCCCAGTTTAGACCTGGCCATATGCAAATCAATCTTGACCCTGTGCCTCATGGGAACAGTCCAGCCCGAACTGCCAAGCCAGGTCCTCCCTGGACCGGGAAACAAGCATCCTAGGACCGGTTTCGGGGTTTCACCCTCTTCAGCCAGGATAGCTTGATTCCAGTGGCACAGTGAGCCCAGGACCCACGTCTGGGCATACCTGGCGCACTTAGGGCGAGAAAGCAAAAGACACACAATTGATGGACGGAATGGTTGGATATTCCACGTGCCAAGTGCCTGACTTCATGGACGCCCGCGATGTGAGCTGCTGGAACCAGAAGGTAATCGATACGAGAGAGGCTGTTATGTGCCCCCGAGTGGAAGGTATGTTGTATGGTGTGGGGATGGTGCGCGCACCACACGTCCGCTAGGCCCAAGGCGGCCAGAAAATCCAGAAGCCATCTATGTGAGGAGCTGATTTCGCACGGAGGATGGTGGTCGAGGAGTCCAGACGCAACCGAGTTAAAGTCCCCTCCCACCACAAGGCGGCCCTCTGGAAAAGAAAGCATTGTGGTACCGAGGTCTCTGAAAGTGAGGGCCTGTAAGCCCGGTGGGACATATACTGTCATCAGTGTAAGAGATTTCACCTCCCACTGTCCCGAGATGGCGGCATATCTACCCATATCGACGACCCAGGTGTGGTTATGGAAAGTGGGAAAGAGTTTTTAAGCATAATACCCACCCCTCTGGAGCCTGTGGTGAAGCCAGAGTGGGCCGCCAACCGGTAGCCCCATCTATTCAGCGCTCTGCAGGAATTACCCACTAGGTGGGACTGCTGGAGGAGTACAATGTCTGGGGAGTGTCGTTTGATGTGCTGTAAAACTATCCATCATTTTAGTTTGTCCCCGAGCCCGTTGACGTTCCAACTCAGGAGTCTAAAGCTTTTGTCCCAGAGTGTACTCATTGTTACTCATGTAGACCGTGTATCCCTCCAATTGTTTACGGAGAACCTTTGTCGACATCACAAAAACTAAGTAAATCCTCCCTGCTCCCACCCAACTACCCCCCACCCTGCTCCCCTGCACTCTGGGCCTGAAACTGCCCATCAAACAAACTATGCACAGTGCCTGTCGCCCAAACTTACAACTAAGAATAGTCTAATGGGGGGGGTTAGAGGCTCCACCACCCCGATCCCGCCCCAGTCCAGCGAATAAACCCGGTTCCCGGTGACGGGCGGGCAACACACAATGATTATAAACGGATAGGTAGCCCTGCTGAGAATATACATTTCTACCGTCTATCTCAATAGACCCCCGCCCACCAGCAAGGTCCGATAGTTTACAATCTCAAAATAGATCAAGTGCACCTCACAGTCTGGAAAGTATTCTGCTTCAGTTCTGGGTACCACTGATGCTCAGCGAGCGTTGTGGTCTTCTGCACCTCTCCAGCCCTCCAGCCAGTCAGCAGCACCCTCCGGATGATCGAAGAACCAGGCTCTGCCCTCCACTTCCACTCGCAAACGTGCGGGAAATAACATTGCATATTTGATGCTTTTGTCACAGAGTTTTTTCTTCACCGCGAGGAAGGACCGTCTCTGTTTCTGCACGTCGAGGGTGAAGTCTGGGAAGAAGGAGATTTCAGTATTCTCATAGCGGAGAGGGGGTCCACCCTGGCAGTGTGCAAGATGACGTTCCGGTCACGGAAGTTTAACAATCGTGCCAGGATAGGGCGCGGGGGTGCTCCCGGTTTCGGTCGTCCCCCAGGTACTCTGTGTGCCCTTTCAACCACGAAGAATTTGGACAGGCCCTTGGGTTGTAGGTGAGTGAGTATAAGGTCCTCAACGAAAAGGTCGGTTGCCTGCCCCTCTGCCTTTTTAGGCACTCCAATTATACGCACGTTGTTCCGGCGGGTGCGGCCTTCGTAGTCGTCAAGTTTGTCCTCCGCAAACCTCCAGAAGGCCTGTAGTTCCCTGACCTCCTGCTGCAGCTGCGATGTGACGTCAACCAGGCTGGAGGTGGTGATCTCCATCTGTTTAACTTTCTCTCCTATTTTCGTTAAGTCCGCTCTGATGAGTGTCACTTCCGACGACATGGTATCCATTCTTTGCTCTAGGGAGGATCTAACTCCGGAAATGGCGTCCATGACATCCTGCAGCGTCAGTTCGTGGGGGCCCTCCTCCGCACCGGCCGACGCTTTAGTCGCAGAATGATGTTCCGGTAGTGCCAATTGTGTGAGAGCATACCTGTCCAGTTTGTTCTGTTGGACCGTTTTGTGGCCCCTTGTCCCCGACATTCCCTCCTGTGGAGCGCTGGCTGCGTCCGTCCCCAACACGTCCGCAGGTCACGGCTACTGGTATAATCAGGTGGGCCGATCTGCGTGAGGAGAAGTTCAACCGACCAAGTAGTCGATAAAGCAGTGTACAACAGGGGGAGTCCCGCACCCAGTGTGCCCCGTGACGGAGAACAGTCGTCAGGCCCACGTTGATGATCTGGGTTATTTTGGGCTTCGCGGGAAGGCCAGGAATCGACAGGTCCACACGTGTCAATCCAGCGTGCTCTCAGGCAGTGCCCCTCAGTCCTCTCCAAGGTGGTGGGTGATTATTGCCTTCGCAGGTGAAGTCTAGACTGCACCGCACTCACCGCACTGCTGGATCAGCGGGTCGTTAGTTCACCCCTCTGTTGTGGGTGGTGTGGTGTTCCATAGCTTCCACCCCCTCACGGCCGTCTCAAGGCCGGCCCCCATGCACCAGTTCCAGGGTCTTTAACGGCTGCTCTCAACCTGATGAGGAGAACGCGATCTCTGGTGGGGGGGCGCCCCGATCCCCCGCTCAATAGCGCAGGTGGGGGCAAGGCGTCCCCCAGAGAGTGCGGCCCGCGGTGGTGCTCGCGGCCACCCGGCGCAGGAACGGCCCCCCGGGAGACCAGACAGGCCCCTCGCGGCGCTGTCAAGCCTCGGATAGTGGATCTGCTGTCGGGAGGGGCGCAGCTCACCCCCACGTCGTCGGGTGCCGCAGGATGCCAGGGGTCCGTGTAGTGATGGAGTCCGCCAGTCAGACTCGCTCCACCTATCTCCGATCACAGGCTGCAACCCCAGCCTCGCGTAGCAAGCAGGCGCGGCACGTCGATATGCCCCTCCCCTCGAGGTCGCTTCACTGCCGAAGGCTCCAGAGTCGGGGAGGGCCACAGGCTGCGATAGCCGCAGTTTCATCAGGGCCGGTGTCAGGGCCCCGGCGGTCGGTGCAGCAGTGGCTACGGGATATTCGGTGAGCGCCCCGTCACTTGGGGATCGGATTTATGTGGCCGATATTACGGCAGGAATCAGATGTCAGCGGAGCTTCTCTTTCACGAGGCCATCGCGCTCCGCGGCTAAGCCACGCCCCCCAATTCTTGGTGGTTTTGATGATGACATTGTCTTCTCTCAGTGAGGTCATCATGAGTCTGACAGCGCAGCATCATGTGTGTACCATCTAGGTAGAACTGAATACTTCGGGCAATGATTCTCATGAAAGAAACACAGACAGCTGACCTTCCATAAAATGTTGAGTATTTGACAAAACTTATCAGATAGTAAGACAGTTAGCTATTCACTAGTTTAAGGGCTTGTATGGTACTCAGCATGCACAGAAGTCTATCACTTTCCCGTCACTCCTCAGCAATACAATCTTTTCTGCAGTCCTGGTGGTAGGACAGAAAATCTTCCTGTCCCCGGTGTTGTAATGTTGCATGCTTTCTTGATGCTTCACTTAGAGACGGTTGCTAAGTGGCACTGAATTACACCAGGGATATGCTGGAATAATGACATTAAAGCGGTTGGTCCTGCCAGGGGTTGCATCATTTGTACAGAGATCAAATAAAGACCTCTTATCATCTATTAAGAATCTGTCTTTGGAAAATTGGTGACGAGGGTGGAATAAGATGCTGCTCGTTTTGAAGGCGAGGCAAGTAAGAGACTTTGTGTGCTCGCTAAGCCCTGATGCCAACCCCTGTATGTCAAGCTTAATTTGTTGCTGAGCGACGGGTAGTCCATCAATTTTAAGACCATCAGATTGTTAGTTAATAGATTTTCTTTCTGTCAAACTTTGGATAGCAAATAATATTTTCTTTCTCTTGAAAAGGGAGGTATGTTGTCATGTTGCATGCTTTCATGATGCTTCAATTAGAAACTGTTGCAAAGTGGCACTGAATAAAGCCAGGGGTATTGTTAGAAATGGGGTCTCTAGTTGGCAGAGGTAGGTATCTTTGTCCAAGTAGGGACCCTTCTTCCTAGTCAGGGATTTACAGGCCGTGGGCACACACAGTGCTCTGTACTAGGGACTGACTAGTAAATCAAATATGCCAATCATGGACTCACCAATCCATAACAACAATTTACAAAGGGAACACTTGCACTTTTGCACTGAACAGCTGAGGCGAAGTGCCCAAAGCATCTAGACCAGCAAAAACGAAGTCCAACACACAGCAAAATAACAGGAGGTAAAGGAAAAAATACAGGGGAAACCCATGCCAATGATGCCAGGTCTAACACGTGTCCCCTCCAGCTGAAATGTGGGGAGAACTACCCACCCTCTTGGGAGTTCTCTTCACTAAGGCGGAAAAATCTGGACAGACCATCCGCATTGGCATGTTCTGTACCAGGGCGGTGTTCCACCGTGAAGTCCATACCCTGTAGGGAAATGGACCACCTCAACAACTTTGGGTTCTCACCCCTCATCTGCATCACCCATCTGAGAGGCCTATGGTCAGTCTGAACCCGGAAGTGAGTCCAAAACAAGTAGGGCCTCATCTTCTTCAGCGCCCAGACCACAGCAAAAGCCCCACGCTCAATCGCACTCCACCTCTGTTCCTGTGGAAGTAACCTCCTACTGATGAAGGCCACCGGTTGGTCTAGGCCCTCCTCATTTAGCTGTGAGAGCACAGCCCCCACACCATGCTCTGAAGCATCTGTCTGCACCACGAATTCCTGTGAGAAGTTGGGTGCCTTGAGCATGGGCGCTGTGCACATGGCAGATTTCAGGGCATCAAAAGCTTTTTGCAGGCGTCATTCCAGTTCACCTTCCTGGGCTGCTTCCTGGAAGTCAGCTCTGTCAAGGGGGCAACAATGGTGCCATACCCCTTGACAAATCTCCTGTAATATCCAGTGAGGCCTAAAAAGGCTCTCACCTCTGTCTGGGTCTTGGGCGGTTCCCAAGCCAGAATAGTGTCAATCTTAGGCCTTAGGGGTGCCACCTGGCCGCTTCCTACCTGGTGTCCTAAGTACACCAGTGAACCCTGCCCGATCTGGCACTTGCTGGCCTTGATTGTGAGGCCTGCCTTCTGCAGAGCCTTCAACACTTCCCGGAGGTGGTGCAGATGTTCCTCCCAAGTGGCACTGAACACTGCGATGTCATCCAGGTAGGCGGCACTGAAATCCTCCAGTCGAGCCAACATCTGGTTGACCAACATCTGAAAGGTGGCAGGGGCATTCTTCAACCCAAAGGGCATCACCCGGAATTAGTAGTGCCCCTCTGGGGTTGAAAATGCAGACCTCTCCTTGGCCCCATCGATTAAGACAATTTGCCAGTACCCAGACGTTAAGTCAAACGTACTGAGGTACTGGGCAGCTCCCAACCGATCTATGAGCTCATCAGCTCTGGGGATGGGGTATGCATCAGTCCTGGAGACTGAATTGAGCCCTCGGTAGTCCACACAGAACCGGAGTTCTGGCGTGGCACCGGGTGCGGCAGCCTTTGGGACCAAGACCACTGGGCTTGCCCAAGGGCTCAATCACCCCTAGCGCTAACATCTTGGAGACCTCCTCCTTGATGCAAGACTTGACCCTGTCATTCACTGTAAATTTTGTGCTTCACAGGAGGACTGTCCTCAGTGTCCACATCATGGACACACCACTGAGTGACACCAGGGGTCAGGGAGAACAGAGCAGCAAACTGTCCCAACAGTTGGCGGCAGTCACCCTGCTGTTCAGGGTCAGGGCGGGGGAGAGGGTTACACCATCCACTGACCCATCATGTTCTTTAGCAGACAGGAGGTCAGGAAGAGGCTCAGTCTCCTCTTCCATTCCAGCATCTGTCGCTAGGAGCATGCCCACTTCGGACCTCTCCAAGTGGGGCTTAAGGCGGTTCACATGCAGGACCCGCAAAGGGCTCCTTGGAGACTGCAAGTCCACCAGTTAGGTGACTTTACTCTTGCACTCCACCACCTCAAATGGCCCAGTCCACTTATCTTGGAGCGCACAAGGTGCCACTGGGGCCATGACCCATACTTTTTGACCAGGCTGAAACTCGATCAGAGTGTCAATCTGATCATACCACTGTTTCATCTCTTCCTGGCTGGCTTCCAGATTCGCCTGAGCAAGTTGCCTGAAGCGCTTAGTCTGGTTCCTGAAGGCCAGCATGTAGCTATATACATCCTGGGGAGGTTTACTGGGTGCTTTCTCCCAGCCTTCTTCGACCAGGCTTAGAGGTCCTCTTACATGATGCCCATACAGGAGCTCAAAGGGACTGAACCCTAAGGACTTCTGAGGTACTTGTAAGCAAACAACAGGCATGGTAAGAGGACGTCCCACTTATGCCTCATGGGTTCATCAAGACCCATAATCATGCCCATCAGGGTCCGGTTGAATCTCTCAACCAGCCCATTACCTTGGGGGTAGTGAGGAGTGGTGAACTTGTAGGTAACACCGCATTCCTGCCACAGGGACTTCATATACTTAGTTATGAAGTTGGTACTCCAGTCAGACACCACCTCTCTGGGGAACCCCACACGGGAGAAAATCCCCATCAATGCATGACCCACCACGGGGGCCGTCACAGTCCGGAGAGGGATGGCTTCCAGGTACTGGGTGGCATGGTCCAACAAGACCAGGATGAACCTGTTGCCCATGGCTGTCTTGGGATCCAGAGGCCCCACAATGTCAATACCCACCCTCTCAAAGGGGGTGCTGACTACAGGGGAAGGTTGGAGAGGAGCCTTGCACTTCCTCCCACTCTTACCACTTGCCTGGCAAGTCTGGCAAGACCTACAGTGTGTGTCAGAGTTCTTACACATTTGGGGCCAGAAAAAGTGGGTGATAAGCCTTTCAAAGGTCTTGTCTTGCCCCAAATGCCCTGCCAAAGGCACATCATGAGCCAGACCCAGTAGGAAAGCTCTGAAGCACTGGGGTGCCACCGGAACACTGGCTGACCCAGGCTCAGCAACCTTAGGCTCTCCAATTAAATCCAATGTGATCCAGACGGATCACCTTCTGCCTGGTTTGCAGCCTGCTGCCGCAAACCAACAAGAGAAGTGCATGTTTGCTGCTCTTAACAGAATTCCTCCCTGGAGGGGCCCCCTTCCTGCTGCCAATGGGTCAGCTTAGGCAGGTCGCCCAATTCGGCCACTTGTTCCCCTGTAGGCTCCAGGGCATCCCCTCAAGGTTTGCTCCCTCTTTTACCATGGGAACTTCAGGGGCCAGTTTCCCGCGCCCCCTGCCCCTTCTCTTTCTGGCAGGCACCTGGGCCACTGTTTCAGGCTCCAGGTCCTCTTGAATGCCCTTAAAGGCTGCCATAGACCGAGTGGTCGCAAACGCCCACTCAGACACACCCAACATCTCCAAATGAGACTTACGCTCCACCTTTTCTCAAGGGGAACTATCCAAATCGTTGCCTAGCAGACAGTCAGCAGGCATGGCTGGCCTCACAGCTACTCTCAAGGTACCTGAGACACCCCCCCACTCAAAGGGAACCTGTGCCACTTCGCAGAGGCACTCCGAGTTGTCAGCTGCAACTACTGGGTATAATGTGTTGGGAACTACCTGCTCCTCAGAAGCTAGACAACAACTGACAGCTATCACAATGGCTCCAGTGTCTCTCAGAGCTTCCACACTATGGCCATTGATGGTCTCCCACTGCCTGTATTTTTTAGTGTTATCAGGCAGATGAGCTCTTGGGACCATCTCACTGTCTCCTAAAGAGACCAGGGTCATTTCTGCGGACCCCCACCCCTCTTGGGCACCTGACTCCTCCCCCAAGGCTACACTAGCCATTTACCGGGGTGGTGCACCAGTGGGTGCAGTGGTAATCTTTTGGGACACCTAGGGTCCCCCTGGAAGTGACCCACCTGACCACAACTATAACATGCCCTGGGACCCTTCTGAATAGGCTTACCTGTAGGGACCCATGGCTTCTTTTCAGGGGGAGGCTGGGAACCTTTCCCTTGGAAATTACTTTGGGGCCCTTTTTGGAACTCCTTCTGTTTACCCTTGTCCCCCCCACTCTTCTGCTGGTGACCCTGCCCACCTTTGGCAGAGTCTCCCACACAAACGTTTTGGACCCTGGTACTGACCCAGTGGTCTGTCTCCACAGCAAACTTCCTGGGGTCAGTCAGTTTACAGTCAATCAAGTGCTAGCGTAGTTCTGGAAAACAATTATCTGACAAGTGCTCCCATGCAACCAAATCATAGAGCCCCTGAAAATCATTTACCTGACTACCCTTTACCCATCCATCCAGTGCTCTGCAAAAATAGGAGACATACTCCACCCAAGTGCTTGTCTCCAGCTTCTTACAAGCCCTCAACTTCTGCCTGTACAATTCTGGGGTCAAATCATACCTTCCTATCAAGGCTTCCTTCATAGGAGCATAAGACATCTGATCTTCAGTGGGCAATGCTAGCAACGTGTTCCTCCCCTCAGCGAGAAATCAGTTCCATAATCCCGCTCGTCAGTCTCTCTCAGGGACTCTGTAGGACCTCATTACTACCTCATAGGCCTTAAACCACTGACCAATATCTTCCTGCTTTGTGAAATCCTTAATAACCTACTTGGGGATGTATACCCTCCCTTCTCAAGGCACTGATGGTGCGCTGCCACCATTGGGATTGGACTCTAGACTTTTTGCTTTTAGATCCAGTTTCCTCAACCCTCTTTCATGCTCTAAGAGCATCTTTTTCTCTTCTAGGGCTAATTTCTCCCTCTAAAATGCCAACTTCTTATCATCCTTCCCCAGCCTGAGCTTTGTGAGCTCCAACTCATGCATCCTGGTTTTCTCCCTGTCCTCCAGCTCTTCAGCTGGAGATAGCCCCTCTGAAGAGACACTGCTGCCCCCCCCGGAAGGTAACCTCCCCCCTCCGCCTCCTCCATAGGTTGGTCGCCATGCCCGCTGGCATCCCTTGACTCCAACCAGGCCCTCAACGCCTTTTGGAATTCGTCCTTTCTGGAGAGGCCTCTTACAGAGATTTAAAACTTTTTGCAGATAGCTTTATGCTGTGGCACATTGTAGGTTTCAACCCTATCTTCTTCAAATTCAGTATCCAAAGATGCAAGTGTTGCTGGCTTACTCATGGTAAAGATTGGCAGTTCTTAGCTGCAAAGAAGAAAAAAAATAGTCCCAAAGAAAAAGTTCCACCAATTGTATGTGGTTGCGTGATGGCCTGCACTGTACTAGTAGTGTACACCAATCACTGTATGTAAGACACAAATGCAAGACAAGATCCTCACCGCTGACCACCAATGTTAGAAATGGTGGTCTCTAGTTGGCAGAGGTAGGTACCTCTGTCCAAGTAGGGACTCTTCTTCCTAGTCAGGGTAAGGGGGCTACCCTTCTAAAATAACCCCTGCTCACCCCCTTGGTAGCTTGGCACGAGCAGACAGGCTTATCTCAGAGGCAGTGTGTAAAGCATTTGTGAACACATTAAGTAATACAGTGAAAACACTACAAATGGACACCACACCAGTTTAGAAAAATAAGTAACCTTTATCTAAACCAAAGCAAGACCAAAATGACAAAAATCCACAATACAGTACTACAAATATGATTCTTAAATGGTAGAAGTAGTTCAGTTCACAGCAAATTGCAGATGCGACATTTTTCACACAAAGAACCTTGGATGCGTCGCACACAGAAACAAAAAGGGTCGCAGGGAAGGTGCTGCGTCGGTTCCTTGTTCCGGGGGAGGTGATGCGTTGGTTCCTTACTGCTGCACAGGGGAGGTGATGCGTTGGTTCCTTACTGGAGAGGAGGTGATGCGTCGGGTTCTTACTGCATGGGGAGGTGATGTGTCGGTTTCTTACTGCGTCCCCCAACGATGCAACAGACCTGGTGCCTCGATGCGATGCGACGATCCGGGGCAATGCGTGGGTTCTTGCAGCCTCACAGCAGGGCTTGGGTCGGACCGGTGTGGTGATCTCGGACTTCGGAGACCGGTGCACTGGATGCGGCGTGCGCCGATTTCTGGAGCCGCAGGCAGGCGCTGCGTCGGTTTCTTCGGCGATGAGTCAGAAACAGGTACGGATGCGTCACGCTTCTCGTTGTTGCGTTGCTTTTCCAGCTCCTAACAGTCGGAACAACCTCCAGAGGCCTAGAACAGCTACAGACACCACCTTGCAGGTCAGAACTCCCAACAAGGAAGTTCTGGGGAGCTGGGGGTGAAGTCTTTGTGTCCCTGAGACTTCAGAACAGGAGACAAGCTCTTCTTCAAGCCCTTGGAGATCTTCCTCAAGCAGGGGACACAGCAAACAGCAAAGTCCTTTTCCCTTTCCTTGTCAGAAAGTAGCCACTGCAGGCCAACCCCAGACAGCAAACAGCACAGGGGCAGTGTTCCTCCTCAGTTTCTCAGGCTCTTCTCATTGGCAAAGGTTCCTCTTGATTCCCAGAAGTGATCTAAAAGTTTGGGGTCTGGGCCCCTCTTTTTATACAGTAAAATCCTTTGTTCTCTGTGGCAGAGAAGCTCTTTGCCCAGCCAAAACCAGTTCTGTCCTCTCTGGAGCAGCTTCCTGGCAGGAGGTGGAGACAGCAATGTCCTTGGCAGACCAGGCCTATTCAGGTGTGAAAGAAATCTCCTCTCCCTACTCTGAATGCAGCCCAGGTCTATTCAGCCCAGCCCTGACTCACCCTGGAAAGGCAGGACACTCCTCAACCCCCCAAGTGGCTGTCTGAACAGAATTCACATCCCCAGCCCCGGTCACTCCAAAGCCAGACAGTCAATACACAACCTAGCAGAGGCACACTGGATAGTTAGGCACGAAAATACCTACTTTCTAAAATTGGCATTTTCAAACCCAGAATGTAAAAATCACCCTCACTAAAAGATGCATCTTAACATTCTGAGTTCAGGCATATCAAACTTTATTTTCCTATCTTGTTCCCATGGGCAGTAATGCTCATAAGATGTTCTGAGCAAAGTCCCTATTCTATCCTATGGGGACAGATAGCCTTACCATAGTGAAAAACGAAATTGGCAGTATTTCACTATCAGGACATGCCACACATACCAGGGCGTGTCCTACCTTTCACATACACTGCACCCTGCCCACAGGGGTACATTGGGCCTGCCTTAGGGGTGACTAACATGTAAGAAAAGGGAAGGTTAGGGCGTGGCAAGTGGGTGCACTTGCCAAGTCGACATGGCAGTACCAGACTGCACACAGGCTCTGCAACGGCAGGCCTGAGACCTTGTTGCAAGGCTGCTTGTGTAGGTGGCACAATCAGTGCTGCAATCCTACTAGCAGCATTTGATTTACAAGCCCTGGGCACACACAGTTCACTGTACAAGGGACTGGCTAGTAAATCAAATATGCCAATCATGGAATCACCAATCCATAACAACAATTTACAAAGGGAGCACATGCACTTTGGCACTGAACAGCAGTGGCAAAGTGCCCAAAGCACCTAGACCAGCAAAAACGAAGTCTAACACACAGAAAAATAACAGGACGTAAAGGCAAAAATACAGGGGAAACCCACGCCAATGATGCCAGGTCTAACAGGTATTCTGCAATGTTGACACTTGAGCGGTTGACCCTGCCAGGGGTTGCATCGTTTGTACAGAGATTAAATAAAGACCTCTTATCATATATGAAAACCTGGCAGAGAATACTGCAGCTACATGCTGAATAACCTGTATGAACATCACAGTGGAGGCCTCAGGGGTACAACATGACATTTCGAGTTGGCAAGAGGCTTCTGGGACACCAGGCCTGGCCTGTGGCAAAGTTTCAAATTGTAGTCAATGCACACAGCAGCGTACAAGTTTTATAGGGAGTTGAAACTTCTTGGGTAAGCTGCACTGAAACACAGTACCCCCAATTGTATCTCAATGTCTCCTCTTCTCATTCCTGGCAGTGGTTGGTGATGTCATGATGCATCCAGCTCGGAAGTGACATATCTCCATCCTTCAGACTGTGATTCCCACGGTAAGGACACGAGGAGTCTGGCTTGGTTCTACAGCTGGTAATGTAGGTTCTCAGCATGCAGTCTACTTCCTTCTCTCTTCTAGTCCTCAGTAATGCAAGTTCTCCACAGTCCTTCGATTCTGGTCCTTACTCATAATATGAGGACATTCAATCTTCCTATGTCTGGTGTAATCCTCCTCTCAGAGGCCATACAGCTTCTGCTAAAGGTAAAGGTGCACTGATTTCCTGGCTCTAGCAAAAAAGAAGCATTCTTGGACACTGCTGTGTTGGGTTTGGCACTGGTCAATGAGAATCCTAGCCACCATGAGCAGATCAACTGACCAGTATTTATTCCTGTCTTAAACAACTATTTATCTGCTACATACACATTTTGTGTGGTTCCTTCAGTCAGATCTTCCAGATGTGGAAGTGATTTCTCGAAATCCCTCTTTCAAGCTGCCTTGGACAGTTCTTGACTTTGTTTTATCCATTTGCTCCAGACTGGGACATGCCCTTCCTCCTAGTAGAAGGGTCACAACCTGTCACTCCTGTTAAATGTCTGGGTGGGATTCAGTCAGGTTTAAGTATATCTTGCTTAACCTTGAGTTCATCTTATAGAAATAAACATTCCATAATAGTTGCAAACAAAACATGATCGACATCCCACAAAATAACCTGGTTTAATGGATTCAACACAGAAAGTCTTTCAGCCTTGCTGGTCTCACTCCTCTTCTAGAGGTTACTGCGGGGTTGAGGAAGTGCACTCAATATATCTTCTTTGTCCAGGTGTTGCTGAGGGCATTACCGCGCCCACAGCCTTTGAGAAGTTGATACTTACAGGTGTCATCCAGATCTGAACCAGTGGTGTCAGTACAAAGGATTCCTTCCTGCTCCATTGTGATTTGGTGACTTTAAGACAAACAAAAAAGAATATGTCTACAGTGACGTAAAAAAGGAGAGGAAGAGAGCCAAACAGTGCAGGCGGAAGACAGCGGAGGCAGCGATTAAATACCTATGCTGTGATTGCAAACCCCCTTCTAGTGGCTGCACAAGTGCGGTGGCATACTAGGGAAACACAAACCCTCATTTTCACTCCGTCTATCCTTCATACAAGTGCTTACATACTCAATGGGAGGTTAGGGCATCCAGAGAGGGCCGCTAGGAAACCACCTCCATAGTGGCACCTGTAAAAAGGCCTGTACCCCAGCACAATCCCACCAATAATTTCCACCAACTATTAGATGTGTCATGGCCTGGAAATGAGAGCCTATCAAACACAAGAAAGCAGATCAAGGAGACTTGTTTCAAATGTTTTAATGTTCTAACGCCTTATACAGGCTCTGTATATATGTTTTTCTTAAGTCATTAAACAAATACTTCTCACAACCTACAAATCTTTGTGGTCAGCTAGTTCTCCTTTTTGCTCATCTCTCCACCCGCAGACCATTCTTCGGAAAAAATGACGTAAGAATTAGTAAGGAAAATAAAAAGAGAGCAAAAAGTAAAACAACTATTGCCTTAGTGTATTTCTTTATTCCTTTTTTCTGTATACATATTCTGCTGTAGGCTCTTTTTTCTCCGATTCTTCTATACTTCCTGTCTGATATTTCTTGTTCCCTGTCTCTTCTGTGTCATATAGCTTCGACTTCCCTCCGTATCTTCTCACTGTGCCTCTAATTAGCTCTTAATTTGTCCTTTGCTCTTGCTCACCTACTGAACATTCCTGTGTCACATCAGGAGCAAAGTTCGAGGTATAATCCCACCAGGTCTGTGAAGCTGCAAGTTTAGCCACTATATATATAGAGAGAGATTCTTTGAAACTTTTTCTGCCCTGCCAGATATTAGTTAATGAAGGGGAAAATATTTAAAAGAATCTTTTACTCCTACCTCCTCTTTATATTATCCAAGTGTTGCTTTATTACGCATGCTAGCCATGACTCATCCTCTGATCATGGAGGGCCTGTAGGTTTCACTGGTGGGAAGGCGAGTGCCACCACCCCTCACTCCAGGGCTCTTCTCTCTTCTTTCCATCCGCCTCATCATGATTCCGATCCGAACAACAGCATCTCCTTCTCTTGGTTTTTAATAGAACATTTTCTAGCATATGCAACAAGAATTTTTAATTCTATTAAGGACACAGAGGCAAAGATAATGGTTTCTCTATCTTTACTACTCCAAAACAGTAGCCAATTAAAAAACAGTAAAACACAACTACATTTCCCATGAGGCTTTGAACCACGCCTCCTCAACAGCCCACCAATAGTATACAGGCATTACCTAGAAAACAGTGAGGCACCATCTTGACTGCCGCTCTCTTTGCGTTAATTGCAGTCCAACGTATAAGTAACACAAAAGTTCAAAGCAGGAACGAACGACAGGACCAGGAATTCATTCAACGTAGATTCACCGAAGTCCAGAGAAACACTGATACCGAAAGGGAACTGTAGATCAAGAACACTTCACCCCTGTTTCTGATCGGAACCTGAAATCAAAAGAAAGAAATTATTAATCCAGATCCACAACTCTGAAAGAATCATAAGGGCGGGAAAAGGACAGTAACAATCATGATAAATAACATGGACATTAAATCAGTGACATAACAAAGCTTACCTGTCCCAACGGGTGGGATAATCCTCGCCTCCGGGTCCATAATAGAATCTAAAATTTTTGTTGCATATGCTAGAAAATGTTCTATTCTATGTCAGGACCAGAGGCTCTGAATATGCTGGTTCAAAGCTGACAAACCACAACAGAAGTATCATGCACAGTAGGCTTGTAATAAAAGACTTCAAACACAGAGTCAGATGACCAATCAGTGGTACATACAATATCTTCCAACCTGGATCCCAATTAAAAACGCATTTGGAGGCCATAGTCCCCCTAGCAGAATGAGCCCCATAAGCAGACACATTGATGCCAGCTTTTGCCATGATGCAACGGACCCAACAGGCCAAGGTCGCAGCAGAAACTGGTCTAAAGGGTTTTTGAATTGCCAACAGCAGAGGACCAAGGGGATCAGCCCTATGCACCAAAGTGTGTTCTTCATAAAGTTTCAAACATTTTACCACACATAGGGGCACATGCATCAAGCTATTCTGTGATCGCAAACAGTGCAAATCGCAAAAGACAGCTGTTTGTGATCGCAAAATAGCAGAATGCAATGCATCATTGAAAATCGCAAAATTTGTCTAAAATTCGTTAAATCTGCGATTCTCAATTTTGCGACCTTGAAATTGCGATTCCATATTTGCGAATTCGCAAATATGGATTCGCAATTCAATGCATCAAAAATCGCAAATTGCGAATATACAAAAAAAATCGCAATTTTGCACATGCAAAATAACACCAATTCACATCAGGTGGTAACCAGCTGAAAACAATTTAAACTGGCCCAGAATGCCTCAGAATGTTTCACAATGGCTGCGTTGTACGTCCTGACGAGGAGGATGAGGATACAAGCTGCAGCACAGAGAAGAAGGAGGATACAGGAACGCATTTTTAGATTGCGCATTACATTGTTGGGGCAGACAGAGGAAGAGATATATGAGAAATATAGGTTGAATTCTTCCATGATATATGATCTGATAGCTGAATTGGATCCATTACTGCAGCGTCAGACTCGCAGAACACATGCCATCCTCACCCATGTGCAGGTCCTATGTTCACTGCACCTTCTAGCCTCAGGTAGCTTCCAGGGTGTAATAGCTGCAGCTGGAGGTGTTTCCCAAAGTTCACTATCACGTTTCTTTAACGCGTTCCTGGATGCTATTTTGCTGAGGATGCACCAGGTTTATCAAAGAAAGGAGGTAGTTCCTCTATCAGGCAGATACACCAATGGGTGCTATCAAGCTGGAGTAAGTGTCGCTGGGAGATCTGAATTTCAGATCATAATGCCCTCACACACCTGTTAGGGTGTCATGCTTCATCATAGGGCGCTCCTCGTCAGGCCGGCGCTGCAATGTCTGACGGGCCTGGTGGCTACTTTGGCGGAGTTCTTTTGATCTGAGGACGCCGTATGTGGTGAGTGCAAGTGGGCAATATGAGTGGTGAGTTCTAGTGTGTAGAGCTGAGGATGCACCACCACATAAGATTCCCAACTACCCCACAGGAATTGCTTGAAACTAAAATGGACTTTTACCAGATAGCCAACATCCCCCATGTAATTGGTTGCATAGATGGGACACATGTAGCTATATGTCCCCCCTCAGTAAATGAGTACATTTACAGGAATAGGAAGTCATATCATTCACTGAACATACAAGTTGTATGCAATGCAAAGAACATCATCACAGACATAGTGGCAAGATACCCAGGAGTACGCATGATTCCTACATCTTCAGACACAGCGGCATACATACACGTCTTCTTGGGGGTGAATTTGGTGAAGGATACCTGCTTGGTAAACACGTCACTCTCTTATGCAGATTATCATTTCTGTGTGAGACATAGCAGTGACTAATCTATTGGCTGTTACTCCATAGGTGACAGCGCATATGCTGTGCGCTCATTCATCTTGACACCATACCTGAATCCAAGTGCACCAAGTGAACAGCGGTTCAATGCAGCACACAGAACAACGCGCAATGTGATTGAGAGGACCTTTGGACTACTGAAAAGTCGATTTCGCTGCCTACATAAAACAGGCGGTGCTTTGCAGTACAGGCCAGACACCTGCTGGCTGTAAAATTGTTGCCACTTGTGCCATGTTGCATAACATAGCAACTGCCAGAGGTGTACCACTTGAACTATCGGATAGTGAACCCGACGAGGACGAGGAAACATTACAACCACAACAAGCAGGAAGTGCATCGAGTGCAGCTGAAGGAAGACAGCGACGTGCAGAAATAACACAGAATTATTTTTGAGGTGGGTATTTATCAAATCCAACACAACATTGTTACTTTGACAACTAGATTTAACCTAAAAATAAAACATTGGCGTTATTACACATATGCCAAGCCTAAAAATTATGATGTGTATATATAAATGTTTGTCATGGTACTTTACATCAGTCCAGACTAATATAGTTTCTAGTTACTTCACCAAAAACAAATCCTGTGGACATGTCCACACTATTTCCTGCGTCCTCGCACTCCCATTGCCCGTTCTGGATGCTCAGACGCATCCCTTTGAGAGCTCTCTGATGCTGGCGTATTACGTGTGCTACACCTCCTGCATTCCGTTACTGGTGCCAAGCTGCTACTGCGGCTGGAGGCATCCTCACTATCCCCCCCACCCATGACACTACTGGCAGCAACAGAATTGGTTTGCATCTGCTCCACAGCATTTGTGACTTGGATCAGTCCCCTGGCAACATCTCCGCAGCAATGGGTCATTTCCAACTGTATGCCTATTGCACATCGGGATAGTTGTGCAGTTGTTGTGCTAAGCCGGTTGATGGCCCTAGTGTACCCATCCAAGCGTCCAAGAAATTGGTGGTGTCTTTTGCAATGGGACCCCTGATCATCTTTCAATACTTTGCATAAGTCCCTGAGTGCTACTGTCATCTCACCAAAGTGTTCATTGGTTTCCCTGCAACCTTCCAGCACAGCTGTTTTGAAATGCTCTCATCTCCCCCATGTTGCTTGCAAGAGTGGAAAGGTTTGCCTGCATTGACCGCATGTGTTTTACTTGCAGGCGCTGTACCCTTAACAAGGCATTCTCAAGACCAGCGTAGGACGTGGAACTCTCGCCTTTGTCAGCTCTCATCATTGCAGCTGCCCTGCGTCTCCCGATTCTTATGTTCCTACGTTGCAGCTGAACACGTGGTCTTGATGTGGGTGTATTCACAGGCTGTGCTGTTGTAGGCTCAGGTTGTCCCTCATCCCCTGTTTCAAGTGCAGGCAATGCTGCCACTGTGATCCTGCATCTTTTGGGAGCTGGTGTTGTGGGTGCTGGTGAGACTGCAATGTCTTCTCCTGACTGAGACTCACTCTCTGGGGGTGCATGTCCTTCACTGTCCTCTGACTCCTGCTCAGGTGCATCTGTGATGTTGAACAGTGCATAATTAGTTAGCATATTTGGACATGTTTTCACTTTTGTACATTGTATTGTTAAATAAAGTTATGTTGAAACACACTGTGTGTGGAGACTGACTTGCTTGTCACAATTGATTGAAACTATTCTGGTTTGCTACCCACCAGCCTTCCCTTGTGGATTTGCTGACTGCAATCCCCATAATGCATTTGTGTTTTACAAGTAAAACATGGTCTGGAATACTATGTTCTACACTAAAAAAGATCTGACTTAAGCAGTTTGTTTGCTAATACTAAAATTTGGATGTTAATTTGCATGCATCTTACCTTGGGAGGTACTGGGTGGTGCTGAGGAATCTATTGTAGTAACTCCAACAACTGCCTCCGGCTGAAGGGTGGACTCCACAAGGTCCTCCAAGGCTGTGGGTGATGTTTGGGTGGATGGCCCGCCTCCAGTTTTTTTGGCTTCAGCAAGCCTTTCAGCAACCCTTTCTTTGGCACGACTCCGCAGGTCATACCACCTTTTGCGCAAATCCGATATGCTGCGCTGAGTAACTTCCACTGCATTTATTTTTCTTTCGATTCCCAGCCACAATTTTCATTTTTCAGACTCTGAGAACTGCAGTGACTGTTTTCCAAACAGTTTTTCATGTATCAGTATCTCCAACTCCTTTTCACAAAATTTCATTTTCCTTTTGCACTCCTTCTGTGGTGTTTCTGAAGCCATGCTGGTAACTGCACCGGTTTAAAAGTCCCAAAGTTTTCTAAAATGCTGTTCTCCAACAGTCTGCTTCCTCCTCCTCGCTCTCAGCACACAGGTGACAGCATGGGCTTGGTCACTTCCTGATTCTGACATCATCATGCTGAATAGTATTATGGGAATCGCTATTTGCGAATAGCGTATTCGCAAAAATTGCACGTCGGTATTTACATATCGCAAATAGCGATTGCAAATACTACCAATTCGCACAAATTTAGCGATTTTTTTAAAGAATTCCAATTTGCGATACGCAAATTGCAATTCGGTAAAAACCCCAATTTGGGAATCGCAATGTTGATGCATATGCGCCATAGTTTTGCATTGTGAGGCAAAGCCAGGTAATCAATGGCCTGGTACATAGTCTTCGTCCTTCTAGGAATAAGAAAAGAAACACCATCAGGAGAAAACAACCTACCTCCTAAGTCAAAGGCTTTGCCATCCGACACCCTTCGACATGAGACCAAACATGAGACCAAACATAAAAGCATTGTCAATTTTGCAGAAATCTGTTTCAAAGACAAATCAGAATTATCTGGCCAGGAATCCAGCAGGGACAGAACACTATTCACATCCCACAGTTGTGAATATCGAGAATTCGGAGGGTTCGCCACCCTGATACCTTTCAACAACTTACACACCAGAGGATGCATACCTACTGGTTTGCCATTAATGAGTTTGTGTCCAGCAGATAGAGCTGACCTGAAATTATTTACTGACCTGTAACATAATCCAGACTCAGCACACTCAGAGAGAAAATTGAGAACATCTTTTAGCTTGGATCCCACGGGATCTACCTCCAGTTGAAGGTACCAACCCACCCATCTCTTCCATGCAGAAGAATATTGTTTGTGGGTGGGAGGAGCCCAAGCCTGTTGTATAAAAGCGGCAGCCGCCATTGAAATGCCCTCATTCTGTCCATGTCTCCCGATATTTTCCAAGCCATAAGAGTTTACTGGCCTTGGAAGAGAAGAGGATGGGGAGAGCCCACTGGATCTAAGAGAAGATATGGGAATACAGGAAGGAGAAAGGGGAGGGCCACCGACATCTCCAGAAGGGCCGGGAACCATGGTTGCATCTTCCAGACAGGGGTAATCAAGGCTAAAGATGCCAACTGTCACCAGGCCTGATCTGTGACTCTCGAAATCATGGCAAATGGTGGCAATGCGTAGTTCACTTGTCATTCCCAATTCTGAAGAAAAGCATCCGTGGCCAGGGTCATCGGGTCCAGTCTCCAGCTGTAAAAGTCCTTCAGTTGAGCATTCAGGCGGGATGCGAAAAGACCCACTTGACACAGACCCAGGGAGCACAGAAATTTCTGGAAAATTCAGGGATGGAGCTTCCAATCACTGTAATCCACCATAAATCTGGACTGCCAATCCGCTACAAGGTTGTCTTTGCCAGGAAGATATTCCACAAGCAACATAATCTTCTGAGAGAGTTAGAAGTGCCAAAATTCCCTGGTGATGTTCACTAGAAGACAAGACCTGGTACCTCCCCAATTTATTGATATATCGAACTGCTGATACATTGTCCATCCAAAGAAGAATGCAGCAGTTGCTCTTCATGGGTGAGAGGCACTTTATGGTGAACTTGCTTGCCAGAAGCTCTAAGCAATTTATATGAAGTTGCAGTTCTTCTGATGATCACCGACCACGGGTAGAAAAGTCTCAGCACCTTACTCCCCAGCTGCAACTGCTTGCGTCGGATTCGATGATGACATCGGGAACCGCTCCGAAATTGGCTCTGCCATTCCAAGAGTTCATGTGTAGAAGCCACCAAATGGAGTTCTTCTTGAGCTTCGATAAATAAGGGAAACTGGCAAACTTAGCTTAAACCTTTTTGGAGGTAGTGGATTTTCAAGTGTTGAAGGCGCTGTAGTGCACAGGACGAAGGAACACGGCTTGAAACGAAGAAGCCAACAATCCCACAATCTGAGCCAGGGATCTCAAAGACACCATCCATTTGGACAGAGTTAACTTCAAATACTGTTTGATGGATTTCACTTTTGGAGGTGGAAGAAGTAATTGGGCCTTAACCATTTCCGCCTGAAACCCCAAGAACTCTATCTCTTGTGAAGAAATCATCATGTTTTTTTTGGACTTGATTATAAACTCTAAGGCCTGAAGCAAAAGAATCACTGACAAAATATCGAAGGTCAGAATATTGACCTACAGAAATATCGACGCAAGAATATCGAAGTCAAGAATATCGACATCCTATCTACATTATCTTAAGTACAAAAATATCGGAAAAAAAATATCGATGTCAAGAATATTGTTAAAAATATCGTTTTTTATTTAAGTTAAAAAAATAATATAAAATAAAGTAAATAATACATATAATTAAAATAAACATAGTTAAAAGTATTTTAAAATGTTTAAAAATTATAAGTAATATATATGAAAGGTAAAAATAAATTAAACATATACATATAATATATAATATATATACTTACTTACTAATAATTTTTAATAATTATTTTAATAACATAATTTTTTTTAAATATCATATAAATTATAAATACATCTAAACACATAAAACAATAATATAAATAAAGTTTAAATAAATATATATAACAAATTAAAAAAATTAAAATTATTTTTAATCTTTTTAAAATTAATTATATACTACATTAACTAAAATAATATAAAAAATATTAGATAGCGGAGGTAATAAAATTACTATTCCAACTCCAAACAGTGCAACAGTAGGGAAAATGTTGGATAGCTTAGGGGTAAAAATGACTATTCCCACCCCAGTGAGTGCAACAGTAGGGAAAGTGTTGGATAGAGTAGGGGTAAAAATTACTATTCCCACTCCAGTGAGTGCAACAGTAGGGAAAGTGTTGGATAGTGTAGGGGTTAAAATTACTATTCCCACTCCAGGGAGTGCAACAGTAGGGAAAGTGTTGGATAGCATAGGGGTAAAAATTACTATTCCCACTCCAGTGAGTGCAACAGTAGGAAAAGTGTTGGATAGCATAGGGGTTAAAATTACTATTCCCACTCCAGTGAGTGCAACAGTAGGGAAAGTGTTGGATAGCGTAGGGGTTAAAATTACTATTCCCACTCCATGGAGTGCAACAGTAGGGAAAGTGTTGGATAGCGTAGGGGTAAAATTACTATTCCCACTCCAGTGAGTGCAACAGTAGGGAAAGTGTTGGATAGCGTAGGGGTAAAAATTACTATTCCCACTCCAGAGAGTGCAACAGTAGGGAAAGTGTTGGATAGCGTAGGGGTAAAAATTACTATTCCCACTCCAGTGAGTGCAACAGTAGGTAAAGTGTTGGATAGCGTAGGGGTTAAAATTACTATTCCCACTCCAGTGAGTGCAACAGTAGGGAAAGTGTTGGATAGCGTAGGGGTTAAAATTACTATTCCAACTCCAGTGAGTGTAACAGTGTGGAAAATGTAGGATAGCGTAGGGTTTAAATTAACATACTTATTAATTAAATAATTTTTATAAAATAAATAACATATTAATAATTAATTAACTAAAAAATTTATAATAAATACCAATAACATTAAATTAATATTTACTTAAATAACATTAAATTACTTCCCACCCTATTCCCCCATAAACACACAACCCACTACACATAAAAAATAACACAATTAATTTAATTATCAATTAATCAATTAATAAAATCTAATTACCAATTAATAATTAATTAACAATAAATTAATTATCAATAACAATACATAAAAAAATATTAATTAATTAATTATAATTAAATTACTTCCCACCCTATTCTCCTATAAACCCACAACCCACTACACATAAAACTTAACATAATTAATGTAATTATCAATTAATAAAAATTAATTACCAATTAATAATTAATTAATAATAAATTAATTATCAATAACAATACATTAAAAAAAGTAATCATAATTAATATAATGATAAATTAAGCAATTAAAAAAATTAATTACCGATTAATAATTAATCAGCAATAAATTAATAATCAATAACAATAAATAAAAACATATAAATTAATTAATTATAATTAAATTACTTCCCACCCTATTCCCCTATAAACCCACAACCCGCTCTGATACTAAAACACAAAATTTACTTTAAAAAAATTACTAATTTCTAAACATTTAATACATATATTTAAAAATAATAAAAATACATTACAAAAAATGTTAAACATACATATAAAATACATACTAAAATACATAACACTAATATAAATATCGATATTATTACAACGATATTTTTGCTAATGATATTACTTACTTCGATATTACTTACTTCGATATTACTTACTTCGATATAAAAAAAAATGACATTACTTACCTTAAGGTCGATATTCTGGTCACCGATATTCTTGACATCGATATTCTGTCCCTACGATATTAAAAACTCGATATTAGTGTAGGTCGATATAAAAAAAATCGATATTTTGACTGCGCACCGAAGCAAAGGCACTGCCCAAGACAGTTGTGTCAGGGGTTGATCTCTGTCTTCTGTCATGAGAATCATGTTGTCTAGGTAGACGATCATGCAAACACACATCTCTCTCAGACATTCCACCACAGGTTTCATGAGTTTCGTGAACGCCCAAGGGGCTGATGAAAGTCCAAAGGGGAGGGATAGGTAGTTGTACCATTGCTCCCGCCATTGGAATTGAAGGTAACGTCTGTGTGGAGGGAAAATAGGAACAGAGAGGTAGGCATCCTTGAGATCGAGACTCACTATCCGATCCTTCTCTTGAAGGAGATCCCTCAGCAGGTGAACACCCTCCATCGTGAAATGGTGGTAAATCACCCAGGGGTTGAACTCTCTGAGGTTGAGAACCAGTCTCTGACCTCCACCTTTTTTCTGACCTAAAACACATTGCTGCAGAAACCTTTTGGGTGTGGAAAGGTGGGACCAATCGCCTGTTGTGACAATAGTTCCAGAATCTTGGAGTCTATGAAAGTGATATATTGTTGGGAAAAAAAGGAGGGGGGATTTGAACAGGACTCTGAGAAAGTTCTATTCGTAACCCTGAACTGTGTCCAACACGTAACAATCTGTCGAAATCTTGGCCCAGTTGTGAGCAAAGTGACACAATCTGGCCCCCAGGGGAGGATTCGAAAGAATAACAGGACTTGTTACTTGCAGATTGATTGTTGGAGACTTGAGAACCCCTATTGACACCTCTGTTGTAATGCCCCCAGTAGCAACTGGACCTTGAAGGATATAAGCCTGCCTGGGAGGGGTCCTGCCCATAGCCTCTGCATCTATAGATGAATCCTCTTTGAGGACCTTGCTGGTTGAAACGGACGGCCGAACGTCCTCTGCTGCGGCTCGCCTGGCCAAAAAGGGGGGTGAATACCTTCTTCAAGGAAGACTGGGCCTTGTCAAGTGAAGCGAAAGTGTTCACAAATTTGCCAATGTCCTTGACAAATTGGTCCCCAAAAAGTTGCCCCTCAGCCAAGGGGCCTGGTTCAGCTGTAGCCAATTCAACTAACTGGGGGGTCAATCTCAACTGCACCGATTTGCGACATTCAGAAGCAATCGCACAATTGCCATTTCCCAGCAGACAAATCGCATGCTGGGTCCAATTAATAAGAACTTCTGGATGAATGGGGGCTCCCGTGTCTTGTGCGTGGAGGGCCAGTTCTAGAATTTTAGCCAAGGGGCCTGAAATATCAAGTAACTTATCTTGACACGCTGCAAGGGCTCTGTCTATACCGCTCTTGGTTCTCTTTGTTGAATTTCTTAAGGAAGGTAAGTCAATGTCTGGAGTGAGTGCATTTTTATGGGGATGGTCAGGCCTAGGGCATTCGGCTCTGAGTCTGGACCGAACCTCCTTCTCAAAGCTTTTGCAGAGGTGGTGTTGCATATATTCCGCAACAGCGGGGGCTGGAACCCAATCTGAGGACCTGGGATAGATGATGTCTGAGAGTTCAAAGGTGAAGGACGTGGGAGGAAGGGAAGTGGGCCGGGAGAGGGAAGAATGTTTGAATTTCTTAGTACGTTTAGTGGCTTGGGAACAGTGAGAGGAAGAAGTAGTGTCAGTATCAGTATCGGGGAAGTTTGAGGAGCGGGGGGAGTTCGAGTGCTTCTTAGCACTATAGGTGTGTTCACCTAAAACCCCTGGGACAACTTATTAATGGCATCGGAATGTGGCCAAGCAGAAGCTGTCACAGGGATAGGAGGGGGCTGAGAGGATCCTTCTGGTGGTGTAGGGGAGGGGGCAGCAGGGCGTCCTGAAAGCTCATCAAGGCGTTGTGAAATGGGCTGAAGGGCTGAGGTAAGTGCTTTATCAAGGGAGCACTGGACTGAATGGTCAATTACCTCCACAAGGCCCTCATCATAATAGTAATCTTTGTCCTCATTAGGCCCATAAACCTCCAGACCCTGTTCAAATGTCTCATAGTCAGACATGGTCGCAGGGAGGTGGTAGCCTCAGAATCTCAAGTCCCCAGAGGGAAGCAAGGGTCAAGAGAGTGGAAAGAAGGGGGGTAACAGTCCCTGAAGGTAATAATTATTATTACAGCCCTGCGAGACTCTGCTGTGCAGGGCGTCAGTGGGAGCAATGAGCTGGAAGCAGGCTACAAAGCAATATGCAAATGAGGGTTTCAAAAATTGTGAGTTCACATGAGGGGCTAAACCCTCCACTCAGCACAATTTCAGAGTTATTTTATTAATAAAAATCGCACCAAAGTCTCATATGCCTGCAGTCTTCACCCTATTATTGTAGCCCGGGGGAGGCAGCACCCGCGCGATGTTATCCATGAAGTTGCCGAGCGAGAGAGAGACAAGCCGGCAAACTTCCCAGAGGTACGCATATGCTGCCCAATTGGTCTACACATGCGTCCTTGCTCCCAAAGGGGCTGCCGCCCAATTTGCACCTGCACGTTAAGCATGTGGGGGAAAGGATAACAACCAACTTCACAATAGAAATCAGGGGGAAAGGGTATGCAACATGCACCCAAAATGAACAGAAAAGGAAGCAGACCTAACAGTGGTCACGCAGCACGTAGAGAGCGTGCGACGCTCTGGCAAATCTGCAAGAAATGCAGAATAGAGTAGCAATAACACAGCGCGATAAGTGCGATAGCACAAACACCAACAATCAAGCATAATGTACATATATGTGAAAGTACAAAATATAGAGGCACTTATCTTGACTGCGGGGCACCAAAGAAAGAGGCAGTCAAGATGGTGCCTCACTGTTTTGTAGGTTATGCCTGAACACTATTGGTGGACTGTTGAGGAGGTGTGCTTCAAAGCCTCATGGAAAATGTAGTTGTGTTTTACTTTTTTTTTTTTTTAAATGCCTGCTGTTTTGGAGTTGTAAAGCTAGAGAAAGCATAATTGGAGTCTCCGATCCTGACATAGAATCCACATTGTCACCCTGGCTTCCTCTGCTGCCCAAGCTTCTCGCTTTGCTGTGCACGTTCCTGTGATCCTTCCCTTCGTGTTCTCTCTGCGTATTCCCTCTCAACATTAGAGTTTCAGGCATTTCCCTTTCTCCTGATCACTATCACGCAGTCCTTTCTCTCTTTTTATTTATGTTTTTTATGTATCGATTTTGCTATCAAGTCTGTCTTTCCTGTCTATTCCTCTTTTATGTGTTCTTTCTTTTTGTTTATGAAACCTTGACTGCATGCATCTTTCTTCTTTCTCTCTAGGAGTCCTTGGACACCTGGGACCAGCAGCTCAACTCGCACTTACCAGGTAAGTCTTCCCTCTCACATATCTCCTCACTGAAGTTCTTCCAAACAGGAAGAATTGACAAAGTAAAGCTAAACACGCATTGGCATAGCCAAAAGGTCTCGCCTTTTGGAACTTATGAGTGTGTAGCCATGCAGCACATTATACGGAGTGCTGTGCCGCTGCTGAAAAGAAATGTGTGGAGTGCACATATTACATTATCACAGACTTCTAACTCCCTCTTCCAGGGCAAAGCTTTATGCTTTGCTGTAATCCATGAGCTTGAGTCTCTTAATTTGACTTCGAATTTGTGTGTTAAAGGGTCCTAGAAGAGCAGTAATGGTGTGTTGTTTCAGAAGGATATATGCACATAATTTCTAGGCACCAGCGCAAGCACTCATCAATTGTTTTAAAAAGTGCGCAGTGGTGTAGCCAGGGTGTTTTGGGCTGAAGTGCAAGTAAGTAATTGGATGCTTGGGATCCTGTTTCAACTTTGTAAGAAAGCATGCATCTGAATTGTATGAATTTTTGGGACACAGCATTACTGCATCTGTTGCACATAATGAAGCTATGCTCCAGTAAGTGTGGTTGTGTAAGCTAGGGATGGGAAAGTAAGAAGTATAGTCATCAATCAATCAATCAATCAATCAATCAATCAGGGTTGGTAAAACACAACTACTCACCCACGAGTGTCTCAAAGCACTGGGGGGGGGAGGGTGGCTCCGTTGAGTGCTGGGGTCATCCGAAGAGCCAGGTCTTGAGGTCCTTCCTGAACTGGGGCAGTGTGGGGGCTTGCAGGAGGTGGATGGGGTGTCATTCCAGGCCTTGGCTGCGAGGTAGGAGAAGGATTTTGTTGTGTATATGGGGGGAGACAAGGAACAACATGTCTCATTAGTTGGTTTTGTATGAATGACAGCGCGCATAAAAGAGAAAAGTTTAAATTTGTGAATGCACTGGAAGGGTATGAAGGAATCCAACGTATTTCTGGCAATGGTTAAAGTAAACTGAAGGAATATACTTTGCATGTAAATATTTTTAAAATGTAATTGGATGTGATGGCAGCTAATGGCTTAAAGAACAATTGAGGTTTTGAAGTTTGGAAGTGGAAAAGAAAGATGGAGCGGTGGGGCTCGAGGGGCTTAGCAAAGGTCAATGATTTTGGTTTGTGGCTATTCTGAAGTAACATGGTGCGAAAAAGTACAACATGAGTGGTTCGAGATCAAAAGCACACGTGAGAGTGAAAGGTTTTGTGGCACCTCTGCACCAATAGAAGATATGCCTATGGAATTGCGGGGTAAAATCTAGGGACAAGAGAGGAATGTGTATATGGGTGAAATAAAGAAGTAGTGTGTTGTTTTGGGGTTTGTGTGGGACACAGTGCCATTGCATCTGTTGTACAAAATAAAACTATGGGCCAGTAAGTGTAGTTGCGTTGGCTGTTTGCGTCAGAGGACGATGGAGAGGTGTGTTTGGAATGGGTTGTAGCGAGAAGGGTGATTATGTTGTGTTGGTGCTATTATAGCACAAGCATGAAAGAGGACACTTAGGGGCCGATTCCGATCTCGGCCGGTAGGGCTCCGAATCGGATTCGGCTTTACCGGATCCGATTCGGAGGCCTTTTTCCCGACCGATTCGTACAGTCGTCCCAGCGAGCAAGTACGATGCAAGCGCACGTGAAATCGCCGACCGACTCGTTCCTGAGTCCGAACCGCGCCGACCGACTCGTACGGACACGGCTCGCACCACGCAATGGAGACGTTTCCCGACCGAGCAAGTACGATGCGCGCTTCGAACAGCCCGACCGACTCGTAGCGTCCGGCTCCAAAGAGCTGTCGGAGCCGGACTTCGGGAGTCCGTGTCGGACCCCCCTGCACGCGGAGCCGCACGGGTCGCACACAGGGGGGACCCAAGGGTCCCCCCTAAACATGCATGTACGGTGCGAGTCGCACCGACGCGTACCCACTGTAGGGGGCCCCCCTGTTCACGACGAACCCATTCAGTCAATGGGAGCCCGTGTACGCGTTGTACGACCGGCTCCCATTGACTTCAATGGGAGTCCGACCGAATCGAGTCGGGCAGCATACGGCTGCATCGTACTCGCTCGGTCGGACTGCGGGAGTCCGGCTCGGTCGGAAATCTCTCCGGATCCGGCTCGGTCGGAGAGATTTCCGGCCTGAATCGGAATCGGCCCCTTAGTGGTTGAAAAGGGAGCTGAGTACAAAACATGTGGCAGTACGCAGTGGAGTAGGTGGTGTGTGATGGCCCCTAGTGCAAGGAAGGAAGTAGGCTACGTCGGTCCAGTTTAAAATTGAAAAATGAAGCATTAATTTGGGTCAGTGCTCAGTGTCCTCGTGCTGCCACCCATGCTCCACGACTGGAAAGTACTCTCATGGGAGTGCAGTCAGGACGAAGCCGGAGAGGCGTAGTGAGTGGCTATATGTGAGCCTTGATTTGGGGAGGTTGTTGTCTTAAAAACATTTGCATAGGTTTAAGGTGATCACTCACGGAAGCACAACATTTTTTTTTAAAGTGCACAGTGGTTTAACCAGTTTGTCATTATGCATTGGGAGGGCTTGTGTGAGAGAGCAAAACACACCTGTGGAGTGTTATTAAGGGGTCCTTGTGTTTGGGAGGAAAGTCAATCGATGTTCCAAGCTGGTGAGGCAGATGTAAAATATAAACACCATGTAAGCTGCCCTCAGCCCCTAGCAGAAGAAATACTCTTCTCTGATGAATGGCAAACACGTGAAACATGGAGTGCTGACTCATCAAGTATTTGACTGCTAAAATTATTGAAATGTAAGTACCCTGCATTGCAAAGTGAGTGAGCTGCAAGTAAAAACAAGCATTTGCAATGCAATAGGTCTCGCATTTTTGAAACTTTGACTTATTGGTATTGTAACTGACAATGCCTTTTATTATAGCAGGTCTTTAAACATATAAATAAAAGACATGGGGGGATATTCTCAAGAACGTGCGATAATCTTCGCCAAAATATGTTAACGCAATTTTTCACATCGCCGTCTATCGCGGGAAAATAACTCTGTGTTAACGTCGTATTCCCAACACGGCGGTAACATGCGATAGTCTCCCGACAACGCGTGAAATGTCCACGATAAAATTACCTGGACAACGATAAAAATCTAAACCCGAACGTGGAAAAAGTTGTGATGTGCCCAACTGCGATAAAAAATTCCGCGATAAGCAGCGCCAGGCCTGCAAGTCACACAAGTCAGGCGGGAAAAACCACTATAAAAGCGGCAAACAAAAACACAACCAAGACACAAACAACCACGAAGCACCATGGAGGTAGCCGGAGCAAGTACAGAGGACAACCAGAACCCCACAAGCCCCACGGAGGACCAGCCTGGGACCATCATTGGGGAGACGGTGGCAGGATTTGGGGGAACGGACACTGCACAACATGACCTGACCCAACAGCAACAGGGTGAGTAACGACCAGGGACTGGGGGCACGGGGGGAGATGGGCACAGTGGCACACATGCACAATTAAGTATAGCACATCTGCGGACAAACCATGCCGAGAGTCACAACTCCGAACAAGAGACCAATTTACCCAAGTCCGCAACATCTCAGTACTGTATAAGCACAGAAGTGAAAGGCACACCGCCTAAAAGGGATAAGGGCCAGCCAAATCAGAGCTGAAGGGGCAACTCACCCACAATGCAGCACACACACATAAGAATCAGAGCACCTCAACATTGACAACAATGTGGTACAAACTGCTACATTCACACAACAGAGCAGAGTACACAACTGCTGCCGCGTGTGTGTAGAAAATGGCCATTCGCATGTGGCATAGCAGGAAACTGTGAGATGATAATGTACAAGTACACCCTCACATCCCTGATGGTGCAGAAATGTCAACTGTCCCGCATCAAATTGGCATCTCCTCACTTACAGTCACAATGTACATTGTCATGCAGTCTGTATGTAAACTTGTACAATGCGTGAACATACATGTGAACACAATGTCAATCTGCATCTCCCCTTCACATTGCAGAGGAGACCCAACAACACAGCACTGATGATGAAGAGGACCACACCAACATCTACACCGATGCCCTCCAACAGCTCATGGACAGCTCCGGCATCCGACCTCTAGCAGCAAGGCAGCCCAGCTGCATCGATGAGACCCCACCCCCTGCACAGACCACACAGCAGGAAGCACTCACCACCACGGCTCTCTCCCAGGACCCCCACGACCAACACATGGCATTCCAACGCCGTGTGTTCGGGTGCCAGGAGAAGATGGCTGACCAGCTGCGGGTGGGGTCCGAACTCATGTCAGCCAAACTAGATGCCATACGTGGGTGTCTAAGTCCCATCAGGGACGACTTAGAGTCCCTAACGGACACCCACTGTCTGCTCCATGCTCTCCAACAATCCATGGCTGACATCACTAGAGTCATGACTCTGAGCCAAGAACAACTGTCTAGTCAGAGTGGCTCCAGCGATGTCAGCCAGGAGTTGGGACACATAAGGAGAATGATGGAGAGCTTGGAGCGGATGCAGGCGGAAAGAATGTTTGCCACGGCTGCACACCAGTCAGATGTAGCTGTGTTCCTCCATGCCCTGCAGATCCTCGTCATGGCATTGCCACCACAAGGCCTGGCATGGATGAATGCTGCTGCTACTACTCCATCCACATCTCCGCCCCCTGAAGTGTCAGTGCCACACACTGCGGCAGACATTCCACCTCCGGCCCCTGATGTGTCACTGCCACACAGTGATGCAGACAAAACACCACCAACCGGATGTGAGGCACCGGACACATCAGAGGACGGAGATGATGATGAATCGGGCTTTGTGGTAAGAATGAAGTGGTAGCAATCATCTCCGCCATATGGCCTGTTTCAGCTTGGTTCTGCCCTCTGCATCATGCCCTGGAATAACACCTTCCACTGTCCCCCGATACACTCAGCAACACTCACCTTGGACTTCGACATGGACTGCCATATTTGGTTTGGTTACCAATGACACAGCAAGCACAATGCGGACTGAAGTCTTCCACTCCCGATGAACTTGTCAATCCCTAAAGGACTCCGGCTGGCCCTCCACGGGGCAACATTGCAAAGTGGGGTTTGCATGGCCCTGTACTGGTCCAGCTTCAACACTCCACTGAATGTGAATAAAACATTCTAATTCACACAGATGTGTCATGGCTATGCTCAATCAAGTATGAAAGTATGGATGAATGTAGGGACAGTGATTCCACAAAAAGGTACTCCCTGGGTAATGCTATCAGTGCGCATGTATGGCCATGACCCAGATAGGCAGTGAGACACACATTGTCATTCAAACCAACACTCATCACAGTTGAATACAAGTGAAGGTGCGTAGACTTTATTAGCATATGCGTGTCAGTACGGACAAGATTAGTGCCACAACATGCAGACCAATGCAGTAGTATGTCAGAATGAGGAACGTTGCCAAGCGCCACTGACCACTCCGGGGGAGTGCCTCACCTTTCACAGGTGTGTGTTGTTCGGCGTTGTTGTCCGCTCATGTATTCGGAGTCCAGGCGAATGGAGCCATGTCCACTGTTGTCGTGGGATATGTGACCAGATCTCCAAGATGCAATAAGGTGTTGGGACATGTGCAATGGGTTCCAATCTATTGTGGCTGCAGGTACATAGTTACTCGTCCATAAAAGCGATTGCAGCTTCGTAGGCTATCATTTCCAACATGAGCTCGTTGTCGACTTCATCAAACAGGACGGCGAGGCCATCCATTAGCAGGTCCGGACAGATGTGCTGCGTCCACCCCCTTTCACCAATCAGCACTACAGCCCAATGGGGGAGCGGTTCAATGTGGTCACTGCACACGAGGAGTTGTGCAATCTCCCAGGTTCAGCTACCAGCATGTATGCCAAGTATCAAGGCATCCCATAAACGGGTATCACGGTGACACTCCTGGTCGTGGGCCAACAGGGGGCGCACACACATGTCAAAATCCAGCTCAGCTACCGTCCTGTTGGATAGGCAGACATCCATGGACCACTCGAATATGCACGATCGACAATGCAACACAGGCTGAACGCAGGTGACGTTGGCAAGGCGGAAGCTTACCCGGTAACTGATCCGCAGCACTGCCAATGGCAGTCCCCCAGTAAATGCAGCATACGTGCACGGTACAGTTCCACGTGACAGGGGTTGTGCATGTGTCCGGGATGTTCTGCCATTGCTTTAGTGGCTCTGGTTGAAGCGGCACTGTTCTGACCTGCGCCAGTTCTGTGGATGAAATGCCACAGCTCGGATCAATGAGTTGTTTTAGTGTGCAACGGCTGTACCCCATGGATGGTGTGGGAGTAAGTGTGAAGGCCATTCCATGCAAGATGACTTCGAGCAAGGACTTCTGTGTGTGGGGTGTGTATAAGTTGGTCTTTCGTCGGGCTGTGCGTAGTGTGGGAGTCAACATCAGCTGCTATAGTATCTGTCAGGGGGTGCCGGGCACATGCAATTCCGAGGTCGGAGGTGCAGATGTGCTTCCGCCTGATAGTTCAGACAAAGGAGCTTTCATCCCTTATGTTAGTTTCTCATCTGCTTGCATTCAGGAAATGTGAAGTGGCTTGTTGGGGGTGGGGTGGGATGTGTGCGACTTTGGGATTCATGTTTGACATGTCTTGCATGTGGCAAATGTGCGGCATCACTGTGTGTTACGTTGCCTCACAGCTGCTCCTCCCTCCCCCAAGCCTATTTACTTGTGCGCGCAGCGCGGTTGCATCACTTGCACTCCTATGGCACACCATTGTCATGCCTGTCTGCGCATGTCCACAAGCCTGACCACCACACTGTGATGTTGTCCGTTGAAGGTGGGCGGCCACGTGAGTGTAGGCCTATGGTAAGGATAGGGCGGACACAGATGTAGAGTCCATGCATGGCTGAACTCGCGCTGCGAGTAGGTCTAGGCATTTGGCTCTTGCTGCAGCATTACAGATACACACATCACTTGGCATGTATGAGCCAAGACCCCGAGCGATCTTGCGCTCCTTCATTTCTCCGTTCGTGCGAGCCCGCCCTCAGGGTGCATGCTACATTGCAACATTGTCGATTGCGGGCAGGGTGGCGCCGACACTACAACAGAGACACACGCATTAGTTACTTCCTTGTCCAGGCCAGAACCGAACCACGCCCAGAGCCCCGGGCAAATCCTTCACACCCCTACGCTGGCCTGGCGTACGCCAGCCCAGCCCACTCTGCTTACCCTTACGGGGGGGACGACAGAGCTACGTGTCCAAGGTCTTAGACACTGCCTGAGGTGACATGGTTGCGTCCACAGTCCACAGCACAAGGTAAGGTGGTAGGGCCCTGGCCCATCATGCATACATAATGACCACAAGGACACACTTAGATAGATAGTGGAACTGGCTACGGGCTCGTGCGCCCAGCCACTTTTTATTGCCAGGGTCACATGTCCAGTGACGCCTTTGCTGGATGGGTGTGGGGTGAGTGTAAGCCAGCACTCAGGGAGTGGTTGGTGCTGGCAACAACTAGAACAGTGATCTTCATATTACACACACAGATTCAACCATAAAGGGTCCATGACTTGCAGTGCACTGAGGTAGGGGCACCAGATCTGGAATCACACACAAAAGATTCAATCATAAAGGGTCCATGACTTGTGGTGCACTGAGGTAGGGGCACCAGAGATGAGCGTGCTCATGTGAAGTGATTGTTAATCATTGTGTCCCGTCAGGATATTCCAGCTGCAGCTGCAATGGGGTGTGGTACACCTGCCTCATCTTCATCATCATCGTCCCAGGTCTTCCCCAACGCCTGAGGCGACATTGTCGCGTCAGCTGTCCACAGCACAAAACTCAATCATAAAGGGTACATGTGTTGTGGTGCACTGAGTTGGTGGCACCTGAAGCGCTCAGCGGGTGCGCAGCCTGCGATGATGCATCGTCCGGGCGGGCCGCACTGATAGCAATGTCTGTTGCCTACTGGACTGCGCCATAAATAAATCAAGTCTCAATTTGAATTGTGAGCCCTGCTGACTGCAGTGTAGGCCGGAGGCAGCGGTCAGAAAGGGCCCACAGCCACGTGGTGATGACTTGTGGTGCACTGAGTTGGTGGCACCTGAAGCGCTCAGCGGGTGTGCAGCCAGAGATGATGGCGTGTCCTCGCAGTTCAGGATTGGATTTGATTTGAGAACCATGCTGACCGCAGTGTAGGCCGCAGACAGTAGTCAGCACACACATAACGCTGCGGTGCTGTGCCGCTGGGTGCGCTGGGGGCCTGTGTCGCGGATGCCAGCGATCGGCTGAGGAGGCTGGCAGTAATGGCGGCAAACTCGTGGCAGGGTGAGGGGCGCCTCCCTGGCAGACGCGTTGGCCATCCGGGAAGTGAACCACGCCCAGAGCCCCAGCCTATTTATTCACACTCCTACGCTGGCCTGGCATACGCCGGCCCAGCCCACTCCGCTTACGCTTACAGGGGGGGACGACACGGATACATGACCGGGGTCTTCCCCACTGCCTGAGGTAACATGGTTGCGTCCACTGTCCACAACACTACAAACACCAGCAGTATATGTCCACATGGACATGTCTGTGCTCTGCATACCGTAGTCTGTCCGGCACATCACCACCACACTTGGCATTGTGTACATTCTTATTCATGGGTGACTTGCCTCCTTCACACATACTTGGTTCCCACCTCTCCCCACATTCTGCAATTGTGTGGCTGAGGGGCCATGCCGTTTTGGGAAGGTCAGCTGTCTTGTTCTGCGCTGCCTAGGTGGTAGTCCCGGGGGGGGGGTGTCCTGGGGGTGGTGGCTGTTGTGGCCCTCTTGGGTCTCCGAGCTGCATGGTCAGTAGCTCCATGACATGTGTTGGTCTTCAGATGTGGCTCTGGGCTGGGCTCCCTTTCATGCTGCAGGTTGTCGTCCTGCTTTACACCCGTAAAAGGCAGGTGTTAAATCCCTGCTGCTAACGCGCCTTATCGCCTTTTTTTGGGTCGCATCGCGGATCTGGCTGGTCGTTGAGAATATCGCGAAGTGGTGTTTTCGTGTGTTTTTGCACAGGAACGCCTACTCTGCATATCATTAGTGTTAGTTGTCGCTCTCATCCGTGGCGATGTTTTTTGCGGAGGATATCGCTGGGAAACTGACGATATCGGCAGTTTGCATCAGCTTGAGAATAGGGCGATAAGTCTATCGCCACTTTTGCGGCGCTAAAGTGCCGGTAAGTCGGCGATAAGTCTTTGAGAATATGCCCCATTGTCATTTACAATGCCAATAGCTGAAAATCTCGCAATTGGGAGACCTATTGCATTGCAAATGCTTGTTAAAACAGACATTGATATTGCCCTTTTAGATGAGTGTCTAGAGAGGATTCCCCACAGATGACAGATGGAGGGCAGTTACTCTCCCCATTCTGACGGCCATCCCGTTCTCAATATAAAATAATATACATCACCATTTGCTAGCGCATACCAACTCAGTACTTGATTCCTCATCACCAACTGGCCAGGTATATGATGTAGGGAAGGGCATGTGAATTCGTGCTGGTAACTGAAGGGCACAGATACAGGCCATAACGGCCTGCATAATGAACACTTAAGCATTAAGCTATGTCGGTCCCTGTAACCTCACTACCAACGTCACCGGCAACATATGACATATGACACACGCTATACATAAATCCCCAATTAGGATCCAAAGTACCCCATTATAAAGCAGGAGCCTGGCACTGTCCAATGGAGCCGCATTGTGCGAGGTTGTATTGTGGCATTTGGACTTCCTAAAGGTCTAAACGTCTCATGAACATTATTTGAAGTTTTTACAAAAAATTATGACAATTCCATTTAAGGGACACTGTCTGAAGTCAAAATGCAACACAGTGCTCCTTGAATAAAGCTTACAACAAACGGACAGCCTATTTAAAAAAGTCGGAAACAAACACAAACCCTGAAAGTAAAAAAAAAAAATTAAAAGGTGTGCCACGGAAAGGACGAGTTGGATAAACCGGCCAGCGTTGTGTTATCTTTAAGACAGAAGCCTTCATCCAGGGAGAATGAGGAATTGGACAGGGCAATTTATATGACAAAACCAGAGTGTGTGAATGAAAGGATATAAGAAGGAATGGAGCACGACTGTCATGTCAAAGTCAGTGAGGCAAGCAATGCTTCACTTAAAGTACAGGCCTTATACACAATGAATGATTCGGTTCGAATCTCGGCAGTGACGTTCAACATCATGTGATTCTGCGCAAACCATTTAATCTTCCTGTGCCTAACAAAATTAATATGTCCATCTGTAATGCAACTGGTGCTCAATGTAAAGCGAGCTGATACCTTCAGGTCGAGTTTACCCTAAACAAAAGTGCAAACAAAAAAAAAATTAGATCTCTGTAAGTACATAGTTTAATTGCTCACGTCTTGTGATTCAGTTAAGTTAATGTTGCGCAAATAGACATGGAGACTTCAGCACGCTATTGCAACATCGTTAAACTACGTGCTTGGGAGCTGAGCAATTGAATCTTTGTAAGTCCTGTGAGAAGCAGAATTGTTTAGGTCTCGCCTACGCAGCGCGCATGCGCTGCATAGGAGAGACCTTTAGCTATCGGCACAGCTTTGGGGGCAAAAACGTGCACGCGTTGCATTGCTTGCAATGGCAACGCATGCACGTCTGGCGATTCCCTTGCGGGAGCGCGCGGTGCCATATGGTGGCGCCATATGGCCACAATCATCGCGCCTTGCTGCACGCTCCCGCAAGGGAATCGCGCAGGCCCCCTCCCCCTGCTGCCACGCGAGGCGCGCACTTGTGCTGGTTTTATTTTGTTCTTAAGCCCGATGACGTTCCAGTGTACAATTTCGCATGTAATGGAAGTTAATGCCTCACTGTGTCCAGCTGCAGGCGTTATCTGCTGAAAACGGAATATTGTATAATGCATTCCACGAAGTTTGGTAGAACCAAACCTGAACATGAACATAAACTCTCCCCCGCAACTCCTCTCCCTCCCCACACTTCTGCCCAAGAAGCATCTGTCGCCCATAGTTGAACTTACTAAAGAGAACAGTCTATGCTTTAAAACTGCATCAAATGACACCCTTATACTATTAGGTTCTAGAGTGTAATAGGGGCGGACTTTCTTATTAATGACCCAAACAAGAACATACATTACAACTTTTATTACCAGGTTTTTCCTGTTGCCACTAACTCTGCCACCCAGCGGCACATGGCGTCAGTGAGTCCCCGACAGCCAGTTTTCTTTCCGTGATACCGGTTGCTCCAGACTTGAGACACTGCCAATAGTTATTGGACTCATACTCACAGCACATGATTATGGTCTGGGATATCAAAGCGCCTAACAGACAGAAAATTATGGGGTTATATGCGGGGAACAACTCTTCCGCTGTGTCTTCCTCTGCTATGAGAGAATGGTGAACTTTAGAGTCTCACTGATCCAGCTGGTTGAGCCCAGCCCACTGTCATCCATGCCAGGATCTCCCCTCCCCAGAACGAGGCCACCTGAAGGGAGACCCTCTTGTGAGGTTGGGGTCTTATGAGTCTCTCTCTCGCTTCCTCAAACCACTTCCAGGTGCTCTCTGGGGTGTGGAAGAAGTGGGAGTTCATTCTCTGAAGCACCTTTAGGCAAGCAGAGAAAAGCAGCATGTAGGTCAGCTTTACAGCTTTCAGCTACTGCTTCACATCACGGAATGATCATCGTTGTAGAGGGTCTTTAGAGTACAGATTGTACTCTATACCTCTCTCTACCTCTCTCTCTACCTCTCCCTCTCTCCACCTCCCTCTCTCCACCTCTCTCTCTACCTCTCTCTCTCTCTCTACCTCTCTGCCTCTCTCTCTACCTCACTACCACTCTACCATCTCCTTCTACCTCTCTCTCTCTCTACCTCTACCTCTCTCTACCTCTCTCTCTACCTCTCTCTCTCTACCTCTCTCCCTCTCTCCACCTCTCTACCTCTCTCTCTCTCTACCTCTCTCTCTGTACCTCTCTCTCTACCCTCTCTCTCTACCTCTCTCTCTCTCTCTACCTCTCTGCCTCTCTCTCTACCTCACTACCACTCTACCATCTCTTTCTACCTCTCTAACTCTCTACCTCTCTCTCTCTCCCTCTACCTCTCTCCCTCTCTCTCTCTACCTCTCTCCCTCTCTCTCTCTACCTCTCTCTACCTCTCTCTCTCTACCTCTCTCTCTCTCTACCTCTCTCTCTACCTCTCTCTCTCTCCACCTCCCTAACTCTCTCTCTCTACCTCTCTCTCTCAACCTCTCTCTACCTCTCTACCTCTCTCTCTATCTCACTACCACTCTACCATCCTTCTACCTCTCTCTCTCTCTACCTCTCTCTCTCTACCTCTCTCTCTCTACCTCTCTCTCTCTACCCCTCTCTCTCTCTACCCCTCTCTCTCTCTACCCCTCTCTCTCTCTACCCCTCTCTCTCTACCCCTCTCTTTACCTCTCTCTCTACCTCTCTCTCTACCTCTCTGCCTCTCTCTCTACCTCACTACCACTCTACCATCTCCTTCTACCTCTCTAACTCTCTACCTATCTCTCTCTACCTCTCCGGCTACCTCTCCCTCTACCTCTCCCTCTCCCTCTCTCTCTCTACCTCTCTCTCTCTCTACCTCTCTCTCTCTCTACCTCTCTACCTCTCTCTCTCTCTACCTCTCTCTCTCTCTCTCTACCTCTCTATCTCTCTACCTCTCTCCCGCTCTACCTCTCTCTCTCTCTCTCTCTCTCTCTCTCTCTACCTCTCTCTCTACCTCTCTCTCTCTACCTCTCCCTCTACCTCTCTCTATACCTCTCTACCTCTCTCTCTCTCTACCTCTGTCTACCTCTCTCCCTCTACCTCTCTACCTCTCTCTCTCTACCTCGCTCTCTCTCTACCTCTCTCTACCTCTCTCTCTACCACTCTACCTATCTCTCTGTACCTCTCTCTCTACCTCTCCCTCTCTACCTCATTGCCACTCTACCTCTGCCTCTACCCCTGTATCTCTCTACCTCTCTCTCTCTAACTCTCTCTCTCTACCTCTCTCTCTCTCTCTACCTCTCTCTCTCTCTACCTCTCTCTCTCTCCACCTCTCTCCCTCTACCTCTGTCTCTACCTCTCTCTCTCTCTCTCTCTCTCTCTCTCTCTCTCTACCTCTCTCTCTCTCTCTACCTCTCTCTCTCTCTACCTCTCTCTCTCTCTACCTCTCTCTCTCTACCTCTCTCTACCTCTCTCTCTTTCTACCTCTCTCTCTACCTCTCTCTCTTTCTACCTCTCTCTCTACCACTCTCTACCTCTACCTCTACCTCTCTACATCTCTTTCTCTACCTCTACCTCTCTACCTCTCTCTCTCTACCTCTCTCTCTACCTCTCTACCTCTCTCTCTCTACCTCTCTCTCTCTACCTCTCTCTCTCTACCTCTCTCTACCTCTGTCCACCTCTGTCTACCTCTCTACCTCCGTCCACCTCTCTACCTCTCTACCTCTGTCCACCTCTCTACCTCTGTCCACCTCTCTACCTCTCTCTACCTCTGTCCACCTCTCTACCTCTCTCTACCTCTGTCCACCTCTCTACCCCTCTCTACCTCTGTCCACCTCTCTACCTCTCTCTACATCTGTCTAGCTCTCTCTCTACCTCTATACACCTCTCTACCTCTCTCTACCTCGCTACCTCTCTCTATACTTCTCTACCTCTCTCTCTACCTCTATACCTTTCCCTCTACCTCTCTCTCTCTACCTCTCTCTACCTCTCTACCTCTCCCTCTCTCCCTCTACCTCTCGCTCTATCTCTACCTCTCTCTCTCTCTCTCTACCTCTCTCTCTCTCTACCTCTCTCTCTCTCTCTACCTCGCTCTCTCTCTACCTCGCTCTCTCTCTACCTCGCTCTCTCTACCTCTCTACCTCTCTCTCTCTACCACTCTACCTATCTCTCTCTACCACTCTACCTATCTCTCTCTACCACTCTACCTATCTCTCTCTACCTCTCCCTCTCTACCTCACTGCCACTCTACCTCTGACTCTACCCCTGTATCTCTCTACCTCTCTACCTCTCTCTCTAACTCTCTCTCCCTACCTCTCTCTCTACCTCTCCACCTCTCTCCCTCTCTCTCTCTCCTCTCTCCTTCTCTCTCTCTACCTCTCTACCTTTCTCTCTCTCTACCTCTACCTCTCTACCTCTCTCTCTCTCTCTCTCTCTCTCTCTACCTCTGTCTCTCTCTCTCTACCTCTCTCTCTCTACCTCTCTCTCTCTCTCTCTCTCTCTCCCTCTCTCTCTCTCCCTCTCTCTCTCTACCTCACTACCTCTCTCTACCTCACTACCTCTCTCTCTACCACTCTCTACCTCTACCTCTCTACATCTCTTTCTCTACCTCTACCTCTCTACCTCTCTCTACCTCTCTCTCTACCTCTCTCTCTACCTCTCTCTCTACCTTTCTGCCTCTCTCTCTCTACCTCTCTCTCTACCTCTCTCTCTACCTCTCTCTACCTCTCTCTACCTCTCTCTCTACCTCTCTCTACCTCTCTACCTCTGTCCACCTCTCTACCTCTCTACCTCTGTCCACCTCTCTACCTCTGTCCACCTCTCTACCTCTCTCTACCTCTGTCCACCTCTCTACCTCTCTCTACCTCTGTCCACCTCTCTATCTCTCTCTACATCTCTACATCTGTCTAGCTCTCTCTCTACCTCTATACACCTCTCTACCTCTCTCTACCTCGCTACCTCTCTCTATACTTCTCTACCTCTCTCTCTACCTCTCTCAAATATAGCTACAACGTCTACGTATAATATGGTACGCTAAGTGGCAGCCGCAGCCTAAAATCACTTCTTGTCCTTAAAAAAAAAACAATCATTACCATATCCAATATATCTCCCCTTTATGACCTTATAAGTATTTACTTCTGCAGCACAATATCCTTTCGTCAACAACATCAAATGTTGCACAGCTAAACACTTATAAGGTCCCAAAGGCGAGACCTATTGGCTATGCCAATGCTTGTTTTACTTGGCAGTGCTTCGGTTACTAAACCGTGGGTGTTAGAAATACTCCAGGCCATTTGCAGGACAGCTAGGAGTATGACAGCGGAGGGAAGGCAACAAGTTGAAAAAAAACAAAAAAGGTGATGAAAAGCAGCGGGTGGGACGGGCAAATTTAAACAAACTGCACCCGGCCAAATGACAAACTGTGACGGGCGGAAGGTGAAAGCAGCATGAGCATTATTACATGCACTCACCCAATGTGGAGAAACCGGGAACACATCAGCGCCGGTGGCAGGCTGTTGTTGCCGCCTGGGGGGTGCAGCCGCCTAATGGGAGAAGGAGGAATCCCCGTGACCGAAGCAGCTGGTGTCTGCAATGAAGAGCGGGCGGTGATGTGATAGACCCTTCCCTGGCGAGAGAGCTTCAGACTGCAGCAGAGGAGCGGCAGTGGGACAGCCATAGGTCTGCCTCCAAGAAGCGAGCACATGCACAATTACTGCTGCTCCAAAATAGTTAGAGAGAGGGCGGCGCAATCAAAACAAACTGCGACGGGCGGAAGGCAGAAATGTAAAAAAAAAATTCAAATGATAAGAAGCGGGACGGGCAAATGCTACGTTTCTTGGCGGAAGGCATCAATGTAAAAAAAAAAAAATTCAAATGAAAAGAAGTGGGACGGCCAAATGCTACGTTTCTGTCAGAGGGTGGTCGGAGGGCGGAAGCAGCAACGGACCTAACGCAACATTAAAAAAAAAAGTGCTGTAAAACAACAGATGAAGAAACTGACCGTAAGGAGACCGTGCTTGACCGGTGCTTCTTAGCATTGACCGGAAATGATGTATCACTATGTGAACGACTAAGGAGGCAGGAAAGAAGAGGGACCGAGGACGGAACCAATGGTAAGTAGCGGGCGGGAATAAAGGGGTTTGATTGAACACAATAGGTCTGGCAGACAGCGCATGCGTGCTGACGCTCGACCTAATGAACTGCTTCTGCTCAACGAGCTGTGGGAAAGTGGCGCAACAGAGGAGAGTGCGAACTACACCTGCCCTATCATGCTCAGTCTCTCATATTCAAGTGAGAGGTGGTGAAAGTACGATATCCTCATGAAAAAGACAATAGGTCTGCTCCACTAGGCTTCAAAACTGCACCTGGCAGTGATGCATAGCTCTCGACGTTCTTTTATTTCACCTTCGTTTCTTGATTTTTCATGGGTCATCCCTGTCTTGTATTGAAAAGTGCCAATAATATAAAACAAAATCAACACAAAACTATATATTCACTGAGGCCTGTTCAACTAAGGGCTCCTGAGGGTGTGAGAGGGGCGCCTTGTTCTCAGCTGCTCCTGCACAGCAGCTGCCAGGGTCCACTCCCAAGAGCTTTCTGATGCTCTTAGGCGCTATGATGGGGATGTGTTACCTAGGGTAAACTTCTGGGGAAGACCCCACCACACGTGTTCTTCTCTGGTGTATAAGCACCAGGGCTGCACGAGCCACAGTGTATCAAAACACAAGTAAACAACCCTGCAAGAAGCCGGTGCAACTGCACACCCAAAGAAGAGTGGCTGTCCCAGTAGTGCTCCTCCACTTTAAAGCAATCATCAAACCTAAGCCAGCCCTTAATATCCAACATTTGGTTTTATTTGAAAAATAATAATAAACAAGCAGATAAAAGAATGTTTTCACCGCCTTTTCCTGCCGCTGCTGGGCCGGCGGCCCCTCCCCCAGTCGTTCCCGCTCCCGCCTCCCAGCTCCACTTCCCTCCCCACTCCCCTATTAATGGCAGCTGCAGCAGGAGTGCCTGAGCAGGACCTCTGACCTCCTGGCCAGGGTCCCTGCTCTTTGCCCCTGCAGCTCCGCTGTCGTGCTGCTGCCGCCTACTCCTCACCGGTAGGTGTTCGAGCCTGGTGTTGGTCTATTGCTGTCTATTGCTGTGATTGTATATTTGTATTTGCTGTGATTACATATTTGTTTTTCTGTGTCTCTGTTTCTTTATTTGTTCTCCCCCTCCTCCTCGTTGTTGTGCCTGTGCCCTTCGTTTTCGTCCACTGTGTCGGTTTTCACCTCCTTTTCCTGCCGCTGCTGGCCCCGTGGCCCATCCCCCGGTCGTTCCCGCCTCCCAGCTTCGCTTCCCTCCACCCTCCCATATTTAATGGCAGCCGCTGCGAGGCCGCACGCAGCGGGTGCGCCGAAGGCGTGCCAAAGGCAAGCCCATCTGCCCCCTTCCGCGACCCGACCGCGACCAGTGCCAGAGACTCTGGATCTCCAACCTCCCCCCGCTATGACTCAGCCGCCCTCCTCGCTCTCAACCCTGGAAGGAACAACAACTGCTAGATGTTCACGCCGAACATCACCCACGGCCAGTTCTCCTGCCACCACTGCCGCTGAACCTTCACCACCTGCCACACCACCACGGCCACTGCCCCCACGCCGGACACCAACACCACCGAAGCCCTGAAGTGCATCCTCCTCAACGTGCGCTCCCTGCAGAGACATGCCATAGAGATCTGGGACCTACTCGACACGCTCTCACCAGACGTCGCCTTCTTTTCGGAAACCTGGACCAACGCATCCTCCGCCCCCGACATCGCCACCGCCATCCCTGATGGATACAAGATCCAGAGGACCGCCCCAACCGCCCAGGAGGAGGACTTGCCATCGCACACAAGAGCTCCCTCCGACTCTCCACCATGAACGACTCCTCCACCACCACCGAACACCTTCACTTCCAGATCCTGACCAGCCCTAGAACCACCCTACGTGGCGCCCTCGCCTACAGGCCACCCGGACCTCGAACAGCATTCACCACTACCATCACCGACCTCATCTCACCCCACGCCATCGCCTCCACGGACTACATACTCATCGAAGACCTCAACTTCCACCTCAACAACCTCAACGACCCCAACTTCTCCACCCTCCTGGACAACCTTGCCAACCTTGGACTACGACAGCTCGCCACCACCCCCACCCACAAGGCAGGACACACCCTCGACCCTATCTTCGTAGGAGGCAACAACGTCCACTTCAGCCACAACTCGCAGCCCCTCTGGACTGACCACCACTGCGTCCACTTCCACATCAACAAACCCACCGCCCCCAAACCTACACTCCCCCACCACGAAGGAACTGGAGCAAGGTCACCGAGGAGCACCTCTACTGCACCCTCAACCGCGATGCCCCCTTGGTGGAAATGACCCTTTTTGCAGGTTTATCCCCAAACATTTTGCTTCTTCCTCCTATTTTTCCCTGACCTGTGTTTGTTGGCTACAGGACCCCGGGCACTTTACCACTGCTGATCAGTGCTAAAGTGCATATGCTCTCTGTGTAAATTGGTATTGTGATTGGTTATCCATGATTGGCATATTTGATTTACCAGTAGGTCCCTAGTAAAGTGCACTGAGTGTGCCAGGGCTGGTAAATCAAATGCAACTAGTGGGCTTGCAGCACTGATTGTGCCACCCACAGGAGTAGCCCTGAAAAGATGTCTCAGGCCTGCCACTGCGGTGCCTGCGCGCAGTTTGTTAACTGCCATGTCGACTTGGCAAGTGCACCCACTTGCCAGGCCCTAACCTTCCCTTTTCATACATATAGGGCACCCCTATGGTAGGCCCAAGGTACCCCCTGGGCAGGGTGCAGTGTATGTGAAAGGTAGGACATGTTCTGGTGTGTGTAACATGTCCTGATAGTGAAATACTGCCAATTTCGTTTTTCACTATTGAAAGGCTATCTTGCCCCATAGGACGGAACGGGGAATGCTTTGTGACATTTTACAAGCATATCTTCCCATAGGGATAAGATGGAAAAATTGAGTTTGGTATCCCTTCAGCATCATCCAAGAATTCACCAAACCCCCCAGCGAAATCACAGACATCACCCCCTCCCAGGACCTCTGCAACAAGCTCTGCGCCTACTTCCACCTGAAAATCAAGACCCTCTACGACAACTTCAACAAACTAACACCGGACGGCAAAACCACGCCCCCCCCCAGCTACGTCAGTCAACCCACCATCTCTGCCTGGACCCCAGCCACCACAGAAGACACGGAATCAACCATGAAAGGCATCCACTCAGGAGCACCCACGGACCCCTGCCCTCCACACATCTTCCACAGAGCTGCCGCCGCCATCGCACCGGAACTACGACGCACCATCAACACCACCTTCAAAACCGGCATTTTTCCGACCACTGGAAACGCGCAGAAGTCAAGCCCCCTCTCAAGAAACCATCGGCAGATCCTTCGGACCTCAAGAACTACCGACCCATCTCCCTCCTCCCCTTCGCGGCCATGGTCACGGAGAGGACCGTCAACACCCAACTAACAAAATTTATCAAAGAGAACTCCATCCTCGACCCCTCCCAATCCGGATTCCGCAGCAACCACAGCACAGAGACCGCCCTACTCACTGCCACAGACGACATCCGCACCGTCCTCGACCAAGGCCACACCGCAGCCCTGATCCTACTCAACCTCTCCTCAGCTTTCGACACAGTCTCCCACCGCACTCTCGCCGCCAGACTCCATGACGCCGGCATACAGGGAACCGCCCTCGAATGGCTCCGGTCCTTCCTCACCGGCAGAACACAAAGAATCAGACTGCCACCCTTCCTCTCCGAACACATAGAGATCAACTGCAGAGTACCCCAAGGATCATCTCTCAGCCCGACGCTCTTCAACATATATATGGCCCCCCTAGCCGCCATCGTCAGACAGCACGGACTCAACATAGTCTCCTATGCCGACGACACCCAGCTCATCCCTCACCAAGGATCCCGTCACCACCCGACTTAGCTTCTAGGAAGGAATGAAGGACGTCGCATCCTGGATGAGCAGCAGCTGCCTGAAGCTCTACTTGAGAAGACAGAGGTCCTCTCCCACCGCATGGAACAGCACCTGGTGGCCCACCGCCCTCAGCAGCCCGCCCACCCCCACTGACCACGCCTCGGAACCTCTGCATCGTACTCGACTCCTCCCTCTCCATGACCCGACAGGTCAACGCCGTCGCCTCCACCTGCTTCAACACCCTCCGCATCCTTCACAAGACCTTCAAATGGATCCCCCCCGAATCAAGAAAGACCATCACCCACGCTCTCATAACCAGCAGACTGGACTACGGAAACGCCTTCTATGCCGGAATCAACAAGTCTCTGCTCCACAAACTCCAGACCATACAGAAAACCGCAGCAAGACTCGTCCTCGGCATCCCTCGACAAGACAGATCACCCAACACCTGCGAGACCTCCACTGGCTCCCTGTCGAGAAGAGAGTAACCTTCAAGATACTCACCCATGCCTACAAAGGCCTGCACAACACTGGACCCCAATACCTCAACGAAAGAATATCCTTCCACGTACCCAAGAGAAACCTCCGATCCGCTGACCTCGCCCTCACCAAAACCCCGCGCATCTGCAGAGCCAGAACGGGTGAAAGAGCCTTCTCCTACATTGCGGCCAAGACCTGGAACAAGCTCCCGGTCGACATCAGATGCATCCCCTCTCTGCACATCTTCAGGAAGATCCTCAAGACCTGGCTCTTCGACTGACCGGAGCTGCTCACCCTCCCCCCCAGCGCCTTGAGAACCTTCACGGGTGAGTAGTGCACTTAACAATTCCCTGATTGATTGACTAAAACTTGACCTTTCGTACTATCCTGCATCGTGCTAAGAGCCGGGACTGTGCTTGTCTAGCGCAAGGTTGTGGGAGCTGGAGAATAGACTCTCAAAAGCCATGGCCACAGAGAACATAGATTACAAATAAGCACTGTTAAAGCCAGCAAGTGGCACCTGAAAATCATCATAAATGGATAAAAAATTAAATTGCTATAGCGTGAAAGCAAAAAATATACTCCTTGGCAAATAGGGCAGGGAGGGGGTAGAAGAAATAGTACCTGCATTGCACTAATCAAGTAGAATTAATCTGAGCTTGGCTGGTGCTCCTCAGATAGGAACTGAAGTGATGTATCAGCTGCGCAAACCAATTAAGAGGCAGCAAAGAAAAGCGACACTGGAGTCAATCTGTGGTAAGCAGCAGGCAGGATCAAAGGCCTTTTACTGAATACTGTATTTCTTGAAGACAACGCATGCGCTGTCTAGGCTTGACCCAAAAGGGATGTACACATTTTCTTAGGCCTTATCTTGTCTGTATTTGATTATGAAATTTAAAAGGTTGAAGTCCAAAAGAGGGAAACCACATCAGTACTTTTGGAGTATTGCCCTTATTTTGTGTTAGTCACAGTTATTATGTTGGATCTGTAGAAAGTATAAATTCCCTGCCTCCAATATATTATCATCAACTCTCAATGGCCCATTTAATGGCAAGGCATTCTTTCTCAATGGTGTTTTTTTTGTTTAATCAGTTTTTATTTAAATAAAGAGATAAAGTGGCAGTACAAATTACAAGCATATATTAAGATGTGATGGTAAGTCATGAAGCATTCATATATCCAACAAAATACGAGTACAATTTATAACAGAAAAGAAAAAAGGAGAGAAAACAAAGAGAAAACAAATCAAGGATAAAGCAAGGAAAAAAGAACTGAGAGCAGAGAGAACAACGAGGAAGATATGGAAATATTCAAAGTTGAGTGTAAAGAGAGAAAGTTAGAGAGTGGTAACCAGAAAAGATTAAGGGGCATATTATCAAGACAATTATCACCGCTTTAGCGGCCGTTTTCGGCCGAAAAGCGGCGATAATTCTATCGCAGTGTTAACAAGGACACGCTAACAGGCTTTAGCGTGTGTTTCCTTGTGTTAGCACCCGTTTCACTAACGCCTTGCATCTCATCGCTAATGAGATGCAAAGTAGGCGTTCCTTACTAAAATAACATGAAAACCGTCGCTAACACAACTTCCCTCTATTATCAATCCGGTCGCGAACCCGCGTAGCGATAATAAAAGTAGCTCTAACCGCGATTATCGCTGGTATCTGAACGCCTGATTTAAAAGTGACTTAGCTATGTTATCCTATGGGAGGTGGATTGTCAGGATAAGTCCCCTGCCCTATTATCAAAGATTTCCCTATCGCTGTGGTTTTATCGCTGGATTTCCAGCGATATTCACGCATTTCGCCGCTATCGCTGGATTTTTCATCGCCTTGGAGATAAGCGTTGATAATAACGCGCTATCTCGTCGATGTAATCCAGCGATAGCCGCCGATAATTAAAATCGCGCTAAGCACGCTTAGCGATAATTATCGCTGGCTGTTGATAATATGCCCTTAGATTTTATCTTTTGTTAAAGATTCACAGAGGAATAAGAATCACTTTTATGGTTATCACAAAAAAAGTTCCACCAGGTGAGAACTCATAATTTTGAAACATCTTTCCAATACCATAATATCACTTTATGTGCAATTGCAATAAGAAGATCTAACAAATTAGGCACATTTCCAGAACTATGAAATTAAGTGATACATTAACAAAAGTAAGTGGTAAATTAATATTAAAATATTTTGATCACTAAGACCAACCAAAGTCCAAAACGATTTAACATATGTACAATAGAGCCATGTTCAGTGGTACAAGGCCAACAAAGAGAGGAAGAAGAGCAACCAAACTTATTACTACGAGCTGGAGTGTATATGGCTCTATTATAAATAAAAGTAGTGTTTGGGTTATATTTGCTGCCCATGAAGTTTTAAATAGCTTAAACCATAACATGACCCATACATCAAAAGATTTCAAATCAGCTTCCCATAAAAGTTCGACATTACTTTTAATTCTATCTAAGATAGTCTGTAATAAATGTTTGTAAATCAAAGCATCTCTAAGGAGAGGTCCATGCCAAATATTATCAATGGATTCAATTGGTAGAGGAAAAATAGAGACCCATAATTATAGGAAATTTAGAGATAGATCGGTAAATGGAATCACAAATAAGAATATATTTATTTAAAAAGAGGCAGGCATACCACATTTCTTCTGAAGAAAATCAAAAGTAACAATAGTATAATTTCAAAATTGAGAAAAAAATTAAATACCTTTCTCCTTCTATTTAGCAAATTAAAAAGATATGTGATGTATCTTAAAAGACGTCTTATGCCAAAGTAGAAAATTCAGAAAACTTTGTTAAGAGAAGAGTTAATCAACTAACACCATATTTAATAAAGAAATTGAATTTTTTTTTTTTTTTTTTTTAAATATTTTTATTATTGTTAGTGCACCACCAAAAGAGAAAAACAAAATCCAATACATTTTAGTTTATGTCGTACATTATGCCTGATACATATTGGATATCATAAGTGCCATCAAAACATGCAGACAATAGAGTGCATTAATGTATATATATACTTTATTTTTTTTTTTTTTCCCCTTTCCCTCCCCTAAACTCCCATCCACCGCCCCCTCTCCCACTTGGGGTTTGGTCATCAACTAATATTTTACCAGTTAATGTAGTTTATATACAAATTACATGTTCATCTATTCGTTCCTGCTCAACCAGCTAGCCACAGGGGCCCAGATTTCTTGGCCTTTGGAGTGTGAACGTATTCCCCTTTTTGCGTAAACAGCCTTTTCCAGGTTATAATTTGCTAGAAATCGTGCAAGCCATTGCTGAAACCCTGGCGGGTTTGGATCCAGCCAGGCTGATGCTAAACATAGACGCAGGATAGCCATGCCTATAAAAAGTAATTTTTCACCAGGTTTTCCCTGTAGCCCCTGATCTACCCCCAATCCAATTAGCGTCGGGGTAAGAGAGCAGGGTATCCCTAAGGCTTCAATAAAGAAGCTGGTGATATCTCGTTTTAGGCTGTCCAACGCACCACAGGTTGCAAAGAGATGGCTAAGATCAGCTTGGTGTAAAGCACATCGTGGACAACAGGTCCCTTTCCCCACTGCCCATTTAGAGATTTTCTTTGGGGTGTAATATAGCGAGAAGCAAGATTTATAGTATTGCGCCTGTAATCGTGCTGGCATTAAAACATTCTGCGCTAGCTTTAAGGAATGAAAAAACATATTTTCGGAGGTGCCAGCTTCCACATTCCATTTTAAAGCATGGCTTGCCATGTCGTCTTGCATTGCTGTGTTAAAGAGATTATAGACCATCCCTATTGTCAAATCTCTATTCCTTATAAGCTTATCTATAATCTCGCTATTAGTAAACCCTATCAGGCCACCCCCTTTTTTGATCAGAAAATCCCGTACCTGTAAAAATTTATAGAAGTCTCTTCTATCTAGCCCATACCTTTCTCTAAGATTCTCAAATGAAGCTATCCCTGATATAAAGTAAAAGTCACCTAATTTAGTCAGGCCGGCTTCCCTCCATCTTTTATAATAGAACCTTTAAAAATTGTCGCAAGAATTGGATTATTATATAATGGTGTATAAAAATTCAGGCGTCCCCAACCAATAAGCTTCTGTACAGCCTTCATAACCCTATATCCCACTTGCAATGTCTTGAACCGAACTTTCTTATAATGATTATCGTTCAGATGTCGACAAGCCCATCCCCAAACTTCTGCCCCCATAGCTAATTCAAGTGGTGTCGGTGTCTCTCTCGCCTTTTCTTCATTTGGTTTATCCTGAATAAGGGCTAGGTTATACAATATTGTGGTAGTCCAATAATATAGCCTAATATTTGGCAAGGCGAGTCCGCCCCTCTCCTTGGGTAATGTAAGAAATGTAAATGCTCTTCTAGGCTTCTCATACCCCCAGATAAACCTTGAAAACAAGTCGTCAATATTTTTTAAGTACTCATTGTTAAATTCTAAGGGGATTGCGCGCAGAAGATACAAAAATTTAGGAAAAAACAGCATTTTGATAATATTGCATCTACCAATAATGGATAAGTGTAGGTTATGTAATCTGATTAGTTCGGGCTTTATTTTTAACACTAATGGTTCAATATTTTCCTTAACAATGTAGTCTGTATTTGCTGTAATGTCTATGCCCAAATATGTAGCTTTCTGTACTATCCGCTCATCTATATAGGTTAAATTTTCGTTACAAATAATTTGGGTTTTGCTACGATTAAGTGAATACCCAGAGATTTTGCCAAACTTTGCTGCTTCTACCTCAATTTCCCGTAGGGCCATTTCAAGACAGGGAGTCACTAAGGCAATGTCATCTGCATACGCCAAAACTTTAGTTTCCCATCCATGAGTTATAATGGGTCTGATAATATTATTTCTTTCCAGTTGGCGCAAAAAGGATCGATATATATTGCAAACAATAGCGGCGAGCTTGGGCATCCCTGCCTTGTCCCTCTTGTTACCTGAAAGGAATCTGTAAGCTCGCTATTGACTAAAACCCTTGCAGTGGGTTTATGATAAAGCATTTTAAGAGCTTGAAGTAATCCACTGCCGATTCCTACCCTTGACAGGGTCTCCCATAGAAAAGTCCAGGAAACCCTGTCAAAGGCTTTCTCTGCGTCCAAAAGTATTAACGCTATTGGCTCCTTTGAGATATTTTTTATATCAAGGAGTGTAATGACCCGTCTTATATGATCCGTCGTCCCTCGACCAGGTATAAACCCATGTTGTTGGTTAGAGATGACCATATGGATTACTGAGGCAATTCTTGTTGCAAGGATTTTTGAGTAGATCTTGCTATCGGCATTAATTAAGGTAATGGGGCGATATGAGCCGGGGTCTGTCGGGTTTTTATTTTTTTTAAGAAAAATTATAATTTTCGCCTGCGACCAAGAATCTGGGGGTGTGCCCCCTGTAAAAACATGCGTAACCAACAACTCCATACATTCTTTCAATTGTTCCGAGAATTTTTGATAAAATTCAAGGGGATACCATCCATGCCAGTGGCCTTGCCACTTGGAAGACTATTAATGCATAACAGCGTCTCTAGCCATTGAGGTGGTTCTTCTAATTGTTGCTGTTCCTCCTCTGGGAGTTGCTCTGTGGGAATCTGATTGAGATATGTAGCGATATCCGCCATATTTTGTGTTGCGTCCTCGTTATATAGTTTTTGATAATAGGAAAAAAATGTTTTACGGATGCCTACAGACTCTGAGATTAACCCTTGCTCAGGATCCCTGATTTCTGTAATAAAATTCCGGGTTGCCCTTTGTCTGGCTCTTATTGCGAGATGGTGGCCCACTTGTTCACTGCACTCATAGGCTTCCTCTCGCCATACTGCTAATTTATCGGCGGCTTTTTTGCTATAGTTTCCATTGCAGCTGATTTTGCAACTGCAACCTTTGCCTGTGCTTCCTCATGATTCCCCCTATTTTGCACTATTGTGATCAATTCTTCTTCTGCAGTGGCTAATTTCACTAGTTGGTCATTCAATGTTTTTTGTCTTTTTTTATTCCGCTGTATTGAGTACCTAAGTGTTTCCCCCCTCACACCTGCTTTAAGCGTGTCCCACACAACCTCAATTCCTGCACTTCCTACATTTTCTCTAACAAACTGAGGTATCCACCCTCGCATGTAAGCACAATATTCTTCATCTAACAATAATGCCCTTTCAAAAGTCCAGATAGGAATCGTCCTCTCCCTGTGTCCGCCCCACTTGACTTCCACTATTAATGGGTTATGATCTGCTAAAATCCGAGGATTTTTTTCCATTTTGCAATTGTGTAAAAGTGAGTGTGATGCTAGTATATAATCTATTCTGACATGTTTATTATGCGGGTAAGAATAATAGGTAAAGCCAGATTTGGTGGGATCCTGCCAGTTCCAAAGATCTGTAAGTGCGTGTTCTTGGCATAGTGCCTTCAGAGCACTAAATACCTTTGGCTTGCGTCCCTTATATACCCAGCCTGTATCTTGATTAAAATTTTTATCTGCTGGCAAGTTTATATTAAAATCTCCACAAAGTATGAATGGCAATGGCCAGGTAGCTAATTCGTTGCTAACTTGATAGATTACCGTTGGGTCATCTACATTGCTCCCATATATGGAGCAAATAGTCATTGGGTTTCCATTATTCCAGCTACATTCAGTGATTACCCACCTCCCCTGCTGATCTGCCGACACCCGACTAAATTGTAAAGAGTGGTTGGAGGTCAGTATTGCTACTCCACGCGTGCGGGAATTCTGTTTTGTAGCCCCCACCAGCACATATCCAAGTGTTCCCAATAAATGTCTCTGTGTGTTTTCAATATGTGTCTCTTGTAAACATATTACATCTGCTTTTAATAGTCGTAATCCAATTGCGGTGTTCCTTCTCTTTTAGGGTCATTAAGGCCACAAATATTTACCGAGGCAATACGTAATTCACTCATTGTATATAACGGAAATGTTATGCTTTAACTGGAATCGTGCTGCATCTATTCTTCCCCATGTCTGTGACCAACCTCCCCCTTACCCTCCCCCACCCTCAGCCCCCCACCCTTGCCCACCCCCACCCACCACCTACACCTGAGGTTACCTGGCTTTGCCAAAGCCAGGGAGATGACATCTGAGGGATCAGAGCCCCGCATCCCCGCCGCCCTCCCCCCTTTCATGTGAACAAAATTAATGCAGCATTGCCAAGGATAAAGGTTAAGCCCTCCTTACTACTTTAGTGATATTTAAATAATATTTACTAAGTTGCGATCGAAGTCATAGACTATACCCTTTCCAGTCCCTGCTCCCTACTCCCTGCTCCCCCGTTTCGCTGTGAGTTCCTCTAAATATGCTTTTGCTTGAATCTCTGAGTTGAAACTACGTGTGGTCCCTTTATGCACAATTTTTAGTCTAGCCGGGTTCTGCAGATACACATCTGCTCCAAGTTTTTGAAAGGGAGCAAAGAGCTGTCTGAGTCTCCATCTTCGTTCGACTGTGGCATGTGCAAAGTCGGGTCTATTAAAAAAAGTGATTCCCCCAAAGTTTCTTCTTGTCGTGGGCCTTGCCAGATCAAACAAAGCTTGACGTAGAAGAAAGTTCCCAAAGAATAACAGCATTGCACGAGGATATTGAGGCGTAGCTAAAGAGCGTTTAGGAGGAGTTAGCGGAAACCTATGTGCCCGCTGTATTTCCTTATCCCAATCCCAGGATTGTAGCTCTGGAAAAGCTCCCTTCAAAAGTGTGACCATATAGCCCCTAGGATCGTCCTTCTCAACACCTTCCGGGATCCCTAAAAAGCGGAGATTATTACGCCGTTGTCTATTTTCCTGCGCTTCCATCTTCCACATGAAATCTTTAACTGTACTTTCCTGCTCATCTGCTTGGGTTTTTAGCACAGCTACATCTTTCTCAAGATTCTCGGTCCGTACTTCCACGGAAGCCATCCGATCGGCAATATCTACACATGTCTTGCCTACCTTCCTAACAGCCCCTTGTAATTTTTGGCAGCCAAACGTGATCTCCTGTTATCTGCTTTAACTTCTTCCTGGAAACTTTTAATAGAATGTAGCACCGTTGAAAGAGCAGACTCGCACTTTACCCTTTCCTCCTCCTCTTTATTGGTGCAGTTACTACTGATAATTGTTTGATTGCTGCTTGAGGCATCCATTATATCTGTAGTAATTGCAAATTGTGTGTCCGTGTAGTCCCATCTCAGATCTGCGATGCTACCTTTATCAGAGATCTCTTGTCTTTTTTGGCGGCTCCCACTTCTTTTTTTCCGTAATTTCTTTTGTCCATTCCTACTCTTCTGTGGGTCTGTGTTTGTACTACTATGCCAGTTTGCCTCGTCCTCTTCGCTTGATAGGGAAATGCTTATATCAGAGATTTCTGACTCATCAGTTAATGAGTAGAATTTTTCAAGATTGTCAGGTGTTTTAGGTAGCTGTATTGCTTCTTGTATTACTTCTACAGTTTCTTTACCATCATTACCTGACTTGCTGCTCTTCCCTTCTTTGTCCTGGTTGTAGCCCCCATCTGTGTATTGATGTTGCAATAATGGGGTGGAATGCGCCTCCATTATTGTTTTATTAGCCTGGGTTGTGGGATAGGGTGTACTTGGATGCACCAGCTCTATGGGCGTTTTTAAGTCCTTCTGTTTGCTCTGTAGGCTATCGCTCTTCTCTTCTCCCCCATCTGTGCTGACTGTAGATTCTGTCACAGTCTTGGATCCTGGTACACAAAAGCTGCTAGTGATTAGAGGCTGTGAGTAATCCGGCTCTTTGTTAGTCTTTGCAAATGTTCTCTTGGGATTCTCTATGCTCTCAGTGCAGTTTTCGCCCTCATTTTTCCCTTTACTTTCTCCCTTCTCTCCCTTCTCTCCCTTGTCACTGCTTTTATTTTTAATACCTCGTGTATCCATCTTTTTCTGCCTGGTGTCTGTAATTAATGTACTAGTTTGTAGCGGTACACTCGCTAAGGCGCCACATATTTGCGCAGTTTTCCCCTTCAGAGTCTTGGTACCCTTTCCAGCCATTCTTACTTGATTTCGAAACTGTCGGCTCTGTCGGGTCTTTCCGCTGCAACAAAGTATCTTCCAATAGTATTCACTTCCCGCGTAGACACTGCGTGTTCCCGGTAACATTTTCCTTCTGTCAGCCGTCCCGCTGTAATTCGCCGATGTGTTCCTTCCAGGCAGCACTAGTAATGGATCACGCAGGGCAAGGGAGATCCAGGAAGGTCGATCCGTATACAGAACCCCAGGGCTGCAGAGAGGTGAGAGCGCATTCCCGGAGTCAAGCATGCAGAGTAGATATAACTTAATATATCCAGACATTCCGGGTGCTTCTTTTCATGATTTTCCTTGCCTTCTATTCCGCAACTGAATTACGAGGCTTAACCTATGAAAGGAGTGGCTCAGATGCATTTAGGCATACAACTCGGGGTCCGGCGGCGGAGCTCCGCGGCGAGATGTCACTCAGTCGCCATCTTGCCTCGAGGATGAGCACAGTTTTCTTAGTGCAAACTGAAATTGAATATTTTAAAATGGAAAATCTCTATATATAGCAACAATTAGACATGTGAATAATATCTTTGAAAACAAAGGGCCCGATTCACAGTACTAATCTGAGACAAAATCCTAAACTTACTACTTTTGGTATTCACAGAATGCATTTACTACTTTTGGTATTCACAGAATGGATTTATGACTACTAACTTTACGTCCGCACTCGGGCCGGAATTTCCGCACTCGGAGCGGAGTTTCCGCACCCGGAGCGGAATCTCCACCACAGGGCCGGAATCTCCACCTCCGGGCCGGAATCTCCGAAATTGAACCGGAACCCATTATTTCATACAGGAAATGACATACAGGAAGTGGGAGACAGGAAATACATCACAGGAAGTTGTTGGCAGACATTTTGTGTTCATCCTGAGTCATCCTCTCTCACAGATCAGATCCTCTGCCATCCTGCTGCTCTTTTCGACCTTATTTCCCCCAAAATGGCTGAGGGTTATGAAGAGAAAGCACCCCCTTTCAGTGAAAGGGAATTAGACATCTTAGCTGAGGGGGTGATACTAAAATATCCTCAGCTATATGGGGGCCAGAGGACCAGCTGAGTAATGCAGCGCGGGCCAGACTATGGGCCGACATTGGTGAGCGCTGCAGTACAGTGGGCGTTCACACCAGGAACGCGAGGGCATGCCGCAAGCGCTGGGAGGACCTAAAACGCTGGGCCCGGAACAAGGCTGAGGAGCTACTGGGCCAGTCTTCCCAGCACCATGTGCATCGTCCTCGCCTCTCGCCACTGTACAGGAGGGTCCTGCGTGCAGCTCATCCGACCCGCCATGCTCAGCTGGAGGAGCATGAGCAGCAGAGACCTGGTATGTGCATTATATGCAATATGTGTCTGGAAGTATGATGTGAGTGAAGACAGAGCTGTACCATCGTGTGTCCCATGCCTCCATTCACCTATTCTGTGTCTATGCAGCAGTCATCATGAAGCAAAAGGTTCACTGTAGCGCATTGACTGTACAGGGCAGAGTGCATTCTGGGAGTTGTAGTTTCATCATGACAACTGGGGAATTGAGCCACACACGTGCATGATCTGTCTCAATCAGAACCCAAACTCACCGAAAGCAATGCAAGTCACAGCATTCAATCCCCATTGGCCTCTCATACACATACTGGACAGTGTCTGTACCATTCCTCATCCAATGCACACATCAGTTATGATTCCCTTGGTTCACTGTTAGTGGTGCTGGCAGGGCAGATTTCTGTTCAAATGCACCTGTGTGGCTCAATTCCCCAGTTGTCATGATGAAACTACAACTCCCAGAATGCACTCTGCCCTGTACAGTCAATGCGCTACAGTGAGCCTTTTGCTTCATGAGAGGCGAGGACGATGCACATGGTGCTGGGAAGACTGGCCCAGTAGCTCATCAGCCTTGTACCGGGCCCAGCGTTTTAGGTCCTCCCAGCGCTTGCGGCATGCCCTCGCGTTCCTGGTGTGAACGCCCACTGTACTGCAACGCTCACCAATGTCGGCCCATAGTCTGGCCCGCGCTGCATTACTCAGCTGGTCCTCTGGCACCCCATATAGCTGATGATATTTTAGTGTCACCCCCTCAGCTAAGATGTCTAATTCCTTTTCACTGAAAGGGGGTGCTTTCTCTTCATAATATGTCATTTCCTGTATGAAATAATGGGTTCCGGTTCAATTTCGGAGATTCCGGCCCGGAGGTGGAGATTCCGGCCCGGAGGTGGAGATTCCGGCCCTGTGGTGGAGATTCCGGCCCTGTGGTGGAGATTCCGCTCCGGGTGCGGAAACTCCGCTCCGAGTGCGGAAATTCCGGCCCGAGTGCGGACGTAAAGTTAGTAGTCGTAAATCCATTCTGTGAATACCAAAAGTAGTAAGTGCATTCTGTGAATACCAAAAGTAGTAAGTTTAGGACTTTGTCTCAGATTAGTTCTGTGAATCGGGCCCTAAGTCATTAGGTAAAGATCTTTGAACAGCTATCTATCTAGGCATAGGAATATCCTGGAAAAAAATCATCAAAGCATATGGTTGTTTATTAATGAAAGAGGAATTATATAATTGAAAATCAAGAAATCACACACATTATTCTTGCTTTGGCCTTTTTTATTTTAAGTAATGCCAAACCGGGAATCCTTTTATTCCACAAAACTTTTGAACATAAATTATCAAGTTATTTAAAATAATACATCACAATTCTGAAGGGTAGCATAGAAATGGTGTATAAAATATGAGGTGCAATCATCATTTTAATGGCATCAGGTATCCTCCACCACAACAAAAAGAGGGGACTCCAAATAGTAAGTAACATCTGTAATTTGTATTTTAAAGATTGAAAGTCATAATCAACAGTGTGTTTAATATTTGAGAAAAACCAAATACCAAGACAATTAACTCTAGAACAGCACCATAGAAACTCTGAATCAGTAAACATATATTGAAAGCACAATGAGCTCAGAGGAAGCACCTCTGTTTTGTTACAATTTACTTTATATCCTGATACTCTGGAGTATAATTGAATCTTCTCCAGAAAAGGAGCCATAGATATTATAGGGTTGGACATATATAGCAAGATATCATCTGCATAAACAGAAAATTAATTTCTCCTGTCTTATGTGGAAACCCAGCGATATTAGAGTTACATCTAATTCTTTCTAAAATGGTTCTAAACATAGTACAATCAAGGAGAGAGAGGACAACCCTGCCTCATCCCTCTAGTTAAATGAAAAAAAGGGAAAAACACCTGTTAACAAAAACACTTGCTCTAGAACTAGAATAAAATAGTTTTACCAAAGACATAAATATAGGTCCAAAGGCAAACCATTCAAGACTTCTAAATATATATTACCTGTTAATCGAGTCAAAAGCTTTCTCATCATCAAGAGACAATGCAACCATTGAGACTTTCTATTAGTAGCTTGGATAATGATATTAGAAAACATTCTTGCATTTTCAGTAGCACGTTTACCTTTAGTAAAACCAGATTGGTCTGTGTACACATGAAAGGGGCTTTCTCAATAGTTGAATACATTTTATCTCTGGGAAATAATTGCTGATATAAAGGATTTTGTGCTTCTTATCATAAAACCTTTCTTGTGATAATACTGTTCCTAACCCTTTTCCAAAAGCTGCAATTTGCAGTAGGAAGATTTTTAAAAAGTCTGGAGACTGTAGTATGAGTTTAGAATAGATAAGTGCTTTTAGTTGCTCAAAGGCAAGTATCAGTGGTTTTCCTGGACTTCTCAGGTGTTTATTTGTACTCTTATTTTAGCAGCTCTTTTAGAGGGGGATATATGTAAAATATTTGGTATGAATCTTCTGTAATAGCCTACAGGTCTAAGAAAACCTATTAATTTTATTATATTTTCAGAGAAAGGAATCCCTTCTGTGGCTGTTACCTTTTCTTCTTCTGAATAGGTGTATGCTTTTCCCAGTAAATAACCTAGGTATTTTACTTGGCTAACTGCTATTTTTCCTTTTTCAGGTTAATATGCAGCCCTAATTCTTAAGAGTGGAGAAAAGTCTTTTAGGTAGTGACTTTTGGTGGGTCACGAAACTCAGAGCAATAAATAAAGATACCCTTAAATTCTGTGTTTAACTTGTCACATTTGTCAGTGATTCAAAAACAGAGGTCAAATGCCAGGCTGCTTTATTCTTTTGACATGAGGATTGGTGTTTGCTTGTCTTTCTCTGACTGCAAAGTGAGGGGAGTTTTTAAAGTCAATTATGTGACAATGCAGGATGTTGTGTTTTTGCAGTACACAACATAGGGGTCGATTCCGATTCGGGCCGCAAATCTCTCCGACCGAGCCGGACCCGGAGAGATTTCCGACCGAATCGGACCCGTGCAGTCCGACCGAACGAGTCCGATGCGTCCGTATGTTATCGGACACGAGTCGGTCGGACTCCCATTGAACTCAATGGGAGCCGGTCGTACAACGCGTACGCGGGCTCCCATTGACTCAATGGGTGCGAGGCGGTCAAGGCGCCCCTACAGCGAGTACGCCGCGAGCGCTCGCGGCGTACACGCACAGGTAGGGGGACCCATGGGTCCCCCTGTGTGCGCCTCGCACGGGTACGCGTACAGGGGGTCCGACACGGACCCCCAAAGTACGGCTCCGACAGCGAGTTCGAGTCGGACGGCGCGAGTCGGTCGGAGCGGTCGAGGTGCGCATCGTACTTACCCGGCCGGAAAACGTCTCCATTGCGCGGTGCGAATCGGGTCCGAGCGAGTCGGTCGGAGCGGTACGATCCGGGTACGAGTCGGTCGGAGCGGTCGGGTCGCCCGGACGAGTCGGTCGGCGACTCGCATCGTACTCGCTCGGCCGGACCCGCGTACGGTTCGGTCGGGAAACAGGCTTTCGCATGGCTTTTTTCCCGACCGAATGGTATTGGGTGCGCCTCCGACCGAGATCGGAATCGGCCCCAAAGTGTAAATACCTGTAAATGAACGGTATGCACCCAGTAGATAAGAAAGCAACAATTAAGCGCTTTTGTGTAATTATGAAGTGTGCTGGATACACAGATTTTAATAGGATCAAAACAAATCAAGACACTAACCTGGTGATTCACAAATGATGAATATTCACAGAAACCCAATTTCCATACATTATCATTTGTGTGCTATATATAGTGCTATATAGTTTTATCAATAAAACTGTATGTCTGTGCAAACTTAGGGGCTCATTATGATGGCGGGCGGACTCATAACGGTGATGGGACCGACCGCCAGACGTGCGGCGGTCCCACCGGCCCAATTAGGATGCGCCCGCCAGCCTTTTACCATTGCGGACGGTGCTGCTGGCTGCAGCACCGTCCGCAATGGTAAAAGGGCATGCACAGTATTTCCCTGCACCACGTGGCAGGCACCACGCGGTGCCTGCCACTTGGTGCAGGGAACTGCAGGGGGTACCATGGGTACCCCCAGTGCACCTCACCCGGGGGCCCACAACGGGCCCCCAAAGCCAATGCCCGCCAGCCTTTCCATGGCGGCTTCGCCGCCATGGAAAGGCCTATACTCACCCACATCCTAATATGGCGGGCGGTGCCTGCTAGGCACCGCCACCATATTAGTGGCCCAGCTCCGCCCGGCCGGCAATCGTAACTATTGCCGACCGGCGGAAAAGCAGCGGACGGACTTTGCGTCCGCCGCGATACCCACCACCATCATAATATGGCGGGGGTATTTCACGTTACGCCATCATAATGAGCCCCTAAGTGCCCATTTCAATAGGAAATATGCTGTCTGTAAATGACAACGAGCTACAGTCCAATGCTTTAGCCAAATTAAAAATAGCCCCTCCTCATGTCAATAAAAAGTAGGTGGGTCGCGAACATTTGTTGTTCTAAAAAGAGGGTTGTGGTTCTAAAACATTTTGGAACCACTGGGCTACAGCATTCCCTTGATAAGACTGTAATAATCAATTCATTAATCTCTGAAAAGTGGCTAGGGCTCTATGCAGACAGAAAGAAATAACGGTGAACTGATATACTCCACAAGGTGAGGAAAAAGCTGCTTTTCTTTATCTTCTGGATTTAGGGGTATCTGCTAATAGCTTTTAGTAATATTGAGAGTAGTTATATATTGAGGTTCCATTATGCTCTATAATTTTCATTTTGTGACAGTGGGTTGTGTCAGATTTAGAAATTTGGTTGACTTTATAAAGTCTATGCAGAGCCTAATTGAGCCATTTGATTTGAGTACTAGTAGGAAAATTCCAATTACTATTGGATAGCTCAATTACACCTAAAATCTAATTTCTTTTTTATCTCTTCCCTTATATCTAGTCATTGGGCTTCTGGAATTCTGTAGGACTTCGTTTCGACTATCGTTCCTGGCTCTACTTTAAAAACCTTTGCCATTTAGCAAGCAGCTTATTCTAGGTAGATAGATGTAACAGTAATACTAATCTCCAGGCTAAATTTCTCTTAGTATACTGCATTGATTTTAATAAATTGTTTGCCGATGTTGGATTTTCTCAAAGTTTTCTCTTACTAATTCCCTCATTTTACAGATACGGTCTCTCAGCGGGGTCACATATTCTGTAAAGGTTCCCCACGGTTTGTCTGGTTCCCCAAATTTCTTACATCATCTATAACAGGGTGCAAGATTTTCTAACAAATAGTAATTCAAAAGCGGAGAAGCCAGTATGTGCCTGTATTTTAGATCTGATGTCAAAAAGAGCACTAGGTAACATCTTTTCCCAGTTTTAACCTTCAATATATATTTTTAGTGTCAATTATAAAGTAGAGGTATATCTCTCTACTAACCAGTCTGTTTGGGGATGGCATGTGGACGTTCACATCCGCTTAATACCCAGCTTACTGAGTCATTAGTTTTGAGACAAATAAGGGGCCTTGATTTGCTAATATTTCCTTGGGAAATCCTTCTCTAGAAAACACCACTATCATTGCAGGCTATCTGGGTGGTAAAGGTTTGTTTTAAGGGTATGGGCTCTGTATACCTTGAATGAAGGGAAACCCCATTTTCAAATTTTAAGAACCTGTTTATCCTGCCTCCTTATTCTGTTATCCTTATTGTTCACTCACCCGGGTTAGCCACAACCCATCATCAGGTCGTGGCGGGACCAGAGGTCGAAGAGGGCGGAATCTGTAGGGCACGATGTGCCCATACTTTTTTAATTTGACAAAACATTTTCCCACTTTATGTTAAAAGGCAACAGTTTTTGGGATGGTTAATTCTGACATTTGAGGTGCCTCAACTGAAGTGGAAGGGGAGAGAGTCTTCTGTGCTGTAAAGCCGAGGGAAGAGCAAACAGCTCAAAAGAAACATTTCTCATTGATTAACTTAACATGCATTTATGTTGTATTTAGGGTGTGTGTTATTTTGTATGTAGTCACCTGAAGGTAAAAGACCAAAAAATCTACAGGATATATATATTTTTTTTAGCCACACCTTTGACCTTGCGCCCACTCTCACTGACCCCGTCCCCATTACAGGCACCGTCACAGTTCCCACATGTTTTTAATGCACTTCGACCACTGGGTGGGACTGTAGGTTTTACGGGTGGGAGGGCAGGTGCACCGACTCCTTGCTCCAGCACTCTCCTCCTTCCACATCGGGATTCTGGTAAGTTCAACAGCTAGCTCCTCTCTAAGATTTGAGCCTGCATTGTCCCTTTGGCTACTAGTGCGGCCCATCTCTCTTTGATGGGTCGAGCCCTGTGATCCTTCCATTCGTGTCCTCTTTACCTCTTCCCTCTCGACATCCTCTTCAGTGTCAGCACTTCAACTGGCTTCTTCTTCCTGTTCACAATCAATTAGTCATTTCTCTGTCTTTATATATGCTTTCTTTGTCTTCATTTTCCTGACTAAAATGTCTTTTCTGTATATTCCTCTCTCGACTGGTCCTTTTTCTCTGTTTATCAAACCCTGACCATGTCTTTCCTCTTCCTTCATAGTAACCCTCGGACCCAGATGTACTGCGGGGACCCTCAGTGTGACTTACACTTTCCTAGTTAGTCTTCTCTCTCACAGGGTGGACTAGGCTGACCACCCATCCGTAATTTTCACAGACTGTCCGTAAATTAGCCCTAACATCTGTTGTCCGTGATTGATGTCTTAACGGATGGCATATGTCTGTAATTTTAGCCTCTCAGCTAAGGGGAAAACGTTAATTCCCACAGCTGAAGTGGACAGGAGGGAGTCTCCTGTGCTGCATTCCGGAGGGAGGGGCTGACAGCTAAAAAGAAATAAGCCTTCTTGTCAGGGTGTCTGCTTCCCCAAAGAAATGCAAATGTGTGCAATTGGTTAATCTGTAAATGTAAAGGCTGCTTAGGAGGTGATAACTGATGGAGTCACTTGAAGCGTCCTGATGACAAGATATCTTTTTTTGAGAGGGTACTGTAAGGGTGTTACAAGCTGAGCTATAGAGTGTGTGCTTTTAATGGACAGTTATAAAACATGTTTGTACTAGGAATAATCTGCATATTACTGAAATCTATACTTTAGAAGACATTTTTATCTTTAATCTAAATTTATATTTGTATTTAATGTCAGCCTATATTATACTGTGTACAATGCAGAATTTAAAATAATGACTTAAACATTCACAGTGTTTTCATGGACCTCCCTGCACTATCAAGTCACTTTTCCCAGCTGCACCAAACAGAATTCAATTCTGTGAGCCTCTAGTTGCACACATATACATCTGTAGTGATCGCATTAACCAATGGAGGTTTCATAACATAAAATAGTGCTTTTCCCACTGATTAGATTAACCTTTATTTATTTTTCAGTTAAGGTGTGACTTATTTTATATGTAGTTACCTGACGGTGAGAGATCAACAAAATAGTTACAGAATATTTAGCTTTTTTTAGCCATGTGCTTGATTCACTGACCCAGTCCCCATGGCCGTATCCATGCTTATTCTTAATGCACTTCAACCAGTGCATTGGATAGCTTTGAGGTGGGCAAGCCACCAAATTAACAAGGAGAGCCGAGCCAAGGGTCTGGCTTGGATCTTAGAGCCCGTGCATGAGCCAACCCTGATATTTTTGCTACTCAAATCATATAACAAACATCTTGTAAAATATGATAAAATTCAACAAAATTGTATTTCTTTAACATGTGAGGCATTGATGTCAACATGTCACATTAAAGTCTGTTAAATCAAATAAAATAGGTTTTTGTACAGTTGGTATTTGGAAATTACATATTTGAAAGTGCTTACATAAGCATTAATGAAGAAAAAGAGTTTTGGTGAAGTAAAATATTTGCCTAAGATCACACAATTTAAGGAAGGAAGCCACATTTCTCCCAGTTTTCTAATTTAACTTTGTACAAATCAGCCAGGAAATGGGTATTTGTCTTTCCTTATGTTAAGGCTTTGTTTTACTTCTTTGTGCATTTTTCTGCAGTTTTTATACAGCATGAACTCAACCCAAAGGTATTGGAGAACTTTACATGAGCACCACTTACATTACACAAGGTCACATTCATTGTTTATAGGCATGGGGAGAATAAGTGGTTTGCCCAGAATCACAGGATGTTGAGCCAATGCCGAGACTCAAACCTGGTTACCAAGTTCCATAATCAGTATCCCTGGCCCTAACACCACTTCCTGAGTAGAGGGAAGGAGGAAGCCAGAAGTCACATGAAAGCTCAGCTCGTAATGGACTTGTGGATCCAACAGGACCTCAAGCTGAGCCAGAGCCAAGCTTCAGTCTCACATTTGGCTCAAGCTTTCAGTGACTCCCACCTCTAGAATAGCTATATAATGTCTAAAACGTCAGTGATATTAGCATATGAAGTCCTGCCTTCCCATACCTTGATTATGGACCTTTTTTGTTTAGATATTGTGTCAGATTAACCTGTGATCTGTATTTATTTACAACAGTATACTATTCATCTTACAGAAATGTGCAAAAACAATGTCTTCTGTTCTTAAAGGGGAATGAGTAAAATAAATGAATCTAGTCAATGGCTTAAGTGCACTATGTGTGACAGGAAAGCCTGGGTTCAAATCCTATTTTTCCTGCATCGCAATATTGTGTGATCTTAGTCATATCAATTAACTTCATGTGTCTTATGTACTTGATAGTGACATTTGATCGCACTTTCAAGTAATTCAGTTGAAGATGGAATTCGTACAAAAAAAACACTTGTATGTTTTATGAGCCTGGAATGTTCCACCATCCATAACAATAATATTGTCCATGATGTAAGGGACACCAGATAATTGGTTTACTTTGTTCACTCCTAGTTGTGTCAAGAGGGAGGGTTAATGCATGTTTTAAAGTTTCATGTTTAAAAACTTTCACTTCCAATAAATGTGAATGCAATGTTGTGATCGAATGCACCAAACTGAAATGCTACTATATATTTTTTAAAGATTTTATTGTTGTATGCCGAAAGAGGTTACATAGCATGATAGTCGCCAGGTATGTAGCAATATATTCCATTGTACAATTTCAGAAGAACAGTCCTGGGCTATATATGCAGAGGTAGCGTACAATTTTTCAATGTTTCTATGTAACAAATTCATCCATAATGAACTGTCCCTCCCCACCCCCTCCCAAGTTGCTGCTGCTTTAACTATCAGTGTAGGGAAGCAGAGCAATGAACCCTGTGGTGCTTAGAAGAAAGTGTTCTAGAGGAGAAATCATGACAGTGTATTGAAGATAGGTGCCCTTAAACCACTGCCTTGAGTAGTTTCCAAGATGTGGCAAGAACTGCTATATAGAGTCCAAGAGTACAAGGGGCATATTATCAAGACAATTATCGCTGCTTTAGCGGCCGTTTTCGGCCGAAAAGCGGCGATAATTCTATTGCAGTATTAACAAGGACACGCTAACAGGTTTTAGTGTGTGTTTCCTTGTGTTAGCACCCGTTTCACTAACGCCTTGCATCTCATCGCTAATGAGATGCAAAGTAGGCGTTCCTTACTAAAATAACATGAAAACCGTCGCTAACACAACTTCCCCTATTATCAATCCGGTCGCGAACTCGCGTAGCGATAATAAAAGTAGCGCTAACTGCGATTATCACTGGTATCTGAACGCCTGATTTAAAAGTGACTTAGCTATGTTATCCTATGGGAGGTGGATTGTCAGGATAAGTCCACCCTGCCCTATTATCAAGGATTTCCTTATCGCTGTGGTTTTATCGCTGGATTTCCAGCGATATTCACGCATTTCGCCACTATCGCTGGATTTTTCATCGCCTTGGAGATAAGCGTTGATAATAACGCGCTATCTCGTCGATGTAATCCAGCGATAGCCGGCGATAATTAAAATCGCGCTAAGCGCGCTTAGCGATAATTATCGCTGGCTGTTGATAATATGCCCCTATGTGTCTGGTGTGGATTATGGGGTGGCAGAGTATCATCCTTGATGCAGTAAAGCCCTCCACCAAAATACCCCATGCCTGTGCAATAAAATATTTTATCAGGTCAGTTAATTCCATCCTGTGTAACAGGGTGCTCTCAGATCCAACCCAAGAGAGCAAGACCTTGGTCCAACTTACCAGAGGAAGTGAATCCTTTCAGAGCAGTGTAATATTGCATTTTGCTAGAAGAACAGCCAGGTCGAGAAACTTGGTGGAGAGTTTCTCGAACTTAGGGCGGGGAAATACACCCAATAGGACCACTTCTGGGGAATTCGTTAGTATAGGGCCCATAATGGTCGAAAGCACCTTGAGAACTCTCTGAAAGAATTAAAGGAGTGTGGGGTAAGACCAAAGTATGTGAAGCAAATCGGCATCGAATTGCATACAGCGAAGACATGCAACTGCAGCTCCCGGGTATATTTTGTTCACTAGGGCAGGGGTGGGGTAGGCTTAGTTCAGAATATTGGTTAAAAATTGCGTCCTCTGGGATTGTTTTAGTATATTGTTTCATTCGCACCTTCTTTCATATGCCAAACCCTGACTCCATACACACACTCACCATTCAGTAACCAAACTGGCAGCCCCTTCTTCCATCCGAGTTGTTTGTAATGATCTTTTTTACCTGCACGATTCCCGCGCTATTTAAACCTCGGTTTTCATTCACTCTAATCTGCGTGCCTAACGTACTTACGTAATCTAAAGTGGACATGTACTGTTCTAAGCATTGCGAACAGCGCCACCATGTACTATTTCTTGGTATTACTTCTCTTATTTCTCGTTTTTTCAAAAGTAACCTACGATGTAGGTAGAGAGAGATCCAACTTTATTTAGTGCATGCAGCGATCACACTCCCTTATAAACCTTGTCTTATCTAATTCTCCCCTCCAAGGATGGTTACATTTATTCCACTGTTCCCGGCTCAAATGTCATCTCAAAAATAAATTTTAATTGAACCATACCTGATATAGATCTTAATAAGGTACAATCTAATAATAAATACAAGTGACTTTTTCCTTCCCTATTTTGAGAGTGGTTTCATCAACTAAAGAGTAAAAGAGTATATTGGAGTGTTATGAGTGGATGTAGTGTTATGTGTAAATATATGTACTTTTAGTAATCGGAATGGCTACATATTATTGATTCGAGTGAGTAAGGGTATTTGTGTGGGGCGTTTGGTATGGTGAAAAGGCACTGATGTGGCTAGGTGGCTTACAGATTTGGCACCAAAGTGTTTTTCATTCTCATTGTTATAAAATTGTGGTCATTTATACAAAGACTATGGTGTTATTGACTGTAATTTTATGAAGCGTTGTTTGATTGAATTCATGAAATGTATTGATGTTTATGGAACAATGATATGTACGGCTATTATTTATATTTATATATATATATATGTTTACATTATAGATTTTTAAAGGACGGGAATACATAATATAACGGTCTTGATAAAGAAGGTGGAATGAGATAAAGCCTTCGAAACGCGTCAACGGCTTTTTCTGTTGCCACAAATCCATCTATACGAACATCACCCTGGATATTGATGATACACAAGGCACCTGGGTGTTTGTACATAAGTTTAACCGTGGATTATGGCGATTTATGACAAAGATTACTGACTGTTTTAACTCTCGTGTTATGATTTTTGAAGCATTGTGAATGTGACTAATTGTTTTTAGTATTGTTATATATTTTTCATGATGAGTCTATGGACAAAAATGGTTTTAACTTGAAACAAATTCCTTTTTTTCTTTTTAATTTTGTATAAAATAATAAATGGTTTTAATAAATTACAATCATTACCTTATAAACAATAGGTGTCTGTGCCAATACATTGTAGCCACCAGTTGAGCGGTGACCTTTATGAATGGTGAGTGTGTGTATGGAGTAAGGGTTTGGCATATGAAAGAAGGTGCGAATGAAACAATATACTAAAACAATCCCAGAGGACGCAATTTTTAACCTTTTGTCTTAACCCTAGTCCTTTGGGTGTCCAAGGGTTCCTCTCTTTTTTGAAAGAAATTAGTTCAGAATATTACAATGAATATAAATGGAATATTAAATTGAATATACTTAAAACAGGAACTCTGGGATACTTTGAGGTCGATTCCGATTCGGGCCGGAAATTTCTCCGACCGAGCCGGACCCGGAGAGATTTCCGACCGAATCGGACCCGTGCAGTCCGACCGAGCGAGTACGATGCGTCCGTATGTTATCGGACTCGAGTCGGTCGGACTCCCAGTGATGTCAATGGGAGCCGGTCGTACAACGCGTACGCGGGCTCCCATTGACTCAATGGGTGCGAAGTCGGACAAGGGCGCCCCCTACAGCGGGTACGCGGCGAAGCGACTCGCGCCGTACACGCACAGGTAGGGGGGACCCATGGGTCCCCCTGTGTGCGACTCGCGCGGCTATGCGTACAGGGGGGTCCGACACGGACCCCCAAAGTACAGCTCCGACAGCTCTTACGAGCCGGAGTGCGCGGCTCGGTCGGACTGCTCGCGGCGCGCATCGTACTTACCCGGCCGGGAAACGTCTCCATTGCGCGGTGCGAGTCGAGTCCGAGCGAGTCGGTCGGAGCGGTTCGAGCCGGGAGCGAGTCGGTCGGAGCGGTCGGGACGCCCGGACGAGTCGGTCGGCGATTTCGCATCGTACTCGCTCGGCCGGACCCGCGTACGGTTCGGTCGGGAAACAGGGCTCCGAATCGGATCCGGTAAAGCCGAATCCGATTCGGAGCCCTACCGGCCGAGATCGGAATCGGCCCCTTTGTTGGGATATTTTAATATTTTAGCCTAGTACGCATCATGCAGAGGTTTGGCCATGTCAGGCTTCCAGTTAGTACGAGATAAGCCCTCTTGTGGTCCTCATGTGGCAGGAAAGCTCTGTACACCCATCTTATCAGTTTGTGGCCAGTCTCTATGGTGTAGAGCATCTAGTACACTTCCTATGGTATTGGTGCTAGGTGGTGGACATGTAATAGGGCTCTTAATGATTGTTTAAGGTGTTCATAAGAGAGGATTCTAGTCTGCCATAAGGGTTTGGAATTATAGTAGTTCTGTATCCACAAACAAATATCTCAATTTTGAGATGCTACAGCATGCCACTGACGAACTTGCCCTGAGCGAAGCCGTCCTGTGCAAGTGGGGAGGCCTAACAAAGGTATTGCAGGAGCATAGGGTTTCTTCGCGTTACTGAGTTTATGAGTTCTAGTAAGATAAGAGAAAGCCGGGTGGAATAACCTTGGGTGGAGTTTGGCAAAATGATCAGTAGGAAACAATGAGTAGTATAGCAAGTCCTCCTTAAAGCCTTTAGGTAAACTCCGTCTTATGCAAGGGGCAGCCAGACAGACAATGAAACACCCATTGGAGCTGTGCAGCTAAAAATTGCATTCTAACTCCAGACAGGCTCATCCACAGGCAGTCACATGTAGCTGTACAGTGGAAAGAGCTACTCAGCAGCACCCCAGCCCCCAAATCAGACGTGGTACGTGTCGAGGTGTCTGAAGAAGGAACAAGGGATGAGCAGGTGAATGTTTGCAAAATAATACAATGATACTGAGGTAGCACCACCATCTTCACTAGTGCCACGTGGCCCATTACTGAAAGTGGAAGAGAAGATCAAAAACCAAAATGGGCTTAGAGAGACTGTGTTTACATCCTGAAAATCAGTAGCAGAATGGTAGATATTAATCTCTTGAAATCGAAAGATAACTGATTCCCAGTTCAATCTGGGGTCTAATTGTATATAAAGGGGAAAAAATGTCATATGTTAAAGAAACACTTCTTTCATTATAAAATCAGTATCATGTTCTTACATTTTGCTTTTGTAATTAACATCCCAAATATTTTGAAGATTCTACATGTACTTTGGCACTTAGGGATGAACCAGATTACTGGTTCGGCCGTTGCTCGAATGAAGAACTATTTTAAGACACGTACAGAGTGGGCAATTGCATAGCACAACCTTCCAAAGGGTCTGGCCCCTGCTCACCCTTCACAAGCTCTACCAGCGGATCATTGTACCAGCAGAGTTTGCCAGGTGCTGCTTGTTCAACCTCTTGACCATGTCTCTTCTGTTTCTCTCCTCTCTGCTGTGACAAAACCCCAGGTACACAATACTTTCAGGTACTCATGGTGGGCCCATCTTGTCTGATTTTAGAAATTGTCCCACCTTGTTCTTCTCTTCCTTATTTGTCCGGTTCTTAGCAACAACCCTTTGAATCAGTCACTGTGGATCTCCCATCCGATCTCGATTTCATCCTGCTCTTTAAAACTATATAGTTCTGGTATTCTGGGCTCCCAATTCTGAGCTAAATGTAGAGTTGCAGAAGCACACTCTAGTGCTGTGAGACTACAGACAAGTTGTAGGTGCCTCACATCCTAACATTAGTTGTGAGACTGTGGCCCACACCATCTGCTCTGCCTCATTTTTTTTTTTTAGGTTTAATATTGACTGGAGGCTAAGGTGAGCCAGATGTTTATGTTCAACTTGTCTAAACTATCACTTACCTTAATATTCCCCAAACTGTTTGCCATAGGTTTTAAAATGCTTAGAAACATAATGGAAATTTTGGGTAAATCTGGATGGGGTGATGCCCATGTCACCATGCTCATTGGCATTCATTTACTAGTGAACAAAGACATAAAGACCATAGTGAATAAATAGTGCTAAGTAGAAAATGGTAAATAAATGCACTGATAAAGTAGTTGGGTATGGCTTCTCCTTGAATAGTCTGTAAAACTAATCCTTTGTCCTGAGTTTTTTACAGTCCTGTCCAGAATTTTTCTCCATGCCAGGTAATCACCCTAGGGTGGGCCTCTTTGCCAGCAGAGTGGAGTACTCTACCCATGAGCAACTCACTTAGCCTAAAACCATGTAAATCACCTTCCAGGGGGCTCAGGATGTGCATCTTTTGAATAAGAAACTTATAGGATACGTACATCCAACAATGATGAAATCAGAAATAGGGTAGCTAGATGTGGCTCCAAAAGTATTTTTTTTGCCTAAATGAAGCAAGCAGGTAAGGGGAGAATAGAAGAATGAAAAAGGGTATGGAGTGAGCTGCGATGATACAGAGGAATTGGGAACAGGTAGAGGAAAGAAATAAGGAGGAGGCAGCAGAGAAGGTAATTTGAAGACATAAGAAGGATGCTGAGAGCAAAGGGGAGATCAGGCAAGGTAAGAAGGAAACAGGAGAGTCCCGGACCATCACCTCACTTCCGGAATTCGGAACGGACCTCAAGACCTAGCTGTTCAAATAAGTCTCCGGGGCCTGCAAGCGCCTGGATACCCTTTCGGATGATTAGCTGCACTTTATAAATCCTGATTGATTGAGTAAGAAGGTCAAGTGTGAGTAAGAGAGTTTATGAAGTAACGAGAGAGGCAGAGAGTGAAGGGTGGAGATGAAGAGGTAAGAGAGAGGTGGCTAGTAAAAGACAAAGTAGGGGAGATAAGACAATAAGGAGGGAGTTAGGAACAAAGGAGGGATCAGGACAGATAGGGAGTATCCAAGGAGTGAAAGGCTGAACAGAAGAAGTAAGAAGGAATCTGGATAAAAGAGGGGTTAGAAGAGGCAATGCGGAAGCAAAGGACAGAGCAGGGATGGCATGGAAGGGAATCATGGAAAGAATAGAGCAGGAAAAGTAGGGAGCAACCCGGAAAGCGAAATAGGGAGCAGAACAGTTGAGGAGGTAAAGAGTGAACTGAGAAATGATAGTGCAAAATAATAAAGTACTGAGAGGGGAGTTGGATAATTAGGAAGGGCAGAGAGGGAAGAAAAGATTGATAGTCAAAGATGTAGTAATCCGGGCATGTGGTAAAGGGAGAGGAGGAGAGAGACACTCAAAAAATTTGTTTTTTAAATCAAAAAGTATTTTCTGACCGCAGGCAGTTGATTACCAGGTGCAGATCTGGAATCAGGTTTCAATCCACCACTGTTGCTGATACATCTACTTTGAAGGGAGATTTTATGTCATGGTGGCCATGCAGTTTAGTACATCTAGAAGGAAATCTGGGGAATGTTGGTACGGATTTACTTAATCTCAATGCGTGAATCGTGCCACATTGACCATGTTTTAATGTAGCCTTCTAGCCCGGCATAGCGGGCTATACCCACCACTAAAGCGTTAAAGGTCCGAGCCGAAGGTTAGGGACTTTTACAAGGGAGCAGGCTTTTAATGGCCAGTATAGTCCAGCTGCAGCAGCTATAAGGCTAGTAGAACACTCGGCCCCTAGAGAGCAGAATGTCATAATTATAAAAAACAAAGGCAACAAAGCTCGAGAGAGTTGAAATACCTGAAGCTCCAATTAGGCCTGGGGATGGAGTCAGCTACTAAACTGCACCCACAAATGCTTTGATAAAGCAACTTTACATGCTAAAAAGCATATAACCAATTCACAAAAGTGAACTTTGAAAATGAAAAATTCAGGCAATGAGAGAGGTGAATATTTTTGGGGTCCCCCCTAACCTAGGGGGAGGACCAAGCAGATGCCTTGAACACAAAGAGCATATCATGCTGAACGATTCAGTGGTGGTCCCATCCTCTTAGGACCACCCCAAGCACAGTTATGGGCAAAAATACAATCCCAACCAAAGGCCCTGCAAAGCATTATGGGATGAGATTAGCAGTGGGCAGTGAATATTATTGTATCCAATATCAAAATAATTCTACAAAGAGCTGCAGTTCAACTAGTCGTTACTAGGTGTCCCTCACGAGTCAAATGCAAAAGCATTGAAATTATTACATCAAGCTGCAGTTCAACTAGTCGTTGCTAGGTGTCCCTCAAGTCAAATGCTTTTGCATTTGACTCATGAGGGACACCTAGTAACGACTAGTGGAACTGCAGCTTCATGAAAGGGTTTCAATGCTTTTGCATTTGACTCATGAGGACACCTAGTAACGACTAGTGGAACTGCAGCTTGATGTAATAATTTCAATGCTTTTGCATTTGACTCGTGAGGGACACCTAGTAATGACTAGTTGAACTGCAGCTCTTTGTAGAATTATTTTGATATTGGATACTATAATATTCACCCCACTGCTAATCTCGTCCCCTAATGCTTTGCAGGGCCTTTGGTTGGGATTGTATTTTTGCCCATAACTGTGCTTGGGGTGGTCCTAAGAGGATGGGACCACCACCGAATCGTTCAGCAAGATGTGCTCTTTGTTTTCAAGGCATCTGCTTGGTTCTCTCCCTAGGTTAGGGAGGATCCCAAAATCATCACCTTTCTCACTGCTTGCTAAATTTTCACTTTTGTGAAATGGCTATATGCATATTAGCATGTAAAGACAGAGATACTTGTTATTTTGCCAAAAGTATATGAGGTTTCTGTTTTATTAATTGTGAGTTCGAAATTCCGCGTAGTAGTACTCCCCAACTACGCCCACCCGATTGTTGAACATCTTACAACCATGCACAGGGCCACGGCAGTTATATGTTGAACATTCACAGCAAAAGCTGTGAAAGGGGGCTGAAGACAGCCCCTCCTCTGCTTGGCTAAATTTCTTTTTTTCGTTCAGCTGACCTAGGGAGACCCAAGAACTGACCAGAATTACCATTCCACCCCCCTTCCTCTGAGGCTCCAGTGACTCTGAGTTATTGAGGAGGGAGGAGGAAGGCTCTGGTGTGCCATACAGCACCGCCTCTGACTTTAGCTTTCCCTTGCCCACTCCATGTATTTTGGAAAGGTAGGGGCAAGAGTCAGGCAGAGACTATTTATTAGTACATTAAAATGTTGATAGCAGCGGGCCTATATCAGTTTATATAGGCCGCTGCTGCTCCATCGTCTTCAATGGAGCTGCCAACATTCCAATTTTCTAATATAGCCTTATAGCCCGCCGTAGCGGGCTATAGCGGCTATTAAAGGCACGCTCCAGCGTTAAAGGCCCGAGCCGAAGGCGAGGGCCTTTAACAAGGGAGCGGGACTTTAATAGCCGGTATAACCCAGCTACGAAGGGCCATAAGGCTATTAGAACATTCTGCCACTAGAGGGCAGAATGTTCTAACAAATAAAACAAAGGCTTCAGGGAGCGCGAGGGATTGAAATCCCTCAGGCTCCCTGAAGCCTTGTTCACAGCCACTGCTGTGAACAAAGAAACATTGGAATGTTGGAGCTCCGGGCTTATACCAGCCATTATAAGCCCGGAGCTACTCCATTGTTTTCAATGGAGCTCCCAACATTCCAATGTTCTAATATAGCCTTATAGCCCGCCGTAGGCGAGCTATACCGGCTATTAAAGGCCCGCTCCCGCGTTAAAGGCCCGAGCCGAAGGCGAGGGACTTTAACAAGGGTGAGGGACTTTAATAGCCGGTATAGCCCTGCTACGAAGGGCTATAATGCTATTAGAACATTCTGCCACTAGAGGGCAGAATGTTCTAACAAATAAAACAAAGGCTTTTCGAAGCTCGAGGGGATTTAAATCCCCTCGAGCTCCGAGAGGCCTTTGTAAAACATTGGAATGTTGCTCTGCGGGCCTTTACCAGCCCGTAGAAGCAGGGAGCACTCCATTGTCTTCAATGGAGCTCCCAACATTCCAATGTTCTAATATTTTATAATACATGGAATTCTGCAATGCCTGTATTAAAAGCTTGTCTCTAATTTATTTATAATACATGGGATTCTGTTATCCATGTCTACACTCCAGTCACTAATTTTTTCATAATCTGCGACTTGTGATGCACCCAGTCGCCGAATATAAAGAAAAGACATCAGAACTTGACTATTATAAGGTTATTACAGCCTAGTTCTGACATTACAATGCCTGCTACCAAAGTCAGCAGCCCAGTGGAAAGGCAGGTCAGGTCACAGAGCATTATTGAACAAGCTGTTGAAAGCAATGAAAATGAAACATTGCTTTTTATTCTTTTGCTCTATTTTGATAGCTTGCAATGAGAAACAGAGAGAATATGTTTACTTTTTGCACTCCTTAGATAAAGAAAAGCTCCAACCTTTCTGCATGTTCCGAGCTATTGCAGCTTTTATTTTTCTTTAATGACTTGTATTGAACTGTTTCTAATATCTGTTTCCAATAACTGTCTTACAGGTTTTTGATGTGTTTATTTTTGCGCTAGACGTTTTATTTGTATTCTTCATGTTTGCAAACATGCTCGCTCTTTCATATGAATGAGCTGCACAGCAATGTTTTCAGTGGTTTGTGGGATAGGTGATGGTGTGACCATGTAGTATATGGGATAAAGTACCCCCTGGTGTACATGATTAGAAGAAAGACAGGTCAGGTCACAGAGCATAATAAGAGCAGTTGTTTAAACCACAAAGTAAAACATTGCTTTTCTTTCTTCTGCTCTGTTTTTCTAGGTGTACAATGACAATCTGAAAGGGGAGGTTTATGGCAACATGTTTATTTTTTACACTTCTAAGGTAGTTATAGAAAAGTTAGAATCTTTCTGTATGTTTCTACTTTGTCTTTAGCATGCATAAAAATGGTGGGGGCGTTTTAGAATGGACTTCTAAACTGATTCTAATATATTTTTTGAAGCAAATATCCAATAGCTTTTTTATGTGTTTGATTTTGCACTAGAGATTCTGGTTAAATTTCTATTCTTAATGTTTGCAAACATGTTCTCTCTTATATGAAAGAACTACGCACCAAGGATTTAAGGGGTTTGTGGGAAAGATGATGGTGTGATGATGTCTTATAAGGAATAAAGTATCCCCTGCCATACTCAATAAAGCTATTGCATGTCCCCTTGGAGTTCACTAACCCTATAAGGGAACTCCTTTGTGACTTGTAATATCCTTATAATGTACGCCAGGTGGTACTTTATTCCAAATATTGTTTTAAGATTTTGACCAGAACTATCGTAACACATTACCATCTGTATCATGCTAATGGTTATTCAATATGGACTAAAGAGCCATATACATTTAGTCCGTAGTGTCCATATGCCAATTTGCTATAACATATCAAAGTAAGTAATGCACACCTTGTTTTACCCTTAATTGACCATGATTTTTAAAACAAATGCTCAAATGCAAATGTTTTGGCGTGCAAACTCAGTTATGCTGTGCCCCAATAGCACGTGAAAAGTTCCATAGCTAACTGGTGCGCCCTCCCACCCCAAAGTGTTGTGTAGTTCCTATACAACCCATACAGGACCTGCGCGTTCGGATAACATAAACTGTGGGTTTGGTGGCAGACTAACTCTGAGCACCCCCACCGAGAATGATAACCTGTTTGCATAAGATAGCTCACAGTGCCACTAGTGTCTCCTCTTATCGGGGAGAGAATAGTTTCTGGCAACCTTAGAACATGACAACCCTGATCCCTCAAGATCGTGGAAACAATGTACTACTTTTCACTCAGTCACTCGTGCTCACTTATCTTGTCTCAGAGATACACAGAATAAACAGCCTGGGCGTTTCAATAAGGGTTTATTGCACAGTCGTTATTCTTGTGTAGAATATATGAGCTGCAACAACCATTAGACAGTAGCAGAGATATATGATTAGCAGTACAATGAATATAAATGGATAGTTCAGTTCTACCATCTTGCACTACGCATGAATAAATACATGAATATGAAATGCATTGATAAAAGAAAGCGCGTACTCCTACGATGCCTATCTAGATGTACCTAAGTGTACCTAGCATGTGAGTAGGTGTGAAGCCAAGAATCCCTCTAGGATTTAGTCGAACCCCATTACCTGAAGTGAGAATGTGGGAGCCCTTCTTGGTCTCGAGCTGGACACCCCGCGAGGGATGTTCAGACCACTGTCAGCTGGAGCGTCTGCATGCAGGAGCCTCAGCGTCTCTGGTCAGTGTGTCGGCCTGGAAGTCTCAGTTCCCTCTGACTAACATTAGCAAGAGGTGCTATATTTATACAGAAAGTATCTAGGGCTCCTTTGTCCCTTGTTGCTTGTATTAGCCATTGTTGGATTTGAGGATGACGTATGGGATGAACCGTGTACGTAGATATGGGGAGGAAGCTGGTGTAGCCCCAACCTGGTTTCTAAGAACCCTTATGAATATTCATTCATACTGTGTGAGTCTATTGATGGAGTTATAGGACTCTATTGTTCAGGAAAAACCCTCCTTCTGCACCCAGGACTAGAACTAGGTAAAGGTTCAATCCTAAAAGGCTCGTTACAGTGTAGTGTAGGGGAGGTAATGTAGGTGAAGGGGTATGATGTTACCCGGGCCTATATTAGGGTACCTATATGAAACATAACACCCACTCCTCTTCCGACCAGTCAAGAATGATAAAAATGCTAGTGAACTCTACTCTTTACTAGATAGTAGTGCATAAAACATCTTTCAGTGAGTTCTGTAAAACCTTGTTCTAAAATCATTTTAAAACAGTTTAAAAGGTTAAACAAAAAACATTTTTACTACGAAAATCATTTTTGGAATGGTCACTTGAGTAACAGTCCTAATTGAGTGCGTTTATATAAGTTGAGGTTCTACAAGCATCAAAAGGCCATGCTTTTTAGCGAGAAAGTGTCAATTTTTTAGGAATTGTTCCAAATTTAGTTAAGTTTAGAGAAAATGAAAATCCGAATTCTTTCCCAGCACACAATGAGCCAATTACAGATTAAATGTCCTGGCTGGGAGACGCAACATCATCGCTGCTTGCTGCTGCAGGGGACGGTCCTTGTAACACCTCGCAGAGCACGTCAATGGAGCACAGATGATATTCAGTACTGCCAATAGCTGGTGTAGAGGCAGCCGGTGCTGTAGTCGATACCTGGGTGCTAGTGGTGGAGCTAAAGCTCACCCCAGTTGTACAAGGCACCTGCGGATTCTCGAGGAATGCAGCCAGCAAGATGGGAATACGCTGGGGACATTGCCGAGCATGGGCCCTCAGGGGTTCCAGCCTGGTATTCAAGTCCGCAGGCGTGTCCGTTGCGAGTGTCAGACAGAGGTCCAACACGCATTCTTCACCGCAAAACAGGCATCGAAGAACAGGTAAGATGCAGTCCATCCAGACTGGTCTAAACGATAGGAACCAAGAGGCACTTAGTTCTCTTAGGCGAGGTGTGCACAGATGTTGTACCATGCGTTCACGGTATTTCCGCTCCAGGAGCGCTTTTGCCATCTCGTTGGTAACGGGGCTGTCCTTTGCGTAGCATGTAAATGACAATCAGGATTCCCGCTATTGATAGCAGGATCAGAGGTAGACCTCCAAAAATGCTTCCAAATACGGAGTGTATAAAGTTCGGGATAACTCCGAGGATTGTCTGAAAGGTGCTAAGAAGTCCTGACCCTATGGTCTTAAATAGGTGTACAATACCACTTGTATCAGACATATTAAAGATACGACCCAACATTTCTGCGAAATGAATGGGGCAGTTTGTATGTATAAGTGCCTGTATCTCAGTCGAGGTCGTTGCGATTTGAAGATCAAAGGTCTCTCGAGCGGAGGTTAAGGGTACGGTTTGCTGTAAAAGCATGGCTTTCAGTCTGCCCAAAGCATCAAATTGTATAAAGGAAACATTCAATGAAGGCCATAACGGCACCTCCCTGACTGTACTTGTTGGGGGAAACAATACTTGCATGCAGCAAGTAACCCTGGAGTTCACAGTGACCAGATAGGCAATGCCCGGAAGCATACCACAGCAACCTGGATCGTTCAGCATCAAGTAACTCCCATTTGAGAGCAGCTCTAATACCGGTTTAATCACGGCAGCTGGAGTCCCTTTCATGTGGCAGGACAAGTTTGCTATCGACCCATTACACGCTCCGTGCAATGAAATGTCCCGGCACATGAGAGAACTGCTCAAAGCGCTCTTGCAGTTTGTACCACTTAGAAACACTTCTCGATCCCCACTCCGGCATCGAAATCTATATGGCAAATCCCAGGATTCCTTAATGTATGCCTTACCCATTTTTTCATATTTGCCCGCATGCCTTTGTTCAAGGCAATATTGAAACTGAAAAGTAGTGACCGGTAGAGTTATGTGGCCATGGATTAGCCATTCAGTAGACGGAGCTTCCGCTACTGTAAATGGTAGTCGGTCCAGTTTTTCAATATGCAGCATTGTATATTTAGCTCCCCTTTGTGCCATTTCAACCTGTTTATCTGTTAGATTATATTCAGAAAACAGAGACGTACTGTTTATAAAACGCCAAGGCACAAAGCCTGCACGCAAAGATTGTAGTGTCCAGCTCAATAACATGATAGAGCGTAATTGAGATTGTCCGTGTTGTAGGATGGCCAAATCTTGTTCTAGGATATCTATCGCAGAAGATACAATGTTGCCCAAAGAATATATTCTGGAGGACAAAGTTGTTAACCCATTGTCTACCACAGCCAACGATTTTACTAAGTTAATACGGTCTATTTCCCGTATTCTCTCTGCGGCCTCTTGTTGGGATATTTTCCAATTTTCATTATAGGCAGCATAAATACCGGCATATATGAAACGTTTCTGACGTTGTTTCTTGGGACCTTGTAAAAAATCCCTAAAATCCATGTCTTGTGAGAGTAAGGCTAAGTGTTGTTTCACTTCTGTTAGTGTTGAGGTTTCTAGCCAATCAAGGCACAACTTCCCAACACTGTAGGATGTCACTACCCCTGGGTGTTCTCTTTGTACATAACGTGGGTCTGGCCTATGGATATTGAACCCTTCGGTGATACCCAAGAATCGTTTATGACATATGTTTGTGTCTAAGGGCCAAACCACCCATTTTTCCCAATTAGGGTCTGACCTATTGTACTGTAAAATGTCATCTACCGTTGCCCCTTCCTGTGAAGTCAAATTTCGCCACCCTCCCATCTGTGATGGTGTTGGAAATCGAGGTGTGTTCAGGTCCTTGATCTTGGCTAATCCAAGACAGGATGTCTGTTGCACAGTTTCATTTATGTGGAATGAGACATGCTCTAAATAGCGCTTCTGTTCCCTGGACTTGCCAGTCCCTAGATCCCCAGACTGATTTTAAGTCTATTGTGTCCTTCCATAGGAACCCCTGTTCAGACAGTTGGGCAATAAAGGAAGCAGGGTAAATCTGTTTGGTGTTTGTCAACATAATTTTCAGTGCTGATGTTGGTGTAACCTTATAATAATATGAGGTCGGGTCAGTGGTGTTAAAACCTGAAAAATATGAAAATTTCTGTGCAAATGTGTGTGAACTACTTTTTGGTGGTGTAGGACAATGTTCACACTGATGGTACTCAAAAACATTTCTAGGTGAAATAGATTTGTGCAGAAAATGATGACCTTAATGTTGGTAACCGTACAAAGTGTCATAGTCTGAATTACTTTCTAACATTTCAGTGTTCGGAAATGCAGCAGTTTTTTCTAAATCAGACAACATGTTATTGACAGTTTCAGAGTCCCAATCATCAGAAAATGTACTGGAGGTAATGATATCACTTAATGAAATTTTAAATAAATGAGAAATGTTTAAAAGTTCAGTCGGACCGAATATTTCGAAATCAACCTTGTCCCAAACTATACCATCCGGTATAGGAACCGCTGTGATGTTCACTGATAACAAGTCTCTCTGTTCACGATGAGATGATTGATGTGGTTTTAAAATCAAATTAACTTTCGGGGCTGTAGAGCTTTGCTGAAGATATCGTCCATTAATAAGCATGCTAAAAGTTATTACTAAGCCTAGCCAGAAAAGAAAAAATAGAATCCCAGTAATTACCCAAAGTTCTAACCAAGGTGATACCAGGTAAGTCTTTTTGAGAAAGTTCAGAAAGTCTTTAGTTTGCTGTTTGCATGATTTTTGGGCTGGCGTCGTTTCTGGTTCACATGGATCCAAAGAAAACGTATCAAAGTTCATGAAGTAGCCAGAAGCAGTTCGATCAATTGTAGGAATTGCATCGGGATTTGTTGCAATCGCATTTTGCTCTCGTCAAGGCATGTTGACGTAGACGTCTGTATTTGGTCTGATCGCAACTTGAGTGTTGTTCTGAGTTTCATTTTGTAGATGAACTTTAGGTTCATGAGGAACGAGTTCCATAGCATTGTTGCATAGTCCTTCATTCCTCACAGGAGGCTCTTCAAACATGATGAGTCTTTCTGTTTGAACTTCTTGGATTGTAGCTAGAGGAGGGCATCTGCTACTGTGTAGTCCACGAGGCCTGCTGTTCAGTATCGGCCACATAGTGTGGTTTGATTAAGTCGATTCAGACAAATCTTTTCTCCTTTTTCCCGGCAAGAGGCGGCAAAAGAACGGTTCGTGTTCCTTGAATTGCTAGGACAGGTACAGGCTTTCTGTATGATGGTCCAAATTCTTTTTTGTCCGCTATTTTCTCTCTGACCAGATCCCCGATTTTTGGGATCCAGACAGGTCTTGCCGTGTTTGCCTTGACTTCCCCAGTGGCGGTCTGTTTCTGGACAACATTGCTTTGTTGTGTCCTGGATTCATTTAGATCCTGTAAAACAGCCAAACGATCATCGATATCAAATGGTTTCTCATCCGCCACTGCGCCTTCATAATCAAGATCAGGTACCCACATTCTCGTCCCAAATAGGACCTCATATGGAGTGACACCCCCTAGAGCGTTTCTTGGCTGGTTATTAAGTGCTCTTTCTACCCCATAAAGGTGACTGACCCAACTACCGCCCTTGCCTAATACCCTAGCTGTTAAAGATTGCTTTAAGTCCCGGTTTTTCCTCTCCACAACCGAATTTCCCTCAGGATGGTACAGAGAGGAGTACCACAGTGCAACGCCCATACTTTTCATGGCCTCTTTGTAAGCCCGAGAGCTAAACGCCGGGCCACGGTCAGAATGTAACGTGCCAACTGCGTATGTCTCGATAAAGACTCGCAAATCTTTTATAACAGTTCAAGCGTCAGCCGAGCGCTGAGGCCAAACCCATAGGAATCTTGAGCAGGAATCCACTGCAACCATGATATACTTGTAAGCCCCATCATATTGTAAGGGGCCGCAGTGATCCAGACACACACATGCAAGAGGTTTGTCAGATATTAGCAACAGTGTCTGCGCCGGGCGTGTTTGGAGCCTTTCATCTGTTGGCAGATGTCGCATTTCAAGAAATAGGGGCCGATTCCGATCTCGGCCGGTAGGGCTCCGAATCGGATTCGGCATGACCGGATCCGATTCGGAGCCCTATTTCCCGACCGATTCGTCCGGACGAGCGAGTACGATGCGAAATCGCCGACCGACTCGTTCGGGCGTCCCAACCGCTCCGACCGACTCGTTCCCGGGTCTAACCGCACCGACCGACTCGCTCGGACACGACTCGCTCCGCGCAATGGAGACGTTCCCCGGCCGGGTAAGTACGATGCGCGCCGCGAGCAGTCCGACCGACATGCGGCGTCCGGCTCGAAAGATGATCGGAGCCGTACTTCGGGGGTCCGTGTTGGACCCCCTGTACGCGTAGCCGCACGAGTCGCACACAGGGGGGACCCATGGGTCCCCCCTACCTGTGCGTGTACGGCACGAGTCGCTTCGCCGCGTACCCGCTGTAGGGGGCGCCCTTGTTCGCCTCGCACCCATTGAGGCAATGGGAGCCCGCGTACGCGTTGTACGACCGGGTCCCATTGACTTCAATGGGAGTCCGACCGACTCGAGTACGATAGCATACGGACGCATCGTACTCGTTCGGTCGGGCTGCACGGGTCCAATTTGGTCGGAAATCTCTCCGGGTCCGGCTCGGTCGGAGAGATTTCCGGCCCGAATCGGAATTGGCCCCATAGTCTTTAGTTTGCCTTGCCAGACCGGGCCACCAATAGTGCTGTTTCATCAATGAAATAGTCGCTGTAACACCTGTATGTGCAGAGCCCAAACCCTTGTGTGCTGCTAGTATTAAACCTAACCTACGATCCATATTTGGTATTACTCTATCCCCCACTCCAGGAATCTGAGCAAATGGAATGTTGTTTGCATCTAACTTGTAGGAGTACTTGAGTGGAAATTTCTTTGGTACTGCTCTGCTGTTTTTGCTTGAAGCAATGACAGCGACCATAATTTCACCGTCTATCCTCATTTTTGAACGAGTGATTGCAGCTACGGAAGCCATTCGCACAGCCCCCTTTGTGGCTTCATCAGCCAATGAATTCCCTTCAACGTGAACGCCATCACGCTGATGACTCAGTGTGTGTATCACGTGAGCCCTTGGTAGTTCGTTTTTTAATTTAACTACCTGTTCCCATAGCTTTTTATGCTTAATTGTGCCACCTTTTGCATCTTTAAACCCGTTTAGTTCCCAATGTTGTAAGTACTCATTGTATGACTGTACACAGTAAAAGGAATCACAGACAATTAGTGTGGGGAATTCGTGATCCGTATATACAAGTGCCAGTATCAGTGCTTTTAACTCTGCCAACTGAGCCATGCAGTCTCCTAGAGATTGCGTTTTGGTGCAACTCGGATGGAACTTTCCATCCCGCATGCGACCTTTAATGATAGCACATGCCGCGCTATATTGTTGCTTACTCCCTATGGCCGGTTGAGCAGATCCGTCAGTGTAAATTATGTATTCATACTGATCGAGAGGCAAAATCTAATTTGGTAGAGGATATTCTTGTTCGTATTGCAGAAATGCTTGTGTTTTTAGACTTGGGTCAAATCTGTATTCAACATCCGTTGCAGTAGAGAATTAGCCCATTGTATCCATCTTGGATGTAAGTCTTTTGCGTTTGGAATGCTTGCCTTTGTAACAGCTTCTAAAGCTGGTACTGGGGTTACGACAATTATGCGTTTCCCCTGAGCCAGTGCTCTTTCTCTTGCTACAGCGGTCTGAACTGCTGTCAGGATTTTTTCTGTTGAAGTGAAGCGCATTTCTGCGCTTGTGTATAGGTGTGATTTGTATGCAATTGGTACTGTTTCGCCTTCATTGAAGGTTAAGTAAGTGTACCCGCATTGACCCACTATTATTCGGATCACTAACTTGCGTACGTTTACGCGTGTCTGTAAGTGTTTGGAAGCAATCATGTCTTCTTGTAATGAACATAGGATATTTGAATGTTCCTGTGTCCAATGTTTAACTGAAAAGTCAGGTTTTATTAAGTCGTAGAAAGGTTTGACTTTTTCTGAGTAATCCAAACTGTATGTTTTGCCGAAATTTAGGAATCCCAGTATTGATTGCAAGTTTTTCAATGTTTTTGGAGGTTGGAGCAGCGCACATTTTTCTAAAAAGTTAGCTGCCAGGCTTTTCCCTTCACTTGAAAGCTCGTATCCTAAAAACAGGACATTGAGGTGGGCTATTTTAGATTTCTTAAAATTAAATTTGTAGCCCTCAGAGGCGAATCCCATAATAATGGTGCTCACCCTGGTCAAGTGCTTTTTTAAGTCATTGTCCGTCAGATAAATATCATCCACATAGGACAATGCTTCCTCATCAAAATTTTGGAGTAACTCTGTTACTCTTGCTGAGAATACCCCCGGGCTGTTCTTACACCCCTGGGGGAGATGACAAAATTGCAGCTGGGACCCCAACGCTGAGAATGCGGTCAAATACCTGCTTTCAGGCACTATATTTTGGCAGAAGAATCCATTTGAGATATCTAGTGTAGTTTTGTACTTTTTCCGCACAATGTTATTCATTAATGCGGCACTGTGTGCGTTTTGGACAGCCAATGTCTTTGTGCATGAGTTTAAATGTCTGTAATCTAAAACTAGACGATATAAGTTGGCCGGTTTTGATACGGGAAACAAAGGTTGTTCATTGGTGAGGTGCATGTTTCAATCACCCTTTGGTATTCAAGTTGATCTAAGATCTCCCTGACCTGTTTTTTAGCTTCTTGCTTTATTGGGTATTGCCTCTGAGCATTTGGGGAAACTTTTAACGGGATCACGTGGTGGGTTGAATCCTCATCCCAACCCGCATGATTTTTGTATAGTGCTGGAGCTAGGGCAACCGCCCACTCCTGTGCATATGCATGTTTAAGATGTATGGGAACGAGGTCAGAGAATGCTGGAAAAATTACTGTTTCTCCCCTAGGGCACTCCATAACGAATGCTGGCGGCCAATCTTGTTCTGCTAATAGGATGTCATAACCAGATGACAGATTTTCCCAAAAGAGACCTTTAACTTTCCTGGGCTTGTCCCCCTCCATTTGGAGTGTTATTTTGTGTAACTTATGTGGGACGCTCACCCTTGTGTCTGGTGTTTCCACCGTGATGTAATCATTCAAGTCCGCTGTCACCAGAAATTCCTACAGGTTCTGCCGCACTGTCTAGCATTGTCTGAGCCCATTCCCCATTCAGCAGTTGTGTCCTCAGAATTCTGGGCATGTCTGATCTTTATGCCTGCAACTTTCTTCTTCTTAAACTGAGGTTTCGATTTTGGCTTGTCTTCTTTTTTGGAAGTATAGTCTTGAGCGTGCTGCTTGTCTCTGGACTTTGTACGCTCCTCTTTGTGTTCTGACCGTCCTTCTCTCTCGGAGTTTTTCGTCAAGCCCTAAAAGGAACGAGAGGAACGTGTATCAGTATCCTGATACCTGTCAGGTTTCCTAATATTATCCATATTCCTGAGGTTATACCTCTTTTCAGAGGGCTCCTGTGGAGGAGATCTGCCTCGGGATCAAGATCTGTTTTTAAAGTTTTGTTGTTTTTTACTATCCCACTTCTTTTTTGAAGAAGCAGATGTCTGCTTTGTAGTGTCCTTTTCAGGACTGCCCATCAGTTGTGGTTTTAATGCTTTCCCACCCAAACTGTCTCTGCCTAATTCTGCATATGCAGTTTCAATTATTTTGGGCAGTTCCTGTTGTTGATCCAACGGACTGAACTCCCTTAGGCGTTGGCGGATTGCCACTGAAGCTGCTTCCCCTTTAATATTAGCTAGTATTATGGCTGATACCTGGTCATAGTTATTTAATAATTTCATCCCTAAGTTCAGGGCATGTTCTGCTCCGTACTCATTTGTATTTGTCTCAATACGTCTGGTACTACTGCTAATGAAGGAATACCATGTGTTCTGGTATATATGGCAGCAAAGACTGTACCCCAAGAGGTGCAGTCCTCTACTTGTGGTGTTATTCCCATGGACAAGCAGATTGTTAGCATTCTGTGCTTTTCAAACAGGGTAGGATTCGGGAATACTGCCTCGAGCTGAGTTATTTTCTGAGCTATCCAGAATGGCATTTGTTCACATTTTGTGGGCATTTTGCCCATTACGTGTAATGTTTGTGGTGTAATTTTAGTTGCTGTACCCTGAATTTGAGTTCCATTTGTTGCAACTGATGTTGGCTGGACTGTGAAAGTCCTCATGACAAACTGTGTCAGGTTTCTGTAGATTTTAATTAAATCCTTGTGTTGTAAGAGTAAGTCTGCTTGTGGCATTGTGTCAATGTCAGGATGTGGTGTGTAGGCCACTAATATTGGCCATGTTGCACCGTCTCCTCCGAGCGGGCCTAATCTTACTTTGTGTCTTATATGGGGTAGGGTGCCTTTAAACCAGTATTGGTGTTCCTGGTACGTGAGTGGAACTTCTATGTCCTCGAACGGACCATATTCCTGTGGTGCATCTCCTTCTACATAGTAGTGAAATGTCTGTGTTCTTGCATCTGCTGCAGGGAATGTAACCCACGAATAAAATACCTCTGTTTTGTTTGATTTGTGTGCCTCAATCACGAAAGCTACTATGCCACCCCTAGCTTGTAACCCATTTTCTAATAGTTTAAGGGTGATAGTACGTCTGAATTTAGGTGCAATGAGAATTCCTTCCACCTCTTCTTCTCCTATTGAGAGGCGTCTAGCCACCACTGGATTATCTTGGTCCTCAGTCATTTTGTACAGGAGAAGTTTTGTTCAAGGGAACTAAGATAAGGTGTTTTGCACAATTTTAGGAACAACATTTCCTTCAAGCTTGATTAACCAACAGCCAATAAATAGGATTTCTCACCTACTCAGCTGTGGCGGAGCTTGTGCCCACCCACTCCAGACGTCTCTGGCGGTTTGTGAGTAGGGGTCTCTGAGAATAGCACGACTGAACTACTCAGATTCTACTGTTAAATAAGTACCCAACCATCGTTGGTGGCGCCATGTCGTGTAGTTCCTATATTACCCATACAGGACCTGCGCGTTCGGATAACATAAACTGTGGGTTTGGTGGCACACTAACTCTGAGCACCCCCACCGAGAATGTTAGCCTGTTTGCATAAGCTAGCTCACAGTGCTACTAGTGTTTCCTCTTATCGGGGAGAGAATAGTTTCTGGCAACCTTAGAACATGACAACCCTGATCCCTCAAGATCGTGGAAACAATGTACTACTTTTCGCTCAGCCACTCGTGCTCACTTATCTTGTCTCAGAGATACACAGAATAAACAGCCTGGGCATTTCAATAAGGGTTTATTGAACGGTCATTATTCTTGTGTAGAATATATGAGCTGCAACAACCATTAGACAGTAGCAGAAATATATGATTAGCAGTACAATGATTATAAATGGATAGTACAGTTCTACCATCTTGCAATACGCATGAATAAATACATGAATATAAAATGCATTGATAAAAGAAAGTGCGTACTCCTACGATGCCTATCTAGATGTACCTAAGTGCACCTAGCATGTGAGTAGGTGTGAAGCGAAGAATCCCTCTAGGATTTAGTCGAACCCCATTACCTGAAGTGAGAATGTAGGAGCCCTTCTTGGTCTCGAGCTGGACATCCCGCGAGGGATGTTCAGACCACTGTCAGCTGGAGCATCTGCATGCAGGAGCCTCAGCGCCTCTGGTCAGTGTGTCGGCCTGGAAGTCTCGGTTCCCTCTGACTAACATTAGCAAGAGGTGCTATATTTATACAGAAAGTATCTAGGGCTCCTTTGTCCCTTGTTGCTTGTATTAGCCATTGTTGGATTTGAGGATGATGTATGGGATGAACCGTGTACGTAGATATGGGGAGGAAGGTGGTGTCGCCCCAGCCTGGTTTCTAAGAACCCTTAGGAATATTCATTCATACTGTGTGAGTCTATTGATGGAGTTATAGGACTCTATTGTTCAGGAAAAACCCTCCTTCTGCACCCAGGACTAGAACTAGGTAAAGGTTCAATCCTAAAAGGCTTGTTACAGTGTAGTGTAGGGGAGGTAATGTAGGTGAAGGGGTATGATGTTACCCGGGCCTATATTAGGGTACCTATATGAAACAACACAAAAGCCTAGACACACAACCATCAGTTGAGAAACAGAAGTCCAATTTAATCCAAGTAATCCATAGTAGTCAATTTTTTAATCCTCTTTCTTCAGTGTTTTCAAAGTTCATACAGAGGCAACGTGATTCCAATCTTCAAATTCAAATGAAACATCTAGGCTTAGTTCCACAGTATATCAGAATTCACTTTTCATCCTAGTTAACCATACTTATATTCCCAATGCATTACAGACAGAAAGCCCTTCCTCAGAGGTAGCTATAATATAGAGAAAGACCCATCAGTAACCAGTGTGTTAACAAGTGTAAACTATGTGTGACATGCAATTCATCAAAAGTAGTGTCCGAAAGCCATCACCAAAACATGCTATGAATAATTTTACCACTGAATTCGTTCTTTGTTTAAACAACCTAAGGTTTTTTTAAAGAATAACGAAGGTTGAACAATGGTTCAAGCTTCTACTGTTGCGCCATTAGTGAAAATATGCCCCATGCTAAACCGTGCCATCTAAAAAACAATGTAAAAAAACAAAATCAGAAATGTCCAAACAATAAACTCGAGGTGAGAACAAGAATGTAATCTGAATTTGCTGTAATATAAAGCCGGTTCATAGCATTTTTGGTGATGGTTTTTGTGCCCTACTTTTGATGAATTGCATGTCACAGATTGTTTACACTTCCGGTCTCGATGGTCACTGGTGGGTCTTTCTCTATATTATATCTACGTCTGATGAAGGGTTTTCTGTCAGAAACGCATTGGGTATATCAGTTTGGTTACTTAAGAGGAAAAGTGAATTCTGACATACTGTGGAACTAAGCCTGGATGGGCGTTTTCATTCATTTGCATTTGAAGATTGGAATCACGTTGCCTCAGTATGAACTTTGAAAACACTGAAGAAAGCGAATTAAAAAATTGATTACTATGGATTACTTGGATCACATTTCTCCACTGATGGTTGTGCCTCACGTGCCTGGTGCACGTCGGCGCACCAGTTAGTTATAAATCTGCTATAAAACTCAGGAGGGCATTGATAGAATAGTAAGCGAGAGAGGGAGCCAAGTGAATAGCACGGAGGGGGGCGTGGGTGGGGCAGTAAGGCAGAGAGGAAAAAGGGAGGGTGGATAAGCGATAAATTATAAATGTATTCTAAGTAACTACCATTATGCATGGGGTTGACACGTTTCTTAGAAAAAAAAACAGCCACCTGTTTACGTTTTGCTATCTTGAACAACCAAGAGCTGCTAGGTGTAAAGAAATTATCAGGATTTTTTTAACACAGCTCATCACTCTGTGCTAGTAATAATTCTAAAACGATTGATACTTCTCAGAAATACTTTTTAAGTGATTTCTTTGTGCTTGCTATTTTAAGGTTATGTTTCAAAAGGGAAAAATACCGCATTTCACTGCTTTTTCAAATATTTTTACCTTACCTGGACTTGAAAATTCAGGCCAGGCCAGGCCAGTAAGAAAAAAACACAAGTAATCTGTAATACTATTATAATCAAACTGAAAGAGGGTCTAGTTTTTTAGTATTTGTAGAAACAGCAGTTATTGTTTCCCATCGCATGTGTTTATTTAGAATTTTATTAGAGGATTAAGGGGCCCATTACGATGTCGGGCGGAAGCACTACCGCCGTGCTGGCGGATGCAAAAACCACCAGTTACCGCCTGCACGCAGCAGTCCACACGCCCGCCCGATTACGATGCGAAAAGTCAGCCAAACACCGCCGGCAAGCCAGCGACACCGTCCGCCATCAAAGTGCACCCGTACACGTAGCGGCGCAGCCCAATTGACACACACCGTCCGACGAAACACGTACCGCCCGGCGTACAAATTACGATGCCGCACACAAACTGAACCCACGGCTAAGAGACACGTACGTCAAACCGAAGCGGTAACACGAACGCCGAGCACGGACACCGAAGAAGCGGCACCCCGAGCATGAATCCAGCACTGCAGGCCCTCCCTATGCTCTATCTGATGCACCACCAAGGACGCAACGTACCGCGAAGACGCAGGTAGGCACACATACAACAAGTGCACGCAAACAGCGCACACAGTGCAAGGGCGGAAAAAGCGGACAACCCCCACCCCCGCGTGTACACGACACATCTACCATAGCATCCACATATGACACACAGGCCAAATTGTAACATCTCGTAACACATGTGTACACACCACCTGGGACTAGGAACCAACCACCCCGTCACGGCCACAAAGCGGCGATGACGCTGCCACACATGCGCACAACGCAGAGGCCAACCGCAGCGCCATGCATGTGTCGCACACAGACACAGGGACACAACCAAGCAGCACACACACCAGCCCCACCCCGAACGCACATGACACGTGACAGGCCTGCCACAGACATGTCCCCAACGCCCAATTCACGGACAACACCCAACGTCACACAACCGACGCACACATGTCCGTGAAGTCACGCAACAGCAGGACACACCCCAGTGCAACAAACATGGCGAAGCACACAGCGGCGGCAACACCAACTAGGAGAAGCAGGGCCCCTTCGGGAAGAGGAACGCCAGTACCACACTGAAACACCCATACCACCCTGCACATATGAACAAGACATACAAAACGGAACACCAAAGAGCCCGGGGACTGACAACAGGTGGCCCAAGAATAACACTCACACACAAGGCCCAACGCAGAGCGGAAAGGCAGCCTGCCGCCCCCACAAGGGAGAGCAGACAGCACTGAATGACCTTCCATTCCAACTCCGAAACCACAGCCCTACGAAAGAAGCCGGTGAATACAGCCATTGTCCAATAAAAGACCAACACAGGCATGCAGAGAAGACCGACCACAGGGCAGATAGCGCATATCACAGAAGAACACAACGGACGGGAAAGAATAAAGAAAACACTCCCCCATGTCGGCCCCATGCAAGTTAATTGGAAGGAGTCACACATCACTGACCTTGAACTGTCTGAGAAGCATGTGGGATGAGGGCCCGTGTCCTCCGCACAAGCCAACAGAACACAAGTCCTGTCTCCCTACGACTACACAGAGCTCACAGCAACCTCGGAGCGTGCACATTGCAGACTGCACACACAGCCGGAGCACGCCACCACAACGCACCGCTGCAAAATGGCAACTGCAACACACCTACCCAACTACGCCGGACAGGTCAAGCTGTACAAAACCAACCTGATACATATATTGGGATGCGAACTCCTGTCCCTGCTGAACGTAAGTTACCGACTGACTTACCGCATCACATTGTTCAGCTGCGTCTTACCCGTCTTCTACTGTCGGAGGTGTCCCTACCAGCATCCCGTGGAGATGTGTCTCTCCAACCCGGCATGTCTAAAGGCGGACCTGCTAGCACTACTCCTCCCTCTGGACGCACACGACAGGGCCTGCTCTGCCTATGGGGGCATGGCGTATGTGGCCAACATCGCACCCGCACTGAAATGGGACCACTGTGCCTCCACACGACGGATCATCGAGCACAGCTACATCGAATGTCACCCAGCATGCCCCATCATGGTCCTCCAAGGGACAACTTACGAACAACACCTTGACAGCCACCATCCGCTACATTGGCTGGCAAACATAAACACCACCAATGACATGGAAGCCCTGCTGGACGGCATCGCATACCTGACAACCTGTAAATTCGTCGGACCCCAACGCAGGTTCCCCGATTGACCTATGATGTCCAACCCCGCACCCATGCTTAGCTTCCGCACGGACTGGCCAGTCACCACCACAACAGCCATACCAAACGACCGGCAACAATTACCACACCATCAACGACATCGCCATGACATCGGATATGACCGGGACATGCACACTGTACCCCATCACATCCAGGAACACCGCATGCATCGTGGGAGGCAGTGGCATGGGGTCTGTGTATCGCACCCACATGGACGGAACTGCACGAACAACCAGGACACGACATGGATCCAGCGCCCATGGACACACACACCGCTCAGTGGACATGAATAGGTCGCCTGGAGTCTGTGGGTGCTGCACCCCTCCCACCCCCGCCCCGGGAATCCCATACCAGGACCTTTGCACGGACGACAAGTGCAAACAACAACAACACGACCCCAGTGACTGTGACATGTCCAGTAACCACCACATTGCAACAACAAGTGGCACGCCGCTGCATGCACGCAAGCACATGCCCTGATGTCATCTCACATGCACGCGTGCATGAGGAACAACCGCAGCAAACCTGTCACATGGAACTGAGATGGACTGTGCCCATGATGCCAAGCGGTCTGGTAGGCTACTTGTATACCGTCTGTGTCAAAGTCCGCAGCTCCGCAGCTATACGTAAATGTACATTAGCACAGCCTTGGCCAAGCAGATGTAACTCTGAAGCCCACATCCCACATGCAACAGCCAATCACATGTAACCCCACACCCTATCCCATTTGTAATCATGCTCAGTATATCCTCAACATGTATTCCGCTGCCAGTAGTGTCCACTATACTGCATCACAGAGGACAGAAGACTCAATATAATGTTTGAAACCAAAACTGTCTCCGCTGACTCATTTCACAAGTACGAATGAGAGAGGATGAGAGTATGTGAAGTACACGGCAGTCGTGACATGACCATGTAGTCCACTGGTATTGGATGTCAACGCAAATGAGTAGCACAACTTTGGAAGACACACATGTGTCGTGTGAAGTCGTATGGACGCAGTGCTCAGGTGGGTGGGTGCGACAGGTAGATGCGCACATGCCAAGTTGGAGCACGCCGTGTTGGGAGGGGTCATGAACAGTACACCACCGCTTCCCTGGGCATTGTGAGAGGACACCTGTCGGGGGGGAAGTGAACACGTGTGTGCACAGCAGCCGGGCACACGAACAATGCGGAACCAGGCGCACACGTCAGCCCACCCTCCGTGGACTAGCTGGATCCTGTTGTGCGTCCGCCATGCCCCTTGACAAGGCACACACAGCCCCAGTCGACCAGGTGTAACCCCAACATAGTCAATCCGCACAGGCGATACAGGGCACGGGATGGCAGTGGAGCATGGTGTGTGAGAGGTCTCCTCGCGCTCCTCCTGGTCATATCACGCAGGCAATAGAACCTCAACGTGTAGCATGGCACAAGTCAAATGGAAGTGTAGGGGGACGCACCTCAGCACGAGCAGCACTGACGTCACGGGAGGTGGCTCGCACCATCCCATCCATTGCCCATTATACCAACCACGCCACATGCCATTGCGACTAAGTGCAAGCGCGTGCGCCACCACCCCCGAGCCCTCCCCAGAGAGGCCAAAGAGTGAATGTGTGGGCCATCAGTCACAGACGGACGCGGCCTGGCCGCAAGGGCAGCCACAGCCACTGGGTGTAGCAGGTGGCGGATCCGGAAGGCGAAGACTGTGATGCATAGTCCATGCAGGCCGGGTCTCCATTTGGGGCACCACGCAGGTGGACGGCGTCCCGCCACACATCATACCCTGAGACAGCCCACTCGTGCAACTGGACCCACACATACACTCCTTGCCCTCTCTGGTGCGAGCTTGGGGCTGCCTGTGCAAGCGCTAGCCTCGCAGGTGCACATGCATATTGGGGGAGCGAGGGGAGGACATGAGGGCTGGGGCGAAGATGACTGTATCACTGTCAGTGAGTACAAGGGATGACCCAGATGTGGAAAGGAAGAGACGTGTCCCGTGTGTACTGCAACTAGTCGCCAATCCAACTACACCCCCATGTCCGGAATGTAAGCCCGCACCTAGGCCCGCCCATCCGCCACATCGAATATACCCCCCGCACAACAACCTTCCCATTCGAAACACTGACTGGGGGTGGCGACCAGTGAACAAACATGTGTAGCCTACCCACGCGTACATGTGGGCCCTCCATGATCCATGTCACCTGCGGCAAAGTCATGACATGCGCAATGAGGGAAGTGAGGAGAGCTGTCCGCCCCACGCACAGAAGGTGCATCAGCTCCACAGACCCAGCAGCGAGTCCAGCAGGGGTCACATGTGCAGGGGCAGCTGTGCCTGGTGTGAAGGCACATGCACATAGACAGCACATCGACCAATGTGTAGTCTGCCCACATCTACAGTCCATCATCATGCGGACATAGGAATTGAACACAGGGCAACACATCTGAGTGGGTGCACCCACCGTGACCAACAATGCGCAATTATCGACGTACCCGCCCTGTGCATGGCCCCCACCCAACGGAGGCACATCCAGTGCCACCATCCCACACACACAAGCCTTCCACGAAACATGCTGTGTCCAATGGTCAGTACAGAGTCAGCGCCCATCTGGTGGATCCTGAACAGGAGACAGATGCACACACATGCCAGCTCCCACTATGTACGTCTGCCACCTGGCACGTGCAATGTAACCTCTCACCTGTGACGTGTGTCTGCAAGCACACAGCCGTTTTGGCATGGGGCTGTCAATGTGGACACCTGTCAATGTTTCGGGAGGTGTGATCCGTACAGTGCTGTACATAGGGTGCAGTGCTGACACCTACTACTGTCTCATATCCCCTCGTGCCACAGGTCCCACTTGTTTTGGCCGCTCAGCCTGTGCCCACATCGTCGTCGTCGTGTGCCATACTCATCCAGCCTCGGAAGCAGTGCCATGCTCAGCAGACATTCATGTTGCCGTGGCGTTGCCGCTTGACGAATATGCAGTCAGTCCCCATCAGCACGCCCCGCAAGTCATTGGGGCCTAGATCCCCATGTGCATGCTCATGGCAGTGGTTTGTATCACTAGCCATTGCCATTGGTGGGAGACCTGTGTAAGTGTATTGTGGCCGTGCCGTCCCTGCTTGACAGCTGGGCTGTGACTCATGTGCTTACTCAGTCATGTCAGTGATGTGTATTCGAAATTGCTATGTGTTGTGTTGCTTTGACATGTGTCCACTGCCATCTTCCCTAGGCGGAGACCGAACATTGACCGCCCATACCAATTGCTGGCGGACATGGAGGATACTGAGGTCATAAGGAAGTTTCGGCTGGACAGGCCAACCCTGCATCGACTGTGTGCCATGTTGGAACCCCATCTCCGTCCCCGCAGGGTGTATCCGACAGCATTCACCCCCACGGCTAAGGTGATGGCCGCCATGCATTTCTTCGCCACTGGGTCATTCCAGCACACAGTGGGCAGTGGAGGAGGGATGTCCCAGCCCATGTTCAGCAAGGTGCTGAGGGATGTACTGGCAGCCATGATGCTGTACCGCAACAGGTACATCAGATTCCCCAGGGCTCGTGAATTGGCGGCAGTGAAGGGTGCATTCTATGCCCTTGGCAGGATCCCACACGTCGTTGGTGCCATTGATTGCACACATGTTGGCCTTGTTCCACCACAGGCCACTGAGCACCTGTACCGCAACAGGAAGCACACGCACTCCCTGAATGTGCAAGTGGTGTGCCTTGCGGACATGGTGATAACCCACGTGTGTGCAAAGTTCCCAGGCTCGGCCCATGACGCACACGTAATGCACAACAGCATCTTGCCACGACTGATGTCCAATCTGCAACAGGATCGTGGCTGTATTGTCGGTGAGTATGTGGAGTGGTGTAGCGTGCTGGTTGTGCGATGCTGTCCCCTGTCCAGTTGGAATAGCAACGGTTCTCTGTGTCCCACACACCCAGGTGACTCTGCGTACCCGAATGGGGCATGGCTGCTCAGTCCATTGAGGAATCCTCGCACCCCAGCAGACGATCGCTACAATGAGGCACATGGGAGGACCAGACGTGTGGTCGAGCGTACCTTTGGCCTCCTCAAGTCCAGGTTCAGGTGCCTGGACCGCACCGGGGTGCGCTGGCGTACTCCCCACAGAAGGTGTGCCAGATAGTGGTGGCGTGCTGCATGCTGCACAATCTGGCCATTCGGAAGCAGATCCCCCTCATTGTGGATGACGGAGATCAACCAGGGCCCCAGCCCGCAGACCAGGACAGCTCGAGTGAGGAGGACAGCGGAGAGGAGGAAGCTGGGAATGTGCGCCAGCAGCTCATCGCCCGCTACTTCACTTGACGGTGAGTGTCCATGTACGACGGCTGATGTGTCTGTATTTGTGCAGGTGTGTGTGTGCTGTGTCAGGGTGGCCTTTTGTTCACTGCGTGCTGTGTGTCAACGCTCCATGCCCAGGTTAGTATGCCACTGATGGTGGCTGTGGCATTGTGCCCTATTGCTCTGTGCGATGTGTGTACATTGCTTGTAGTTGTTGACATGTACTGTGTGATGGGTGTGTGACACACTCATTGAATGTGCTCCTGTTCTGTCTCCCACCCCTAGGTCCCTACAGGCCCTCCGGTTCCATTGCCATGCCACGCATCAGGTGCCGTTCCACTCAAGGTGGCCGTTGTATTCCGTACAATTAAAACACAGGGCACAGACAGCAGTTTGTGGAAGAGGTGCATTTATTTCAAACTGTGACATGTGATTGTGTGTAAGGTGATGACAGAAGTGGTGCGTGCAGTGACAATGAGCTGTCGGTCATGGCTGCGTGATGCTCAGGGTGTACCCACTGGTTCTATGTCCATAGTCCAACACACACATGCCATCCAGATGGCTGTGTGGAGTGGGATCGTAGTCCAAGTCAATGCAGTGGGTGGTCAAGGAAGGCTGGCTGGCTGCCTCACTTGTGTCTGGAGCGTGCGAAGTCCTCCCGGGAGATCTGTTTCCGCTTCGGACGGCCCCTTCCACGTTTGCGAGGGGGTGCCTGCTTGCGACCTGCTGGTGGTTGAGGTGTGCTCACTGGCTGTGGACGCAGGGGAACTGGACACTGCTGCTCGAGCCTGCGCCCCGGCAGGTGGTGGCGGAGGGGGAGCTGCTGTCCCTGGCTGTGACCTCACCGCCACCACCAGCTGGCCCATGAGGTCCACGAGTTGGCCCATACGGGCGTCCATGGACCTCAGCACCCCCAGCACCTCACGCGTGTCTGTAGCTGACCTGGCCCATTGTCCTTGGGCCTCTTCATAGGCCCCAAGGACTCTGGCCATTTGAGGCAGGGCATGGCTCCCAGGGGAGGCTGGCGTTTCCCTGACCCTGCTCCTCCTACCAGTCCTGCTGCCACCGGCCTGCCCACTAGCCACATTGCTCACCACGGTCCTCGCCCTGGCTCCCAGGGTGGATCCAGTCGTCCGGGCCACCACCTGCGCTGGGGCTGGGGCCAGCGAAGACGTGGTGGCGGTTGCGGCAGTGGTAGTGGCCGCAATGACCGTGGGTGTGGCCGCAATGCCCGTGGGTGTGGGCGCAATGCCTGTGGGTGTGGCCGCAATGACCGTGGGTGTGGCCGCAACGACAGTGGCAGCAGGGGGCTGGGAATGTTCAGCAGCCATGGATGATGGGTTGGTGGGTAGGAGGGGTCCTGGGGAGCGGCTGGGCCCTGCCACACTAGATGGGCCTGCTTGGTGGTCCATGTCCGAAGAGGAGGACAGATCCTCCACATCCGTGTGTCCTCGTTGGGGGCTTGTAGGCTGGCTGTGCTGGCTGCTGTCTCCATCCCCAGCATCCAGCAGTTCGTCACCTGTGGAGAGAATGAGATTTGTTATTGTGTTGCACCTGGCGAAGTCTGTATTGGTTGTCTGACATTCTCCGTTCGTGCACTCTCGTGCACGTGTGTCCCGGAGGCGGGTGTGTGGCTGTACAATCTGTTGTTGTGTGTGCTTGGCAATGGGACTGTGTGCTGTGCACATGTGGCATGGGACGGATTGGCTATGCCGATGGGTGTGTTGCTGTGCTCCTACTTATTGTGACTCTGGTGTATGCGGGCTCCAGGCCCATCCTGGGTCTGGTTTGTACTTTGCTTTTCGGGTGCATATGGAACGCTTAGGAACGCATTTGGCAACATGGGGGTCATGCCCCAGGAACGCATTTGGGATGGAATATGCTTTTGGTGTTCAAATGGGACTCTTAGGAACGCATATGGCAACATGGGGGCATGCCCCGGAAACGCATTTGGGATGGAATATGCTTTTGGGGTACATGCTGTGAGCCATGGGTGCCGAACGTGACATGTGTTGTGGCAGCATGACAGTGCATGGTCTGAGGTGTGTGCATGCCTGACATGCCCTGCATATTTGCTGTCTGTTGTGATTACTGGACATGGCATTGGACGCGTCGTTATGAGTGAGTGATGGTTGTGTGCCACCCGACGTATTGCAGTTGTCCCATCTCCTTGGTGTGCGTGCTGCCCTGTGCCATGTGCATCACTGCAGTGCTCGGGGGTGTGGCCCATGTTGTGTGTTGTTGCTCACAGTGTGGCGTGCGCTTCATTGACTTCTGGCACATGGTTGGTCATGGGCATGTATCTTAGCGTGACTGCTGTATGTGTGGCAGCTGTGCGGATGACATGCCTTTCATGAGACTGGGGCTGACGGATGGGATGGATGGTATGTTGTATGTGCATGGTGTGTCTGTGTGTTTGATGGGTTCAGTGGTGTTCGTGTGCATTTATGTTGTTCCGCTCTGTTGCGTCTAGTGTTGTTTGTCTTACATAGGCGTAGTTGTGGGGTGTGTGGTTGACAGGCAGTAGGGGCTACATGGACAGGACTTCAATGGTGTTTCGGTTGTGTGTGATGGGTTGCACAGTGGCTGCCGTGTGGTACTATATTCAGTGTGGCTTGTGCATGCAGACGTGGCTCCTTGGGTGTTGCTGTGTCTGTGATGGGTCATGTGGGGTGTGAGTCTGTGGTTCATGTCCGTGTGCACATTGTTCACTTGTTCGTGACAGTGGGCGGTGCTGCGTGTTCGTCTGCTACGTGACATGTCCCATGTGTTGGTCGTGTTACGGTCCTCATGCCTCCAGTAATCCAGCCCTGTCCAGTTTCCCACCTGCAGGTTGTTCGTGCGTGCACTGTACTGGATGCCACATGGTTCTAAGCGGGGGTGCTCCATGTTGCAGGTCTGTGGGGGTGGGGGCGGTGTTGTGGGTCGTGGTGATGGCTGGACACCCACTGACACCGATTGTTGTGGACCGTGATGTCTACCTTTCGGCTGTCGGTGTGCACTGCGGTGGCTGACACGTGGGTGTGGGGTGTGGGGGATGCTCCTCCTTGCTGTGCTGTGGGACTAGGGGCCTGGTGTGTGTTGTACTTGAGCTGTCCACCCTCCCACCCACTGCACTTTGTGTTCCTGCCACTTACCTGTTACTTGTCGGTTAGTGCAGCTATGGCGGACACATGGGTGTGGTGGGTGCTCGTTGTGGCGCTTCTGGCATACTTGGGGACCTGTTGGTGGTTACGTGGCTGGCTGAGTGTACACATGCCCCCACGTATCTTACAGTTGTTAGGTTTGGGCTGTGTGTGGTGGTGTCTGTTGCATGTGTGTGTGATGTGTTGTGTATTGTGTGCTGGACATGGGGGTGTTTGTCCCTGGGAGCTGTGGCATGGTGGTAGTGCATGTGAGTACATAGCGGTGTGCTGGTATACATTAGTTTGTACTTACCAGCCTCCACTCCCCCTGCTAATCCGGCGAGGATCTCCGGATGTATAATGACTCGCACCTTCTCCTCCCACGCTTTGAAGGTCTTGAAGAGCGCGGGATTCCCTCCGCCAGTGACGGCAGCCAGCTCTCTGTTCTTGCTCTCCTTCTTCTTGACCAGGCTCTTGATGTCATTCCACCGTTTGTTGATTTCAACTCTGTTCCTGGGCAGGGTCCCGACTGCATTGACCTGGTCTACGATCCGGTTCCACATTCTGTTTCTGGTGGCTAGTGGTGTGTGCTGGACCAGGTTTCCATAGATTTGTGGGTGCACCTTGATGATCTCGTCGACCATGACCGTCAGCTCAATGGGCGTGAACTTGGGCATTCTTTGTGGTGCCATGGTGTTTGTGGTGCTGGTGCGGTGTGTGTTGTGTAATGTGCAGGGGGTTTGTGGTGCCGGTGTTTGGTGGTGGTGGTGGTGGTGGTTGTGATGTGTGCGTTTCTGTGGTGTGCTGCTGTCCTTGCTGTGTCACTGTGTCCTCTCCTCTCCTCTCTAGTTTGCAATGTTGCAAGGGGTTGTGGTCTGTGGGAGTGCTGACCCGGGTGGCCCTAAGCGGGTCACTTCCTTCACCACCACAAAGTAAAACAAAATGAAAGAACAGCAGGAGAGGCAGAACACGTGTTCAGCTGCTGCTGGATGGCGTGGCAGTTGTCCGTGTGCTCTACGGTGTTGTTGGCTGCTCTTGAGCAGCTCTGTGGTTTGGTGTCATGCATGGAATAATAACGTGCCATATACCGTACGTGTGTTGTTTATTTAGCCATTGGTTATTAATGCGATGTTATATAGTGCAAACTTTACCCGAAGGTGTCAGTGCGCTTTTTAAAAAGACCAGTTACATTACATAGACTTCAGAGTACATGAGTCACATCTAAGATACAAGCACAAAAGCTCTAATTCACATAAGAATGATAGCAAACACAAGACTTTAATACAGATACTAGTGGTTAGAGGTCCATATACACCAGTTGCAAATTAACTCAAGGATAAGATACTAGCATGGTATGTGTATGTATTCACTCTTTCCAAAGCATCAACCTTCGTGCTGCCATGGGGTTTGTTTCGGTGGATGCAGTTGTTGGCTTGTTAGGCGCGAGCTGTTCGAATTTACAGCACTGGTGATACTACAAAGGCATTCTATGTCTTATAGGAAGCCAACCTTTTGAGGCATTCTCATTTATCTAAGGAGTTATGCGTAAATATTCACCCCATGGCGAAGCAGGGAATCAGACCTACAGTGTGCAGTCAGTGTGGAGGCATTCTAGGTGGAAAAATGAGCAGACGTGTTCTCAGGTGCATGTTTGGTGGATGCACTATTGTCAAGGTGTAGGTTTAAGTAGTTCAAGTTGGCAAGTTAATTTGACCAAGCGCTCGATGCACAGGCATTGTTTTTGCCCCAGGGGGCGGCAAGCGAAGGCAAGGCTCTTTCCAAATCTGGCACCTGAACACAAGGTTCGTCAGGGCCAACTTGGCTGTTGGTTGACTTGTGCAGGCAAAGACTCATTACAGCTCTTGCACAGTCCCATCATTTCAGAATTGAAGCAGTGCCTTAGGTATATCTGGGCATAAGAGGAAGGCCAGACAAGAACCCAGAGGATACAGAGCAAGTACACTCTATTCTGAGCGTAGGAGATGCAGACATGTCTTTAAGTGTTAATTAGGACCCATACAGGACAGGAAGGAATAATTTAACTATGCTAACTTGCCAGTGCAGATGATTATTATTCGGAAACGATTGAGCGCTGCACCTTTTTTACTTAATTGTTTTTACTTACACCTTAATGATATTTTAGTCACGGCCCTGAATGTATGTCCTCTAAACACCCAGCAGGCACTCCGTGCACGCCTGGGGGAATGGTGCTCGATCCTGTCCATAGTAAGGAACATGGCCGGGCCATGCCGACAGTTTTGTTATTTCACATAGCTGCAGGACAAAGCAATTCTATATGTCCCCCTCCAGTCAGATGCAATTGTAAAATAGCTATATAAAAGGTCCTGGCCATCCAAACGCTACCAGTTGGCCCCATAGAGCCGGGTGCAACAGATTGTACCCTCCCTTAGCAGCAGTGCGCCAAGTTGTCGCTAGGGTCTCTCTTAATGGCATGCATGTGCGCTGAGTGCAAAGTAGCTAGGTTTCACTCAGGAGGCAGAGGGTCCTCGCAGGACCCTCCAGAAGGTGGGCTGCGCTTGGAACATAACCTGGGAATCTTAGATTTGACTTTGATGTCATTTGGACCACTCACAATTGCTAATATTTACAACCTGGGGAGTGGGAACAGAGCTGTACCGCAATTTGCTGCACGTGGGTGGGGGGCGTAATTCTACCACATCCAAGCTACATTTGGGGCAACCCACCCACACTAAGCTTCTGTCTGTTCAAATTATCGTCCATACTTGGGTCCGTGTGATTCACTTGCACTGGTCACTCGAATTGTTCGAAGGCGACCTACTTAATCTGACGGACAAGTCCATAATGTGTCACATTACAGTACGAGTAAAATTTTCAATTGCCGGTGCATCGTTTAATCCATATACACTGTTTAAATTAATTTAAATAATTACTGATTTCAATAGGGGTGAGCATTGGATGCACCAAGACATCTGCAGCAGTGAGTGCCGCTATGCTGCAAGGATATGAAGGTTAAATAGGATTGGCAGGTCCCGGCTAGGTGCCTGCCACATGGCCACTTGCAGGTTTTATGGTGATTTCAAAGGGCATAGGACGGGTCATGGCAAAGAAAACCTGGACTGATTCACCTGCTGGGTGTGGTGGTGGATTCAACCACATGGTCACAGGATCAAACCCTGTTGTGTCTATCAACCTATCATCCTAGAAAGTATGTAGTTACTGCAAGAATTTTAATATGGTCAAATGAGCAGGGGACTGACTGACTTGGTGAGGCACAAAAGACAATACCCCAATGGTACTGGACTATGACACAACATTGGTTCAATACAGTTGTATCAATAATTCGGGGAGGTGCAAACTTAGTGGCCAGTTAACAGGAATGTCCCTCAGCATAACCAGTGGGTACCACAGGACGCTTCACTTATTGTTATGAGACTGCCTGCCCCACAGCTGGTCCAGTCAGGTGGTGTAGGAGTGGTTGCCCTTATAGGGGGCAGGGTCCTCAAGGTGTGGGGTACACTTGCTGGAGGACTCTGGCTGACAAAGTGTATTAAAGCTACCTACATTTCCTCTCCTGCATCCCAGCAATACTTCCAATCTGGGTGCTGGGTAAGCCACACCAGGGTGGGTGCACCGGTGCGGCTGCACAACATCTAGTCAAAGTCTGCAGTTAGACTGGGATTGGTTCTGTTCAGACTGTCCTCCCGTTCTCACCATCCACTTGTCTGCTTCCTGGTATACATTAACAGAAGTTTGGCACGGGGCTACTCACGCCAGGGTGAGGACAGCAGCAGGGTAACTAAGCATCTATAGATCGCTTCCAGACGGTGATGGACTTGCAGGCAATGGAAAAATAAAGGGCAGGCAAGTTGTGCGTATGATTTACTCCAGGGTCCCACTAGCCAAAAGCATGGGCCCTGTTTGACACACTGGTATACCTCTAGCAAACGCTGCCTTATGGGCTACATACGCTAGTCCCACCAGTCAGCCAGGGGGGTTGCGTTAATTTGTCATGCCAGAATAGGTGCTGTTACTCAAGAGTGTTGGAAAATATGGGTTTGGAGCACCAATGCTGACTATTACCAGAACACATTTGCAGTCATATTTAGAAGGTGCAGGTAAATTTGCTCATATGTTACTCCGTGCCCTCAAATCCACAGCATTGACTAACCTTTCTGGCACTCTGGTAAACAAGGGGTAAAAAGCATAAAAAGGCTACAATGTATTCGAATACTTGGCATGTCCATTATTCAGGAAAATTCAAATTTGGAAGGAGCAGTTAAACTTCCAATGCTGGTGCAGTACACGGTTATGAGGGCGAAGCCCCAAAGCTTGGTAATAAGCAAGTACTGGCACTCCTTAGTAGTATGTAATAATGATAATCCTTTCAAACAAAGATTTTGCAAACTCTTTTTTATTCTTCTTTTCTTTTCATTTAAATTTTCTTTTTAATTCGCAGTAATAATGTTGTATTCACATTACATTTGACGTGTTGCAACTTCTCCACATTATTTACAGGGACCCAATGCATTTCGGGCCTTGCCCTTCATCAGGGGTACTTCCTAAAAGGGAATACCACTCATTTAATAATCCAAGTTCTGCGTACCACCATGTTCATGAATTATACAAATCGATCATGCAAACTCCTCAGTGCAACCCAAAGAAATTTGTTTGAGGTCAACTAAAGCTAAATAGTGCATCAGTACTTATGTGTCACTGGTATGAATGCCGTGCAACTATAAAAACAACCGTGCCTTGTGGAAGTGGTAAACCAAAACTATCTAAACGTCGCGAGTGACACTGAAGAAACTTCGTATGAGGCCAATAACTAATACCCGAAAATCAGACTGCAGTTACCAACACCGTGCGCACATAATTACAGTGAAACTCCGAGTGCTCAGCGTATAAAACATGCCGTACCTAAAAGAAAATGTCAGGGTGAAAGTCCGCGTACCTGTCACTCTGCGCGGAGTGAAGTGTAGTGAAGCTTGAGTCCGCCGCTTGTATCAGAGTGAATGTAGACCCGGTTAAACCCGGAAGTAAATATACGTAGTGCTTGAAACAGACGTAGGCGAAGCATGTGATACGATTGCCGTCGCGGTGCCTCCCGGAAATGGATATAGAAACATGTTTGGTAGGAAAAAACCAAACTTCCAATACTTCAAGAACAACAAGGAAAACGAAGGAAGCAGCGCATGTCAAAAGTATAGTTGCGCATACAGTTAAAACAATATCGTGGTGATAACCCCGGTCATCTCCCATCTAAATCCAATTATACACAATAAAAGAGTGGAAAATAAACAAACATACCAACCACCGTAGTTAGCGTGACCTGAGTGTGTAAACCAACCTGGTACAAGGTCCGGCTCAGTGGCGAATAAAGATGGAAATAGGCTGGGTAAATTGAAGGGTAAAGTTAACCATTCCACAAGTGTAACTGGACTGAAAATAATGCCCTATCATAATCGTGTGTAGCACCTCATGGGATTGCAATGATAAACAAGCATTGGCATAGCCAATAGGTCTCGCCTTTGGGACCTTATAAGTGTTTAGCTATGCAACAATTGATGTTGTTGCATTAAGGATATTGTGTTGGATAACTAAACACTTATAAGGTCTTATTGTATATGGCAATAGGTTTTGCTTTTGGGACCTTATAAGTATTTAGTTATGCAGTATAATATCTTTGGTGCAATATTATGAACTGTTGTGTGGCGAAACATTTGTAAGGTCCTAAAGGCGAGACCTGTTGGCTATGTGAATGTTTGAGGTGTTTTGAAGGAATGGTTTTTGTAATGTTAATTTGTATTGTTATAAATGTGAAAGGTTGGCCAGGTCTATGTTGACCACTAATTATAGTGTGCACTTTGCAGTTGTTTAAAGAACCCTTATTGATGAAAAGGTTAAAGACAACATTTATTGAAAGCTATCCTAGTGTTAGTTATGGAGAGTAGCCTTTAGTGTAAGAGTTGAAGGAATGTAAAGCTGCTTATTTTACCATTTGTGAACCTTATGAATGCGCAAATTAAAGGAGAACCATAGAAGGCATATATAAAATATAAGTATTTATTAATAAACAGTTTTTTTAAAAATATTGATAATATTAGAAGAAAAGCATACTATATTAAATCTGTAGAACAGTAAATAGCAAAATATATAGTGGCCTGTAGAGGGAGATCAAAGTATAAAGTTTGAAAAGTGAGTATAACAACCACGATAGGACTAGACAGAGTGCCTAGAGCAGTTATTTTTTTTTTTACCTTAAGGAAACAGCGAAGGTAGTGATATAGGGGACCTATGGAGGACGGGTGCAGTGTGAGGAACTGAGAAGCGTGAGAGAGTGATAGAGGTTAGTTATTTTTTTATAGAGTTAGTTAGTGAGTGAGAGAGTTAGTGAGTTTTTAAGATGGTGAGTGATAGACTAAGTTACTTAGTGAGAGAGTTAGTGTGTGAGGTATTGAGAGTTAGTTAGTTATCCTGTTAGTTAGTGAGAGAGAGTGAGAGAGTTAGTTAGTTATTTAGTTAGTTAGTGAGAGACAGAGTTAGAGATTTAGTGAGTATGTACGATAGTGAATTAGTTATTGAGTTAGTTAGTGAGAGAGGTAGTTAGTTATTTAGTTAGTTATTGAGAGAGTGAGTCAGTTAGTTATTAAGAGAGAGAGAGTGAGAGAGTTAGTTAATTATGTATTTATAGAGTTAGTGAGAGTTATTGAGTTAGTAGGAGAGTGAGTGAGTGAGTTATTGAGTGAGATAGAGATTGATATAGTTAGTTAGTGAGAGATTTAGTTAGTTAGTGATAGAGTGAGATATATAGTTAGTTAGTAAGTGAGAGTGGATTGGCAATGCAATAGCTTAAACTCTACGCAAATGCGAGACCCATTGCATTGCAAATTACTAGCGCCCATGCGGTGCTTTCACATTCATGGTGAGCGCCCATGCGGTGCTTTCACATTCGTGAGAGAGATGGCAGGATGGGTGAGAGAGAGATGGTAGGATGGGTGAGTGAGTGAGAGAGATGGCAGGATGGGGAGGGGGTGAGAGAGATGGCAGGATGGGAGAGAGTGCGAGAGAGATGGCAGGATGGGAGAGAGGGTGAGAGAGATGGCAGGATGGGAGAGAGCATAGAGAGAGATGGCAGGATGGGAGAGAGGGGTGAGAGAGATGGCAGGATGGGAGAGAGCGTGAGAGAGATGGCAGGATGGGAGAGAGGGGGAGGGAGATGGCAGGATCGGAGAGAGCGTGAGAGAGATGGCAGGATGGGAGAGAGGATGAGGGAGATGGCAGGATCGGAGAGAGATGGCAGGATGTGAGAGAGCGTGAGAGATAGCAGGATGGGAGAGAGGATGAGAGAGATGGCAGGATGGGAGAGGCGTGAGGGAGATGGCAGGATAGGAGAGAGGGTGAGAGATGGCAGGATGGGAGAGAGGGTGAGAGAGATGGCAGGATGGGACAGAGCGTGAGAGAGATGGCAGGATGGGAGAGAGGATGAGGGAGATGGCAGGATGGGAGAGAGATGGCAGGATGAGAGAGAGCGTGAGAGAGATGGCAGGATGGGAGAGAGGTTGTCAGACAGACAGCGAGAGAGTGGGAGGAGCCGCCGGCGGGCAGGAGCGGGAGAAGCAGTGACGCTTTACAGACAGAGCGAGGGAAGGAGGAGAGACGTGATGGGAGGGAGAAACGGCCGCGATTACTGCCACTTCAGGAGAGAGGCGCGTGAGGAGAGCAGAGAGTGACAATGTCGGCAAAGGATGGGAGGGGCATGAAGAAAGGAGGCGCTTGCAGAGGTGACAGGGAGAGAAGAGACAGCCATTGGAGAGAAGGGTTAGAGGTGACAGGGAGAGAAGAAGAGACAGCCATTGGAGAAGGGGTCAGATGTGACAGGGAGAGAAGAAGAGGCAGCCATTGGAGAAGGGCCAGAGACAGTGGGTAATGGGTGAGAAAGGCGACATTGGCAGAGAGAGAGAGCAGTGACGGAAACACAGCATTGGACATGAAGGAAAGGGTGTATGGTTGGAGGGGGTACTAAATGCGGCCGCTGCTGGGGGGGGGCGAGGTAGAAGCAGAAGAAGAGCTCCACAGCCAGAGGCAGAAGATGGGCTCAGGGTACAGGCGTGGAACGAGAGGAAATTGGGTACAGGCAACATCCATAATAGCGTGTGCACGCGGACAAACCCTGCCAACCCATCCTGCCCCCCAGGCATGAATAACAGACAGTAAGGGCCCAGCTGCAGTCCGCCTGGCCGCCCGCCTGCCCCAGGAGAGGGGCCTGTCTCAGCAGCCTGCAGGAAGAGTGATTCACCGCGGCAGGCACAACGGGGCCTGTGTGCAGCAGCAACGACGACAGGCAGAGGGTCCTGCTTGTTTTGGAACAGATGTATTGCATTGAAAAATAAAATTTACGAGGCTTGAACCAGAGCTCAACGACCGCTGCTCTATTTTAGAAGTGTCTCGCGCTGTCAAATAGGCGCAGACAGCACGACGAGGCGCGTCTGCTGATCGCCGAACTGGTTTGCGAGATGTTTGTCCCGAGCATGTTTAGTGCCTTGATGGTTACCCTGAAGTTATAACAGGGCACTGTGATTGAAGTATGTGTAAGTCAGCAAGACTCTCGAGATGACGCTGGCGGGGGTGGGGGTTATACGTGAAGGAGGAGGGTGGACATTGACTGCTGGAGAAGGAGGGAAGAAGTTCGAGGGGGAGACAAAGAAGATGGGTGAAAGACCTCTAAGAATGTAGATATGAGGATAGTAGCAGGGACGGGTTCACAAAAGGTATTAATGGAAATTGGTTACTAGCTTCACCAAACCGCGCTGTAATAAAACCAACCCTTCTAGAAACAGGATCGGACCCGTCTCCATTCTCACACGCAATGGAAGGAAATCCACCCCCTGCGTGGGACTGCAAAGGCGGAATACACGTAGAAGCAGACCATCAAACTCAGGAAGCAATAAGCGAGCATGCATTCAGCAAAGAACAAACAGCTGCAAGGGTAGCGAATATTAATTACAACTGCTTCCACACACAGATAAAGAGGAGACGAGGCTGGCCAGAGCGCGCAGCGATGCAAACTTCCTAGACTACAACAAGCCCGCGAGTGGTGCGCGCGCGCTTAGGAGAGCAGTCTTCACTTTTCAAGCACTGCACTCGTGCTTGTGAGCGCGCCGCTGCTCGCTCCCGCAAGGTGGATGCCGCCACAAGCACGAGTGCAGTGCTTGAAAATGGAGCAGAGCGAGGGCTAAAGGCCCTCCTATACGCAGCACATGCGCGCTGCGTGGCGAGAACTAAAAACGGTGTAGAAAGCAACCCATGGTCAATAGCAGTTTGGGAGGTGAACCACTAATGGTGGATCACGCCTGGCGCAGAAAGGAAACAATATATATATATATATATATATTATCTACTGGCGGTCGCCAGTAGATAGTTATAGTTAGGACCTATTTTCCATAGGAAATTCACAGCATTCTATTTCCAATAACTTTGGCGCCGGTTGACGAATCTTCGCGAAATTTTCAAAACTGCGTGGGCGCTCCGGTCTGCTCCTATCCTGAAAGTTTCGGGGTGATTCGGCAAGCGGGGCCGAGAAGAAAGGGGGTCCCAAAACGTGTTTTCCCCATGCAATTTTCCATAGGAACCTTTAGTCGCAGCTACAGCCCGGACTGCTGAACGGAATTACACCAAATTTGGCAAAAAGGTAGCCCTTGGTTCAGAGTCGTGCCTTTTGGTTAAATGGTGTAAATCCGTTCAGTAGTTCCTGAGAAAATCAAAAGTAAAATCACATATATATCTGGGCGGAGCCTAACCACACATGTCATTGTGAGATCTGATTGACTGTCAGCACTTCATCCTGGAATTGCTGGCAGCCATATTGAGGACCAATATACATGATAGTACCCCATTGAAATGCATTGTAGTGAATCAAAGATGTTGAGGGTTACCAAAAGGAGAACTATAAAGGGTGATAACAGACTTTAGTTACATTAGAATTCATTTGTTTATGGTACCATACTAATTTCAGGAATTGTGGTGTGTTCTAAGGTGATTTTACCCTGTGAAAAACCTTATGCTGGGATATCATGAATCATGTTTGAGAGAAAACTATTTTCACATGCTTGTCCCATAGAGTTTTGGAAGGTGCCCAGAAGCTAAAATGAGAGCATATTTTCTGTAAATTCACATTATCTTTCTCAGTCATGTGAGAATGAAGTCTGACATTCTCAGTAAAACATGTACATCCAACAAGGGCAAAGACTGTCAGTTGATTCCTTTGTGTTCTACTGCAGCTTCCCAGAGTGTTCTAAAGAACAACTAGAGTGCTAACAGCCTTACTTATGACAAAAGTATGGCACACCTGAAGCCATCTTGATTGGAATAAACTGGTAACACTTAAAACATTTAATTTAAAAGGAACAAAATGAGGGGGTTGTTTTTGAAATAGAAATTATGGTTAGTGCTGCAGAAAGAAAAATTAGGGCATGTTTTAAGTGAGATCTCAAATCCTCTTCTATTTCATTAGAAAATTCTGACATGCAGACTGAAACAATCACTTTCAATACCAGCAGCAGACTTCCAGTTAACTCCTGGTGAGCAGTAGCTTTACTACAGTGATCTAATGAGCAAATAGAGTGCTAACATTCTGAATTTATGGCAAATGTGAGACACATCTGAATGCCTTCTTGATGGAATCAAAGTAGAAAACTGAAAGCATTTCCTACTGAGAGACTGCAGTAAATGAGGAAATTAGGAAACTTCATAACAAAGAAGTCTTCCAAGATGGCCACCAGAGAAAAAAGAGCCCAAATGTAGCACAAATATTACCCAGATGTAGCCCACATATGAGCCAATGACAAAAGTGTGCAAAAACACTTTTTATTTTTAGTTTTTTTGCAGTTTTTATGTAGTGCATGTGAGAAGTTGGCCTGGTATATGCTGTCCACTAATTATAGTGGGCACCTTGCACCAGTCCAAACAACCCCTTATTGGAGATAGGTTAAAGACAACCTTATTGAAAGCTATCCTAGTGGTAGCTATGGAGAGCAGCCTTCAGGCTAAGTCTTGAAGGAATGTAAAGCAGCTTGTTTTACCAGTCTATAATCTCTTGAGTGACCAAATGAAAGAGCACCACACCAGGTATATATTCAAAATATATGTATTTATTACTAAACACACCCCTCTAGTCTCTTTATGAGGCTAGAGTTCGAAGTACATAAGTTATAAGTTATTAATTCACAGTAATAGCACAAATACACGTTTGGGCCCTAGAGGCGTACCAAACCATATACCAATAAAGTGGTATGCGAACCACGACTGAACTAGACACTAGGCCTAGAGCCTCTAGAAGTGCTTGGACCACAAGGAACCACCCAAGGTAGTGACACAGGGGACCCACGGGAGACGCGTGCAGTGTAAATACACAACCGCGATACGCCGTTAACTTCTATGGAGAAAGTCGGGATCGGGAAAATAGAGAAAAGGGACACTTAAAAGAGGACTAGGACAAAACCCTTTGAGATCTAGGACTTTGAAGAGTCTCTACCCACGGGAGCACCGGAGTACTCGTGTTACCTCACCCAGGGAAGCCGGGTGCATAGGTGCCTTTCGGGGTCGGGTTTCGTCGTCGATTCGAATGGCGATCTGCTGCAAAGTGCTGCTGGCGGCCAAGAGAAAAGTGTCCGGGTGGATCCAAGAGTGGATCGGAGTTCTGAAGAACCTGAAAGCAGAGGGGACAGAGTCTGGGTCACTAGCCAGTGACCAGGAAGGCGATGGACAGATGCCCACCGATGTCGAGTGCTTCAGGTGCGTTGACGGTCGTCTTGACTCTTCAGCCACGAGGTCCAGGAGGCGTTGTCGGCGACCAGGAGCAGGATTCGGGCTGGTACACGATGTCTGTCGAGTGCTGAGGTGTCGGCGACCGGATTGGACCCAACAAGCCTTGGCAACGGCAAGTCTCGGTGAAGATGTAGATCGTCGATGGTGCAGACCAGCAAGGTCTGTGGAACTCACCCAGCGAGGGTAAGTGAGGGCAGGCCTGGAGCAACCAGGATGCCAAGTAAGAAAAGGATTGGCCTTCGTTAAGGGCTACTAGCCAACGGGCTAGCGACCGCGAAGGAGCCTCGTGACGCCGCACGTGGAGCTGGCTTACAGGACACTCGTGGAGTGGGGGCCAGTGATCTTCGGTGCAGGTGGTGCTGGAGGCTAGGGCTACTCGGAGCCCAAAGCACGACTTCTTGGGAGACCCAGAAGATGATGCACTTGCAAATGTGCTCGGTGTCCAGGGGTCACGGTCTCAAGTCACCCACGATAGCCACGGGCCTCAGCTTTGCTGGGGACTCAGGGTAGCCTCGGGGAAGTCTGAGAATCCACCTCTGGTGATGCGATGACTTCGGCGTCCGACGGGAGCTTCAGAAATGCGAACCGGACAGATGCTTCTTTGGTGCCTGCCAAGCAGGGGAGTCACTCCTTGACCCCAAGGGAGATTCTTCAGTCCTCTAATCTTGTCGTAGAGCGTCGAAGGTCCAGGATTCAGTTTCAGAGTTTCGTCCAGGTATAATCTAAAGTCCTAAGGACTGGGTTCCTACCTTTATTCTAAAAATAGGGGTTGGACTACTCTGTGGCCCCACCTATGGGTGGGTCAGGGCAGAGGGGTGGCTACACCCCTTTCCCTTTGTCCAGTTCGCGCCAAAGCAGGGGCTGCAAGCCCCTGATCCGGTTTGAACTGGGGTATGCACAGGGACACCAAATGTGCCCCCAGTGCAGGACTTCAAAGCACCCGAAAGTGCTCCCGCCCAGCCCCAATACACATTATCCTGTCTGGGGAGGTGGTCACACCTCCCTGGGACAGGAAACCTATTGTCCAGGCCTCCCCTGCCGGAGTTTCGTCCAGCAGCAGGAGGCCAGACTCGTGTCTGTGGCAGCAGCATCCATTTTGTGATGCCAGGGCTCTGGAAAGAAGTTACCGGACTCGTCAGAGTTAACATGTCTTTCCCTCTAGAAGGGTGGAATGCTACCCCGCCGCCAGGATTGGCGGGGGGGTAGTATTCCAAGATGTTTGACACCAAACACGACATGTTTAGGTGCAGCCATTCCAAAGTTAGCATTTTACCGCGAGGATATAATGCGCTTAAGAGTATATGGTCAGGCTGCACTACAAACAGCATCAGAGATGGTCTCCGAACGCTGCAGAGGGGCCCTGCTCATGCAGGGGCACCCTCTCACATAGGAACCATGCACTCTGCCTTTAGGATTGATAAGGCCTGCCTTAGGAGTGACTTATAGGTTTATATGTGTGTATGTATTTCGTGATATAGGTAACCTATATCACAGTAAGGGGTGCATGCACCACCTTACCCAGGCTGCAGTAGCAGACCTGTGGTGTCAGTTTGGATGGCCTTCCAGGGGTGGCATAATACATGCTGCAGCCCCTGGCAGGCCTCTGAGGTACCTATGCCCTTGGTACATAGTATACCATATACTAGGGACTTATAAGGGCACTCCAGATCCCAATCAGTGATGTGCCTAAGGCACATGGAAACCATTTTAGAGAGGAAGCAGCTAGGCTGGGGTTCTGATTAGCAGGGCCCCAGCCAGACTAATGTCGAAAAACAGTGAAGCATCAGCAAAAAGTGGGGGTACCCATGTGAAGCAGATCCTACTCTCCTACACAACCCCCCCCAAACGTAGGGACATTAAACTAACCTTGCCCAGTTAAGTCTTCATGTTCTAAGTGGAAATACCTAGAGAGTCCATCTGCATTCGCATGGTTACTCCCAGGCCTATGTTCCACTGTAAAGTCCATCCCCTGTAGGGAAATGGACCACCTAAGCAGTTTGGGGTTTTCACCCTTCATTTGTTTTAGCCATAAGAGGGGCTTATGGTCTGTCTGAACCAGGAAGTGTGTACCAAACAAGTATGGCCTCAACTTCTTCAGAGCCCAGACCACAGCAAAGGCCTCCCTCTCTATGGCTGACCAACGTTTCTCTCTAGGGGTCAGCCTTCTGCTAATAAAAGCTACTGGCTGATCCTGACCTTCTTCATTCAATTGTGACAGTACAGCCCCTACCCCCAATTCAGATGCATCAGTTTGAACAATGAACTTCTTGGAGTAATCAGGACTCTGCAGAATTGGAGCAGTGCACATGGCCTGCTTGAGGTCATCAAATGCCTTTTGACAGCTAACTGTCCACTGAACCTTTTTGGGCATTTTCTTAGAAGTTAAGTCATTCAAGGGTGTCACTATTGATCCATACCCCTTGACAAATCTCCTATAGTACCCAGTCAGGCCTAAGAAGGCTCTCACCTGAGTCTGGGTAGTGGGAGCAGTCCAGTCCATGATGGTCTGGATCTTGCTCTGCAAAGGTTGAACCTGGCCTCCACCCACAAGGTGGCCCAGGTACACAACCTGACTCTGCCCTATCTGGCACTTAGTGGCCTTGATAGTCAGGCCTGCCTTTTGCAGGGCCTGTAAAACATTCCTGAGGTGGACCAGGTGATCCTCCCAGGTGGAGCTAAAGACAGCAATATCATCTAGATAAGCTGCACTATAGGCTTCCAGTCCTGTGAGAACTGTATTCACCAACCTCTGGAAAGTGGCAGGTGCATTCTTCAGACCAAAGGGCATTACCACAAATTGATAATGCCCACTAGGGGTTGAGAATGCTGTTTTGGGCTTTGCAGTATCAGCTAGTCTGATCTGCCAGTAGCCAGCTGTTAGGTCAAATGTGCTGAGATATTTGGCAGAGGCCAAAGTATCTATGAGCTCATCTGCCCTGGGTATTGGATGGGCATCAGTCCTAGTGACTGCATTGAGACCCCTGTAGTCTACACAGAACCTCATCTCTCTCTTTCCACCACTGGTGTGAGGTTTCGGTACAAGGACTACTGGACTAGCCCAAGGGCTATCTGAGGGTTCAATAACTCCCAATTCCAACATTTTCTGGACTTCAGTCCTGATACAGTCCCTGACATGGTCAGGTTGCCTATAAATCTTGTTTTTAATAGGCAGACTGTCCCCAGTGTCCACTTCATGAGTGCACCAGGTGGTCTGACTGGGTGTCAGTGAAAACATATGTCTAAACTGATTGAGGACTTGCCTGCAATCAGTTTGTTGCTGGGTAGTGAGGCTGCCTGCCAAGGCTACACCATCAACTGACCCATCGTCAGGGTTCTGTGAGAGCAGGTCAGGGAGTGGGTCACTCTCTTCCTCCTGCCCTTCATCAGTAGCCATGAGCAAGCCCATGTCTGCCCTGTCCACATATGGTTTTAACCTGTTGACATGGAGAACCCTGTGGGGACTCCTGGGTGTTCCTAGGTCCACTAAATAAGTGACCTCACCCTTCTGCTCAACAATAGTGTGGGGTCCACTCCATTTATCTTGGAGAGCTGCTGGGGCCACTGGCTCCAACACCCACACCTTCTGTCCTGGCTGGTAAACAGTCAGAACAGCCTTTTGGTCATGCCAGGCCTTCTGAAGTTCCTGGCTAGCCTCAAGGTTTTTGGTTGCCTTTTCATGTACTCAGCCATCCTGGAGCGGAGACCAAGTACATAGTCCACTATATCTTGCTTTGGGGGCTTGAGAGGTAACTCCCATCCTTCCTTCACCAAGCACAGTGGACCCCTCACAGGGTGGCCAAACAGAAGTTCAAAAGGGCTGTAACCAACCCCTTCTGAGGCACCTCCCTATATGCGAATAAAAGGCAGGGCAAGAGTATGTCCCATCTACGCCTAAGCTTTTCTGGGAGCCCTTTAATCATGCCCTTCAAGGTTTTGTTGAATCTCTCAACTAAACCATTGCATTGTGGGTGATAGGGTGTGGTGAACTTATAAGTCACTCCACACTCCTTCCACATTGCTTTTAAGTACCCAGACATGAAGTTAGCACCCCTGTCTGATACTACCTCCTTAGGAAAGCCCACTCTTGAGAAGATTCCCAGGAGGGCCCTTGCCACCACAGGTGCTGTAGTGGTCCTGAGGGGAATAGCTTCTGGGTACCTGGTGGCATGATCCACTACCACCAGGATAAACCTGTGCCCAGAGGCTGTTTGGGGATCCATGGGACCAACAATGTCAATCCCTACCCTTTCAAAGGGCACCCCCACCACAGGTAGTGGTATCAGGGGGCCTTTGTAGTGCCACCTGCTTTGCCACTGGCTTGGCAGGTTACACAGGAGCGACAAAACTCCTTACTGTCTTCAGACATGTGGGGCCAGTGAAAGTGAGGGACAATTCTGTCCCAAGTCTTGTTCTGGCCCAGGTGACCTGCTAAGGGAATATCATGGGCTAGGGTCAATAGGAAGCCCCTGAACTTCAAAGGTATTACCAACCTCCTGGTAGCACCAGGCTTGGGGTCTCTACTCTCTGAGTACAGGAGTCCATCATCCCAATACACTGTATGGGGACCACTAGCTTTCCCAGCAGCCTCAGCAGCAGCTTGCTGTCTGAGGGGTTCAAGGAGGGGCAGCTCTGCTGCTCCTGGCTCAGATCTGCCCTAGAAGGTCCCCCTGTCCCCAAGAACTCAACCTGGTCAGGTTCAAGTTCCTCTGGGACAGTTCCTTCTTCAGGGCTGAGATCATCCCCCTCAAGGGACTGATCTTCCTCCTGAGCCAAGGGGAAGGCACTGCCTTAACCCTACTACTCCTCCTCTTGGAAGGCACTTGGTCCATTCTTCCAGAATCCAAGGCCTGTTCAGTGCTAGACATTTTGGCTTGTGACCTGGTCACAGCAAACACATCTGCAGGGATCCCCAGCATTTCTGCATGGGTCCTGAGCTCCACTTCTGCCCAAGCAGAAGTCTCTAAGTCATTGCCAAGCAAGCATTCGACTGGTAGGTTTGCACTTACCACAACCTTCTTAAGGCCAGTTACCCCTCCCCAGGAGAAGTTAACAACTGCCAGAGTATGGTCTGTTCTGACATTGCTAGCATTGGTCACTTGGTACATCTCACCAAGCATAACTTGCCCAGGTAGCACAAGGTCTTGTGTCACCATTGTGACACTTGCCCCTGTGTCCCTAAATGCCAAAGCCTCACGTCCATTAATTAAAGGCTGTTGTCTGTACTTGCCCAGATTACTGGGACTCACAGTGGAGGTCACATCCATGCCTCCATCACAGACTAACACAGCCTGAGTCAGTTCTCTGACTAAGTCAGAGCCCAACTCAGTTCCCAGGGTGAACCCTACTAAACCCTTTGCTGGAGCACTTCCACCAACTGTACTAGGGGGAACAGGTGCCTTAGGGGCATTGGTGGGTGCTGGACTGGAGTCTTTGGACTTGGTGCAATCACTGGTCCAGTGGGTCTTTTGCTTACAGACCTTGCACCATGGTTTTCTTTGGCCTTTCCCTTTGGTAGACTGTGAATCCCCACCAGAAGAAGATTTTTGGGGGCCTGATGAAGACTTTTGATCTTTACCCTTCTCCCCACCCTTGTCAGAGTTCTTAGCATCTTGCTTCTTGGTTTCCCCACCTTGGTTCTGTACCTTCTGCTTCACCCTGGTTCTGACCCATTTGTCTGCCTTCTTTCCCAATTCTTGGGGAGAGGTCAGATCAGAGTCTACCAGGTATTGATGCAACAGCTGATTTTGACAGTTATTAAGAATCTGCTCCTCATTATCAGATTGTACAATCCTGAGAAGTCACACACCTTACTGCCCATCAACCAGCCTTCCAGAGCCTTGGCAGAACAATCCACATAGTCTACCCAGTCTTGAGTCTGTGCTTTTTGGGTGTCTCTGAACTTCAACCTGTACTGTTCAGTGGTTAGGCCAAACCCATCAATAAGAGCACTCTTCAAGACCTTGTAATTATCAGCATCCTCCTCTCTAACAGTGAGGAGCTTATCTCTACCTTTGTCAGCAAAGGAGAGCCACAAGATTGCTGCCCACTGCTCCTGAGGGACCTTCTGTACTTTACAGGCCCTCTCTAAGGCAGTTATCCATTTGTGGATATCATCCCCACTCTGGTAGGGAGGGACAATCTTGCTCAGGTTCCTATGGTCATAGGACCTTTCCCTGTCTCTAGGGACATGGCTGCCACCATGGGACTCTAGTCCCAACTTTCTTCTCTCTCTAAGGAGATCTAGGGATTCCCTATCTAAAGCCAATTGCTTTTTCTGATCTCCAGCTGAGTTTCCTCATACTGGACCAGTCTGGTTCTCCTCTCATGAGAGGATTCCCTCCTGTGAGATGAGACAGAGCTCCCTATAGAGGTGCCAGAGTGGTTAGACTCCTGAGAAGGAGATCTAGACTTCCTGGGCACACTCTTAATCCTTCCTGGGGGACAAAGAGGGCATCATCTTGCTCATCCTCATCATCATCCACAGGAGGGATTGGGTTTTCCAGGTCAGGGTCATTGTCACCCTCCTGGCCAGTTTCAGAGGGGGGCTGGGGGTACTGGTACCCCTGGCCTCGTCCTCTTCGTCTGCCCCACCCTCAGCTCCTACCCCTTCAGTCCCTACAGGCTTACTAAGGTCATAAGCCACCAACAACTCCTTGAGGTGTTGGGTGGTGGGACTTTGGCCTGTCCTTATTTTTCTCAAGTTACATAAAGCTCTCAATTCCAAGAATGGGAGTGTATCATACTTGGAGGGTGGAAGCTCAATGGCTTCCTGCAAGGATTCTTTGGATCCTGCCCTTAAAGACATTACTAGTGTGGTGTGGTGTATGCACTACCTACTCTAGTGTGGCCTACTAAACTCTCTTGAGTTGTAGAAAGGGTTGTGCTATCCCTTAACACACAACTCTAAGTTCAGTAGAACTTACTGTATTCTAAGCTTAAATTATATGTACCTTAGGTACCTTTAGTGGTTTTCAGTTGATCAATTCAATTGAGATTATCTGGTAAAACAATAGCAAGCTGGAATCCCACACGCTGCACACCAATGTGAGAAGTTGGCCTGGTATATGCTGTCCACTAATTATAGTGGGCACCTTGCACCAGTCCAAACAACCCCTTATTGGAGATAGGTTAAAGACAACCTTATTGAAAGCTATCCTAGTGGTAGCTATGGAGAGCAGCCTTCAGGCTAAGTCTTGAAGGAATGTAAAGCAGCTTGTTTTACCAGTCTATAATCTCTTGAGTGACCAAATGAAAGAGCACCACACCAGGTATATATTCAAAATATATGTATTTATTGCTAAACACACCCCTCTAGTCTCTTTATGAGGCTAGAGTTCGAAATACATAAGTTATAAGTTAGTTAATCAACAGTAATAGCACAAATACACGTTTGAGCCCTAGGGGCGTACCAAACCATATACCAATAAAGTGGTATAAGAACCACGACTGAGCTAGACACTAGGCCTAGAGCCTGCTAGAAGTGCTTGGACCACAAGGAACCACCCAAGGTAGTGACACAGGGGACCCACGGGAGACGCGTGCAGTGTAGATACACAGCCGCGATCGCCGTTAACTTCTATGGAGAAAGTCGCGGATTGGGAATAATAGAGAAAAGGGACACTTAAAGGAGGACTTGGAGCAAAACCCTTTGAGATCTAGGACTTTGAAGAGTCTATACCACGGGAGCACCGGAGTACTCGTGTTACCTCACCCAGGAAGCCGGGTGCATAGGTGTCTTTCGGGGTCGGGTTTCGTCGTCGTATTCGAATGGCGATCTGCTGCAAAGTGCTGCTGGCGGCCAAGAGTCGAAAGTGTTCGGGTGGATCCAAGAGTGGATCGAAGTTCTGAAGAACCTGAAAGCAGAGGGGACAGAGTCTGGGTCACTAGCCAGTGACCAGGAAGGCGATGAGCGGATGCCCACCGATGTCGAGTGCTTCAGGTAGCGTTGACGGTCGTCTTGACTCTTCAGCCACGAGGTCCAGGAGGCGTTGTCGGCAACCAGGAGCTGGATTCGAGCTGGTACCACGATGTCTGTCGAGTGCTGAGGTGTCGGCGACCGGATTGGACCCAACAAGCCTTGGCAACGGCAAGTCTCGTGTGAAGATGTAGATCGTCGATGGTGCAGACCAGCAAGGTCTGTGGAACTCACCCAGCGAGGGTAAGTGAGGGCAGGCCTGGAGCAACCAGGATGCCCAAGTAGAAAAGGATTGGCCTTCGTTGAGGGCCTACTAGCCAACGGGCTAGCGACCGCGAAGGAGCCTCAGTGACGCCGCACGTGGAGCTGGCTCACAGGACACTCGTGGAGTGGGGGCCAGTGATCTTCGGTGCAGGTGGTGCTGGAGGCTAGGGCTACTCGGAGCCCAAAGCACGACTTCGTGGGAGACCCAGGAAGAGGATGCACTTGCAAATGTGCTCGGTGTCCAGGGGTCACGGTCTCACAGTCACCCACGATAGCTACGGGCCTCAGCTTTGCTGGGGACTCAGGGTAGCCTCGGGAAGTCTGAGAATCCACCTCTGGTGATGCGATGACTTCGGCGTCCGGCGGGAGCTTCAGAAATGCAGAACCGGACAGATTGCTTCTTTGGTGCCTGCCAAGCAGGGGAGTCACTCCTTGACCCCAAGGGAGATTCTTCAGTCCTCTAATCTTAAAGTAGAGCGTCGAAGGTCCAGGATTCAGTTTCAGAGTTTCGTCCAGGTATAATCTAAAGTCCTAAGGACTGGGGTTCCTACCTTTATACTAAAGATAGGGGTTGGACATACTCTGTGGACCCACCTATGGGTGGGTCAGGGCAGAGGGTGGCTACACCCTTTCCTTTGTCCAGGTTCGCGCCAGAGCAGGGGCTGCAAGCCCCTGATCCGGTTTGAACTGGGGTATGCACAGGGACACCAAATGTGCCCCCAGTGCAGGACTTCAAAGCACCAGAGAGTGCTCCCGCCCAGCCCCAATACACATTATCCTGTCTGGGGAGGTGGTTACACCTCCCTGGGACAGGAAACCTAGTGTCCAGGCCTCCCCTGCCGGAGTTTCAGTCCAGCAGCAGGAGGCCAGACTCGTGTCTGTGGCAGCAGCATCCATTTTGTGATGCCAGGGCTCTGGAAAGAAGTTACCGGGCAGGCCGGTGTGTACATGTCTCTCCCTCTAGAAGGGTGGAATGCTACCCCCGCCGCCAGGATTGGCGGGAGGTAGTATTCCAAGATGTTTGACACCAAACACGACATGTTTAGGTGCAGCCATCCCAAAGTTAGCATTTTACCGCGAGGATATAATGCGCTTAAGAGTATATGGTCAGGCTGCACTACAAACAGCATCAGAGAGGGTCTCCGAACGCTGCAGAGGGCCCTGCTCATGCAGGGGCACCCTCTCACATAGGAACCATGCACTCTGCCTTTAGGATTGATAAGGCCTGCCTTAGGAGTGACTTATAGGTTTATATGTGTGTATGTATTTAGTGATATAGGTAACCTATATCACAGTAAGGAGTGCATGCACCACCTTACCCAGGCTGCAGTAGCAGACCTGTGGTGTCAGTTTGGATGGCCTTCCAGGGGTGGCACAATACATGCTGCAGCCCCTGGCAGGCCTCTGAGGTACCTATGCCCTGGGTACATAGTATACCATATACTAGGGACTTATAAGGGCACTCAGATTCCAATCAGAGATGTGCCTAAGGCACATGGAAACCATTTTAGAGAGGAAGCAGCTAGGCTGGGGTTCTGATTAGCAGGGCCCCAGCCAGACTAATGTCGAAAAACAGTGAAGCATCAGCAAAAAGTGGGAGTACCCATGTGAAGCAGATCCTACTCTCCTACAGCGGGGCCCAGTGGGGGGCTCAATCGACAGCAGTCATCAGTGCACTATATATTTTAGTTGGGAATAACTGTGCACTACAACTCCCAGAAGCCCTAAACATTGCCTAATGGTGAGGCGGGACATTAACGCATTTATGGGAGTTGTTGCACGCCAACAGCACGAACTTGCCAAAAGCCTTTGAAAAGGGGAAACCTGAAACGCGTCAGGCTGGATGGAAGCTGCTACATTCTTCACCGGCAATCATCGCACAACTGTACCTGCAATAAAGGCTGGTAACCTGTCGTTTGACTCGAGTGCGTCTCATTGTGAGTTACCAACGTGTTGTCAAATTGAAGGCGGACGACTCTTCCGCCGAGATTGCACCACTCCAAAATGATGAGAGGCCATGAGGTTGGATACACCACCCTCGTATATGGAGCAACGACCGAGGATTGAAGATGTGCGTGGTTGCGGGGGCCCAGTGGGGGCTCAATTGACAGCAGTCATCAGTGTGCTATATAATTTTAGTTGGGAATAACTGTGCACTACAACTCCCAGAAGCCTAAACATTGCCTAATTGAGCGGCGGGACATTAACGCATTTATGGGAGTTGTTGCACGCCAAAGCACGGAACTTGCCAAAAGCCTTTGAAAAGAGGAAACCTGAAACGCGTCAGGCTGGATGGGAAGCTGCTACATTCTTCTCCGGCAATCATCGCATAACTGTACCTGTAATAAAGGCTGGTAACCTGTCGTTTGACTCGAGTGCGTCTCATTGTGAGTTACCAACGTGTTGTCAAATTGAAAGGCGGGCGGCTCTTCCCGCCGGGTCACCACTCAAAATGATGAGGAGGCCATGAGGTTGGATACACCACCCTCGTATATGGAGCAACGACCGAGGATTGAAGATGTGCGTGGTTGCGGGGGGCCCAGTGGGGGCTCAATTGACAGCAGTCATCAGTGCACTATATAATTTTAGTTAGGGAATAACTGTGCACTAAAACTCCCAGAAGCCTAAACATTGCCCAGGTGAGGGTGGGACATTAACGCATTTATGGGAGTTGTTGCACGCCAAAGCACGAACTTGCCAAAAGCCTTTGAAAAGAGGAAACCTGAAATGCGTCAGGCTGGATGGGAAGCTGCTACATTCTTCACCGGCAATGATCGCACAACTGTACCTGTAATAAAGGCTGGTAACCTGTCGTTTGACTCGAGTGCATCTCATTGTGAGTTACCAACGTGTTGTTATATATATATATATATATATATTCACTGAAAAAACCATAGGTTTCAGGGACGTTATAGTTAGAGATTAGCATTTAAAAAACCTTAGAAATTCACTGAAAAAACCATAGGTTTCAGGGAGGTTATAGTTAGTTGGACATTTCACTCGTACAAAACCAGAGAAATTCCCCCGTTATAGTTAGTTCAGCTAACTATAACTCGCGCCCCGCAATGCACTGCTGATGACGTCACATATTACATCATTCATGACATGGTCAGTGACATCACTGAAGACATCACTGATGACATCTCAAATTACATCACTGATGACATCACTGATGACATCATCCAGTCACTGTGTGTTTCTGTAAAGTTTAAATATGTTTTATATATATGCCAAGGTGTATTGAAGAATGAGTGGGTGTATAAGTGTCTGGATGGATGATTTAGTAGGTGCGTGACTGACTGTATAAGTGAGTGATTAAATGTGTCTTACTGAATGCATGGGTTGGTGAGTAGCTACATGAGTGTGTATATCGGTTATTGATTTGTTGCTTGAGTATTTGTATGGGAGACTGAGTGTGTGTGTGGGTGGGTGTGAGGTGTGTAACTCTGTGCATAGATGTGTGAGTGGTTGATTCACTGGGTGTATGCGTTCAAGAGTGCATGTGAAAACAGCTGTATGGGCGGGTGAGTGTGTGTATGGGTGTGTTGGTGAGTGAATGGATGTCTCAGTGGTACCTGTCCAAGTAACTACATAGGGAAAAGGCTGTATGTGTGAGTTGGAGTATAAATGACTATACATGAGAGTCAGTGATTGTGAGAGTGGCTGTATGGATGAGTGTGTACTTGTATCAGTGATTATATAAGAGAGTAAGTATGCGTTAGTATCTGTATAGGTGAGTAAATGGGAGTGTGATTGATTATTTGCATGACTGACTAGGTGTGTGAGTAACTCCATGGATGAGTGGCGGTGTGTGAGTGTCTGTATAGGTGTATGAGTGCATATGATAGTTTTGTATTGATGAGTGACTGCATGTATGAGTGATTGTATGGGTGAATGAGTGGATGTGTGTGTAGACCTAGGAATCAGTGAGTGAGCATGTAGTAACTGGTATTGGTGTGTCGATGGTTTCGAAAATGGTAGTCTGTATTTTACAGTGGGTGTATCAAAGGTTATATTAGAGTGTGAGGAGGTGCATCAGATTTTCACGTGGATGATGTCATCAGTGATGTCATTTGAGATGTCATCAGTGATGTCATCAGTGATGTCACTGACCATGTCATGAATGATGTAATATGTGACGTCATCAGCAGTGCATTGTGGGGTTGCGAGTTATAGTTAGCTGAACTAACTATAACGGGGGAATTTCTCTGGTTTTGTACGAGTGAAATGTCCAACTAACTATAACCTCCCTGAAACCTATGGTTTTTTTCAGTGAATTTCTAAGGTTTTTTAAATGCTAATTTCTAACTATAACGTCCCTGAAACCTATGGTTTTTTCAGTGAATTTCAAAGGTTTTTTAAATGCTAATTTCTAACTATAACGTCCCTGAAACCTATGGTTTTTTCAGTGAATTTCAAAGGTTTTTTAAATGCTAATTTCTAACTATGCCTACAAAGTTAGGACATGTGAAGAAAGAGGAACAAAAGCGCACAAAGAAGCAAGACATGCAGAAAGAGGCAACAGAAGTCCAGAAAGACGAAGAAAAGTACAAGAAGAAGCAAGAGATGTGCAGAAAGAACTAACAGAGGAGCAGAAAGTCCTCCTGTGCCCCCAACTTTTGCTGACGGGTACTGGTGGTAACTGACTCTGACTAACCGGCCCTAGAGCCAGTGCTATGCTAAAAGACACTTAGAATACAGTGAAAACACCTACATACACTAGGGAACACTATGCGTTGGGGTACCCCTTTGATTAGCATGACCTCCTCTGTATTTGCCATGAGTTAGTGCCTGGGTCATTGGATGAGTACATGGGTACTGACTGGATGATTAGAGTACTGCAAGGAGAGTGGATGGTGAATTTATAAACACTTGTGTTTTGGCGGAGTGATTGGATAAGGACATGGAACTGGTTGGGTGATTGGAGGAGTGCTTGGGTAGTGACAAGGAGATGGCTGGACTGCATCAGTAGTCCTCAGGTGATTGTAGCAGTGCATGTGTTAGTGCCTGCATCATTGCATGAGTACGTAGGTAGTGACTGGATGATTAGAGCTCTGCAAGGAGAGTGCAGGGTGAATTTATAAGTGCTTGTGTTTTGGCGGAGTGTGCTACAGCAAGTACAACACTGTTGTGTGAGTCATGGTGACGTGACACATATGAGGGAGACACACCACTAGGACTACACAACACAGACACCAGGGCCATCGGACTCATCGCCCACAGTGATGTTGCCAGGAAATACAGTGGAATGCACAGACACCACACCTATTCAGAGTCTGTGTCAACTAGCCCACAGGTGCAGTAAGCAAATGTCAGTCAGATGTGTGACCACAGACAACGCACATCCCAAAGTGAAGCACAGGTTTATTACACATTTGTAACATGTTGTTTCCACTACAAATGCAAGTTAATCCCACGTGGCAGTGGCCACACAGTCAACAAGTGCAGAAGATATGAAGTCCAGGGGTGTGTTGCACATCACCTGTAGGGAAACGACTGTTGCCACCCTGAAAGCTGAATCATGGTGTTGGGGGATCCAAGTTGACCAAACAACTCTGTAAGCACCCTGTGAAGGACAGACATGACACAGTCAAAACCACTGAAGAACAGGACAGAACTGCAATACTCATGCCCTAAACATGTCACAAGATACCTACACAAAAGCACGTTTGCATGTCAACACTGTTGGGGAGTACAGACTACCTGTAAGGACACATTGCTGCACGCATCCAGTCAAGTGGCACATGGCCACACTAAAACAGCACCAGGGCACCACCCACACATATCATGCAAACTCACATCATTCACATTGCATCTCCCTGGATACTCACATTCAGCTGAAGAAGTTGGTGATGAGCTGTGTGCGGACATCACCACCATCATCATCATCATCACTGGCATCGTGGTCCAGGCCAGGATCCTCCACAGGTGGCGGACGTTGGTCATCGTCATCCAGGATGAGAGGCAACTCCTTCCGCACTGCCAGGTTGTGGAGCATGCAGCAAACGATGACAATCTTGCACACCTTTGCTGGGGCATATGGGAGGGCCCCTCCTGTCTTGTCCAGGCAGTGGAAGCGGCTCTTCAGGAGACCAAAGGTCCGCTCGATCACTCTCCTGGTCCGACCATGTGCCTCATTGTAGCGTATCTGGGCTGGTGTCACAGGGTTCCTGAGGGGTGTCAGCAACCACGGCATGTTGGGGTATCCGGAGTCACCTACAGACAGACAATTGCACATTAGCTGAGTTCAAAAAGTGGGCGGAATACAACATAGCAGAACACACACAATGGAACAAAGTCAGTACACACCGACAAGCCAGGCATGCTGGTTCGGCATCTGTGACATCATCCTCGGATGCGACTACTCCTCATCACGTAGGCATCGTGAGCAGAACCGGGGAAACGGGCACACACATGTGTGATGGTCATATCTGCAAGACATACCACCAGCGCATTGATCGAATGGTAGTGTTTGCGGTTACGGTAGGCCTGCTCATGTGCCTGTGGTGGTACCAAAGCCACATGTGTCCCATCAATGGAGCCAATTACATGTGGCATCCTCCCCAGGGCATAAAAGTCACTCTTAACGTCAGTGAGTTGTCGACGTTTGGGGAAATGGATGAACTGGTTCAGGTTCCTCAACATAGCCTCCAAAACATCGCGTAGCACACGGCTGAACATAGTCTGTGACATCCCACCAGCAGTCGCCACAGTGTGTTGGAAGGTACCGGTGGCAAAGAAGTGTAGGGCTGCCATTACCTTCACCTTGGGTGTCAGCGCCGTAGGGTACGGCCTGCCCGGTTGCAGATGTGGTGCCAAGCGCACTGCCAAATCCTCAATCAGCTGCCTGGTGAAGCGGTACCGTCGGATGCTGTCACGTTCCACCATCGTTGCCAGGTCAGGGAATGGTCTATGGACAGCTGGAGCCCTGCAGTGCATAGGATGAAGAAAGAAAGATTGTCAGTCACCCCACAGATGTGCCATTCACCATACTCAATTTCACATGATACATCATTACGAGACACAAGTACTTGATGTGTGTGCCGTTCTGTTCGGACTTATCTGGCACCTACATGGCCATCATCAAAGTTCTCAGTACAACATGTGTGCACAACAGGCACCAGGTTGTGCTATGGGAAACCATTAGGCTGTATCAAAGTACACATTTACTGCTGTCACGTTCCACACACACACCACAGTGACATGTCTGGACAGATGCGCCACAGGCATCACAGCACATTGACAGGTAGATTCCCAGGGACCCTGTCTTGCCACATGGACACTGGCATGACATGGCGTATCATGTACACGTCAGAAAAACAAACATGACTCCCACAGGTAGTGGCCCCTGTTGCCTCCGCAGGACAGACATGGACGTCAGTGACATACACACGCACAACATCAAAGTCCATGCACAAACAACGTTGATGTGGAGACTGTCTCCCATCGTGCACATGGAATCAGAGACATCGGAAACACAACATGCACACAGTCTGTGGAGGGACATCACTATTGTGGCAATGGGTCATCCTGTTATGTACATGCCTTCCCCCATGGGACCCTGGGGGTATGTGACATGTCACACACATACACAACTGGAAATGTGACCATGCCACATGCTCTGAAATGAACTGTTGCACATCACAGTGGTCATGTGCACAACACACAAAGGACCCTGTCCCCATGAACACATGCACAGCCTGGGTGTGGATGCCCACCAGTGCCACCACAGAAACCACATGTCAACCCCCATACACAGAAAAGGTAATGCAGCCTTACATGCCTTAGGAAACAGTGTGGAGTGGGTGTGGTGTTGTAGGTGTGCCCCTGGGTCTCTGGGAGGTATATGTGGCTGGCATATGTTCACCAGTGACATGCATGGTCACATATGCGACTGACCTGTACAGGTACGTGTTGTACAGCAATGGACCGATCGGTGTGCCCGGCCGGCCCATTGCATATGATGTGTGCGGGTACGCGTTGTACCCCGAAATACGCGTTGTACAGCAATGGACCGATCGGTGTGCCCGACCGGCCCAATGCATGTGTTGTGTGCGGGTATGCGTTGTACAGCAATGGACCGATCGGTGTGCCCGGCCGGCCCATTGCATATGATGTGTGCGGGTACGCATTGTACCCCGAAATACGCGTTGTACAGCAATGGACCAATCGGTGTGCCCGGCCGGCCCAATACATGTGTTGTGTGCGGGTATGCGTTGTACAGCAATGGACCGATCGGTGTGCCCGGCCGGCCCATTGCATATGATGTGTGCGGGTACGCATTGTACCCCGAAATACGCGTTGTACAGCAATGGACCAATCGGTGTGCCCGGCCGGCCCAATACATGTGTTGTGTGCGGGTACGCGTTGTACAGCAATGGACCGATCGGTGTGCCCGGCCGGCCCAATACATGTGTTGTGTGCGGGTACGCATTGTACAGCAATGGACCGATCAGTGTGCCCTGCCAGCCCATTGCATATGATGTGTGCGGGTACGCATTGTACCCCGAAATACGCGTTGTACAGCAATGGACCGATCGGTGTGCCCGGCCGGCCCATTGCATATGATGTGTGCAGGTACGCGTTGTACCCCGAAATACACGTTGTACGGCAATGTACCGAACGGTGCGCACGCATTGTCTGGGGCCTGGCATGGCAACGGACGCCTTTTTGTGGCTTCAACGAGTCTGATGCAGTGAATTCAGTTGGCCAGCCACAACAATGTTGCAAAATCATGGATGTCATGAATTTGAAGATTTGAAGGATGCTGTGGGCGTGTATTAGTGCTGCTATTCCATGGATTGGTCAGATTCAGAAGATGCAAACGACTTGGACCTATCACTTTGGACACATGGGACAGTATCTGCCTCTGCAGCACACATATAATGCTGGCTGTTCCCCTGAGAGCTCACTTGCCTGCACTACATGCTCCAGGACGACATCTGCCAACAACACTGCTGCTGTCTCTGCATCCTCTGGCTACTGCAATGGCACGTACTGTGGATAGAGCCCCAGCCTTCAGCCTTGAGGAGAACCAGGCCCTGCTGGACAGCCTCCTTCCACAGTACAGCAAGCTGTATGGGAAACCAGGGGAGCAGGTGAGTGTGCTGTCCACTGCCTTACCAATTGTGCATGTTGTCTGACTAGCAGGACTTACAGTGTGCACACCACTGGCTAGCATGCTCACTGAGTAGTTGTCACACCCCAAAATGTGTAGTTACATGCACTGAACAGGTACAGTGCAGTAACAGTGCATTCCAAAAGGTTTACTCCCCATGCAATGACACCATGTAGTGACTGCTGGCAAACTGTTCATAGCCATTGTTGCACTGCCTATGTACATCATATGCCCCTGTGATTGAGACATGTATATCCAACTGTGTGATGCACGGATATGTTGCATGTGTAGTAATGGCCTTTTTCACTTTGTCATCCTCACAGGTCGATGCCCACCAGAAGCAGGAAATCTGGCTGACCATCGCCCGGGAAGTAAGATCCATGGGGGTCTACAGGCGCAGGATCCGCAACTGCCAGAAGAGGTGGCAGGACCTTCGGGGCTGGACCCGGAGGATCGCAAGGGTCCAGCTGAAGCTGTCGCCTCCTCGCAGGAGGGACGGACACCGGACCCTGAACCCCCACATGATCCGGATCCTGGCGGTGGTCTTCCCTGACCTGGATGGGCAGCTGAAGGCCAGACAGCAGCAAGGAGGGGGTGAGTCCATGACTGCACTGTGCACTTTGTCTGACATGCTATGTACCCTCCTCTGGCCTGGTTAAACTTCCACAGTACATCAGTCATGTGGTCCAGGACCCATGTCTCTCATTTGTGACATGCCCACTTCTCCTCTGATACGCATATGTGTGGCCCTTACAGTCAGGAAATTGTGTCACTTGGGGACTGTGTCATTGCATTTAGCTTCGCTCAAGGTGGGGGACAGCATTTGTTCCCGTGACTATGTTGTGGGATTCATGTGTGGGTCAATTGCTTACACAATGCCTAAGTTCTGACATGTAATCTGGGTGTAACTTTGATATGTGGTCCACTTGCTGATCTGAATCACCACATGTCCCTGGGGAATTTGGCACACACCCATGCTGCCGGTGGGAACAATGTTTGGGCCTCAGGAGTATGTGTATCAAGAGTGTCACATGTGCTTAGCCACCTGCCTACTGTCCAGGACTCATTCCTCTTACAGGTGGAGCTGGACAGTCATGCCTACTCCAGGGCATACAATACACTCTATACTCCCACTCCCGTGCCATCTGGCATGTTGTGATCAGTGAAATGTTCCCTCAGGTGTCTGCCTCTGTGTCATTGTGCTGTGTCCTCGTTGTCAGGACTACTGGTATGTTTATCGGTTAGGGCTCAGCATGCCAGCGGAGATGTGACCATGATAGACGATACTTCTGTGATTTTTAGGTGTCTGATCACTTGACTGTGCACACAGGTGTATGCGACTGTGACTTTCAGGCAGCTGTTTCTCATTCACAGCACACTGTGAGGTGCTTATGTTCAAAGAGTTGTGTTTCATGTCCCCCATATGTCCAATTGGTATGACGTGGACAAATAGTAGTTCTGATGATGTGGTTTTTGGGGGATGGACATGTGCACTTGTCAGTTACATAACTTGCATTCCCCATGTCCTAGGATTGTGACACAGTGCAGACTGTTGTTGGCTGGCTGCCATGCCCATGTGACTGGAGACAGTGATGTATGACTTTGCACGCATGCCTGTGTCATGGCATTAAACTTCCTAAGAGTGATCCTGCAGGGGAGTGACATGTGCAACATGCACCCCATTGTGGCATTGACTATCCGGACATGGGTGCATCATGGTGTGTGGTGCTGGCATGCATCACATGCATTTCTATTTAGACTCTGGCCATCCCTTCATCCGGACACCTGCACTGACTTAGTGGCAAGAGATGTGTTGTGTGCATGTTCACATACTTCACCGTGTTCCCTGCAATGTCCAACAACTGTGTAGGTGGTGCATGTGTCCACACTGGGGTCTTACCATCAGACAGGCACCAGACAGATGGGTGCAAGGGCAGGAGGGGTGTGAGTCCCATGGTTGACCATCAGACTGACAATTGGCTTCCACGAATCTGTGTGAGGACTTTAGGCAATGTTCAACTAAGGATGCCTGGGCTGGCTCTGTGATGTGCTGTACTTACTGTGGTGTGTGCGGTCAGTGCAGGTGACTGATGTTTGTCTGTTTCCCTAATTGTTTGCAGATACATCCACGGCCACAGGAGGGGACAGCTCCACGGACCAGGAGGAGCAGCGGAGAAAGACTGGGTCAGCGTCCGACGAGTGGTCAGAGGGACCCAGTGGCACGGAGGGCGAGGGGAGCCACACTGAGGAGTCCTCAGCACCATCCACCTCAGCTGAGGACCACAGCAGCTCAGAGGATGACTCCCTTGTGGAGGCGGGTGTCAGCAGCCACCAAAGTCAAGCTCGTCTGTCTGGCCCCGCCACCACCACCACCACCACCGCCCTCCCATTGGCTCCCATTCCTGAGGTCCGTGGAGGCTCCCGTGCTCGGGAGCGTGTCTCCTTCGTGCCAGGCACCGCACCCCCTGTCCCTGTGTCCCCTGCTGCCCTGAGTGAGGAGTCTGTGTACCTCCTTCGGCAGCTCCATGTAGGGCAGACAGCAATGCTGACTGTCCTCCATGCACACACCACTCTGTTGACACAGCTGGTGTCGTTCATGGAGGGCATCTCAACGGGTATGTCTGCCCTACAGAGGAGCAATAGGTCCATAGACTCCTCCCTGACGGCAGCAGTGTCCCTCCTCCAACAGTCCCTCACCCCTCCCACCTCTGCCCTATCCATACTTCCTGCCACCCTACCTGTCCAAAGCACATGCACACCTGCACAATCACCCAAACACACAGACACGAGCAGCAGAGACACACCCAAGAGAAAGGCAAGACGTGCACACAAGCATCCTCAGGGGACTGATACCACAGACACAGGGGATGGGGAACACACACACACACAGGCATCCACAGTCACTCCGCAGTCCTCCAAATCCTCTCCCTCCAAGACCCCTTCCCTTGCCTCACCTGCTACCCCACCTACACAGCAGCTCTTCCTGTGTGACCTCGGCCTCTTCCCCTCCAATCCTGCTGATCCAGCATACCGTGGGAAGAGGAAGTCCACCCACACAGAGGGGAGTGCCCCTCGCCCCGGACACCCTCCCCCAGGCGCAGGCAGACACAGGACCCCATTAGGAAGTCCCCCGGACCAGGAAGAGCAAGACCCCACCACCACCACCACGCAGCTCCACCACCCAGTCTCTCTCCGCCATCCCCCAGGCCACCACTCCGCAGGTTCCCCCACCACACCCAGCCCCAGGTTCCCCCACACACCGATACTGCATCCCCAGACTGCTTAGGCCCTCCCCCCCTGCCACTTGCTCTTCCTCCCCCAACCCAGACGCTCTGCCTGTTAGTGCCACTGGTGTGGGGACCGGGTCCCCCCTCTGTCCTGCCCACCTCATCTGCCCACCCTTCCACTCCCTTGGAGTTATGCACTGCAGTGGAGTCCACAACCACCCCGTCTGACTCGGGCACTGCAGTGGGAACCCAGTCCACTACATCAGACCAGCCCACTGCAGTGGTTGCAGCACCCACACCAACTGACTTGTGTAGCACGGTGGTGCTGGCCCCCCCTGAGTCAGACACCTCCACTGCAGTTGCCGGTGACACTCCTGCACCCACCACCCCTTCACTGCCTCACTCTGCCATCCCCTGATCCTGTCCCTGCGGTGCCTGGCCTGCCCCTTGTATGCCCCTCCAAGGGGGATGTCCCCTGTCCGTACCGGTGCAGGCAACGAATGGGTGACCAGTTGTCACTTGTCACCCTGTTGGGACATGTATTTTGGACTGGCCATTGGCCTTAGTTTCTTTTGGACGTCAACTTTTAATTTTACATTAGCTGAATAAAGCCTCTTTTTCTTTAATTGAGGTGTTCTTTTGATGTACATGATGTAGATGAGTAGCATCCTGCATTTGCAGTAGTAATAGTGTTCAGATCAGGAAAATGAAGTGTTGCTGTGATGGACTCCTTGTGGTCCATGGGATATGTGTCCTGTTCTACTCTGGATCTATGGCATCCTTTGCTGCAGTCTGAGGGTGTTATGTTCAGCATTTGACACAGGGATGTACGTTTTGCATTTGTAAAGGAACATCTTTGTCTTACACTGATGCACATCTGGTGGGCTTACCACTGTTCAATGTTCCGATTTCCCTGACTGTGTGCCTATCTCCACTGGACATGCAGTTTTGCACATCAATGTTGAAGGACTCATCTGTGTATACAGTGCAACTGGCTTGCCACGTGTTTTGGGTGTATGCAGTTGACTGACGTGACACTCCCGTACCCAGGCTGATGTGAGCAGAGCCTTCTGTGTGTTGTAGTTGTTGACTCACTGACGTAGTGTCCTGCTGACATGTTTGAGTCGTGCACAGACAAGGTTTGGCACAGCGGACCTTCCACAGGAGTGGAGTGCCCTCATGGCAGTGTGTAATCCGGTGACATTGCGTGTGCCCGTGTTGTGTGTTGTGTAAGCATGTCTGTGCGTGTTCCCTTCCCTTTTCCTACACAGGCTGTGTCCCTAGGGATGTTCCTGTTTGTGTTGCTTGCAGAGTTGGTCTGTGTTCATCCAGCATCCTGGGCCTGGTTTCTCTGTGATGTGGTTGCATGGCAAACTAATGTTCATGAGGTTGTCATCCCAGGTTGTCTTTGTTGTCAGGGCTGGGGATGTGGGCAAACGGTGATGGGACACATTCAGGATTCTCCTTGGCACTTGTTGTTTACACAAGTCATGTGAATTTCAGTTTGTGGTAGCTTTCAGTGATTGTGACACGTTGTGTGTGTGACTGTTGCCACTCCTCAGGGTCAGAGCTGCAATGTTGGAAGTTGTGTACGTGTGTTCTTTGTGTGTCACCTTGGCTTCTTCGTAGGTGTGTGACTATGGCCAGGATCCCATTGATTGTGGTGGATTTCACATCATGCCCATGTACGGCGTACTGTGCTGTGTGTCAGACATTGACGAGTCTTGTTGACTGGCCACGTGTGATGGGTATCTGCACCTTAGTTCCCCCACCACCCCTGGGATTGTCATGGGTGCATGTGCACTGTCACCAGTCCATGTGAGCTTCACTGCTGCACATTGGTGGAGATCAGAGTGTGTGGTGTTGAGTGTGCAAATGTGAGTTGTTGCACGGCTAGACCCCTACCTCCATATTGGCCTTGGCTGGCAGGCCGTGCTGATTGATTGGAGCTTGTGTTGGTGTGATGGTAGTTTGTTGCTCAGGACACATGGCTGTGGTTCACAGTGTGAACGACATCTACCTTTGTCATCACAGTGGGATTGTCATGCAGGCTAGTGTCAGCACAATGTGGGGTCCCTGGGGGTAGTGCTGTGGTGGGTCTGTCTTTTGCTGTGTTAGTTGCTGTTCCTACAAGCTTGTGTGACATGTGTAATTTGGGCTCCCTCTCAGCTGACGATGCCTGATTGCCCACATAGGGGAATCCGATCCATGAGTAACTTTTGTATGGCACTGTATACACATCTGTGTGATTGGAGTTCAGGCCTCCTCATGTGTTGTGTGGTTGCCTGGGGACACTGGCACACACACCCATCACCTGTTGTGTTTGAAATGCAGTGTGAGGCTGCCTGTTTCTGTTTGTGCATTTGCACCACTGCATTGGCATTTCTGTAGTGTGCCATTGTCTGTATGTTGTTTGGTGGCTTTCCCCTGCTGTCCCTGGGACTCCTAGGTCATCAGTCAGCACAATGATCATGGTTTGTATGTCCCAATGATGCCATGGTATGGTATTTGTTCACCTGACATCGACAGTCTCCACAGGATATCTACATTTGTGTGTCCATTGGTGCAGATATGTGGGTCAGCATTATGATGGTCACTTCTGTCATTGTGTTATTTGTGAATATTGACAATGTGGTCCCCCATGTGTGATGTTTGTATGCACATGGCCAAAACGATGTTTCTGTGACACTGCACTGTTTGCCTCACCCAATCTATGTTGCTATGGGACACAAGCACTACTATGCCACTGATGTGTTTGTTGTTGTGTGACCAGGATTCATCCATACAGTTTGGCTTTCGCAGCTTTTACCATGACTACACTTACCTTATGATCACTGTGGTGATGGTGCTTTTGGCCCCATTGCCTCACTGTTCAAAAGGTGCATCAGCCATGGACCCCACACTTACCTTTTGGTCACTGTGGTGATGGGGCTTTAGGCCCCATTGCCACACTGTTCAAGAGGTGCATCAGCTATGGACCCCACACTTACCTTTTGGTCACTGTGGTGATGGGGCTTTAGGCCCCATTGCCACACTGTTCAAAATGTGCTTCAGCTATGGACCCCACACTAACCTTTTGGTCACTGTGGTGATGGGGCTTTAGGCCCCATGGCCACACTGTTCAAGAGGTGCATCAGCTATGGACCCCACACTTACCTTTTGGTCACTGTGGTGATGGGGCTTTAGGCCCCATGGCCACACTGTTCAAGAGGTGCATCAGCTATGGACCCCACACTTACCTTTTGGTCACTGTGATGATGGGGTGTTCGACCCCATGGCCACAGTGGTCATGGTCGGCTTGCATTGTGGAGGCCACACACATTTATGTGTGACACATGTGATAGTGGGTCACATTGTATGTTCAATGTCATGTTCAGTGTTGTAGGCATTTGACACAGACTACACACGCTTGTCATGGTGTTGGGGGGGATGTAATTTTCTGTCATTCCTTATGTGGGAGTATGCTGGTTGTGTCATGCATTACCCGTCCTATGAGTAGGGGTGGTGGTAGTGGCAGGCATCCAGCCCCCCCTGAGTAGCGGTGGTGGTAGTGGTAGGCATCCAACCCCCCTGAGTAGGGGTGGTGGTAGTGGCAGGCATCCAGCCCCCCCTGAGTAGGGGTGGTGGTAGTGGCAGGCACCAGCCCCCCCTGAGTAGGGGTGGTGGTAGTGGCAGGCATCCAGCCCCCCTGAGTAGGGGTGGTGGTAGTGGCAGGCATCCATCCCCCTATGGGTGGGGATGGTAGTAGTGACAGGCATCCAGGCCCCCATGAGTAGGGGTGGTGGTAGTGGTAGGCATCCAGCCCCCTTAGTAGGGGTGGTGGTAGTGGCAGGCATCCAGCCCCCCTGAGTAGGGGTGGTGGTAGTGGTAGGCATCCAGCCCCCTGAGTAGGGGTGGTGGTAGTGGCAGGCATCCAGCCCCCTGAGTAGGGGTGGTGGTAGTGGCAGGCATCTAGCCCCCCCTGAGTAGGGGTGGTGGTACTGGTAGGCATCCATCCCCCTATGGGTGGGGATGCTAGTAGTGACAGGCATCCAGGCCCCCATGAGTAGGGGTGGTGGTAGTGGTAGGCATCCAGCCCCCCCTGAGTAGGGGTGGTGGTAGTGGCAGGCATCCAGCCCCCCTGAGTAGGGGTGGTGGTAGTGGTAGGCATCCATCCCCCTATGGGTGGGGATGGTAGTAGTGACAGGCATCGAGGCCCCCATGAGTAGGGGTGGTGGTAGTGGTAGGCATCCAGCCCCCCTGAGTAGGGGTGGTGGTAGTGGCAGGCATCCAGGCCCCCATGAGTAGGGGTGGTGGTAGTGGTAGGCATCCATCCCCCTATGGGTGGGGATGGTAGTAGTGACAGGCATCCAGGCCCCCATGAGTAGGGGTGGTGGTAGTGGCAGGCATCCAGCCCCCCCTGAGTAGGGGTGGTGGTAGTGGTAGGCATCCAGCCCCCCCCCCCTGAGTAGGGGTGGTGGTAGAGGCAGGCATCCTGCCCCCCCTGAGTAGGGGTGGTGGTAGTGGTAGGCATCCATCCCCCTATGGGTGGGGATGGTAGTAGTGACAGGCATCCAGGCCCCCATGAGTAGGGGTGGTGGTAGTGGTAGGCATCCAGCCCCCCCTGAGTAGGGATGGTGGTAGTGGCAGGCATCCAGGCCCCCATGAGTAGGGGTGGTGGTAGTGGTAGGCATCCATCCCCCTATGGGTGGGAATGGTAGTAGTGACAGGCATCCAGGCCCCCATGAGTAGGGGTGGTGGTAGTGGCAGGCATCCAGCCCCCCTGAGTAGGGGTGGTGGTAGTGGTAGGCATCCAGCCCCCCCTGAGTAGGGTTGGTGGTAGTGGCAGGCATCCAGCCCCCCCTGAGTAGGGGTGGTGGTAGTGGCAGGCATCCAGCCCCCCCTGAGTAGGGGTGGTGTAGTGGTAGGCATTCATCCCCCTATGGGTGGGGATGGTAGTAGTGACAGGCATCCAGGCCCCCATGAGTAGGGGTGGTGGTAGTGGTAGGCATCCAGCCCCCCCTGAGTAGGGGTGGTGGTAGAGGCAGGCATCCAGCCCCCCCTGAGTAGGGGTGGTGGTGGTGGTAGTGGTAGGCATCCATCCCCCTATGGGTGGGGATGGTAGTAGTGACAGGCATCCAGGCCCAAATGAGTAGGGGTAGTGGTAGTGGTAGGCATCCAGCCCCCTGAGTAGGGGTGGTGGTAGTGGCAGGCATCCAGCCCCCTGAGTAGGGGTGGTGGTAGTGGTAGGCATCCATCCCCCTATGGGTGGGGATGGTAGTAGTGACAGGCATCCAGGCCCCAATGAGTAGGGGTGGTGGTAGTGGTAGGAATCCAGCCCCCCTGAGTAGGGGTGGTGGTAGTGGCAGGCATCCAGCCCCCTGAGTAGGGGTGGTGGTAGTGGTAGGCATCCATCCCCCTATGGGTGGGGATGGTAGTAGTGACAGACATCCAGGCCCCCATGAGTAGGGGTGGTGGTAGTGGAAGGCATCCAGCCCCCCCTGAGTAGGGGTGGTAGTAGTGGTAGGCATCCAGCCCCCCCTGAGTAGGGGTGGTGGTAGTGGCAGGCATCCAGCCCCCCCTGAGTAAGGATGGTGGTAGTGGTAGGCATCCAGCCCCCCTGAGTAGGGGTGGTGGTAGTGGCAGGCATCCAGCCCCCCCTGAGTAGGGGTGGTGGTAGTGGCAGGCATCCAGGCCCCCATGAGTAGCGGTGATGGTAGTGGTAGGCATCCATCCCCCTATGGGTGGGGATGGCATTGGTGATGCCCATCCCACCCCTATGGTTGTGCTGTTGCTAGTGTACGTCATTTGTGCATCCCTATGTGTGTGTGACATATTTTGGGTACGTGTAGTTTGTTTGTATTGTTGGTGTTTGACTTACCGTCTGCGCCGTACGCGTCCGTCCCGGTAATAGATGTAGAGTATAGGTAGGACCTGCGCGATGGGATTCATGGTTGGGTCTTCTCGTTCGGGTTTCTCGTGTCTTCGACTCGTACTCGTCGCTGGCTTGTTCGTCTCGTAGCCGTGGATCGTCTTGTGGCGCGAAACGGAGCTTATGTACGGCTCTCCCGGATGCTGAAACGTGCCGGACGTAGCGACTGGTTCGGCGCGTACGGAGCGCGCATCGTACTAGTCCGGCCGGAAGGTGCTGTGCATTTGGTTCCGTGCGACTCGATTCAGCGTTTACGGATCCGGCTCGGGCGGGGAACAGGAGCTGGATTGGGTGAGTACGGCTCGCTCGGGAAATGGGTTGTTATACGCATCGTACTTGTTCGTCCGGACGGGTGTACGAATCGGTCGGGAAACACGCATTCGGCTGGGTTTTTTTCCGGACTAATACTTTTAGGTGCCCTACCGGCCGAGATCAGAATCGACCTCTGAGTCTCCATTGAAAATGTCAAACTACACCATATGGCTGATTCTCCATAGTATGCCAAGGAGTAGTTGTTCCTTTCCTCAAGACTTTTCTTTGCAGACCGTGAGCACCACCGATGCTGACAGTCCTCTGCTGGGAAGGGGGGAGGCTGAGCCCTCCGCTGACAACTTCCCTGACACAGCTCCAGTTTCCACTATCATGTCTTCTACAACAGATGTTGTTTACACAGAACCACCATTGGCGAATCCTTCTCCATTGGATTTTTTGAGTTCTACTGCTGAGTCACAGTCTCCAATTTTCCAGCTGAGTACCTTTGTAATACTATGTAGATCAAGATTACTTTTCTTCTCACAGTTCTTCTTTTTTACAACAGCAACCGGCGTGTATTTGTGTTTTTATTTCATGGTTGAAACGCACATATCTAGTCCCGCCTTGAATATATGTCTTGATCATACTTTCCTTTGTATTTCTGTTCATGTGGATTGGATTTGTGACTGTTTTCTTTCTATTGATCAATGGTCATTACCTCCCGGAACGTTCTGCTACAAAACTGCCTAACAGCATTGCATAAGATGAAAAGAGATTTGTCCCTTGTCAACATTTCAGTCATTCCAGTGACTGATGGCATTGTTTGGGATAGAGTTCCTTTCGACAAATCCGGTCCTAAGGAGACCCTGCAGATACCGTATGTGTTCAATGTTTCTATGGGTGATGTAATAGTACCTGGGTTACATTCAGATGAATGGGATGTTGAAACTGTAAATTCTGTGCTTTCAGAATTGGAGTGTTATACTGTTTTTGAATCAAAGGACCTATATCTTAATTCTGCTATTTATGCCAATATGTTTTGTTATAATCATTACGGTCATCATTTTCTGCACACAGCCAGTGGTCAGCAGCCACATTTCAATTATACTCAATGGGTACATTGTCCAACCCCACCACAAGGGAGTTCTAAAAAGCAAAAACACAAACTCACATATTTTACAGGATATGACACTTCAGACCCCACGTCATATTATTTTAAATTAGTCCCTACCCCGCCCAAAAAATATATGCTTACCCAGACTAAACTCATATATACAAGTTTGTTTGGTGGCCAGTTAGGCCTTAAGGGTTATGATTATTGGAAGGACACAAATGATTTAAAGTCCATTTGGGGAACAACATTTTGGCAGGTGCAGGGAACAGAAACTTTATTTCGAGCTAGTCTAATTCCCAGACAAATGATTTATTTTATGAAACAATCCAACAAACTCCCTGTCTTGGATTGGCAAAGATTAAAGAAATGAATGCCCCAACAATTCCCTCTATTGCCCACTTTGATAATTGGCAAAATCTGACAAGTTACACTAAAGAGCAACTCAATAACATGGTGCAGAATGGTACATTCAATTTCTACATTTTCAGGTCCAGATGGGTGGTTGTTGCGGCCGGTGGACACTAATTAGTGTCATACACGTTTCCTCAAATCCACACCTGGGTTTAAATCAAATGGACCTGATCTCCGATACTCTCAATAAGAACATTCTGGTATTGGTACCACCTATGCGGTGGGAAAGTTATGTCAACAATGGTTGGAACACTCCAGGCTGTCTTCAGTGTAACAACATCCCTCTCTCTTGTCCGATGACACAAATGTATCAGATTTTCTTTTAGGTCCCAAATCTCCACCGTTATAAAAGATTTATATATGCTACCTATAATGAAATTTGGAAAATGTCCCAGATGGAAGCTGCTGTATGTTTGAGACAAATTGATCAAGATAATTTGGATAAAGTGCTTGCTGTTGTTGATAATAGTATTAATACGTTATCCTCTCGTATTTACAATTTAAATAACAGGAGAAATCCATAACGAGACCCAGTCATACCAGGAATCTGAACTAGAACCCTAGAAAGCTGAAAAGGAAGCAAGGGTAGATAGTAGCATTGAGGATGAATCCTTTACATCAGATGGATAAACACAAGCAGAATGCTGTGGAGTCCAGGAAGGGAGGCAACAATTTTTTTTCCCCGGAGTTTTATATAGCGCAAACTTGATCCAAAGGTATCAGAGCACTTTACATGAGCACCAGTTGCGTTACAGATGGACACATTCATTTTTGGTGGGTACGGGGAGATTAAGTGATTTGCCCGGAATCACAGGATGTTGAGCGTCCCTGCCAAGACTCAAACCCGGTTCCCCAGCTCTGAGGTCGACCACTCTAGCCATAAGGCCACATCCTCTCCCAGCGATGATGTAGGACCTGCTACTCAAGGAATGTCAGAACAGGAACAAAGAATGCAGCAGTCCTGTATGAAAGTATGGTAAGGGGGAAACAGGGAACCCTGGAGGAGAAAATCTACAAAGTATAGGGCATGCTTACAGGTTTGCCTCCCATTAAATCTTTGAACTCAGCACCTATTCAGTGACTCACCAAGAAGGTGGCGCTCTTACTGGTCATAACATCTGCAAGCGGTTTGGCGAGTCTGTTGCCCTTATGTCAACATATCCATATTTCCAATTGTTTGCACAAAGAGTGGTTATAAGGCTGGTTCCTAGATTTAGACCAAAAAACAGAGGGGCAGATTTACAAGCCCCCTGCGCCACCAGTATGTCACTTTTTGTGACATATATACTGGTGGCGTATTCTACTGCTCCATATTTACAATGACAGGAAAAGCCACCCTACGTGGCTTTTCCTATCCTTGTAAATATGGCCCCTTTACACGCAGCACTTTGCATGAAAGGGGCGTTTCATGGGGGTTGCTGTGGGTGTTCCCACGCAACACCCATGGAACAAGACACATTTCCAGATTTACGTGGATTCTTTAATCTGGAAATGCGTGTGAATGCTACGCCACCCTAGGGTGGCGTAGCGAGGCGCAACGAGGAGAAATGTTTTCATTTCTCCTCGTTTTTTCCTCTTTCAATGCGTGCTGCATTATACATTATGCATTGAAAGAGGAAAATGCCTGTAGTGATAGTTTTTGTGCCCCTTCCTGCACAAAATCAATCTCCTCATGACGCAGGCATCCTTGCACCATGGTGCGAGGGTGCCTCCATCGGAGCATGGCAGCTGTTTGTGCCCCAGCGCAGGGGAGAGCACAGGAATGCGACATATTATTGTAAATATGTCACATTCCTGTGCTTTGGAAGTGCCGCAGGGTGGCGCAGCCAAAGGGCTTGCGTTGCCGCGCTGCGGCACTTCCTCGTAAATCAGCCCCAGTATCTCTTGAAAGAGCACTTCCTAATACACCACTTCCAAATCTTCTCACAACACCTTGGAAATCATCATAATTCTGTATATTTGATTGCACAATTTATCAAGATTTTCTATCAGCTTGGGGAGAGAGTTTATAAAATGGAACAAGTCAGCTCTGATCTATGGAACATGTACGTAAGCTCCTCCCTGAATTTTCTGTAAAGGGTACTGTTTTACTTTCTCTTCTGTATCCTTTTCCTCCTCTTCACCTATAATTTCCCTTCTCCACCTCACCTTGCACCTTTCCTTTTTCCACCATTGTTCCTTTAATTCCTCCAAAGCACTTTGTTCTCTGATGCATTCAATCAGTTCCTTCACGTGTTCTCAAGCCTTCCGGCTTCAGTGTCCTTAAGTCCCTGTCACAAACCGTCATTCTAGTATTCTTTCGCAATTTCTTTCTCTCAGTCAGATTGCATCCACACTCATCTGCTAGTGGGTCAATTTTCCCATATGCCTCATGTGCGACTCTCGCGACTTCCTTTCCTGAGTTCTCTATATAGTGTCCTCCAAAGTCAACTACCTCAGTACCATTTATAATTTCCATGAGTTTGGTATCAACTGGCCAAGGTTAATTCGCCGTTGAGACTGATTTGCTAGCTACTGGAGTTGTCCCAGAAATTGCAGTCCGTATGTGTTTGCTTATGGTTCCTATTGTGGTGTTCCCTGGAACTAAAGCGTTTAAAGGCCCTGCACCTACCTGACTGCTTAGGGCGGACTGACTTTGAGGGGTACTTGGAGTTATGGAGACTGGCAGGGAAGTCATGGTGGTTGAAGTTTGAGTCGTGGTTAAAGGGGTGCTTGGGATCAACAGGGACTGCGTGGTTCCTGTCTCGGTGAAATTTGAGGGTGCACTCTGCTTGGCATGAGTCATGTAGTAGCTCGATTTCCTATGGGGTTTTAGGTTACATTACTGCTAGTTGGGCCTCATTATAACGGGATGGTCTGGACCTCAGGATTCCTGGGCTTGGGTATGTGGTATATACCACATAGCGGGAACTGTAATTCCCATATTTCTCCATATATTGGTGCCACAGTTTGAGCCATACACATGTATAACCCTTTCTTTTCCACCCTTTCCCGTGCTGGTGTGCCTTCGGATGGAAATTTCTCTTCCTTTTCTATCTCTTTCTGCTTTTTCCAAAGACAATATCCCCATGGTTTTGTTATGTGCTGGATTGAGGCCCTAACATAGGTACGCTGTTTCAGAGGCTCAAATCCTTCGTGCCACAGAGACAGGCAGGACCTTTCCCCTACATTGGCCCTCCCTTTACAAATAACGAGCAACAGAGGCTGTCCCTTATCTGACGTGTGCTCTGGGTGCAGAAGACGGTCCATTCTACATACGTCATATCCATGCCCAAAAGTGACTAACTTAAAAAAAAAGACCCTTCGCTCTTGGGATTTTCCCTAGCACAGGATTATTGATTTCTCCTGGGTCTCATTAAATATGCATGAACCACCATTTCCCAAGGGTTCATTCCTGACGTCTTCCTCTGACCAACTGTGCGTCAATACTAACATTCCAAAGCACATATCCGGTATAAATACACCTCCCTTTGCCCAAGCAAACTAGAGAGGACCGAGACTTTCCATGCCGACACTCTGATGTGAGATGCTGCAACCTGCATCATGCCACAGCTCCAGCTGGCAGAGGTCCATCCACCCATCCTGGGGTGTCCAGCTCAACACCAGGATAAAGTCCCACTAAGGTAATGGGGTTAGACTAAATCCTAGGGGGATTCTTGGCTCTCTAAGACCTACACACATGCTAGGTACACTTAGGTACATCTAGTTAGGCATCATAGGGGTTTAGGCTTTATCTTAATGCATTCTGCATTTCATGTATGTGTTCATTACTATTGCACAATGGTAAAACTGTACCATGCATTTTTATTTAACTGCACTGCTGGCCATATTTCTCTGCTACTGTCCAACAGTTGTCGCAGCACATATAACCAGTACTAGAACAACAACTGTGCAATAAATTTTATTGTAAACACACCCGACTGTTTCTTCTATGTACTTCTCTGAGATGAGTGACTGAATGAAAAGTAGTATATTGTTTCCACGATCCTGAGGGATCAGGGTTTTATGTTATGTGGTTGCCAGAAACTATTCCCTTCTTGTCTTCAAGAAGTTTCTAGTGGCCTCTGAGCTAGCTGGCACAGGTAATTAAGTTTAATATAATCGATAGGGACATACCGAGCTTAGTCCTATGTCAAACCTATAGGTTATATTATTCCAATGCGCAGAGCCTATTAGGGAAATAGGAGCTACACTACAGTTTTGCTTTGAGTGTCAACTACAACCTCTCTTTATTCTTTACTCGTGTCTTTCTCACTAACGCTAACAGAGTTGTTCATTTATTCTCCAATCACAGCGCAGTTAGGTCAATGGTCAGCCAATTGCAGAGTGGCTTTTGGCATTTGCCAGCCTATCCCTGAGCCACACAGTATTACATAAAACAGCCCATGTGCCATCGGACTCTACTGAACTCTTCTCACTCTCTCGTCTTCTCTTTGGCTGCTTCTTCTATATGAAATGAAATCTCTATAAGGGTGTGGTAAGGGGTTTAAGCATTATGTTGTAGGTAGGTTTTATATAGTTGTGTATCGCTTTATGGAACATTGCATATGTAAGATTCTTCGCTCTCTCTCCTACTCTACCCCTCCTTGCATCTTCTGACACCTCTTTTACTGTACCGATCCCCCAAAACAAACCTTTCTAAACTCTTCCCTCTGACTCTTCCCCTCCAAAAACCCTTTTTACTCATCCAAAAGCCTCTTCCTACTGCTATGACATAAAAAAAGAAATCCTTCACTCTTCTATCCCTCCACTATCCTTTTCAATCATAATAACAGACTAGCATGTTCATTTCTCTAATTCCATATTCCACTATACTAATTCACCACTAATCGTTTATCAATCAATCAATCAATCAATCACAGAATTTGTAAAGCGCGCTACTTACCCGCGAAGGTCTCAAGGCGCTGGGGAGAAAAAAAGGGGGGTGGGTGCTGCTACTGGTCGAACAACCAGGTCTTGAGTAGCCTCCTGAAGGTCAGCAGGTCTTGGGTCTGTCATAGGCTCAGTGGAAGGGTGTTCCAGGTCTTGGCGGCGAGGTGGGAGAAGGATCTGCCGCCGGTGGTAGTTCTTCGAATGCGAGGGACGGTGGCGAGGGAGAGGTCGGCGGAGCGGAGTTGGCAGTTGGGGACGTAGAAGAGGAGTCGTCTGTTGAGGTAGGTTGGGCCAGTCTTGTGGAGTGCCTTGTGTGCGTGGATGAGGAGTTTGAAGGAGATTCTCCTGTCGACAGGGAGCCAGTGCAGGTTCCTCAGGTGGGGGGTGATGTGGCTGTGGTGTGGTACATCGAGGATCAGGCATGCAGAGGTGTTTTGTATGCGTTGCAGTCGCTTGATGAGCTTGGCCGGGGCTCCCGCGTAGAGGGCGTTCCCATAGTTAAGTCTGCTACTGACGAGGGCCTGGGTGACTGTTCTTCTTGTGTCTGTCGGGATCCACCTGTAGATCTTGCGAAGCATGCAGAGGGTGTTGAAGCAGGAGGATGAGACTAAGTTGACTTGCCTGGCCATTGAGAGCGTTGAGTCGAGGATGACTCCCAGGTTGCGTGCGTGGTCGGTGGGTGTCGGGGCTGCTCCCAGCGTCGTTGGCCACCAGGAGTCGTCCCAGGCTGAGGGGTTGGAGCCGAGGATGAGGACCTCTGTCTTGTCCGTGTTCAGTTTTAGTCGGCTGATCTTCATCCAATCGGCGATGGCCTTCATTCCTTCATGGAGGTTGGATTTGGCTGCGAGGGGGTCCTTGGTGAGGGAGAGGATCAGTTGAGTGTCGTCGGCGTAGGAGATTATGTTGAGGTCGTGCTGTCTGGCAATGCGTGCGAGCGGGGCCATGTAGATGTTGAACAGTGTTGGGCTGAGGGACGATCCCTGGGGTACGCCGCAGATGATCTCGGAGGTTTCGGATCGGAATGGTGGGAGGCGGACTCTCTGGGTTCTGCCGGTGAGGAAGGAGGTGGCCCATTCCAGGGCCTTGTCTCGGATCCCTGCGTCGTGGAGGCGTGCACGTAGAGTGCGGTGGCAGACAGTGTCGAAGGCGGCGGAGAGGTCCAGCAGGATGAGGGCTGCGGTCTCACCGTTGTCCAGCAGGATCCTGATGTCGTCGGTGGCGGCGAGGAGGGCAGTCTCAGTGCTGTGGTTGCTGCGGAACCCCGATTGGGATGGGTCCAGGATGCTGTTTTCTTCGAGGTATCGGGTTAGCTGTTTGTTGACGATCTTCTCGATGACCTTGGCTGGGAACGGAAGCAGGGAGATGGGCCGGAAGTTCTTGAGGTCTCTCGGGTCCGCCTTGGGTTTTTTGAGTAGGGCGTTGATCTCTGCGTGTTTCCAGCTCTCTGGGAAGGTCGCGGTCTCGAAGGAGAGATTGATGATGTTGCACAGGTGGGGTGCGATGGAGCTGCTGGCTTTGTTGAAGATGTGGTGCGGGAAAGGGTCTGACGGGGAGCCGGAGTGTATTGTGCTCATGGTCTTGATGGTGTCCTCAATGTTTACGCTGGCCCAGGCTGGCGTGGACGATGGTGTGCGGTGGGTCTGGTGCATCGATCTTAGTTGGGGCTGTCTGGGTGTTGAAGCTGTCGTGGATGTCGGCGATCTTGCGGTGGAAGAAGGTGGCGAGGGAATCGCACAGGGGTTGCGACGGCGGGATGTCGTTGGTGTTGGAGCTGGGGTTGGAGAGTTCCTTCACGATGTTGAAAAGCTCCTTGCTGTTATGTGCGTTGTTGTCGAGGCGGTCTTTGAAGGAGATTCTCTTGGCGGACTTGATGAGGTGGTGGTGGTTACGGATGGCGTCTTTGTGGGCTGCGTGGCTGTCCGGTGTCTTATCACTGTGCCATTTCTTCTCTAGTTTCCGGCAGGTGCGCTTGGAAGCTAGGAGTTCCGAGGTGAACCAGCTGGCTCTTTTGGTGGTGTCACTGTGGGTGAGTTTTCTCAGCGGGGCGAGGGTGTTGGCACAGTCGTCCATCCATCGTCTGAGGTTGCAGGCGGCGTCGTCGGTGTTGGATGGGTCGGAGGGAGGGCTGAGAGCGAGGGTTGCCCGTAGTTGGTCTTCGGTGACTTTGCTCCAGCAGCGGCGTGGGATCTGTTGGGTGCGGTGGTGTGTGGTGGGTTTCTGGAAGGTGAAATGGATGCAGCGGTGGTCGGTCCAGAGGAGTTCCGTGGTGTGGCTGAAGGAGACGTGGGAGCTTGAGGAGAAGATGGGGTCAAGCGTGTGGCCGGCGGAATGGGTCGGTGTTGTGACGAGCTGGCTCAGACCGAGGTTGTCGATCAGGGTGGTGGAGTTGCTGTCGTTGTTGTTCTCCAGGTGAAAGTTCAGGTCTCCGAGGAGGATGTAGTCGGTAGAGGTCAGGGCGTGCGTGCTGATGAAGTCGGCGATGGAGTCGCTGAACTGGGGTCGGGGCCCAGGGGGTCTGTAGACAAGGGTGCCTATAAGGGTGGTGTTGGGGTCCGTGTGGATCTGGAAGTGAATGTGTTCGGCGGTGCTGAGAGTGTCGTCGGTGCTGGTCGAGACCCTGATGGTGTTCTTGTGGATGATGGAGATGCCTCCTCCTACTGCGTTGACGCGGTCTCTGCGGGTGATCTTATAGCCGTCTGGGATGGCTATGGCGATGTCGGGGGCGGAGGAGTCGTTCATCCAGGTCTCTGTCAGGAAGGCGACGTCTGGTGATGATGTGTCGAGCAGGTCCCAGAGCTCGACGGCGTGTTTGCGTGCGGAGCGGGTGTTCAGTAGGATGCATCGGAGGTGGCTGAGGTCCTTCTTGGCGGGCGCTTCGGTGGCCCTGAGGCTGGTGTAGCTGCAGTTCCGGCAGGTGAAGGGACCATGGGTGCGTTTCGGTGCGGCCTTGAAGCAGTTGTGCGTCCGTCCGGGGTTGAGAGCGTGGAGTGTGGTGGCATCGTAGCGGCGTCGGTCCTCGAGGCTGGTGCGGGGGGCGCACGGCCCAGGGGGTCTGGCGCTGGGCGCGGTCCAGGCGCGGACGGGCGCCATATATGGGGAGGTGGGAGGGAGGAGCAGCTCGGAGGCGGGAGGCAGGGGCAGCGAATGGGCAGTCAGGGGGGCGGGCCGCAAGGGACGCAGCGGCGGGAGTGGAGAGAGGCAGCGAGGGGTACAGAAGGAAAAACAAGGACACAGTTCAAATGGGGGCAGCGAGGGGTACAGAAGAAAAAACAAGGACACAGTTCAATGGGGGCAGCGAGGGGTACAGAAGGAAAAACAAGGACACAGGGAAAATGGGGGCAGCGAGGGGTACAGAAGGAAAAACAAGGACACAGGGAAAATGGGGGCAGCGAGGGGTACAGAAGGAAAAACAGGGACACAGTTCAAATGGGGGCAGCGAGGGGTACAGAAGGAAAAACAAGGACACAGTTCAATGGGGGCAGCGAGGGGTACAGAAGGAAAAACAAGGACACAGGGAAAATGGGGGCAGCGAGGGGTACAGAAGGAAAAACAGGGACACAGTTCAAATGGGGGCAGCGAGGGGTACAGAAGGAAAAACAAGGACACAGGGAAAATGGGGGCAGCGAGGGGTACAGAAGGAAAAACAAGGACACAGTTCAATGGGGGCAGCGAGGGGTACAGAAGGAAAAACAAGGACACAGTTCAATGGGGGCAGCGAGGGGTACAGAAGGAAAAACAAGGACACAGTTCAATGGGGGCAGCGAGGGGTACAGAAGGAAAAACAAGGACACAGGGAAAATGGGGGCAGCGAGGGGTACAGAAGGAAAAACAGGGACACAGTTCAAATGGGGGCAGCGAGGGGTACAGAAGGAAAAAACAAGGACACAGTTCAAATGGGGCAGCGAGGGGTACAGAAGGAAAAACAAGGACACAGGGAAAATGGGGGCAGCGAGGGGTACAGAAGGAAAAACAAGGACACAGGGAAAATGGGGGCAGCGAGGGGTACAGAAGGAAAAACAAGGACATAGTTCAATGGGGGCAGCGAGGGGTACAGAAGGAAAACGGGCACCGAGGCCACAGGCAGAGGGGAGAGCTTACCAGCAGCAGCAGCGGGCGGACAACACAGGCGGAGCTGTGTGGTGGGGGAGCGACCTACCTGGCAAGGTCAAGGGTCGCTCTCCTCACCGCGCAGCGGCCGCCATATATGGGGAGGTGGGAGGGAGGAGCAGCTGGGAGGCGGGAGGCAGGGGCAGCGAATGGGCAGTCAGGGGGGAGGGGCCGCAGGGGACGCAGCGGCGGGAGTGGAGAGAGGCAGCAAGGGGTACAGAAGGAAAAACAAGGACACAGTTCAATGGGGGCAGCGAGGGGTACAGAAGGAAAAACAAGGACACAGGGAAAATGGGGGCAGCGAGGGGTACAGAAGGAAAAACAAGGACACAGGGAAAATGGGGGCAGCGAGGGGTACAGAAGGAAAAACAGGGACACAGTTCAAATGGGGGCAGCGAGGGGTACAGAAGGAAAAACAAGGACACAGTTCAATGGGGGCAGCGAGGGGTACAGAAGTTTATGGGTTCCAGAGTAGCGTGCTACTCGCCAACAAAGCGTTTCAACACCTCATCAGGGTTACAAGCGCTATATAAATGCAAACCTTTTTTCCTTTTTTACCCCTCCCTAACCCTTCTCAATCCAAATAACTGACTAACATATCCACCACTCAAATTACTTCATATTTCACTATACTAATTTTCAACACTAATCCTTTATGGGTTCCGGAGTAGTCTGCTACTCGCCAGAAAAGCGCTTCAACACCCCATCAGGGGTAACAGGCGCTATATGAATGCAAACCTTTCTTTCCCTTCTATCCCTCCGCTATCCTTCTCACTCCAAATAACTGACTAATATCCACCACTCAAATTACTTTCATATTTCACTATATTAATTCACCACTAATCCTTTATGGGTTTCCGGAGTAGCGTGCTACTCACCAAAAAAAGCGATTCAACACCCCATCAGGGGTAACAAGCGCTATATAATACAAACCTTCTTTCCTCTTCTATCCTTCTGCTATCCTTCCAAATCCAAATAACTGACTAACATATCCACCACTTAAAATTTACTTGCATGTTTCACTATACTAATTCAACACTAATCCTCTATGGGTCCCGGAGTAGCGTGCTACTCGCTGAAAAAGCGCTTCGACGCCTCGTCAGGGGTAGTAAGCGCTATACAAATGCAATTACAATACAATACAATACAATACAATACAATGCCATGTTTGAGATTCTGGAATGTGAGGCTCAGCTGAGCCACTCTTTACTTGGCTTATGTCTCCATCAGTCGTGGGTCCTGCATTAGACAATAAAGTTCTTGTTATTGTCTGGAACACAACTTCTGCTTCCTTGGATTATTTCTATATGCCACACTACATATTTTGGCGATGATTGTGGCTTCTGTTTCTGAATTTGCGACAAGAAAACCGGACCCACCGACCTCACAGCATCTCTCAACGCTGTGTTTTCTTTTAATTGTGGACTATTTGGTGTCGGATTTAAGGACATTTGGATTGCTGAAGATGCGAACTCTCTGGGCCTGATTCACAGAACTAACTTACATCAAAAACGTAAAGTTAGTACTTTTTGGTATTCACAGAATACAATTACTCATTTCGGTATTCACAGAAATTAGTAGTCCTAACTTTAGGACTCCTAAATGCCTTCTGTGAATACCGAAAGTCTTAAAGTTAGGATTTTTCTCAGTTTAGGAGTAGTAAAGTTAGGACTCCTACCTTTAGGACTCCTAAATGCCTTCTGTGAGTACCGAAAGTCTTAAAGTTAGGATTTTCTCAGTTTAGGAGTAGTAAAGTCTAACTTTACTACTCCTAAACTGAGAAAAATCCTAACTTTAAGACTTTCGGTATTCACAGAAGGCATTTAGGAGTCCTAAAGTTAGGACTACTAACTTCTGTGAATACCGAAATGAGTAAGTTCATTCTGTGAATACCAAAATGAGTAAGTGTATTCTGTGAATACCAAAAAGTACTAACTTTACGTTTTTGACGTAAGTTAGTTCTGTGAATCAGGCCCTCTGTGAACTACGCAATACTTGTGAGTGATTTTCATGTTTTTGGATCTTCTTTCTACTCTTTGCGGATGTGCTTTTATATTTGGGGCCTTATTTACTTTCAACTGGCACCCGCATTCCATCTTACCCGCCCGCATCCTCATGCGCACTGACTCGTGACTACACCTGCTTTCATTTGAATTGGATCATCATTCCACAGCACCAGCATCCGAAGCTCCTGCATCGTTCTTTGTTCCTGATTGCTGACACTTCATGCTGCCACGTCATTTCACTTACTGGAACGTGCCCAATCAACTTAAAAAAACAGACGTTTCGACGCGTTCGACGTCACAATGCAGGGCACATTTTTGGCGGCCATCTTTAAACATTGGGACATTCTCTATTACATACTAACGTATGTACAACGTTCGTCGGTTCATCGTTGCATCGGGAAGACAATTTCTCTGCTTGTTTCCGTGACAGGCACACGTTGGTTTACTTCATTCCGGCTACCGTCATGGATTACTCTGCTTATATTTCTACAAATTAATTTATCTGCGCATTACTGTTTGCTCTAGTAAGATTTATTTCATTTATTTTATTCATTTGTACTTTTACTTTGCAGCACTTATGGCCAATTCAAATAATATCTTGCCTCCTCCTTGCTTATTACAAGTTCCAGGCAAGCTAGTCACACCTTGGCATAAATGGTTGAGATTGTTTTCAAATTATTTAGAAGCAATTGACGCTATTGAGTACTCACCTTCTAGAAAAAGAACTCTTCTCTTTAACCATCTGGGCACTGCCGGGCAACAACTTTTCGACAACTTACCTTTAATTCCTGCACCCTCAGGTGACGACACTTGGAATGTTTTACGAAAGCACTTGCACGGTTGGGAAAGCAATATAAGGATGAACCATCGGTGATGGTGGAACGTCATGTTTTTTTTAAACGAAAACAATTACAAGACGAATCCCTTGAAGACTACTTAGCTACCTTAAGAGTTCTTGCCTCTAAATGCGAATTTGGTTCCAATCTTGACATTTCTTTACATGGCCAATTGGTGTTCAATTGTTTCAACAAAAAGATACAGGAGCGCATACTTACATGTAAGAATCCCACTTTGGATGAGGTAATGGGAATTGCTAGAAGTATTGAATGCTCTGTTATCTCATCCAAAATTTTAACTGAAAATACTAATACTAATCCCACTGTTACTCCCACTACCAGTGTGATGACTCTTTCTGCTAACAATAGCAATGAAACTGATATTAATGTTGTTGCCACTCGTTTTAAAAACAAGAAAACATTTGAACGTAAACCTAATGCATTTTGTTACAGGTGTGGTTCGAAATTCCACATGGGCAATTATCCTAATTGCCCGGCCCAAGGTAAACGGTGTAATAATTGCAAAAAGATCGGGCATTTTTACACCGTTTGCAAAGCTGTTAAAGACAAAAGCAAAGTTAGTCAACTCAGTACTGAAGATGAGTCAATTTGTGATGCCTTGAACATTGTTTCACTTTCCATAGATATTAACATGCTCTATGACAAAGCGATTAAAGGACCTATATGCGAAGTACTCATAGGTTCCATTGCAGTTCACATTATGGCTGATTCTGGCTCACCCATTACCATAATAGCAGAGAAAACTTTTCATAAATTATGGGCCAACACTAAATTGACTCCTACTGATGTGAATCCTAAAGCATTTGGGGAGTATGATATTATTACGTGTGGATACTTTAGTGATACCATAAAGTTCAAATTAGAGAAATTCTTACTAAAGTTTATGTTGCACTCAATGGAAGGGACATTTTAGAGTGGCGTGATCAAGCTAGTCTAGGTATAATACTGAAACCTGGACATCCTGAGCCGGTTGTCCTTGGTAATTTGCCTAAATTATCTGTAGAGAATACTAAACCTCATGACTCTACCTTGCTCAAATTGTTCGAGAAGAATAATGCTGTATTTAGTGACAGTGTTGGATTGGTAAGAGGTTTCGAACATACTATAAAGTTGAAGGACAATGATTGTCCTGTAATTCAAAAAGTCAGGCCTGTACCTCTTTCTGTTAGAGAAGATCTGAAGAAACATCTAGATCAATTGTGTTCACAAGACATTATATGTTCTGTTGAATCCTCAGAGTGGGTTTCGGCTGCAGTAGTCGCACGCAAAAGTTCGGGGGACATCCGCTTGTGTGCCGACTTGAGAGTGCTGAACCGAAATATTGTCGTGGACTGCCACCCCTTACCCAGAATTCATGATATGCTAGCGAAATTAGGCCGTAGCAAATTTTTCACCACCATAGATTTACGCTCCGCATAGCACCAGATTCCTTTGTCCTTAAAGTCACAACCTCTCACGACTTTCGTTACTCCATTTGGCGTCTACATGTATAAAAAACTCCCTTTTGGTTAAGCATCAGCAGCTAGCATATTTCAGAGGTTAATGGATCAAATGTTCGATGACATTCCAGGCATTTCAGGATGACATACTCATTCACTCAGAAACCATACACCAGCATTATACTCTACTAGAAAAGGTTCTTAACACATTACAGACACACGGTATGACTGTTAATGCTAAGAAATTTAACTTTCTCACACAAGAAGTTGATTATCTGGGCCACATTATTTCTAGTGTTGGTATCAAGCCCAAAACCTCCTTGCTTGATGCCATCAAGAATGCTCCTCTCCCATTGGACAAGGATTCCTTAAGAGCGTTCCTAGGCTTAAGCGAGTACTATGCTCGTTTTGTTCAAGGTTATGTACAACCTCTATGTTAAAGAAACATGCTAAATTTGTAAGGTCTGAAGATACACAGAAGGCTTTTACTTCTGTCAAAGATTTGATTATTAATGCTCCGGCAATTAAACCTTTCACACATGTTGTCGAGAGTATAATAACTGTGGACGCTAGTGCGGTTTGAGCCAAATTGTTAATGGACAAGAAAGCACCATAGCTTTTGCATCTCGCACACTCAATTCTGCTGAACAAAACTATAGCACTATCGAGCGTGAGGCTTTAGCGTGCACTTGGTCAGTAGAAACCCTTGATATATATGCTTGGAGATAGTTGTTCCAACAAAGCCTCTTCTAGGCTCATAAGGTTACTGGCTAGACTTCAAGAGCTCAATTTTGATATCAAATACCTACCTGGGGGCAAGAACGTGCGAGCTGACTGCCTTTCACGTCTTCCTTTGCCATGTGTTGATGATTTAATCAAATATAGAAATGACTTTGAATGTGTCTTCTCCATTGAAGATGTTGTACAAAATACGAAGATCACCCATGAAGAATGGTTACGCAGTTTTGATGCTGATGATAATCAAGGGTTGGCCACTTGACAGAAGTCTCTCAGCGGAAGAAAAGACATTCGCCCAAATAGCTCCCGAGTTATCTTTTTCCAATGGCATTTTACTACGTCAGGATAAATTCGTTCCACCCAGGGGTCTTAGAGACACTATAATTTCTGTGGCTCACGAGGGGCATTTAGGCATCACTGCAACCATAAACAAAATCAAACAAACTTATTGGTGGCCTGGCATTGATAACCAAGTCAAGAGGCACATTGATCAATGTCCTCAATGCCTTTGTTCAGACAAACACTGGAAGACCTCTAGTTCACCCCTTTGTCCTGTTCAATGGCTAAATGGTGCTTGGCAGAAAATTGGTCTAGATTTTGCGGGCCCGTTTTCTGTTTTAGGTAAAGATAAGAAATTCCTCATTGTTGCCATAGACTATTTTTCCAAATTGATCTATTTTGCTTTTGTCAAACACGCTGATGCTAACTCTGTTGTACTGTTTTTACAGCGTTTATTTTGTATTGAGGGCACACCTAGAGAAGTTATAACCGATAATGGGTCCCATTTTATTGCACAAGAGGTAGATTTGTTTCTCAATAAACTCGACATTAAGCACATTTTAGTTCCATTATACAGTCCATCTTCCAATGGACTCGTTGAACGCCCCAACCGCTTACTTAAAGAACGTATCCAAACTGCTGTGGCCAATGGTTTGGACATTGCTGTTTTTTTATTTCAGAAGATTTGGAACTATAACACAGCACCACACGGCACCACTGGTGTGTCTCCCTATATATGTACTCAATCTCCTCTTGATTTGAATGAGGTAAGGGACAAGGTTAAAAAGAAGCAAGATGCTTATAAACGTGATTATGATAGACGGATGCATGTCAAGGACAAACCCTTAAATCCTGGAGACTGGGTTCTCATAAAAAAAACTATTAGAGTTTCCAAAGGTCAATCTAACTTTTCTCCACCAGGCAGAGTTTTGAGAGTTTCACGCATGGTCAAAGTAACTTGTGAACAAGCAGCTATTATCCGCAAAGGTAGAAATAACATTTGTGAAAGCGCCAACGAGGATTGGTATGGTGTTGGTGACATGACCACTCCTTACGCAGCCAGCTCTCCTGCTCCTTCTCCCTTATCAGGTCAAGGGGATTGCACATCTGTTCCTTCTAATTCTGCATTACAATCCGATGTGAGTATTCCTGTTAGGGGGGACGGAGAGGGGACATGTAGGAGCAGTAGCAGAATCAGGACAGCTCCTCTCTGCCTCAGAGATTATGTTGTGTAGTTCTTTCATTTTATGTAGTTCTTTTACTCGTGGTGATATTTATACACAAAGTAAATGTTTAGTCTAATAAAAATAAAAAATAAATTTTTAAAAAAGCTTATTTTTTATATGAAAAGGGGGATGTGTGGTAAGGGGTTGAAGCATTATGTTGTAGGTAGGTTTTATATAGTTGTGTATCGCTTTATGGAACATTGCATATGTAAGATTCCCTATGCCATGTTTGAGATTCTGGAATGTGAGGCTCAGCTGAGCCACTCTTTACTTGGCTTCTGTCTCCATCAGTCGTGGGTCCTGCATTAGACAATAAACTTCCGGTTATTGTCTGGAACACAACTTCTGCTTCCTTGGATTATTTCTATATGCCACACTACAAAGGGCTACTCCATCAGAAGAACATTCACACGACAGTGCACTCTCGGCCAGCGGGAGTTTGCTCCATTCAGTGTGCTTGTTCCTGCGCACGCAGGAATGAATGCCAATGGCCTTAGTTAGTACAACCGTGCACTCTTGGTATGACGGAAGCGCTTCACAGCGCTCTTTTAGGTCCTTGGCCCCAGCCCTATGGAACTCTATTCCTCTTTCGGCACGCAGCACACACGATCACTGGGCATTTAGAAAACACATCAAAACCTGGTTGTTTTCATCCATCTAGTGCACGATATGTTTGCTTGCTGTGCCCGTGCTCCCTGGTCTTTCAGTAACAGACTATACCTGGCTGTCTTTCCATCTAGCTAGCATCACTTTCCCTGGTCTCCCGCCCGCTAGCGCTGGGACGCCCCGATGTTGGGGTAGCTATGCGCTATATAAGTACAGCTAACATAACATAACATCTCACCTTAGCAGAAAACACAGCAACTTGAAACCTCTGATTTACACCTAAGGTGCTTTTTAAGAGTGTAAACTAACACAAGCAATCTTCAAAAATCCAAGAAAAAGTGTAAACAAACAATGACTTTTGTCCTTACGATTCCGAGAGTCAAACCACATAGAAGTTCTATTGAAAATCCGTCCACTGCATCCCAACACTCCTTGTCTCATTGAAAATCCCAGAATGCACTGCTTTCACTCCTCACACACTGACACACAAGTTGCCCTATCGATATTCACGTCGTCGTGTCCATGTTCACCGTGTGAGTCACGTCATCTCCTTGCGGCCGCTTCTGCTCACCTTTGGGGTGTACACTGAGTCAATTTGGATCTCGGGGCTCAACCACCTATACCACTACGGTACAGTTCTCGGATCTAATGCCAATTTACCACATGAGTTTCATTTGCACTTGACGGATCCAGTCGGAGCCACCAGCTCTCCTACCAAATCTGTTGACGAGCAAACACCCCATCCATACATGTCCTCCTCGCGCCGACACCGGACGGCCGTTGGTGCTCCCCCCTGGACCCGTCTCGTACTTAATGCATTTCTGGTAAAGAACGACAGACAAAGATCTTCGTTTTAAGATTTACCAAAGAATTAAAATGCAGAAATGCACAAGCTGGGCCTTGAAAGTTCAATGAAGAGGCGCTAGGCTCAATAGAAAGTACAGCAAAGCTCAGCAGAGACTGGGGGTGGGGTCTCCACCCAGCATAAGGAAATCACACCCTTTTATAGGGCTTAGACCAAAGTTTCACACATTTACTACATTCACATGAACACAACCAACAGAAATAAAGTGAAAAGCAACAACTGGAAATGGAATACATTTGAGGGTTTTCACACTGTTCTAATACTTGGAGTTCTGGTGCCCACAGCATCTGCTCTCGATACATGAAATGCTACATGGAATGTTTTTCAGGCTGGGACAGTTGCTCTGTCCTTGAGAAGGTTCACTCTGCTTAGGTAGTCACAGGAAATCATTTCTCAGGTTGTGAAAAGTCTACGAATCTTTACTAAGACACAGAATAAAACAGCAGCTAGAGTCACATGTAGGACTGCAGCGTCACAGTAAAATGGCCTAAGGTGTCCTTACTTTAGCTAGAAGCCTCCATTCTTACACTCTGTGCACTGTACGTCACCAGAGCTGCTCTCACAACAGCCAAGGCCCATTGGCACTCTATGGTCAGACGCCGCCCAGACTACAATTACAGCATATAGTGAACCTATCCAACTCACCGCGTGGTATGCCTGGCTCGTGCATCGCACTGAGGCTGGAGACGGTGACAAGACAATGTCTCTCTGGGCTCTTCTGGACCTGAGGGTGGCGCTGCACCTGGGCTGGGTGGTGTGGGGAGCCACCAGTGCTTAGCTCCCCTCCCATCGGAGCTGGGCCCACACCTGAGAGTGGTCCCTCATACAGAGGTAAACCCCTGCAGGGTCTCCAGATCTGCCCTTCATCAATCAGCACTAGAGACTGCATTAGGCACCCAAAGCCTTTTTAATTCATTTAATTCTTTGGCTACAAAATAGACTTTGAACGTACAGTCAGTCCTACCTAAAACACTGTCCACCAGCCCACGTCAGAAATGTGCTGCGCGTGTTGCGGAGATGAGCACAAATTGTGCAATGACTATGACCACCTACACGCTCTCCAACTAGGCTGTGCCCCACACACACATACACACCACAACCTACAAGCATTTCTGCCAGATATGCTCACTGACGGTGCAGCTTCTGCAAATAAACACACGCTTTCCTGCAGCAAACCTGCAACCGCAATCCAGCCACAAACAGTAAACAAACTGAGCAACTACAGTCCAGCTGTAGCATCTACACACCCAAGAATAACAAATCCTAGATAGCACAATCGCACACAACTCTATATTTGTCCACCCCCACCAGGAAAACAATTGTGAAACATTCTTGTCTCGTCCATATAACTAATTCGGAAACTAAAAAACTACACCTCCCAACAGCAGCAACTAAACCCCCTAAAGCAGCAACTGCCTGCCCCCCCAAAGCACACACAGACATTAAAAAAAAACAAAAATACTGAGATGACATTGCTGTACATTAAATGTGTGCCTCTGTTCCATTAGACCATTGGGCTTGATGAAAAGCAAGGGAGGGTGTTATATCCCGCATAGGTGCCCCAAAGTAGACCCGTTCGTACATGCCCTAAAATGGACGTATTCATATTTACCCTAATATGGTCATATTCGTACTTGCCCAATTATGGTCATGGCCGCATATGCCCAATTATGGTCACAACTGTACATGTCCTATTATGGTATGATTCCTTATATAGGCAGGATCTTTCACCTACATTGGTCCCAGCTAGAACACAACGAGCTCTGAGGGCTGAACGTTATCTATCCTGTGGTTTTGAATGCAGCAGGGTTCTTCCAAACACAGGCCCACACTGTACTCATTAATTATGCATGTCTTTCTAAGAATACACCACCAGCATAATGTATGTACAAAGTTCACCCCTGACGTCTTCCTCATGTCCAATACAAACCATACTGAGGACCGAGACTCTTTAGGGTATAAATACACCACATCTTGCCCCGGTAAAACAGAGGGAACCGAGACTTCCATGCTGACACACTGACCAGAGTCGCTCAAGCTGACAGTGGTCTGACACAACCCGGACGGGGTGTCCAACTCGAGACCAGGACGGGGTCCCACACTCTCTCTATTCAGGTATGGGGGTTCGACTAAATCCTAGGAGGATTCTTGGCTCTTAGCTTCTAAGACCTACACACATATGCTAGGTACACACAGGTACATCTAGGTAGGCATCGTAGGAGTGCACGCACTTGCCTAATGCTATTATATTCATGTATGTATTCATGATTATCGCAATACGGTAGAACTGTTCTATCCCTTTGCTTTTATCGTACTGCTGATAATATATCTCTGCTATTGTCTGCTGATTACCGCAGCATATATATTTTACACTAGAATAACAACTGTTCAATAAATACTTATTGAAACGTCCGACTGTTTATTCTGTGTAACTCTCTGAGACAAACCGAATAAGTAAGCACGAGTGACTGAGCGAAAGGTAGTACATTGTTTCCACGATTCTGAGGGAATCAGGGTTGTCATGTTCTAAGGTTGCCAGAAACTAATCTCTCCCCCGATAAGAGGAGGCACTAGTGGCACTGCGAGCTAGCTAATGCAAAACAATCTAACATAAGCGGTGAGGGTGCACAGAGTCAGTCTGCCACCAAGCCCACAGTTTATGTTACACAAACGCGCAGTTCCTGCAGGGGTACTATAGGAGCTACACGACATGGTGCCACCAACGTTGGTTTGGTACTTATTTAACAGTAGAATCTGAGTAGTTCAGTTGTGCTATTCTCAGAGAACCTACTCACAAAACACCAGAGACGTCTGGAGTGGGTGGGCACAAACTCCGCCACAGCTGAGTAGTACGAGAATACTATTTATTGGCTGTTGGTTATTCAAGCTTGAAGGACATATAGTTCCTACAATTGTGCATTTACACCTTATCTTAAAAATTCTTTAACCTCCCTTCTTCCAATTAAAAATGGTGGAAGAAGCAAACGAAACAAGGAGAGTTGACACAGCCCTCTTCGGTTTAAGAGAAGAAGACCCTGAAGATGCAATACAAATTGCACCAAATTTCAGAAGGGCAGTCACCATAAAACTTCTAGAACATGGCTTAAGAGCCAGGGGTGGTACAGTAATTTTCGTGATTGAGGCACACAAATCCAATAAAACAGAGGTGTTCTATTCATGGGTTACATTCCCAGCAGCGAATGCAATTACAAATGTATTTCACTACTACCTAGAAGGTGAAACACCAGCGGACTATACTCCTTTTGAGGAATTAGAGGTCCCGCTCACTTACCAGGAGCATAAAACTGGTTTAAAGGCGCCCTACCCCACGTACATGGAAGAGCAAGATTAGGACCGCTCGGAGGAGCAGGAGCCACATGGCCCATATTAGCGGCATACACACCGCATCCTGACATTGACACAATGCCACAGCCAGACTTACTCGTACAACACAGAGATTTAATTAAAATCTACAGAAACCTCACACAATTTGTGATGAGGACTTTAACAGTTCAGCCTGCACCAGCTGCAGCACAAGACACTCCAGTCCAAGGTACAGTTAATAAAATAACTCCACAAACATTACACGCGATAATGGGCAAAATTGCCAGCAAAACGCGAACAAATCCCATTCTGGATAGCTCAGAAAATAACTCAGCTTGAAGCAGTATTCCCGAATACTACAACCAGTGATAAACACAGAATTCTAACAATCTGCTTGCCCATGGGTCTCACACCACAAGTAGAGGATTGCACCTCTTGGGGTTCAGTCTTTGCTGCCATATATACCAGAACACATGGTATCCTGTCAATAGCAGTAGTACCTGAAGTATTAAAACAGATACAAAATGAGTATGGAGCAGAGCCTGCCCTTAACTTAGGGATGAAGTTACTAAATAACTTTGACCAGTTCTCAGCCATAATACTAGCTAACATTAAAGGGGAAGCAGCTTCTGTGGCTATCCGCTAACGCCTAAGGGAGTTCAGTCCAGTAGATCAACAACACGAACTACCCAAAATAATTGAAACTGCATACGCAGAACTAGGCAGAGACAGTCTAGGTGGGAAAGTATTAAAACCACAACTGGTGGGCAGTCCTGAAAAGGACACTACAAAGCAGACGCCTACTTCTTCTAAAAAGAAGTGGGAAAATAAACAAGCATTGGCATAGCCAATAGGTCTCGCCTTTGGGGCCTTATAAGTGTTTAGCCAGAGCTATTGACTTTGCCAATGTCTTCAAGCTGTGCTGTAGAGAAGTGTGGCTGCTGTGCAGCATGCTGAAAAGTTATAATAAAAAGTGTCAGAAGCATTTTTGTTACTTTATATATGACCAAGAAGGCATTATGTAAAACTGAACGACCATATTAAAAAAGTATTTACAATAAAAAATTCTCAGTTTTCTTTTGTTCTTGCAATGCTGGCAACTTGTTTCTACCTATTGCAATGGTCGTTTGTTAAAGCTTTTTTTTTGAGGGGGCATAAACAATCGGAGGGTGAAGGTTGGGAACTAGTACCTGTATTATAACACTAGCAGCGGCCAGACGCTAGGGGAGAATCAACAGATGCCAGATTCCGAGAGCAGGCTGAGGTGGTGCTGAGTGATGCTGAGGTGGTAGTGGTGGTGACTGTTGCGGAGACGATGCTGAGGTGATGCTGAATGATACTCAGGTCTTGCTGAGTGATACTGCTGTGGTGTTGAGTGATGCTGTGGTGGTGCTGAGTGATATTGTCGTGGTGCTGAGTGATATTGTCTTGGCGCTGAGTGATGCTGTGGTGGTGCTGAGTGATATTGTCTTGGCCCTGAGTGATGCTGTGGTGGCCCTGAGTGATGCTGTGGTGGCCCTGAGTGATGCTGTGGTGGCCCTGAGTGATGCTGTGGTGGCCCTGAACGATGCTGTGGTGGCGCTGAACGATGCTGTGGTGGCGCTGAACGATGCTGTGGTGGCGCTGAACGATGCTGTGGTGGCGCTGAACGATGCTGTGGTGGCGCTGAACAATGCTGGTTGCACTGAGCGATGCTGTGGTTGCACTGAGTGATGCTGTGGTTACACTGAGCGATGCTGTAGTTGCACTGATTGATTGATAAATACTTTTATTTGATTTCATAAAAAATCGTAAAGGGGTGGAGAACCACCATACAAGAAATATACATTTTGAAGTAAAACTCGCAGAGGTACGTGCTCAGCTATTGGGTTAAAAAAAAAGAACAGATGAGTATAAAACATACAAGCCATACCATAAGTGAGTTTCTAGACACGTTTACTAAAACTTATTAAGTTAGTTATTGTTTTCTTTTTTTTCCAGTTCTGTTGCTGCAGTTTTCAGGAATTTTATGGCTCTACAGGACAGTTGGATTGATAGTCCTCCAAGGCACTGGATGACAGCTACTCTGCATGACCTTATTTGTTCCTTCCTAAAGGCTTCCCGGAGGACCGTTCTTCGGGCTTCTGCCAGATAGGGGCAGATGCATAGTAAATGTAGAAAAGACTCGTCCCCTCCTCCGCATAGGCGGCATTCCTTGGATTGCATGGGGTATTTCCATTTTGGTGTCAGGTCTTTTGATGGAAATGACCCCAGCCGCAGTAACGTTAGGTAGTGCTTTTTCTGCTGGGAGAAGTGGTCTAACAGGTATGGTTGGGGTTTCAGCCGCTGATAGCCTTGGATCACGGCCCAGGCATGTTTTTTTTTTTAAAGGGCTGTTTTGTCTGTTAGTAAGGAGGTCCGTTTGATTGCCTTGTTGACTACAGTTTTGAAACTGGAATAGGTGGGGAGAGTGAGCCAGGCCTCCTCTAGCTGCAATGCCGCGAGGGAATCCTTCAGAACTCTGAACGTCGAGTTGGTTGCACTGAGTGATGCTGTGGTTGCGCTGAGTGATGCTGTGGTTGTGCTGAGTGATGCTGTGGTTGTGCTGAGTGATGCTGTGGTTGCACTGAGTGATGCTGTGGTTGCGCTGAGTGATGCTGTGGTTGCGCTGAGTGATGCTGTGGTTGCGTTGAGTGATGCTGTGGTTGTGCTGAGTGATGCTGTGGTTGCACTGAGTGATGCTGTGGTTGCGCTGAGTGATGCTGTGGTTGCGCTGAGTGATGCTGTGGTTGCGCTGAGTGATGCTGTGGTTGCGCTGAGTGATGCTGTGATGGCGCTGAGTGATGCTGTGATGGCGCTGAGTGATGCTGTGATGGCGTTGAGTGATGCTGTGATGGCGTTGAGTGATGCTGTGATGGCGCTGAGTGATGCTGTAATGGCTCTGATTGATGCTGTGCTGGCTCTGATTGATGCTGTGCTGGCTCTGATTGATGCTGTGCTGGCTCTGATTGATGCTGTGCTGGCTCTGATTGATGCTGTGGTTGCTCTGAGTGATGCTGTGGTGATGCTGTGGTGTTGCCGAGTGAGAGATAGAGTGAAGATATAATGCCCAATTAGAGAGTGTGGTGAGAGAGAAAGAGAGAGAAAGGGTGTACATAGAATAAAGAGTGGAGCGGGATAGAGAGAAAGAAGGGGAGAGAGAGTGAATGAAGGAGTTTGAAAGAGAAACAGATAAAGGGGTGAGAATAAAAGGCTAAAAAAGATAGAGAGGGGAGAGTTAATTAAGTAGAGAGAGAATTAGAGAGGGGAGAGAGAGAAGGAGAGAGACAATAAGAGTGGGGGTGTGGAGTTTAAATAGAGTGAAGAAGGGACGCGGAAAAAGTAACCTTAAATATAGCTTTGTGCTTTGCGCAAATAAATATTTAAAAAAAAAAAAACAGAGTGAGACAAAAATACTGGTAATTAGGCTGTGACTCCCAATATAAAACAAATAGCGATATAAGGTGAAATCAACCCACCGAAGCAATATTTCTAACTAGACAAAAAAAAGCTTGCATTTAAAAAATGCTAATCGCGGTTGTTTTTCATGTGACTGTAGTCCAGGGCCCTCAGTTGGTAATGTGAGCTGCTGCTGCGATTGAAACATCAGATTTCAGAGAGTTAATGAGCCATGACGAGGAAATGAGGAAGAGATAGGAAACCCAGATGGCAACTGCGCGTGCACGCCATCGTGAACGCAAGCTGGTCGCCAGCCGAAAGCCAGTGTTTGCACTTCCAAAACCCGCTTACTAAAACTCTCGGCCAGACCAGCGCAAGCGCTGGTGCAGGCCGAGACCTAAAAAGGGCTCAGTTACTGGTGAAAGGGGGGGGGGCGCAGGGGGGTTTGAATTTTTGCACAAATGGACAGGATGGGTACTTTTTTGGTAGAACGAGCAGCGCTGAGTGATTTTGCTTAATTAAAGATGCAAAAAAGGGGTGGTAGCTACAAATGTGCAGGTACGCAAATCAAAACCAGAAAGGTGGAAGGGGGTGTCTGAGGTGCCAATATTGGGGGGGGGGTGGCTAGCAACGTAGGAGTTGTTTTGTCTGGGAATTTAAAATGTAACAATTGTGGCTATGTTCTTTGTATGTCCCTTATAAGAAACTGTTAGCAGTGCATATTAAATGGACTTAAAAGAACTGCTTTGTTTGTAATTCTTCATATATTCTTTTTTATAATGTTTAAAAACTATTACTAGATTTTAGTGGGCAGGAAATAATTCAGATGTGTCTGATGGCACTCATCGTTGCATACAGGTCTCTCGAACCAGGTCTTGATGTGCAAACAGTGAGTCATTTAAGGCTCTACATCACCATGAAGATACAGTACATTAAGTAGTACCGTTAAGGCACCTGGCAGATCATACAGGGCTACTGAGATTTCCCTAAGTACTGAAACTCTCCAGCAACAACATGGCTTGTAATAGGTCACTTTGTCCACCGCTCTATTTGTCCTTGCTGGTGGTGTCGGTTTTATCTCAACTCTAAGAAGTAACTCATAAAATGGAAACGGACTGCAAGGTCACTTAAAAACACACTTGCTGGTGTGACATTTGTGCTGTGCATGTTTTGTTGACTTTTTCAATTCCCTCTGCTTTCTTAAAGAACAAACAGAAACCGGTGCCCCAACGCACCCAAAACACCATCCTTTGAGAGGTAGAATAAGATCCGACAACAGATCGGGACACCAAGCAATCCAGCAGAGCAAAGCCAATTTCGCATTCAATCGCCCACCCCTGAACTGGGCCTCAAGCAGCAAATCACACGAGGGTCGCAATGCAGTTGCTATGCTTAGCAATGTGTTTTATACAAACAAGCTCCCCAATTTCTGAGTTTTACCGTACCTACTTCAGCCATTCTCGTATTTATCTATATTTGTATTCCTTCACACTTACAAAGTAATGCAATTTTAAAGGGCCTTTGAATTACTAAACGTCAAATGTACATGAAGCGAACTGTAAGCAACGCCTTGGGGGTGGCAGCTGCGACGCATAACTTTTCACGAATGAGCCATGAGCCACGAATGAGCCATGTCACACTCTAGGCTGGGATTTAGTGAACATTAAGCAACCATGTCATGTTGTATTCTGGACCATCAGAACCTCTGCATCGTGAAAGGAGCACCTTTTGCTCAGTAATGCTAGGGAGAGCAAAGGTTAGAGCAGACACTACAGTGCACAACTAAGGTGGCAGCAGGGCCTTTTCTTAAATGCCTCATCTATGGCTGAGGAAGCACTGGAGATATATTGTCTGCTTCACTCAGGCAATAAGACGTGTCAAACTGAATCCTGGCTGAAAGACGGCCCTTGTGCAATCACTGCAACTTCAACATTTGTACACACCTCTATCCCTGCTTAAATGAACTGGAAAAAAGACTTTGCTTTAAAGAATGCCTGTTCAAAGCTCCTGCTTTCTGCGAGACATCAGTGGCTGGTTGAGGCACAATTCCATTATACTGTTAACAACTTACCATCTATCAGGGTGTCACTGTGGTTGAACATTGGCATAGCCAATAGGTCTCGCCTTTGGGACCTTATAAGTATTTAATTCTGCAGCACAATATCCTTGGTGCAACATCAACTGTTGCATGGCTAAACACTTATAATGTCCCAAAAGCGAGACCTATTGGCTATGCCAATGCTTGTTAACACTTTCAGACATTCACAGAACCCGAGTAGGTTTTGTAATCAGCCGTTTTTAGTGGCTTGTTAAAGCGACCCAATGGAGCCACCAACCACAGGGAGTCATGGTTCAGCCTACGAAGGGGGCCAGGGAGGGGCCTGTGCTTTCAGCGCCTGCTGAACCAGGACTATCTAACACGGAGGCCCGGTTAACCTCCAGGCCTGGTGCTCAGAGATAACTGTGGCACCCTTGCTGGTGCTAGTAGATAAAAGGAAGCAGCAGGGCCCCCTTTTGTGCTCGCTGGTCAGTCCCTGGCTGGGCGGTGAATGGCCCCTGAACACAAGCATCTCTGCTCCCCCCACAGCTCGCCTAAATCACCCATAGCTTAGCAGCCTCACGCTGATGCGGGTGCTGTTGGTGTTTGTCAGCAGGGGTGAGAGGGTGAAGGGAGGGCAAGGAAGGGGTGTTAAAAACATCGCCTACGGTACGATAACGAAAGACGACTTTAAACCTGCAAATCTGACAGAGAAACGCGAACCAGGGGACACCGACAAGGCAGGAGTAAGGTAGGAGGGGCGCTGCTGTTTGCATGCCCTTCATGCACACAGCTCCGCGCGCGCGGCGCTCGCCCCTCAGAAGATTGACGGCCTGCGCCCAGCTGCCCATGCCAAAAGGCGGCCCTGCCACTGCCAGTGGTGCTGCTTTTCATTTTCAAGGAATGAGCAACCCCTTGGCTTTGTTTATTTTTAATAATTTCTTCTTAACACAATGCTGTGTAATATCTTGCCCCAAGTGCTGCCCCCAATGAAACACCGTGCTATAAATCTCCTAAAACGACATCTAGAAACATATAAAAAGTGTTAAATGTGGAACTAAGCAGTATCTTTGCAGTGATGGATATGTCAACAGGACTAACAGTTAACGTGTTTATTGTGAATTTCCTGAAATCACCAGTGATTAATGAGCATTTTTGGAAATCGATATTCATTTATTTACTGGTCTGGAATGTGTCTTTTGAACCAGTACGTTTTTTTATCCGTACTGCTGCTTGTTCCTTTGCTAATATTATAGCCCATTCCTTGGTTTTCAGAACGTTGATGGGCTCAAGTGTTCGAAGTAAGTGAAACAAGCGAAGCGCGCCTCGCGCGGCAGCAGGGGGGAGGGGGGCCTGCCGATTCCCTTGCGGGAGCCAGCGGCGATAATTGATACCATATGGCGCTGCCGCTCGCTCCCGCAAGGGAATCGCCACACGTGCGTGCGTTGCCATTGAAGGCAATGGAACGCGTGCACGTTTTTGGGGAAAAAAGGGAACCGATGGCTAAAGGTCTCCTCCTATGCAACGCATGCGCGCTGCGTAGGCGAGACCTAAAAACAACAAAAGTCTAAAGACAGCAGATCTCAGTCCAGAGGTAGGTCTCCTCAACAGGAGCCCTCTGAAAGGAGGTATAACCTCAGGAATAGGGATAATATTAAAAACCTGACAGGTATCAGGATACTGATACTCGTTCCTCTCGTTCCTTTCAGGGTTCATCAAGAAACTCCGAGAGGGAAGGACGGTCAGAACACAGACAAGAGGAGCGTACAAAGTCCAGAGACACGCAGCGCGCTGGGGACTACGCACCTAAAAAAGAGGATAAACAAAAATCAAAACCTCAGTTCAAAAAGAAGAAGGTAGCAGGTCTCAAGATCAGACATGCCCAGAATTCTGAGGACACAACTTCTGAACGGGGAATGGGCTCTGACGATGCTAGACAGCGCAGCAGAAGTAACAATAGCTCGCCAGAACCTGAAGGAATTTCTGGTGACAGCGGAGTTGAGTGAGTATATCACAGTGGAAACACCTGATACTCGGGTAAGTGTCCCACATAAGTTACATGAGATAACACTCCGGATGGAGGGGGACAAGCCCAGAAAAGTTAAAGGTCTCTTTTGGAAAAATCTGTCATCTGGTTATGACATTCTATTAGCAGAACAAGACTGGCCGCCTGCATTCGTCATGGAGTGCCCTAGGGGAGAAACAATAATTTTTCCAGCCTTTTCCGACCTCGTTCCCATTCACCTAAAACATGCATATGCGCAGGAGTGGGCGGTTGCCCTAGCTCCAGCATTGTACAAAAATCATGTTGGTTGGGATGAGGATTCAACCCACCATGTGATCCCGTTAAAAGTTTCCCAAATGCTCAAAGGCAATACCCTATAAAGCAGGAAGCTAAAAAACAAGTCAGGAACATCCTAGATCAACTTGAATATAAGGGGGTGATAGAAAATTGCACTTCACCTATGAACAATCCTTTGTTTCCCGTAATGAAACCTGACAACACATATCGTCTAGTTTTAGATTACAGACATTTAAACACTTGCACAATGACATTTGCAGTTCAAAATGCACACAGTGCCGCATTAATGAATAACATTGTGCGCAAAAAATACAAAACAACACTAGATATCTCAAATGGATTTTTCTGCCAAAATATAGCGCCTGAAAGCAGGTATCTAACCGCATTCAGTGCATTAGGGTCCCAGCGGCAATTTTGCCGACTCCCCCAAGGGTACAAGAATAGCCCGGGGTTATTTTCAGCAAGGGTAACAGAGTTACTCAAAAATTTGGATGAAGAAGCATTGTCCTATGTGGATGATATTTATCTGACGGACGATGACTTAAAGAGGCACTTGACCAGGGTGAGCACCATTATTATGGGATTCGCCTCTGAGGGCTATAAATGTAATTTCAAAAATCAAAAATTGCCCACCTCAATGTCCTGTTTTTAGGATATGAGCTGTCAAGTGAGGGGAAAAAGCCTGGCAGCTAACTTTTTAGAAAAGTGTGCGCTGCTCCAACCTCCAAAATCATTAAAGAATTTACAATCAATTCTGGGATTCCTAAATTTTTGGTCAAACATACATTTTGAATTACGCAGAAAGGGTAAAACCTTTCTACGACTTAATAAAACCTGACTTTTCAGTCAAACAATGGACACAGGAACACACAAATATCCTGCGTTCTCTCCAGGAAGACATGATAGCTTCTAAACATTTACAGACACGCGTAAACGCACAGAACTTAGTGATCCGAGTCATAGCAGGTCAATGCGGGTACACCTATTTAACTTTTAATGAAGGCGAAACAGTACCAATCGCATTCAAATCACACCTGTACACGAACGCAGAGATGCGTTTCACTTCAACAGAAAAAATCCTGACAGCAGTGCAGACCGCTGTAGCAAGAGAAAGAGCTCTGGCTCAGGGAAAACGCATAATTGTCGTCACCCCAGTACCAGCTTTAGAAGCTGTTACAAAAGCTAGCATTCCAAATGCTAAAGCCTTACATCCAAGATGGATACAATGGGCAAATTCTCTTACTGCAACGGATGTTGAATACAGATTTGATCCAAGTTTAAAAACACAGGCATTCCTGCAATATGAACAAGAATATCCTCTACCAAATGAAATTTTGCCTCTAGATCAGTACGAATACATTATTTACACTGACGGGTCTGCTCAACCAGCCACAGGAAGTAAGCAAACTTACAGCGTGGCGTGTGCGATTGTTAAAGGTCGCATGCATGATGGAAAGTTCCATCCGAGTTGCACTAAAACGCAATCTCTAGGAGACTGCACGGCTCAGTTGGCAGAACTCAAAGCATTTATACTGGCACTTATAAATACGGATCACGAATTCCCCACACTTATTGTGTGTGATTCCTTTTACTGTGTACAGTCGTACAATGAATATCTACATCTTTGGGAACAAAACGGGTTCAAAGATGCAAAAGGTGGCACAATTAAGCATAAAATGCTATGGGAACAGGTAGTGGAGTTGAGAAACGAACTACCAAGGGCTCACGTGATACATACACTGAGTCATCAGCGTGATGGCGTTCACGTTGAAGGGAATTCATTGGCTGATGAAGCCGCAAAGGGGGCTGTACGCACAGCCGCAGTAGCTGCAGTTACTCGTTCAAAGACGAGGGTAGACGGCGAGATTATGGTAGCTGTCAATGCTTCATGCAAAGGCAGCACAGCAGTACCTAAAAAATTTCCTCTCAAGTACTCCTACAAGTTAGATGCACAAAACATTCCATATGCTCAGATTCCTGGAGTGGGGGATAGAGTAATACCAAATATGGATCTTAGGCTAGGCTTGATTGTAGCGGCACACGAGGGTTTGGGTTCTGCGCATACAGGCGTTACAGCGACTATTTCTTTATTGAAACAGGGCTACTGGTGGCCAGGGTTAACAAAGGAGACTAAAGACTATGGGGTCGATTCCAATCTCGGCCAGAAGCGCACCTAACACTATTCGTCCGGAAAAAACGAGCCGAACGCGTGTTTCCCGACCGATTCGAACATCCGTACGAACGAGCAAGTACGATGCGCATTACTGCCCAGATCCCGACCCAGCCGTACTTACCCAATCCAGCTCCTGTTCCCCGCCCGAGCCGGATCCGTAAACGCTGAATCGAGTCGCACGGAAGCCAAAATACAGCACCTTCCGGCCAGACCAGTACGATGCGCACTCCGTACGCGCCGAACCCGTCGCCACGTCCGGCACGTCAGAGCATCCGGGAGAGCCGCACATAAGCTCCGATTCGCGCAACAAGACAATCCACGGCTACGAGACGAACACGCCAGCCACGAGTACGAGTCGAAGCAACGAGAAAGCCGAACAAGACGAACCAACCATGAATCCCATCGCGCAGGTCCTACCAATACTCTACATCTATTACCGGAACAGGTATGGACGCGTATGGCGCAGAAGGTAAGTTAAACACCCACTACACAAACAAATGACACGTACCCGACATATAACACACACACATAGGGATGCAGAAATGACTTACACTAGCAACAGCAGAACCATAGGGGCGAGATGGCTATCACCAAGGCCATACACACCCATAGGGGCCTGGATGCCTACCACTACCACCACCCCTACTCAGGGGGGACTGGATGCCTACCACTACCACCACCCCTACTCATGGGGTGCTAGATGCCTGTCACTACTACCATCCCCACTCATAGAGGGCTGGATGCCTACCACCAACACCACCCCTACTCATGGGGGGCTGGATGCCTACCACTACCACCACCCCTACTCATGGGGGGCTGGATGCCTACCACTACCACCACCCCTACTCATGGGGGGCTGGATGCCTACCACTACCACCACCCCTGGGGGGCTGGATGCCTACCACTACCACCACCCCTACTCAGGAGGGGCTGGATGCCTACCACCAACACCACCCCTACTCGGGGGGGGCTGGATGCCTACCACTACCACCACCCCTACTCATGGGGTGCTGGATGCCTGTCACTACTACCATCCCCACACATAGGGGTATTGCTGCCTACCACTACCACCACCCCTACTCATGGGGGGCTGGATGCCTACCACTACCACCAACCCTACTCATGGGGGGCTGGATGCCTACCACCACCACCACCCCTACTCATGGGGGGCTGGATGCCTACCACTACCACCACCCCTACTCAGGGGGGGCTGGATGCCTGTCACTACCACCACCCCTACTCATGGGGGCCTGGATGCCTACCACTACCACCACCCCTACTCAGGGGGGGCTGGATGCCTACCACTACCACCACCCCTACTCATGGGGGCCTGGATGCCTGTCACTACCACCATCCCCACTCATAGGGGAATTGATGCATACAACTACCACCACCCCTACTCAGGGGGTGCTAGATGCCTGTCACTACTACCATCCCCACTCATAGGGGGCTGGATGCCTACCACCAACACCACCCCTACTCATGGGGGGCTGGATGCCTGTCACTACTACCATCCCCACACATAGGGGAATTGATGCCTACCACTACCACCACCCCTACTCATGGGGGCTTGATGCCTACCACTACCACCAACCCTACTCATGGGGGCTGGATGCCTACCACTACCAGCACCCCTACTCATGGGGTGCTAGATGCCTGTCACTACTACCATCCCCACTCATAGGGGCTGGATGCCTACCACCAACACCACCCCTACTCATGGGGGGCTGGATGCCTACCACTACCACCACACCTACTCATGGGGGGCTGGATGCCTACCACTACCACCACCCCTACTCATGGGGGGCTGGATGCCTACCACTACCACCACCCCTACTCAGAGGGGGCTGGATGCCTACCACCAACACCACCCCTACTCAGGGGGGGCTGGATGCCTGTCATTACTACCATCCCCACACATAGGGGAATTGATGCCTACCACTACCACCACCCCTACTCATGGGGGGCTGGATGCCTACCACTACCACCAACCCTACTCATGGGGGGCTGGATGCCTACCACTACCACCACCCCTACTCATGGGGGCTGGATGCCTGTCACTACCACCACCCCTACTCATGGGGGCCTGGATGCCTACCACTACCACCACCCCTACTCATGTGGGGCTGGATGCCTACCACTACCACCACCCCTACTCATGGGGGCCTGGATGCCTACCACTACCACCACCCCTACTCAAGGGGGGGCTGGATGCCTGTCACTACCACCATCCCCACTCATAGGGGAATTGATGCCTACCACTACCACCACCCCTACTCAGGGGGTGCTAGATGCCTGTCACTACTACCATCCCCACTCATAGGGGGCTGGATGCCTACCACCAACACCACCCCTACTCATGGGGGGCTGGATGCCTACCACTACCACCACCCCTACTCATGGGGGCCTGGATGCCTGTCACTACCACCATCCCCACTCATAGGGGAATTGATGCCTACCACTACCACCACCCCTACTCATGGGGTGCTAGATGCCTGTCACTACTACCATCCCCACTCATAGGGGGCTGGATGCCTACCACGAACACCACCCCTACTCATGGGGGGCTGGATGCCTACCACTACCACGGCCCCTACTCATGGGGGGCTGGATGCCTACCACTACCACCACCCCTACTCATGGGGGGCTGGATGCCTACCACTACCACCACCCCTACTCAGGGGGGCTGGATGCCTACCACCAACACCACCCCTACTCAGGGGGGGCTGGATGCCTACCACTACCACCACCCCTACTCATGGGGTGCTGGATGCCTGTCACTACTACCATCCCCACACATAGGGGAATTGATGCCTACCACTACCACTACCACCACCTCTACTCATGGGGGGCTGGATGCCTACCACTACCACCAACCCTACTCATGGGGGGCTGGATGCCTACCACTACCACCACCCCTACTCATGGGGTGCTAGATGCCTGTCACTACTACCATCCCCAATCATAGGGGGCTGGATGCCTACCACCAACACCACCCCTACTCATGGGGGGCTGGATGCCTACCACTACCACCACCCCTACTCATGGGGGGCTGGATGCCTACCACTACCACCACCCCTACTCAGGGGGGGCTGGATGCCTACCACCAACACCACCCCTACTCAGGGGGGGCTGGATGCCTGTCACTACTACCATCCCCACACATAGGGGAATTGATGCCTACCACTACCACCACCCCTACTCATGGGGGGCTGGATGCCTACCACTACCACCAACCCTACTCATGGGGGGCTGGATGCCTACCACTACCACCACCCCTACTCATGGGGTGCTAGATGCCTGTCACTACTACCATCCCCACTCATAGGGGGCTGGATGCCTACCACCAACACCACCCCTACTCATGGGGGGCTGGATGCCTACCACTACCACCACCCCTACTCATGGGGGGCTGGATGCCTACCACTACCACCACCCCTACTCATGGGGGCTGGATGCCTGTCACTACCACCACCCCTACTCATGGGGGCCTGGATGCCTACCACTACCACCTCCCCTACGCAGGGGGGGCTGGATGCCTACCACTACCACCACCCCTACTCATGGGGGCCTGGATGCCTGTCACTACCACCATCCCCACTCATAGGGGAATTGATGCCTACCACGACCACCACCCCTACTCATGGGGTGCTAGATGCCTGTCACTACTACCATCCCCACTCATAGGGGAATTGATGCCTACCACTACCACCACCCCTACTCATGGGGTGCTAGATGCCTGTCACTACTACCATCCCCACTCATAGGGGGCTGGATGCCTACCACCAACACCACCCCTACTCATGGGGGTCTGGATGCCTACCACTACCACCATCCCTACTCAGGGGGGGCTGGATGCCTACCACTACCACCACCCCTACTCATGGGGGGCTGGATGCCTACCACTACCACCACCCCTACTCAGGGGGGGCTGGATGCCTACCACTACCACCACCCCTACTCAGAGGACGGGTAATGCATGACACAACCAGCATACTCCAACATAAGGAATGTCAGAAAAACACATCCCCCAACACCATGACAAGCGTGTGTAGACTGTGTCAAATGCCTACAACACTGAACATGACATTGAACATACAATGTGACCCCCTATCACATGTGTCACACATAAATGTGTGTGGCCTCCACAATGCAAGCAGACCATGACCACTGTGGCAATGGGGTCTAACCCCCATCATCACAGTGACCAAAAGGTAAGTGTGGGGTCCATAGCTGGGGCACATTTTGAACATTGTGGCAATGGGGTCTAAACCCCCATCATCACAGTGACCAAAAGGTAAGTGTGGGGTCTATAGCTGGGGCACATATTGAACATTGTGGCAATGGGGTCTAAACCCCCATCATCACAGTGACCAAAAGGTAAGTGTGGGGTCCATAGCTGGGGCACATTTTGAACATTGTGGCAATGGGGTCTAAACCCCCATCATCCCAGTGACCAAAATGTAAGTGTTGTCATGGAAAAAGCTGCAAATGCCAAACAGCATGGATGATTCCTGGTCACAGAACAACAAACACATCAGTGGCATAGTAGTGCTTGTGTCCCATAGCAACATAGATTGGGTGAGGCAAACAGTGCAGTGCAAATAAGACATACCTTTGGCCATGTGCAGACAAACATCACCCATGGGGGCTGACATTGTCAACATTCATCAATAACACAATGACAGAAGTGACCATCATAATGCAGACCCACATATCTGCACCAATGGGCACACAAATGTAGATATCCTGTGGAGACTGTAGATGTGAGGTGAACAAATACCATACCATGGCAGCAATGGGACATACAAACCATGATCATTGTGCTGACTGATGACCTAGGAGTCCCAGGGACAGCAGGGGAAACCCACCAAACAACATACAGCCAATGGCACACTAAAGATATGCCAATGCAGTGGTGCAGATGCACAAACACACACAGGCAGCCCCACACTGCATATCAAACACAACAGGTGATGGGGGTGTGTGCCAGTGTCCCCAGGCAACCACACAACACATGAGGAGGCCTGAATACCAATTACACAGATGTGCATACAGTGCCACACAAAAGTAACTCATGGATCGGATTCCCCTATGCGGGCAATCAGGCATTGTTAGATGAGAGGGAGCACAAATTACACATGTCACACAAGCTTGTAGGAACAGCAACTAACACAGCAAGACACAGACCCACCACAGCACTACCCCCAGGGACCCCACATTGTGGTGACACTGGCCTGCATGATAATCCCACTGTGATGACAAAGCTAGATGTCGTTCACACTGTGAACCACAGTCATGTGTCCTGAGCAACAAACTACCATCACACCTACACATGCACAAATCAATCAGCACGGCCTGTCAGCCAAGGCCAATATGGAGGCAGGGGTCTAGCCGTGAAACAACTCTCATTTGCACACACTCAACACCACAAACCTTGATCTCCACCAATGTGCAGCAGTGAAGCTCACATGGACTGCTGACATTGCACATGCACCCATGACAATCCCAGGGGTGGTGGTGGGAACTAAGGTGCAGAAACACATCACACATGGCCAGTCAACAAGACTCGTGAATGTCTGACACACTGCACAGTACGCCGTACATGGGCATGACGTCAAATCCACACCAACCAATGGGATCCCGGCCACAGTCACACACCAATGAAGAAGCCAAGGTCACCCACAAAGAACACACATAGACAACTTCCAACATTGCAGCTCTGAGCCAGAGGAGTGGCAGCAGTCACACACACAACGTGTCACAATCACTTAAAGCTACCACAAACTGTAAATTACCTGACTTGTGTAACCAACAAGTGCCAAGGGGAATCCTGACTGTGTCTCATCTGCGTTTGCCCACAAACTCAGCCCTGACAGCAAACACACCTATGGGTGACACCCTGATGACCAGTAATGTGCCATGCACCCACATCCCAGAGAACCCAGGGAGAAGACTTTGGGGGAACATAGGTCAACTCAGCAAGCATCACAAACAGGAACATCACTAGGGATCCCAGCCTGCCTAGCAAAATGGAAGTGAACACACACAGACATGCTCACACAACACACACCTTGGGCTCAGGCAATGTCACGGAATTACACACTGCCATGAGGGGACTCCACTCCTGTGTAAGGAAAGCTGTGCCATACGTTGTCTCTGTAGGGCTCTATCATGTCAGCAGAACACTTGGTCACTCAGTCAACAATTAGCACAAAATGAAGGCTCCCGTCATATCAGCCTGGTCATGGGAGTGTCACCTAAATCATCTGCACAGATCCAACACACATGTATAGCAAGTTGCACTGATAACACAGATGAGTCCTTCCCCATTGATGCCCAAACTTGCATGTCCAGTGGAGATGGTCACACGGTCAGGGAAATAGACAAATTGAACAATGGCAAGCACAACAGATGTGCAGGGGTGTAAGCCACAGATGTGATATTGCAAATAAAAGTTAGAAATCCCATTGCCAAATATTGAAAACATGACACCCTCATATTGCTGCAAAGGATGACATGGATACACACCAGGATAGGACACATTCCCCCTGGACCACATGGGGTCCTGCACAGTAACACTTCATTTTCCTGATATCAAAAATCACCATCACTGCAGCAAGGGCATGGTTAGCATCATCAACATCATGTACATCTGAAGCAAAACCACTAGAGAACAGAAAGTAGCTTTATTCAGCATATGTGTCTTTAAAAGCGAAAGTCCAGAAAAACACAAAGGCCAATGGCCAGTCCATTATAATAGTCCAAACAGGGTGACAGTGGCAGCTGTCACCCTTTGCATGCCTGCATTGCTACACACTAGGGACATTCCCCTCGGAGGGGCATACGGGGGGCAGGCCAGGCACCGCAGGGACAGGATCAGGGCTCACCAGAAGGAGGCAGGGAAGGGGTGGTGGGTGCTGGAGAGTCACTGACAACTGCAGTGGAGGTGTCTGACATGGTGTGTGCCGGCACAACTGGGGGCATGAGTCAGATGGTGTGGGTGCCGGCACGACTGCAGTGGGCTGGGCAGGTGGAGTGGACAGGTTCCCCACTGCAGTGCCCAAGTCAGACGGGGTGGTAGTGGACTCCACTGCAGTGCCTATCTCCAGGGGAGTAGAATGGTGTTCAGGTAAGGTGGGCAGGACAGAGGGGAGGACACGGTCTCCACACCAGTGGCACAAACATGCACAGCGGGGGTGTGGTGCTGGAAGAGCAAGTGGTAGGGGGAGAAGGCCGGATCATTTTGGGGATGGTGTATCTGTGGGTGGGGGAACCTGGGGCAGGGTGTGGTGGGGGAACCTGTGGAGTGGGGGCCTGAGGGATGGAGGAAGGAGACTTGGTGGTTGAGCTGCAGGGCGGCGGCGGGGTCTTGTTCTTCCGGGTCCGGGGGGACTTGCGGATGGGGGCCTCAATCTGTCTGTGCCTGGGGGAGGGTGTCCGGGGGTGAGGGGCACTCCCCTCTGTGTGGGTGGACTTCCTCTTCCCCCTGTATGCTGGATCAGCTGGATTGGAGGGGAAGAGGCCGAGGTCACAGAGGAAGAGCTGCTTTGTAGGTGGGGTTGCAGGTGAGGCAAGGGAAGGGGCCTTGGATGGAGAGGTATCGGAGGACTGCGGAGTGACTGTGGCTGCCTGTGTGTGTGTCTGTTCCCCATCCCCTGTGGGTGTGGTATCAGTCCCCTGAGGATGCTTGCGTGCACGTTTTGTTTTTAATTTGGGTGTTCCTGTGCTGCTCGTGTCTGTGTGTTTGGGTGATTGTGCAGGTGTGCATGTGCTTGGGACAGGTAGGGTGCCAGGAAGTGTGGATGGGGCAGAGGTAGGAGGGGTGAGGGACTGTTGGAGGAGGGACACTGCTGCCGTCAGGGAGGAGCCCATGGACCTATTGCTCCTCTGTAGGGCAGACATGCCCGATGAGATGCCCTCCATGAACGACACCAGCTGTGTCAACAGAGTGGTGTGGGCATGGAGGACACTCAGCATTGCTGTCTGCCCTACATGGAGCTGGCGAAGTAGGTACACAGACTCCTCACTCAGGGCAGCAGGGGACACAGGGGCATGGGGTGCGGTGCCTGGCACGAAGGAGACATGCTCCCGAACACGGGAGCCTCCACGTACCTCTGGAATGGGAGCCGATGGGAGGGCGGTGGTGGTGGTGGTGGTGGTGGTGGCGGGGACAGCAACACTAGCTGGGGTGTGGTGGCTGCTGACACCCGCCTCCACAAGGGAGTCATCCTCCGAGCTGCTGTGGTCCTCAGCTGAGGTGGATGGTGCTGAGGACTCCTCGGTGTGGCTCCCCTCGCCCTTCGTGCCACTGGGTCCCTCCGACCACTCATCGGCTGCTGACCCAGTCTGGCTCTGCAGCTCCTCCTGGTCCGTGGAGCTGTCCCCTCCTGTGGCCGTGGATGTATCTGCAAACAATTAGGGAAACAGACAAACATCAGTCACCTGCACTGACCGCACACACCACAGTTAGTACAGCACATTACAGAGCAAGCCCTGGCATCCTTAGTTGAACATTGTCAAAAGTGCTCAAACAGATTAGGAGAAGCCAATTGTCAGTCTGATGGTCAACCATGGCACTCACATCCCTCCTGGCCTTGCACCCATCTGTCTGGTGCCTGTTGGATGGTAATACCCCAGTGTGGACACATGCACCACCTACACAGTAGTTGGACATTGCAGAGAACACGGTGGGTGAAGTATGTGAACATGCACATATCACTTCTCTTGCCACTGAGTCAGTACAGGTGTCTGGATAAAGGGATGGCCAGAGTCTATTTTGAAATGCATGTGATGCATACCAGCACCAGACACCACGATGCACCCATGTCCTGATAGTCAATGCCACAATGGGGTGCATGTAGCACATGTCACTCACCTGCAGGATCACTCTTAGGGAGTTTAATGCCATGGCACAGGCATGCCTGCAAAGTCATACATCACTGTCTCCAGTCACATGGGCAGGGCAGCCAGCCAACAACAGTCTGCACTGTGTCACAATCCTAGGTCATGGGGAATGCAAGTTCTGTAGCTGACAAGTGCACATGTCCATCCCCCACAAACCACATCATCTGAACTCTTATTTGTCCATGTCATAACAATTGGACATATGGGAGACATGAAACACAACCCTCTGAACCTGAGCACCTCACAATCTGCTGTGAATGGGAAACAGCTGCCTGAACTTCACAGTCGCATACCCAGTCTGCACAGTCAAGTGATCAAACACCAATATGTCACACAAGTATCGTCTCCTATGGTCACATCTCAGGTGGCATGCTGAGCCCTCACCGATAAACACCCCAGTAGTCCTGACAACGGAGCCACAGCACAATGACACAGAGGCAGACACCTGAGGGAACATTTCACTGAGCACAACGTGTCAGCTGATACACAGGAGTGGGAGTACAGAGTGTATTGTATGGCCTAGAGTAGGCATGACTGTCCTGCTCCACGTGAAAGAGGGATGAGCCCTGGACAGTAGGCAGGTGGCTAAGTATGTGTGACACACTTGATATACATACTCCTGAGGCCCAAACAGTGTTCCCACCCGCAGCATGGGTGTGTGCCAAATACCCCAGGCACATGTGGTGAGTCAGATCAGCAATTGTACCACATATCAAAGTTACACGCAGATGACATGTCAGAACTCAGGCATTGTGTAAGCAATTGACCCACCCATGAAGCCCACCACAAAGTCACGGGAACAAATGCTGTCCCCCACCTTGAGCTAAGCAAAATGCAAGGACACAGTACCCAAGTGACACAATTTCCTGACTGAAAGGGCCACACCTGGGTATCAGATGAGGAGTGGGCATGTCACAATTGAGGGACATGGGTCCTGGACCACAAGACTGATGTACTGTGGAAGTTTAACCAGGCCAGAGGAGAGCACATAGCATGTCAGACAAAGTTCACAGTGCAGTCATGGACTCACCCCCTCCTTGCTGCTGTCTGGCCTTCAGCTGCCCATCCAGGTCAGGGAAGACCACCGCCAGGATCCTGAGCATGTGGGGGTCAGGGTCCGGTGTCCGCCCCTCCTGCGAGGAGGCGACAGCTTCAGCTGGACCCTTGCGATCCTCCGGGTCCAGCCCCGAAGGTCCTGCCACCTCTTCTGGCAGTTGCGGATCCGGCGCTTGTAGACCACCACGGATCTCACTGTCCGGGCGATGGTCAGCCAGATTTCCTGCTTCTGGTGGGCATCAACCTGTGAGGATGACAAAGTGAAAAGGCCATTACTACACATGCAACATATCCGTGCATCACACATTTGGATATACATGTCTCAATCACAGGGGCACATGATGTACACAGGCAGTGCAACGATGGCTATGAACAGTTTGCCAGCAGTTACTACATGGTATTATTGCCTGGGAAGTAAAACCTTGTTGGAATGCACTGTTACTGCACTATACCTGTTCAGTGCATGTAACTACACACTTTGGGGGGTGACAACTACTCAGTGAGCATGCTAGCCAGTGGCGTGCACACTGTAAGTCTTGCTAGTCAGACAACATGCACATTTAGTAAGGCAGTGGACAGCACACTCACGTGCTCCCCTGGTTTCCCATACATCTTGCTGTACTTTGGAAGGAGGCTGTCCAGCAGGGCCTGGTTCTCCTCAGTGCTGAAGGCAGGGGCTCTCTCCACAGTACGTGCCATTGCAGTAGCCAGAGGATGCAGAGACAGCAGCAGTGGTGGTGGCAGATGTCGTCCTGGAGCATGTAGTGCAGGCAAGTGAGCTCTCAGGGGAACAGCCAGCATTACATGTGTGCTGCAGAGGCAGATACTGTCCCATGTGTCCAAAGTGATAGGTCCAAGTCGTTTGCATCTTCTGAATCTGGCCAATCCATGGGATTGCACCACTCATACATGCCCACAGCATCCTTCAAAAGTTCAACTTCATGACACCCATGTTTTTGCAACATTGTTGTGGGTGGCCAACTAAATTCACTGCATCAGACTCGTTAAAGGTTTGAAAACGCGTCCGTTGCCATGCCAGGCCATAGCCAATGCGTGCGCACCGATCGGTCCATTGCTGTACAACGCGTACCCGTACACATCATATGCAATGGCCAATGCGTGCGCACCGATCGGTCCATTGCTGTACAACGCGTACCCGTACACATCATATGCAATGGCCAATGCGTGCGTACCGATCGGTCCATTGCTGTACAACGCGTACCCATTCACATCATATGCAATGGCCAATGCGTGCGCACCGATCGGTCCATTGCTGTACAACGCGTACCCGTACACATCATATGCAATGGCCAATGCGTGCGCACCGATCGGTCCATTGCTGTACACCGCGTATTTCTGACCACATCATATGCAATGGTCAATGCGTGCGCACCGATCGGTCCATTGCTGTACGACGCGTACCCGTACACATCATATGCAATGGCCAATGCGTGCGCACCGATCGGTCCATTGCTGTACAACGCGTCCCTGTACAAATCACTCGCATATGTCACCATGGTTGTCACTTGTGAACGTATGCCAGCCACAATTACTTGCCAGGGACTCAGGGGCACACCTACAACACCACAGCCTGTCCAAACTGTATCCTAAGGCATGTAAGGCTGCATTACCTGTGTGTGTATGGGGGTCAAACTGTGTATTTTTTGGTGGCACTTGTGGGCAGCCACTCCCAGGCCGTGCACGTGTTCATGGGGACAGATTCCTTTGTGTGTTGTGCACATGACCACTGTGATGTGCAACTGTTCAGTTCAGGGCATGTTGCATGGTCACATTTCCAGGTTGTGTATGTGTATGTCATGTCACATACACCCTGAGTCCCATGTGGGAAGGTATGTACGTCACAGGGTGACCCATTGCCACAATAGTGATGGCCCTCCACAGTCTGTGTGCATGTTGTGTTTCAGATGTCTCTGATTCAATGTGCACAATGGGAGACAGTCTCCACATCCACGTTGTTTGTGCATCGACTTTGATGTTGTGCGTGTGTGTGTCACAGACGTCCATGTCTGTCCTGCAGAGGCAACAGGGGCCACTACCTGTGTGAGTCATGGTTGTATTGCTGACGTGTACATGATACGCCATGTCATGCCAATGTCCATGTGGCAATACAGGGTCCCTGGGAATCTACCTGTCAAAGAGCTGTGATGCCTGGGGCACATCTGTCCTCACTTGTCACTGTGGTGTGTGTTTGGAACGTGACAGCAGTACATGGGTACTGTGACACAGCCTAATGATTTCCCATAGCACGACCTGGAACTTGTTGTTAACACATGTTGAACTGTGATGTTATATGTCGGCCATGTAGGTGCCATATATGTCCATACAGAACGGCACACACATCAAGTACTTGTGTCTTGTAATGATGTATCATGTGATATTGAGTATGGTCAATGCCACATATGTGGGGTGACTGACAATCTTTCTTTGTTCACCTATGCACTGTAGGGCACCAGCTGTCCATAGACCATTCCCTGACCTTGCAACAATGGTTGAACGTGACTGCATCCGACGGTACCGCTTCGACAGGCCGCAGATTGAGGAATTGATGGTGCGGTTGGCCCCACATTTGCAACCTGGCCGGACATACCCTACAGCGCTGACCCCCAAGGTGAAGGTGATGGCAGCCCTACACTTCTTTGCCATCGGTACCTTTCAACACACTGTGGCGTCTGCTGGTGGGATGTCACAGACCATGTTCAGCCGTGTGCTACGCGATGTTTTGGAGGCAATGTTGGGATTCCTGAACCAGTACATCTATTTCCCTAATCCTCAACAACTCACTGACGTCAAGAGTGACTTCTATGCCCGGGGAGGATGCCACATGTCATTGGCTCCATTGATGGGACACATGTGGCTTTGGTACCACCACAGGCACATGAGCAGGCATACAGGAACCGTAAACATTACCATTCGATCAATGCTCTGGTGGTATGTCTTGCAGATATGACCATCTCACATGTGTGTGCACGTTTCCCCGGTTCTGCACACGATGCCTACGTGATGAGGAGTAGTCGCATCCCGAGGATAATGTCACAGATGCCGAACCAGCGTGCCTGGCTTGTCGGTGGGTGCTGACTTTGTACCATTGTGTGTGTTCTGCAATGTTGTATTCCACCCTCTTTTCCAACTCAGCTAATGTGCAATTGTCTGTATGTAGGTGACTCCGGATACCCCAACATGCCGTGGTTGCTGACACCCCTCAGGAACCCTGTGACACCAGCCCAGATGCGCTACAATGAGGCACATGGTCGGACCAGGAGAGTGATCGAGCGGACATTTAGTCTCCTGAAGAGCCGCTTTCGCTGCCTGGACAAGACAGGAGGGGCCCTCCCATATGCCCCAGCAAAGGTGTGCAAGATTTTCATCGTCTGCTGCATGCTACACAACTTGGCAGTGCGGAAGGAGTTGCCTCTAATCCTGGATGACGATGACCAACATCCGCCACCTGTGGAGGATCCTGGCCTGGGCCACGATGCCAGTGATGATGATGATGATGATGATGATGGTGATGTCCACACACAGCTCATCACCAACTTCTTCAGCTGAATGTGAGTATCCAGAGATGTCATGTCAATGATTTGAGTTTGCATGATATGTGTTGGTGGTGCTCTGTTGCTGTTTGAGTGTGGCCATGTGCTACTTGACTGTATGCGTGCAGCGATGTGTCCTTACAGGTAGTCTGTACTCCCCAACAGTGTTGACATGCTAACTTGGTTTTGTGTAGGTATCTTGTGACATGTATTGGGCATGAGTATTGCAGTTCTGTCCTGTTCTTCAGTGCATTTGACTGTGTGTCATGTCTGTCCTACACAGGGTGCTTTCAGAGTCGTTTGGTCCACTCGGATCCCCCGACACCATGGTTCAACTTCCAGGGTGGAAGCAGTCGTTTCCCTACAGGTGATGTGCCCCACAGCCCTGGACTTTATTTCTTCTACAATTGTTGACTGTGTGGCCACAGCCACGTGGGATTACCTTGCATATGTGTGGAAACAACATGTTGCAAATGTGTATTAAACCTGTGCTTCACTTTGAGATGTGCGTTGTCTGTGGTCACACATCTGACTGACATTTGCTTACTGCACCTGTGGGCTAGTTAACACAGACTGTGAATAGATGTGGTGTCTGTGCATTCCACTGTATTTCCTGGCAACATCAGTGTAGGCGATGAGTCAGATGGCCCTGGTGTGTATGTGTTGTGTAGCCCTAGTGGTGTGTCTCCCTCATATGTGTCACGTCGCCATGACTCACATGACGGTGTTGAACATGCTGTAGCAGTTAGCATGCACAGTGTCATTTAGCAGATCATCATCTCTGTGAGAAGTTGGCCTGGCATATGCTGTCCACTAATTATAGTGGGCACCTTGCACCAGTCCAAACAACCCCTTATTGGAGATAGGTTAAAGACAACCTTATTGAAAGATATCCTAGTGGTAGCTATGGAGAGCAGCCTTCAGGCTAAGTCTTGAAGGAATGTAAAGCAGCTTGTTTTACCAGTCTATAATCTCTTGAGTGATCACCAGGTATATATTCAAAATATATGTATTTATTGCTAAACACACCCCTCTAGTCTCTTTATGAGGCTAGAGTTCAAGTACATAAGTTATAAGTTATTAAATCACAGTAATAGCACAAATACACGTTTGGGCCCTAGGGGCGTACCAAACCATATACCAATAAAGTGGTATGCGAACCACGACTGAACTAGACACTGAAGTGCTTGGACCACAAGGAACCACCCAAGGTAGTGACACAGGGGACCTACGGGAGACGCGTGCAGTGTAAATACACAACCGCGATACGCCGTTGACTTCTATGGAGAAAGTCGGGATCGGGAAAATAGAGAAAAGGGACACTTAAAAGATGACTAGGACAAAACCCTTTGAGATCTAGGACTTTGAAGAGTCTCTACCCACGGGAGCACCGGAGTACTCGTGTTACCTCACCCAGGGAAGCCGGGTGCATAGGTGCCTTTCGGGGTCGGGTTTCGTCGTCGATTCGAATGGCGATCTGCTGCAAAGTGCTGCTGGCGGCCAAGAGAAAAGTGTCCGGGTGGATCCAAGAGTGGATCGGAGTTCTGAAGAACCTGAAAGCAGAGGGGACAGAGTCTGGGTCACTAGCCAGTGACCAGGAAGGCGATGGACAGATGCCCACCGATGTCGAGTGCTTCAGGTGCGTTGATGGTTGTATTGACTCTTCAGCCACGAGGTCCAGGAGGCGTTGTCGGCGACCAGGAGCAGGATTCGGGCTGGTACACGATGTCTGTCGAGTGCTGAGGTGTCGGCGACCGGATTGGACCCAACAAGCCTTGGCAACGGCAAGTCTCGGTGAAGATGTAGATCGTCGATGGTGCAGACCAGCAAGGTCTGTGGAACTCACCCAGCGAGGGTAAGTGAGGGCAGGCCTGGAGCAACCAGGATGCCAAGTAAGAAAAGGATTGGCCTTCGTTAAGGGCTACTAGCCAACGGGCTAGCAACCACGAAGGAGCCTCGTGACGCCGCACGTGGATCTGGCTTACAGGACACTCGTGGAGTGGGGGCCAGTGATCTTCGGTGCAGGTGGTGCTGGAGGCTAGGGCTACTAGGAGCCCAAAGCACGACTTCTTGGGAGACCCAGAAGAGGATGCACTTGCAAATGTGCTCAGTGTCCAGGGGTCACGGTCTCAAGTCACCCACGATAGCCACGGGCCTCAGCTTTGCTGGGGACTCAGGGTAGCCTCGGGAAAGTCTGAGAATCCTCCTCTGGTGATGCGATGACTTCGGCGTCCGACGGGAGCTTCAGAAATGCGAACCGGACAGATGCTTCTTTGGTGCCTGCCAAGCAGGGGAGTCACTCCTTGACCCCAAGGGAGATTCTTCAGTCCTCTAATCGTGAGTAGAGCGTCGAAGGTCCAGGATTCAGTTTCAGAGTTTCGTCCAGGGATAATCTAAAGTCCTAAGGACTGGGTTCCTACTTTTATTCTAAAAATAGGGGTTGGACTACTCTGTGGCCCCACCTATGGGTGGGTCAAGGCCGAGGGGTGGCTACACCCCTTTCCCTTTGTCCAGTTCGCGCCAAAGCAGGGGCCGCAAGCCCCTGATCCGGTTTGAACTGGGGTATGCACAGGGACACCAAATGTGCCCCAGTGCAGGACTTCAAAGCACCCGAAAGTGCTCCCGCCCAGCCCCAATACACATTATCCTGTCTGGGGAGGTGGTCACACCTCCCTGGGACAGGAAACCTATTGTCCAGGCCTCCCCTGCCGGAGTTTCGTCCAGCAGCAGGAGGCCAGACTCGTGTCTGTGGCAGCAGCATCCATTTTGTGATGCCAGGGCTCTGGAAAGAAGTTACCGGACTAGTCAGAGTTAACATGTCTTTCATTCTAGAAGGGTGGAATGCTACCCCCGCTGCCAGAATTGGCGGGGGGGTAGTATTCCAAGATATTTGACACCAAACACGACATGTTTAGGTGCAGCCATTCCAAAGTTAGCATTTTACCGCGAGGATATAATGCGCTTAAGAGTATATGGTCAGGCTGCACTACAAACAGCATCAGAGATGGTCTCCGAACGCTGCAGAGGGGCCCTGCTCATGCAGGGGCACCCTCTCACATAGGAACCACGCACTCTGCCTTTAGGATTGATAAGGCCTGCCTTAGGAGTGACTTATAGGTTTATATGTGTGTATGTATTTCGTGATATAGGTAACCTATATCACAGTAAGGGGTGCATGCACCACCTTACCCAGGCTGCAGTAGCAGACCTGTGGTGTCAGTTTGGATGGCCTTCCAGGGGTGGCATAATACATGCTGCCGCCCCTGGCAGGCCTCTGAGGTACCTATGCCCTTGGTACATAGTATACCATATACTAGGGACTTATAAGGGCACTCCAGATCCCAATCAGTGATGTGCCTAAGGCACATGGAAACCATTTTAGAGAGGAAGCAGCTAGGCTGGGGTTCTGATTAGCAGGGCCCCAGCCAGACTAATGTCGAAAAACAGTGAAGCATCAGCAAAAAGTGGGGGTACCCATGTGAAGCAGATCCTACTCTCCTACACAACCCCCCAAATGTAGGGACATTAAACTAACCTTGCCCAGTTAAGTCTTCATGTTCTAAGTGGAAATACCTAGAGAGTCCATCTGCATTCGCATGGTTACTCCCAGGCCTATGTTCCACTGTAAAGTCCATCCCCTGTAGGGAAATGGACCACCTAAGCAGTTTGGGGTTTTCACCCTTCATTTGTTTTAGCCATAAGAGGGGCTTATGGTGTGTCTGAACCAAGAAGTGTGTACCAAACAAGTATGGCCTCAACTTCTTCAGAGCCCAGACCACAGCAAAGGCCTCCCTCTCTATGGCTGACCAACGTTTCTCTCTAGGGGTCAGCCTTCTGCTAATAAAAGCTACTGGCTGATCCTGACCTTCTTCATTCAATTGTGACAGTACAGCCCCTACCCCCAATTCAGATGCATCAGTTTGAACAATGAACTTCTTGGAGTAATCAGGACTCTGCAGAATTGGAGCAGTGCACATGGCCTGCTTGAGGTCATCAAATGCCTTTTGACAGCTAACTGTCCACTGAACCTTTTTGGGCATTTTCTTAGAAGTTAAGTCATTCAGGGGTGTCACTATTGATCCATACCCCTTGACAAATCTCCTATAGTACCCAGTCAGGCCTAAGAAGGCTCTCACCTGAGTCTGGGTAGTGGGAGCAGTCCAGTCCATGATGGTCTGGATCTTGCTCTGCAAAGGTTGAACCTGGCCTCCACCCACAAGGTGGCCCAGGTACACAACCTGACTCTGCCCTATCTGGCACTTAGTGGCCTTGATAGTCAGGCCTGCCTTTTGCAGGGCCTGTAAAACATTCCTGAGGGGGACCAGGTGATCCTCCCAGGTGGAGCTAAAGACAGCAATATCATCTAGATATACTGCACTATAGGCTTCCAGTCCTGTGAGAACTGTATTCACCAACCTCTGGAAAGTGGCAGGTGCATTCTTCAGACCAAAGGGCATTACCACAAATTGATAATGTCCACTAGGGGTCGAAAATGCTGTTTTGGGCTTTGCAGTATCAGCTAGTCTGATCTGCCAGTAGCCAGCTGTTAGGTCAAATGTGCTGAGATATTTGGCAGAGGCCAAAGTATCTATGAGCTCATCTGCCCTGGGTATTGGATGGGCATCAGTCCTAGTGACTGCATTGAGACCCTGTAGTCCACACAAAACCTCATCTCTCTTTTTCCACCACTGGTGTGAGGTTTCGGTACAAGGACCACTGGACTAGCCCAAGGGCTATCTGAGGGTTCAATAGCTCCCAATTCCAACATTTTCTGGACTTCAGTCCTGATACAGTCCCTGACATGGTCAGGTTGCCTATAAATCTTGTTTTTAATAGGCAGACTGTCCCCAGTGTCCACTTCATGAGTGCACCAGGTGGTCTGACTGGGTGTCAGTGAAAACATATGTCTAAACTGATTGAGGACTTGCCTGCAATCAGTTTGTTGCTGGGTAGTGAGGCTGCCTGCCAAGGCTACACCATCAACTGACCCATCGTCAGGGTTCTGTGAGAGCAGGTCAGGGAGTGGGTCACTCTCTTCCTCCTGCCCTTCATCAGTAGCCATGAGCAAGCCCATGTCTGCCCTGTCCACATATGGTTTTAACCTGTTGACATGGAGAACCCTGTGGGGACTCCTGGGTGTTCCTAGGTCCACTAAGTAAGTGACCTCACCCTTCTGCTCAACAATAGTGTGGGGTCCACTCCATTTATCTTGGAGAGCTGCTGGGGCCACTGGCTCCAACACCCACACCTTCTGTCCTGGCTGGTAAACAGTCAGAACAGCCTTTTGGTCATGCCAGGCCTTCTGAAGTTCCTGGCTAGCCTCAAGGTTTTTGGTTGCCTTTTTCATGTACTCAGCCATCCTGGAGCGGAGACCAAGTACATAGTCCACTATATCTTGCTTTGGGGGCTTGAGAGGTAACTCCCATCCTTCCTTCACCAAGCACAGTGGACCCCTCACAGGGTGGCCAAACAGAAGTTCAAAAGGGCTGTAACCAACCCCCTTCTGAGGCACCTCCCTATATGCGAATAAAAGGCAGGGCAAGAGTATGTCCCATCTACGCCTAAGCTTTTCTGGGAGCCCTATAATCATGCCCTTCAAGGTTTTGTTGAATCTCTCAACTAAACCATTGCATTGTGGGTGATAGGGTGTGGTGAACTTATAAGTCACTCCACACTCCTTCCACATTGCTTTTAAGTACCCAGACATGAAGTTAGCACCCCTGTCTGAGACTACCTCCTTAGGAAAGCCCACTCTTGAGAAAATTCCCAGGAGGGCCCTTGCCACCACAGGTGCTGTAGTGGTCCTGAGGGGAATAGCTTCTGGGTACCTGGTGGCATGATCCACTACCACCAGGATAAACCTGTGCCCAGAGGCTGTTTGGGGATCCATGGGACCAACAATGTCAATCCCTACCCTTTCAAAGGGCACCCCCACCACAGGTAGTGGTATCAGGGGGCCTTTGTAGTGCTACCTGCTTTGCCACTGGCTTGGCAGGTTACACAGGAGCGACAAAACTCCTTACTGTCTTCAGACATGTGGGGCCAGTGAAAGTGAGGGACAATTCTGTCCCAAGTCTTGTTCTGGCCCAGGTGACCTGCTAAGGGAATATCATGGGCTAGGGTCAATAGGAAGCCCCTGAACTTCAAAGGTATTACCAACCTCCTGGTAGCACCAGGCTTGGGGTCTCTACTCTCTGAGTACAGGAGTCCATCATCCCAATACACTGTATGGGGACCACTAGCTTTCCCAGCAGCCTCAGCAGCAGCTTGCTGTCTGAGGGGTTCAAGGGAGGGGCAGCTCTGCTGCTCCTGGCTCAGATCTGCCCTAGAAGGTCCCCTGTCCCCAAGAACTCAACCTGGTCAGGTTCAAGTTCCTCTGGGACAGTTCCTTCTTCAGGGCTGAGATCATCCCCCTCAAGGGACTGATCTTCCTCCTGAGCCAAGGGGAAGGCACTGCCTTAACCCTACTACTCCTCCTCTTGGAAGGCACTTGGTCCATTCTTCCAGAATCCAAGGCCTGTTCAGTGCTAGACATTTTGGCCTGTGACCTGGTCACAGCAAACACATCTGCAGGGATCCCCAGCATTTCTGCATGGGTCCTGAGCTCCACTTCTGCCCAAGCAGAAGTCTCTAAGTCATTGCCAAGCAAGCATTCGACTGGTAGGTTTGCACTTACCACAACCTTCTTAAGGCCAGTTACCCCTCCCCAGGAGAAGTTAACAACTGCCAGAGTATGGTCTGTTCTGACATTGCTAGCATTGGTCACTTGGTACATCTCACCAAGCATAACTTGCCCAGGAAGCACAAGGTCTTGTGTCACCATTGTGACACTTGCCCCTGTGTCCCTAAATGCCAAAGCCTCACGTCCATTAATTAAAGGCTGTTGTCTGTACTTGCCCAGATTACTGGGACTCACAGTGGAGGTCACATCCATGCCTCCATCACAGACTAACACAGCCTGAGTCAGTTCTCTGACTAAGTCAGAGCCCAACTCAGTTCCCAGGGTGAACCCTACTAAACCCTTTGCTGGAGCACTTCCACCAACTGTACTAGGGGGAACAGGTGCCTTAGGGGCATTGGTGGGTGCTGGACTGGAGTCTTTGGACTTGGTGCAATCACTGGTCCAGTGGGTCTTTTGCTTACAGACCTTGCACCATGGTTTTCTTTGGCCTTTCCCTTTGGTAGACTGTGAATCCCCACCAGAAGAAGATTTTTGGGGGCCTGATGAAGACTTTTGATCTTTACCCTTCTCCCCACCCTTGTCAGAGTTTTTAGCATCTTGCTTCTTGGTTTCCCCACCTTGGTTCTGTACCTTCTGCTTCACCCTGGTCCTGACCCATTTGTCTGCCTTCTTTCCCAATTCTTGGGGAGAGGTCAGATCAGAGTCTACCAGGTATTGATGCAACAGCTGATTTTGACAGTTATTAAGAATCTGCTCCCTCATTATCAGATTGTACAATCCTGAGAAGTCACACACCTTACTGCCCATCAACCAGCCTTCCAGAGCCTTGGCAGAACAATCCACATAGTCTACCCAGTCTTGAGTCTGTGCTTTTTGGGTGTCTCTGAACTTCAACCTGTACTGTTCAGTGGTTAGGCCAAACCCATCAATAAGAGCACTCTTCAAGACCTTGTAATTATCAGCATCCTCCTCTCTAACAGTGAGGAGCTTATCTCTACCTTTGTCAGCAAAGGAGAGCCACAAGATTGCTGCCCACTGCTCCTGAGGGACCTTCTGTACTTTACAGGCCCTCTCTAATGCAGTTATCCATTTGTGGATATCATCCCCACTCTGGTAGGGAGGGACAATCTTGCTCAGGTTCCTATGGTCATAGGACCTTTCCCTGTCTCTAGGGACATGGCTGCCACCATGGGACTCTAGTCCCAACTTTCTTCTCTCTCTAAGGAGATCTAGGGATTCCCTATCTAAAGCCAATTGCTTTTTTCTGATTTCCAGCTGAGTTTCCTCATACTGGACCAGTCTGTCTCTCCTCTCATGAGAGGATTCCCTCCTGTGAGAGGAGACAGAGCTCCCTATAGAGGTGCCAGAGTGGTTAGACTCCTGAGAAGGAGATCTAGACTTTCTGGGCACACTCTTAATCCTTCCTGGGGGGACAAAGAGGGTGTCATCCTGATCATCCTCATCATCGTCCACAGGAGGGATTGGGTTATCCAGGTCAGGGTCATTGTCACCCTCCTGGCCAGTTTCAGAGGGGGGGCTGGGGGTATTGGTACCCCTGGCGTCCTCCTCTTCTCCTGCCCCACCCTCAGCTCCTACCCCTTCAGTCCCTACAGGCTTACTAAGGTCATAAGCCACCAACAACTCCTTGAGGTGTTGGGTGGTGGGGCTTTGGCCTGTCCTTATTTTTCTCAAGTTACATAAAGCTCTCAATTCCAAGAATGGGAGTGTATCATACTTGGAGGGTGGAAGCTCAATGGCTTCCTGCAAGGATTCTTTGGATCCTCCCCTTAAAGACATTACTAGTGTGGTGTGGTGTATGCACTACCTACTCTAGTGTGGCCTACTAAACTCTCTTGAGTTGTAGAAAGGGTTGTGCTATCCCTTAACACACAACTCTAAGTTCAGTAGAACTTACTGTATTCTAAGCTTAAATTATATGTACCTTAGGTACCTTTAGTGGTTTTCAGTTGATCAATTCAATTGAGATTATCTGGTAAAACAATAGCAAGCTGGAATCCCACACGCTGCACACCAATGTGAGAAGTTGGCCTGGCATATGCTGTCCACTAATTATAGTGGGCACCTTGCACCAGTCCAAACAACCCCTTATTGGAGATAGGTTAAAGACAACCTTATTGAAAGCTATCCTAGTGGTAGCTATGGAGAGCAGCCTTCAGGCTAAGTCTTGAAGGAATGTAAAGCAGCTTGTTTTACCAGTCTATAATCTCTTGAGTGATCAAATGAAAGAGCACCACACCAGGTATATATTCAAAATATATGTATTTATTGCTAAACACACCCCTCTAGTCTCTTTATGAGGCTAGAGTTCAAAGTACATAAGTTATAAGTTATTAAATCACAGTAATAGCACAAATATACGTTTGGGCCCTAGGGGCGTACCAAACCATATACCAATAAAGTGGTATGCGAACCACGACTGAACTAGACACTAGGCCTAGAGCCTCTAGAAGTGCTTGGACCACAAGGAACCACCCAAGGTAGTGACACAGGGGACCTACGGGAGACGCGTGCAGTGTAAATACACAACCGCGATACGCCGTTGACTTCTATGGAGAAAGTCGGGATCGGGAAAATAGAGAAAAGGGACACTTAAAAGATGACTAGGACAAAACCCTTTGAGATCTAGGACTTTGAAGAGTCTCTACCCACGGGAGCACCGGAGTACTCGTGTTACCTCACCCAGGGAAGCCGGGTGCATAGGTGCCTTTCGGGGTCGGGTTTCGTCGTCGATTCGAATGGCGATCTGCTGCAAAGTGCTGCTGGCGGCCAAGAGAAAAGTGTCCGGGTGGATCCAAGAGTGGATCGGAGTTCTGAAGAACCTGAAAGCAGAGGGGACAGAGTCTGGGTCACTAGCCAGTGACCAGGAAGGCGATGGACAGATGCCCACCGATGTCGAGTGCTTCAGGTGCGTTGACGGTCGTCTTGACTCTTCAGCCACGAGGTCCGGGAGGCGTTGTCGGCAATCAGGAGCAGGATTCGGGCTGGTACACGATGTCTGTCGAGTGCTGAGGTGTCGGCGACCGGATTGGACCCAACAAGCCTTGGCAACGGCAAGTCTCGGTGAAGATGTAGATCGTCGATGGTGCAGACCAGCAAGGTCTGTGGAACTCACCCAGCGAGGGTAAGTGAGGGCAGGCCTGGAGCAACCAGGATGCCAAGTTAAAAAAGGATTGGCCTTCGTTAAGGGCTACTAGCCAACGGGCTAGCGACCGCGAAGGAGCCTCGTGACGCCGCACGTGGATCTGGCTTACAGGACACTCGTGGAGTGGGGGCCAGTGATCTTCGGTGAAGTTGGTGCTGGAGGCTAGAGCTACTCGGAGCCCAAAGTACGACTTCTTGGGAGACCCAGAAGAGGATGCACTTGCAAATGTGCTCGTTGTCCAGGGGTCACGGTCTCAAGTCACCCACGATAGCCACGGGCCTCAGCTTTGCTGGGGACTCAGGGTAGCCTCGGCAAAGTCTGAGAATCCTCCTCTGGTGATGCGATGACTTCGGCGTCCGACGGGAGCTTCAGAAATGCGAACCGGACAGATGCTTCTTTGGTGCCTGCCAAGCAGGGGAGTCACTCCTTGACCCCAAGGGAGATTCTTCAGTCCTCTAATCGTGAGTAGAGCGTCGAAGGTCCAGGATTCAGTTTCAGAGTTTCGTCCAGGGATAATCTAAAGTCCTAAGGACTGGGTTCCTACTTTTATTCTAAAAATAGGGGTTGGACTACTCTGTGGCCCCACCTATGGGTGGGTCAGGGCAGAGGGGTGGCTACACCCCTTTCCCTTTGTCCAGTTCACGCCAAAGCAGGGGCCGCAAGCCCCTGATCCGGTTTGAACTGGGGTATGCACAGGGACACCAAATGTGCCCCCAGTGCAGGACTTCAAAGCACCCGAAAGTGCTCCCGCCCAGCCCCAATACACATTATCCTGTCTGGGGAGGTGGTCACACCTCCCTGGGACAGGAAACCTATTGTCCAGGCCTCCCCTGCCGGAGTTTCGTCCAGCAGCAGGAGGCCAGACTCGTGTCTGTGGCAGCAGCATCCATTTTGTGATGCCAGGGCTCTGGAAAGAAGTTACCGGACTAGTCAGAGTTAACATGTCTTTCCCTCTAGAAGGGTGGAATGCTACCCCCGCCACCAGAATTGGCGGGGGGGTAGTATTCCAAGATGTTTGACACCAAACACGACATGTTTAGGTGCAGCCATTCCAAAGTTAGCATTTTACCGCGAGGATATAATGCGCTTAAGAGTATATGGTCAGGCTGCACTACAAACAGCATCAGAGATGGTCTCCGAACGCTGCAGAGGGCCCTGCTCATGCAGGGGCACCCTCTCACATAGGAACCACGCACTCTGCCTTTAAGATTGATAAGGCCTGCCTTAGGAGTGACTTATAGGTTTATATGTGTGTATGTATTTCGTGATATAGGTAACCTATATCACAGTAAGGGGTGCATGCACCACCTTACCCAGGCTGCAGTAGCAGACCTGTGGTGTCAGTTTGGATGGCCTTCCAGGGGTGGCATAATACATGCTGCAGCCCCTGGCAGGCCTCTGAGGTACCTATGCCCTTGGTACATAGTATACCATATACTAGGGACTTATAAGGGCACTCCAGATCCCAATCAGTGATGTGCCTAAGGCACATGGAAACCATTTTAGAGAGGAAGCAGCTAGGCTGGGGTTCTGATTAGCAGGGCCCCAGCCAGACTAATGTCGAAAAACAGTGAAGCATGTGAAGCAGATCCTACTCTCCTACAATCTCCATGACAGAAACAACATTGGAATCACAACAGAGGCAAGTATGGTGTATTAGTGATTTTATTTACATACATGTGTGGGGACAGTGCACAGGATGGTGGGTGCTGTACATTGGGATTGTAATCCAAAGTTCCCAGATGAGTTGGAAGTGTTGGTAGCAGAAATGTCCTGAGTAAAGTCCACAGTCATCTGATACATTGGTCCAACTTAAACTCCCCATGTCATGTGAGAGAGTTGGGTTGCATTTGACAGGGTGAACAGTTTGCACACAAAGGTGGAATTCCAGAACAGGTGTTGGGTTCCTGGGGGATATACATGGCCATCGGCCTCTCAGTTCTCCTTCCTCGGACGACCCCTCTTCTTTGGGGGGGGACCCTCACGTGCAGGCTGCTGCAGTGCAGAGGACTCTCTGCCAGAGTCATCCTCCCTCCCTGTGGCAGTTGCAGTTGTTGCGGCACCAGATGTTGTGGGCACACAGGGAGGTGTGGCCATGTTGGTGCTAATCTGGTGGAGGCATGTCAATATGTCCCTATGCACCGCTGTCAGTTCTTGCAATGTGTTCCACTTGGACTCCATGCCAGCCATGTGTGTCTCCACACATGACATGTGTGTCTCCACACGGGACATGTGTGAGTCCAAGCGGGCATGATGGGCAGCCTGCTGCTGTTGAATGTCCTTGAGGATCCCCACTACCTGGCTGACATCTCCGGTGCTATTCTGGTATGCATCAGCAATGCGTACCAGTTGTGGGTCATCATGCAGTCCAGACCCCTCTGCAATCAGTGACCTCTGCCTACCACCCCTCCCACCACCCCTGGCCACACGTGCGGTACCTGCAGTGGCACGCACAGGTGACCCTAGGCCCCCTTGGGGGTTGGTACTGGGGTTGTTGTCCGTTGCTTCACGGTGGGCCGGGGTCACTGTGCTGTTGTCATTGGTGGTCCTTGGTCTGTCCGTGTCGGCGGGGGTGGTCTGTGTGTTGGCAGTTGTTGGAGGAGTGGGTGCAGGTGGTGCAGATGGTGGTCCTGCTGGTGCTGCATGATGACTCACACCGGAGGTGCCAGGTAGGTCTTCGCCATCCGAGGAGGGCAGAGGCTGTTCCACACCAGAGAGCTCAGGGTCACCCGGAGCCTGGGACAGGGACTCCTCATTGTCTGCTGCTGTGTCCCCATCATCACCTGTTTTTGGAAGAGACACACAATGTATGTTATGTTTCTACAGGCATCAATGGTTCAAACACCTGACAGTTGTGACTGTACCTCTGGATGCGGGCCTGTACATTGCATTGTCCTAAGTTGTCACAGTCAGAGGTTGGTATTGGTGTAGCACATTGTCCTGCCAACCTGAAGCATTTCAATGTGAATGTTGAGGTGTGTGCATGGCCAGCATTGGTGGTATTTTGTTGATATCCGGCCCTCCTTCTCCCCCCAGCCCAGTTATCCCACCATGAAGCATGCCACCGTTGCAGTGGGTGCAGGTTGACTCTCAGGATGTCAGTCAGTGGTGTCCTGCTGTTGGTTGGTGCCCAGTTCCCAGCAGGGCCTTGTGCTCCCCACAACAGAGCACCAGTGTCAGACATCTTTGAAGTGGCTTTTCACTCCCTGTGAGGTGTGCATGCTTCAGTGTGAGCTTGCTGGGCCATGCGGGTGGGGGATGTTGATCTGTGACTACCACTCCCATCATGCTATTGCCTACACCCCCTTCCCAGCATGCCCATACTTCCTTCCTTTTGACTCTGCTTCCCTGTGGGGTAGTGTGCCTGTGCTGACAGGATGGCTGACAGTGTTGTCCTGGCGTTAGTTTGGCTGCAAGTCCCAAAAGTGTCCCTGTGCTTCACACAGCATAACCCAGGGTGGTGGTTCTTTGTGGGATATTTAATTAGAGTGTGAGGCAATGCATTCTCCCAGGTGAGTTGTGTGGAGTTTGTGTTAAGGGTGTGTGTGAGGAGAGCTGCTGGTAACTATGGTCAGTGCTGTCAGTCCTCCTTCCCACCCAGCCAGATATCCCACCATGGAACGTGCTTCCATTGCAGGGAGTGCAAGTTGGCTTTCAGGATGTCAGTCAGTGGTGTCCTGCTGTTGGTTGGTGCCCAGTTCCCAGCAGGACCTTGTGCTCCCCACAGCAGTACCCAGTGTCAGCCATCTTGTCAGTTCTTTTCCACTCCCTGTGATGTGAGCATGGTTCAGAGTGGTGTTGATGGGCCAATTGTGAGGGTGACCAATATCTGTGACTACCACTCCCATCATGCTATTGCCTACACCCCCTTCCCAGCATGCCCATACTTCCTTCCTTTTGACTCTGCTTCCCTGTGGGGTAGTGTGCCTGTGCTGACAGGATGGCTGACAGTGTTGTCCTGGCGTTAGTTTGGCTGCAAGTCCCAAAAGTGTCCCTGTGCTTCACACAGCATAACCCAGGGTGGTGGTTCTTTGTGGGATATTTAATTAGAGTGTGAGGCAATGCATTCTCCCAGGTGAGTTGTGTGGAGTTTGTGTTAAGGGTGTGTGTGAGGAGAGCTGCTGGTAACTATGGTCAGTGCTGTCAGTCCTCCTTCCCACCCAGCCAGATATCCCACCATGGAACGTGCTTCCATTGCAGGGAGTGCAAGTTGGCTTTCAGGATGTCAGTCAGTGGTGTCCTGCTGTTGGTTGGTGCCCAGTTCCCAGCAGGACCTTGTGCTCCCCACAGCAGTACCCAGTGTCAGCCATCTTGTCAGTTCTTTTCCACTCCCTGTGAGGTGTGCATGCTTGAGTGTGAGCTTGCTGGGCCATGCGGGTGGGGGATGTTGAGCTGTGACTACCACTCCCATCATGCTATTGCCTACACCCCCCTTCCCAGCATGCCCATACTTCCTTCCTTTTGAGTGGACTTCACTGTGTGTGAGTGTGACAGCAATGGCAAGATGGCTGACAGTGGTGTCCTGTTGTTGGTTGGTGCCCAGTTCCCAGCAGGGCCTTGTGCTCCCCACAACAGAGCACCAGTGTCAGACATCTTTGATGTGGCTTTTCACTCCCTTTGAGGTGTGCATGCTTGAGTGTGAGCTTGCTGGGCCATGCAGGTGGGGGATGTTGAGCTGGGGATGATGAGGATCAGGAGACTCCCATCATGCTATTGCCTACACCCCCCTTCCCAGCATGCCCATACTTCCTTCCTTTTGACTCTGCTTCCCTGTGGGGTAGTGTGCCTGTGCTGACAGGATGGCTGACAGTGTTGTCCTGGCGTTAGTTTGGCTGCAAGTCCCAAAAGTGTCCCTGTGCTTCACACAGCATAACCCAGGGTGGTGGTTCTTTGTGGGATATTTAATTAGAGTGTGAGGCAATGCATTCTCCCAGGTGAGTTGTGTGGAGTTTGTGTTGAGGGTGTGTGTGAGAGGAGCTGCTGGTAACTATGGTCAGTGCTGTCAGTCCTCCTTCCCACCCAGCCAGATATCCCACCATGGAACGTGCTTCCATTGCAGGGAGTGCAAGTTTGCTTTCAGGATGTCAGTCAGTGGTGTCCTGCTGTTGGTTGGTGCCCAGTTCCCAGCAGGGCCTTGTGCTCCCCACAGCAGTACCCAGTGTCATCCATCTTGTCAGTTCTTTTCCACTCCCTGTGATGTGAGCATGGTTCAGAGTGGTGTTGATGGGCCAATTGTGAGGGTGAGCAATATCTGTGACTACCACTACCATCATGCTATTGGCTACACTGACTTCACCAGCATACACAGAATTCCTTCCTTTCAGTGAGCTTCCCGTGAGGTGGTGTTCTGGTGGTGGCAAAATGTCTGACAGTGTTTGTTGGTTAGATTTATGCGGCTGCCTTGCTCTATTTGTTGTTGGGTTTGTACATGTCATGACACAGTTACATTTCACTTTGGGATGGCAGGTATTGTGTTTGTCTAACTGACATACACATCTTGGGATGATTCTGTTTTGGTTACTGTGGCTTTTCTGAAGGTGCATGGTTTGACTATCCCCTTGACAGTGAAGTGTGTGTATTGTCACACGATATTGGGTATATTGGTTGTGTACTCACCAGGCTCTGGGATGTTTGATAGTCCATGTACGCTCTCTGGAGGTAGGATGGCCCGCACCTTCTCCTCCCAGGGCCTGAGGTATACTGGTTTGGCAGGAGGGCCACTGCCGGTGCGCTGACTCAGGGTGTAATCCTTCTTGAGTAGGGCCTTCACCCTCCAGCGCACATCATACCACCTGTTCTGGATGTCTTCCTTTGTGCGCAAACATGGTGATTGTGTGTTCACCCTGTCGATGATCCTCTCCCACATCTTGGTTTTCTGCGACATGGGGGTCTGTTGGACCAGTGTACCAAACAATTGTGGCTCTACCCTGAGGATTTCATCTACCAACACTTCCAATTCACTGTCTAGGAACTTTGGATTCTTCTTTGGGGGCATGGTGATGGGTGGTGGTGGGAATTGGTGTGTGTGTGAGTGTGCAAGTGAGGGTAGGTGTGTGTAGGTTTTGCTGGGTGTATGTGAGGGTGCTATTAGGGAGTTGCTAATTGTGTGTGGCTTGTGTGATGGATGAGTTGTGGGTGTGTCTGTGGTTGCTGTCTGATGGTGTTCTGTGCTGGCAGGTCATTTGGATTTGCAAAGGATCATGGTAGGGATTTGTGGCCTTTATATGGGTGGAGTTGTGGGTGTGTCTTTGTTCCATTTCCCCCCCCCCAGTATTTATTGACTTTGTCATTGCTTGTTTGGCCCTTTTTTTTGTATTTTTTCATTTGTAGTTTTGGTGCATGTAGGAGACGTTCTCCTGACCGAGTCGGACGCTGCAGTTGGCTCGTGCGAGCTTCTCCGAGTCTTTCAGGCTGTGTTTTCTGTGGGGTGTACGCGTCGGTCGCGGAGTATTGGGTTGCTTCGGCTCCGTTTTGTATGCGTGTTGGTCGTACGGCTTGAGCTCCGTGCGACTCGGTTTAGTTTTACACGCATTGCATCGTACTGCACAGGTCGGAGTTCGCTGGTACTTTTCTGTTGGCTTCATTCCTGCTGCGTGTCGGTCGGTTCGAATCGTGTGTTTTTCCGGCCGGGTAGCTGGTTTCCGTGCGGTTCGGTCGCTCGGATTGTGTTCTGTACGAGTCGGTCGTGTTCCACGTGCATTGCATCGTACTAGGCGGATCGGGCAGCGCCGATGCGTGTCGGTCGGACTAAATTCCCGTACCGAGTCGGTCGGTACGTTTTCCGGCCCGAATCAGAATCGGCCCCTATGTCTTGAAATGCGACATCTGTCAGCAGATAAAAGGCTCCACCGTAACACGCCCAGCGCAGACACCATTACTGAAATCAGACAAACCTCTCGCATGTGTGTATTTGGACCACTGCGGACCCTTACAATCGGATGGGTCCAAGAAATATATCATGGTTGCAGTGGATTCCTGCTCTAGATTCCTATGGGTTTGGCCTCAGCGCTCGGCTGACGCTCGAACTGTTATAAAAGATTTGCAAGTCTTTAACGGCACATACGCAGTTGGCACGTTACATTCTGACCGTGGTCCGGCGTTTAGCTCTCGGGCTTACAAAGAGGCCATGGAAGGAATGGGCGTAGCATTGCGGTACTCCTCTCCGTATCATCCCGAGGGAAATTCTGTTGTGGAAAGGAAAAACCGAGACTTAAAGCAATCTTTAACAGCTAGGTTATTAGGCAAGGGCGGTAGATGGGTCGATCACCTTTATGGGGTGCAGCGCGCGCTCAATAATCAGCCAAGAAGCTCTCTTGGAGGTGTCACTCCTTACGAGTGAAAGAAAGAAGATGGTGGCGTACGACATCAGCCTGGGTACAGTGACCCAGATGTAAGCACCTGGCTGATGCTTACAGAAGGTGCAGGTCCGAGTGAACAGCAACCGTTGATGGGACAGCATTAACTCTCAACCTCAGTAAGTCCCAACACAAGTTATGACACTGCAGTGTTCCTGAAACCGCTATTCGATAAGGCCAAAAAGCAGAATATTGGTGCCAGATGGAACGCATGGATTGAAACGTTCGATGATTTCATAGATGCCCTGGAAGAAGTAGATGAAAAAAAGGTCAGCAAATACTTAAAGAACCTTGCAGGTGATGGAGTGAAAGAAGTGATAAAGAAAATATCACAAGTTGACGAAATATCATACCGTCAAATCAAGGAAACGTTGGAAGACAAGTTCAATCCAATGCCAATAGGGGAGAGGAGTTGGTCTAACGGCTAGGGCGGTCGACCGCGAATCTGGGGAACTGGGTTTGAGTCTCGGCCATGACGCTGAACATCCTGTGATTCTGGGCAAATCACTTAATCTCCCCGTGCCTAACAAAAATGAATGTGTCCTCATGTAACGCAACTGGTGCTATGTAAAGTGCTCTGATACCCGATACCTTCGGGTCAAGTTCGCGCTATATAAAACTCTGTAAAAAAAAATGTTAAATGCCGAATGTCAACTAGGAAAGATACATTTTCAACCAGTAAAGACATCGAGCTGATGAAACGATGGATGAGTTTGTCAAAAGACTTGATACCCTCATCAAGAATTGCAAATTCAGTGAATTCAATTACAAAGAAGCCATACGTCTTAATAATCGATGGGTGACTCTCCGATTTATTCAGACAACGCATGCTGAGAGAGACGCTCAGTCTAGAAAAGGTACTCATGGCTGCGAGAGATGAGGAATGTGCAGATCGATTGGCTGCTGATATGGAAGCTGGAACAACCCAGAGTGAATCACGTTGATAATAAACACAAAATGGAGGCCCAGAAGACAATCTCTCAGAAGAAAAAGAAATTGTGTTTCCGATGTGGATTCTCGTTTCCACATAAAGGTAAATGTCTTGCCATTGGACAGATATGCAAAGGTTGTGGGAGAGAAAATCACTTCTTAATGGTCTACAAAGCAAAAGAGAAACTAAGTACGTCACGATGAGAAGAGAAAATGGGCACCAGAGGTTCCAGAAGCATTCTAGCCACGCCCACAAGACCAAACGGCAACATCAATTGAGATAAGTAGAGACTAAACAAAGTTCATCATCATCAAAGTCATCTTCCAAAGGCTCTTCAGTGTCATCATCCATTGACAGTGAAGAATATGGGGGTGCAATGGTGACGTCGACGACAGAAAAACCTGCACATGTAGGATTGGCTGCTTGCAAAGACGAACACAAATCAAAGAGAGATTGCCACATGAAAAGACCCAACTCATTTGGCCGATGCCCCAAGATCATGCTAAAGGTGAATGGCTGCCCTACAACTTTCATTATAGACAGTGGTGAATCGATCAACATCATGCCAGCAGAAAAATACAACAAACTGTCTCCGGTACGACGTCTAACACCATCGAAAACAAAGGTGTACACATGGACTGCTTCTATGCCATTACAAAGTCCAAGGTTATTTGTATCGAACATGAGGCATAAGAAAATGACAGTGCAAGCACCAATTCAAGCTCTCCATGGTACTTCGTCAAGTGCATGTATACTCAGTTTTAGCACTCCTGCTGACATGGGACTTGTTGGAAACGGGGTTACCGAGACCGTTATGGTAGCATGGCGCAAAGCGGGGAAAGGCACGCGAAGGCAATGTGTAAGGCAGTTGTGCAGCACACTCTCACATTAACTCAGAAATGCGACGCAATAACCGGACACCACACCAGGCTTGTATAAGTAACAATCAGGTTCCTTTATATTGATCAAGATGGCATTCAATTATTCAAATTATACATTCGGGTAACTAGTGCGCGTTCATTTAAAAAGACCCTTCACAATTCTGGCCACTAAAAGGCCGCATTAAAATCACAGCACCACTGCTCATTCGGGTGCTCTTTACCAACTAGGGCCTAGAACAGGCGCAACACGGTTTATACATCAACATATATACAGTAGGCCTAGGTACTCTATACAGCCTATGATACACTAGGCGGGAGGGAATCCTACAGGGAACCCCTCAACATGTCCAGCAGCTGGGGGCTACCAAAAGGGGGGACTCCTTTATCTCCCGGGGAGGCTACTCTATAGTAGGTGCTTGGCCTTGGGTATTATGGTCAATATAGGCCCCTCCCTCTGTAATCCCTCTTCAAGGGTGGCCCCCGGCCCCAGGGGCTTAACCTAGAGCCCTAGGGGCCTCCTGGGCTCACCTGCGGTGTTGTGGCTGGCTGTGGGGCCTTACGGCGCTTCTTCTCTGGCCCGGCCCTCTGTGGTGGGGGCGGGGCCCGGCGCGAGTCTCGCGGCCCTCCGGCCGGTGCTGATTTGCCTTCTCGAGGCTCTTGTGCCTCTCGCGTGGTGGTTCCCTTTGTTGGGGGGCCGGTATGCCCCTCTTCCGGCCCCCGTGGAGTCAGGGGAGTGAGTGGGGACTCGGAGCGGGAGCCGGCAGTCCCTGTAGACGGCTCCGGCCTCCCGCGCAGACACCCGCAAGTCCTCCTCACCTCCGGACGTGCTGGGGGCGTTGCTCTCGGCGGCGCCCAATCCTGGCGCGGCGGCGATTCTTCACGGGGCTCCCGTTGGCAGTGGAGCCCCGGGGACGTCCTCCCGATTGGCTCCGGCTGAGCCAATCGCGTCGCGGCCTTCTCTGCTTCCGGGGCTCCCGTTGGTAGTGGAGCCCCTCTGACGTCGTTGAGCTCGGCTCCGCTGGGCCAATCACGTCGCGGCCTTCGGTGGTTGCCTGGCAACGCCCTCTTCTCCGGCGATTGGCTTTGGCAGGCCAATCCCGTCGCGGCCTTTTCGGGGCGCGACCTGTGACGCGGTCAGCGTCCCCGGCTCCTCGGCGACAGCGTCCACGGGCCGGAAGGCCGCAGCAGGCCTCAGTTGAATTCACGCGGCCCTCGGGCTGCGGCGGTGTTCTTCTTGGCCGCGCTGGCAGCGGCAGGGGTCTCGGGCCCGGCGGTGACTTTTGGGGGATTTCGGTGAGGGCGCGGACGGCGCCCTCACCACAGCTATGAATAGGGGAGAGATCTCCCTGCCTCAGTTCCCTTCTTCCAGCGGCGGCGGCCGCGGCGGTGATCCGGTCACCAGGTCAGTGACCAAAAGGGGGGTCAAGTTCTCTCCACACTTGGGGGTTGCAGCGCAGGCGCGCTGACAGCCTTATGCTCAGGCTGTGTAAGGATGGTTCTTGGGGGACAGTCCAGCTGTCTGTATAGGTAGATAGGGGTGGAGGCCTAGCGCTTAGGACGCAGCGCTTCGCCTCCTGATCCCCTCTCACTGGTTTTCACTTTCTAGTCCTGAAATTCTTGGATGCAGCAAAGTCTCTTTATGAACAGGGGGGGGGGTGGTGAGTTGGTGATTCTTGGAGGGGTTGATGTGCCTCCTGGCACGCTGGAGATGGTTCTCTGGGTCCCCTCACACTGGGCAAGATCAGTGGGTGGTGGGCGTTCCTCATCTATCTTACGGCAGCAGGGCCTTGACCCTGTCAGCGGCAGTAGTGTAGGTCTCCCCCTAGGCCCTAAAGTCTGTACTCCAGCGCAGGTTCTCCCAGGTTCAGCGGTGCCTCAACCTAACTAACTCCAGGTTTTCCCTCCAAGCCTCTTATACCCCTAGGTCAGGTGACCCTCCCAAAGGCGGCAAAGTGTAACTCCTCCCACAGCCCGGAAGGTTCTGGAACCTTCCACCTACCTAGCTATGGGGCCCAGAGGCGGAGACGGGATGGCTACTGTATCCCTTGTCCCAGCCTGACTCTGGCGACTAGCGTGTATGTGTGGAAGGCCCTCTGCAGTAGCAGGGGCCTGTGGCAGCCATCTTTGGTGAGAGAGCACCTGCACCTCAGCACTGACCAGCAGTGGCAAGGCGCCCGGAGACCTAGGTCCAGTAAAAATATGGTGGCAAAAATGAGGCGCAGAAAGGGAAAAAAACAGGGTAAGACCACCCTAGGGCTGACAGGTCTAACACGCGTCCCCCCAGCCGAAAGAGGGAGAGCTTCCCAACCTCTAGGGAGTTCTCTTCACTAAGGCGGAAAAACCGGGAGAGACCGTCAGCGTTGGCGTGGTCTACACCGGGTCGATGTTCCACCCGAAAGTCCATCCCCTGGAGGGAAATGGACCATCTCAACAATTTGGGATTTTCGCCTCTCATCTGCATGAGCCAGCGAAGGGGTCTGTGGTCGGTCTGGACCAAGAAGTGACAACCAAAAGGTATGGCCTCAACTTCTTCACCGCCCAAACCACAGCAAAGGCTTCCCGCTCGATGGTACTCCACCGCTGTTCCCGGGGGAGTAGTCGTCGGGAGATAAAGGCCACTGGCTGGTCTTGGCCATCGTCATTCAGCTGCGAGAGCACAGCTCCTATGCCATGCTCAGAAGCGTCTGTCTGCACGATGAATTCCCGGCCGAAGTCGGGGGTCCGGAGCACCGGTGCGGTGCACATGGCACGTTTAAGAGTCTCAAAGGCATCTTGGCAGGCAGCCGTCCAGATTACTCTGCGTGGCTGCTTCTTGGAAGTCAATTCCGTCAATGGGCCCACGATGGTTCCATATCCCTTGACGAACCGGCGGTAGTATCCCGTGAGGCCGAGAAAAGCTCGGACCTCTGTTTGGGTCTTGGGGGCTCCCAGGCCATGATGGTCTCAATCTTGGCTTGGAGGGGTTGCACCTTACCTCCGCCCACCAGATGTCCCAGGTACACGACAGATCCCTGTCCAATCTGGCACTTGCTGGCCTTGATGGTTAGACCAGCCCTTTGCAAAGCCTGCAGCACCTCCTGGAGATGCTGCAGATGGTCCTCCCAGCTGCTACTGAAGACAGCTATGTCATCCAGGTAGGCAGCAGAGAAGGCCTCTAGGCCAGACAGCACCTGGTTCACCAACCGCTGGAAAGTGGCGGGAGCATTTTTCAACCCGAAGGGCATCACCTGGAATTGAAAGTGGCCCTCGGGGGTGGAGAACGCAGTCTTCTCCCTTGCTCCTTCCGCCATGGCGATCTGCCAATATCCTGATGTTAAATCAATGGTACTCAAATACCGGGCTGCTCCCAGCCGGTCAATGAGCTCATCCGCCCGAGGGATCGGGTGAGCGTCGGTCTTGGTGACCGAGTTGAGTCCACGATAATCCACACAGAACCGAAGTTCTGGTGTGGTGCCCGGGGGCCGCTTTCGGCACCAACACTACCGGACTAGCCCAAGGGCTACTGGAAGGCTCAATCACCCCCAGTTCTAGCATCTTTACCACCTCACTCTGGATACTAGCCTTGACCTTATCGGACAGCCGGTAAGACTTGTTCTTCACTGGCGGACTGTCCCCTGTGTCCACATCATGGGTACACAGGTGCGTGATTCCAGGCGTGAGGGAAAACAACGAGGCGTACTGCCCCAAAACCTGGCGGCAGTCCCTCTGTTGCTCTGGGGTCAAGGATGGGGCGAGGACTACTCCCTCTACCGAACCATCCTTCTCGTGGACCGCCAGAAGGTCTGGCAGAGGCTCACTCTCTTCCTCCTCACTCCCATCCGTTATCATCAAGAGAGTGAGCTCGGAACGCTCCTGGTGTGGCTTCAGGCGGTTGACGTGGAGCACCCTGTGGGGTTGACGGGGGTCTTCATGTCGACGACATACGTGGTCTGGCCTTTTCGTTCTAAGATCTCAAACGGCCCAGTCCATCGGTCCTGGAGGGCGCTAAGCTCTCCTGGCTCCATGACCCACACCTTCTGTCCAGCGTCTAACTCTACCGTCCGCGCGTTCCGGTCATACCATTGCTTCATGACGGCCTGACTTGCCTCTAAGTTGTCCGAGGCCTCCTTCCACAGCTTGGCCACTTGGCTGCGGAACGCCAGCATATAGCTGACCACATCACGGGGAAGCTTCGAGGAAGACTTCTCCCACCCCTCTTTGACAAGACTGAGGGGCCCCCGAGCGGGGTGGCCATAGAGCAGCTCAAAGGGGCTGAAACCGACCCCCTTCTGCGGCACCTCTCGGTAGGAGAAGAGCAGACAGGGTAAGAGGACGTCCCACTTTCTTCTCAAGTCCTCGGGTAGGCTCCTGATCATCCCCTTCAAGGTTTTGTTGAAGCGCTCCACGAGCCCGTTCGTCTGGGGGTGGTAAGGAGTGGAGAACCGGTAGGTCACTCCACACTCCTTCCACATGGCCTGCATGTAGGCTGACATGAAATTCGTGCCCCTATCTGACACCACGACCTTGGGGAATCCCACTCGGGTAAAAATCCCCATGAGGGCCCGCGCCACCACCGGTGCTGTGATGGTCCTCAGAGGGATTGCCTCTGGGTACCGGGTGGCGTGGTCTACTAGCACCAAAATGAACCTATGCCCAGCTGAAGTCGGCGGATCCAACGGCCCGACAATGTCAATCCCCACTCGCTCAAAAGGGGTATCGACCACTGGGAGAGGTTCTAGAGGGACCTTCACCTTAGTCCCTGTCTTGCCGCTTGCTTGGCAAGTGGTGCAGGTCTTGCAATAAGTGTCAGAAGTGACGCGCATCCTGGGCCAGTAAAAATGTGGGACCAAGCGCGCAAACGTCTTGTCCTGGCCCAGGTGTCCTGCTAGTGGTATCTCATGCGCCAACTCTAGCAGAAAGGCTCGGTGGCATTGGGGGACCACCACGGCCCTTGAGGACCCATGCACCGGAGCCTTAGGCTCACTGTAGAGGAGACCATCCTCCCAGTAGACATGGTAATTACCAGTCTCTGTTCCAGCTGCTTGGGCGTCGGCCTGTTGCCGTATGCCAACAAGCGTAGGGCACTCCCTCTGTGCCCGGCAAAATTCTTCCCGGGTAGGCCCTCCTTCCACCTGCCACTCTGCAGGGGTCGGCAGGTCCCCCACGGGAAAACCAACCACCTCAGCGGACTCCGGGGTCACCTCCGCGGGCTCCCCATCCATCTCACCGGGTGTTTCCTCCCGGACATCTCCTCGTCCAGCAGTGGGCTGGGCCCTTCTTTCAGGCTCCAACCCGGGCTGAGTTCCTTGTCGGGCAGCCATGGACCGCGTGATAACGCAAGTCCATCCTGGTAACCCCAACATCTCAGCATGGGCATTGAACTCTACCTCTCTCCAGGCAGTATGTTCTAAATCGTTGCCCAGCAGACAGTCAACTGGCATGGCAGGGCTCACCGCAACCTTCATCAGACCTGACACTCCTCCCCACTCAAAGGGAACTTGGGCCACGGGGTAATGACCCAGGCTATTATCAGCCATCACTACTGGGTGGAACTCCTCAGGAATCACCTGCTCTGGGGACACCAGCTGACGTTTCACCATTGTCATACTGGCACCTGTGTCCCTCAGAGCCTCCACCTCCTCCCCGTTCACCAGGACCCTCTGCCGATACTTGGCAGTGTTCTCGGGTACCTGCACCCTTGGGATGATCTCCCTATCCCCCAGGGAAACTAAGGTCAAGCCTGTCCACTCACCTCCCCTACCTAGGGACAACTCCTCCCCAAGCGCTACACTGGCCACCCCGGGGGTCTTACCTCCTGTGGGGGCTGGGGTTCTCTTGCGACACTGGGCATCCCCCTTGTAGTGTCCAACCTCCCCGCACTCGTAGCACCGGACAGTTCTGGGCTGCTGACTCCTGTCAGGGTAAGTGGGTTTCTGGTATCCAGATTGGGATGGGAAACCTACCCCTCTCCCAGGCGGTCTATTTTGGGGACCTTTAAAAACTCCCTCTTTTTATCTCCCCTCTTTCTTCTGGGGAACACCTGTCCACCCTTCGGGGGATCCGCCCCGGCTCCCTTGTGGGACACCCTAGTGCTGACCCACGTGTCTGCCTCCTCTGCAAGCTCCCTTGGGTTGGTCAGCTTGCGGTCCACCAAGTACTGGCGCAGCTCCGGAAAACATTTCTCGAGGAGGTGCTCTCTCAAAAATAGGTCGTACAGCCCAGTGTAATTGTCAACCTCGCTGCCACGCACCCAACCCTCTAATGCCTTCCGGGCATAATCATAAAAATCTACCCAGTTTTGTGTGGTGAGCTTGTGGCTGTTGCGAAACTTTTGGCGGTACTTCTCAGGGGTGAGGCCAAACTTCCTGAGCAGGGCCTCCCTCATGATAGGGTAGTTGGCTCGATCCCCCTTTTCTAAGGTTAGCAGTGTGTCCCTGACTAGTGGAGGTATGTATCTATAAAGTCCTCCTCCCCAGTAGCTCTCAGGAACTCTATGGGCCACCAAAGCTACCTCGTACGCCGTCAACCACTTGTCTATGTCATCACCCACACTAAAGCTGGCCATCACCTCCCTGGGTAGGTAAAATTTGGGCTCCTGTGGAACCCCAGTAGGTACGCTGCCACCATTTCCTTTGCCTTCCATTTCCATTTGCAAGGCTCGGAGCTCCAGTTCTTTCAGGCTAAGCTCATGTACAAGCCTTCTTTCCTCCATGGCTAGCCTTCCCTGTTCTCGCTCCCTTTCCATCTTAGCCAATTCTAATGTCAATTGCCTTTGCTGCCTTCTGTCCTCGAATTCCTCTGGTGACACACTCCCCCTGACGCACTACTGCCTGCCCTGGAACGTCTTCCTGGCAACACATTCTCGCTGACGTCAATGTTCAGTAGGCTCAGTTCTCCTGGGTCGTCTGTCTCCCTCTGCTCCTCCTCCTCCCCTCTTCCCTCCGGGTGGGCCATGACCCATGCCCTCAAAGCCTTCTGAAGTACCTCCTTCCTGGCACCTCGCTTGACGGCCACCCCCTCTCTAGGCAGAACTCCTTGAGCTGGTTCACCGTGTACCTCTCTAGGTCGGCTAGCTCAAACTCCATCCTCCTAGGTGGGGTCCCAGACAACTTAAGGAAGGGGTCCTAAATGGAAGGCAGCAGGTCTTAACACAGGACTAATACAACTGGCAATTTACAATAGAATTCCTCCTACTTATTATTTTCCTAGGTGTCCAATTGCGGCGCACACTGAGTCACTGTAGGGTGCTGCACAAATACCAGTCCTTATCCCACCGCTGAACACCAATGTTGGAAACGGGGTTACCGAGACCGTTATGGTAGCATGGCGCAAAGCGGGGAAAGGCACGCGAAGGCAATGTGAGGCAGTTGTGCAGCACACTCTCACATTAACTCAGAAATGCGACGCAATAACCGGACACCACACCAGGCTTGTATAAGTAACAATCAGGTTCCTTTATATTGATCAAGATGGCATTCAATTATTCAAATTATACATTCGGGTAACTAGTGCGCGTTCATTTAAAAAGACCCTTCACAATTCTGGCCACTAAAAGGCCGCATTAAAATCACAGCACCACTGCTCATTCGGGTGCTCTTTACCAACTAGGGCCTAGAACATGCGCAACACGGTTTATGCATCAACATATATACATTAGGCCTAGGTACTCTGTACAGCCTATGGTACACTAGGCGGGGGAATCCTAAAGGGAACCCCTCAACATGTCCAGCAGCTGGGGGCTTCCTATAAGGGGGACTCCTTTATCTCCCCGGGGAGGCTACTGTTCTAGTAGGTGCTTGGCCTGTGATACAAGGTCATTACAGGCCCCCTCCCTCCGTAATCCCTCCTCAAGGGTGGCCCCCGGCCCCCAGGGGCTTAACCTAGAGCCCTAGGGGCCTCCTGGGCTCACCTGCGGTGTTCTTGCTGGCTGTGGGGCCTTACGGCGGACTCCTCTCTGGCCCGGCCCTCTGTGGTGGGGGCGGGGCCCGGCGCGAGTCTTGCGGCCCTCCGGCCGGTGCTGGTTGGCTTTCTCGAGGCTATGGAGCCTCTCGCGTTGTTTCCTTTTGTTGGGGGGCCGGTATGCCTCCCGCTCCGAGTCCCCACTCACTCCCCTGACTCCACGGGGGCCGGAGGAGGGGCATACCGGCCCCCAACAAAAGGAACAACGCGAGAGGCTCCATAGCCTCGAGAAAGCCAACCAGCACCGGCCGGAGGGCCGCAAGACTCGCGCCGGGCCCCGCCCCACCACAGAGGGCCGGGCCAGAGAGGAGTCCGCCGTAAGGCCTCCAGCCAGCAAGAACACCGCAGGTGAGCCCAGGAGGCCCCTAGGGCTCTAGGTTAAGCCCCTGGGGCCGGGGCCACCCTTGAGGAGGGATTACGGAGGGAGGGGGCCTGTAATGACCTTGTATCATAGGCCAAGCACCTACTAGAACAGTAGCCTCCCCGGGGAGATAAAGGAGTCCCCCCTTATAGGAAGCCCCCAGCTGCTGGACATGTTGAGGGGTTCCCTTTAGGATTCCCCCAGCCTAGTGTACCATAGGCTGTACAGAGTACCTAGGCCTAATGTATATATGTTGATGCATAAACCGTGTTGCGCATGTTCTAGGCCCTAGTTGGTAAAGAGCACCCGAATGAGCAGTGGTGCTGTGATTTTAATGCGGCCTTTTAGTGGCCAGAATTGTGAAGGGTCTTTTTAAATGAACGCGCACTAGTTACCCGAATGTATAATTTGAATAATTGAATGCCATCTTGATCAATATAAAGGAACCTGATTGTTACTATACAAGCCTGGTGTGGTGTCCGGTTATTGCGTCGCATTTCTGAGTTAATGTGAGAGTGTGCTGCACAACTGCCTTACACATTGCCTTCGCGTGCCTTTCCCCGCTTTGCGCCATGCTACCATAACGGTCTCGGTAACCCCGTTTCCAACAGGACTGATATCCATTAACTACAAACTCAATGCACATTCTGAAATAGAATGTCAATTCCCGTCATTATTTCATGGACTAGGGAAGGTGCAGCTGCATATTAATGAGGACATTCATCCTGTAGCTCAGTAACACCGTCGGATTGCTTTTCATTTACAGGAGGCCTTTGAGAAACAAGTCGAAACATTATTGAAGTATGACTTCTTTGAGCGCTCTACTGGTCTGACACAATGAGTTTCACCCTTAGTGGTAGGGCCAAAAAAGGACAATGGAGGTGCAGTGCGCATTTGTGTTGCTATGCACCAGGCTAACAAAGCAATCGAGAGAGAAAGACATCCAGTTCCACACATAGCTGACATGATCACACAGCTGAATGGCGCCAAAGTCTTCTACTGTCTTGATTTGAACAAAGATACCATCAACTCGAGCTGGAAGGGAACTTTAGGTACATTCTACTTTTCCAACTCATGTTGGTTTGTTCAGATACAAAGGACTCCATTTTAGTGTGTTGTTGGCTGCAGAATTCTTTCAGGATATAGTTGGCGAATAATTCAACCTGTCACACATGCTTTTAATTGCAGTGTAGATATATTATTGGGGCCACACTAAAGGAACATGACAAAGCTCTTACCCAAGTGTGTTGTTTGCTCACCGATGCAGGTCTTACGTTAAATGCAGAAAAGTGTAAGTCTCACAAAACCAAACTCAAATTCTTTGGGCATATTTTCTCTGAAGGGGCAATGACTCATGAGCCTGAAAAAGTACAAACATTGTCATCCACCTGTCCCCCACAAGATGTAACCATGCTGCGATCCTTCTTTGGCATGGCCAAAGTGAGCACTCCATTACGAGAGTTGACAAAGAAGAATGTTCCCTTACAATGGTCCTCTGAATGTGATAGAATTTTCAAGAAATTCAAACAAGCAATTGAAAATGCAATTGAAATGGCTTACTTCGATCCAAAGTTACATACTGAAATTGTTGTAGATGCAAGCCCGGTAGGGTTGGGCGCAATCCTTGCTCAACACAATGGACATCCAAAGGCTCAAAGACACATTATGGCCTATGCAAGCCAAAGTATATCTCAGACTGAATGCCCCTATTCTCAGCCAGTAAAAGAGAGCCTGGCTGTAGTGTGGGCTTGTGAACATTTTCATGTGTTTCTGTACGGAAAACATTTCACCCTTGTCATTTGGTGGCCATATGGTGACCGATCCATGTACCGGAAAGTCCATTACGAGAGACTTGTCCCATTTTTAAACAGCTGCCTCGATATTCCCCATAGGACTACTACAGCTCCTGCAGTAGCCAAGGCCCTCATTGGTGTCTTCACCAGGGTAGGGTTTCCTAAGGAGGTGGTTTCAGACAGAGGTTCCAACTTCATGTCTTCTTACCTCAAACACATGTGGAAAGAGTGTGGAGTGCAGTACAAGTTTACTACACCCTATCACCCACAAACCAATGGCCTTGTTGAGAGATTCAACAAGACACTGAAAGGCATGATTATGGGGCTCCCTGAAAAACTCAAAAGGAGATGGGATGTCCTCTTACCATGTCTGCTTTTCACTTACAGAGAAGTGCCACAGAAGGGAGTAGGGTTTTCCCCCTTTGAACTTCTGTTTGGCCATCCTGTGAGGGACCACTATGTCTTGTAAAAAAGGGTTGGGAGAAGCCTCTCCAAGAACCCAAACAAGAGATTGTGGACTATGTGCTTGGCCTAAGGTCCAGAATGGCTGAGTACATGGAAAAAGCATCAAAGAATCTTGAGGCCAGCCAGGAACTTCAGAAGCACTGGTATGACCAAAAAGCTGCACTGGTAGAATTTCAACCTGGGCAAAAGGTGTGGGTTTTGGAGACAGTGGCACCAAGGGATCTCCAGGACAGATGGAGTGGCCCTTACCCATCTTAGAGAAGAAAAGTGAGGTCACCTTCTTGGTTGACCTGGGCACAAGCAGGACACCCAAAAGGGTGATCCATGTGAACTGCCTTAAGCTTTTCCATGATAGGGCTGACATCACCATGCTGATGGTGACTGATGAGGATCAGGAGACAGAGAATGAACCTCTCCCTGACCTCCTCTCATACAGCCCCAAAGATGGGTCAGTGGATGGAGTGGTCTTTTCAGACACCCTCACTGCCCAACAGCAGACTGATTGCAAGCAAGTCTTGCAGCAGTATGCAAAGCTCTTTTCCTTGACCCCTGGTCACACAAACTGGTGTACCCATGATGTGGACACTGGTGACATTTCACCTGTCAAAAACAAAATCTATCGCCAGTCTGATCAAGTCAAGGAAAGCATCAGAGCTGAAGTCAGCAAGATGCTGGAGTTAGGGGTTATTGAACCCTTCGAGAGCCCCTGGGCCAGCCCAGTGGTTCTGGTCCCCAAACCTCATCCCCAGGGTGGAAAGAGAGAAATGAGGTTCGGTGTGGACTATGGAGGGCTCAACTCTGTCACCAAGACAGATGCTCACCCTATCCCAAGAGCAGATGAGTTGATAGATAAATTGGGTGCAGCCAAATTTCTAAGTACGTTTGACTTAACTGCAGGGTACTGGCAGATTGGCATGGCACCAGGAGCAAAGAAAAGATAGCATTCTCCACACCTGATGGTCATTATTAGTTTACTGTTATGCCCTTTGGTTTAAAGAATGCCCCTGCCACCTTCCAGAGGTTGGTGAATCAATTCCTTGCTGGATTGGAATCCTTTAGTTCAGCTTATCTAGATGATATTGCTGTCTTTAGTTCCACCTGGCAGGATCACCTGATTCACCTTGGGAAGGTTTTAAATGCCCTGCAAATTGCAGGCCTAACTATCAAGGCATCCAAATGCCAGATAGGGCAGGGAACTGTGGTGTAATTGGGCCACCTTGTTAGTGGAGGCCAAGTGCAACCCTTACAGCCCAAGATCCAGGCTCTCCTCGACTGGGCAGCTCCAACAACCCAGACCCAAGTCAGGGTATTCCTTGGCTTAACTGGGTACTACAGGAGGTTTGTGAATAGATATGGGTCCATTGTGGCTCCCCTCACAGAAATTACCTCCAAGAAGATGCCCAAAAAGGTAAACTGGACAGTTAGATGTCAAATGGCTTGTGACACCCTGAAAAAGGCAATGTGCTCAGCACCAGTTCTCTAAGCTCTAGACTATGCCAAGCAGTTCATTGTGCAGACTGATGCCTCTGAGCTAGGGATAGGAGCGGTCCTATCCCAGACCAATGATGAAGGCCAAGACAAACCTGTTGCTTTTATAAGCAGAAGGCTTCTCCCCAGGGAGCAGCGTTGGAGTGCCATTGAGAGGGAGGCCTTTGCTGTGGTTTGGTCCCTGAAGAAGCTGAGACCATACTTGTTTGGTACTCACTTCCTAGTTCAAACTGATCACAGACCTCTCAGATGGCTCATGCAGATGAAAGGTGAAAATCCTAAACTGCTGAGGTGGTCCATCTCCCTACAGGGAATGGACTTTGTAGTGGAACACAGACCTGGGACTGCCCATGCCAATGCAGATGGACTTTCCAGGTTCTTCCACTTAGAAAATGAAGACTCTCTAAGGAAAGGTTAGTCTCATCTTCTTTTGTTTGGGGGGGGGGGGTGGTGTGAGAAAGTGCCCTCTTTCTGCATGGTAGCCACCACTTTTTGCTGAACTGCTGATGTGCTTTGACTGAGTGTGCCCTGGGCTCCTGCCATTCAGGTACCCAGGGCCTATGTTCTTTCCCTAAACCTGCATTAAAAACAAAACCCAACTGCATGTCTGGCCACAGGTCAGTCCCTGGTAAATGGTACCACAGGTACCCAGGGCACTGTGACCAGGGAAGGCCTCTAAGGGCAGCAGCACTTATTGTGCCACCCTTAGAGGCCCTGTACCCTTACACACACACACACAACCGTTGCAGGCTGCGGGCTTTGGTGCAGAACACAGTGAAGATTCGACATGGCACACATCTCTGTGTGCCATGCCTACAACCCACTCCCCTGGCATAGATCAGTCACCCCTCTAGCTGGGTGCCCTATACCAGTGGTGAGGGTAAAGGTGCATGAGCCCTGTACCCCTACAGTGTCTACGTCCATTCTTAGACATTGTAAGTGCAGTGCTGCCATTAAGAGTATATGGTGCTGGGAGTTTGTCATCACGAACTCCACAGCACCATAATGGCTACACTGAAAACTGCGAAGTTTTGTATCAAACTTCTCAGCACATTAAACCCACACTGATGCCAGACTGGGATTTAATGAAAAATGCACATAGAGGACATCTTAGAGATGCCCCCTGAAAAACGACCAACTCCTAGTGACCTGACTGAGTGGCTGCTTAGGCTGCCACCACCAGACATGTTTCTGGACCCCTGGGTCGAGAGCCTGCTGCTCTCTGGGGCCTGAAACAATGCACATCCTGGGACGAGGTGCCAAGCCTCCTCCCCCAGGATGGGCAGGTTTCAGGAAGGGAAAACTTCAAAGGCTTGCCGCCTTTGTGAGCTTCCCCAGGCCACTTGCTGCTTTCAGCAACTGGTCCCCACTGGTTCTGACCCCCACTTTGGGCGGGAGAACCGGCGGGAAAAACAAGTGAGGAAGAGAGGTGTGCCCACCTCTGCCAACTCCACCCCTCAGGTGGGGGAGGCGAGGTGAAGCACAACTCTCAGTCCCTGCAATCTTGCAGATGGGGGGACCCAGACAACCAGGGAAAGGCTTATGCCCCCTCCCACTGTAGGGTGGCATAATAGGGGGTGTACCCACCCCAGGGAAGGGACCCATTGGTCCCAACATTTTACCTACATGTAACGCTCCTAAATCTAGTACTTAGGGGTACCCCTGAACCTTGCTTCCTGAGATCCAGACAAGAAACAAGAAGAAAAGAAGAAGAAGGACCGAACATCCGTGCAGCAGCTAACAAGAGGAAGACGCCCACTGACTTGGCCCCAGCCCTACCGGCCTGCCCCCACCTTGAACCTGTTCCAGCAAAATCCCGGTGTGTCCTGCAGACAGCAACCTCGAGAAACCCGGAGGACCTGCCTGCCTTCCATCCCAAAGACTCTGTCTCTCGTGAACACCGGATTTGTTCAACAGCAGACTCCAGCTCCGCAAGTATCCGCGGGTCTGCCCCACTCTGCACCAGACGCCCACGGCCCGAGTCGAGTGGCCCAACACCAAGAGTAGATCTACCCGGCGATCCTGACCCGAGATCGGTGGACCCCTGTCCTGCCTCAAGCCTCCAGCCGATGCCTGCAGCCTCAAACCAGAAGGTCCCCCCAACCGCGACCAGGAGCTGGTAAGAAGATCTGACCCTAAAAGGCACCCCTGCACCCGACGCCCCACGGCCTTGGGTGGCCCAAACGACGGTGCCTAACCAACCCCCAACATCACAACTTACCTCTCCAAGTGGTGGTCACACCCAGAAGACCTTCGTCCCCGATCCTGCAGTGTGTTTGCAAACCGGAGACTCCCCATTGAAAGCTACAGGGCACCCGACGCCAAAACAGCACTCTGCACCCGGCTGCCCCAGTGCCGCTGAGGGTGCATCTTTTGTGCTGGCCTAAACCCCCATTTGCCCTGAGCTTAAGTCCAGGAGCTTTGCTCCCACAACCCAGAGCAGCATCAACCGGAGGCCCCCTATCCCTCATTGGATAACATTGGGCCTCAGCACTCTGCACCCGGCCGCCCTAGTGCCGCTGAGGGTGTAACAAGAGTGCATCCTTGACCCTGGGGGACCCCTGAGTCTACCCCCAGAACCTCAACTCCCACAACAAAGTACTTACCTTTGAACCGATTACACTATTTTCCTCCATAGGATAACATTGACTGTTTTTCTATGAAAAAGTTCTAAGTGTGGAGTTGGAAAATCTGAGAAATCCTATTACAACTGTACTAAATAACAAAAATGCTTTTACTTACCTGTTTACAGGAAATGTCCCAGTGTAGTATCCAGGTATACTACACTGTGTAAGAAAAGTAATCTGAAAGTTATGTACTGGTCATTTTACTAAAAAGCCCATTCAAAATATATGTACTGTATTTCCAAAGAATAGCATTTCTCAGTAACAGTACTGTAAATCAAAACAAAGTGCATTTACAATTACAATCCGAACTGTGTTACAACTGCATATTTACTGCAAAGTATTTATCACTTACCTGTGCCAGGTTTGCTTGGTTCTAGGAAATAAAATTAACTAAAAGAATATTTTTATACAAAAACAATTGGTCTGAAGTTCAGTCTTTGAGTGTGTGAATTCATTTGCTGACTGAGTGTGTACATCAAATGCTTAACACTGCCCTCTGATACTGCCTTACTGCTCGACCACACTACCACAAATAGAGAGTGAGGTGCTATCTAACTTTACCTCTGCCTACCTTTTGGGTTCCACTGGACTCTGTGCACACTATACCTCACTTTGGTACAGTATATACAGAGCCAGCTTCCTACAGACACATGACATGACTCACTGATGGAAGTCAGGCAGATTCTCTTTTATGACTGTAGAAGTCACACTGAGACCTAGGAGTGACACATTATGTGGGCTGGAGGACATGTGACACATATGAGACCATGCCCTTGTCATAGGGTTTCTGCACATACAGAGCTATGCACAGGATAATAGGACCTTGGAATATAGTGGTGAGCCAACCATAAACCTTAGCACCCAAAACCCCAACCCAACTAGCCTTAGCGTCCCATTAGCACTAATGTACCAATGATTAGACAACCCAGAACACGGTATCTCTCTCTCAGGACTCGCAGAGGCAAGAACACTCTTTCGTCACTCTCGTACCTGTCCACAACATGCGTAAGAAGAGACACTGTGTAGTTCAAAATATTTATTTCAACTTACGTGCCCTTAGATACAGTACACGTGTCAGTACTAATAGCATAATACATAAGAACAATATAATCAGCATAGTTACTACTCCATAGAATACGAACGGGGAAAGCATCTCATAAAGCAGTGGATATATGTCTAACTAACATTACCACCCTCCCCGTGCTGGAAGCCAGTTTATTATGATAATAGAAGACCTTTGGGCTTTGACTAGCGAACCCCCATACCTCAGTCTCTTGATGCAAAACTACATCAGCAAACAATCACAGCTCTTCTCTCTGGAAAGGTCGTCTCCAAGTGCTATCTTAGAGCAAGCGAGCGCATTATTAAAAGCACACTAATTTCTCAATGGCAGCTGTACAAGTGTTATGTCTAGGTGCGAGGGACAGGCCAAATCAGTAGAAACCAGGGATCTGTTATTCGACCTTGTAACTGTTGTTCAGACTGAGCCCACAAAGGGAATAGGAGAAAAGGTGAGAAACAGAAAATGCAGACTATTGTAGAACAACTTGGCAATAACAGAGGGCGACAGAACAACATCCAACAGTAACGTGCGCAAGAGTCATCATGGCAGCCAGGCGTGGTAACGTAGCCAGACCTGCCAGGAGGCCATGAGCCACAAGACACCCTCCCCTGGTCAGTCCATCGGCCACGACGAAAATGAAGACAGAGTTCCAAATACCTGAGCAGAATAGAGGCGGTCTACTAACAACTAACGGCAAGTCAATCAATCCAAAAATGTGGAAGAGCAGAAAAATGCTATACCGTCCAGAAGGACATCATTGGAATCGTCAAAAAACGTAGACGCCATCCAGTCCAATAGGTCAAAGCTGCAGGAATGTTCTTCAGAGTATGGAGCATCCAAAAGCAATGCGGGACAGCTTGCGTGATATTCAATATAACTTTGTTGTAGGAGATTCTGAGCAGCCGCCCAGATATCCCATTGTGCCAAAATCCCCAGTGCAGCCGCACGCATCATAAAGCCAGCAGCGGAACAGTCCCGTTCATGGGCCTCTAAGGGACCCACCAACCGAACAAAATCCGGGACCGACAATGACGAATTGGAGAGGCAATAATCCATGGTCCATGTAAACGGACAGCGGATGCAAGACATCACAGGTTGCACGCAAGTGAAATACGCAAAGCGAAAGGAAAGGGTGTAGGACACACTGATAGTTGCCAAGGGCAGAACATCGAAGCCAACCAGAAGTCGCTCACGGAGCAGTTGGAGGCGTTCGGGATCGAGAAGGGCCCAGTGGTGTGCAGCCATTGCGCAGAAAACAGACCAACAGCAAGACACCAGCCGCCAAAGCGAGGATTAATGGGAAACCACCAAAGACGCTAGAAAAGATAGAATGTATGAATGCCGGTATCACACCGAAAATAGTTTGAAAGGTGGACACGAGGCCAGACCCCACAACCTTAAAAAAGTGCACCAGACCCTCAGTGTTTGATGCGTTAAAAATACGATGAATTAACTCCCCAAAATGTTGGGGGAGGTCAGTGTTCAAAAGGGCCTGTATTTCACTGTGGGTGCTCGCCACCTGGAGAATGAATGTCTCCCGGGCGGATGTGAGCATAACCTCCTCATTCAATAATAGGGCCTTTATTCTGCTCAACTTATTGAAATCTGCCTCCATGGTAGGAATGGAAGGCCAAATAGAGCTATCAACGATGTCGTGAGGGGGAGGAAAAAGCACATTCTTGCAGCAGACAACTCTGTGTGAGACTGTAACAATATACGGAATGCCAGCCTGTAGGCCACAACAGTCTTCGTTATTTAAAAGCAAATAGCTACCATTGGTAAGCAAAGTAAAAGTAGGAGAAATAGCAGGAGCAGGAATACCTTTTAGCACACATGCAAGATTTGGAACTGAAACGCTACAAGCCCCGTGCAATTTAATATGTTTACAAATAAGCGAATGACCCACAGTTGAATCACAAGACTCCCCGTGAGAAATACCTCCTTGCCGTCTTTAAGGCATTTATACATGAAAGGCAAGGACCAAAGTTCATGCAGGAAAGCACTACCCAAAGGCTGGAAACGGCCTACAGGATAATGTTTCATGCACGAACCGAATTCAAATAGGGAAAAAGGTAAAGCTATAACCCCATGAACTAGCCACACCGCAGAATCTAGTTCCGCTACAGAGAATGGTAAAGGATCCACTTTTTCAATATGTAACAAAGTGTATGATGCATCTTTCATGGACATGAACTGCTGTTTATCAGTCAAATTAAAAGGCAGAAAGAGGGCAGTGGTGTTTAACAAATTCCAAGGAACTTTACCCAACTTAAGGGTTTGCAAAGTCCATGCAAACTGCATCACTGAACGCAACTGATTCTGACCATGATACAACATAGAGACATCATCTTGTACAATATCAACAACAGAGGATACAATATTGTTTAATGTGTAAATGCGGGAAGACAGGGTATTTATACTATTGTCAACAACAGCAAGCACCTTTTCCAAATTTGCTTGGTCTATTTCCCTAAGACGGGAAGCAGCTTCCATTTGTGACAGCTTCCAGAGCTCATTATACGCTTCATAAATGAATCTCTTCGGTCGGGGACCACGAGGTCCCAAGATAAAGTCAGATAAGTCAATAGTGCCTGATAGGAGGGATAAATGGTTCTTAACAGAGTCTAAGGACGAATGTTGTAACCATTGTTTACATAATTTACCAACCGAATACGTGGTCACAGTACGAGTTTCAGTAAATCTTGGATCAGGCTTGTCCTGTATGTAACCAGGAACTGTGCCATGAAAACGAAGTTGGCATGCATTAGATGATATGGGCCATGCCAACCAGGGTGACTGTATCAGTGCAGAAACGTTAAAGGAATTGTTCTGAAACTGAGCCTGTAACGCCATAAGGGACATATTAAAATGCAAACTATCATTTGGAAGACTCGACAAGGATGGGATGGTTGGCGCGTTTAGTTGTTTAACGGTAGCCAACCCCCAACATGTGGTCTGATGAATGGAAGCATTTAGAAATAGAATTTGGGCTGGGATAAGGCAAGCACGGTGCAGGGCCTCGGTGCCCTGCACCTGCCATGGCTTCGAACCCCAGATTGATTTTAAATCCACTGTGTCTTTCCAATACTCATAACCACCCACCGCCAAGGCGCTCAAAAAGGAACCCGAATATAGTAATTTAGTGTGGGTCAACATTATTTTTTGAGTCGATGGAGATTTCAATTTAAAATAATAGGACCCAGGGTTCGATCGATTAAAATCAGTAAAATAGGTGAATTTATTTCGAAGAGTCTGTGGAACTACCTGGTATGGGGTTTGGGCAGTGTTCCCATTGGGTGTAAGTAACAGGGCTGCGTAGTGCACTTGGTTTGTGGAGAAAATGATTGCCCCAATGCTGGTAGCAATACAAATCGGCATAATTCGCAGAATTCATATACAAGTCTTCAGCATTAAAAGAGGCATAATACTTTAAATCAGCAAACAATGCTTCAACTGCATGCACATCCCAATCATCAGAATGAATATTACTTTTCACTACATCACCCATCGAGACTCGAAGGACATTTGGTACATTAATAATTTCTGTCGGGCCATGTATTTGAAAGTTTACCGCATCCCATACGATGCCATCAGCAACTGGAAACGCTGAAATGTTTACAAATGTGTGGTCACGCTTCATGATGTGTGAAGAGGAATGTGGAGCCAAAGTTCCAGCAACACTGTTCACAGCAGAGCGTTCAGGTAAATAGTGACCATTGATGAGTAGAAAAAACACTGTGACAAAGCCAATGGACATGAACAAAAAAACCAAGAAAAGTACCATCCAAATATATGTCCAAGGTGGAATCAAAAAATTGTCTCTAAACCAGGATACATAAAGACTAAACTTGGACGGGACTTGTGATGAGTTGGAATCTGAATCAAAAGAATAACGTGTCGGGCTCAGTGGCGTTGTTGGTTGGTGTGCCACCGACTCTGTGGCGGGATAAGTATATTCGTCCTCGGCCATGCAGGGTGATGCAGAGGGTTCAAATATATTTTCAGGCAAATCAACCATCTCCATGGTAACATCAGTGATTGTTCGTGCAGGCGTGCCTCGAACGCTTGTCCGATAAATGGCAGGACAAGAGACCGCTGGTGTGACACTATTTAGGATCGGCCAGATGTTGTAGCTTGACATTTTCCACTGAGATGTATCTGTTTTCCTTGCGACCGGGAAGCGGTGGTAGGATGACTGTACGTGTTCCCTTCAAGCCCAGTACTGGAACCGGTGCACGAAAAGAGGGGCCGAATTCTTTTTTGTTCTCCACCTTCTCTCGTACCAGGTCGCCAATCTTCGGAAGCCAGCCGGCAACCGGAATCTGCACAGCAGGGTCTGTGGCTGAAGGTAAATGTGCAATCGCTAGTTTGTCTCGGGCTTCTTGTAAGTCCTGTAACATAGTAGAATGATTATCTACATCGAACTTGGCGGATTGCGCCGCCATGTCTAGACCATCAAGGTCAGGCACAAACATTCGTATGCCAAAGAGCATTTCGTAAGGGGTCCGCCCACCCAGAGGCCTTCTAGGGAGATTATTAAGTGCACGCTGAACAGTATACAAGTGGGCCAGCCAGTTCCTGCCAGTACCTATAACTCTAGCTGTCAAGGATTGCTTTAAGTCACGGTTCATTCGTTCAACGATAGAGTTGCCCTCAGGCCTATACGGAGACGAAAATTTCACCCGCACCCCTAAGGAGCCCATTGCGTCCTTGTAAGCCTTAGAGGCAAACGCCGGACCTTGGTCAGAATGGAAGGTGCCGCATGCAAAAATTCCCACAAAGACACGCAAATCCCTAATGACATTTCGTGCGTCAGCACTCCGTTGTGGCCAGACCCAGATGAACCGTGTGCACGAGTCCACTGCCACTAAGATATATTTATAGGCAGTGTCTGAAGAAAATGGACCGCAGTGATCCAAGTAAACACACCCAAAGGGTCTGTTTGAAATTGCAAGCGAGGTCTGCGGTGGTCTTGTGACTGTTGAAGGCTTGATCTGTTTGACAAACGTCACAGGAAAGCACATAAGTACGTGTGTCTTTATATAAACCACGCCACCAGTAACGCTGCTGCAAAATGGAAATTGTCGCAGACACACCAGCGTGCGCCGAAGCCATGCCTTCGTGTGCCGCTGCCATCAAGGAAAGTCTGCGGTCCGCGTTGGGGATCAGCCGAACCCCAACGTTAGGTATTGTTACATAAGGAGCCTGATCGGGACCTATCTGGTAAGAATATTTAGAAGGGAAACCTCTAGGGTAATTCACTCCTTCTTTTGTTGCAGCAATAGCTGCCAAGATATCAGTGTCTATTTTAGACATGGATCTAGTAACTGCTGCTACTGAACACGTGAGTACTGCTGATCTGGCAGCTTCATCTGCCAGACTGTTACCAACAGCGTGTGCGCCCACTCGCTGATGGCCTAGGGTGTGAACCACCTGTGTGAGTGGCAGACGTCTTTGTAATTCTGCCACCCTAACCCAAAGCATTTTATGCTTGATTGTGTTGCCTTTAGCGTCTCTATAGTCATTTTGCGACCAAAAGAACAGATTGTCATTGTATGATTGAACACAGTAGTAAGAATCGCACACGATTAAAGTGGTCACATCAGGATTTACGAACTCAAGCGCAAGCACCAAGGCACGCAACTCGGCCAATTGTGCGGTACTGTCCCCGAGTGCCTGTGTATGCACCACAGTGGATTTGAACTTTCCGTTCACAAACGTACCTGCAACAATAGCACATGCGGCTGAATAAGCATGCTTGGACCCCGTGGCCGGTTGTGCCGAACCATCGGTGTAGATCACACAGTCGTAATCCTCAAGCGGCAATAAGGACAAAGGAGGAGGATGAATGAATTCATACTGTAAAAACTCCTGAGTCTGAAGAGAAGAGTCGAAAATGAAAGTGACATCCGGAGACGTCAAAGATGTTGCCCATTGAATCCAACGGGGGTGCAAAGCTTTAGAGTTCGGAACACTTGCTTTCGTCACTGCCTCTAGGGCAGGATAGGGTGTTACCACCAGAATGCGTTTTCCTTGTGCCAGTGCGCGCTCCTTCAGGATCGCCATTTGCACTGCTGTTAGCACTTTCTCCACAGATGAGAACCTCATTTCTGCAGAGGTGTATAGATGTGACTTGTATGCGATGGGTACTGTATCACCTTCATTAAGGTTAGTACGTGAAACCCACTGCCCCTGGAATGATTCTAATCACCAGGTTTGTGTGGTTATCACGCGTCAAAAGGTATTTAGACTCAAGAAGGTCTGTCTGCAAAGACTGCAGAATGGAGGTATGCTCCGGAAGCCAGCAAGACTTCGAAAAAGTAGGTTGTATCAAAGCATACAATGGCTTGATACGCTGGGCGTATTCGGGAATATATGTACGTCCGAAGTTCAGAAAACCCAGTAAAGACTGAAGCTTCTTCAGATTAGTAGGAGGGCACAGAAGTGCACATTTCTCCAGAAAATGGGGGCTAAACCCTTACCTTCATTGTTGAGCTCATAGCCCAAGAACAAAACGGTAAATTCAGCAATATGGGATTTGGCAAAGTTAATTTTGTATCCCTGAACCGCAAATTCAAGAATAATGCGGTCCACCCGGGTCAGATGCGGAAACAATTCATCGTCTGTCAGATAAATGTCATCCACATACGAACAGGCGTCTGGATCGATGCCGTCTAACAAAGAGACAACACGAGCGGCGAATACGCCTGGACTATTCTTGTAGCCCATAGGAAGACGCCTGAATTTGAACATTTTACCACCGGAAGTAAAGGCACACCATTGGCCACTCTCCGGGGCTAAGTTGTGCGTGTAGAATCCATTTGAAAGGTCAAGGGTCGTTTTGTATTTTTTACGAACAAGACTGTCTACAAGCGCAGAACTATGGGTATTTTGCACCGCAAAGGTCCGACAATGAGAGTTCAAATGCCGGTAATCCAATACTAAACGGTACGATCCATCGGGTTTAGAAACCGCGAAAAGGGGATTGTTCATAGGTGATACACAGGGTTCAATTACTCCCTGATATTCCAACTGTGTCAGAATTTCGGAAACTGGGCCTTTGGCTTCACGTTTTATGGGATATTGGGGTTGTGGCTGCGGCAACGATCGCAAAGGTATTTCATGGGGGGAGATTCTTCGTCCCAACCCACGTGATTGCGGAATAACGCTGGAGCCAGGGACACAGCCCACTCTGCTGCAAGAGCCTCTGCTTTGTCCTTTGGGACATGTCGAGAAAAGCTCGGAAGGATTACCTCCTCCCCTTTACGCGCAGCAAGTACGAATGGGGGTGGCCAATCCGCCTCTGCTAATAAAATATCATATGAAGAGGTCAGATTTTCCCAAAAAATACCTTTAATTACTCGCTGTATATCACCTTCAATTTGGAGGACAATATTAAATAGTCTGTCAGGGGGTGCCACTCTGGTGTCTGCTGTTTCAACAGTAATGAATGTTTCAGTTGCTGTCGCCTCCATATGAGGACGTAGCGCCTCCCGCACTATGGTTACTTCCGCGGCGCTGTCTAGGAGGGTTACTGCCCACGTCCAATTCAGGAGTCTCGTTCTCACCGTCTGTGGCATATTTCGCTGTTACAGCGGCAACTTTCTTCTTCTGAAATTGTGGTCGAAAACGTTGAGCGTCTTCTTCTTTTCCTCTGACTTGTTGTCGAGGCTGGTCTCGTCCCTGTGGGGCCTCACGGGCCCTTCCTCTATCCTGGCGGTCTCCTCCACCGGCCTGTGACGACGTCTGTGCCTGTGAAGAACGAGGAGAACGCGTATCAGGGATCTGAAACCTATCCGGTGACTTAATTCTCGCTCTATCGCGTAAATCATAAGTACGTTCAGAAGAAACTGAAACCGGGGATGCGCCTCGCGATCCCGGCTTTGTCTGTTGCTTACCCTGTTTTTTCAGCCTCCAGCTCTTTTTAGTGAAGACTGGTTTCTCATCCTTCTCAGATTGAGATTTGGTTTGTTGTTGTTGTGGTTGCGATTGTGTTTGCAGTTTTGCAAAGGCTTGTTACCCAGGCTGTTTCTACCAATAGTTTTGTAAGCCTGGGTAATAATTTTCGGTAATTCTCGAGGCTTGTCCAATTCTGGGACCAAAGCCAAAGCGTTAGCTACTTGAAAGTTCACTGCATCGCCCTTGACATTCGCAAGGATCAGTTCAGCTACTACTTCAAACACTCCCACTAGTCTCATCCCTAATTCCACAGCCGCTTCAGGGCCGTGTTCATCCTGTACTTTTTAATTACAGAGGGGAGAACTGTCATGGAAGGAGTACCAAAACATTTAGAATATACTGCTGCGAATACCCTACCCCAGTTGTCACATGCTGTCAACTCGGGAATTAAGTCTTTTGGCAAACTAATCGTCAAAATACGATGTTTATCCACTGGAGTTGTATGTGGAAAAACTGCCTCCAACTGATCAAACTTTTCTGCAAGCCAATAAGGAAAATCATCCTTATTTTGTGGCCGTTTGCCCATCACAGAATTCACCATGACGGGACTTATGGTCACTCCGCCTGCAGCAGCTGGTTGGCCGGCAACTCCAGGAGCGGCTCCATGGATGCTGCCTGTAACATATCGCACTAACGCTCGATGCACCTGCACCAAGGCCGCATACATAGTGCGCAGTTCCGCGACTGGTATTGTCATATAAAGCGGATGTGGGGTGTACCCGGCCAAAACAGGCCAAGTGGCCCCCGCTATAGATAAGGGGCCTAAACGAACCGTGGTAGTCGGTTGTGGGCGGGCGCCATTAAACCAAACACGGTGTTGCCAAGCCGTGAGCGGTACTTCAAGATTAGTATAAGGTCTATAGACAGCAGGAACAACGGTGGGTTCATATGCATGGAACAGATTATCGTTCGCATCCACCGCTGGGAAAGTGATCCAAGAGTAGAACACTTCAAAGTGGAAAGCCGGATCGGCTTGAACCACAAAGACTAGTTCGACTCCCGTGTCTGGCACTCCATACACCCGTAAGTGATCCCGGAGTGCTGTGCGGCTATGCGCCGCTATGTCTATACCCGCCATTACTAACGGGTCGAGTCAACAATCTTACACGAGGCAGCACAAAAGGGTTATATTTAAGAAACCTTTTTTAATAACATCAAGCTTGAAAGAACCTACAAAATCTGTAATATAGGAGGTATCGCCGTCACACACGCTTCCGGAAGCGTATGTGAGGGTTGTGTGGACAAGCACAAGTACTACTCAAGCGTCTCGCAAGTAAGCTGCCCCACTCGTTGGTCGCCATGTCATAAGGTTTCTGCACATACAGAGCTATGCACAGGATAATAGGACCTTGGAATATAGTGGTGAGCCAACCATAAACCTTAGCACCCAAAACCCCAACCCAACTAGCCTTAGCGTCCCATTAGCACTAATGTACCAATGATTAGACAACCCAGAACACGGTATCTCTCTCTCAGGACTCGCAGAGGCAAGAACACTCTTTCGTCACTCTCGTACCTGTCCACAACATGCGTAAGAAGAGACACTGTGTAGTTCAAAATATTTATTTCAACTTACGTGCCCTTAGATACAGTACACGTGTCAGTACTAATAGCATAATACATAAGAACAATATAATCAGCATAGTTACTACTCCATAGAATACGAACGGGGAAAGCATCTCATAAAGCAGTGGATATATGTCTAACTAACATTACCACCCTCCCCGTGCTGGAAGCCAGTTTATTATGAGAATAGAAGACCTTTGGGCTTTGACTAGCGAACCCCCATACCTCAGTCTCTAGATGCAAAACTACATCAGCAAACAATCACAGCTCTTCTCTCTGGAAAGGTCGTCTCCAAGTCCTATCTTAGAGCAAGCGATCGCATTATTAAAAGCACACTATTTTCTCAAAGGCAGCTGTACAAGTGTTATGTCTAGGTGCGAGGGACAGGCCAAATCAGTAGAAACCAGGGATTTGTTATTCGACCTTGTAACTGTTGTTCAGACTGAGCCCACAAAGGGAATAGGAGAAAAGGTGAGAAACAGAAAATGCAGACTATTGTAGAACAACTTGGCAATAACAGAGGGCGACAGAACAACATCCAATAGTAACGTGCGCAAGAGTCATCATGGCAGCCAGGCGTGGTAACGTAGCCAGACCTGCCAGGAGGCCATGAGCCACAAGACACCCTGAAAGTTCTGACATGAGCAGCTTTTTAGGTCTTACCTGAGACCGTGCATGCACTGTTGATTGCAAGATATTTTGTTAGCTTACAGGGGGCTTGCAGCCCGCCCATTACATACTATTGGTTGGCTTCATCGGCACTCACATTTCCTTGCGTCTCTATGGTCAGTGTTATGTGATGTACATTTGTATGGCGCAGCTTCTCACACCAGAGGGTATCGTGGTGTCAGAGCAGGAGTGTAGTCCTGGAGGTGCTCCTAGTTGAGCACCCAAGTACTGGATGGTTATCTTGGGGGGGCTGCAGCACCCCTTCTTCCAGCCCCAAACGTGAGAGAAGAGGTGCCCCTGACGCCAGCCAGAGCACCTGAAGACACTCAACGCCCGCTTCTCTCACCTACAGGATCTATGACCTCTGACCCGCTGCCCTGCCCAGGCCCCACCCCACATGGCAGTGAGTAAGACCATGGACTGGCCCAAACCGCAGAAATATCCGTTTGTCCTAGGTGGCAGCGTCTTGTGACCCTCTGCGTCCAGGGCAGGCCGGTCAGCACCAGGGGCTAGTGGAGGACAGGATATGTGACTTCTGACCTTTAACCCAATGCCCTGCCCAGGCCCCACCCCACAGGGCAGTGAGACCATGGACTGGCCTAACCCGCCGAAGCATCAGCTTGTCCAAGGTGGCAGCGTCTTCTGTCCCTCTGCGTCCAGGGCAGGCCAGCCAGCACCAGGGGGTAATGGAGGACAAGACCTGTGACCTCTGCCTCAGGCCCCATCGCCCAATCCACAGGGCAGTGAGTGAGACCTTGAACTGTCCCCAGAAGCAGAAGCATCAGCTTGTCCCAGGTGACAGGTTCTTGTGACCCCCTGAGTCCAGGGCAGGCCAATCTGGGGACCTTCCCTCACACTCACTGTGAACCAGATCCAGGGTTACTTCCTTGTCACAAGAAATACACGTAAGACTGCTGGACACCCCTCTACCCCCCCACCTCAACGATGGGCAAGTCAACAAATGAACAGAGAGCGGCGAGCCAGACCCGAGCCAAGACTCTGGCTTGGCTCTGAGAGCCCGTACACCATGCACGAGTCGAGCCCTGGAAATGTCTGCTATTTAAATCACACATCAAAAGTCACGTGGAATGAGATGACGTCTCTTCAAATCCAAAAAGTGTCCTTCTCTAACACGTGGAGGCGTTGACATTAATGCGTCACTTTATAGCACTGCACTGAGAAGCACTTATTAAACATGAAGCCTTACAGATGAACTTAGAACCAGCCCTGCCCACGCCTGAACCCTCACAGATGAACTTAGAACCAGTCCTGCCCACGCCTGAACCTTTACAGATTAACTTAGAATCAGCCCTGCCCACGCCTGAACCCTCACAGATGAACTTAGAACCAGTCCTGCCCACGCCTGAACCCTTACAGATGAACTTAGAACCAGTCCTGCCCAAACCTGAACCCTCACAGATGAACTTAGAACCAGTCCTGCCCACGCCTGAACCCTTACAGATGAACTTAGAACCAGTCCTGCCCACGCCTGAACCCTCACAGATGAACTTAGAACCAGTCCTGCCCACGCCTGAACCCTTACAGATGCACTTACAACCAGTCCTGCCCACGCCTGAACCCTTACAGATGAACTTAGAACCAGTCCTGCCCACGCCTGAATCCTCACAGATGAACTTAGAACCAGCCCTGCCCACGCCTGAACCCTCACAGATGAACTTAGTACCAGCCCTGCCCACGCCTGAATCCTCACAGATGAACTTAGAACCAGTCCTGCCCACGCCTGAACCCTTACAGATGAACTTAGAACCAGTCCTGTCCATGCCTGAACCCTTACAGAAGAACGTAGAACCAGTCCTGCCCACGCCTGAACCCTTACAGATGAAATTAGAACCAGTCCTGCCCACGCCTGAAACCTCACAGATGAACTTGAACCAGTCCTGCCCACGCCTGAAGCCTTACAGATGAACTTAGAACCAGTTCTGCCCATGCCTGAACCCTTACAGATGAACTTAGAACCAGTCCAGCCCATGCCTGAACCCTTACAGATGAACTTAGAACCAGTCCTGCCCACGCCTGAACCCTTACAGATGAACTCAGAACCTCATGCCTGAACCCTTACAGATGAACTTAGAACCAGTCCTGCCCACACCTGAACCCTCACAGATGAACTTAGAACCAGTCCTGCCCACGCCGGAACCCTTACAGATGAACTTAGAACCAGTCCTGCCCACGCCTACCCTTACAGATGAACTTAGAACCAGTCCTGCCCATGCCGGAACCCTTACAGATAAACTTAGAACCAGTCCTGCCCACACCTGAACCCTTACAGATGAACTGAGAACCAGTCCTGCCCATGCCTGAACCCTCACAGATGCACTTAGAACCAGTCCTGCCCACGCCTGAACCCTCACAGATGCACTTAGAACCAGTCCTGCCCACGCCTGAACCCTCACAGATGCACTTAGAACCAGTCCTGCCCACGCCTGAGCCCTCATAGATGCACTTAGAACCAGTCCTGCCCATGCCTGAACCCTCACAGATGCACTTAGAACCAGTCCTGGCCACGCCTGAATCCTCACAGATGAACTTAGAACCAGTCCTGCCCACGCCTGAACCCTCACAGATGAACTTAGAACTAGTCCTGCCCATGCCTGAACCCTCACAGATGAACTTAGAACCAGTCCTGCCCACGCCTGAACCCTCACAGATGAACTTAGAACCAGTCCTGCCCACGCCTGAAGCCTCACAGATGAACTTTAACCAGTCCTGCCCACGCCTGAAGCCTTACAGATGAACTTAGAACCAGTTCTGCCCACGCCTGAACCCTTACAGATGAACTTAGAACCAGTCCAGCCCATGCCTGAACACTTACAGATGAACTTAGAACCAGTCCTGTCCACGCCTGAATCCTCACAGATGAACTTAGAACCAGTCCTGCCCATGCCGGAACCCTTACAGATAAACTTAGAACCAGTCCTGCCCATGCCTGAACCCTCACAGATGAACTTAGTACCAGACCTGCCCAAGCCTGAACCCTCACAGATGAACTTAGAACCAGTCCTGCCCACGCCTGAACCCTCACAGATTAACTTAGAACCAGTCCTGCCCACGCCTGAACCCTTACAGATGAACGTAGAACCAGCCCTGCCCACGCCTGAACCCTTACAGATGAACGTAGAACCAGTCCTGCCCACGCCTGAAGCCTCACAGATGAACTTTAACCAGTCCTGCCCACGCCTGAAGCCTTACAGATGAACTTAGAACCAGTTCTGCCCACGCCTGAACCCTTACAGATGAACTTAGAACCAGTCCAGCCCATGCCTGAACACTTACAGATGAACTTAGAACCAGTCCTGTCCACGCCTGAATCCTCACAGATGAACTTAGAACCAGTCCTGCCCATGCCGGAACCCTTACAGATAAACTTAGAACCAGTCCTGCCCACGCCTGAACCCTTACAGATGAACTGAGAACCAGTCCTGCCCATGCCTGAACCCTCACAGATGCACTTAGAACCAGTCCTGCCCACGCCTGAACCTTCACAGATGCACTTAGAACCAGTCCTGCCCACGCCTGAGCCCTCATAGATGCACTTAGAACCAGTCCTGCCCACGCCTGAACCCTCACAGATGCACTTAGAACCAGTCCTGCCCACGCCTGAATCCTCACAGATGAACTTAGAACCAGTCCTGCCCACGCCTGAACCCTCACAGATGAACTTAGAACGAGTCCTGCCCATGCCTGAACCCTCACAGATGAACTTAGAACCAGTCCTGCCCACGCCTGAACCCTCACAGATGAACTTAGAACCAGTCCTGCCCACGCCTGAACCTTCACAGATGAACTTAGAACCAGCCCTGCCCACGCCTGAACCCTTACAGATGAACTTAGTACCAGCCCTGCCCACGCCTGAACCCTCACAGATGAACTTAGAACCAGTCCTGCCCGCGCCTGAACCCTCACAGATTAACTTAGAACCAGTCCTGCCCACGCCTGAACCCTTACAGATGAACGTAGAACCAGCCCTGCCCACGCCTGAACCCTTACAGATGAACGTAGAACCAGTCCTGCCCACGCCTGAAGCCTCACAGATGAACTTTAACCAGTCCTGCCCACGCCTGAAGCCTTACAGATGAACTTAGAACCAGTTCTGCCCACGCCTGAACCCTTACAGATGAACTTAGAACCAGTCCAGCCCATGCCTGAACCCTTACAGATGAACTTAGAACAAGTCCTGTCCACGCCTGAACCCTTACAGATGAACCCAGAACCTCACGCCTGAACCCTTACAGATGAACTTAGAACCAGTCCTGCCCACACCTGAACCCACACAGATGAACTTAGAACCAGTCCTGCCCATGCCAGAATCCTTACAGATGAACTTAGAACCAGTCCTGCCCATGCCTACCCTTACAGATGAACTTAGAACCAGTCCTGCCCATGCCGGAACCCTTACAGATAAACTTAGAACCAGTCCTGCCCACGCCTGAACTCTTACAGATGAACTTAGAACCAGTCCTGCCTATGCCTGAACCCTCACAGATGCACTTAGAACCAGTCCTGCCCACGCCAGAACCCTTACAGATGAACTTAGAACCAGTCCTGCCCACGCCTACCCTTACAGATGAACTTAGAACCAGTCCTGCCCATGCCGGAACCCTTACAGATAAACTTAGAACCAGTCCTGCCCACGCCTGAACCCTTACAGATGAACTTAGAACAAGTCCTGCCCATGCCTGAACCCTCACAGATGCACTTAGAACCAGTCCTGCCCACGCCTGAACCCTCACAGATGCACTTAGAACCAGTCCTGCCCATGCCTGAACCCTCACAGATGCACTTTGAACCAGTCCTGCCCACGCCTGAACCCTCACAGATGCACTTAGAACCAGTCCTGCCCACGCCTGAATCCTCACAGATGAACTTAGAACCAGTCCTGCCCACGCCTGAACCCTCACAGATGAACTTAGAACCAGTCCTGCCCACGCCTGAACCCTCACAGATGAACTTAGAACCAGTCCTGCCCACGCCTGAACCCTCACAGATTAACTTAGAACAAGTCCTGCCCACACCTGAACCCTCACGGATGAACTTAGAATCAGTCCTGCCCACGCCTGAACCCCTACAGATGAACTTAGAATCAGTCCTGCCCACGCCTGAACCCTTACAGATGAACTTAGAACCAGTCCTGCCTATGCCTGAACCCTCACAGATGCACTTAGAACCAGTCCTGCCCACGCCAGAACCCTTACAGATGAACTTAGAACCAGTCCTGCCCACGCCTACCCATACAGATGAACTTAGAACCAGTCCTGCCCATGCCGGAACCCTTACAGATAAACTTAGAACCAGTCCTGCCCACGCCTGAACCCTTACAGATGAACTTAGAACCAGTCCTGCCCATGCCTGAACCCTCACAGATGCACTTAGAACCAGTCCTGCCCACGCCTGAACCCTCACAGATCCACTTAGAACCAGTCCTGCCCATGCCTGAACCCTTACAGATGAACTTAGAACCAGTCCTGCCCACACCTGAACCCTCACAGATGAACTTAGAACCAGTCCTGCCCATGCCAGAACCCTTACAGATGAACTTAGAACCAGTCCTGCCCACGCCTACCCTTACAGATGAACTTAGAACCAGTCCTGCCCATGCCGGAACCCTTACAGATAAACTTAGAACCAGTCCTGCCCACGCCTGAACTCTTACAGATGAACTTAGAACCAGTCCTGCCTATGCCTGAACCCTCACAGATGCACTTAGAACCAGTCCTGCCCACGCCTGAACCCTCACAGATGAACTTAGAATCAGTCCTGCCCACGCCTGAACCCTCACAGATGCACTTAGAACCAGTCCTGCCCACGCCTGAATCCTCACAGATGAACTTAGAACCAGTCCTGCCCACGCCTGAATCCTCACAGATGAACTTAGAACCAGTCCTGCCCATGCCTGAACCCTCACAGATGAACTTAGAACGAGTCCTGCCCACGCCTGAACCCTCACAGATTAACTTAGAACAAGTCCTGCCCATGCCTGAACCCTCACAGATGAACTTAGAATCAGTCCTGCCCACGCCTGAACCCCTACAGATGAACTTAGAATCAGTCCTGCCCACGCCTGAACCCTTACAGATGAACTTAGAACCAGTCCTGCCTATGCCTGAACCCTCACAGATGCACTTAGAACCAGTCCTGCCCACGCCAGAACCCTTACAGATGAACTTAGAACCAGTCCTGCCCATGCCTACCCTTACAGATGAACTTAGAACCAGTCCTGCCCATGCCGGAACCCTTACAGATAAACTTAGAACCAGTCCTGCCCATGCCTGAACCCTTACATATGAACTTAGAACCAGTCCTGCCCATGCCTGAACCCTCACAGATGCACTTAGAACCAGTCCTGCCCATGCCTGAACCCTCACAGATGCACTTAGAACCAGTCCTGCCCATGCCTGAACCCTCACAGATGCACGTAGAACCAGTCCTGCCCACGCCTGAACCCTCACAGATGCACTTAGAACCAGTCCTGCCCACGCCTGAATCCTCACAGATGAACTTAGAACCAGTCCTGCCCACGCCTGAACCCTCACAGATGAACTTAGAACCAGTCCTGCCCACGCCTGAACCCTCACAGATGAACTTAGAACCAGTCCTGCCCACGCCTGAACCCTCACAGATTAACTTAGAACAAGTCCTGCCCACGCCTGAACCCTCACAGATGAACTTAGAATCAGTCCTGCCCACGCCTGAACCCCTACAGATGAACTTAGAATCAGTCCTGCCCACGCCTGAACCCTCACAGATGAACTTAGAACCAGTCCTGCCCACGCCTGAACCCTCACAGATTAACTTAGAACAAGTCCTGCCCACGCCTGAACCCTCACAGATGAACTTAGAATCAGTCCTGCCCACACCTGAACCCCTACAGATGAACTTAGAATCAGTCCTGCCCACGCCTGAACCCTTACAGATGAACTTAGAACCAGTCCTGCCTATGCCTGAACCCTCACAGATGCACTTACAACCAGTCCTGCCCACGCCAGAACCCTTACAGATGAACTTAGAACCAGTCCTGCCCACGCCTACCCATACAGATGAACTTAGAACCAGTCCTGCCCATGCCGGAACCCTTACAGATAAACTTAGAACCAGTCCTGCCCACGCCTGAACCCTTGCAGATGAACTTAGAACCAGTCCTGCCCATGCCTGAACCCTCACAGATGCACTTAGAACCAGTCCTGCCCACGCCTGAACCCTCACAGATGCACTTAGAACCAGTCCTGCCCACGCCTGAACCCTTACAGATGAACTTAGAACCAGTCCTGCCCACACCTGAACCCTCACAGATGAACTTAGAACCAGTCCTGCCCATGCCAGAACCCTTACAGATGAACTTAGAACCAGTCCTGCCCACGCCTACCCTTACAGATGAACTTAGAACCAGTCCTGCCCATGCCGGAACCCTTACAGATAAACTTAGAACCAGTCCTGCCCACGCCTGAACTCTTACAGATGAACTTAGAACCAGTCCTGCCTATGCCTGAACCCTCACAGATGCACTTAGAACCAGTCCTGCCCACGCCTGAACCCTCACAGATGAACTTAGAATCAGTCCTGCCCACGCCTGAACCCTCACAGATGCACTTAGAACCAATCCTGCCCACGCATGAATCCTCACAGATGAACTTAGAACCAGTCCTGCCCACGCCTGAACCCTCACAGATGAACTTAGAACCAGTCCTGCCCACGCCTGAACCCTCACAGATGAACTTAGAACCAGTCCTGCCCACGCCTGAACCCTCACAGATTAACTTAGAACAAGTCCTGCCCACGCCTGAACCCTCACAGATGAACTTAGAATCAGTCCTGCCCACGCCTGAACCCCTACAGATGAACTTAGAATCAGTCCTGCCCACGCCTGAACCCTTACAGATGAACTTAGAACCAGTCCTGCCTATGCCTGAACCCTCACAGATGCACTTAGAACCAGTCCTGCCCACGCCAGAACCCTTACAGATGAACTTAGAACCAGTCCTGCCCATGCCTACCCTTACAGATGAACTTAGAACCAGTCCTGCCCATGCCGGAACCCTTACTGATAAACTGAGAACCAGTCCTGCCCACGCCTACCCTTACAGATGAACTTAGAACCAGTCCTGCCCATGCCGGAACCCTTACAGATTAACTTAGAACCAGTCCTGCCCACGCCTGAACCCTCACAGATGCACTTAGAACCAGTCCTGCCCATGCCTGAACCCTCACAGATGCACGTAGAACCAGTCCTGCCCACGCCTGAATCCTCACAGATGAACTTAGAACCAGTCCTGCCCACGCCTGAACCCTCACAGATGCACTTAGAACCAGTCCTGCCCATGCCTGAACCCTCACAGATGCACTTAGAACCAGTCCTGCCCACGCCTGAATCCTCACAGATGAACTTAGAACCAGTCCTGCCCACGCCTGAACCCTCACAGATGAACTTAGAACCAGTCCTGCCCACGCCTGAACCCTCACAGATGAACTTAGAACCAGTCCTGCCCACGCCTGAACCCTCACAGATTAACTTAGAACAAGTCCTGCCCACGCCTGAACCCTCACAGATGCACTTAGAACCAGTCCTGCCCACGCCTGAACCCTCACAGATGCACTTAGAACCAGTCCTGCCCACGCCTGAACCCTCACAGATGCACTTAGAACCAGTCCTGCCCACGCCTGAGCCCTCATAGATGCACTTAGAACCAGTCCTGCCCACGCCTGAACCCTCACAGATGCACTTAGAACCAGTCCTGGCCACGCCTGAATCCTCACAGATGAACTTAGAACCAGTCCTGCCCACGCCTGAACCCTCACAGATGAACTTAGAACTAGTCCTGCCCATGCCTGAACCCTCACAGATGAACTTAGAACCAGTCCTGCCCACGCCTGAACCCTCACAGATGAACTTAGAACCAGTCCTGCCCACGCCTGAACCTTCACAGATGAACTTAGAACCAGCCCTGCCCACGCCTGAACCCTTACAGATGAACTTAGTACCAGACCTGCCCAAGCCTGAACCCTCACAGATGAACTTAGAACCAGTCCTGCCCACGCCTGAACCCTCACAGATTAACTTAGAACCAGTCCTGCCCACGCCTGAACCCTTACAGATGAACGTAGAACCTTCCCTGCCCACGCCTGAACCCTTACAGATGAACGTAGAACCAGTCCTGCCCACGCCTGAAGCCTCACAGATGAACTTTAACCAGTCCTGCCCACGCCTGAAGCCTTACAGATGAACTTAGAACCAGTTCTGCCCACGCCTGAACCCTTACAGATGAACTTAGAACCAGTCCAGCCCATGCCTGAACCCTTACAGATGAACTTAGAACCAGTCCTGTCCACGCCTGAATCCTCACAGATGAACTTAGAACCAGTCCTGCCCATGCCGGAACCCTTACAGATAAACTTAGAACCAGTCCTGCCCACGCCTGAACCCTTACAAATGAACTGAGAACCAGTCCTGCCCATGCCTGAACCCTCACAGATGCACTTAGAACCAGTCCTGCCCACGCCTGAACCTTCACAGATGCACTTAGAACCAGTCCTGCCCACGCCTGAGCCCTCATAGATGCACTTAGAACCAGTCCTGCCCACGCCTGAACCCTCACAGATGCACTTAGAACCAGTCCTGCCCACGCCTGAATCCTCACAGATGAACTTAGAACCAGTCCTGCCCACGCCTGAACCCTCACAGATGAACTTAGAACGAGTCCTGCCCATGCCTGAACCCTCACAGATGAACTTAGAACCAGTCCTGCCCACGCCTGAACCCTCACAGATGAACTTAGAACCAGTCCTGCCCACGCCTGAACCTTCACAGATGAACTTAGAACCAGCCCTGCCCACGCCTGAACCCTTACAGATGAACTTAGTACCAGCCCTGCCCATGCCTGAACCCTCACAGATGAACTTAGAACCAGTCCTGCCCGCGCCTGAACCCTCACAGATTAACTTAGAACCAGTCCTGCCCACGCCTGAACCCTTACAGATGAACGTAGAACCAGCCCTGCCCACGCCTGAACCCTTACAGATGAACGTAGAACCAGTCCTGCCCACGCCTGAAGCCTCACAGATGAACTTTAACCAGTCCTGCCCACGCCTGAAGCCTTACAGATGAACTTAGAACCAGTTCTGCCCACGCCTGAACCACTTACAGATGAACTTAGAACCAGTCCAGCCCATGCCTGAACCCTTACAGATGAACTTAGAACCAGTCCTGTCCACGCCTGAACCCTTACAGATGAACCCAGAACCTCACGCCTGAACCCTTACAGATGAACTTAGAACCAGTCCTGCCCACACCTGAACCCACACAGATGAACTTAGAACCAGTCCTGCCCATGCCAGAATCCTTACAGATGAACTTAGAACCAGTCCTGCCCATGCCTACCCTTACAGATGAACTTAGAACCAGTCCTGCCCATGCCGGAACCCTTACAGATAAACTTAGAACCAGTCCTGCCCACGCCTGAACTCTTACAGATGAACTTAGAACCAGTCCTGCCTATGCCTGAACCCTCACAGATGCACTTAGAACCAGTCCTGCCCACGCCAGAACCCTTACAGATGAACTTAGAACCAGTCCTGCCCACGCCTACCCTTACAGATGAACTTAGAACCAGTCCTGCCCATGCCGGAACCCTTACAGATAAACTTAGAACCAGTCCTGCCCACGCCTGAACCCTTACAGATGAACTTAGAACAAGTCCTGCCCATGCCTGAACCCTCACAGATGCACTTAGAACCAGTCCTGCCCACGCCTGAACCCTCACAGATGCACTTAGAACCAGTCCTGCCCATGCCTGAACCCTCACAGATGCACTTTGAACCAGTCCTGCCCACGCCTGAACCCTCACAGATGCACTTAGAACCAGTCCTGCCCACGCCTGAATCCTCACAGATGAACTTAGAACCAGTCCTGCCCACGCCTGAACCCTCACAGATGAACTTAGAACCAGTCCTGCCCACGCCTGAACCCTCACAGATGAACTTAGAACCAGTCCTGCCCACGCCTGAACCCTCACAGATTAACTTAGAACAAGTCCTGCCCACACCTGAACCCTCACGGATGAACTTAGAATCAGTCCTGCCCACGCCTGAACCCCTACAGATGAACTTAGAATCAGTCCTGCCCACGCCTGAACCCTTACAGATGAACTTAGAACCAGTCCTGCCTATGCCTGAACCCTCACAGATGCACTTAGAACCAGTCCTGCCCACGCCAGAACCCTTACAGATGAACTTAGAACCAGTCCTGCCCACGCCTACTCATACAGATGAACTTAGAACCAGTCCTGCCCATGCCGGAACCCTTACAGATAAACTTAGAACCAGTCCTGCCCACGCCTGAACCCTTACAGATGAACTTAGAACCAGTCCTGCCCATGCCTGAACCCTCACAGATGCACTTAGAACCAGTCCTGCCCACGCCTGAACCCTCACAGATCCACTTAGAACCAGTCCTGCCCATGCCTGAACCCTTACAGATGAACTTAGAACCAGTCCTGCCCACACCTGAACCCTCACAGATGAACTTAGAACCAGTCCTGCCCATGCCAGAACCCTTACAGATGAACTTAGAACCAGTCCTGCCCACGCCTACCCTTACAGATGAACTTAGAACCAGTCCTGCCCATGCCGGAACCCTTACAGATAAACTTAGAACCAGTCCTGCCCACGCCTGAACTCTTACAGATGAACTTAGAACCAGTCCTGCCTATGCCTGAACCCTCACAGATGCACTTAGAACCAGTCCTGCCCACGCCTGAACCCTCACAGATGAACTTAGAATCAGTCCTGCCCACGCCTGAACCCTCACAGATGCACTTAGAACCAGTCCTGCCCACGCCTGAATCCTCACAGATGAACTTAGAACCAGTCCTGCCCACGCCTGAATCCTCACAGATGAACTTAGAACCAGTCCTGCCCATGCCTGAACCCTCACAGATGAACTTAGAACGAGTCCTGCCCACGCCTGAACCCTCACAGATTAACTTAGAACAAGTCCTGCCCACGCCTGAACCCTCACAGATGAACTTAGAATCAGTCCTGCCCACGCCTGAACCCCTACAGATGAACTTAGAATCAGTCCTGCCCACGCCTGAACCCTTACAGATGAACTTAGAACCAGTCCTGCCTATGCCTGAACCCTCACAGATGCACTTAGAACCAGTCCTGCCCACGCCAGAACCCTTACAGATGAACTTAGAACCAGTCCTGCCCATGCCTACCCTTACAGATGAACTTAGAACCAGTTCTGCCCATGCCGGAACCCTTACAGATAAACTTAGAACCAGTCCTGCCCACGCCTGAACCCTTACATATGAACTTAGAACCAGTCCTGCCCATGCCTGAACCCTCACAGATGCACTTAGAACCAGTCCTGCCCATGCCTGAACCCTCACAGATGCACTTAGAACCAGTCCTGCCCATGCCTGAACCCTCACAGATGCACGTAGAACCAGTCCTGCCCACGCCTGAACCCTCACAGATGCACTTAGAACCAGTCCTGCCCACGCCTGAATCCTCACAGATGAACTTAGAACCAGTCCTGCCCACGCCTGAACCCTCACAGATGAACTTAGAACCAGTCCTGCCCACGCCTGAACCCTCACAGATGAACTTAGAACCAGTCCTGCCCACGCCTGAACCCTCACAGATTAACTTAGAACAAGTCCTGCCCACGCCTGAACCCTCACAGATGAACTTAGAATCAGTCCTGCCCACGCCAGAACCCCTACAGATGAACTTAGAATCAGTCCTGCCCACGCCTGAACTCTCACAGATGAACTTAGAACCAGTCCTGCCCACGCCTGAACCCTCACAGATTAACTTAGAACAAGTCCTGCCCACGCCTGAACCCTCACAGATGAACTTAGAATCAGTCCTGCCCACCCCTGAACCCCTACAGATGAACTTAGAATCAGTCCTGCCCACGCCTGAACCCTTACAGATGAACTTAGAACCAGTCCTGCCTATGCCTGAACCCTCACAGATGCACTTACAACCAGTCCTGCCCACGCCAGAACCCTTACAGATGAACTTAGAACCAGTCCTGCCCACGCCTACCCATACAGATGAACTTAGAACCAGTCCTGCCCATGCCGGAACCCTTACAGATAAACTTAGAACCAGTCCTGCCCACGCCTGAACCCTTGCAGATGAACTTAGAACCAGTCCTGCCCATGCCTGAACCCTCACAGATGCACTTAGAACCAGTCCTGCCCACGCCTGAACCCTCACAGATGCACTTAGAACCAGTCCTGCCCACGCCTGAACCCTTACAGATGAACTTAGAACCAGTCCTGCCCACACCTGAACCCTCACAGATGAACTTAGAACCAGTCCTGCCCATGCCAGAACCCTTACAGATGAACTTAGAACCAGTCCTGCCCACGCCTACCCTTACAGATGAACTTAGAACCAGTCCTGCCCATGCCGGAACCCTTACAGATAAACTTAGAACCAGTCCTGCCCACGCCTGAACTCTTACAGATGAACTTAGAACCAGTCCTGCCTATGCCTGAACCCTCACAGATGCACTTAGAACCAGTCCTGCCCACGCCTGAACCCTCACAGATGAACTTAGAATCAGTCCTGCCCACGCCTGAACCCTCACAGATGCACTTAGAACCAATCCTGCCCACGCATGAATCCTCACAGATGAACTTAGAACCAGTCCTGCCCACGCCTGAACCCTCACAGATGAACTTAGAACCAGTCCTGCCCACGCCTGAACCCTCACAGATGAACTTAGAACCAGTCCTGCCCACGCCTGAACCCTCACAGATTAACTTAGAACAAGTCCTGCCCACGCCTGAACCCTCACAGATGAACTTAGAATCAGTCCTGCCCACGCCTGAACCCCTACAGATGAACTTAGAATCAGTCCTGCCCACGCCTGAACCCTTACAGATGAACTTAGAACCAGTCCTGCCTATGCCTGAACCCTCACAGATGCACTTAGAACCAGTCCTGCCCACGCCAGAACCCTTACAGATGAACTTAGAACCAGTCCTGCCCATGCCTACCCTTACAGATGAACTTAGAACCAGTCCTGCCCATGCCGGAACCCTTACTGATAAACTGAGAACCAGTCCTGCCCACGCCTACCCTTACAGATTAACTTAGAACCAGTCCTGCCCATGCCGGAACCCTTACAGATTAACTTAGAACCAGTCCTGCCCACGCCTGAACCCTCACAGATGCACTTAGAACCAGTCCTGCCCATGTCTGAACCCTCACAGATGCACGTAGAACCAGTCCTGCTCACGCCTGAATCCTCACAGATGAACTTAGAACCAGTCCTGCCCACGCCTGAACCCTCACAGATGCACTTAGAACCAGTCCTGCCCATGCCTGAACCCTCACAGATGCACTTAGAACCAGTCCTGCCCACGCCTGAATCCTCACAGATGAACTTAGAACCAGTCCTGCCCACGCCTGAACCCTCACAGATGAACTTAGAACCAGTCCTGCCCACGCCTGAACCCTCACAGATGAACTTAGAACCAGTCCTGCCCACGCCTGAACCCTCACAGATTAACTTAGAACAAGTCCTGCCCACGCCTGAACCCTCACAGATGAACTTAGAATCAGTCCTGCCCACGCCTGAACCCTTACAGATGAACTTAGAACCAGTCCTGCCCACGCCTGAACCCCTACAGATGAACTTAGAATCAGTCCTGCCCACGCCTGAACCCTTACAGATGAACTTAGAACCAGTCCTGCCTATGCCTGAACCCTCACAGATGCACTTAGAACCAGTCCTGCCCACGCCAGAACCCTTACAGATGAACTTAGAACCAGTCCTGCCCACGCCTACCCTTACAGATGAACTTAGAACCAGTCCTGCCCACGCCGGAACCCTTACAGATAAACTTAGAACCAGTCCTGCCCATGCCTGAACCCTTACAGATGAACTTAGAACCAGTCCTGCCCATGCCTGAACCCCTACAGATGAACTTAGAATCAGTCCTGCCCACGCCTGAACCCTTACAGATGAACTTAGAACCAGTCCTGCCTATGCCTGAACCCTCACAGATGCACTTAGAACCAGTCCTGCCCACGCCAGAACCCTTACAGATGAACTTAGAACCAGTCCTGCCCACGCCTACCCATACAGATGAACTTAGAACCAGTCCTGCCCATGCCGGAACCCTTACAGATAAACTTAGAACCAGTCCTGCCCACGCCTGAACCCTTACAGATGAACTTAGAACCAGTCCTGCCCATGCCTGAACCCTCACAGATGCACTTAGAACCAGTCCTGCCCACGCCTGAACCCTCACAGATGCACTTAGAACCAGTCCTGCCCACGCCTGAACCCTTACAGATGAACTTAGAACCAGTCCTGCCCACACCTGAACCCTCACAGATGAACTTAGAACCAGTCCTGCCCATGCCAGAACCCTTACAGATGAACTTAGAACCAGTCCTGCCCACGCCTACCCTTACAGATGAACTTAGAACCAGTCCTGCCCATGCCGGAACCCTTACAGATTAACTTAGAACCAGTCCTGCCCACGCCTGAACCCTCACAGATGAACTTAGAATCAGTCCTGCCCACGCCTGAACCCTTACAGATGAACTTAGAACCAGTCCTGCCCACGCCTGAACCCCTACAGATGAACTTAGAATCAGTCCTGCCCACGCCTGAACCCTTACAGATGAACTTAGAACCAGTCCTGCCTATGCCTGAACCCTCACAGATGCACTTAGAACCAGTCCTGCCCACGCCAGAACCCTTACAGATGAACTTAGAACCAGTCCTGCCCACGCCTACCCTTACAGATGAACTTAGAACCAGTCCTGCCCACGCCGGAACCCTTACAGATAAACTTAGAACCAGTCCTGCCCACGCCTGAACCCTTACAGATGAACTTAGAACCAGTCCTGCCCATGCCTGAACCCCTACAGATGAACTTAGAATCAGTCCTGCCCACGCCAGAACCCTTACAGATGAACTTAGAACCAGTCCTGCCCACGCCTACCCTTACAGATGAACTTAGAACCAGTCCTGCCTATTCCTGAACCCTCACTGATGCACGTAGAACCAGTCCTGCCCACGCCTGAACCCTCACAGATGAACTTAGAATCAGTCCTGCCCACGCCTGAACCCTCACAGATGCACTTAGAACCAGTCCTGCCCACGCCCGAATCCTCACAGATGAACTTAGAACCAGTCCTGCCCACGCCTGAACCCTCACAGATGAACTTAGAACCAGTCCTGCCCACGCCTGAACCCTCACAGATGAACTTAGAACCAGTCCTGCCCACGCCTGAACCCTCACAGATTAACTTAGAACAAGTCCTGCCCACGCCTGAACCCTCACAGATGAACTTAGAATCAGTCCTGCCCACGCCTGAACCCCTACAGATGAACTTAGAATCAGTCCTGCCCACGCCTGAACCCTTACAGATGAACTTAGAACCAGTCCTGCCTATGCCTGAACCCTCACAGATGCACTTAGAACCAGTCCTGCCCACGCCAGAACCCTTACAGATGAACTTAGAACCAGTCCTGCCCATGCCTACCCTTACAGATGAACTTAGAACCAGTCCTGCCCATGCCGGAACCCTTACAGATAAACTTAGAACCAGTCCTGCCCACGCCTGAACCCTTACATATGAACTTAGAACCAGTCCTGCCCATGCCTGAACCCTCACAGATGCACTTAGAACCAGTCCTGCCCACGCCTGAACCCTCACAGATGCACTTAGAACCAGTCCTGCCCATGCCTGAACCCTCACAGATGCACGTAGAACCAGTCCTGCCCACGCCTGAACCCTCACAGATGCACTTAGAACCAGTCCTGCCCACGCCTGAATCCTCACAGATGAACTTAGAACCAGTCCTGTCCACGCCTGAACCCTCACAGATGAACTTAGAACCAGTCCTGCCCATGCCTGAACCCTCACAGATGAACTTAGAACCAGTCCTGCCCACGCCTGAACCCTCACAGATTAACTTAGAACAAGTCCTGCCCACGCCTGAACCCTCACAGATGAACTTAGAATCAGTCCTGCCCACGCCTGAACCCCTACAGATGAACTTAGAATCAGTCCTGCCCACGCCTGAACCCTCACAGATGAACTTAGAACCAGTCCTGCCCACGCCTGAACCCTCACAGATTAACTTAGAACAAGTCCTGCCCACGCCTGAACCCTCACAGATGAACTTAGAATCAGTCCTGCCCACGCCTGAACCCCTACAGATGAACTTAGAATCAGTCCTGCCCACGCCTGAACCCTTACAGATGAACTTAGAACCAGTCCTGCCTATGCCTGAACCCTCACAGATGCACTTACAACCAGTCCTGCCCACGCCAGAACCCTTACAGATGAACTTAGAACCAGTCCTGCCCACGCCTACCCATACAGATGAACTTAGAACCAGTCCTGCCCATGCCGGAACCCTTACAGATAAACTTAGAACCAGTCCTGCCCACGCCTGAACCCTTACAGATGAACTTAGAACCAGTCCTGCCCATGCCTGAACCCTCACAGATGCACTTAGAACCAGTCCTGCCCACGCCTGAACCCTCACAGATGCACTTAGAACCAGTCCTGCCCACGCCTGAACCCTTACAGATGAACTTAGAACCAGTCCTGCCCACACCTGAACCCTCACAGATGAACTTAGAACCAGTCCTGCCCATGCCAGAACCCTTACAGATGAACTTAGAACCAGTCCTGCCCACGCCTGAACCCTCACAGATGAACTTAGAACCAGTCCTGCCCATGCCAGAACCCTTACAGATGAACTTAGAACCAGTCCTGCCCATGCCGGAACCCTTACAGATAAACTTAGAACCAGTCCTGCCCACGCCTGAACTCTTACAGATGAACTTAGAACCAGTCCTGCCTATGCCTGAACCCTCACAGATGCACTTAGAACCAGTCCTGCCCACGCCTGAACCCTCACAGATGAACTTAGAATCAGTCCTGCCCACGCCTGAACCCTCACAGATGCACTTAGAACCAGTCCTGCCCACGCATGAATCCTCACAGATGAACTTAGAACCAGTCCTGCCCACGCCTGAACCCTCACAGATGAACTTAGAACCAGTCCTGCCCACGCCTGAACCCTCACAGATGAACTTAGAACCAGTCCTGCCCACGCCTGAACCCTCACAGATTAACTTAGAACAAGTCCTGCCCACGCCTGAACCCTCACAGATGAACTTAGAATCAGTCCTGCCCATGCCTGAACCCCTACAGATGAACTTAGAATCAGTCCTGCCCACGCCTGAACCCTTACAGATGAACTTAGAACCAGTCCTGCCCACGCCTGAACCCTTACATATGAACTTAGAACCAGTCCTGCCCATGCCTGAACCCTCACAGATGCACTTAGAACCAGTCCTGCCCACGCCTGAACCCTCACAGATGCACTTAGAACCAGTCCTGCCCATGCCTGAACCCTCACAGATGCACGTAGCACCAGTCCTGCCCACGCCTGAACCCTCACAGATGCACTTAGAACCAGTCCTGCCCACGCCTGAATCCTCACAGATGAATTGAGAACCAGTCCTGCCCACGCCTGAACCCTCACAGATGAACTTAGAACCAGTCCTGCCCACGCCTGAACCCTCACAGATGAACTTAGAACCAGTCCTGCCCACGCCTGAACCCTCACAGATTAACTTAGAACAAGTCCTGCCCATGCCTGAACCCTCACAGATGAACTTAGAATCAGTCCTGCCCACGCCTGAACCCTTACAGATGAACTTAGAACCAGTCCTGCCCACGCCTGAACCCCTACAGATGAACTTAGAATCAGTCCTGCCCACGCCTGAACCCTTACAGATGAACTTAGAACCAGTCCTGCCTATGCCTGAACCCTCACAGATGCACTTAGAACCAGTCCTGCCCACGCCAGAACCCTTACAGATGAACTTAGAACCAGTCCTGCCCACGCCTACCCTTACAGATGAACTTAGAACCAGTCCTGCCCACGCCGGAACCCTTACAGATAAACTTAGAACCAGTCCTGCCCACGCCAGAACCCTTACAGATGAACTTAGAACCAGTCCTGCCCACGCCTACCCTTACAGATGAACTTAGAACCAGTCCTGCCCACGCCGGAACCCTTACAGATAAACTTAGAACCAGTCCTGCCCACGCCGGAACCCTTACAGATGAACTTAGAACCAGTCCTGCCCATGCCTGAACCCTCACAGATGCACTTAGAACCAGTCCTGCCCACGCCTGAACCCTCACAGATGCACTTAGAACCAGTCCTGCCCACGCCTGAACCCTTACAGATGAACTTAGAACCAGTCCTGCCCACACCTGAACCCTCACAGATGAACTTAGAACCAGTCCTGCCCACGCCTGAACCCTCACAGATGCACTTAGAACCAGTCCTGCCCACGCCTGAATCCTCACAGATGAACTTAGAACCAGTCCTGCCCACGCCTGAACCCTCACAGATGAACTTAGAACCAGTCCTGCCCACGCCTGAACCCTCACAGATTAACTTAGAACAAGTCCTGCCCACGCCTGAACCCCTACAGATGAACTTAGAATCAGTCCTGCCCACGCCTGAACCCCTACAGATGAACTTAGAATCAGTCCTGCCCACGCCTGAACCCCTACAGATGAACTTAGAACCAGTCTTGCCCACGCCCCTGCACTGGCGATGGTGCCATTAGTGAACCAAGCAGCGAGACAGTGTCATGTGAGCACTGTATGCGGCCCAGATTTTAGCAGACCAACATTATATTCGATTAAATCAAGTACAGTGGATGTTTTGAACTCACGTGTTTGAAATTGCTTTCACGCGGCACTTTGATGCAAATTGAGTTTTGGTGAAGTAAAATATTTGCCTAAGATCATACAATTTATGTGGGGAAGCCGCAATTCATCCAGGTTTACTGGTTTTCCTTTGTGCCACTGAATGGGCATCTATTTGTCTCCTTTTAATGTTGTTGCTTTATTTTACCTTTGTTTCATTTTCCTTCAGTTCTTATATAGCGCATCTTAGCCACGGGAATATTAAGTGACCATAATTCGCACCCCTGCCATGCACAGTGTTGTCATCAGTGATGTCACAGACTGTGTCATGAGTGTTGAATGTAATATGTGATGTCATCAGCAGTGCATGGCGAGGCTGCAAGTTAAAGTTTTGTGAAAAAACTAGAACTGTTGAATATCAGTGGCTTAAAACATTACGTTTATACTGACATTTTCATCTAACAATAACTTTAGTTAATTTCTAGGTGTTGTTTTTTTTAACATGAAGTAATACTGTATTACCATACATAAGGTAAGCCTCCCAGTCCACGGCCTTCGGCTGTGCGAGGCTTGGCATGCTGTCAGGCCTTGAATCCACCACTGCAGCCAGCCAACCGCCTCCCCCCCCCCCCCGTCCAGGCCTTGCACCCAACCCCACCCCCAGGCAGCTAACCCCCACCGCGCACTGCCTTTGCCTGTTTGCAGCAGCACCCCACCCAAGGAAACTGAGGCATATCCCTTTCTTAGCCCTCGCCTGCACAGCGCTTGCACTGTGCTTGTGAAATCTATTGTTTTTAATATATCTTAAAAGAGGCTTCTCTTATCAGCTCCCCAGGCCAAAGCACTCATCCCAATCCGCTTTAGTGGGTGGAACTTCTTTTCGTACATTAAGGCTGCACGGCATGTACTGTTTACAGATACTTCTCTTCGCCTGGGTGCACGCAGTTATGATACGTATCTTCTAATAAAGCTGTTCACACCGTTTAAGCCCCATTCACTGTCCAGACTTCAGGGACTGTTAAACTATAAGATAAGATGTCTTCCCAGGGAAAAGGCCGACCGCTTCTAACAGTATGCGGGAATGCTTGCTTTTTTATTACTTTCTTGTGTAAAGCAGATGCTTCAGCCTCAGAACGTTTGTGGCATTTCCTGTTCACGCCTCAGTACCTTCCTCTGCACTTTGTAGGCATTATCAGATCGATTTTACCACTATACAGGCAATCACAATATCAGTTAAAAAGGGTTTGATTTAAATGGTGCAGCAGGTGCAGTGGCACCGGGGCCAAAAGTTGTCATAACTCTCTAATACATCAAATATTGATATATTTTACTACTAAACAGTTAGTGACAAGTGCAGTTATCTTGCTATTAAAAGGGGCACAGTATGAATGGTGCAACAGGTGCAGTGACACCAGGACCAAAAGCTCTAGGGACCGCACTGAACACAGATTATTGCTATATTTTACTTCTAAACAAGACAGTCAGAAGTGCATTTATCTAGCAGGCACTAGGGTCATGATTTTAATGGTGCAGCAGGTGCAGTGACACCAGGACCAAAAGCTCTAGGCGCCCCTCTAACCACCTAATATTGATATATTTTACTACTAAACTGGCAGTCACAAGTGCAGTTACCTTGCAGACAACAGGGTAATGATTTAAATGGTGCAGTAGGTGCAGTGGCACCGGGGCCAAAAGTTGTCATAACTCCTTTAAACAGCTAATATTGCTATATTTTACAACTAAACAAGAAGTCATACGTACAGTTATCTAGTAAGCACTAGGGTCATGATTTCAATAGTGCGGCAGGTGCAGTGGCACCGGGACCAACAGCTCCAGGCACCCCACTAAACACTGATTATTGCTATATTTTACAACTAAACAGACAGCCACAAGTGCAGTTATCGTCCAGCCTCTAGACACATAATATTGCTTTACATCAATTAATTCTATCATTTCCCTCTTTCATTCAAGTTTACAAAATGTTGCTATTAATCCCCCACACTGTACCAGAACAGGGAAGTCCCCAGAGGGACCTCCTCTCCTCCAGGAAGGCCTGTCTGGGAAGAAGCAGGGAGTTCCATCCGTTTGAGAGGTGCCGCTGAATCCGGGTTATAATTCCCTTTCTTTCTCGGGCCGATGGCCACATCCCACGCACGCTCTCATCCCTGGGTACACTCCCATACAGTTCAATAAAAACATTATCATAGAAGGCAACAGTGCCCTGTTTGTATCCTTGTAAAAAAAAGATGGTGCTTCCATCCAGGGTAATGCTACTCATGTATCGACGTCAGAAGGATGAAACAGGTAGTCGGCCCTGCCACGGCTGGAAGCTGTGACATGCACGACACAATCTCCGCAGCTGACGCCCAACCCAGTGAGCTGCATTCTAGGCACATGTACCACGCATCTGTGGGGCCTGCAGACACGTGCTTTCACCAACAGGAAGCGTGGTTTCACTTCGGCTCGGAGAGGAGCGGAAATGCTGGTATCATCCCCTGCAGGGCAGGGCCTGTCTGCCTGTGGGTGTGAGCTGCCTTCACACCTACTTCAGAAACCACAGACACAAAGGTGTGCAGCTGCTGCAGAGCCCGGATGTGACACGAATATTCACTTGTTTTCACAAACCCATAACCTGCGGAGGCCGGAGGCCGCCTCTACTGTACTTAAATGTGAGTCACACCCACACTTCCGGTGCCTCGTGCAATGCTGGGGGGGGCTCGTGTCCGGATCTGTAGTGAGCAGTGGTGATTATCACTGGTGACCCGGCCACTGCTGGCCTGTGATTGGATGGGTCATTTACTCTCGATGTAGACTGGCCCTTGAAGACTCATAGGTAGGCAAGGATGACATTGGGCACCATTTTGCTGCCGCAGGGGCTGGTACAAATACAGCGCCTCATTTACGAGGTCTTGGCGCAGGGCAGCGCCGCACGGAATCTCGATGCACGGCCCTAAGTCAAAACACAAGGGCAGGAATACACTAAGGGGCATATTTACAAGCCCCTTGCGCCACTTTTGCGCCGCCGTTGCGTCACACATGTGACGCAGCGGCGACGCAAACCATGCGCCGCGTTGCGCTATATTTACAACGTGACGCATCTAGGGAGATGCGTCACGTAGTAAACCCCTGCGCCACATGAAACCTGCGTCAGGTTTCATGTGGGCGTACCGGCGCAGGGGCGTTCCGGTGCAGGAACGCCTCGGAAAAAGTGACGTAGTGAAATCTACAAGATTTCACGCAGTCACTTTTCCGGCGCTGATGCGTCAAATCCTTACGCCTGCTTCAAGCAGGCGTAAGGATTGACGCACCATGTTAGGGATAGGGAAGGTTGGAACAGTGCTGGAGTTGCGTCGCGCTTGCGACACAACTTCAGCACTGCGCCAACCTTCCGCCGGCAGATGCGTCACGCATCTGCTTATCCTTGCGCCACGATGCGCCGCATTGTAAATGCGGCGCATCGGACGTGGCGCAAGGGTAAACTTGCGTGACGCATTTTCCCTGGTGCATCCCTGCTGATATGCAGGGATGCGCCAGGGAACGTAAATATGCCCCTAAGGGCCTTATTTATGAGTCAATACGCCGCCGTTGCGTCACTTTTTGTGACTTGCGACGGTGTAAAAAATGAGCCATATTTACAAAGTGACGCATCTAGGCAGATGCGTCCCTTTGTAAACCTCTGCGCCTCATTATACCTGCGTCACGTATAATGTATGCAGGGTGGGCGTTCCGGTGCAGAAAAGGCTCGTAGAAGTGTTGCAGTGAAATCTGTGATATTTCACTGCAACACTTCTACGGCCTCACTGCATCAAAACCTTTACGCCTGCTTCAAACAGGCGTAAAGGGTGACACAGTGCCTTTCACAGTGGGCTTGCCCCATGTTAAATGACACATTGCTGGAGTCGCGTCTGTTTCCAGACACTCCAGCACTGCGCCATTTTTGCTCCGACAGATACGTCAGGATTTCTGACGTAGCTGTCAATCCCTGCAACATGGAGCACCGTGCAGTAAATACGGCGCATCCATGGTGTCGCAAGGAGGGTGCACGGAAAAGTGTTGCATCGCTGTTTTACCGCAGCGATGCGACACTTTTCATAAATGAGGCATATACCGCACATTCCTGTCCTTCCCCCTGCGCTGGTTCACAGTGGGGTGCCATGCGCCAACACAGGGGCAAGGGTGCCTGCGCTGTAGGGATGATTGTATTTGTGCAGGAAGGGACACCTTCCTGCTAAAAATCAATAAATTCAAGTGATTTCCTCTTTCTATGCGTGCTGCAGAAAGGCCCGAGAACATAGAAAAAGGAAAAGCTAGGAGAAATTAAAACATTTCTCCTCGTTGCGCCTCCTAACGCCTCCCCTGGGTGGCGTTAACGATTCCTCCTAAATCTGGGGATGCTTCAGATTCCATGGGTGTTGTGAGAACACCCACCTCAACACCCATGGAACGCCCCTGTCACGCAGTGTTCTCTGTGAAAGGGCCACATATTTACAAGGCCATGAAAAGCCACGTAAAGTGGCTTGCGTGGCTTTGTAAGTATGCTGTGGCACATTGCGCCACCGGAACGTCAAACAAGTGATGCTCCAGAGGCGCACAAGTGCCGCAAGGGACCTTGTAAATGAGGCCCAAAATGTGTTGCGGGCAGGGCCACTGGAATTATGCGGCAGGGGAGGGCCATAGTATGCAACAGGGTTGAGTAAATTATGGGGCAAGAAAAGTCAAATGATGGCGTTGTGTGGCACATTTTGGGATAGTATTCATTATTTTGTCAAACTTGTTGCGACTGTCAAGGCATTGGTTGCAACTCATTAGTACCAGTTTAACACCCAAACACAGCAGTAAGCCACAGAACGGTAGGTGACCAGTCCACTTCTGCAAAGGGCCTTCCACTGCGCGCTACACCTGTCGCTGCGTTTCTAGTCACTTTTGGACAGTTTCACTGCCTGCGACCCAGAAACCCTGGCAGATGTGGCAGTGACTTTTGAATCAGTGGCATGCCCTCAAATTTAGTTTTTCTGGAAATACCCCAAAGTGCATCTTGCATAATTTATACATAATTTCCTTCCCATTTCGTATAATATCAGAGGAAAAATATGCACATAGTCATACGAGAGAGCAGTCAAGGGGGACTCTGAGAACCCCGAAGTTTACTGCAGTCTTTGTTTTGGAGGGTTTTAAATCAGTTAGAGTCCGTAGCTGTTCAGGTAAGGTTTCCTATCGCACTGCTGCTGCTTCTAAGCGCAGTAAATAACAGATGTTACTATTACTGAATTTAGGCCCTGATCTCAAGGTAGCCAGATTTATGTGCGGAAGTGCCATGTGGCAGGATGTCCTGTTTCCTGACCAGTATCCCTACACATACACCTAGATACTATATTTGTCACCAAAATGAGGAGGACAAGCGGACCTGGCTTCAGGGGCCACTTCTATGAGCAGTGACCACGTCACCAGGCTCTGAGCAGGGGGTACATGGGAGCAGGAGGGCCGCTGCTGGCAGGTGGCAGTACAGAAGGGATGGGGGGGTGTCAGGGCACTGCAGAGGTTGTGGGCCAGGGGTCTAATGCAAGCCCCTGCGACGCAGGGAACCCACGACCCTCCAGGGGGCCCCATATTCATCTGAATAGTAAGGTATAGAAGACTCAGGGACCCTCATCCCATTCTGCAGAGGGCCCCGTCACATAGAGTTACTCCCCTGGTGTGGGCGGGCAGGGGAAGAGGGTCCAGGAAGGAGGTCGGATGAGGGCCAGGGGGCGGGGCTAGAGCTGTCAGCTTTTGAACTGGGGAACCAGGTTCGAGTCTCTGCGTCTGTTTAACATCCTGTGATTCTGGGCAAATCACTTAATCTCCCCGTGCCTATAATATGAACATGACCTTGTGTAATGTAACTGGTGCTCATGTAAAGCGCTCCGATACCTTCGGTCGAGTTCTTGCTGCATAAAAAAAAAAGCAAAAACCTTTTTTAAATGCCAGAAAAAAAGATCACACAGCAGATGCAGCATTTGGGGCTATCTAGTGGCATTAACCATGTTAGCAGCCTCACCATTCTTTAAAAAAAAAACATATAAGTAAACGTGGCAGTGCGAGTGCAGAGTCAATAAGAAGTGAATACAGAGTATTTATAGCAGGTCGTGAAAGGAAGGGGATTCTTCCTTTCGGAACTGGTGCCCTCACACACCCAGCAAGCTAGGTGTCATGCTTCATCATCTGGGCCTGCTCCTCGTCGGGTCGGCGCTGCAATACCCGACGGGCACCCACAAGGGGGCTCTTTATCGGAGATCTTTTGTTCCTTGCCGGTGGGTGCCGTGGGTGTGAGGGCCCTTTTGGTTGTGTGGATGTAGTTGTGCAGTGGATTTAAAACAAGTCAAGGTGCCTTATGGAACATATTTTATTCTTGGTAGGCCCCCTGCCTGATTAAAATAGAAAAAGGAGAGGCGTCTATCTGACTATAATGGGTCAAGATCAGGGCGCTCTATTCCTAGTGGGTCAACATGTTTCTCGCCATTGTTGTCTTAAGGATCAAAGGCGATTCTTCAGGACCGTAAAGTGAGTCTATCTACACCCAGTGGTGTGGTGAACTACCTACCACTCTTGGATAAGCGGGTTGTGCGCCCGTTGTTTCTATGGACGACCCAATCACTAATTGAATCGTGCCTCGTCAGTATCCAGCGGGCCGTGGACACATATAAGTTATGTGTCTGCTTTCAATGAAAGCCGTGTGGTTGACCTACCCCTCTCCGCTGGATCCGGGAAGAGAGGGGTAGGTCAACCACACAGCTTTCATTGGGTCGTCCATAGAAACAACGGGCGCACAACCCGCTTATCCAAGAGTGGTAGGTATGAGAAAGGGGGAGTGAGCTAGAGATGGTGTATGCGACTACGCTTGAGAAATACATAAAGAGTGTATGCATGAGAGAGGAGAGAGTGAGCGGGAGATGCTGTGTGCGTGACAGTGTTTAAAAAAACAAAATAAGTGTGTGGTGTGTGTATGAGAGACGGGAGAGTGAGCAAGAGATTCTGTGTGTGCGACAACTATTGAAAAATACATGAGTGTATGAGAGAGAGGAGAGAGCGAGAGATGCTGTGTATGCGCCAGCATTTGAGAAATACATGATGAGTGTGTGTATGAGAGAGGGGAGAGTGAGCGAGAGATGCTGTGTCTGTGACAGCATTTGAGAAATACATGATGAGTGTGTGTATGAGAAATGGGGAGTGAGCTAGAGATGGTGTGTGTGACTACGTTTGAGAAATACACAATGAGTGTGTGCATGAGAGAGGAGAGAGTGAGCAGGAGATGCTGTCTGCATGACAGTGTTTAAGAAAAACACAATGAGTGTGTGTGTATGAGAGAGGGGAGAGTGAGCGAGAGATTCTGTGTGTGCGACAGCTATTGAAAAATACATGAGTGTATGAGAGAGGGGAGAGAGCGAGAAATGCTGTGTGTGCGACAGCATTTGAGAAATACATGATGAGTGTGTGTATGAGAGAGGGGAGAGTGAGCGAGAGATGCTGTGTGTGCGACAGCATTTGAGAAATACACAATGATTGTGTGTAAGAGAAATGGGGAGTGAGCTAAAGATGGTGTGTGCGACTACGTTTGAGAAATACATGAGTGTGTGCATGAGAGAGGAGAGAGTGAGCGGGAGATGCTGTGTGCGTGACAGCTATTGAAAAATACATGAGTGTATGAGAGAGGGGAGAGAGCGAGAGATGCTGTGTGTGTGACAGCATTTGAGAAATACACAATGAGTGTGTGCATGAGAGAGGAGAGAGAGATGCTGTGTGTGCAACAGCATTTGAGAAATACACAATGAGTGTGTGCATGAGAAATGGAGAGTGAGCAAAAGATGGTGTGTGCGACTACGTTTGAGAAATACACAATGAGTGTGTGTGTGAGAGAGGGGAGAGTGAGCGAGAAATGCTGTGTGTGCGACAGCATTTGAGAAATACACAATGATTGTGTGTATGAGAAATGGGGAGTGAGCTAGACATGGTGTGTGCGACTATGTTTGAGAAATACACAATGAGTGTGTGCATGAGAGAGGGGAGAGTGAGCGGGAGATGCTGTGTGCGTGACAGTGTTTAAGAAAAACACAATGAGAGAAGAAGTGGAAGCGAGAGATGCTGTGTGTGCGACAGCATTTGAGAAATACACAATGACTGTGTGGATGAGAGAGGGGGAGTGAGTGAGGGTTGCTGTGTGTGCGACAGTGTTTGAGAAATGCACATTGACTGTGTGTATGAGAGAGGGAGAGTGAGCGAGAGATGCTGTGTATGTGACAGCATTTGAGAAATACACAAGTGTGTGCATGAGAGAATGGGAATGAGCAAGAGATGCAGTGTGTGCGACAGTGTTTGAGTAATACACAATGAGCGTGTGTATGAGAGAGGGGAAAGTGAGCAAGAGATGTGGTGTGTACGACAGTGTTTGAGAAATACACAATTTTTGTTTATGTGAGAGTGGGAGAGAGCAACAGATCCTGTGTGCGTGTGACAATGTTTGAGAAATACACAATGAGTGTATGTATAAGAAAGGGGGACAGTAAGTGAGAGATGCTGTGTGTGTGACAGCGTTTAAGAAGTACACAATGAATGTGTGTATGAGAGAGGTGGAATATTCTGTGACTATTTGAGAGTATGTGTGTGAGAGAGATTGTGCATATGTTCTTGTGTGCATGTGCGGAGAGTTTGTGTATAAGTGCAATTGTATGAAAATTGTACCGATGTTTAACACCAACATATAACCTGTACAGTGAAAAAGAACATGCCATATTCCACTGCCGTATTGGGAGTTTGTTTTTGAAAAGCAAGAAAACGTTTCAAAAGTTTGACAACTGCCATCATGTCAAATTTTACTGTCTGTCCTATAATAATTTCTGACAGGAACCACCATGACGTTGGTTCCGGTCAATGAGCAGAGTTGTCAGCAGGCTCAGCGACAACTCTAAGGGCCTCATTTACTACTTTTTGGCATAGGGCTGCGCTGCGCTGCGTCAAAAGGAAAGGGCAGGAATGCATCGTATTAATGAAATACAGTGCATTCCTGTCCTTTCTGCCGACGCACAAATTGATGCCTTGCGCCTACGCAGGCACCCTTGCACCATAATGCAATGGTGTCTGCGTTATTGGCACGATTGTTTTTTGTGCAGGAAGGGACAACTTCCTGCACAAAACCAATCAATGGAGGTGCTTTCCTCTTTCTGTGTGCGCTGCACACATAGAAAGAGAAAAAAACTAGGAGAAATAGACATATTTCTCCTTGTTACGCCTCCCCCGGAGAGGCGCGCGATTTTAACGCATTCCCAGGTTTACGTGATTTTGTAAATCAGAAAATGTGTCAAAACCCATGGGTGTTGCGTGGGAGCACACACAGCAACGTCCATGGAACGCCCCTCTGATGCAGTGTAAGGCAATGCCGCGACTCGTTCTGCGTTGCCTTACACCATATCTAGGAGGCCAGGAAATGCCACGCAGGGTGGGTTTGCGTTGTCTCATAGATATGGGTCTGCACTCTGCGCCACCGGAGCATAAAAAAAAGTGACGCACTGGCGCGCAGGCCTCTTGTAACTAAGGCCTTACCTTTGGTGACCAGAAGAAGCCCTCAGAATGTCAGAGGTATTGTCCTCCGCCATCCTGACGGAGTTAACTCCATCTATCAAACTCTAAATCATTCTCTAAGTTTGAAAGTAAAATCTTTGACCAGGACAAACCCACTTGGTTCTTTCGACCAACGTTCCATTGCGGTTTGGCTGATATCACTCCTAGGTCCCGGTCTACAGCTTCCGTACACTTTCATTGTTGCTTAGTACTTTTTGACTCTATTTTCACTTGAAACTTCAGAAAAATCATATCTCTGGTTCCCATTATTAGATTATGGGCCAGATATACGACCTGCCAAATAGCGCCTCGCAAATTACGTTGCATTTGCGACTCGCAATTTGTGAGGCGCTATTTGGCATGTACAACAGTGTGTTTAACACTGTTTGTGATTCCCAATGGGGTCGCAAATTGCGAGGCTCATGAATATTAATGAGCCTCTCGCAATTTGCGAGCCCATTGAGAATGACAGGCCCTCCCAGGGATGGTGGCCTGCTGGGCTAACCAGACCGCCATGTCTGGGACTGCTTTTAAATAAAGCAGCTTTTTTTAAAAAATGCAGCCCGTTTTCCTTAAAGGAAAACGGGATGCATTTTTTAAAAAGAATTAACGTTTTCGTTTCATTTTTTAAGGGCAGGCAGTGGTCCCCTTCCCATTTGCGAATGCATTACCACCTACTTGAAGTAAGTGGTAATCTGCGAGTTTTTTGCGACTGCAAAACATTGGTACATAGCTTTGCGGTCGCTATTAGGAAGGGAACGCCCCTTCCTAATAGCGAGTCTCAAAACAATATTTTGCGAGACGCAATTTATTTGCGAGTCGCAAAATACTGTTTGTACATGGGCCAATGTTTTTTGGCGTGCGCAAACGGGTCTAAGACCCGTTTGCGCACGCTAAAAAGCGTCGTACATCTGGCCCTATGTTGTTTAGGTGTAAATTGCCTTAATAAAATTAACTCTATTTTTTTAATTTGATTTGGGAGTTTTATTGCTTGATGTTTTGACTTTATTATGTTTTGATACTGCATACATAATTTACACATTGATCTAAGTTAAGCCTGTCTGCTTTGTGCCACAGCTACCGGGGGTAGAGCCCTGGTTAATTTAGTTAATTTTGGAGTTTACACTGACAAGTGAGTGCTATTATATCTCTAGGTGGGCAAACACTCATCCCAAATAATAATTCACTTTGTTACATACATAAAATGTGAATTTGGTAGAAAAGTGCACCAAACCGATAGGAAAAAAGAGTTTGTGCCTGTTAAATCCAAAGGTTTCCTTTGTTATTGTTGTGCTAGCAGCGAATATCTGGGTGATGCACAAGGCTGCTCTGCATCAGACCAAGTTTACAGGGAATACCAGAAAAGGGGACATTTTACAAACAGTTCCAATGTAGATCTGGTAATGTTCTTAAAGATGTATACACGGGTCCTGCAGCTTTCTATTTGAGTGATGAGAATTTTGTAATGTGCATCGATGCATTCCTGCTGGAAAATCAGAGGAAAGAAGTGATGATTTGTAAGTGGATGCTGGTCTGGTAAAAAGAACTTATTGTCATATATGTGAAGGGGCATTGATGTGAACCGAATGGCAGATTCAAGATATTCGTTCACTTGAATTACAGTGAATAAATGAACAACATTCTGTAGGAAAAGTGCCTTTTATTTTTTTTGCTTGGTTGCCCCCCACCTTTTGCCTGATGTTGATGCACTTTGACTGAGTGTGCCCTGGGTTCCTGCCAACCAGGTGCCCAGGGCCTATGCTCTTTTCTTAAAACTGTACATTTACAGCCCCAATTGGCACGTCTCTGGCCACATGTCAGTCCCTTGTAAAAGGTACCATGGGTACCAAGGGGACTGTGACCAGGGAAGGCCTTTAAGGGCTGCAGCACCTATTGTTCCACCCTTAGAGGCCCTGTACCTTCACACACACACACACACACACACACACACACACACACTGCCATTGCAGGCTGTGTGTTTTGGCGCAGAGGAAAGTAAAGAGTCGACATGGCACACATCCCTGTGTGCCATGCCTACAACCCACTGCCCTGGCATAGGTCAGCCACCCCTCCAGCGGGGTGCACTATACCAGTGGTGAGGGTACAGGTGCATGAGCCCTGTACCCCTATAGTGTCTAAGTCCATTCTTAGACATTGTAAGTGCAGTAAATCCATAAATAGTATATGATTGCGGAGTTTGTCATTACCAACTCCGCAGCATCATAATGGCTTTAATGAATTCTGAGAAGTTTGGTATCAAACGCATCAGCACATTTAACCCACACTGATGCCAGTGTGGGATTTATTGCCAAATGCACCCAGAGGGCATCTTAGAGATGCCCCCTGAAAAACAATCTAACTCTAGTGTCCAGGCTGACTGCTGCTCGCCAGTTGCCACCCCCACACATGTTTCTGGACCCCTGGGTCGAGAGCCTGCTGCTCTCGGGGGTCTGAAAAAATGCGCATCCTGGTACGAGGTGCCAAGCCTCCTCCCCCAGGATGGGCAGGGTCCACAAAGGGGAAGCTTCAAAGGCTTGCCGCCTTTGTGAGCTGACCCAGGCCTTTGCTGCTTCCAGCAACTGGCCCCCACTTTGGGAAGGATGATCGGCAGGAAAACAAAGATAGTAGGAGAGGTGTGCCCACCTTTGCCAACCCCAACCCTCAAGTGGGGGAGGCGAGGCAAAGCATAACTCTCAGTCCCTGCCATCTTGACGGTGGGGGGACCCAGCCAACCAGAGTGAGACTTATTGCCCCCTCCCACTGGAAGGTGGCTTAATAAGGGGTGTACCCACCCCAAGGAAGGGACCCAATGGTCCCGACCTGTACCTACCTGAAACGCCCCTAAATTTAGTTTTTATGGGCAACCGTGAACCTTGCCTCTGCAGACAAGCAAGAAGAAGAAGAAGGACGGAAGAGCCGTACTGAAGGAAGAAGAGGAGGACACCAACTGACTTGGCCCCTGCCCTACCGACCTGTCCCGACCTCGACCTGCTCCAGCGGAATCCCGGCATGTCCTCCAGCCAGCAGCCTCCCAGAACCTGGAGGACCTCCCATGCCTTCCCTACATAGAATCTGTCTCCCGTGAGTGCCGGACTTGCTCAAGAACCAGACTCTGGCTCCGGCCGAATCCGCGAGTCTGCACCACTCTGCACCCGACGCCCACAGCTCGAGTTAGAGTGGCTCAACACCACGAGGAGGTCTCCCTGGCGATCCTGACCTGGAATCTGGTGATCCCTGACCTGCCTCAAGCTTCCCGATGACGCCTGCAGCCTCTATCCGGAGGATACCCCCAGACAGCGACTGAAGCTGGTAAGGAAAACCCAACGCCTCACGACACCCCTGCACCCGACGCCCCACGGCCTTGGGTGGCCCAACCAACGGTGTCCAGGCAACTCCCTGCATCCCAACTTACCTCTCCAAACAGTGGTCGCCTCCAGGAAGCCTCCTTGCAGTGTTTGTTCTGACCGGAGATCTCCCATTGAAACCAACCGAGCGCCCGTTGTCGATCCAGCACCCTGCACCAGCCACCCTTGTGCCACTGTGGGTGCACCTTGTGTGCTAACTTGGATCCGCCTTTGCCCTGAGCGTAACCCTAGGAGCTTTGTTCCCTCAACCCTTTGGCTTGCCCGAGAGCAGCCACCAACCGACGGCCCCCTAACCCCATAGGCTAAGATTGTCCTCAGCACTCTGCACCCGGTCGCCCTAGTGCCGCTGAGGGGGCTTTTTGAGTGCATCCTTGACCCTGGGGGATACCTTGTTCTAACCCCAGAAACGCAAAACTCTGCAAACCAATAACCTCATTTTTCTCCATAGGATTGCATTGACTGTTTTCCTCTGAAAAACTTCTAAGTGTTGAGGGTGGTTGTATGGAAACCTAAGAAACTGAGTTTTGATTAAAACTGCTTTACTTACCTTTTATCTAGGAAATGTCCCAGTGTGATATCTAGGCATATCACACTGAGTAGAAAAAGTAATACAAAAAAGTACTCTAAAAAGTAATCAAAAGTAATCCAAAAGTAATCTCAACTGCATTTGAATATTTTGCAAACCTATAACAAAAGTCATTATTCATCCAGCTTGCTTGTTGATCAATCTGTCTTGAAAAGTACCATTCTACTTACCTGCACCAAGTCCTGCTTGGTTCTAAAAATAAAATATAACAAAGAAATACTTTTGATACAAACAAATGGTCTGAGTTCATCTTTGAGTTCGTCATTTCTTGCCTGAGTGTGTACAGTAAATGGTTAACACTACCCTCCGATAAAGCCTTACTGCTCGCCCACTCTACCACAAATAGAGAAGTAAGGTTCTATCTACTTTTACCTCTGCTACCTTTCAGGATCCACTGGACTCTGTGCACACTATACCTTACTTTGGCATAGTATATACAGAGCCAGCTTCCTATACATTCTGTTTCCTTCATAGTGTTGGCTCACAAGGTCAAAGGGTCTTTTAAAATGTGTGTGGACCTCAGGACCTTAATGCCAGCATTTGGCTGGACCGGCTATCACTACCTATCATAAGAGAGATGTTGACACTTCTTCAGGGAGCGGACATTTTAACTCTATTGGATATGGCCTCCGACTACCACCAAGATGTTCTTTATTAGGAATCTCATCATTTGTGCACAGTTGTTATTCTTGAAGGGTCTTTCAGGTTTAAGAGTATGCCTTTTAGTCTTGCCTCCACCTCTTTTCTTTTCTAAAGGTTAATGGAGATGTGGACGGGGTTATTTATTTCCGAGATGATCTCTTAGTCTATGCAGAAAACAGATGAGTGCTCAATAAAAGGCTTGCTGAGGTATTTTCTATATTGCAAGAGAAGATTATCAATTTGGAGAAAGAAAAGTGCAGGTTTCGAGGGTCAAGTGAAAATTATTTGGATCATAAGTTGTCTGCATGAAGCGTGAAACCCCAAAAAAGTTTAGTCAAGGCCACTGTGGAAGCTGCAGTGCCAAAGAGAAATAAGTAGTTGTGATTGTTCCTTGGTTTGCTAGACTTTTATGTGTTTTAGTACCAATTGCGCTGAGTAAACCCATTCTGTGTGTGTACTCTTGAAGAAAGAGGAAAGTTTTGTATTGTGAAGCAGAGTTTAGTCTGGTCAGTGAAGATGCTGCAGCAGTTCTCTGCTTAAACCGTTCGACTTATGGCATTATGGTGACTGACCCCAGTCAGTACGGACCGGGTGCCTACTTGCTACAGCATTGGAAGGGCAAGGATGAGGTTGTGTCATTTGTCAGTCAGAGCTTAAAAGGTGCAGAGTCTTGTTACTCTGTTGTGGAGCGAGAGACTTTGGCATGCTGCTGGAGTGTGAACCAGTTCTGACATTATCTGCCAGGATGGGAGTTTAAGATTCAGCTTGTCCACAAACCTTTGAATCTTTTTACCACGAAGGTTGCTGGAAGGTCTTCACCAAGATTAGCCAAAGGGCAATTCAGGCTGTAAGAATTCCAATTCCAAATTTAATATATACCTAGTATGAAGAACATTATGGCAGGTTGTCTTTCAAAATTGCCTTTAGCACCTAATTCTGAGGATGATAAAGTACTTGATGATGATGAGGTTGTGATTAGCACTGTAGCAAACATTACCAAGGATGCAGTCTCTGAGACTGAGTGGGTGCAGATGTTGGGTGATGATGACACTTTAAGTAAATTGCTTAATGAAGGATGGCCTACTTCAAAAGTTTCAGATCTGAGTGTGGAAGCCTATCAGCACATCGTTCACAAGTTGTGTGTAATTAGTGGTCTTCCGAGGAGATTGGACACCTTAGTTGTTCCTATGTCTTTATGTTCCAAAGTGGTGAATTTCCACTTGAAGGCCATACAGGCATGCAGGCCATGAAAAGAAGAGTCAGGGAGTTGTTTTGGTGGCCAGGGTTGGATAAATCAGTGGAACAGTTTGTGAGGCAGTATGTGTGCTGTGGAATCAGTGACAAACCAAAAGACACCACACCCAGTTTTTGTGCCAGGGGAATCTTGGTCCAAGATCAGAATTGCTATTATTGTTCCTTTAAATGTCTAGCAGGGCGTGGATTAATATGGGAGTATAGCTATAGATTATTACTCTTGAAGAGTCAGCTTTGTCAGTGAAGTAACTACCTCCAATGTCAAGGAATTCCTGAAAGTTTGTTTTCTAGCAAAGGTGTACCCAAAAAAGCAGTGGCTGATATTGGCGCTCAGTTTACTTCTAGGGAGTTTGGTGGTTTTCTCTGCTGCTTGTTATATTATGTGTCTTTTTAGAACGCATGATTCACCTGGAAGGGTATCAAGAAGCTGATGGAGGAGCAGTTTAGGCCGACCAGTGGCCTGGTCTATGTGATGAGCCACGTCTTCAGCGTCATGTGGACTCAAGAACTGAGAAGGCGACCTTGATGGCCAGGCAGAAGGTTCCAGGCTTTAGGAGAGGGGTAGGAGAGAGCATGAAGGCCAGTTCTGGTTTTGTGTATGAGGGGGATGTGTGCGAAGAGGGGTTCGGATGCACAGAAGTTTTTGGTATGTTTGTGGAGGCTGAAGCGGTTGTTGAGGTGTGCGGGCCTAGGCTGTGTAAGGCTTTAAATGTGTTTGTGAGGAGGTTGTCCTGGGTACAGGAGGGAGCAGGTACAGACTCAGATTACAGCAAGCAGGGTGCAGTCTTCTGATCTTCCGCCGGACCGGAAAGTGTTCTGAGGAGGGTTCTTTGGGGTGCCATATTTATGGTTTGCACTAGCCAGTGGGTGTGGGTGACTCCTGGCCCTTTCTAACCACTGGGGTGAAAGATCCTAGGGGTAACCTAACCCACCTTTTCAGCTGTTCCTGTTTATCCTACCACAAACAATCCCCTAGTGCAACTTAGTCTTAAAATCGAAAATGGGGCAATCCTTCCTCCTTTGTGCAGAGCCCTTGTGTCCACCCAGAGCTGTGGCCAAAGAAATGAGCCGTCTCTTCCCCTGTGTCCTCTGCAAATTGGCTCCGGGGGTCGCTTCCCTCCCACTTGGTTTGGAGACATCCTCACTAGTGTGGATTGAGAAAACAAAGGTTTTCCCCCTTCTAGGGCTGAGCTAAGGATTGTTGAATCCAAAGGTTATCTCTGTGTATTGTGAGAGTATTGTAAGGTAAGGCCTCGGGATGAATGTCACGCTCTACAAATAGCCAAAAATACAAAATACCACCTAATATTCCACCTTGCAACACTTGGACGAAAGTGCTTAGGACGACAACATTGTTGCTTTGTTTTCTGCCATCTGCATGAAGGTGAGATCTATCCTCACCTCTAGTAGAACTAGTCCTCCATCTGCAGATGATTTGATCATTCTTGTTGCTATACCCCCTAGAAAGCTCCTGGAGGCCCTGAAGAAGAAGCCTAGAGATAAATCTACATTCTGATCTTAATAGCTACGTTCCGTTATGGGCCTTCGAGGGAGTGTACATCCAAAATTGGCTTGAATATGGGAGAAAGGAAAGCTTGCATATTAGCACCCTTATTATTTGTTTTGTTCATTAATAATTTGAATAAGGTTCTCTGTACAGAAGGGCGGGACTTTCCCAAGGTGGGCGGTCGGTCATTACGAGTCTCACTTTATGCTGACAACTCAATCTTGATTTCTAGGACTGCCCTAGGCCTACAACACCTTTTGAACAGCTTTGTTGATTTTATGGGCAGTCTTGATCTTAGCACAAATTATACTAAGTCCAACATTATGATTTTTGGACCCAAAAGCAGATCTTACTGCATCAGAGGTAACACGGTCAGCAAGGTTAAGACTGTTCCTTATCTTGGCATTCGCTTGGATTTCTCCCTTTGTTGCTCCCTCTGATTAGTTCCAGATTTATTTTATTTATAAAGTTTTATATAGCGCGAACAAGATCCCGAAGGATATCAGAGCGCTTTACAAAAGGATGGAAGGAAGGACATAAATGCAATGTCGACATCAAGTAAGAATGGAAAAAAAAAAAAAAGGAAAAATCGCATAATTACAAGACAAATTGTTAGCACAAATTTGCTAGATGCCTTGTTTTGGTTTTTGATTTTGCTTCCAAACTCGGGCATGGCTCTGTTCCTGCTGTGTTTAAAATATATCAAGCCAAATGTTGTTCTATAGCTTCATATGGCATTGAGATCTGGGGGTATTCCAATTTACTGCAAATACAAACCACAGAGAACAGATTTCTTAAGCGGTTGCTTCCGCTGCCTTTTAGTGTGTGCACTTTCAAAGTTATGAAGGACTAGCAGTTGGCTATGTTACCGATTTGATCCAGCCTCGTCCCTTAATTATGTCGTTGACTGTATGGATTAAGAAAGATCTCAAACTCAATAGAGCAATCTTTTAAAGACTGCTTGTACTGTCGTGTAGTTCCTATAGTACCCCTGCAAGACCTGCGCGTTTGGATAACATAAACTGTGGGCTTGGTGACCGACTGGCTCTGTGCACCCCCACTGCGTATGTTAGCCGGATTTGCATTAGCTAGCTCACAGTGCCACTAGAATCTCCTCTTATCGGGTAGAGATTAGTTTCTGGCAATCTTAGATCATGACAACCCTGATCCCTCAGAATCGTGGAAACAATGTACTACTTTTCGCTCAGTCACTCGTGCTTACTTGTTCGGTTTGTCTCAGAGAGTTACACAGAATAAACAGTCTGGGCGTTTCAATAAGTTTTTATTGAACAGTTGTTATTCTAGTGTAGGATATATGTGCTGTAATAACCAGCAGACAATAGCAGAGATATATTATCAGCAGTACGATAAAAGTGAAAGGATAGTACAGTTCTACCATATTGCAATAATGATGGTTACATACATGAATATATAAAATGCATTTGTACCTAGCATGTGTGTAGGTCTAAAAGCCTAAGAGCCAAGAATCCCTCTAGGATTTAGTCGAACCTCATTACCTGAATAGAGAGAGTGTGGGACCCCGTCCTGGTCTCGAGTTGTACACCCAGCAAGGGCTGTGTTAGACCGCTGTCAGCTGGAGCGACTGCATGCAGGAGCCTCAGCGTCTCTGGTCAGTGTGTTGGCATGGAAGTCTCGGTTCCCTCTGTCTTACCGTGGCAAGATGTGGTGTATATATACCCTAAAGTGTCTCGTCCCTTAGTATGGTTTGTATTGGTCTTTGTTGGACATGAGGAAGACGTCAGGGGTGAACTTTGTACATACATATTATGCGGGAGATGTAGCTGGTGAAATGCTCATGCATAATTTATGAGTAAAGTGTAGGCCTGTGTTCGGGAAAAACCCTGCAGTGTTCAAACCACAGACTAGATGACGTTCAACCCTCAGAGTTCGTTGTGTACTGTAGGGAACTAATGTAGGTGAAAGATCATGCCTATATTAGGGCATAGGAGATCATGACTATAATAGGGCATAGACGATTGTGACCAAAATAGGGTATATATGATTATGACCATAATAGGGCATATACAATTATGACCATACACGGCATATATGAACGTGTCTATATTAGGGCCTCTCTACGAAACATAACACCCACTCCACTTTCGAATTGGATGACAATGACCATACTTAAAATCTAGACAATTTAAAAAATTCTTAAAAACAGCTAAAAACATGGTTCTAAAAAGACATTTAAAAAATGTTTAAAAATGTTACAAATCAGCTATTCTTTAGTTGCCACTTGAAAAAGTCATTTCTGCCTCACTTATAAAAGTTGTATTACTACAAGCAGAAGAAGGCCATTCTTTCTCAAGTGAAAGTGTCAATTTAGGAAATGTTCCAAATTTAGTTTGTTTATTTATGAAACGAAGTGGAGAAGCCGAATTCTTTCCCAGGACGCGATGAGCCAATTCAAGATTAAGTGTCCTGGCTGGGAGATACAGCATTATCGGTGTTAGCTATTGCAGACGACAAGTCCAACACCTCACAGAGAACGTCAATCGCACATAGATGGAATTCAGCACTGCCAACAGTCGGTGCTGCGGCAGCTTGTGCGGAAGTTGTTAACTGAGTGCCTGTGGAGGAGCCACCTAACCCACCAGGAGCAAACGGAACCTGTGGATTCTCAAGGAATGCGTTCATCAGAATTGGAAGACGCTGTGACAACGCAGAGCATGGGCCTTTAGGGGGTCCAGCATAGCATCCATGTCCGGAGGCGTATCTGATAGAAACGTTACACAGAGATCCAACGAGCATTCTTCTCCGCAAAACAGGCATTGAAGAACAGGTAAGATGCAGTCCACCCAGACTGGTCTAAACGATAGAAACCAAGAGGCGTTCAGTTCTCTTAGGCATGGTATACCAAGAAGCGGCACCATGCGTTCACGGTATTTCCGCTCCATGAGTATGTTCGCCATTTCCTCGGAAATTGGGCCGTCCATTGCGTAGCAGTAAGATTACAATCAGGACTCCTGCAATTAGGAACAGGATAAGCGGGAGACCTCCAAAGACGCTTCCCAATACGGAGTGTATAAAATTTGGGATTACTCCGAGGACTGTCTGAAAGGTGCTTGATAGTCCTGGCCCTATGGTCTTAAATAGGTGTACAATACCGCTCGTATCAGACATGTTAAAGATACGACCCACCATTTCTGCGAAATGAAAGGGGCAGTTCGTACGTATAAGCGCCTGTATCTCAGTCGAGGTCCTTGCAACTTGAAGTTCAAAGGTTTCTTGAGCGGAGGTTAAGGGTATGGGTTGCTGTAAAAGCATGGCTTTCAGTCTGCTCAAAGTATCAAATTGTATAAAGGAAACATTCAACGAAGGCCATAACGGCGCCTCCCTGACTGTGTTCAGTGGCGGAAACAATACTTGCATACAGCAAGTAACCCTGGAGTTAACAGTGACCAGATAGGAGACGCCCGGAAGCATCCCACAGCAACCTTGATTGATTAGCATCAAGTAACTCCCATTCGAGAGCAGCTGGAAAACCGGCGTGATCATGGCCGCTGGGGTCCCTGACATGTGACAAGATAGATTCGCTCCGAACCACTACATGCTCCGTGCAGAGAAATATCCTGACACATGAGAGAACCGCTTAAAGCGTTCTTGCAGTTTGTACCACTCAGAAACACTTCTCGATCCCCACTCCGGCATCAATATCTAAATGGTAACTCCCAAGATTCCTTAATGTAACCCTTACCCATTTTTTCATATTTGCCTGCCTGCTTTTGGTCAAGGCAATATTGAAACTGAAACGTAGTGACCGGCAGAGTGATTTGGCCATGAATTAGCCATTCAGTTGATGGTGATTCGGCTACAGTGAATGGTAACCTTTCCAGTTTCTCAATACGCAGAATTGTATATTTGGCCCCCCTTTGTGCCATTTCTGTCTGTTTATCGGTTAGATTGTATCCCGAAAAGAGAGACGTGGTGTTTATGAAACGCCAGGGCACGTAACCTGCACTCAAAGATTGCAGCGTCCAGCTTAACATTATAATAGAATGCAACTGAGATTGCCCGTGTTGTAACAAGGCCAAGTCTTGTTCTAATACGTCAATTGCCGAAGATACAATGTTGCCTAAGGAGTAAATCCTGGAGGTCAAAGTTGTTAACCCATTATCCACTACAGCTAATGCCTTCTCTAGGTTAATACGGTCTATTTCCCGTATTTTTTCTGCGGCCTCCTGTTGGGATATTTTCCAGTTTTCATTATAATAGGCATAAATGCCAGCATATATGAAACGTTTCTGTAATGTTTTCCTTGGGCCTAGCAAGAAATCCCTAAGGTCTACATCAGGTGTGAGTAAGGTCAAGTGATGTTTTACTTCTGTGAGTGTTGAGGTTTCTAGCCAATCAAGGCACAACTTCCCAACACTATAGGATGTCACTACCCCTGGGTGTTGTCTCTGCACATAGCGTGTATCTGGCCTACTGATACTAAACCCCTCGGTTATACCTAGGAATCTCTGTTGACATGTGTTTGTGTCAATGGGCCAAATCAGCCATTCTGTCCAATTGGGATCTGACCTGTTGTACTGGAGAATGTCTTCTAATCCTACCCCGTGTGTAGTTGAATTCTGCCCCCCACCCATCTGTGATGGTGCTGGAAACCCCGGTGTGTTCATTTCCTTGTTCTTGGCTAGTCCAAGACAGGATGTCTGTTGCACAGTTTCATTTAGAAATATCATCTGCTGTGGAATGAGGCATGCTCTAAAAAGCGCTTCTGTTCCCTGGGCCTGCCAGTCCCTAGAACCCCAGATTGATTTTAAATCTATAGTGTCCTTCCATAGGTCGAAACCCTGTGTAGACAACTGGGCCATAAAGGAAGCAGAGTCAATCTGTTTGGTGTTAGTCAACATAATTTTCTGTGCTGATGTTGTTGCCACTTTGTAATAAAATGACTTCGGGTCAGATGTATTAAACCCTGAAAAGTATGTGAATTTTTGTGCAAAAGTTTGCGAACTACCTTTTGGAGGTGTTGGGCAGTGTTCCCACTGGTGGTATTCAAATACATTTCTAGGTGTTATAGATCTGTGTAAGAAATGATGACCACAATGTTGGTAACAGTACAATGTATCATAGTCTGAAGTACCTTCTAGCATTTCATTGTTCGGAAATGCTGCAGTTTTTTCCAAATCAGAAATCATATTATTTACAGTTTCAGTGTCCCAATCATCAGAAAATGTACTGGAGGTAACGAGATCACTTAAAGAAATTTTAAATACATGTTTAAGCTTTAAAAGTTCAGTCGGACCGAATATATCTAAATCAATCTTGTCCCATACTATACCGTCCGGTATAGGAACTGCTGTGATGTTCGCTGAAGACAAGTCTCTTGGTTCACGATGTGAAGACTGGTGTGGCTTTAAAATCAAATTGACTCTTTGGGCTGTAGAGCTCTGCTGGAGATATCGCCCATTAATAAGCATACTAAAAGTTATAGTTAAACCTAGCCAGAAAAGAAAAAATAGAATCCCAGTAATATACCATAGTTCTATCCAATGTGACACCAGGTAAGTCTTTCTAAAAACGTGCAAAAAGTCAATGAGTTTCTGTTTGTGTGATTTTTGGGCTGGCGTCGTTTCCGGCTTGCTTGGATGCAGTGAAAACGTATCAAAGTTCATGAAGTAGCCAGAGGCAGTTCGATCAATTGTTGGAATTGCATCGGGATTTGTTGAGATTGGAATTTGCTCTTGACGAGGCATGTTGACGAAGACGTCTGTAGTCGGTCTTATTGCAACTTCGTTGTTGAGTTGATTTCCATTTTGAAGTCGAACTTCTTGTTGAAGTGGAACGAGTTCCATAGCATTGTTGCTTAGTCCTTCATTCCGTACAGGTGGCTCTTCAAATGTGATGAGTCTTTCTGTTTGAACTTCTTGGATTGTAGCGAGAGGAGGGCGTCTGCTACTGTGGAGTCCACGAGGCCTACTGTTTAGTATCGGTCACATAGTGTGGTTTGATTAAGTCAATTGAGACAAATCTTTTCTCCTTTTTCCCGGCAAGAGGCGGCAGAAGTACAGTTCTTGTGCCTTGGATTGCTAGGACGGGTACAGCATTTCTGTAGGATGGTCCGAATTCTTTCTTGTATGCAACCTTTTCTCTGACCAGATCCCCGACATTTGGGATCCAGACAGGTCTTGCCGTTACTGCCTTGACTTCCTCAGTGGCGGTCTGTTTTAAGTGGACGTTGCTTTGTTGTGTCCTGGATTTATTTAGATCCTGTAAAACAGCCAAACGATCATGGATATCAAATGGTTTTTCATCCGCCACTGTGCCTCCACAATCAAGATCAGGTACCCACATTCTTGTCCCAAATAGGACCTCGTATGGAGTGCCACCCACTAGAGAGCTTCTTGGCTAGTTGTTAATTGCTCTTTGGACCCCATAAAGGTGACTGACCCAACTACCGCCCTTGGCTAATACCCTAGCTGTTAAAGATTGCTTTAAGTCACGGTTTTTCCTCTCCACAACTGAATTACCCTAAGCATGGTACGGAGAGGAGTACCGCAATGCTACGCCCATTCCTTCCATGGCCTCTTTGTAAGCCCAAGAGCTAAAAGCCGGGTCACGGTCAGAATGTAACGTGCCAACTGCGTATGTGCCGATAAAGACTCGCAAATCTATTATAACAGTTCGAGCGTCAGCCGAGCGCTGAGGCAAGACCCATAAGAATCTAGAGCAGGAATCCACTGCAACCATGATATATTTCTTGGCCCCATCCGATTGTAGGGGTCCGCAGTGGTCCAAATACACACATGCGAGAGGTTTGTCTGATTTTAGTAATGGTGGCTGTGCTGGGTGTGTTACGGTGGAGCCTTTCATCTGCTGGCAGATGTCGCACTTTAAGACGTAGACTTTGGTCTGCTTTGTTAACCCTAACCACCACTAGTGCGGTTTCAGAAAGAAATAGTCGCTGTAACGCCTGTATGCACAGAACCCAAACCCTCGTGTGCTGCTAGAATTAAGCCTTGCCTACGATCCATATTTGGTATTACTCTATCCCCCACTCCAGGAATCTGAGCATATGGAATGTTGTGTGCATCTAACTCGTAGGAGTACTTGAGTGGAAATTTCTTTGGTACTGCTGTGCTGCCTTTGCCTGAAGCAATGACAGCTATCATAATTTCACCGTCTATTCTCGTTTTTGAACGAGTGATTGCAGCTACGGACGCTGTGCGTACAGCCCCCTTTGCGGCTTCATCAGCCAATGAATTCCCTTCAACGTGAACGCCATCACGCTGATGACTCAGTGTATGTATCACGTGAGCCCTTGGTAGTTCGTTCCTCAACTCCACTACCTGCTCCCATAGCATTTTATGCTTAATTGTGCCACCTTTTGCGTCCTTAAACCCGTTTTGTTCCCAATGATGTAAATATTCATTGTACGACTGTACACAGTAAAAGGAATCACACACAATTAGTGTGGGGAATTGGTGTTCCGTATTTACCAGTACCAGTATCAGTGCTTTTAATTCTGCCAACTGAGCTGTGCAGTCTCCTAGAGATTGCGTTTTAGTGCAGCTTGGATGGAACTTCCCATTGCGTATGCGACCTTTAACGATTGCACACGCTGCGCTGTAAGCTTGCTTACTCCCTATGGCCGGTTGAGCAGATCCGTCAGTGTAAATAATATATTCATACTGATCTAGAGGCAAAATCTCATTTGGTAGAGGATATTCTTGTTCGTATTGCAGAAATGCTTGTGTTTTTAAACTTGGATCAAATCTGTATTCAACATCCGTTGCAGTGAGAGAATTAGCCCATTGTATCCATCTGGGATGTAAGGCTTTCGCATTTGGAATGCTAGCCTTTTTAACAGCCTCTAAGGCTGGTACTGGGTTCACGACTATTATGCGCTTTTCCTGAGCCAGAGCTTTTTCTCTTGCTACAGCGGTCTGCACTGCTGTCAGGATTTTTCTGTTGAAGTGAAAAGCATCTCTGCGTTTGTGTACAGGTGTGATTTGTATGCGATTGGTACTGTTTCACCTTCATTGAAGGTTAAGTAAGTGTACCCGCATTGACCCGCTATTACTCGGATCACTAAGTTTCGTACGTTTACGCGTGTCTGTAAGTGTTTTGAAGCTATCATGTCTTCTTGTAGTGAACGTAGGATGTTTGTATGTTCCTGTGTCCATTGTCTGAATGACAAATCAGGTTTTATTAAGTCGTAGAAAGCTTTTACTCTTTCTGCGTAATCCAAAATGTATGTTCGACCAAAATTTAGGAATCTCAGAAATGATTGTAAATTCTTTAACGATTTTGGAGGTTGGAGCAGCGCACACTTTTCTAAAAAGTTAGCTGCTAGGCTTTTTCCTTCACTTGACAGCTCATACCCTAAGTACAGGACATTGAGATGGGCAATTTTTGATTTTTTTAAATTAAATTTATAGCCCCCAGAGGCCAATCCCATAATAATGGTGCTCACCCTGGTCAAGTGCCTCTGTAAGTCATCGTCTGTCAGATAAATATCATCCACATAGGACAATGCTTCTTCAATCCAAATTTTGGAGTAACTCTGTTACCCTTGCTGAAAACAACCCCGGGCTATTCTTATACCCTTGGGCGAGTCGACAAAATTGCCGTTGGGACCCTAGCGCTGAGAATGTGGTCAAATACCTGCTTTCAGGCGCTATATTTTGGCAGAAAAATACATTTGAGATATCAAGTGTAGTTTTGTATTTTTTCCGCACAATGTTATTCATTAATGCGGCACTGTGTGCATTTTGGACTACAAATGTCTTTGTGCAAGTGTTTAAATATCTGTAATCCAAAACTAAATGATATGTGTTGTCAGGTTTCATTACGGGAAACAAAGGATTGTTCATAGGTGAAGTGCAATTTTCAATCACCCCCTGGTATTCTAGTTGATCTAGGATCTCCCTGACTTGTTTTTTAGCTTCCTGCTTTATTGGGTATTGTCTCTGAGCATTTGGGGAAACTTTTAACGGGATCACGTGGTGGGTTGAATCCTCATCCCAACCAGCATGATTTTTGTACACTGCCGGAGCTAGGGCAACCGCCCACTCCTGCGCATATGCATGTTTTAAATGTATGGGAACGAGGTCGGAAAATACTGGAAAAATTACCGTTTCTCCCTTAGGGCACTCCATGACGAATGCTGGCGGCCAGTCTTGCTCTGCTAATAGGATGTCATATCCAGATGACAGATTTTTCCAAAATAGACCTTTAACTTTCCTGGGCTTGTCCCCCTCCATCCGGAGTGTTATCTCATGTAACTTATGTGGGACACTTACCCGAGTATCAGGTGTTTCCACCGTGATATACTCACTCAACTCCGCTGTCACCAGAAATTCCTTCAGGTTCTGGCGAGCTATTGTTACTTCTGCCGCGCTGTCTAGCATCTTCAGAGCCCATTCCCCATTCAGAAGTTGTGTCCTCAGAATTCTGGGCATGTCTGATCTTGACACGTGCTACCTTCTTGTTTTTGAACTGAGGTTTTGATTTTTGTTTATCTTCTTTTTTAGGTGCATAGTCCGCAGCGCGTGGCGTGTCTCTGGACTTTGTACGCTCCTCTTGTCTGTGTTCTGACCGTCCTTCCCTCTCGGAGTTTTTTGATGAACCCTGAAAGGAACGAGAGGAACGTGTATCAGTATCCTGATACCTGTCAGGTTTCCTAATATTATCCCTGTCCCGGAGGTTCACCCTCCTTTCAGAGGGCTCCTGTTGAGGAGACCTACCTCTGGATTGAGATCTGTTGTCTTTAGACTTTTGTTGCTTTTTATTTTCCCATTTCTTTTTAGAAGAAGTAGGTGTTTGCTTTGTAGTGTCCTTTTCAGAACTGCCCACCAGTTGTGGTTTTAATGCTTTCTCACCTAAACTGTCTCTGCCTAGTTCTGCATACGCAGTTTCAATTATTTTGAGTAGTTCGTGTTGTTGATCTATTGGACTGAACTCCCTTAGGCGTTGGCGGATTGCCAGTGAAGCTGCTTCCCCCTTAATGTTAGCTAGTATTATGGCTGATACATGTTCGTAGTTACCTAGTAACTTCATCCCTAAGTTAAGGGCAGGCTCTGCTCCGTACTCATTTTGTATCTGTCTCAATACATCAGGTACTACTGCTAATGACGGGATACCATGCGTTCTGGTATATATGGCAGCAAAGACTGTACCCCAAGAGGTGCAGTCCTCTATTTGCGGTGTGATCCCCATGGGCAAGCAGATTGTTAGTATTCTGTGTTTATCACAGGTGGTAGTATTTGGGAATACTGCCTCAAGCTGAGTTATTTTCTGAGCTATCCAGAATGGTATTTGTTCGCGTTTTGCTGGCATTTTGCCCATTACCGCGTGTAATGTTTGAGGAGTAATTTTATTTCCTGTACCCTGAGCTGGAGTACTATTTGCTGCACCTGGTGCAGGTTGGATTGTTAAAGTCCTCATGACAAATTGTGTCAGGTTTCTGTAGATTTTAATTAAATCTTTGTGTTGTACGAGTAAGTATCCTGGTGGCATTGTGTCAATGTCAGGATGTGGTGTGTAAGCCGCTAATATTGGCCATGTGGCTCCTTCTCCTCCGAGTGGGCCTAACCTTGCTCTTCTTGTACGTGGGGTAGGGCGCCATTAAACCAGTAATAATGTTCCTGGTAAGTGAGTGGAATCTCTATGTCCTCAAACGGACAATATTCCGGTGGTGCATCTCCTGCTATGTAGTAGTGAAATGTATTTGTTATTGCATTTGCTGCTGGGAGTGTAACCCATGAATAGAATACCTCTGGTTTGTTTGATTCGTGTGCCTCAATCACGAAAACTACCATGCCACCCCTAGCTTGTAAACCATTTTCTAATAGTCTTAGGGTGACTGTCCTTCTGAATTTTGGTGCAATCTGTATTGCATCTGCTGGATCTTCTCCTTCGTCTGAAAAATTCAGTTAAACTCTCTGCCCTTACCTCGGCATCAGTCATGTTTAGAAGAAGAAGTGTTCCAAGGGAACTAAGATAAGGTGTTATGCACAATGTTTAGGAACACTATGTCCTTTCAAGCTTGAATAACCAACAGCCAATAAATAGTATTTTTGTACAACTCAGCTGCGGCGGATTTTGTGCCCACCCACTCCAGACATCTCTGGTGTTTTGTGAGTAGGTTCTCTGAGAATAGCACGACTGAACTACTCAGATTCTACTGTTAAATAAGTACCCAACCAACGTTGGTGGTGCCATGTCGTGTAGTTCCTATAGTACCCCTGCAGGACCTGCGTGTTTGGATAACATAAACTGTGGGCTTGGTGACCGACTGGCTCTGTGCACCCCCACCACGTATGTTAGCTGGATTTGCATTAGCTAGCTCACAGTGCCACTAGAATCTCCTCTTATCGGGGAGAGATTAGTTTCTGGCAACCTTAGATCATGACAACCCTGATCCCTCAGAATCGTGGAAACAATGTACTACTTTTCGCTCAGTCACTCGTGCTTACTTGTTCGGTTTGTCTCAGAGAGGTACACAGAATAAACAGTCTGGGCGTTTCAATAAGTATTTATTGAACAGTTGTTATTCTAGTGTAGGATATATGTGCTGCAACAACCAGCAGACAATAGCAGAGATATATTATCAGCAGTACGATAAAAGTGAAAGGATAGTAAGGTTCTACCATATTGCAATAACGATGGTTACATACATGAATATATAAAATGCATTATAAAAGTGCGCATACTCCTACGATGCCTAACTAGATATACCTAAGTGTACCTAGCATGTATGTAGGTCGAAAAGCCTAAGAGCCAAGAATCCCTCTAGGATTTAGTCGAACCCCATTACCTGAATAGAGAGAGTGTGGGACCCCATCCTGGTCTCGAGTTGTACACCCCGCAAGGGCTGTGTTAGACCGCTGTCAGCTGGAGCGACTGCATGCAGGAGCCTCAGCATCTCTGGTCAGTGTGTCGGCATGGAAGTCTCGGTTCCCTCTGTCTTACCGTGGCAAGATGTGGTGTATATATACCCTAAAGTGTCTCGTCCCTTAGTATGGTTTGTATTGGTCTTTGTTGGACATGAGGAAGACGTCAGGGGTGAACTTTGTACATACATATTATGCGGGAGATGTAGCTGGTGAAATGCTCATGCATAATTTATGAGTACATTGTAGGCCTGTGTTCGGGAAAAACCCTGCAGTGTTCAAACCATAGACTAGATAACGTTCAACCCTCAGAGTTCGTTGTGTACTGTAGGGAACTAATGTAGGTGAAAGATCATGCCTATATTAGGGCATATATGAGATCATGACTATAATAGGGCATAGACGATTGTGACAAAAATAGGGCATATACGATTATGACCATAATAGGGCATATACGATTATGACCATATATGGCATATATGAACGTGTCTATATTAGGGCCTCTATACGAAACATAACAGTTCAGTAGCGGATGGTGTTGTTGTAGAGTGGTGGGGCAGGGGGAAGTGGTCGGTGGACAAAGGACGACAAATAACAAAATAAATAAATAAAAGCAAGTTACCTGCAGCCGGCCACATCCATTGTGGGTTCGGTACCCCAGGTATTGGTGCGCCATGGCTCCAGTAGGTCCTGGTGTCTCCAAAATTGGGGTGGAGACAGATCTGACCCTCCGTAGCTATTGTACCTCTTCTTGCTTCAGTGCTGCATCGAGGTCGTTGGGGATCAGCAAGTCCAGAAACTGGACTTCATGGGATTGGTACCTGTGGCATGCAGGGGAGTGATACCTTCACTCCAAGGGAGCTTCTTGGCAATTTCTCAATAGATGGAGGTGCTCTGTGGTTCTTGGAGTCCTTTCAGGTTCAGGTTCAGGACGACACGGCAGGCAGCGACTGAGAGAGACGAATATAGAATAAGTTTCAGGGTGACTTGAAAAACCCAGAGCCCGTCCTGGGTGGAATTTGTTGACTTTTCAGTGAAAACACTGGGTGGTTGGTTAACAGGTAACAATGTGAATGACTCTGGAGGGCTTTACAATTTAATTATGAAAGAGCATCTTTTCAGTAATTGTTACAATGAGAAGTGACATCAGCATCTGGTAGTCCTAGGTCCATTTTCTCCTCTAGAGTTCGGGAAGAAGGCAGACCTCTGGGCTAAAACAAGAGTGACTAAAACTACCACTGGTGGGGGTGACCAAAAGAAAGAGGCCAAAAATACCCCCCAACTGAAAGATGGTGGTCAAAAAGAAGAAAAGAAAAGAGTCTTTTTCAGGCCCCCAAAATTCTATTCAGAAGGGTGAGCTCCAGAAACTCTTCACAGCCCAAGGGTAGGTGCCAGGGTAAAAACTGGGATCCCAGAAAGGCTTGGTGTCATGACTGTAGGGCACTTGGACACCGAACTGGAGAGCCTTGCTCTAAAAACAAGAAAAATGCCTCTAGTCCACCTGCAGTAAATGCAGTTGCCAATCTCCAAATGTGATCTCAAGAGAGCACTGGCCATGTCAGGGAGCTCACTGAGGCGACTCTATTAGAGGATGTGGATAAAGCCACTTTAGCTGTCTGGCCCACTAACATGCAAAAATACAGACAGCATCCTGTTATTGATGGGGTTAGGGTAGAGGCATTGAGGGACATGGGTGCTAGTGTCACCATGGTGACCAAGGACCTAATGGCCTCTGAACAGTAGCTGCCTGGAAGGTTGCTGGCCAAAAAGAGGTAGCAGTGTCTTCATCCATTCTAGCTGATTGTTTTCATGGCAATGATTTAGAGTCATCAGGCTGGGCTAAGGTAGAACTGAGAATCCATGCAGAAATGCTTGGAATCCTGTAGGAAAGTAGGATCTGCTTCTTATGGTTACCCCCACTTTTTGCTTCATGTAATACTGTTTTTAACTAGTCTGACTGGGATCCTGCTAATCAGGACCCCAGTCTATCTGCTTTCTCCCTAAACTGTAATGTTATGTACTTTGGTACACTCCAGATTGGATTCTGGGGTACCCTTGTCTTCCCTAGCATATAGTACCCATGTACCCAGGACATAGGTACCCCAGAGGCCTCTCATTGGCTGAAGCATGTATTATGCCACCAATAAGAGACCATGCAAAATGGAACCTACAGGCCTGCCATTGCAGCCTGTGTAAGTTGGTGCATGCACCACTTACTAAAGATGTAGGTTTACTATATCTAAGGGTCACTGCACTTAAAACCTATAAGTCACCCCTATAGCAGGCCTTAACAATCCTGAAGGCAGGGTGCTTGGTTCTAAGTAAGAGGGTGCCCCTGCACGAGCCGGACACCCTTGCAGCCTACGGAGTCTATTCTCCCAGGTTGTCAGTGTATCAGCCATTTACGACATATAGAGTGGCATTATGCGACCGCGTGAGGACCAACTCTAAAACGGCTGAAAGTAACCCTATCGTGTTTGGTGTCAAACATTGTGGAATCATACGGTTACCGGTGTGGGAGGTATGATTCCACCCCTCAGAAACGAGCTTTGTGAGGTCCCTGGTATTCCTGGTACCAGCCTTCTAGTCCAGCACAGCCCAGAATGGTTGCTGCCGACCAGAGACACATTTCTGCCCTCCTGCTGCTGAGCCAAGCTCGAGCAGGGGAAGGCAGAACAATAGGCATCCTGTCACAGGGAGGTGTGACCACCTCCCAGACAGGATTTAGTGTATTAGGGCCGGGTGGGTGTGCTTGCCAGCGACCGAAAGTCTGCATGAGGGGCACATTTGGTGTCCCTGTGCATAGTCCAGTTCAAACCAGTCCTGGCAGCCGTTGGCTCCCGCTCTGGCGCGAAACTGGATATAGGACATGGTAGTAACCTCCCCACTGTCCAGACCCTCCCCTGGGAGGGTCCCCTGAATTTGTCCAACCCTCTCCCGTGGGTACAAAAGGGCTTACCTGGCTGTAGGACCCTAGATTCGACGTGGACAAGATTCTGATCAAGAAACCACTGAACTTCGACCGTCTGACACTCTGGACTTCGCTGGAATTCGTTTGGGCCTGACTTCGTCTCCCTCTCAGTCTGAAGCATCGTCTGTGCCTGTGCACCATACAGGATCCATGTAGGACCTGTGGAGCATCAAGGACAACTGAAGATATCACCCTTGGAGTGAAGAAATCACTCACCTGCAACTGCAGGCACCACATCATGATTGACTGGTCTGCTGCTCCTGAGCTCCTACAGACTCCGAAGGCTCCAGCAACACAGGAGGTGGGTTTCCAAGTCCCTTGAGGTCCGAGGTGCCCTCTCACCAAGTTTGAGGTCAGGATCCCTCATGGGGGCTGCAATACCTGTACCCCTGTGCACTGCATCCATTTGCAAGTGCCTATGCTTGTTGGTGATTGCGGAGCAAGTGCATTGTGATCCGAGTAGCCCCAACCTCTGGCACCATTTTCTCCAAAGAAATCCGGCCTCCTCACACCGAGTGCTCCGTGGGCTGTTGCTTTGAGAAACTGCTCGAGGTCTCCTCGCGACTCCTGTGCCTCCGGCCTGTGAGTCCCCTTGAGGATCAACTTTGCTTTCTTTGGGGTCCTCTAGTTGCTCCAGGCCTGCCCCGACTCCCCTGTGTTTGGTGAGTCTCCTGGACCTTGCTGGTCTGAACCGCAACCTTCTTCAACCCTCTGAGTGGGTTGCCATTGCCAAGGCTTGTTGGTGCGCAGAGTCACTGTCACACTGTTCGCCATGTGACGAGGAGGCGGTCCTTATGTCAAGGGGTTATGGTGCACGTACCGTATGGCTAATATGCCAGGACAGACGGAGTGAACTCAGCAACCGACAGTGGTTGCATCCAGAATATACTGAACAATAATATCACTGGTTCAGTATTTTACTATTGATTTACTCACGTGTTTTTTCACATGTTTTTTCACGGAGTATTATTTATTGAATTGCAGTAGCGTACAATCTGACCCTGAAGAAGGCCGCGACACTATCTAGGTCTCTCTGGCTGAAACATGTTGGTCGAATGACACATCTGTCTTTAATTTTGGCATTTGTGTTTTAAGTTTCTCATTGGTTTTAATCCTGGCATCGGGTAGCCGAATAAAGTTACTTATAGCTAAACCCGTTAGCTAGTTTTAACTTTCACTTCACAGCACTGCACTCCATTTATTCTTTTCCATACCACATAGGGGTTTAGTACACCCAGCCTTACTCAATAAAAACATCCCTGAGCTCCTCCCTCGTAGAGAGGGGGTTGTAGCCCACGTGAAGACTAGGTCTATCATGTGAGGAGGCTCCCCTATGATGAAGCATGACACCTCTGGTGTGTGAGGGGAATCGTCCTGAAAAGGGAACCCCTAGTCTTTGTATAGTAGAGCACGTCCAGACAGTTTAATATCCTCCTCTTGTTCCGGACCCGTGGCCCCTTTTTTGTGTAACATTAATTCGGTGGGGAGTTGGTTCACGCAGGTCCTTAAATCTCCTCTAGCCCCCAAGTGTATTCATTGTTGGTGCTCCAGCCAGACACCAACCCCTCAGTACTCGACATCCTTCGTGGGAAAGCTCGGACCCAGCTCCCGGTCGTCCTCGACGTCTCCTGGTCCTGGTGGCTGCAGAGTCAAGAACCCCCTCAACACACCTGAAGCACCCGACATCATTGGGCATTTGACTACTGAGCCCCTGGTCACTCCTGAGTGATCCAGACTCTGTCCCCTCTGCTTTCAGGTACCCTTCAACAAGAATCCACCTTTGGACTCCAACGGACACTTTTCTTCCTTCCAACAGTGACACTTTCTTGAAGTCCTCCATTGAGATCGACGGCGGTTTCCGACGCCACTTCAGCCCTATGCACCCGGCTTCCCTGGGATAGGTAACTCTGGTACTTTGGTATCCACGGGTGGGGTGGCTCTCCAACCTTCTAAGATCCACGGGGTTTCTTCCAAGTCCACTGGGAAGGGTCCTTAAACTTTAAAACTTCAAACGCGACTTCCCCATAGAATTATACTGAGCACGCAGTTGTGTTCCCACTCTGCACCCGTCCTCCATGGGGTGCCTACTTACTCACCTTGGGTGGTTCCTTGGGGTCCCAGCGATTCTACGTCCTCTAGACACCATCTTGACTCGAGTTGTGTTTCTTATACCACTATTTTAGTATTTGGTTTGGTCTCCCCCTGGAGCCCACTGTGTATTAGTGCTACTTACTATGGTTTCTGTGCTACAGTATTGTGTGTTTTGTGAGTATCTTCGTATAGAAGATAGTTTATCGTACTAGAGAGTGTTATATTAATAAATACATGTTTTTATAACTACTGTGTGGTTCTCCTTTCATTTAACCAATACTATAAGGCTGCATTCTGGTCAAACAAGCTGCTTAACATTCCTTCAAGACTAAGCCTGAAGGCTGCTCTCCGCAGCTACTACTTGGATAGCTTTCTAAGGTTATCTTTGACCTCTTGAATCACCATAAGGGTTGTTTGGACCGGTGCAAGGTGCCCACTTTAATTAGTGGACAGCATATACCAGGTCAACTTCTCACATTGGTGTGCAGCGGTTGGGATTCAAGCCTGCATTGTTTTACCAGATAAATCTTTGTATTGATTAACTGAAAACCACTAAGTACTAGGTACATATAATACTAGCTTAGAATAAGTAAGTTCTACTGAACTTAGGGTTGGGTAAGTAAAGGGTCTAGCACACCCTATCTCCAACCTCAAAGAGTTTAGTTCCCACTAGGTTAGGTAGGTGCAACACCTCACCACACTTAGTATGTCTACTAAAGGAGATGCCAGTGGCTCTCTACAATGTAGATACAGTGAGCTTTCATTACAAGAATTGAAAGCCCTGTTTGCCTCTAGAAAGCTGAAGACAGGGAGAAGTGCCAACACTCAACGTCTAATAGAGATGTTACTGTTAGATGACCTAAGGAAGACCCCTGGGTCAGATGAACAGCTAAAGGGGGCAAAAGGGAGAAGTCACCTACTTGGTGGACCTTGGTACTCCCAGGGGCCCCCATAGGGTGCTCCATGTGAACAGGCTCAAGACATACATTGACAGGGCTGACATGGGCTTGCTCATGGCAACTGATGAGGGACAGGAGGAAGAGAGTGACCCCTTCCCTGATCTCCTCTCTCAGAACCCTGATGATGGGTCAGTTGATGGTGTAGCTTTGGCAGTCAGCCTCACTGACCAGCAAAAAATTGATTGTAGGAAGGTCCTCAATCAATATAGGCACATGTTCTCTCTGACTCCTAGTCAGACCACCTGGTGTACCCATGAAATGGACAGGGTGAGAGTCTACCTGCTAAAAATAAGATTTACAGGCAGCCTGACCATGTCAGAGACTGCATCAGGACTGTTAGACCTGGTACCATTGGCGTGAGTCTCCCTTCCATTTTTTTACTGATTGCCTCCTCTGTTTTTTATATGTTTTGCTGGTTTAGATGCTTTGGGCACTGTGCCACTGCTATTCAGTGCCACAGTGCAAGTGCTCCCTATGGTAAATTGATGTATTGATTAGTGACTCCATGATTGGATCATTTGATTTACTTGTCAGACCCAAGTATAGTGCACCATGTGTGCCCTGGGCCTGTAAATCAAATACTGCTGGTGGGCTTGCAGCACTGATTGTGCCACCCACAGAAGCAGCTTGTAAAGTGTGTCTCAGGCCTGCCATTGCAGAGCCTGTGCGCAGTCTGTGACTGCCATGTCGACTTGGCAAGTGCACCCACTTGCCAGTCCCTAAACCTTCCCTTTTCTGCATATCAGTCACCCCTAAGGTAGGCCCAAGGGCAGGGTGCATTGTATGTAAAAGGTAGGACATGCCCTGGTGTGTGTAGCATGTCCTGATAGTGAATTACAGCCAATTTCGTTTTTCACTATTGCAAGGCTACCAGTCCCCATAGGCCAGAATAGGCAGTTTGATTATAACATCTTATAATCCTAACTGACCCAGGGAACATGGTAGAAAAACGAATTTAGTATGCCTGAACTCAGAATGATAAAATACATCTTTTAGTGAAGTTGGTTTTAACATTCTATGTTTGACAATACCACTTTTAGAAAGTAGGTATTTTCTTGCCTAAACCATCCAGCCTGCCTCTGCTAGCTTGTGTATTGTATGTCTGATTTTGTGAGTGACAGGGGCTGGGGGCTCCAGGAGACAGGGTGAGTCAGCACAGGGCTGAATAGACCTATCTGCATGTAGAGTGGTGGGAGGAGTAGCACCTGGGCCTGAATAGGGCTGTGCCTGCCTTCCACAATGCTGGCTCCGCCTCCTGTGGTGTGTCTGATGTCCCTGGACCACACTGACAAAGGAAGAGGGTGTGCACTGGCAGGATGCACCCAGAACTGGTTTGGACTAGGTACAGGACACTCTGCCTTCAGAGGACAAAGGATTTGCTGGTATAAATATTGGGGCCCTGACCCCAGAACTTTAGATCACTTCTGGAACAACAAGACAAACCTTTGCCAAGGAGATGAACCAAGGAAGCTGCAGGAGTTTGGACTGCCCCTCTGCCAGTGTGCTGTTTGCTGGGTTGGCCTGCAGTGGTCTTCATTGCCAAGGAAAGGAGAAGGAACTTTTAAAGAACTTTCATCATCTTGCAGAATATTCTCCAAGGGCTTGAACTAGAGCTTGCCTCCTGCTGAAGTCTCAGGGCTACAAGACTTCACCACCAGCTCCCTCCTGAATTCCCTTGCTGGGGATTCTGTCTGCAGAAGCCTGCGTGTCGCTGGGAGCTGGAAGCTCGACGCAACGAGAAGAAGCATGTCGCTGTCGCAGCTGCTGCCGTCGCATCGCCGGAGAAGTGTGTCGCCGCCGCAGAGGCCGCCGCCGCATCACCAGAGAAGCGTGCCTTCGTCGCAGCTGCCTGCCGTCGCATCACCGGAGAAGCGTGTCGCCGTCGCAACTACCTGCCGTCGAATCACCAGGGAAGCGTGTCGCTACCACAAGGGTCGCTGTCGCATCCCCGAGAAGCGTGTCGCCGTCGCAGCTGCCTGCCGTCGCATCACCGGAGAAGCGTGTCGCAGGGCCTGTCGCGGCTCCAAAGATACAAAGTTCGCCGAACGGCCGTCGGGCGTGCACGCATCGTCTTCACATCGTCGCATTGCATCAAGGGCAATGCCTCGCACCGGATCATCGCCCCGCATCGAGGCGCCTGCTCGCCGCATCGTCCTCCCTGCGGACCCTTTGTTTGTTTTGTGTTACGCATCCCAGGTACTTTTGAGAGAAATGTGTCGCATTTACCATCAACTTGAACTAAGTTACTTCTACCATCTTTAAGTCTATTTTTGAGTACAGTATTGGGGATTTTTGACATTTGTGGTCTTGTGTTAAGTCTATATAAAGAATACTTATTTTTATAAAACCTGTGTGGTGTCCATCAGTAGTGTTTTCACTGTATTACTGTATGTGTTCACAAATGCTTAACACACTGCCACTGAGATAAGCCTGTCTGCTCGTGCCAAGCTACCAAGGGGGTGAGCAGGGGTTATTTTAGTAGTGTATCCCCCTTACCCTGACTAGAAGCAAGGGTCCCTATTTGGACAAAGGTATATACCATTGCCAACTAGAGACCCCCAGTTCTAACATTGGTGGTCAGCGGTGGGGATTCTGGACTTGCCTTTGTGACTCATATACAGTGATTGGTGTACACTACTAGTGAGTGCAGACCAAACGCAACCACATACTTTTTTTGGTAGAATATTTTCTCCTTGGACTGTTATTTTTCTGAGAACTACCAATTCTTATTGCCATGAGTCCACCAGGATCTGCTGCATCTATGGATCCAGATTTTGAGGAAGAGAGGTTGGATACCTATAATGCCAAACAGCTGAAAGCCTTCTGTAAAAAAATTAAAGTTGCTATTCAAGGCCTCACAAAGAAGGATGAGTTCCACAAGGCGCTGAGGGCCTGGGTGGAAGCAGAAATGCATCTGAAAATGTGGAGCACTCTGTGAGAGGCAGAGGAGTCAGAAGGGCAGCTAGATGGCCCAATGGGTCCAGGGGAGGGATAAAGCACCTACCCTGCCAGGCAGCAGTGTTTCTTCCAAAGACCTGTCTCCAGGAGAGCTGGAGGATAGGGAGAGAAATAGAAGGCATAGAATGGAGCTGGCCAGGCTCAAGATGGAGGGTGAAAATAACAAGTTAGCCTTGGAGAGAGAGAGAATGAGATTACAGCATGAGAGAATGTTGAGGGAGTTGGAGATCAAAGCTAAAAGCTTAGAAATTATTCCCTCTGGTGGCAGCGCACCGTCTGTGCCTGCAGAAGGCAGGGTATATATCCTGTCATCAAAGATTTCCATAAGCATGAAGATATTGGGCAGTGGTTTACAGCCTATGAGATAGCAATGTTGGCCCACCGGGTCCCTGAGAAGGATTGGGGAGCGGGGTTGTGGGGCCGCTTTGTGAGTGAGGGGAGGGATACATTGTTAGACCTACCCAGTGAGAATAGGATGTCTTATGCCCATATGAAGGAAGCCCTGATGACAAGGTTTGGGTTGACCCCAGAACTCTATAGACAGAGGTTCAGGAATTGTAAGAAGCTGGAGGCAACTACCTGGGTGGAGTATCAGTCTTTCTTTTGCAGAGCTATGGATGGTTGGGTAAAGGGTAGCAAAGTGAGTACTTTTGAGGAGCTCTATGATTTGTTTGCATGGGAGCACTTGTCTGGTAATTGTTTTCCAGAGCTACGCCAGCACCTTACTGATAGCAAGTTAAATAACCCTAGGAAGCTTGCTGAGGAGGCGGACCACTGGGTCAGCACAGGGGTCCACAAGGGTCACGGGGGAGACTGCGCCAAAGGTGGGCAGGGTCCCCAGCAGAAGAGTGGGGGGGACAAGGACAAACAGAGGGAATTCCAGAAAGGGCCCCAAAGTAATTCCCAAGGGAACCAAGGGAAGGGTTCCCAGCCTCCCCCTGAGAAAAAGCAAGAGGCCCGACAGGTAAACCTGTTCACAGGGGCCCCACTAAGTGCTTCACGTGATGTCAGATGGGCCACCGCTGGTATGATGCACAGTGTCCCATGAGGGATTCCAAAGCACCACCACGTGCACCACCCCGTCAGATGGCGAGTGTAGCCCTGGGGGGGAGGAGATGGGTGCCCAAGGTGGGTGGAGTCACGCAGAAATGTCCCTTGTCTCGCTAGGAGACTTTGAGATGGTCCCTGAGACCCAGCTGCCTGATAACACTAAGTAGTACAGGCATTGGGTGACCATCAATGGCCATAGGGTGGAAGCTGTCAGAGACACTGGGGCTAGTGTGACAGCTGTCAATTGCCGGCTGGTGTCCAGAGAGCAGGTTATCCCCCGTGCATTCTTCTCTGTAGTTGCCGCGGACAACTCACAGAGCCAGTGTGAGGTGGCTCAAGTTCCCTTTGAGTGGGGGGGGGGTCTCAGGTACTCTTCAAGTGAATATGTCATGAATATGTCATGTTACACCGCGAGCAAATACCACGCGGTAGGTAACAACGCGGTCGTTACATCGTCCGCGTTGTTACCATGCATGGCATTACATCGCAAGTTGTTTCAATGACTTGCACTAGATGGGGAGCTGGACTTAGGAATAGTATAAATTACTATTCCTACGCCAGTTAGCGCAACAGCAGGGAAGGTGTTGGATTTAAAATCCAACACATTCCCTGGTGTTGCGCGCCATCTAGCGCAAGTCGTTGAAACAACTTGTGATGTAATGCCATGCGTGGTAACAACGCGGACGAAGTAACGTCCGCGTTATCTACCCGCGTGGTATGACCAGCGTTGTAAACGCTGTCTCCCTCTTCAAGTAGCTGTGAGGTCAGCCATACCTGTTGATTGTCTGCTAGGCAACGATGTGGAGAGCTCCCCAGGGGCTAAGGTGGAGAGAAGGTCTCATTTGGAGATGTTGGGTCTGCCTGAGTGGGCGTGTGTAACCACTCGGTCTAAGGCAGCCAGTAAGGGTGTTGAAGCGGTTCTGGAGCCTGAAAATATGGCCCAGTCCCCTGCCTTAAAGAGAAGAGGTGGGGGGCGCAGGGAACCAGCCCCCATAGTTCCCACGGTCCAGGAGGATGCAGACCTTGAGGGGGATGCCCTGGAACCTACAGGGGAACAAGTGGCCGAACTGGGGGACCTGCCTGAGCTGACCCATTGGCAGCAACAAGGAGGCTCCTCCAGGGAGGAATTTTGTGAGGAGCAGAGGAAGTGCCCTTCTCTTGAGGGTTTGCGGCAATAGGCCACAGCCCAGGCAGCAGGTGATCAGTCTGGATCACATTGGATCTACTGGGAGAACGACCTCCTGTATAGCGAGCCTAAGGTTGCTGAGCCTGGGTCAGCCCGTGTGCTGGTGGTACCCCAGCGCTTCAGAGTCTTCCTACTGGGTTTGGCTCATGACGTGCCTTTAGCTGGACATCTGGGGCAGAACAAGACCTTTGAAAGGCTTGTCACCCACTTTCATTGGCCCCAGATGCGGAAGAGTTCAGACACTCATTGTAGGACTTGTCAAACTTGCCAGGCAAGTGGGAAAAGTGGAAGGAAGCACAAGGCTCCTCTCCAACCTTTCCCTGTAGTCAGTACCCCCTTTGAATGGGTGGGCATTGACATTGTGGGGCCACTGGACTCCAAGACAACCCTGGGCAACAATTTTATCCTGGTCTTGGTGGACCATGCTACCCGGAAGCCATCCCACTCAGGACAGTGACGGCCCCCGTGGTGGGACGTGCACTGATGGGGATTTTCTCCCGTGTGGGGTTCCCCAGAGAGGTGGTGTCAGACCATGGTCCAAACTTCATATCCAACTATATGAAGTCCCTGTGGCAGGAGAGCGGTGTTACCTATAAGTTCACCACTCCTTACTACCCCCAAGGTAATGGGCTGGTTGAGAGATTCAACCGGACCCTTAAAGGCATGATAATGGGTCTTGAGGAACCTTTGAGGCGTAAGTGGGACGTCCTCTTGCCATGCCTGCTTTTTGCTTACCGTGAGGTGCCACAGAAGTCCCTAGGGTTCAGTCCCTTTGAACTCCTGTATGGTCACCCGGTGAGAGGACCTTTGAGTCTGGTCAAAGAAGGCTGGGAGCAATCTCCCAGGAAACCTCCCCAGGATGTATACAGTTACATGCTGGCCTTCAGGAACCAGACCAGGCAATTCAGGCAACTCGCTGAGGCGAATCTGGAAGCCAGCCAGGAAGAGATGAAGCGGAGGTACGATCAGAATGCCACTCTGATTGAGCTTCAGCCTGGTCCGAAAGTTTGGGTCATGGCCCCTGTAGAGCCCTGTGCGCTCCAGGACAGGTGGACCGTACTCTTTGAGGTGGTGGAGCGCAAGAGTGATGTCACCTACCTGGTGAACTTGCGGTCTCCTAGGAACCCTTTGCGGGTCCTCATTGTCAACTGCCTAAAGCCCCACTTAGAAAGGTCCGAAGTGGGCATGCTTCTAGCAACGGATGATGGAATGGAGGAGGAGACCGAGCCTCTTCCTGACCTCCTGTCTACAACAGAGCAAGATGGGTCAGTGGATGGGGTAAGCCTCTCTGCCACACTGACCCCTGAACAGCAGCAAGATTGTCGCCAATTGTTGGGACAATTCTCTGATTTGTTCTCCCTGGTTCCTGGTGTCACTGAGTGGTGCGTCCATGACGTGGATACTGGGGACAGTCCTCCTGTGACTGACAGGGTCAGAGCTCACATCAAGGAGGAGGTCTCCAAGATGTTTGCCTTAGGGGTGATTGAGTCCTCTCACAGCCCTTGGGCCAGCCCAGTGGTCTTGGTCCCAAAAGCTGCCGCGCCTGTTGCCACACCCGAACTCCGGTTCTATGTGGACTACCGAGGACTCAATTCAGTCACCAGGACTGACACGCACCCCATCCCCAGAGCTGATGAGCTCATTGATCGGTTGGGGGCTGCTCAGTACCTCATCACGTTTGATTTAACGTCTGGGTACTGGCAGATCGCCTTAACTGATGGGGCCAAAGAGAGGTCAGCATTCTCCACACCAGATGGGCACTACCAATTCCGGGTTATGCCCTTTGGAATGAAGAATGCCCCTGCCACCTTTCAGAGGTTGGTCAACCAGGTGTTGGCTGGACTGGAGGATTTCAGTGCCGCCTACCTGGATGACATTGCAGTGTTCAGCGCCAGTTGGGAAGAACATCTGCGCCACCTCTGGGAAGTGTTGATGGCACTGCAAAAGGCAGGCCTCCCGATCAAGGCGAGTAAGTGCCAGATCGGACAGGGTTCTGTGGTGTACTTGGGGCACCAGGTTGGGAGCGGCCAGGTAGCACCCCTACAGCCCAAGATTGAGACCATCCTGGTTATGGAACCCCCCAAAACCCAGACAGAGGTGAGAGCCTTTTTAGGACTCACAGGGTACTACAGGAGGTTTGTCAATGGGTATGGCAACATTGTTGCACCCTTAACTGAGCTGACTTCCAGGAAGCAGCCCAAGAAAGTGAACTGGACTGACACCTGCCAGAAGGCTTTTGATGCACTGAAGACTGCCATGTGCACAGCACCGTTGCTTCAGGCGCCCAACTTCTCAAAGGAATTCATTGTCCAAACAGACGCTTCAGAGCATTGTGTGGGGGCTATTCTATCACAGATTAATGAGGAGGGCCTAGACCAACCTGTAGCCTTCATCAGTAGGAGGGTACTTCCACAGGAACAGAGGTGGAGTGCAATTGAGCGTGAGGCATTTGCTATGGTCTGGGCACTGAAGAAGTTGAGACCATACCTGTTTGGGACTCACTTCTGGGTTCAGACAGACCACAAGCCCCTCAGATGGTTGATGCAGATGAGGGGTGAGAATCCAAAGTTGTTTAGGGGGTCCATTTCCCTACAGGGGATGGACTTCACAGTGGAACACCACCCTGGTACAGAACACGCCATTGCTGATGGTCTGTCCAGATTTTTCCGCCTTAGTGAAGAGAACTCCCAAGGGGTTGGGTAGTTCTCCCCACATTTCAGCTGGAGGGGACACGTGTTAGACCAGGTACCATTGGCGTGAGTCTCCCTTCCATTTTTTTACTGATTGCCTCCTCTGTTTTTGATATGTTTTGCTGGTTTAGATGCTTTGGGCACTGTGCCACTGCTATTCAGTGCCACAGTGCAAGTGCTCCCTATGGTAAATTGATGTATTGATTAGTGACTCCATGACTGGATCATTTGATTTACTTGTCAGACCCTAGTATAGTGCACCATGTGTGCCCACGGCCTGTAAATCAAATGCTGCTGGTGGGCTTGCAGCACTGGTTGTGCCACCCACAGAAGCAGGTTGTAAAGTGTGTCTCAGGCCTGCCATTGCAGAGCCTTGTGCAGTCTGTGACTGCCATGTCGACTTCGCAAGTGCACCCACTTGCCAGTCCCTAAACCTTCCCTTTTCTGCATATCAGTCACCCTTGGTTCTTCTCCTTGGCAAAGGTTCATCTTGTTGTTTCCAGAAGTGATCCATCTGTAGTGTTTTCACTGTATTACTGTATGTGTTCACAAATGCTTAACACACTGCCTCTGAGATAAGCCTGCCTGCTCGTGCCAAGCTACCAAGGGGGTGAGCAGGGGTTATTTTAGCAGTGTATCCCCCTTACCCTGACTAGAAGCAAGGGTCCCTATTTGGTCAAAGGTGTATACCATTGCCAACTAGAGACCTCCAGTTCTAACAATAGTGAAAAACGAAATTGGCTGTAAATCACTATCAGGACATGCTACACACACCAGGGCATGTCCTACCTTTTACATACAATGCACCCTGCCCTTGGGCCTACCTTAGGGGTGCAAGTGTCACCATGGTGACAAAAGAACTTGTGGGCCCTGACCAGATCATACTTGGTGAGATGCACCAAGTGACCAATGCAGGACTGATCATTCCTTGGCAGTTGTTAATTTCAGCTGGGGAAGGGTAACTGGCCCTAAGAAGGTTGCGGTTAGCTCAGACCTTCCAGTAGAATGCTTATTGGGCAATGATTTGGAATCTTCAGCCTGGGCTGAAGTGGAACTAAGGACTCATGCAGCAATGCTGGGCATCTCTACAGATGTGTTTGCTGTGACCAGGTCACAGGCCAAACTGACTAACACAGAACAGGCCCTGGATCCTGGAAAAATGGACCAAGGGCCTTCCAAGAGAAGGAGCAGGAGGGGTAAGGCTGTGTCTTCCCCCCAGACTCAGAGTGGAGATCAGTCTCTTGAGGGAGATTATCTTAGTCCCTGTGAAGGAACTGTCCCAGATGAACCTGAGCCTGATCAGGTTGAGTTCTTGGGGACAGGGGGTCATTCCAGGGCAGACTTGAGTTTGGAGCAGCAAACCTGCCCCTCTCTTGAACCCCTCAGACAGCAAGCTGCTGCTGAGGCTGCTGGGAGTGTCAGTGGATCCCACAGGATCTATTGTGATGAGGGACTCCTTTACTCAGAGGGTAGAGACCCCAAGCCTGGTGCCACCAGGAGGTTGGTCATACCTCTGAAGTTTAGGGGCTTCCTACTCACCTTGGCACATGACATTCCCTTAGCAGGACGCCTAGGCCAAAGTAAGACTTGGGAGAGGCTTGTCCCTCACTTTCACCAGCCTCACATGTCAGAAGACACTAAGGAGTTTTGATGCTCCTGTACCACCTGTCAAGCCAGTGGTAAGTCAGGTGGAACCACAAAGGCCCCCCCTTATACCACTACCTGTGGTGGGGGTTCCCTTTGACAGGGTTGGGATCGACATAATTGGTCCCATGAACCCTCCTACTGCATCTGGGCACAGCTATATTCTAGTGGTGGTGCACCATGCCACTATGTATCCAGAGGCAATACCCCTTAGAACCACCACAGCCCCTGTGGTGGCCAGGGCCCTCCTAGGATTTTTTCCAGAGTGGGTTTACCTAAGGAGGTATTAACTGACAGAGGTACAAACGTCATGTCAAGATACATAACTGCAAAGGGAAGGAGTGTGGAGTAAACTAAAAATTCACCACACCATAACACCCACAATGCAATGTGTTAGTTGAAAGGTTCAACAAAACCCTCAAGGGCATGATCATGGGCCTCCCAGAAAAGCTTAGACGAACATGGGATGTCCTATTGCCCTGCCTTCTCTTTGCTTACAGAGAGGTCCCACAGAAGGGGGTTGGCTACAGCCCTTTTCAACTTCTGTTTGGGCATCCAGTTAGGGATCCCTTGTGTTTGGTGAAAGAGGGATGAGAGTTACCTCTCAAACCTCCTAAGCAAGACATAGTGGACTATGTACTTGGTCTCCGCTCCAGGATGGCTGAGTACATGAAGAACGCCAGTAAAAACCTTGAGGCAAGTCAAGAGTTACAAAAAGCTTGGCATGACCAAAAGACTTTACTGACTGTTTATCAGCCAGGACAGAAGGTTTGGGTGTTGGAGCCTGTGGCCCCAGCAGCTCTCCAGGACAAATGGAGTGGCTCCCATACCATTCTTGAGCAAAATGGAGAAGTCACCTACTTGGTGGACCTTGGTACTCCCAGGAGCCCCCATAGGGTGCTCCATGTGAACAGGCTCAAGCCATACATTGACAGGGTTGACATGGGCTTGCTCATGGCAACTGATGAGGGACAGGAGGAAGAGAGTGACCCTCTCCCTGATCTCCTCTCTCAGAACCCTGATAATGGGTCAGTTGATGGTGTAGCTTTGGCAGGCAGCCTCACTGACCAGCAACAAATTGATTGTAGGAAGGTCTTCAATCAATACAGACACATGTTCTCTCTGACTCCTAGTCAGTCCACCTGGTGTACCCATGAAGTGAACACAGGTGAGATCCTACCTGTTAAAAATAAGATTTACAGGCAGCCTGACCATGTCAGAGACTACATCAGGACTGAGGTCCAAAAGTTGGGAGTAATTGAGCCCTCAGATAGCCATTGGGCTAGTCCAGTGGCCTTGGTACCAAAACCTCACACCCAGGGTGGTAAAAGAGAGATGAGGTTTTGTGTTGACTACAGGGGACTCAATGCAGTCACTAGGACTGATGCTCACCCAATTCCAAGGGCAGATGAGCTCATTGACACTTTGGTCTCAGCCAAATTCTTGAGTACATTTGACCTTCCTGCTGGCTATGGGCAAATCAGACTAGCTGAGGATGCCAAACCAAAAACAGCATTTTCAACCCCTAGTGGGCATTATCAATTTATTGTAATGCCCTTTGGTTTGAAGAATGCACCTGCCACATTCCAAAGGCTGGTGAATAAAGTCCTTACAGGCCTGGAAGCCTATAGTGCAGCATATCTGGATGATATAGCTGTTTAACTCCACCTGAGAAGATCACCTGGTCCACCTGGAGAATGTTTTGGAGGCTCTGCAGAAAGCAGGCCTCACTATCAAGGCTACTAAGTGCCAGATAGGGCAGAGTAAGGATGTGTACCTGGGCCACCTTGTGGGTGGAGTCCAGATTCAACCATTGCAGAGCAAAAATCAGACCATCATGGACTGGGTTGCTCCTACTACCCAGCCTCAGGTCAGAGCTTTCTTGGGCCTGACTGGGTACTACAGAAGTTTTGTGAAAGGGAGATGGGTCTATAGTGACTCCCTTGAATGATCTGACCTCTAAGAGAATGCCCAAGAAGGTTCAGTGGACAGTTAGTTGTCAGAAGGCATTTGATGATCTCAAGCAGGCCATGTGCACTGCTCCCATTCTGCAGAGTCCTGACTACTCCAAGCAATTTATTTTCCAAACAGATGCATCTGAGTTGGGGGTAGGGGCTGTGTTGTCAGAACTTAATGCAGAGGGTCAGGATCAACCAGAAGCTTTTATTAGCAGAAGGTTGACCCCAAGAGAGAAACGTTGGTCGGCTATAGAGAGGGAAGTCTTTGCTGTGGTCTGGGCTCTGAAGAAGCTGAGGCCATACCTGTTTGGCACTCACTTCATTGTTCAGACAGACCATAAGCCCCTCCTATGGCTAACACAGATGAAGGGTGAAAACCCCAAACTTTTGACTTGGTCCATTTCCCTACAGGGGATGGACTATACAGTGGAACATAGACCTGGGAGTAACCATGCCAATGCAGATGGACTCTCCAGATATTTCCACTTAGAAAACGAAGACACAACTGGGAAAGGTTAGTCTCATCTCCTTACATTTGGGGGGTGTTGTGTAGGAAAGTAGGATCTGCTTCTTATGGTTACCCCCACTTTTTGCTTCATGTAATACTGTTTTTGACTAGTCTAACTGGGATCCTGCTAATCAGGTAATCAGGACCCCAGCCTATCTGCTTTCTCCCTAAACTGTTATGTTATGTACTTTGGTACACTCCAGATTGGATACTGGGGTACACTTGTCAGTCCCTAGTATATGTTACCCATGTACCCAGGGCATAGGTACCCAAGAGGCCACTCTGGGCTGAAGCATATATTATGCCACCCATAAGAGACCATGTAAAATGAACCCTACATGCCTGCCATTGCAGCCTGTGTAAGTTGGTGCTTGCACCACTTACTAAAGATCTAGGGGGCATATTCACAAGGAGCTATCGCCAAATTAACGGCACTTTATCGCAGCCAAAGTCGTGATAAATTTACCCCCCCATTCACAAGCCGGTGTTAACAGTCCACAGCACCAGTTTACCCGTGATAGCAGCCGCAAAAAACATCTCCACAGAGGGCCCCCGCAAATATCGCTAATGAGATGCAGAGTAGGCGTTCCCGTGACAAAAGCCGAGACAACAGCACACCTCAACATTCACAATGACCAGCCACATCCGCGATAAAAACACAAAACAGGCGATAAAGCGCGTTAGCACCAGGAAATTTACACCTGCTCTGACCTGGTGTAAAGTCGGACGGCAGCCAGCACCACAAAAGGGAGCACAGCCCAGGGCCACATCCGAAGGGCAACAGATGCCATGGAGCCACCCATCATGCGGCCCAGACACCCAAGAGGGCCACAACACCCACCTCCACCACCCCAGGACCCCAACCCACACCCGGAACACCCCCCCCCAGACCACCACAGACACAGCGCAGACAAAGACAGCAGAACCCCAGGAAACATACCAGCCGCACAGACCCAACATCTGACAATGTCACCGTCCACTACAGGCTGAAAGGGACAACCAACCTACGCATCCTGACCATCATCGCCTAACAGGCCTACGGCAACAACACAGCGGACAACCAACATCCCACCCCACACAAAGATGATGGCGTGGCTGCACCTGTTGGCCCCTGGGACCCCCCCATCCAACACCCACCAGAGTCGGAGGAGTCTCACAGCCAGCCACATCCAAGTCCCCCACACCTGTCCTGGACATCACCATCACCCTGCTACCACAGTCCCCATACGTACAACACAATGCGCAGGATCCGCTGGAGACCAAGCAAGGACCATATGCCATAGCAGGATGCACGCATGTGTTGGGGGCAATACACAGCACACATGTACTACCCGTGCCCACTGGTGACACAGCACACAATCACCGCAACAGGAAGCACACATCTCACACCAATGTGCAGGCAACAACAGAACACCGTGGAACACCCAACAATGTCGCCTTCAAATACACAGCCAGTGTGCATGATACCTTCATCCTCCGACAGTCCATCATCAACCAGCGTTCCCAGGATGGCAACAAGGGAAATGCACAGCCCCTTGGCAATATACAAATGAACACCCCACACACCTCAACTCCACAACCATGCAACTCACAACGCTGGCAATGCACAAGTCACAAAATCACATACAACAGGCACAACAATATGCCCACCCACCAGACACGACAGAACAACTTACAATGTCCACATGGGCAAGCCCTGAACATGAGCCAGCAACGGCATGGCACCTCAGCCACATAATAGCTGAATGTGGGGAGAGTTGGCAACCAGGCATGTGTGAAGGATGCAGTAGAACCATGATTGGGAAAGTACAGAATGCCAAGAGTGCCGGAGATGTGCTGGACACCTCGCAGTTTGCAGAACACACCCATATCCATGGCGACATACACCGCTTGCGTATGTAGTGTAGTGGACAGTGGACGCCACCATGTCACCCCAGCCAGTGGGGGACCTCGTGGAAATGTTGCCTGTTACGCCCCCCCTAAGCGTCAGCGGAGGGGGATGGCCCGGCGTACGCCACGCCAGTGTAGGGGTGTGAATAAAAAGCATGTAGGCCTGGGCATGGTCCTTTTCCGGAAAGACCCACGTCTCTGCCAGGGCAACGCCTCCCACCTCGCCACGAGGCCGACGCCATCCTCGTAAGCGGAGTTGCCTGCGATGCCGTGCGCCTGCCGGACCCCGGCACGCTGGACTACGAACCCGTCAGGCCCCCCTTGCGCAGCCAGGCCACACTGATCACCTTCCGACACCGGCGTGTGTCAAGGAGGGCCCACCACGTGTCGGCGCAAGCTCCAAGCCTGAGGCCCGCGACCTTGGCAGCCACCTCAGACCACCACGGCGTCCACGACACAGGCCCGCTTTATTCCTTTCTCGTTGATGTACTCCACTGCCGCTTTCGGCCTACTCTTCGGACCAGTAGGTCCCATATGTGAAACTGTGTCCTGAGTCATGAATGGCAGTGACCCCAAATCTGGGACAGCAGCCACAGCACCAGACCCCCCCGATCAGTGAGGCATAGTTCCATATGGGCTTCTTGCGACAAGTGGTGCCACCGGCTACACGTGGTGCCACTAACCCTGTGCAACGTCAGCTGGCTACACGTGGTGCCACTGAACCTGAACTACGCAGGCCGGTGGGGCCATCCAACCTATGCCGGCGACACTCGGCGAATGGGCCGTGCTGACCGCTGTCTCAGGCCTACACCACAGACAGGTAGGTCACACATTTGGACCTGAGTCTTGATTACACCATGGCAGTGACCGGATGCCTACTGCAGGGGTGATATCATTGAACTCCCGGCTTTCAGTGAAGCAAACCAATGCATCACAGGCACACAACACCTGTCTGTGGGCCCATGCTGACCGCTGCCTCCGGCCTACACTGTGGTCCAGTGGGTCACAGAGTCTTGATTTGGCAATGTTAGAGTTCACATCTGTGTCCCGGCATCATCGCAGTCTGCATCCCCTCTCAGCACCTGTGCCACTAGGTGTGTTCCCCCGACATTCATGGACACTCACTGGTCGCACATTGGTGGCGTTTGAGTCTATGGACTAGGGGCTAGTATTCATCCTCATGTAGCTGATCCCAAATTGTTGGTGGAAACGAGGGTTGCGCTTTCCACTCCTCCATTTGCTGCTTCCAGATAACATCAGACCTTCCGCATCATGCCCTGGAGGACACCTTCCACTGTTCCCCGAAACCCTCCGCAACATACACCTCGGACATTGATGCGGACCCGCTCAGGTCGCATGGCCCATCTGACTGCACCGCAAGTCACCGTCCCATGGCTGGGTGACTGTGCCGGCCGCAGTGCATCCGGGGCCACTAACTCTGTGCTGCTCAGGCCTGGGACCCCTTCTTCTGAGACATTGAATGGCCTCTGTAGCGATGGTCTTGGGGTCATCAACGCCATGTGTCTGTGGCCCTGCGCTGTCTGCCTCCTACGGCCCCAACTGAGGGCCACCAGGGCCCACACATGGCATCGAGTCTTGACCGGCCCGGACGTCGCATTACTGCAGGACCACCTTCAACCGCCATCTGCCAGAGTCGAAAGGGTGGTCCTGACAGACCTACGGAGTTGCTCAGACCTGTCGTGGATGCCATAATCGGCCTGATACCCTGCTCAGCACTCCAGGTGCCAGTGACTCAGTGCACCGCAAGCCATTGTCCGTTACTAATTGAGTTTTGTGCTGTTGTGAGGTTGCGCAGCAATGTCACCTCATGCAGTGGGGAAGACCTGGGACCATGAGGAGGAGGATGTGTCAAGTGTGCGGACGGGAGAAGGCACAGACAATGGGAGGGCAGGTGGCAACAGCCCCAAGGCAGGAATGCAGACTGGTGGCGGTAGTCAAGCTACACACCCGGATCTAACACTGAGTATTACGCTGTGGACTGCAGACGCAACTGTCACCTCAGGCAGTGTGGGAGACCTGGGACGTTGATGAGGAAGTTGATGCAGGTGTAACACACCCCACTGCATCTGCATCAGGACTAACCCGAAGGGACATAATCCTAGCAATTTCTTCACATGAGCACGCTCTTCTCTAGTGCCCCTACCTCAGTGCACTGCAACTCACGGAACGTCCAGACTGAATATTGGGTGACCTCTGGCCTTACTCCGGATCCCTCCATGTTGCTCCTGCATTTGACTCTGTTATGCTGGTGTTTTCTGTTTCCATGACACTGGTGTCCACTTTTCAGGTTGTTGGCAGCACCAAGCACTCCGTGCGGGCTGGCTTATACTCACCCCACACACATCCAGCACAGGCGTCACTGTACATGTGGCCCTGCCAATAAAGGGGCCGGGCGCACGTGCCCATAGCCAGCTCAACATGATATGTGCATGTGTCCCTGTGGTCTTGTTGTATGCATGGGGGCCCTAGGCCCTACGACATTACATTGTGCTGTGTACAGCGGACGCAGACATGTCACCGCAGGCAGCGGGCTAGAACCTGGACATGTGGCTTTGTGGTCACCCACTCAATTCGTAAGGGGAGTGGACTGTGCCGTCGTACGCAGAGCCAATGTGGGTGTGTGACTGATATGTGCGTGCCCCTGGGCGTGGTTCTGTACTGGGTATGTGCATCTTCATGTGTCTCTATGGCAGTGTGGGTCTCCTTTGTGGGGTGTAGGTGGTCCCTGAAGGGTATTGGACACCCACATATGTGTTCTAGTTCACATTCCATGGGTTGGGCAACACCCGCACCTGTTGGGCCACCTCCTTTTGGCGTTCTGCCACCTGGCATTGGGGTGCCATGTGTGGGTGGGTGAAGTGTTGTGAGGCAGCCGTGATTGCGGGTGCTTCATGCTGTGTGGTCTGTTGCAGGGTCTGGGTTCTCCTCTGAGTAGCATGTCCGCCCTGGTCCTGGTGGTGGGTTGTGTGGGATGTCCATGGGCTGTTGTAGGGCGTCGGTGTCTGGGCTGTGGTGTTCGTCTCGGGCATCACTGATGGGTTGTCTGTTCTGACCTGCTGGAGGTGTTGTTTGTCCCTCTGCATTGTGAAGGGGAGGTGAATGTTGGCATTGTGTTGGCGCCTTGTTCTTGTCGACATGCAGACTGTGTGACAATGTACATTGTGACTGTTTGGGGGGTGGTGGCTATTTGAGTTGGGACAGTGTACATTTGGCCTACATGGCTGATGTGGGGTTGTAGCCGTAGATATGCATCTCACAGTTCCCTGCTCTGTCCAATGTGATTGTTCTGTTTCTGCGCCTGGGCGGACCCAGTTGTGTCCCCTGTTCTGCAGTGTGGGTGTTGCACTTTGTGCCACATTGTCATGGTATGTGCTGTGATTGCTATGTGTGTGTGCTGCAGTGTGCCACGGGGATGGGGGACATGTCCCTGGGTAATTGTGGGTGTGCAGTGTGCTACACCTCGTTGTGCATGTGTGGCATTGTGCCCATCACCCCCGTCCCCCCAGTCCCTGTTGGATCCTCACCCTGTTGTTGTTGTGTCAGGTCCTGTTGCGCTGTTTCCATACTCCCTACTCCTTGCACCCTCTCCACACTGATGACTGTGGCCTGGGTTTCCTCCTGCTCCTCCTGTGGCGCTGGACTGCCACCTCCTGTCGCCGTTCCTGCCTTCCTGTTAGCAGCGGGTTTGTACCTGGTTTAGGTTGTCACGTCCTGCCGGTGCCTCTTGGCCTCTTGGATTGGCCTCCTGGGCACTCCGACCTCATTCCAGGTGGTCTGCTTGTGGGTCAGTTGCTGGTAGTGTTCTGTCACCTCCATGGCCTTGGTCTTGTTTTCCTGCGGTCTGCACCCCGTCTTCCTCTCCCTTTTCTCCTTGGCCTTCCCCGACCCCGTTGTTCCTTGCTGGTGGTCCGTGGGGGTTGTGTAGTTCGCGTTGCCCTCTGCGCTGGGTCAGGGTGCATCCATGTTGCTACGTGCTTTGGCTTGTTTCTGGTGTGTTGTGTTTGTGGTTTTTATGGTGCAATCTCCCGCCAGACGCGTGGGATTTGCAGGCCTGAGGCTGCTTTTCACCACTTTTTGTACTGCGATTGGCCTCATCGCATGATTTCTCGCGTTTCGCATGTTTTCGGCGTTGATTTTCACGCTGACATTTGACGCGTTATCTGGTGACTATCACATGGTACCGCCTTGTTGTGAATTCCACGTTGACACGGGGTTATTTTCCAGTGATAGGCTGCGTTATTGAAAGTTGCGTTACGCTACTCTTGCGTTAGTTATCACACGTTCTTGTGAATATACCCCTAGGTTTACTATATCTAAGGGTCACTGCACTTAAAACCTATAAGTCACCCCTATAGCAGGCCTTAACAATCCTGAAGGCAGGGTGCTTGGTTCTAAGTGAGAGGGTGCCCCTGCACGAGTAGGACACCCCTGCAGCCTACAGAGTCCATTCTCCCAGGTTGTCAGTGTTTGCAGGACCTGTGGAGCATTAAGGACAACTGAAGATATCTCCCTTGGATTGAAGAAGTCACTCCCCTGCAATCGCAGGCACCACATCACGATTGACCGATCTGCTGCTCCTGAGCTTCTATGGACTCCGAAGGCTCCAGCATCACAGGAGGTGGGTTTCCAAGTCCCTCGTAGTCCGAGCTGCCCTCTCACCAAGTTTGAGGTCAGGATCCCTTGTGGGGGCTGCAATACCGTACCCGTGTGCATCGCATCCATTTGCAAGTGCATATGCTTGTTGGCGATTCCTGAGCAAGTGCTTTGGGCTCAGAGTAGCCCCAACCTCTGGCACCATTTTCTCCAAAGAACTCCGGCCTCCTCGAACTGTGTGCTCCGTGGGCTGTTGCTTTGAGAAACTGCTCGAGGTCTCCTCGCCACTCCTGTGCCTCCAGCCTGTGAGTCCCCTGGAGGATCAACTTTGCTTTCTTTGGGCTCCCCTGGTTGCTCCAGGCCTTCCCTGACTCCCCTGTGTTTGGTGAGTCTCCTGGACCTTGCTGGTCCGAACTGTATCCTTCTTCTACCCTCTGCGTGGGTTGCCATTGCCAAGGCTTGTTTTTCCCCAGCGGGACACCGATCCATCAGTACTCGACATCCTTTGTGGGACAGCTTGTATCCAGCTCCTGGTTGTCCTCGATGTCTCCTGGTCCCGGTGGCTGTAGAGTCAAGAACCCCCTCAACGCACCTGAAGCACCTGACATCGGTGGGCATTCGACTACCGAGCCCCTGGTCACTCCTTAGTGACCCATACTCTGTCCCCTCTGCTTTCAGGTACCCTTCAACAAGAAAGCACCTTTGGATTCCAATGGACACTTTTCTTCCTTCCAACTGTGACACTTTCTTGAAGTCCTCCATTGAGATCGACAGCGGTTTCCGACGCCACTTCAGCCCTATGCACCCGGCTTCCCTGGGATAGGTAGCTCTGGTACTTCGGTATCCACGGGTGGGGTGGCTCTCCAACCTTCTATGATCCACAGGGTTTCTTCCAAGTCCACTGGGAAGGGTCCTTAAACTAAAACTTCAAACGCAACTTCTCAATAGAATTGTACGGAGCATGCGGTTGTGTTCCCACTCTGCACCCGTCCTCCGTGGGGTCCCTACTTACTCATCTTGGATTGTTCCTTGGGGTCCCAGCAATTCTAGGTCCTCTCGACACTGTCTTGACTCGAGTCGTGGTTCTTATACCACTATTTTAGTATATGGTTTGGTCCCCCTGGCGCCCACTGTGTATTATTGCTATTTACTGTCATTTCAGTGCTTAAGTATTGTGTGCTATGTGATTATCTCCGTGTAGGAGATACTGTGTCGTACTAGAGAGTGTTATATTAATAAATACTTATTTTTATAACTACTGTGTGGTTCTCCTTTCATTTAACCAATACTATAAGGTTGCATTCTGGTCAAACAAGCTGCTTAACATTCCTTCAAGACTAAGCCTGAAGGCTGCTCTCCACAGTTACCACGTGGTTAGCTTTCTAAGGTTATCTTTGACCTCTTGAATCACCATAAGGGTTATTTGGACTGGTGCAAGGTGCCCACTTTAATTATTGGACAGCATATACCAGGCCAACTTCTCACAAATCCCATACTGAGTGTGTGTGAAACCCAGAGCACGGAGTAGAGCCCAGAGTGAAAAAGAGGTGCTGGAGACAGGTAGAATGGCCCAGCCCTCCAAGAGAAAGGGCAGGCAGACTGGGGAACCAACTGCAAATCTGACACCAGACCCTTCTCCTCAGGGGGAAGAAGAGTCAGCCCAAAAGGGAACTGAGCCTCAGAAGCTGGAGCCTTCCCAGGCTGAGCTTGTGGGCCAAGGGGGGGCTTATAGGGAAGATCTGTGGCAGGGGTAGAAGACCTGTCCCACTCTTGAAAGCCCATGACAGCAAGCTGCTGCACAGGAAGGATGTGATGTCAGTGGTTTCCACGGGACCTATTGGGAGAAGGGGATCCTTTACACTGAGGCCAGAGACCACAAACCTGGTACAGCCAGGTGAGTGGTAGTGCCTCAGAGTTTTAGAGAGTTTATCCTTACTTTGGCCCATGATATCCCCTTAGCTGGACACCTTGGCCGGACCAAAACTTGGAGTAGGCTATTCAGCCACTTCTACTGGCCAGGAATGCACCAGAAGGTGAAGGAGTTTCATAACTCCTGTGTCACCTGTCAAGCCAGTGGCAAGATAGATGACCACCTACAGGCCCTCTTAATTCCACTTCCAGTGGTTGAGGTTTTCTTTGAGAGGGTATGGATTTACATTGTCGGTCCCCTTGACCCTCCTACAGCATCAGAAAACAGATATATTCTGGTGGTATTGGATCATGCCACCAGGTATCCTGAGGCTATTCCCCTTTCGACTACCACTGCCCATTCAGTGTTGAGGGCCCTCATTGATATTTTTACCAGGGTGGGCTTCCCTAAGGAGGTGGTGTCAGACAGAGGTACAAATGTCATGTCTGTCTACCTGAAACACGTGTGGAAGGAGTGTGGAGTGACCCGCAGGTTCACTACACCCTACCATCCGCAGTGTAATGGCCTTGTCAAAAGATTTAAAAAGATAATGGAAGGTATGATTGGTGGACTCCCTGAAAAACTGTTTGCCTTTAGGGACGTGCCACAAAAGGGAGTGGGGTTCCACCCATTTGAACTTCTGTTTGCTCATACTGTTAATTCGGGGACCATTGTGCCTTGTGAAGGAGGGATGGAAGAGACCTCTCATTAGTAGACTATGTGCTTGGCCTCTGCTCCAGTATGGCTGAATACATGGAGAAAGTGGATAAAAACATAGAGGCCAACCAGGAGCTCCAGAAGCAATGGTATGATCAAAAGGCTGCTATGGTTGAGTTCAAACCAGGGCAGAAGATGTGGGTTTTGGAGCCAGTGGGTCCTAGTTCTCACCAGGATAAGTGGAGTGGGCCCTACCCTATCCTAGAAGGAATGGGGAGGTCACCTATCTGGTGGACCTTGGCTCTTGCAGAAACCTCAAGAGGGTCATCCATGTAAACCACCTTAAACCCTACTATTACAGGGCAGATGTGACCATGCTCAAGGTTACAGATGAGGATCAGGAATCAGAAAGTGAACCTTTTCCAGACCTCCTGTCCAACATTCCAAAAGATGGGTCAGTGGAAGGATGGGTCTACTCAGACACCCTCACTGCTCAACAGCAGACTGACTGCAGGCAAGTCCTAAGTCAGTTTGCTGAGCTCTTCTCTTTGACCCCTGGTCAGATTAGCTGGTGTAGCCATGATGTGGAATCTGGTGAAAGCCTCCCTGTCAAAAGCAAAATCTACAGGCAGTCTGATCATGTGAAAGAGAGCATCAAAGCTGAGGTAAGCAAGATGCTGGAATTGGGAGTAACATAGCCATCTGAGAGCCCCTGGGCCAGCCCAGTTCTGTTAGTCCCCAAGCCTCATACCCAAGGTGGTAAAAAAAAAAAGAGATGAGGTTCTGTGTGGACTGTAGGGGCCTCAATGCTGTTACTAAAACCGATGCACACCCAATTCCTAGGGGGCATGAACTGATTGGCAGGTTGGGAGCAGCCAAGTATCTGAGTCCCTTTGATCTCACATCAGAGTGTGGCAGATAGGTCTGACTCCAGGAGCAAAAGAAAGATCTGCGTTGTCAACACCAGAGGGGCATTATCAGTTTACTGTCATGCCCTTTGGTCTGAAAAATGAACCTGCCACTGTTCAAAGGTTGGTGAACAAAGTCCTTGCTGGATTAGATAGATTTTAAGTTTCAAAAGCTAAGTTTATTGAATACATACATAAGAAGAACATCCAAGTATTATGAGTTACAATAGTAGCATAGTGGCAGGAAATCTTACCAAAAAAAAAGAAAATTTATAACAGGAATAAAAATAAGTGTATAAATAAATAGAAACAGGCTCAAAAATTAATAAGTGTACAGCTAGAACGAGCGTAAGTAGAGCAAAATAAAAGTAATAATAATCATAAAATTCAAGGAGGCTGAGTAACTTCTTGCATACGAGGGACAGGAGCAAACACTTTTTTAGCACTATTATCTAAGAAATGCATAATAGGAGACCATAGTTGTAATCTTTTCTTGGCAAGGGATATAGGGAATACAAAGGTTGTGTCTAATCTGTGATTGTGACAAACAGAGTACCACCAAGCTAAGTACGAGAGTTTGGAAGCATCCTTCCAATTTTTTTGTAATCTGCTGAAAAGCAGCTGCCAGTAGTAAGTCAATGATTTGCGATTGTGCTTTCATGCTAGTCCAACCAGTGAGAAGGCTACCCAGAAAAACGTTTGCAAAAGATAGGGGAATGTTAGTACTAAAAATGGTATTAATTTGTGACCAGACTTGGTTCCAAAAATGTAAAACTTGTGGACATGAAAAAAGTAAGGGGCATATTTACAAGCCCCTTGCGCCACTTTTGCGCCGCCGTTGCGTCACACATGTGGCGCAGCGGCGACGCAAACCATGCGCCGCGTTGCGCTATATTTACAACGTGACGCATCTAGGGAGATGCGTCACGTAGTAAACCCCTGCGCCACATGAAACCTGCGTCAGGTTTCATGTGGGCGTACCGGCGCAGGGGGGGGCGTTCCGGCGCAGGAACGCCTCGGAAAAGTGACGTAGTGAAATCTACAAGATTTCACGCAGTCACTTTTCCGGCGCTAGTGCGTCAAATCCTTACGCCTGCTTCAAGCAGGCGTAAGGATTGACGCACCATGTTAGGGATAGGGAAGGTTGGAACAGTGCTGGAGTTGCGTCGCGCTTGCGACACAACTTCAGCACTGCGCCAACCTTCCGCCGGCAGATGCGTCACGCATCTGCTTATCCTTGCGCCACGATGCGCCGCATTGTAAATGCGGCGCATCGGACGTGGCGCAAGGGTAAACTTGCGTGACGCATTTTCCCTGGCGCATCCCTGCTGATATGCAGGGATGCGCCAGGGAACGTAAATATGCCCCTAAGTGTTGAAGGTCTGCCTGTGGAAATGAACAGGACCAGTAAGTGTCGGGACTATCAGGATGCATTTTGTGTAAGGAAACCGGTGTTAATAGGAGTCTGTTGTAAACAAAAAAGAGAGTTTGTGTAGCACTAGCCGCACTGGATGATTTCCTGATTTTCAACCAAATTTTGTCCCAAACAGGAATGGGCCAATGTATGCCAAGGTCAGCTTCCCATGAGAGCTCAGTCTTTGTTTTGGCTCTTGCAGTGGAAGGGTGTAAAAGGCAAGCGTAAAGAGTAGAGGCTTTGGGAAAAGTGCGAAATAGGACCAGCCAGGTGGGATCTGGTAATGTAGAAGGGGGAGGCAAGGATTTAAAGTAGGAATAAAAATCTAATATGGCCGTACGTAGAGCTAAAAATTTATGTAAAAATGAGGAAGATAAGTGGAAGAGTGAGCAAACCTTTGAGAAAGTGTGGAAGGTGTCATTATCGAATAATTGATGGACCCACATAATACCCCTATCTCTCCAGGTTTTCAAATAAATGGGTTTATTCTTAATACGGACAAAATTATTGTGACATATGGTGGAGGTGAGAAAGGAAGTCCAAATCATGTGGTGTAAAGTGTAGAAGAGTGTTCAAAATTTTGCAAGAATGATTAATGATTGGTGTGCATAGTTTTTGTGGCTTCCGCGTGAAAGATAGGTATTCTTGAAAAGAAAAGGGGGAAAGAAAAGAACTCTCTAAATCAATCCATAGAGGAGATTCAGGAGAAGGGTCGGACAGCCATTTGGATAAATGTCTTAGTAAAAAGGCTTTATGGTATTTGGGAAAATCGGGGAAATGAACACCACCTTCAGATTTTGGGCGTGATAATTTTAATACTGACATTCTAGGCTTTTTATTGAGCCAGAGAAAGGATTTGAGGATGGAATTAATTTTATGAAACAATTTTAATCGGATGGGTAAAGGAATGTTGGAAATAATGTAAAGGATAATAGGAGTTAGCATCATTTTAATAGTGTCAAGGCGACCCCACCATGAAAGATGTAAAGGATGCCATTTAGTTGTGAGGGTGTTGAGTTTCTCAATACATTTGTTAAAGTTGAAAGAAATTGATGTTTTGTTGGAGGGGGTAAACCATATACCGAGATATTTTATATTAAGTGGGCTCCAAGTAAAGTTAGAGGCCGAAAAGTCATCTTTAAAAGTATATTTAGTTAAGGGTAAGATTTCGCACTTGTCATTATTTAATCTGTAACCCGAGACTAGAGAGTATGATTGAACTTCATTTAAAAAGGCCGGGAGAGAGAGGTGAGGTTGAGAAAGAAATAGAAGAACATCGTCTGCATATGCTGCTAATTTGACCTGTAAAGAGTTTGAGGTGAATCCTATGATGGACTGATTTCGTCTTATTTTGGATAAGAAAGGTTCTAGAGCCAGATTAAAAAGAAAAGGGGAAAGGGGGCAACCTTGTCTCACACCTCTATGAAGAGTAAAATAGGGGAGGTGAGACCATTGGCACAAATTGCAGCTTTAGGGTTTGAATAGAGTAAGGAAATCAAGGAGATAATTTTCGGACCAAACCGAACCATTTTAGTGTCTGAAAAATGAAAGGCCAATACACTCTGTCGAAAGCCTTTTCTGCATCAAGGGCGATGGCAGCAAGAGGCTCTGAAATGTTTGGTGATTTGGAAATGATGTAAAAAAACAAGCGAGTATTGTCAGTGATAGAACGCCCTTTGACAAAGCCCGTTTGTTCCTTACCTAACAGTTGAGGGAGGTGCGATTCCAACCAAAGAGCTAACGCTTTAGAAAAAAATGTGTAATCTATGTTAACTAAGGAATGGGTCTATAGTTTTTACAATAATGAAGATCCTGGCTTCCTTAGGAATAAGACAGATCAGGGCTTCTAAAAAAGTACCTGAGGAATTACCAGAAGCAGTGAAAGAAGAGATTAGAGAATACAGTTTAGGTAGAAGTAGTTGGGCAAAGTGCAGAAAAAATTCAACTGTAAAGCAGTCCGGGCCGGGGGCCTTATCCTTCTTAAGAATTTTAAGAGCATTGAGTAATTCAGTTTGAGATAGATCAAACTCCAGGAGATCCAGATGTGAAGAAGAGGTTGTGCGCTTTTGGATTGAGGAAAGATAAAGAGAGATGTCCTCTGCTGTGGGGGTGGTCTCTGGTGTATAAAGTCGTTCATAGAATTGAGCAAATTCTTGTAAGATATCTGCATCTTTGTCTTTAGGAATATTAGTGTCCGTAATTATGGATTCAATATGGAGTTTATTTTATTTGGCCTTGAGATAATTAGCTAACAATTTACCAGATTTATTTTGTCCACCGTAGAATTTAGCACTGGTCTTTAAAAGAAATAAAGAAGCGCTATCCGTCGTATCTTTGTTGTATTGAATATTAGCTTTGATCAAATCAGTTAGGAACTCTTTCGATTTAGAGGTGTAATAAGTATGTTCTAAGTTCTTAATCTTAGAGAGGAGTCCTGCGTTCCGTGACCGAGCTACTTTTCATTTATTAGAGGTGTATCAAATGATAAAGTCTCGAGCAGAGGCTTTGAAGGCATCCCAGATTATATGAAAGGGCAGGGTGTCAGTGTAATTGAGATGAAAGTACTCATTGAAAAAGGAAATAAAGGAAGTGTTAAAATGAGGGTCTAGAAACAGGGAGTTATTAAAGCACCATCTTCTGGGATGGTTAGATTGAGACAAAATATCTAACTGGATGGAAACAGGGGCATGATCAGAGATGAGTATGGGACCTATATCAGCCGACAATAAAGATTGGGAGACATTGTGCGATGTGAAGATATAATCAATTCGTGATTGTGTTTGATGAGGAGAAGAGAAAAAAGTGTACTCTTGCAGGGTCGGGTTGCATAATGTCCAGGCATCAGATAGGTGGAGAGGCTTTATAGTTTGAAAGAAGGATTTGTGTGCTTTCGATGGGATGAAAGAAACTTTAGATTTCCGGTCAAGAAAAGGGTCAAATACTTGATTGCAATCCCCAGCGAGGATTACATTGTTAGTAATGTTGTGAGCAATCAGTCGGTGGATTTGGGTCCAAAAGGGGGCATCACCAGAGGTAGGAGCATAAACATTGAAAATAGAAAGCAAAACACCATTAATTTCTAAATTGGTAAAGAGCCATCTACCTTGCTCATCTCTCTCTTGTGAGAGGAGCGTAACATGCAGTGATTTGTGAACTAAAGTAATGACTCCATTTCTTTTGCCATCTCCGGGTGAGAAAAAGACATCGCCAACCCAGTTTCTCTTAAGCTTTAAGGATTCAGACTCTGTAAGATGAGTTTCTTGTAACAAAACAATATTAGCATCTAATTTAGATAAGTAAGATAATACTCGTTGTCTCTTAATAGGAGAGTTTAAGCCTTTAACATTCCATGTAATGATTTTTAAAGCCATAAAATAGAGAGGTATAATGCAAAACAAAATGAACCTACCACAGTGCATACAACATTAAGAGGTAAATAAGCTACAAAAAATATAGAAAGACATTGAAACTTAAAAAAATGAAAAAGGAGGAAAGAAAAAGGAAAGAAAAAGGAAAGAGAAGCTTCGTGAGTAATAAGAATTAAAGTAGTAGAAGAGGATATAAAAGTAGAAGTAAAGGGGAGCAAAATAAGATAGAATATCAATGAAAAGAGATACAAGGAGGAAGGAAAACGTACCTACAAAAAATCCAAGACAAATGAAGGGTGGGGGAGGATGAGGCCACATGGAACAATGACACGTCCAGACTCCAAGGGAAAGGCGGGAAGGGCCGCAAGACAAACGACAAATACAGCAGAAGAGACGGACGAGAAAGAAGTTGAAACCTGTAAGGAGAGAAAAAAGGTTAGTAATACAAAATGTATAATAACAAAGCAGTAACTTCAGCTAACAGTTAAACCCAGAGAATATAATAAAGTAGAACGTAGTTGGCAAAGCATAAGGTATGACAAAACTAAACTATTTGCTTTGCGGTAATGAAGTATCCATAGTCTCTGCATTGCAAGAGTGAAGAAAACTTTTTAGTTTTATGTGATCTTCATAAGTAGTGGCCTTGTTATTGTAAGTCACCTTAAAAAGGCAAGGGTGAAAAAGGCCGAAGCGAGCGCCGATGGAACGAAGGTGTAGTCTCAATGCCAGGAATTCCTTTCGTCTGTCAGAAGTAGACTTTGCATAATTTTGTGAAAAAATCAAAGTGTTGCCTGACCAGGAGATACGCTTGATGGCCCTAACGGCCGCTAGATTCTTAAGCAGGTCCGTATACTCCAGAAAGTATAATATGAATCCTCTCGGTTTCCTCATGCTGGAATAAGACACGGAAGAAGCAGGACCCAATCTGTGGGCACGCTGAATATTGAGAAGAGTTCCTTCTGGCAAATTGAGAATTTTTGGAAGGAAGGATTTAAAGAAGGCAATAGGATCCGAACCCTCTGAACCCTCCGGCAAACCATAAATTCGAAGGTTGTTGTGTCTATTCCTATTTTCAAAGCTTTCAATTTGTTTCTGGAGAGATATCACTTGAGACTGGAGAGCATCCACTTTAGTGCTGGAGGAACTAAGAGATTGTATGCTCTGTTCTGCGACGGTCAGTCTTTCTTCCATTCGTGACCAACTATCAGTCAGGGTTTGCAGTTTAGAGTTCGTTTCCTCCATGAAAGGGCGAAGAGCTCTGATTTCTTCTAATAGAAGGTCCATGGAAACTGTTGAGGTTTGTTTGGGAGGACAGGGGGATCCTTCTTCAGTCTCTTGCTAGGCACTTTATTAAGACCAGATGAAGTGTTAGCAACTGATATCAAAGAGCCCTTAGGCGACTAATTCGTTGAGTCCTCCATTTGAAAGCGCAGCGAAGTAATATAAGCAGAGGATATCAGAGTAGGATCAATTCACTTATAGCGAGACCACAGCAGCAAGGAAAAAGAAGATATCACTGTCACAGAGAGGATTCTTTATCTCACACTTGAGATCAATATGTTAAGTAGTAAGGTGCAGTTTCCCAGGTCAGACTATAATGCTGAAGTAAACAGCCTCCACATAATCTCAGACAGATGAAACATAGGGAGTTTTAAACTCCTGACAAAATATAAACTGACTTCAGGGTAGGGCTCAAAAGTTTAATAAAAGCAAATATTGAGTCAGCTGTGAGGAATTAATACTAGTGGAGAGCTGGTAAATGAGTATGAGGGAAGTGCTATGAGGAGCAATGAGCACAACCTTCAATGAAAACGAAGGGAAAAGTAATTTAAGGCAGAAAGTACATATTTTGAATGAAATGAGAAGAGAGCAGGAGAATACATGAAGAAACTGGAGCCAAAAGTGTTGTGCAGAGGCAAGGTTTCTATGAAAATTAGATATTAAGGGACGAATACCGCCACAGCGCCTGAGGAGAAATTCCCAGAGGATCCAAAACGGCGGACGTCTCGCTGACGAAGCCCCGTAGATGCATTCACGCTGGAAAATGAAGCTTACAGATAACTGCACGTCAAAGCAGTTAAACCGCCACAGTCAACACAAGTAGCGGAACCAGTGGCGTCATTCTGTGGGATTTAGAGGCATTCGGTTAGTAGTAATGTCAGCGACCCAAGACGCCGTCCCGGGAGAGTCAAAGGAGCGCCGCCATTCTCCTCGGGTGCTAGCCACGCCCCCCTGATAGCTTTAGTGCAGCTTATCTAGATATTATTGCTGTCTTTAGCTCCACCTGGCAATCACCTGATCCACCATGTGTGGGAAAGCGTCCCTTTTTGCATAGTGACCCCCCACTTTTTGCCTGACAGTTGATGCACTTTGACTGAGTGTGCACTGGGTCCCGGCCAATCAGGTTCCCAGTGCCTGTGTTCTTCCCCAGACTGTACCTTTGTTTTCACAATTGCCATATCTTTGGCCCACCTGTAAGTCCCTTCTAAAAGGTACCGCTGGTACCAAGGGCCTTGTGACCAGAGAGGGTCTGTAAGGGTTGCAGCATGTAATGTGCCACCCTCAGAGACCCCTCACCAAACACATACACCCTGCCATTGCAGACTGTGTGTTTTGGGTCAGACAAAACTTCAGAGTCGACATGCCCACCAACCACTGCCTGTGGCATAGGTAAGTCACCCCTCTATTGGGCCTCACAGCCCTAAGGCAGTGTGCACTATACCACAGATGAGGGCATCGCTGCATGAGCAATATGCCCCCATAGTGTCTGTGCCCATTCACAGACATTGTAAGTTCAGTGGAGCCATATTGAGTACATGGGCTGGGAGTTTGTCATTACGATCTCCACAACTTCATAATGGTTTTACTGAATGCTAAGGAGTTTGGTATCAAGCTCCTCAGCATAATAACCCCACACTGATGCCAGTGTTGGATTTATTAAGAAATGTACTCAGAGAGTATCTTAGAGATGCCTCCTGAAAAACGACCAACTCCCTCGTGTCCAGCTGATTGGTCTTCACCAGACTGCCACACACAGACATGTTTCTGACCCCCTGAGGTGGGAGCCCTTGTGCTCTCGTAGGTCAGGGACAAAGGCTGCTTGGGGTGGAGGTGCTTCTCACCTACCCCCAAGCAGGAACAGCATTCAGGGCAGTGAGCCTCAAAGGTTTCCTGACCTTTAATATGCTAGCCAGGGCCTCTCCCGCGCCCTCTTGACCAAGCCCCAATTTTGGCGACAAGGTCAGCACGAAAATTAGTAGTTAGGAGAGGTGTGTCCCCTCTCTGCCAGTACCACCCCTAAGATGCCCTGGACCGAGGTGACCCCCCTCCTTAGAACATCCTCCATTTTGAATGGAAGGATCTAAGCCATCAGGTTAAAGGATGCCCCCTCCCCAAAGGGAGGAGAGATACAAAGGGTGTAGTCACCGTAAAAGGCAAGTAACCCATTGGCTACCAGCTGCAAATACCTCTAACACCCCTAAATTCAGTATTTAGGGGCACCCCTAAACCTTGATCCTCAGATTCCTGTGACCTAAGAAAACAAGCATTGGCATAGCAATAGGTCTCGCCTTTGGGACCTTATAAGGGTTTAGCGAGAGCTATTGGCCTTGCCAATGTGTTTCAGCTATGATGTAGAGCAGTGTGGCTGCTGTACAGTATGTTATAAAGTATTTGTATTTTTGTATTTATGAAATTTGTAACGCGCACAGCTACTCGAAGAGTGTCCCGGCGCATGCCTGGAGGAAGGAAAGGCAAACAGGACAGCTAGATGAAAAGAAATGTCTTGAGCCTTTTCCTAAAAGTAATAATACGTGTTATAAACATTTTTGTTACCTTAGATATAATTAAGATAGTATGTATAACTGAGCAACTGTATTAAAAAAAAAGAATTATCATAAAAAATGCCATAAGGCATGCCGGGGGGAGATAAAAACAAAAAAAGAAATCACTTACCTGCCACTCTGGTCGGCTCTGCTCTGCTCCAGTTGTGGCCGCCTCGTTGCTCCTCCTCCTTCATCCTGAAGTGGATGGGCCTGAAAACACAGGCTCCCCACCGAATCCAGTCAGCACCAGGATTTGTCTGAGTGGCCTTGTATTCCACTCAGACGGTGCATTGGAGCCTGTGGCAACACAGCTGGGTTGGAGAGACATAAGAGCGCATGTCAGTTTTGCCGGCCAAACACAGATGCACACTTATAAGTGCACAGTACTCCTCCCTGCCATGGCCCGGCCCCTCCCACTCCCACGTAAGCAGCGCAGACACTCAGAGATAAATAAAACGATAATAACAATGTTTTTTTATCATTTTATTGATCATCTGCTGGCAGTGGGGCGACGCTCCCCCGCCATTACTGAGGAGCCGCCCCCTATGAAGGCATGCCATGAAGACGGGCCTTGTGGGATGTTTCCATGGTATGTGTGCTCGAGTCAGTGCCAGGGCACCATTGCATTCCCTGTTCACAGTGCATGGGAGTAGGCTGGGGCAGAGAAAGGCATCGCTGCGAGGCATGTCGGGCAGTGTGTTTTAAACTCCCTGGAGGCCTGCTGTGCTTGTTGCTTCACTGTTCCTGCTTGAACCGGGTTTTTTTTAAAGTTCAAAAGCACTAATCACAAAACAAGCTGTGAAGGGGCACAGACGCAGGCGAAAGATGGCATCATGTGTGGGTGGGTGCTAGATGCACCGAGGTGAGAGCGCTGCGTAGGCTCGACCTGGAAAGTAGGGGCTGTACCTTGAATATCAGGACAGCTGAAACACTTGCTCAACAAGGCAACGCTGGCTTGTTGGATTTTGGCCAATTTTGTTGCTCAAGTGAGGTTTTGAAAATTAACTGGAAATGTGCTAATGTAGCAGTGGGCCTCACACTTTCTCAACGACCTCAAGAATTAATCTTACAGAGTGACCCGATGCCACTCTGAATTCTGGGATGTGTAGTCTTGTTTATGCCATTATAAAAACAGGACTACAAGTCCCAGAATTCAAAGGGAACATGTGGACTTGAGGAGCGCATCACGCATTGATGCAAGAAACTTGGCAGCTATGCAAACCAGCATCTTAAAACTCACTTGAGAGATAAACCTAAAGTAAGCTGTGTTAAGACCCAGGTCAGGCGGACTGGGGGCTGTTTGTTAGAGAAAAAGAACTTCGGAATTGAGTTCCCTTTGTAAATAACGGAACCCCTCGGACAAGACACAAACACTGGGCTCTCGGCCTCAACTCTAGAGTCTGACAGCCGTCCCCCTGTGAAAAATCTCAACGCCAAGTGGCCAAATTCATTCTCAACGTACAAGGACCTGTTAATTTCACACTATACAGATGTAGGGAAAATCGGGATGGGGTGGCAGGGAGCAAAGGCACAATCTTCACACAAGAGAATGAAACAAATGTCGGCGGTCCTCACAGGTAGTCAACCTTATGCACAAAACCAAAGCAAGCACCACTGGGACCACAGACTTCCCATGGCACTCGTCTGAGCGCCCTTAAATCTGATTGGCTGAGAGGGATGCTCAACATTCCAAAGATGAGCTGTGTTGGACTTGGCCTTTTTTGCAGGGTCATCCCTGAACTTTTTTTGCCTTCCTCCTGTATTTTCTCTGACCTGTTTTTGTTGGTTTTATGACTCTGGGCACTTTACCACTGCTGATCAGTGCTAAAGTGCATATGCTCTCCCTATTGTAAATTGATGTATGATTAGTGACGCCATGATTGGATCATTTGATTTACTTGTCAGACCCTAGTATAGTGCACCATGTGTGCCCAGGGCCTGTAAATCAAATACTGCTGGTGGGCTTGCAGTACTGGCGGTGCCACCCACAGAAGCAGCTTGTAGAGTGTGTCTCAGGCCTGCCACTGCAGAGCCTGTGTGCAGTCTAGGACTGCCAGGTCGACTTGGCAAGTGCACCCACTTTCCAGTCCCTAAACCTTCCCTTTTCTGCATATCAGTCACCCCTAAGGTAGGCCCAAGGGCAGGGTGCATTGAATGTAAAAGGTAGTACATGCCCTGGTGTGTGTAGCATGTCCTGATAGTGAATTACAGCCAATTTCGTTTTTCACTATTGCAAGGCTACCTGTCCCCATAGGCCAGAATGGGCAGTTTGATTATAACATTTTATAATCCTAACTGACCCAGGGAATATGGTAGAAATTCGAATTTAGTATGCCTGAACTCAGAATGATAAAATACATCTTTTAGTGAAGTTGGTTTTAACATTCTGTGTTTGAAAATACCACTTTTAGAAAGTAGGTATTTTCTTGCCTAACTATCCAGCCTGCCTCTGCTAGCTTGTGTATTGTATGTCTGGTTTTGTGAGTGACAGGGGCTGGGGGACTCCAGGAGACAGGGTGAGTCAGCACAGGGCTGAATAGACCTATCTGCATGTAGAGTGGTGAGAGGAGTAGCACCTGGGCCTGAATAGGGCTGTGCCTGCCTTCCACAATGCTGGCTCCACCTCCTGTGGTGTGTCTGATGTCCCTGGCCCACCCTACAAAGGAAGAGGGTGTGCACTGGCAGGATGCACCCAGAACTGGTTTGGACTAGGTACAGGACCCTCTGCCTTCAGAGGACAAAGGATTTATCGGTATAAATACTGGGGCCCAGACCCCAAGACTTTAGATCACTTCTGGAAACAACAAGACGAAGCGTTGCCAAGGAGAAGAACCAAGGAAGCTGCAGGAGTTTGGACTGCCCCTCTGCCAGTGTGCTGTTTGCTGGGTTGGCCTGCAGTGGTCTTCATTGCCAAGGAAAGGAGAAGGAACTTTTAAAGAACTTTCATCATCTTGCAGAATATTCTCCAAGGGCTTGAACTAGAGCTTGCCTCCTGCTGAAGTCTCAGGGCTACAAGACTTCACCACCAGCTCCCTCCTGAATTCCCTGGCTGGGGATTCTGTCTGCAGAAGCCTGCGTGTCGCTGGGAGCTGGAAGCGCGACGCAACGAGAAGAAGCGTGTCGCTGTCGCAGCTGCTGCCATCGCATCGCCGGAGAAGTGTGTCGCCGCCGCAGAGGCCGCCGCCGCATCCCCAGAGAAGTGTGTCTTCGTCGCAGCTGCCTGCCGTCGCATCACCGGAGAAGCGTATCGCCGTCGCAACTGCCTACCATCGCATCAACAGGGAAGCGTGTCGCTACCGCAAGGGTCGCCGTCGCATCCCCTGAGAAGCGTGTCACCGTCGCAGCTGCCTGCCGTCGCATCACCGGAGAAGCGTGTCGCAGGGCCTGTCGCGGCTCCAAAGATACAGAGTTCGCCGCACGGCCGTCGGGCGTGCACGCATCGTCTTCACATCGTCGCATCACATCAAGGGCGCACTTTCATCGCATCGCACCGGATCGTCGCACCGCATCGAGGCGCCTGCTCGCCGCATCGTCCTCCCTGTGGACCCTTTGTTTGTTTTGCGTTACGCATCCCAGGTACTTTTGAGAGAAACGTGTTGCATTTACCATCAACTTGAACTAAGTTACTTCTACCATCTTTTAGGTCTATTTTGAGTACAGTATTGTGGATTTTTGTCGTTTGTGGTCTTGTGTTAAGTCTATATAAAGAATACTTATTTTTATAAAACCTGTGTAGTGTCCATCTGTAGTGTTTTCACTGTATTACTGTATGTGTTCACAAATGCTTAACACACTGCCTCTGAGATAAGCCTGTCTGCTCGTGCCAAGCTACCAAGGGGGTGAGCAGGGGTTATTTTAGTAGTGTATCCCCCTTACCCTGACTAGAAGCAAGGGTCCCTATTTGGACAAAGGTGTATACCATTGCCAACTAGAGACCCCCAGTTCTAACATTGGTAGTCAGCGGTGAGGATTCTGGACTTGCATTTGTGACTCATATACAGTGATGGGTGTACACTACTAGTGAGTGCAGACCAAACGCAACCATGTACTGTTTTTCTGTTTTCTGGTGTCCTCCTGGAAGTATTTTTTGATACTATGACTCTGGTTAGTTGTTGCAAAATGGAACTTGACTTCTAGCACATGTTTGTCTACACAATGAAGGAGCTACGTGTGTTTTGCAAGGAAAGAGGGTTGCCTGTGAAGAGAAGGTCCAGGGAGGATCTAGAGGCATCCCTATTTCAGTATGAGTTACCCCGCTGGAAGGCAACACTACCAGTTGAGTCTAAGGAGGAGGAGTTCTCTAAAAGTGAGGAAGAAACAGAAAAAGATGCCTAGTTTCTGGCTTGTGACCAGAGGCTGAGAGAGATTGATGAGAAACTGAGAGAGCTTGATGAGGCTAAGAGGGCCTTAACCCAAGAAGAAGAAATTTGGGTAGCTCAAGAAGTGAGCTTTGCTGAGTTGGAAGTGGAGTCCAGCTCAGATGGTGGCAGCAAAATTGAATTGTCTAGTGCTGAGGGAGTAGTGCACACACCCAGAGATGTGGCACCTGACTTGGAGGGGGTTAACATACACCAGGAGGTTCAAGGATCTGAGGTAGCTCCAGTGGTGCGCAGTGTCCCGGAAGTAGATTGGGGCACTGGCGCAGGGGTTCATGGTCCTAGTGTTGGGAGGGACACTCCACTGACTCTAGCTGAGAGGAGCAGGGAGGGAGGTTCCCCCATGGTTGAAGTCCTGGTGTGTGAGTGTGGAGACCGCCCAGAAGAGTGTGGGTTGAGTGACAGAGACAGTCAGATACTGTCTTGCCAGTCTCAGGACAGTGGTGTGGGGTACGTGTGCGAGGCACTGGATGGTGAGGTGAAGGATAGTTTGGTTAACCCTTGTAGGGGGCTGTGTGATCCAATTGTGGGAGAGCATATTGTAAGTCCCTGTTTTCCAGAGCTATGCGAACACCTGTTGGAGAGTGAGTTCTCTGACCCCAGGGAGCTCACCAGGGAGGCAGACCTTTTTGTGGATTCCAGGGGGTCTGAAGAGGCATTGGGGAGTGACCCTAAAGGGAGTGGCTCAGGTATCTTCCAACCCAGAGTGGTGGAGGTGGTTCAGAGTAGCCCAGCTAGGTCCTGTTGTAGTGAGAGGGGTGTAGGGCCTCACGTCCTGTCTTCAAGAAGAAAGAGTGAGACTGGGATGCGTCCCGATAGTGCCCAACCTCAGTCTCAGGGCCTGGATGGTTCTTGAAGGGAACACCAGTTAGGGAGCCTAGTCTGTCCTGATGGGCCGCCCCTTGAGGGGGATCCCCTAGTGTCTGGTGAACTGGGAGTGTCTGTAAGCAGGCCTCCATCAGTTCTGGTGTCTGGCAGTGCCACTCCTAAGTGGAGGGTGCAGAAGTCCAGATTGAGGGGTGAGAGGTGGAAAGAGTCCCCAGTGGAAGAACCAGTGGGTCAGAGGCCATCCAGAAGAGCTGAGTCACCAATGAATGACCATGGTGACACCACTTCTGTCCTGGGGGATCTTCATGCACTGTCAGATGGACAGGGGTTGGAAGATATGCGCCAGGCAGACTGTCACACGACACATGAGTTGTGTGTCACCCTCAGGGGGGGCATATGTGCTCCCAATGAAGTCCTGGTGTGCCGGGCAAGTGTTCAACCGCAGGGGTTGGTCCCTGGGTTGGGGAGCCAGGTTCAGGTGTTGTCTGACCTGGAGGGAGGGACAACTATAAACAGTGTCCTGACCGGTTGGTCTTCTAGGGGTACCACTCCAGGTGGGAGGGTACAGCACTCTGGAACGGGGTGCAGAGGGAGGGAGTCCTCGCCTCTGACCCCGGTTCAACTGGAGGGTCTAGACCCTAGGTTGGAGGGCCAGGTTCGGGGTATCCCCCCTGACCTGGACGCCCAGTTGCAGGATAGAACCCCTTAACTGGTGGGCGAATTGTGCAGGACACCTGCCACAGGTACCCTGGCAGTTCTGTAAGGGGGTACCACTCCAGGTGGGAAGGTACAGAGCCCCAATGAGGAGGAGGAGAACCGGGTGTGGGAAAGCCCACCTCAGTCTCCTGTCCAGCCGCCAGGTACAGGCCCGGGGCTGGGGGTCAGTGCCAGGATGTCATACCTGACCTAACAGGAGGGAGAGTAGACAAAGGGTGCCAAGCACCTGGGGCTACTGCCCCCCACTCTCTAACGCCACAGAGGTTTGAGAGCCCTGAGAGGCATAAGGCCTGGGTCTCATCACTGACCACTGTCAGTGGCCACTGTGGCTTGCTGTCTGTCTGTTGGGACACACCTGTGAGCAAGCTAAGGTTATGTGCTGCACAGATGGTGTCCACAGGTGAGGAGAAGGGTTCCCCATGGGTTAGCTTGGTGGGCCCTGAGTGTATGGGCAGAGGGATCCAAATGGGTTCCGATTGGCGTAGAACTGGAATATGCCCCTGCTGTTGCGGGCCAGGGTCCATGTTCTATCGCCCAAAGCAGGGAATCCCATCAAGGTAGTGATTGGTCTACCCTGCGTTTTGGCTGGAAGGGGGTTGTGTTGGACTTGGCCCTTTTTGCAGGGTCATCCCTGAACTTTTTGCCTTCCTCCTGTATTTTCTCTGACCTGTTTTTGTTGGTTTTATGACTCTGGGCACTTTACCACTGCTGATCAGTGCTAAAGTGCATATGCTCTCCCTATTGTAAATTGATGTATTGATTAGTGACTCCATGATTGGATCATTTGATTTACTTGTCCTACCCTAGTATAGTGCACCATGTGTGCCCAGGGCCTGTAAATCAAATACTGCTGGTGGGCTTGCAGCACTGTTTGTGCCACCCACAGAAGCAGCTTGTAGAGTGTGTCTCAGGCCTGCCACTGCAGAGCCTGTGTGCAGTCTGTGACTGCCATGTCGACTTGGCAAGTGCACCCACTTGCCAGTCCCTAAACCTTCCCTTTTCTGCATATCAGTCACCCCTAAGGTAGGCCCAAGGGCAGGGTGCATTGTATGTAAAAGGTAGGACATGCCCTGGTGTGTGTAGTGATGGAGCAGGGGAAACGAAAATATTTTTGTACCCCTATGTAATTAATGACCTCATAACACTAATGGTACTAACCGTTTGAAAACGCATGAACTAACTAACAAATGCACCCTTTTAATAGACACTATACATGGGTAATATGCTGATTTGTGCAGAATATAATTTATTTACAAATGTGAAGTTAATTAACATTAGTATTGTGATTTGCGTAGTAATTAGAGTAAATTGCATGATTTGTGTTGCATAGTAGAATTGTATTGTGGCAAAGAATGCAGATGGTTAGTAGAATGGCTTTAAATATCGCTTTCGCTAGGTAATATCGAACACGGGTCATTAGAATGGCGGGTGGTAAACAGAAAGGCTTATTTTCCATATTTTAATTTCTATTGTGTTTGTTCTTATACTAGTTCCGTTCGGGCCTGCTAGGCCATGCTTCTAAGATGGCCGACTAGAAAGGACGAGATCACGTGTGGTAAATAAGATGGCCCCCACGCAGCCTCAGAAAGAATGCTCTAGTCACGTGCATGCAGCATGTGTTCGGAGTGAGAGATGTCAAGGCCAACTTGACCTGCAATGAAGCAACGTGCCAAGAATTCAGCATGGATGCCTGGGAACGGATGAAGAAGACAAGTGACAGGGGATGAACTAATGTGTGACCATCCAAGAATGTTGCAAAATGGACTAACAAATTGGACTACTTTTTAGACATCATTGTCATGATTCTAATTGTGTGCTTTATTGTCCCCAAACCGGTTCGAACACGGAGGGCGATGAGGTGACCATCACCACCCCTCCAATGGACCAATTAGCGTGATTCTTGCCCCTAAAGATTGCAACTTTTGAATGTAGTGAGCCAGAGAATAGGGTATAAGAGGGTCTGCTCTGACGTTGTGAAAAAACTTGCTTTTTATTTTTCAACCTTGATGCTGCGAGAGACTCTGTCATTTTTGGACTTTGAACTTTGACTGGGGAAGGAACGAGATCGTTGCAGGAATTCTGCCCGGGAGGTGAGTCCGAGGAGGTTAGCGGGACAGTCAGTCAGTTTGGGAGTCCTATCCTGTGATCTGCGGTTCATCTTCTTTTGGTGAACCATTCTTGTCATCGCCCCATGGCCGAGGGTAATGCATAATTTCTCATTCTTTCTAAACTTTTCATAAATGTGTATTGATATTTCTAAATGTTTTGCTTAATAAAAAATTATACTCATTTGCTTGAATAATTTTAGATAAAATTATATTCTAACTCTAAAATGAGTCTGTGGTTCTTTAAAACTAAGTTTATGATTTAATAAATGTTAAAGGTTCTAATTGTGATTGAGCTGGTCTTAATCACCATCAACTGATTCTACTAGTTGGTCCATCGACCGAATAGCGGAGTACCTTGATGTTTAGGACCGACAGGATTCGAAGTCAATGTATATAATGTATAAGTTATAATTCTGTCATTTTAATAAGGTATCCCGCTCATCCAGCAACTCTTTCTCCTTGACGTTTAAATCCAGAAATGGATGAAAGTATGTATGCGGTGTCATGGGCCCCACCGATATAAGTTTTGTGTAGGTGTTTTCTGGATTTGGTGTTAAAAGGAGAAATTTATATTAGCCGCGCTGGATCAGATTTCTTGGTAGCAGAGGATGGTTTCTATAGATTAGTTTGGTGATTTTTGACTATTGATTTTTCGTGTCTAACACTCTATGTTGAATTTGTGTTATGTTATGTATAAGTCGGAATTTTGAAGCTTCCGGAAAGTAGGAAGTGGACACGTGTGGCAAGAGAAGTCACACGGAATTGTGCATTGTCTGATTTCAAATTGGTGATAACACAGGATTGTGTTATGTTAGGGACATTTCAAGTATGAATTGCGGTTGAGTGAAATAGCAACAGGTTTTCTTGTGAAACTCTGGCCTTAATTCTCAGGAGCAGTGTAGTCTCCACATGTGTTTTATCCCCAGAGAAACGGGTTCACCCCTTGCTTGAGAGAAGGGTAAGGTAGAGAGAAGTGCTACACTTATCGAACGAAACAGTATTCTTGTAAGTCGGAATAAAAACTATCTCTTTTGTTTAGTGAAACAGACAATGGTAATGTGTTTTACGTTGTAACTAATCAATTTTGTCGAAAAGAAAAGCTAAAAAAACTGCCGATAATCTTTGTAAAGGAGGGGTCAGTAGAAGCAGGAGTAGAACTGACGTCAACAAGAACCGCGCTGGTATTGGCCAGTTGTGTAGAACGAAGAGTGTCCGTATTGGTGCGTTGGTGTGAGACGCGCTGGGATAGGTTAGTGTGAGAGTGACGTAAAGCTTTCTGATTGGTGCGTTGGTGTGAGACGCGCTGGGATAGGTCCGAATAGCCGAGTAGTAGAAAGAACAGAGTGGTGAAGAATTGCGTGTATTTGTTTTGGGAAAAGAACAGCAAAATATGGCTTATTATGAGTATGGTAGAGAGAAACCGTCATGGTTTGCGAAGATTACAAACTTTTTCAAGAAAGACAAGAAGGTTGTGACTAGGGAAGGAGAAGTACTTCCTCCGCCAAAAACGCCAGCATCTCATATGATGTTGAAATATGGCTATCATACTTGCATTTGGTTGGAAAATTGGGCGAAATATACCCAAGGCGATGGAGTATTGGCATTTCCATAAAATGGTTCGTTTAGCACAGCGGTACTTCAAAATCTGAGAGAAAAGATGATGAAACTTGAACCAAGACCTATACCGACACAGTTTGAAGCCTTAGGTGAATGGGAAGATGAGATGTATGATAGGGAAAGACACAGAGGTGCAAAGAATTATAGTTTAGTTCATGGAAGAGTATGGGGAGTGAATCATGAAGACAGGATGAGACGATGGCGGTATGCTAATATGACGGATGGTTTGTTTCCTGTCAGAACAGTTGAAGAATTTGCAGGGAGAAAATGTACGGAGAAAAAGAAACATGCAGTAACAGAGAGATACGGGTATGGAGTTAGCGACACAGAGGATGAGTTGCTGGAGGACATTTTAAATAAAAGACCCCCTCCATATAAACAGAATTCTGCGGTGGTGACACCAAATGCACCGCCAATGAGAACTGTAATAAATCAAAGTCCTGAACGAATGTCTGAAATAAATAGTCAGTTTAATAAACCAGAAACACCACAGACTGTGAAAGATGATAATGGTAATACAGCTGAATTAGCTAGGACCACAAGAGAATTGACTGAAAAATAAGAGAACTGACAAGGAATATGGAAGCTGTGACTGTGCCAGTAACTATAGGGCCAGTAATCCCAGTATTTGAAAATCAAAAGATAGATGAACACTCCTTAACAATTCGATTAAATTCCAATATGCAAAGAGTAAGAGAAGAGATGATTTCAGAAAATAGAGAAAAGGAAGATTCTGTTGGTCCATTTAGGTCAAGTCCACCTGTAAATTTGACAGTTAATGAGAGTCTGATAAATAGGATTCCTATGGGAGCCGAGTCAGCAACTGAAACCCCAGAGAGAAGTGCAAGTTGGGCAGAAATAAACAAAACCCCTGTGGGTCCGACTGCAGAGGAATTAAATGATTGGGTGAGGAGCTTGCAGAAAAAAGATACAGAACCACAACCTTTGGATGTGGTCAGATTAAAGATAGACATGGAGGAATTAATCCTAGGAACTATTGGTACAAATCGGTTAAAGTCCTATCAAGATGACGAATTAATGTTTATGTGTAAAAGCGTTACTTGGAGAGCTAGAAATTTGCACGAAAAATTGGAAGAAACAGCGAACGAACTAGGAGTAGAATTTGGAAAAATCAGAGGATTACAGAAACCGTACATGGTAGATTTTAGTGAAAAAGACATAGAAAATCTGAACACTTCAGGACGATTGACGCAATTTAAGGAACTGATTGTTTTATTGAGAAGATGGGGTGATGTGGATAAATGGAGAAGTAGGTGGATAAGGAGAAAGGAAGGAACAACTGATAAAGCATCATTGGCTTTTCCAGTAAAAGAGAAAGAACAAACAGTAATGGAGTATCCAATGAGAGAAACTCCAGGAGGAAGTTATGTACATGTCCCATGGTCCAGACAAAAAATATTGTCATTTACGAATGACTTTCCAAGATTGAGAGAGAAGCCTGTAGAATGGTATAGACAGGTAGAAAGGTTTGTAAAAGTTTCAAAAGTATTGTGGGAAGATTTGGATGGACTATTTGAGATTGTTGTTCCAGCAGATTTATGGACAGAGTGTAAAATTACAATTGACTGGCTGAAGGAAGAATATCCTAGAGATGCAAAAACAGGAGCCCCAGGTTCAGAAGTAATGAGAAAATATGAACAGGCAATCACGTTTTTGAAAAATAAAATCCCACCAAAAGAAATGGACTGGGTAAAGATTGAGAGAACGACTCAGGAGAGTAAGGAATCTGTACATGCCTACTATGAGAGACTATTGTTGGTCTTTAAACAGTATAGTGGATACGAGAATTTGAGTGAAAAGGACATGAGTCATTTTGTGTATAGATTTGTGTATGGCTTGAGACCTGAAATAAGTGAAATGATTAAGCAGCATATGTTATGTTGGCAAAATAGCACAGTAGATGAGGTATTACGGCATGCAAAATATTGCAGTGATGATATTGAGTGTAGACAGCGTAAACTCAAGGAAAAGGCAATGTGGGCACAAGTAAAGGTTGCAGAAAAACAAGAAACTCAGATGAACAGTCAGTCTAGTGATGCAGGACAGACCAAATCCAAACCAAATATTGGCAAGGGAAAAGGTCAGATGAGTATAGAAGAAGCTAAAAAGAAATGGCCATGTCATAATTGCGGAAAATTAGGGCACTGGAGAAACGAGTGTAAATTTCCTCCGAAAGCTAATACAGAAAATCAATCATTGAATCCACAGGTGCAGAGTGAGGTGAGTTACCAACAGCCGCAACAACCATAGGTAGTTACTCAACAGTGTCAGGTGCCACTACCACCTCTTCCACAGAGTGTAAATCCTCAAAGATACAGTACAGAGGCAGGATTCTACGGAGGAGAGCAGGTAACAAAATTGCCGCGCGCAGCTGCAGTTTCGCAGTATTGGTTACGGCAGGATGGAGATGAGTCGGATGAGAGTTTATGACGGTGCCTAGGAGAGGAAGAAGAGTGCGTGCTTGGCGCAACTCTAGAGGTAGATCAGTCAGGTCCATTTGTGGATGGAAAAGTGAATGGTGTAAATGTTACATTCCTTGTGGACACTGGAGCTACCCGTTCTACTGTTAGATCAGTGGAAATTCCAAAACTTCCTCTCTCAGGAGAATCCATCCAAGTTGTAGGTGTTTCGAACACGAGGATTAAAACCCCTCTTACAAAACCAATTGAGGTGGAAATTGGACCATTCAAAGAAATGCATCGCTTCGTGGTGTGTGATTGTAGTCCTGTAAATTTATTGGGACGCGATCTACTTTGCAAAATGAATTGTACCATCTACTGTACCCCAGATGGTATTGCTTTCCAAACCCCAGATGAGGATGTTCTGTATAAAATGACAATGGCAGAACTATAACCAGGAGCGAATGATATGTTTCCTGTGTTTGATGTGGAGAAAATTCCTACTGAATTGAAAGGAATAGTAAGGCCTGATGTATGGGATCTCACAGGTGAAGATATTGGACTAATGAGAGAAGTCGATCCTGTAAAAATTACTGTGAAAGAGGGAACAAATTACCCAAATACCCCGCAGTAAAAACTGACGCCAGAAATTATAGAAGGAATAACACCTGTAATTAATAAAATGATTGAACAAGGGATTTTGAGAGAAATAATGAGAAGCCCATGTAATTCTCCTATAATGGGATTGTAAAAGTCAAATGAAACATATAGGATAGTGCAAGACCTGAGAAAGGTTAACAAAATCGTTATTCCTTGCTGCCCAATTGTGCCAAACCCAGCTGTAATACTGTATCAAATTCCCCATGATGCAGAATGGTACACAGTTATTGATTTGTGCCATGCATTCTTTTCTATTCCACTGCACCCTGACAGCCAGCCATTATTTGCGTTTCGGTTTGGAGAGCGTATTTTGGCATGGTGCCGAATTCCTCAAGGGTATACTGAAAGTCCTTTGATTTTTAATCAAATTCTAAAGAAATCCTTAGAAGATTTAAAAATGCCTGAAAAATCTGTGATGGTCCAATATATTGATGACCTATTAGTGGCATCAAAGACCAGAGAAGCATGTGTTACGGACACAATTGCTTTATTGAATCATTTGGCAGAAGGAGGACATAAGGTGTCTCCGTCAAAACTGCAATTTTGTCGGGGGGGCGCTAGAGGGCGCACGGCAAAATGGCCGCACTGCTGTGAGGCTCTGCCCGGCCGAGCTGACATCCGACCATTATCTGCTGCCATACGGGGTAAATGTGCCCATAAACTACTGGAGTGCTTCCCGGAACCCAGGCGACACCATATGGCGGGGTTGCTGGGAACACGCTGGCGGCGACTAGGAGTGTGGAAGCTGCCACTGAGAAAATGGCGACCGCTGCTAGAAGATAGGCCTCCCTGGGCCAGTACGTTGTGCGACCGTCCTGCAGCTGCCTCCTGTACATAACGACGCTACGCGCTGGACACTGCTGGGGCGGCGGCCCCCCCGGTGACACCGGGAGCCTAGTGAGGGAGCTGTGCAGTGGTGCGGCGGAGCGATAGTCGACTGCGGGGCCTGAAGCTGCGGAGGTGCAATCGGCGGTGCAGACATTGGCTGCGGCTACCTGTGGACTCGGATGCCCACCGGCGCCGGTTGCGGTGAGTGGGGTGCGCAGCTGGGCCTGGGCTACAGCTGCGTAGGTGGGTGCGGACCCGGGCCTGGGCTGCGGCCTGCAAGCTGTGGCTGGTGCGGGGCATAGGGGATCTCGGCTGTTGCGGCTGCGGAGGGGCCGTGGAAGAGATCGCTGTCTGCCTGCTGCCACCGGGTGTTGAGCTGCGCTGGGTACTGGCCTTCCTGGGAGTCTGTGGCGAATACCCCCCCGGCTTGGTGTGTGACCTTGGGGCAACATCGCCATTCCCCCCTCGACTCACTTGGCGGGCCTGCGCTGGAGGGGTCCCATATTGAGGCCCAGTGGGTGACGCTGTAACCTTTCCACCCCCCCCCTGCTGTGTCTGCGTTCTGCGGTGGTGCTGCCTGCTCACTTTGGGTGCCGGGTGGCGCATTGACGGGGCTGTGGTGGCACACCATTGGGAACTACGCCTGGACCGCGGACTGGGCTGCATAGGCTACCGGGGCTACATAGGCGCTGATCCCCTCCGTGAGGGGTGTGCAGGTGTAACATGGGGAAGACGGACAAGTCCCAGCCACGATTGACTTTCGACCTGCGCAAGCCCGCAAAAACTGCACAAAAGGCGGCCTCTGACTCGGAGGCGGATGCGCAGGCGGACGGCCCTACCACACTGGAAAGCACGTTGCTAGCCATGCAGCACTCTCTGCAGGCCATAGAAGGCACGATGGCCCCGGTCAACCACCGCCTCGATCATGTGTCCTCCCAGCTGGAGAAACAAAATGCACGCATGGGGGAGGTGGAGCAGAGGGTGTCAGACACTGAGGATGGTTTGAGCACTGTGGCAGAAAAAGCGCTGAACATGGAAAAAATACTGGCCGTGATTCAAGCCAAGAATGAGGAGTTAGAGGCGAGATCGAGGCGCAGTAATATCCGCATCACAGGCCTACCGGAGTCCACAAATGTGGGGAAAATGGAGACGTATATTGAGGGCCTGGTTTCGGAGATCTTTGGGTCTGAACATCTCTCCAGAATGTTTATTGTGGAGCGAGCTCACCGCTCGTTGGCTGCCCGCCCGGCCCCGGGGGCCCCTCCCCGCCCTATTATTGCCAGGATCCTTAATTACAGGGACCGGGACACTATCTTAAGGCTCGCCAGGGAGAAGGGTCCGATAGTACATCAGGGCAACGCTCTCTCCTTTTTTCCCGATTTTACGGTGGCAGTGCAGGCGGCCCGCCGTGAATTTGGCTCCGTAAAAAAGCTCCTGCAGGCCGATGGGGTCCCATACGCCATGCTGTATCCAGCCCGTCTTCGCATTGGCGGGGATGGTGACTCCAAGATTTTTGCATCTCCCAAGGCCGCGATGGAACACGCTAAAAATCTGAAGCGACAGCGACGAGAGTCTGGTACAGCACCTGAGGACGAATAGAAATAGTGTGCCGTGAACACTTTCTCAAACTGGCACGCACATTAGGTTTCTTACATTGGCTTGTATACGATGGGCGCCTAACTCTATTGGAACCTGTGGATGCTATGTAACATGTGTTATTGGGCCTCAATGCTGGCTACGTTCTTGTCTTTATCTTGCTTTCTTCCCCTGAGCTGCTGTCTTATAAATCCTCCTCTATTTAGGCTTTCATGATGTCTTGAGTTTTCCAGCACTGGGTTCGGGAGGGAGTCCCCCCCGGGTATTGGCACTGCTTGGCTGCAACTAGTAGGGCCCTGCTTGATGTATGTCCGTATAGGGTGTCTACTGGAGCCGGGGCCATGGCACTAGTATACATCTGTGCCTGTAGACATGGGCGAATCCCTGTATTGGCACCTTGTAGACCTACTCGGCCACCTCCTTTTCTGTTGGAGGTCAGTAGCACTCAGTGCCCCCGCAAATGGGTACACCCCAAAGTTGTGCTTTGTTTATTGTGATTGGGGAGGGGGAAGGGTTGAGCTATGAGATGGCTTTGGCGTGTTGGGGAAGCTAAAGTGGGTGGGGGGAGGAGGGGTCCTGGGCTGGGCAGGCAGAACGTGGGGGTTTATTGTTCGAATTATCACTATGTGGGTAGGCACTGATTTCTGGTTATTCTTGAAGAGGATTGTCCATTCTTATGTTTCCGATGTCCCACTATGGCCGGCCGGCCACAATGACTTCTACATTTAAATTCCTGACTTGGAATGTTCGAGGCTTGAACATTGCCTATTTAGATCGTGTGGGTGTGCATATTGCCCTTCTGCAGGAGACACATCTAACCCGGGAGTCAGCTGGCAAGATAGGCGCACGCTGATCGTGCGTAAAGGTTGCCTCGTCCTTCTCTAGCTATTCTAGGGGCGTGCTTATCCTGGTAAAGAGGGGTGTGCCCTTCACTGTGGTCAAATCAGAGACGGATGACTGCGGGCGAGTGGCGATGGTGCATGGATGCTTGGGTGGAGAAAGTGTGCCGATAGTGAATGTCTATGGTCCGAATGTGGATGACCCCTCATTTTATTCTGATGTGTGGCGGAGAATATCGAAGTTTCCCCCGGCCGCCATAGTGTGGGGGGGAGATTTTAATTTGTGCCTGGATGCAGCCATGGATAGGGTAAGTAGTGGTATGTTGCGGCCTAAACTTGCGACCGACATGTTGCTGGGTCTGATGGATACGGGTCAACTAAATGATATTTGGCGCTCCCGGAATCCGGATGCCCGGGAGAGCACTTTTGCTTCTGCGGCCCATGGTTCCTGGTCCCGCATTGATTTTTGGCTAGTCTCAGCGCAGGTCTGTAATTGGACCACGGCGGTGTCGCATGAGGCACGTACTCTGTCGGACCATTCCCCTGTACTTCTGGAGCTGCAGCTTCCGGCCTACCGGAGACCGCCCTTTGCGTGGAGGCTCCAACCTTCAGAGCTCAAGGACCCGGTTTTTCACCAGACCGTGGCTGAGGCAGTTAAAAATTATTTTTGGGAAAATGAGGGATCTGTGGACAGCGCGGGTACGCTCTGGGAAGCGTTTAAGGTTACTATAAGGGGATCTTGTATTGGGGCCCAGTCTGGTATCCTGCGAGACATTCGCCGTAGAATACGGAAGTTGACATCTGACATATCCCAGCGGGAGCGAGAATTCGAGTCTGATCCTTCCTCAGCTAAACTTGCGGCCATGAGGGAGCTTATCTGGGAACACAATGATGCGGTGGATCAGGAGCTATCACATTGCTCCAGACGTTGGATAGCGCGCTACTACGGGGAGGGCGGCCGACCGGGCCGCTCGCTCGCACAAAAGATATCGGAACCGCGCCGTCAAGATGATATTGCTGAGCTGTTGGATGAAAATGGGATTGCCCGCCATTCAACTGTGGACCTTTGCGACACGGTATTGCGATTCTATACAAGTCTCTATGCCACCAGAGAGTCTCCATCGGCGGCGGAGATGGATGCCTATCTCGACGATATAGCGCTAGGATGGTTGTCTCCTGCACATCGAGAGCACCTCGTACAACCATTCGGAGTGGAAGATGTCAGGGAGGCCATTACGTCTTTACCAACCTGTAAAGCTGCAGGACCTGACGGGCTGCCTGGCGAATTTTACAAAACCTACGCAGCGGACTTGGCCCCTCGGCTCCTAGCTGTGACGGACTTACTTACTATGCAGAGGCTTATGACACTGGGACACTGCCGCATTCCCTCCGGGAGGCCCTCCTTGTCACCCTATTGAAACCAGATAAGCCCCCAAATCAGTGCGGCTCATACCGACCTTTGTCCATCATTAATATCGACGCAAAGATTCTCGCCAAAATGATCGCCACCAGGTTGCAACCGTTAGTTCCTCTACTGGTGTTGCCTGATCAGTCTGGCTTCGTCACGGAGCGCTCTACGACACACAACTTGCGTACGCTCTTCGCCACGCTACACTATTTTGAACCTGATTTCCAGGCGGTGGCCGTGTTGCTCGACGCAGCTAAAGCCTTTGACTCCCTGCAGTGGCCCTTTATGTTTGCCGTGCTGGGCCGCATGGGCTTCCCACCTTTCTTTCTGCAATGGCTTAGGGTGCTTTACAGCGGACCGGTGGCTCGCGTTCGGGTTAATGGGTGGGTGTCCTCATTGTTTTGCATTGAACGGGGTACAAGACAGGGGTGCCCTCTGTCTCCTATGCTTTTCTCTTTGGCGCTGGAGCCCCTCGCCTGCATGCTGCGTCAGAAACACGCCGCGGCAGCTCTGAGGTTCAGGCTGCGACCCTTAATTGTCTCCCTTTACGCAGATGACATGCTGCTGTATGTCCGCGAACCTGCTACGCACCTATCTGCGCTGCTGCGAGAGTACGTAAAATTTGAAAGATTCTCAGGCCTGGGGATTAACTGGTCCAAATCCGTAGTGTTTCCACTAACTGCGCGAACAACTGAGGTCGAGGTGGACTTCCCGTTGGCCTGGACATCTGACCCGGTCAAATATCTTGGAGTTTGGGTGCACAGAGATCCGGCTGTAGTTGTCTCAGAGAACTATGGTCGCACGATTTCACGTATATCTGAACAAGCTGTGCGGTGGGCACACTTACCTCTATCACTAGCGGATAGAATTGCCGTTGTGAAGATGGTCTTTTTACCTAAGCTGTTGTATTTCTTCGTTAACATCCCTATCAAATTGAATGTTGCACTGTTCCGTACGTTGCAGTCTGCGCTTTTAACGTTTGTATGGGGCGGTAAGAAGCCCCGGTGCCGATGGGATCTGCTGGTGCTACCATTTGACCGTGGTGGTTTTGAGGCCCCAGACTTTCGTCTTTACTATCTATGTGCGCAAGCGCAATTCGCACATTACTGGCACTTCCCCCAGCGCTTTCAGCCTCATGTGGCGATTGAGTCGGATGCTGTTTTTCCTCTTCCGGTGCAGGCAGTTGCTCTTACGGGGAGAACAGGAGGCCCACGAAATGAGATCAACCCCACGCAGTGCACGGCGTGGGCGTGGTGAATGCTTGCGCTACGGGCTCATCTTTCTTATTTGTATGCTCCACTAGTACCATTAGCCTCACATCCTGATATCTCGGCGGCACGCGAGGCGACTGCCAGGAAAGAACTCACAGCTGCGGGCATCACCACACTGGGCGACTTATATATGGGCGGTCAATTTAAAGATTTACAGGTGGCGCAGGGTGGCGTAAATCGCCCTTTTATGTTTAATTTTACCTATGTCCGGGTCCGGCAGGCTATCCGTGCGGCATACCCGAATTATCCAGCCGAACCTACCACTCTGCGGGCGTTGCAGGTGATGCTCTCAGGTGCATCCCGAAGGGGTCTAATTACTAGGCTGTACAACGCCTCGTTGCGGGAGCAAGAAGACTCCCCCTCGTGTGTACGGTGGAGAACGATGTTGGGCACCCCTATTACACCTGAGACTTGGAGGGAGTGTTGTCAGCTCACGGGACGCTCTCACAGCTAATTGTAACCTCAGAATTATTCATTTTAAATTCTTGCATCAGGTATATTACTCCCCTCACAACTACACAAATATGGCCTGAGAGAGACTGCTAACTGTGTGAGATGTGGAGCTCCGGATGCAGATTTTCTCCATGTGGCTTGGGTGTGTCCTGGTGTGCTTGCGTTCTGGACTGCAGTGACGACCATGCTTACGGCTGTTGTGTCGGAACTTGTGTGCTGTACTCCTGAGATGTGCTTGCTAAGCCACGTCAAACCTCTCAAGCCGTGTAACAGGCGTCTAGTTGTACTTTCGACCCTTTTCGCAAAAAGGGCGGTTGCGCAGTGCTGGGGAGCCAAGGTAGTACCCACTGTTAACAAATGGCTTAAGGACTTACTGTACTGCAGGGATCAGCTTCGGATATATGGAGAAGAGCTACCTGAGTCTTCCCGCCCCAAGGACTTTTGGGCTCCCCTTACAATATATTTGATGTCCCACCCTGACCTGGCATGAACGTTAGACGCCCCTAGGAGAGGGGTCCGTTGGCTGGCATGGCAAATGCTGTCTCCCATGGGACATTACTAAAGGTGTGTTCAAGGTTGCTGGCCATAGATGTGGACTGTGTAAGAGAGCCTTTATCGGTGTCGCCACCCACCATGCCTACGTTGATCTTTTGCAATATGCGAAGTGTTTTGGAATTCTGATAAGGATCTGCCTGGGAGGGAGGGGGAGGGGGGGTATGGGTGCGAGTTATTGTGAATTTATCTTTCTGATTTCATTGACTTGAATATTTGCTTCTGTACTCCGATTTGTAACTATGTACTAAAATCAATAAACAAATTAAATTTAAAAAAACTGCAATTTTGTCAACAAGAAGTACAGTACTTAGGTCATAAGATTGAGAAGGGATGCGAAAAGTAACAACAGAAAGGATAAGGATTATCAAAGGACTGAGAGCCCCGATGACACAAAGAGAGGTGAGAATGTTCCTTGGAATGGTTGGCCGACAATGGATAAGTGGATTTTCATTGATTGCAAAACCTTTACAGCGATTGACCAAGAAGGATGTCAGAGATCCGATTGAATTGGATGAAGAGGAAATGAAGGCTTTTGAGGAACTGAGAACAAGTTTGTGTGAGGCACCAGCATTGGGAATGCCTGATTATGAGAAAGAATTTGAGCTGTATTGTAGTGAGAGAGATGGATGTGCACTTTCAGTGTTAGTGCAAAGGCATGGAAAAATGAAACGTCCAATAGCCTATTTTTCAGCTGTTTTAGACCCGGTAGCAAAGGCGTTGCCTGGATGTCTGAAAGCAGTAGCTGCTACTTGTGTGAGTCTGGAACAGAGTGAAGGCATAGTGATGGGATATCCTTTGAAAGTATATGTCCCACACTCAGTCGAAATCTTACTGACTCGAACAAAAACCCAATTCATGACACATAGTCGGCTGACTAGGTATGAAAAAGTGATCTTGGGTGCAGACAATGTAACCATTGTAAGATGCACGAGTGTGAATCCTTCCACTTCATTGCCAGATGAAGTAAATACAGAAGTCAAGGATGATATTGATCATAAGTGTTTGGATGTGCTTGAATTTTGTACAAAGCCTCGCCCTGATATTAGGGACGAACCTCTAAAAGAGTCAGATTATGTGATGTTTGTGGACGGGTCATGCCTGAGGACAGATGAGGGAGCTTTAAGTGCTGCGTATGCTGTATGTACGGTAGCAACCATAATGGAAGCGTCTTGTTTGAGAGGGATACGTTCAGCCCAAGTTGCTGAGCTAATTGCTCTGACTCGAGCGTGCCAACTGGGAAAGAATTTCCGAATCACTGTGATCACGGATAGCCAATACGGCTTTGGAGTGGTCCATGATTTTGGACAGATCTGGTCCCAGAGGGGATTCCTGACTTCTGCAGGATCTCCTATTAGGAAAGGTGAGTTTGTGAAGAAGTTGCTTGAGGCGATACAGCTGCCTAAACAAATTGCGGTGGTAAAATGCTCTGCTCACAAAAATGGAGCTGATTATATTTCAGTGGGAAACAAATTTGCTGATGAATTAGCTCAATATTGTGCCAGAAATACAGCTTCATTGAATCGGAGAAGGGAGAAGGAAAATGTTTCATGTCCCTTGCTGTTTACTAACCCAGTTGAAACATGGGATGAGGTGAGACAATTGCAGGAGTAGGCAAGTAATGAGAAAAAGGATATTTGGATAAAATCAGGTTGCAGACAGAGAGAGGAAGATGAAGTTTGGGTTTACAGGGATGAAAGACCAGTAATGCCTGATAGCATGATCTCTAACATGGCACAGATGTACCATGGACAGGCACACATAGGTAGAGATGCCATGATCAGACTTTTCAAACAAACTTGGTATAACCCAAAATTTAGAGTTATAGCTGAAAGCCTTTGCCAAAGATGCCTTATATGCCAACAATTAAACCCTGGAAGGAAGACGGTAGTGAGTTTGGGAGTAATAGGGCCTGAAGGAGGTCCTTTTACCAGAATGCAATTAGATTTCATTGAAATGCCCCCAAGTAACAGACTGAGGTATGTCCTGGTGGTCGTCTGTTTGTTTTCTCGTTGGGTGGAAGCCTATCCGACAAGAAGGAATGATGGAGTTACTGTAGCTAAACTCCTGCTGAGAGAATTCAGGACTAGATACGGTTTTCCAGTAACGATTGAAACAGATAGAGGAACGCATTTTCAGAACGAACTCATCCAACTGATATGCAAAGCATTAGACATTCAACAAAAGCTGCATTGTGCCTACAGACCAGAGGCTTCTGGAGTAGCAGAGCAAGTAAATGGCACCATAAAGAATAGGTGTGTCAAGCCACAAAACTCAAATGGCCCGACGCCTTACCATTGGTGTTAATGAGCATAAGAAGCATTCCTGACAGAAAAACAGGTCTGCGTCCTCATGAAATAATCATGGGACGAGCAATGAGACAAGCATATGTACCTGTCAACAAACTGCTGACTATAACTGATGATCTCATACTGGACTATTGAAAAGGATTGGCTGATGTGGTGCATTCTGTGTTTCATCAGGTTGGACCGGATGCGACCACTCTTTCAGTTCAGAAATATGTTTATTAAAGGATATGCACATCTCAATACATATAGCAAATTGGCAATACTTAATCACATGAAATATCTTCTGAATACAAGGGAGAGGTAAGTATATGTACAATCAGAATTGGTCCATCCAAAGAGAAAGGATTAATAACAATATCATGAATTAGAGAATCACAAACTGTATAAACTGCAGTACAAAAGAAGAAAGGGAAGTTACGGGGGTTTGGAGACCTCCTGCTGTGCAGGAGCCAGAGAAAATGAGCTCCTAGCACTAGCTTCAATGAATGTTGTAACAGGTAGCCATAGATTTAAACGCTTCGTGGCCATAGTGATAGGATACACAAAAGCTGTATCTAGTCTGTGATTGTAGCAAATAGCATACCACCAGGCTTGATAGGATAATTTGGTTAGGTCCTTCCAATTTTTAGTAATTTGCTGAAAGGCAACTGCCAGCAAGAGGTCTACGATTCTTGTATTATATGTATGATCTGACCATATCGGGGATAAACTACCCAAAAGTACATTAGAAACAGAAAAAGGAGATCGGGAATGAAAAATTGAGTTAATTTGGTCCCAAACCTTCTCCCAAAAGTCCTGAACAGGTGGACATGTAAAAAGTAAATGGTGTATGTCCGCGTGAGGAGAAGAGCATGTCCAGCAAGCATCCGAGACGCAAGCATGCTGTTTGTGTAAAGCAACTGGAGAAAAAAATAGTCTATTATAAATGAAAAAGAGTGTTTGCGTGGTGTTAGCAGCTCTCGAGGATTTTCTAATCTTATCCCATATCTTATTCCAAAAAGTAATTGGCCATTCAACGCCCAGATCCCTCTCCCAATAAAGTTCTGTTTTGGATTTGTCCCGTGGAATGCATGAGACGTGTAAATAATTGTAAATGGCAGAAGCTTTAGGGTTAACCTGTAATAGGGAATGTAATTTATCAGCCGGAGAATTAGAAGGGGTAGTGAAGGAGTTTGGGGGTTCACAGTGAGTGTACGCTTCTAAAATGGCCTGCTTTAAAAGTGTATATTTAGATTGGGAGGAAGTCGGCAGTCCAAACAAGCTTTTAATTTGTTCAAAGGACATGAATTGGTCTTGTTGGTATAGTTGATGGACCCATATTAGACCTCTCTGCCTCCACGTCTTCCAATAAAAAGGTTTATCACGTATCAATATCGATTTGTTATGCCAAATCGTGGAATTGGAGAGAAAAGTGCCATCAATGGGACCATTGAAGTGTGCAGGTTGTAGAATCTTGGATGTATATTTAATTATGGGGGTCAAAAGACACTGTGGTTTTCGCGAGAATGAGAGATATTCTTGAAAGGAATAGGGGGATAGAAAGGAAAGCTCAAGTTTAGTCCATAAGGGGTGATACGCAGAAGAGTGTGAGAGCCACCTAGATGATTGTTGAAGCAAAAAAGATTTTTGATATAAGGGGAAGTCAGGAAAGTTAACACCACCCTCCGATTTTGGGCGAATCAATTTTGATATGGACATACGAGATTTTCTATTGCACCAAAGAAAAGAAGATAACAAAGAGTTAATTTTTAATTTTTTTTTTAAAGGGATGGAAAGTGGGATGTTAGATATCGTGTATAGAACTATGGGGGACAACATCATTTTTATGGTATCAAGACGGCCCCACCATGATAAGTACAAGGGGTGCCATTTAGCAGTTAAAGTCGATATTCTCTGTATACAATTGTCCATGCATCTTGAAATTGTATCTGGGATGGAGGAAGTGAAATGAAGGCCCAGGTATTTAATATATTGGGGACGCCATGCAAAGGTTGAGAGAGTAAAATCTTCTTTAAAAGTATATTTCGTCAGGGGTAATATTTCGCATTTATCCTTATTCAATTTATACCCAGAAACATCTGCAAAGGAATCGACTTCAGTTAGAAATGCAGGAATAGAAGTTTGAGGTTGGGATATAAATAACAATATATCATCAGCATATGCTGCTAATTTAATGTGAGTATCGTTAAAGTTAAAACCCTGAATATCCTCATTCTGACGGATCCGCAGAAGAAATGGTTCTAGGGCTAGGTTAAAAAGAAACGGGGACAATGGACATCCTTGGCGGACACCCCTTCCCAAGGTAAAATAAGAGGATGACGTTCCATTAGCGCATACTGCTGCTCTTGGGTTGGAATATAAAAGTGAGATTAGGGAAATAATCTTAGGTCCAAAGCCAAACCACTTGAGGGTTTGGAAAAGGTACGCCCATTCCACTCTATCGAACGCCTTTTCGGCATCCAGTGCTATAGCAGCCAAAGAATGTGTGACATGTGAAGATTTAGATAGTATATCAAAAAACAAGCGGGTATTGTCTGTGATAAGACGTCTTTTAACGAAACCCGACTGTTCTAAGCCCAACAAGTCCGGGAGGTGTGAGTCCAGTCGGAAAGCTAAAGATTTAGAGAAAATTTTATAGTCAACATTGACTAGAGATATGGGTCGAAAGTTTTTACAGTATCTCAGGTCCCTTCCCTCCTTGGGGATAAGGCAGATGAGGGCTTCAGAAAAGGAGCCAGAGGACTTCCCCGAAGAGAGAAAGGAGTTTAACAATATATGTAACTTTGGAATCAACAAGGAGGCAAAATGTGTAAAGAATTCAACTGAGAACCCGTCTGGGCCGGGGGCCTTGTCTTTTTTAAGTGCCGCAAGCGCAGTATGAAGTTCTTTTTGTGAGAGGTCAAATTCTAAACCAGAGAGATCAGGCTGAGTGGAGGGGGATCGGTGAATGTCAGACAGAAACCGAGAAATGTGTTGTTCTGTAGGGGAGGCTTCTGAAGTATAAAGCATTTGGTAGAATTCAAAAAATTCGTTTAAAATTTCATCGTCCTTATATTTTAATTCCTGCTGGGCATTCATAATAGATTCTATATTTAATTTATTATGCTTAACTTTTAAGTAATTGGCTAGAACCTTGCCGGCTTTATTCTGTCCACCATAAAACTTTGCACTGGATCTTAATAGGTAGGTGGAAGCATTATTCGTTGACTCCTTATTAAATTGAAATTTGGCATTAATGAGTTCCGTCAGACATTCTTTTGTTCTAGATGAGTAAAAAGAGTGTTCAAGTCTCTTTATCTTAGCTAGGAGAGATGTGGTGAGTTCTTTTTGACTTTTTACGTTTTTTAGAGACATAGCTAATAATAAAGTCTCTAGCTGCTGCCTTAAAGGCGTCCCAAATCACGTGGAAAGGAAGTTCATCGGTCTGATTGAATAAAAAATATTCGTTAAAAAGGAAGTGAATGAAGAAACAAAAGTTTTGTCCAAGAGAAGGGAGTTGTTGAAACGCCACTTCTGTGATGTGCAGGGTTTCTGCAGAATATCTACTTTCATAATGATGGGAGTGTGGTCCGAGATTAGGATGGATCCAATCTCTGCTGTCGTTAGTGCCTGTGATATGTTATGAGAAATGAAAAAATAGTCTAATCTTGATTGGGTGTGGTGAGCTGGAGAATAATAGGTGTATTCTTTAGCAGTAGGGTTACACATTCTCCAGGCATCAATAAGCTTGTATTGTTTGATAGTTTGTACAAATGATTTGTGGGCCTTGTGAGGGACAAAGGAGACCATTGAATTACGATCCAAGAAGGGGTCATAAACTTGATTACAATCACCTGTAAGTATGAAATTTTCATCAATACATTCTGCAAGTAACTGTGCTAAGGTCGACCAAAAGGAAGGATCGCCAGCAGTGGGTGCGTAGACATTTAACAAGGAGATTGGAACTTTATCAATCAGGAGCTTTGTAAATAACCAACGACCATTTTCATCTAAGCTTTGTGATAGCATTGTAACCGAAAGTGATTTACGACATAAAGTAAGAACCCCATTCCGTTTACCATCCCCCGGTGAATAAAAACCTCCCCAACCCAGCTCCTTTTCAATTTTATGGATTCTTCTGCTGTCAAATGAGATTCCTGCAAACATGCTATATCTGCACCAAGCTTGGCTAGGTGAGTCAGGACCCGTTGTCTTTTAATGGGAGAATGGAGACCTTTCACATTCCAAGAAACAATATTTAAAGACATATGTAAAATGAAAGAATGGATATGAAGCAAATAGCCATAAGCAAATACAAATAAAAGAGTGTAGACCAGAGGATAGACCAACTAACTGTAATACGAACCAATTTTGTAGGCAGGAAGTAGGAACAATGACAATAAAACAAACCTACACGTGACACCTGCACAGTGCAAAAATAGAGAACCATATACACAATATTGAGATAAGCAGAATAAACTAGGGATATATGAAGGATAAAAAGATGAAATATAAGATAAAGAGTAGAAGGTAAGGAGTAGAAAAAAGAGATAATGAACGGAGATAAGTTAGAGGTGAATGACAGTGAGTAAATAGAGAAGGGTGAAAGTATTATTGAGACTGTAGGTAGGAAAGAGAAGAAAGAGACTATACTTAGAATGAATCTAAAACATAAGGAGGGTGGGGAGGGATGAGGCCACATGGAACGATGACATGTCCGGACTCCACAGGGTGAGACGGCCCAACTTCGGGAAGAGCAATCACAACACATGGGGAAAAGACAACGTGAATAAGAACCTGTATGGGGGAAAAACCAGGGTTAAGCAGTTACAATATCATAAAGATATAAGTGATGGATAAAATCTTACAGATGTAAATCTACGAAAAACGAGCATTGAAATGCATTAAATAGAGCACGACAATATATGAATTATTAAGTCAACAATGAAATATATGAGCAATTTCAACGGAATAGAAATTTGAGCTTGCATTTAGTTATCCCATAAGTAGGCAGAAATCAGGGACCAGGTTTCGAAGGTCCATCTTGTCAGGGCAGTGAAAGTTCAAGAAACTTTTGAGTTTAATCGGATCCTCATAAGTCACAGTGCTGTTGTTAAAGGTCACTTTGAACAAGCAAGGATGAAATAAGCCGAATTGTGCACCAATTGAGCGCAAAGCAGGTCTCATGGATAGGAATTCTTTTCTTCTGTCTGCTGTGGGCTTAGCATAATCCTGCGAAAAATAAAGTTGGTTTCCTGAGGATGTAATCCGCTTCAGAGAACGAGCTGCAGCTAGTACTTTGAGAAGGTCTGTGTACTCTAGAAAGTAAATTATAACACCTCGTGGTTTGCGTTGGCCAGATGACGAAGAATGTAGGGGGCCCAGCCTGTGAGCGCGTTGAATGTTCAGGACGGTAGTTTCCGGCAACTTGAGCACTGTTGGTAAGAAGGATTTAAAAAATGATATGGGGTCAGACCCTTCTGAAGGCTCCGGCAAACCATAAACGCGTAGGTTATTCCTCCTATTCCTGTTTTCAAGGTTTTCAATCTGCTTCTGGCATGTTGCAACCTGTGATTGAAGGGCTACCACCTAGGTGCAAGTCGAACTCAGGGAGTCTACAAAGTGTTCTACTGCAGTTATTCGCTCATCCATTTTCGTCCATCCATCAGTCAGAACTTGTATCTTTGAATTAGTCTCTTCTACAAACGGGCGTAATGCCCTTATTTCTTCCAAGAGAATGTCCATTGAGACTGACGAAGTTTGCTTTGGAGGTGATGGTGGGTCTTTCTTCAACCGTTTGGTTGAGACCTTGGTAATTGCAGAGGAAGAGGCAGATGCGCCCTTTGGAGAGGAAGCCAGCAAATCCTCCATTTTGATGCGTTGAACGCAGAAGCGTGCACGAGGGATAGATGAGCGATTAGCAGGCGTCCCCAATAAGTTGATTGTTTTCAGTCTGCCCATAAAAAGGAGATTCACAAACAGTCAGGTCCAATAGTGAAGAAATACACGCTCAAAGGCTGAGAGCTGCAGTTTGTCGTGCCCATATATCTATAGAAAGCATGTAATGCGTAAGAAATATCAAGAATAGGATATGCCGGGTTAATAATTCACAACATTGACGCGCCGCTAAAGCCTTTGGTCTCTAGATGAAACTTTAATTCTCAAAGAAGCGCCCTATAACAGGAATATAATGTCATATTTGTCGGTAGTATTAAAATACATACGCACTGATAAAAGTAGCATCATATTTAGAAGCCTTTAGGAGTCTTTTCGCAGATATCGTTGAGTGAAGAGGGAGCTAGGAATAAGCATGCCAGGAAGCGGGCGAGACCTGTGGTGCTAAACTAGAACGCAATAATGCTCATGAGGAGTTCTGCAGGTGTAGGCTTCGCTGAGACAAAATGGCCGCTATCAGTTCAAGTATGAAGGTAGGAATTCAGTTCACTAGCGGTGAGGCGTCTCCAGAAGCAGCACCCAGTAAAGCAAAGCTATTCACTAGCTAAATTCCTCTGATTACATTAGAAACATTGAGGGCAGGGGCCCATTAATGTAAAAGTAGGCAGTTCCAGAGGTGAAAGGGAAACTCCTCAGAGCGTAGAAAAACTGCAAAAATACAAAATGGCGGGCGCCATAAGCGTGGGCAAAGAAATGAGGAATGCGCTTAAATAACAATTCCTCCCACGTTGAAAGTTACCCCGCTGTAGGCCGCCCGTGTTCTGTCGTCCGCGCTGATGTTTCCGCCAGGTTCTTTCACGAGAGAGTCATCTTAGAGCCCTCGTTGCGCCGTCGTCACCGGGAGCTCTACGGAGCCGCCGCCATCTTCCGTGGGCGCTAGCCACGCCCCCCCCGGATGCGACCACTCTTGAAAGAAAACCAGCTCATGATCTGAGTCCAGGAGACTGGGTCCGCATAAAAGTCCACAGAAGAAGAAATTGCTTGGTTCCACGCTGGGACAAACCACATCAAGTGATTCTGGTGACAACAACTGCAGTAAAGTGTGCAGGTGTGAAAAATTGGATTCATGCCAGCCATAAAATCAGAGTTCCAGATCCTGAAGCTTGACCTGTAAGTCGACATCTGGAAATCTCAGATACCAGCTCGGCATCTGAAGCAGAGACTGAAACCATCAGAGTTCCAGATCCTGAAGCTCGACCTGTAAGTCGACATCTGGAAATATCAGATACTAGTTCAGCATCTGAAACAGACCAACCTGAATGCAGTAAAAGACAAACAGAAGAATCAAAAACCAAAAGAACTGATATTGAAACAGGAGAAACTGAACTAATAGACAGTGACAGTGAACAGCCAAGTACAAGTTACGGGAGAATTCCTCCGGAAATTGTAGAAGTAACTCAAGAAGATCTAAATCTAGATAGAGAGTTTGGGGAAGTTGCGGGAGAAACACGAGGAGGATTAGAGACAAAATTTCGAGAAGAAGAAACACGGGAAAATATAGATCTAGATAGAGAGTTTGGGGAAATTGCGGAAGAAACACGAGGAGAATTAGACTCAAAGGTTCAAACAGAAGAAATACAAGAAAGTTCAGATTCAGACAAAGAGACTGAGATCATAAAATTCAAGGTTAGAGGTAGTGAAGTGAGATCTGAAACAGAATCTGAAGAAAGTGAAGACGAAAGAAGGCAAAGAATAAGTCCAAGAAAGAGAACTTGGAGAGTGGAACGAGGAGAAAATGAAAGTGAACTGAAAAGGCCAAGAAAAGGAGACAATTGGCCCAACGAAATTAAGAAACTGAGATATAAGATAATAAATTTGAACAAAGACCATGCAGAACAAGTGAATGAAATAACAAGTCAAGAAAGACAAGGAAAAACAGATAAAAGACAATTGCCGAGACTTAAAAGAGTGAAAAGTCCTAACTTGAAATACAAGTCACCTGAATGGGTATACATAGCACTGTCTGACATTAAGGAAGTGGATAGCAGTCACGAGAACCCAGACAAAGACTGTGAACAAATGGGTGAGAGTGAAATGCGCCAACCTTGAAAAGCCAAAGAAAGAAAACCGGACTAGACACACAAACTGATAAAGTCAAAGAAAGAAAACCGGACTAGACACATAACCTGAATAAGACAAAGAAAAAATTCTGAGAAACCGAAAAGTGCGCTAAAAGCAGTTGACCCCAGTCAATGTTAAGTCACTTGAGGTGTGAAAATACATTTTTTTCTGTACATAAATTAGGTAATTTTTCAACATGGTAGACACTGAGAGTAGAAGAACTAGATGTGAGTTTTTCCGCAGATGGTGTAAGATGTGTTTCTATTGTACAGGTTTTCTAATGCTTATCTGGTTTATTTTGGCAATAATAATCCCACTTAGGTTAGTTGTAGAAAATACATCTGTAATTGTGAATGACACAAATAGTGACAAGAAATCTAACGTAAGGAACACTGCAACACTGGTAGATAGTACTGATTTCCAAAGGGACAAGTCAATCACTGATTTTTCCAAGAATGTCTTCACGAAACTTTTGTATGAATATGTGGAGACAATGGATGTGAGAGATTGTTACGTATGTATGCAGTTACCTGCGTCTGTAACAGAAGGTGTGACATATCATCACCTTCCTTTGACGTATGGGATAACCTGTAGTGTCTTAGCTAGTTTATTCTATAAAACTGGTAAATTAGAGTATTATTACACTGACATAGACGCTGTTTTTGCTAAAATTCCCGTAATCCCTGAACTAAATAAGGTGAAGATTGCAAAGATTCTTGGAGAATGTTTCCTAGAAACAAAAGAATTAACATTAGAATATGCATTTAGACAATCTTACTTGTGGGTTAAGAAAAGAAGAAAAGGTTTTCCTGGACATGGTAGAATTTCAAAGAAAGGCAACAGGAGAAAAGACAAAAACCCCACCTTGGGCGTTTGAAGAGGGAAGCTATGACAAAGGTGAAACAAATGCAGCTATGATTCTAGATTGGCCCCAACACGGAAAATTATGTATTAGAAGAGATAACTCTTTGTATGATAACTATTTCGTGGGTTCTAGTGAGTGCCGAGATACATACAAAATGTGCGGAAATAGAGCTTACTGTAGGTTGCCGGACCATTGGTACGGAACATGCTATCTAGGCCTGGTCTTTCCAAAGATTTTTCATGTGGAAAGAGGAACGAAAGGAATTCACGAGATAGGTAAACCATTAACCCGTAGGAGGAGGGAAAGCTTCTCAGAAATAATAGGTGACATTTTTGGAGCATTGATACCAGCAGTGGGTATATCTTTGAATGCATATAAGATTCGGAAATTGTCTACAGTAGTAGATCGTTTATCAACGAATACTGCTGGAGGGTTCTTGATGGTAAATACCGAAATGGTTGCCATGAGAGCTATGGTGATGCAAAATCGACTTGCCCGTGACATTCTTTTGGCAAAAGAGGGTGGAGTCTGTGGAATGCTGAAGGTACAACATTGTTGCACTTACATTCCAGACAAAAGTCAGAATATACAGAAGTATATAAAGAACATTACTGATTTGCATAAAGAAATTGCCCCACTGGAGGTTGAAGGTGCTTGGGAGAGACTTAGTAAGAGTTTTTCCTCAATGAAGAAATGGTTCAAAGAAATAGGTAGTTCTCTTATTGGAAAAATACAAATACCAGTAACAGTGATAATAATAGCTGCAGGAGTTTGGACTGCCCCTCTGCCAGTGTGCTGTTTGCTGGGTTGGCTTGCAGTGGTCTTCATTGCCAAGGAAAGGAGAAGGAACTTTTAAAGAACTTTCATCATCTTGTAGAATATTCTCCAAGGACTTGAACTAGAGCTTGCCTCCTGCTGAAGTCACAGGGCTACAAGACTTCACCACCAGCTCCCTCCTGAATTCCCTTGCTGGGGATTCTGTCTGCAGAAGCCTGCGTGTCGCTGGGAGCTGGAAGCGCGACGCAACGAGAAGAAGCGTGTCGCTGTCGCACCTGCTGCCGTCGCATCGCCGGAGAAGCGTGTCGCCGCCACAGAGGCCACCGCCGCATCCCCAGAGAAGCGTGCCTTCGTCGTAGCTGCCTGCCATCGCATCACCGGGGAAGCGTGTCGCAACTGCCTGCCGTCGCATCAACAAGGAAGCGTGTCACTACCGCAAGGGTCGCCATCGCATCCCCCGAGAAGCGTGTCGCCATCGCAGCTGCCTGCCGTCGCATCACCGGAGAAGCGTGTCGCAGGGCCTGTCATGGCTCCAAAGATACAGAGTTCGCCGCACGGCCGTCGGGCGTGCATGCATCGTCTTCACATCATCGCATCAAGGGCGCACTTTCATCGCATCGCACCGGATCGTCGCACAGCATCGAGGCACCTGCTCGCCGCATCGTCCTCCCTGCGGACCCTTTGTTTGTTTTGCGTTACGCATCCCAGGCAATGTTCCCTCTAATTTTTTTCCTCTGTGTGCGGCAGTGGAGGGTCTCTGTGCGCTGCAACAATGGCTATGTGCGCCAGGAATCAGACCGCGCGCGTGTGCAGCGCCAAATGTCACTCCAAACGTTTACTTAAAAAAGTGAAAAGATGGTGGATTTTCACACATACAGCACCACGTTAAGGGTCTTAAGGCCGGTTTTCAAATCAAGTTAGAGACATCCTGCATCATACTCATAGCCCCAGAGATGACCGAGCCAGCATTTGCACATGGATCTCCAGTTACCTCCAAGCTCCTGCTTGCACAAAAAGGGCATAAGCATAGGTCCATCGGGATGCACATAGAACCGAATTTGAGATTTCGCAATTCCGGTGATTCAGTCTCCCTGATTCACTCAACCATTGGTCAAATAAGAACTTGATATGGTCTTGTTGCAGCTGATACGTCCATTTGAGCCTATTCATAAAGCAGATGTTAAGTACGTCTTGGAGTGTGGCTTTGCTGCTGGTGATGATGTCAGCCACAATGGACAGTGAAATTCGAGCACTATCAAATAACCCTTCCTTAGTTTCTATAAGCATACGTGTATTCTTCATACCAACCAGATGTTTGTGTTAAGTTCCCACAGACTTTCATCTGTGTATTTCTCTACAGATCCATCAATGCAGTGGAGAGGACGCTACTTCCTGGATATTAGCAGATGTTTGATGTATTATATTGTTAGAATAGAACGTTTTAAGTGGACAGATCAGTTTTTCTCTCCTTTGGAAGGAACAAAGGTGACCCACGGTCCAAGCAAGGAGGGACCAGGCGGATAGTGGCAGCCATCAGCTACTGTCAGGTTAAGCAAACAGCACCCTGCTGGTAAAAGTCATTGAACATTCGACGAGAGAAGCAGTGGCAGGGCTGTAGGCCAGTAGTTCCATTGACAGTTATTTTCAGGGTGGCTACAAGGAAAAGCTGCTACACATTCACAAGGCACTACTGCTTGGACACAGAAGCTGTGAGAGATTCAGGGATGGGGCAGACAATGGTCTCCTATTTAGGTAATTGTTGGTATTAGTACTGATTGCTTGCCTCGTTCATGCATGTGAATTTATGAAAGATCCAATGCTGAAAAAGAAGCAGGTTACTTTATCTGTAACTACAGTTCTCCAGTATCTGTATCTATCATGATGGAGCAGACTTAGCTTGAGGATGGGTAGGGTCGTAAAGACAGACCTCTTGTCTTCCAGGAGGGGTGCAACCTGCAAAGAAATTAGAAAAGAAAAGGATTCGACTGAAGAGCATTAGACAGGATAGAAAGATGAGAAGGAGACAGTTCCAGAACTGGGAGGAAGACAGAATAAAGAGCGAGACCAGAGAAAGTAAAAAAGACTATCCTCTAGATAGGAAGGGGAAGACTTGGGGGGGGGGGAGAACAGTAGCACACGGAGGTCGCTGTGGGAAAAAGGGGCCAGTTGCTCAAATTTACACAGACTCGAGGGAGTCGACCTATATGCTGAAGACAGCGTGAGGCACAAAGACACCAAATGCCAACTTCCCACTAAGGAGTGAAAACAGAGAGGCTGCAGGGCAGAGGAGCGAGAACGGAGTTGGGGAAATGTGTGAGCCAGTAAGATGTTGAGGAAGGGCAAACTCCAAAGAGATGCCAGAGAGGGTGTGAAGAGAAAGACTAGTGCACACACAGCTACACTAGGAGACATGACTTTCCCTCACTTACGACCTAAGGATAATTCTTGTACCCAGGCAAGTATCTAAGGAATAAAGGACGGAGAGTGGGAAGAACTGACTTTATTTCAGGCATATATCATCATTAACCATGGAAGAGAGGCTAATGGAGTGCCCAAGACTTGAATATTAAAGACAAAAGAAGTGAAAGAAAGATAGAAAAGGAAGTTAAAGAAAGTTAGAAGCAGACAGAAAGGAAAAGACTGAAGGGATTTTGACAGTAAAAGCAAAGAGCGGAGAAGAAAGACAGTAAAGAAAAGATGAGTAAAAGAAGGAGTCAGAATTTTGTCCATTATATACACACATTTCTTTTTCTCAATTCTACAAGCCTATTTTTTGGGGCAATCTTTCTGGGAGAGATAAGAGACCCGGAACCACAGGGTGCATGACCAACACCAGAAATATGAAGGACCAAACATAAGATTGTATCTTATAGCACATTTACCAAGAACCAAAATAAATATGTAAAATTGTGTAAATAAATGTGTTTAAAAAGTAGCAGAAACCTGACCTATTTAGGGATGTATTTTCTTTTGTGACTTATTGCAAAGTGCTGTGAGAAGTGGGACGTAATTGACTTCTGAATGGAAGTGCTACTTCCACAACAGCAGAGACACTGCAATTAGCTTTGGAATAGATTGCACATGCCTCACAGCAAGAAAGTTCTACCTTGCAACAAACTTTGCAAACCCAAAATGACTGGTTAATCAAAATGCCCCACTGAGGATGATACAATCATAAGACTGGCAGAAATGGTGGCTCATAGAAGAGTACATCCAAATGCACCTTATGCACAAAAATACAATGCAAATTCCCCTATTCTTCCCGCTGGAAAACAACGAAAGGCTAGTCATGCGTCAAGATTCCAGCTTGATCACGCAGGCTTATCTGTAGATCTCATGTTAATTGCAGCCCCTCCACGAGCTGCGATTAACATAGATACTTAAACAAAAGCACTCAATCTGCGCGCAGCCTCGCTTTACTAACAAAACAATACTGCAAGTTTAAAAACACGGCGTGTGCTTTTTAGGGTAATCTGCCTTGTTTGCAGACTTGCTGTATTGTTTTGTTAGTAAAGCGAGGCTGCGGGGGAGATTGTGTGCTTTTATTTAAGTATCTATGTTAATCGCAGCTCGTGAAGGGCTGCAATTAACATGAATACTTAAATAAAAGCACACAATCTCCCCCGCAGCCTCGCTTTACTAATAAAAGAATACAGCAAACAAACAGTTCAGGGAAATACAAAAGCACACGCGCAAGAAACAAAAGTACAGCAAGTGGCCAACACTTACCTCCGCTCCCGAGTATTCACTGCAAAGTGGTGACTTCCGCCGCCATCCTCCGCAATATGGAAATGCCCGTTTTTCGCGCCCTGCGCCTTTTAAAAGCGGCGGCGGCGCGAATACTCTTGCGGGATGTGCCGTCTGTGCGCGCTCCACACATGGCACTGCGCGCTCGGGGGTAGAGAAGTGCGCGGGCGCGCGGCTTATTGGGAACAGTGATCCCAGGTACTTTTGAGAGAAACGTGTTGCATTTACCATCAACTTGAACTAAGTTACTTCTACCATCTTTTAAGTCTATTTTGAGTACAGTATTGTGGATTTTTGTCGTTTGTGGTCTTGTGTTAAGTCTATATAAAGAATACTTAATTTTATAAAACCTGTGTAGTGTCCATCTGTAGTGTTTTCACTGTATTACTGTATGTGTTCACAAATGCTTAACACACTGCCTCTGAGATAAGCCTGTCTGCTCGTGCCAAGCTACCAAGGGGGTGAGCAGGGGTTATTTTAGTAGTGTATCCCCCTTACCCTGACTAGAAGCAAGGGTCCCTATTTGGACAAAGGTGTATACCATTGCCAACTAGAGACCCCCAGTTCTAACAAGCAGCTAGAATGAAGCCTGGATTCCGCTCAGAGTCCATGTGTGGGGTGTTCTCTCTTTTATCCACAGTTAGAGGTGTAGTGGGCAGTAGTATAAGTGCCAGTGCTCTCCTTAGGAGACAGCTTCCACCAGCACATTCCTCCAGTTAGCGCTGCCTAAAACACAACCAACAAACCCTACAAGTGGGGAGAGGATGTGGCATAATGGCCAGAGCTGCCGACTTCGTAGCTGGGCAACCAGGTTAGAGTCTCGGCATCGGCTCAACATCCTGTGATTCTGGGTGAATCACTTAATCTCCCTGTGCATGCCATAAATCTATGTGCACTTAACTGATGCTCAAGCCGGTGATGAGCACCGGAAACAACCTGCTCAAATTAAGCACTGGAGTGGGGACTAACTGAGTTACTTATTCATGAGGGTGGATAAAAAAAAAGAGTAATACAAGTAAGAAGTACAGCTGCATTGTTTCTAAACCGAGGCTAACAATTCACCATGGTCCCCTCTCCTCGGGAGCAGTGCAAGGGCTGGGCCGCTCGCAGTCACAGATCTCAGCGGATCTGCCATGGTGCCCTCTCCTCCTCTCCTCGGGAGCAGTGCAAGGGCTGGGCCGCTCGCAGTCACAGATCTCAGCGGATCTGCCATGGTGCCCTCTCCTCCTCTCCTCGGGAGCAGTGCAAGGGCTGGGCCGCTCGCAGTCACAGATCTCAGCGGATCTGCCATGGTGCCCTCTCCCCCTCTCTCCAGGAGCAGGGCAAGGGGCTGGGCTGCTTGCTGTCACAGGTCTCAGCGGATCTGCCATAGTGCCCTCTCCCCCTCGCCTCGGGAGCAGTGCAAGGGGCTGGGCCGCTCACAGTCACAGGTCTCAGCGGATCTGCCATGGTGCCCTCTCCCCCTCTCTCCGGTAGCAGTGCAAGGGCTGGGCCGCTCGCAGTCACAGGTCTCAGCGGATCTGCCATGGTGCCCTTTCCCCCTCTCCTCGGGAGCAGTGCAAGGGCTGGGCCGCTCGCAGTCACAGATCTCAGCGGATCTGCCATGGTGCCCTCTCCCCCTCTCCTCAGGAGCAGTGCAAGGGGCTGGGCCGCTCGCAGTCACAGGTCTCAGCGGACATGCCATGGTGCCCTCTCCCCCTCTCCTCAGGAGCAGTGCAAGGGGCTGGGCTGCTTGCTGTCACAGGTCTCAGCGGATCTGCCATAGTGCCCTCTCCCCCTCGCCTCGGGAGCAGTACAAGGGCTGGGTCGCTCGCAGTCACAGGTCTCAGCGGAGCAGCCATGGTGCCCTCTCCTCCTCTCCTCGGGAGCAGTGCAAGGGCTGGGCCGCTCGCAGTCACAGGTCTCAGCGTATCTGTCATGGTGCCCTCTCCTCGGGAGCAGTGCAAGGGCTGGGCCGCTCGCAGTCACAGGATCAGCGGATCTGCCATGGTGCCCTCTCCCCCTCTACTCGGGAGCAGTGCAAGGGCTGGGTCGCTCGCAGTCACAGGTCTCAGCGGCTCTGCCATGGTGCCCTCTTCTCGGGAGCAGTGCAAGTGCTGGGCCGCTGGCAGTCACAGGTCTCAGCGGATCTACCATGGTGCCCTCTCCACCTCTCCTCAGGAGCAGTGCAAGGGCTAGGCCGCTCGCAGTCACAGGTCTCAGTGGATCTGCCATGGTGCCCTCTCCCCCTCTCCTCGGGAGCAGTGGAAGGGGCTGGGCCGCTCGCAGTCACAGGTCTCAGCGGGTCTGCCATGGTGCCCTCTACCCCTCTCCTCTGGAGCAGTGCAAGGGCTGGGCCGCTCGCAGTCACGGGTCTCAGCGGGTCTGCCATGGTGCCTTCTCCCCCTCTTCTCACGAGCAGTGCAAGGGCTGGGCCGCTCGCAGTCACAGACCTCAGCGGATCTGCCATGGTGCCCTCTCTCCGGTGTAGGAAGGTGGAATCTGACTACATGGTTGCCCCCACTTTTTTCCTGGTGTTTTGCTGGTTTTCGACTTAGTTCGGCTGGGATCCTGCTATTCAGGACCCCAGCCTATCTGCCTTCCCCTTAAATTGATTGCATGTACTTTAGGTTCACTCCAGATTGGATTCTGGGGTACCCTTGTAAGTCCCTAGTATATGGTATTGTTGTAGGGATTCTGCACATACACAGAGCTATGCACAGAATAATAGGACCTCGGAGTATAGTGGTGAACCAACCATGCACCTTAGTACCCACAATCCCAATCCGACTAGCTTTAGCGTCTCATTAGCAACGATGCTACCAATGATTAGACAACCCAGAACACGGTCTCTCTCTCTCAGGACTCGCGGGAGCAAGGACACCCTTTCATAACTCACTCATACTTGTCCACAACGTGCGTAATAAGAGACACAGTATAGTTTAAAATGTTTATTTCAACTATCGTGCTCTAAGATACAGTACACGTGCCAGTACTATCAGCATAATGCATAAGGATAAAATAATAAGCATAGTTACAATTCCATTCTATACAAACGGGGAAAGCATTTCATAAAGCAGTGGATATAGGGCTAAATGACCATACCACCCTCCCCGTGCTATTAGCTAGTTTATTATAAAAACAGAAGACCTCTGGGCATTGTCAGGCGGACCCTCATACCTCAATATCTAGATGCAAGGTTTACATCATCAGACAAGCACAGCTCTTCTCCCTGGAAAGGTTTTTCTCCAAGTGCGGCAAACAGCGAGATCACAATATTAAAAGCACATGAATTTCTCCAGTGCAGCTGTACATAGTGTTATGTCTAAGTGCGAGGGACTGGCCAGATCAGCAAGAACAAGGGACGTTGTTTTTCGACCTTGTACATGTTGTGCAGACGTAACCCACAGGGAACAGGAGAAAAGGTGAAAGGCAGAAATGCCGACAGTCCTAATATAGCCGGGCACAAGCAGAGGCTGGAAAACCAAAGTCACAAAGTAACGTGCGCAAAAAAGCATAATGGCAGCCAGGCCTAAGCCAACGTAGCAAGGCAGACCATGAGGCCACAAACCACATGACACCCTCCCCTGGTCAGGCCATTGGCGAAGACATAGGACGAAGACAGAGTTCAATAAAGATGGAGCTGTCGGAAACGGCTGTTGTGGAACAGTCCCCCATGAAGGACAATGAACGGGAGAGAGAGAAAAAAAAAAAATGAAGAAAAAGAAAAAAAAATCCAGTGAGGCAGGTCGCTGAACGCGGAGGCCCCCTAATCCAATAGAGTGTAAGTGCAGAAAAACGCCACACCTTCCAAGAGTACATCGTTGGAATCGTCAGAAAAAAGAGACGCCATCCAGTTCAACAAATCAAAACTGCATTCATGGTCCTCGCAAGAGGGAGCAGTGATCATCCATGCGGGACAACTTGCGTGATACTCAATATAACTTTGTCGTAGGAGATTCTGAGCAGCCGCCCAGATATCCCATTGTGCCAAAATTCCAAGTGCAGCTGCACGCGCCATGAAGCCATCCCCGGAACAGTCTCGTTCATGGGCCTCTAAGGGACCCACTAACTGGACAAAATCCGGGTCAGACAGAGACGTATTGGATAGGCAATAATCCAAGGACCATGAGAAAGGACATCGGATGCAAGACATCACAGGTTGCAGCACGCAAGTGAAATAAGCAAAGCGAAAAGAAAGTCTATAGGACACACTGAGTGTCGCCAATGGCAGGATGCCGAAGCCAGCGAGGATGCGTGCACGGAGCATCCGGAGTCGACCTTGGTCGAGGAGGCCCCCAGAAAGTGCAGCCATTGCGGAGCAAACAGACCAAAAGCAATATACCAGCCGCCAAGGCGAGGATCAACGGAAAGCCGCTAAAGACGCTGGAAAAAATGAAATGAATAAAAGCCGGTATTACACCAAAGATAGTCTGAAAGGAGGTAACAAGGCCAGAGCCCACAACTTTAAAAAAGTGCACAAGACCTTCGGTGTGTGATGCATTGAAAACACGGTGAATCAGTTCACCGAAATGCTGTGGGAGGTTTGTGTTCAAAAGGGCCTGTATTTCACTGTGGGTACTAGCCACCTGGAGGATGAATGTCTCTCGTGCAGATGTGAGCATAACCTCCTGGTTCAATAATAGCGCCTTTATTCTGCTCAATTTATTGAAATCTGCCTTCAAAGTCGGAATGGAAGGCCAAATGGAACTATCAATGATGTCGTGCGGAGGAGGAAAAAGCACATTTTTACAGCACACAACCCGGTGGGAAACAGTTACAATATAGGGGATGCCAGCCAGCATTCCACAGCAGTCCTGATTATTCAGAAGGAGATAGCTACCATTTGCAAGCACAGTGAAAGTAGGAGAAATAGCAGGAGCAGGAATGCTCTTTAAAACACAAGCAAGATTAGGAGCCGAAACGTTACAAGCTCCGTGCAATTTAATGTTTTTGCAAATAAGGGAATGACCCTCAGTAGAATCGCATGACTCCCCTGTGAGAAAAACTTCCTTTCCGTCCCTAAGGCATTTATACATGAAAGGCAGGGACCAAAGTTCATGCAGGAAAGCACTGCCTAAGGGCTGAAAACGGCCCACAGTATAATGTTTCATGCACAAACTGAATTCAAATAAAGAAAAAGGCAAGGCGATAACCCCGTGAACTAGCCACACCGCAGAATCCAATTCCGCCACAGAGAATGGTAAGGGCTCTATTTTCTCGACATGTAATAGAGTGTATGTTGCATCTTTCATGGACATGAATTGCTGTTTTTCAGTTAAATTAAAAGGCAGGAATAAGGCACAGGTGTTCAAAAAGTGCCAAGGAACTTTACCCATGTTAAGTGTTTGCAAAGTCCATGCAAACTGCATTACTGAACGCAATTGATTCTGACCATGATATAACACAGAAACATCATCTTGTACAATATCAACAACAGAGGAAACAATATTCTCTAATGTGTAAATGCGGGAAGACAGGGTATTAATACTATTGTCAACAACAGCAAGCACCTTTTCTAAATTTGCTTGATCGATTTCCCGAAGGCGGGAAGCAGCTTCAATTTGCGAAAGCTTCCAGAGTTCATTGTAAGTCTCATAAATGAATCTCTTAGGTCGAGGGCCACGAGGCCCCAGAACAAAATCGGACAGATCAATGTTGCCTGATAGGAGGGACAAATGTTGTTTAACAGAATCTAAGGAAGAGTGCTGCAACCACTGTTTACACAATTTACCAACAGAATATGTTGTCACAGTACGAGAGTCAGAAAACCTTGGATCTGGTCGATCCTGTTTGTAACCAGGAGCCGTGTCATGAAAACGCAGTTGGCAGGCATTAGATGCAATGGGCCAAGCCAACCAGGGCAACTGAACAAACGTAGAGACATTAAACGAATTGTTTTGAAACAAAGCTTGCAAAGTGTCAAGGGAAATATTGAAATGCAAGCTTTCGCTGGGAGGGGAAGACAATACAGGAATGGATGGTGCATTTAATTGTTTGGAAGTAGCCAAACCCCAACAGGTCATTTGATAGATAGTATGATTTAAAAATAAAATTTGGGCTGGGATTAGGCAAGCACGGTGTAAGGCTTCCGTGCCTTGCACCTTCCAGGATTTGGTGCCCCAAATGGATTTTAGGTCGATGGTGTCCTGCCAGTGCTCATAACCACCCACAGCTAAGGCGTTCAAAAAGGAACCCGAATAGAGCAATTTGGTGTGGGTCAACATGATTTTCTGTGTGGATGAAGTGTTCAATTTAAAATAATAGGACCCAGGGTTCGATCTATCAAAGTCTGTAAAATAAGTAAACTTATTTCTAAGAGTCTGGGAGCTACCTGGCAAAGGGGTCGGACAATATTCCCACTGGGTGTAATTAAAAGGACCCCGAAGGGTACTTGGCTTATGGAGAAAGTTATTGCCCCAATGCTGGTAACAATATAAATCGGCATAACTTGCAGAATTCATGTACAGATCTTCAGCATTAAAGGCAGCATAATATTTCAAATCAGTAAATAACGATTCAACTGCATGCACATCCCAATCGTCAGAATGAATATTACTTTTAACGACATCACCCATTGAAACACGGAGGACATTTGGTACATTAATAATCACGGTTGGTCCATGAATTTGGAAATTTACTGCATCCCATATGATGCCATCAGCGACTGGGAAAGCTGAAATGTTCACGAATGTGTGGTCACGCTTCATGATGTGAGAAGAAGAATGCGGAGCCAAAGTTCCAGCGACACAGTTCACTGCAGAGCGTTCTGGTAAATAGTGACCATTAATGAGTAGAAAAAAAACTGTGACAAAGCTAATGGACATGAACAGAAAAATCAGGAATAGTACCAACCAGATGTATGTCCAGGGGGGAATCAAAAAATTGTCTCTGAACCAGGATACAAAAATACTGAACTTGGACGGGACAATTGATGAGGTGGAATCCGAATCAAAGGAATAACTGGTGGGGCTCAGTGGCGTTGTTGGTAGGTGAGCCACCGACTCAGTGGCGGGGTATGTATACTCGGTCTCCTCGTTGCAGGGGGAATCCGGGTAGTCGAGCAGGCGATCAGGCAAATCTACCATCTCAAGGGCAACATCAGTGACCGTGTGTGCTGGAGGGCCACAAACATTCGTCCTGGAAATGACTGGACAAGAGACCGCTGGTGTTACGCTACTCAGGATCGGCCAGATGTTGTAGCTTGACATTGTCCACTGAGATGTATCTGTTGTCCTTGCAACCAGGAAGCGGTGGTAAGATGACTGTACGAGTACCCTTCAAGCCAAGGACTGGAACCGGTGAACGATAAGAGGGACCAAATTATTTTTTGTTCTCCACCTTCTCTCGGCCCAGGTCTCCAACTTTCGGAAGCCAGCCGGCAACCAGAATCTGCAGCGCAGCGTCTGTGGCTGAAGGTAAATGTTCATTTGCAAGTTTGTCACGGGCTTCTTGTAAGTCCTGCAACATAGTAGAATGGTTATCTACATCAAAGATTGCGGATTGCGCCGCCATGTCTAGACCATCAAGGTCGGGCACAAACATTCGTATGCCAAAGAGCATTTCGTATGTGGTCCGCCCACCCAGAGGTCTTCTAGGGAGATTATTAAGTGCACGTTGTACGGTATACAAGTGGGCCAGCCAGTTCCTGCCAGTACCTAAGACTCTAGCTGTCAAGGATTGCTTTAAGTCATGGTTCATTCGTTCAACAATCGAATTGCCCTCAGGCCGATATGGAGACGAAAATTTCACCCGCACCCCCAGTGACCCCATTGCGTCCTTGTACGCCTTAGAGGCGAACGCTGGACCTTGGTCAGAATGGAAGGTGCCACAGGCAAAAATTCCCACAAGGACACGCAAATCCCTTATGACATTTCGAGCGTCAGCACTCCGTTGTGGCCAAACCCAGATGAAACGTGTGCACGAATCAACTGCAACTAAGATATATTTATATGCAGTGTCAGAAGAAAATGGACCGCAGTGATCAAGGTATACACAACCAAAAGGTTTATTAGAAATGCAGAGCTGTGTTTGCGGCGGACGTGTAACCGTAGAGGGCTTAATCTGTTGACAAATGTCACAGGAAAGGACATAAGTACGGGTTTGTTTTTATAAACCACGCCACCAGTAACGCTGCTGCAATATCGAAACAGTGGCAGACACGCCAGCATGGGCCGAAGCCAAGCCTTCGCGTGCGGCTGTTATTAAAGAATTTCTGCGGTCCGCGTTGGGAATCAGCCGATCACCAACATCTGGAATTCTTACATAAGGAACCTGGTCGGGACTTAAATGATAAGAGTACTTGGAAGGGAAACCCTGTGGGTAATTGGAGCCTTCCTTGGTTGCAGCAATAGCTGCCAAAATCTCATTATCTATTTTTGTCATGGATCTTGTAGCAGCTGCTACTGAGCACGTGGCTACTGCTGATTTGGCAGCTTCATCTGCCAAACTGTTACCGACCGCGTGTGCGCCCACACGCTGGTGGCAAAGAGTGTGAATCACCTGTGTGAGAGGCAGACGTTGTTTAAGATCTGCCACTCGAACCCAAAGCATGTTATGCTTAATTGCGCTGCCTTTAGAATCTCTATAGTCGTTTTGAGACCAAAAGAACAAGTTGCCATTAAAAGCCTGGACACAGTAGTAAGAATCGCATACAATAAGCGTAGTCACTTGCGGGTCCGCAAACTCAAGGGCGAGCACCAAGGCACGCAGCGTGGCCAATTGTGCGGTACTGTCTCCCAGTGCCTGCGTATGCACAACACTCGATTTGAACTCCCTGTCCACCATGTGACCTGCCACAATAGCACATGCTGCTGAGTACGCATGCTTAGAACCCGTGGCCGGTTGCGCCGAACCATCGGTGTAAATGATGCATTTGTACTCGTCAAGCGGCAGCAAAGACAGAGGAGGAGGATGAACAAATTCAAACTGTAAGAACTCCTGTGTCTGAAGAGAGGAATCAAAGATGAAAGTGACATCCGGAGGTGTCAAAGAAGTAGCCCATTGTATCCAACGGGGGTGCAAAGCCTTAGAGTTTGGTACACTTGCCTTTGTCACTGCCTCAAGGGCAGGATAGGGGGTGATAACCAAGATGCATTTTCCCTGTGCCAGTGCGCGTTCCTTAAGAATCGCCATTTGCACTGCAGTCAAAACTTTCTCCACAGTTGAAAAGCGAAACTCGGCAGAAGTGTAAAGATGTGACTTGTAGGCAATAGGTACTGTGTCACCTTCGTTAAACATCAAGTAAGTGAAACCCACTGCCCCTGGCACTATTCTGATCACCAGGTTCGTGTGGTTATCACGCGTCAACAAGTACTTAGATTCAAGTAGATCAGACTGCAAAGATTGCAGTATAAGGGAATGTACAGGAAGCCAGCATGACTTTGAAAAGGTAGGTTGTATCAGGGCATAGAGAGGCTTGATACGCTGGGCATATTCGGGAATGTAAGTGTGCCCGAAGTTCAAAAATCCCAGCAAAGACTGAAGTTTGTTTGATAATCATTCTACTTACATGAGACCCGTGACGAACTTGCAAACGAACATTTACCTTCAGCCACAGACGCTGCGTTGCAGATTCCGGTTGCCGGCTGGCTTCCAAAGATTGGAGATCTGGTCCGAGAGAAGGTGGAGAATAAGAAAGAATTTGGCCCCTCTTATCGTGCACCCGTTCCAGTTCTTGGCTTGAAGTGTACTCGTACAGTCATCTTACCACCGCTTCCTGGTCGCAAAGACAACAGACACATCTCACTGGACAATGTCAAGCTACACCATCTGGCCGATTCTGAATAGTGTGACACCTGCTGTATCATGTCCAGCAATTTCAAGAAATCCTGTTCGTGGCCCTCCAGTCTCCACAGGCGCTGATGTTGCCATTGAGATGGTCGCTTTGCCAGATCGCCTGCTCAACCTCCCGGCTTCTTCCTGCAACGAGGAAACCGAGTATGTTTACCCCGCAAGTGAGTCAGTGGCTCATTTGCCTACAACACCACTGAACCCTACTCGCTTTTCCTTTGATTCGTCTTCCACCTCATCATTTATCCCGACCAAATTTAGTATTTTTGTATCCTGGTTCAGAGACAATTTTTTGGTCCCTCCATGGACATACCTCTGGTTGGTGCTATTCCTGATTTTTCTGTTCATGTCCGTTGGCTTTGTGACAGTTTTTTTCTTACTCATCAATGGTCACTACTTGTCAGAACGCTCTGCGGTGAACTCTGTGGCTGGAACTTTGGCTCCGCATTCTTCTTCACACATCATGAAGCGTGACCGCACTTTTGTGAACATTTCCGCCTTTCCAGTTGCAGATGGCATCGTATGGGACGCAGTGAATTTCCAAATTCATGGACCGACAGAAATTATTAATGTTCCTAATGTACTTCGTGTCTCCATGGGTGATGTGGTGAAAAGGAATATTCATTCAGATGATTGGGATGTGCATGCCATTGAATCGTAATTTTCTGATTTGAAATATTATGCTGCCTTTAACGCTGAGGATTTGTACTTAAATTCTGCTAATTATGCCGATTTGTATTGTTACCAGCATTACGGCAACCATTTTCTGCATAAACCCAGTACACTTCGAGGTAGTTTCAATTACACCCAATGGGAACATTGCCCAACCCCTCTGCAAGGTAGCTCTCGAACACTAATAAATAAATGTACCTACTTTACAGACTTTGACAGATCTAACCCAGGGTCCTATTATTTTAAATTAAACATTTCTTCAAATCCAAAGGTAATGTTGACCCACACCAAATTGCTATATTCCAGTTCCTTTCTCGATGCATTAGCTGTAGGTGGCTATGAGCACTGGAAAAACACCATTGACTTAAAATCTATTTGGGGCACTAAATCTTGGCAGGTACGCGGTACAGAAGCTTTGCACCGTGCTTGCCTTATCCCCACACAAATATTATTTTTAAACAGTACTATATATCAAACAACCTGTTTGGGTTTGGCAACTTCCAAACAATTGAATGCCCCTTCCCCTCCTTTGTTGTCTTCCTGGCCGAACAGAAGCTTGCATTTAAATATTTACCTTGAGGGTTTGCAAGCGTTAGTTCAAAATAACTCATTTAATGTTTCTACACTAAATCACTCAGCATGGTTGGTGTGGCCCATAGCCTCTAATGCCTGCCAACTGCGTTATCATGACTCAGCTCCTGGTTACAAACAGGATAGGCCAGAACCACGTTTTTCTGACTCACGCACAGTTACCACTTATTCAGTTGGTAAATTATGTAAACAGTGGTTGCAGCACTCTAGTTTAGATTCAGTAAAACAACATTTATCTCTCTTATCCGGCAACATCGATCTGGCTGACTTTGTCCTAGGACCTAGAGGTCCAAGACCGAAACCATTTGTTTATGCGACCTACAATGAAATCTGGAAGCTTTCACAAATAGAAGCAGCTTCCCGTTTACGGGAAATAGATCAGGCAAATCTAGAAAAAGTGCTTGCTGTTGTCGACAATAGTATTAACACCCTGTCTTCCCGCATTTACACATTGGAGAATATTGTTTCATCTGTTGTTGATATTGTACAGGATGACGTGTCTGTGTTATATCATGGTCAAAATCAATTGCGTTCAGTTATGCAGTTTGCATGACACTGAAAATGGGGAAGGTTCCATGGCATTTTTTAAATACCTCTGCCTTGTTCTTGCCGTTTAATTTGACTGAGAAACAGCAGTTCATGTCCATGAAAGATGCAACATACACTCTTCTACATATCGAGAAGATAGATCCTTTACCATTCTCTGTGGCGGAGACTGACTCTGCAGTGTGGCTAGTACACAGGGTTATCACTTTGCCTTTTTCTTTATTTGAATTCAGTTCATGCATGAAGCATTATCCTGTTGGCCGTTTAGAGCCTTTGCGTAGTGCCTTTTTGCACGAACTCTGGTCCCTACCTTTCACATACAGATTCCTTAGGGATGAAAAGGAGGTATTTCTCACAGGAGAGTCTTGCGATTCTACAGTGGGTCATTCCCTTGTTTGTAAAAACATTAAATTGCACGGGGCTTGTAATGTTTCTGCCCCGAATCTTGCTTGTGTTTTAAAGGGCATTCCTGCTCCTGTTATATCACCTACTTTCACTATGCTTGCTAATGGTAGCTATCTGCTTTTGAATAATCAGAATTGCTGTGGTTTGCAGGCTGGCATACCCTATATAGTAACAGTTTCGCAACGCGTGGTGTGCTGCAAGAATGTGCTTTTTCCGCCCCCGCGTGGGAAGTTAGATAGTTCCATTTGGCCTTACATACCGACTTTGAAGGCGGATTTCAATAAATTGAGCAGAATAAAGGCTCTATTATTAAACCAGGAGTTTATGCTCACTTCCGCACTGGAGACCTTCGTTCTCCACGTGGCCAGTGCCCACAGTGAGATACAGGCCCTTTTAAACACTAACCTCCCCCAACATTTCGGTGAACTGATTCACTGTATATTTAATGCATCAAATACGGCAGGTCTTGTACACTTTTTTAAAGTTGTGGGCTCGGGCCTTTTGACCTCCTTTCAGACAATATTAGGTGTAATCCCGGTGTGAGAAGTTGGCCTGGCATATGCTGTCCACTAATTATAGTGGGCACCTTGCACCAGTCCAAACAACCCCTTATTGGAGATAGGTTAAAGACAACCTTATTGAAAGCTATCCTAGTGGTAGCTATGGAGAGCAGCCTTCAGGCTAAGTCTTGAAGGAATGTAAAGCAGCTTGTTTTACCAGTCTATAATCTCTTGAGTGACCAAATGAAAGAGCACCACACCAGGTATATATTCAAAATATATGTATTTATTGCTAAACACACCCCTCTAGTCTCTTTATGAGGCTAGAGTTCGAAGTACATAAGTTAGAAGTTATTTAAACACAGTAATAGCACAAATACACGTTTGGGCCCTAGGGGCGTACCAAACCATATACCAATAAAGTGGTATGCGAACCACGACTGAACTAGACACTAGGCCTAGAGCCTCTAGAAGTGCTTGGACCACAAGGAACCACCCAAGGTAGTGACACAGGGGACCCACGGGAGACGCGTGCAGTGTAAATACACAACCGCGATACGCCGTTGACTTCTATGGAGAAAGTCGGGATCGGGAAATTAGAGAAAAGGGACACTTAAAAGAGGACTTGGACAAAACCCTTTGAGATCTAGGACTTTGAAGAGTCTCTACCCACGGGAGCACCGGAGTACTCGTGTTACCTCACCCAGGGAAGCCGGGTGCATAGGTGCCTTTCGGGGTCGGGTTTCGTCGTCGATTCGAATGGCGATCTGCTGCAAAGTGCTGCTGGCGACCAAGAGAAAAGTGTCCAGGTGGATCCAAGAGTGGATCGAAGTTCTGAAGAACCTGAAAGCAGAGGGGACAGAGTCTGGGTCACTAGCCAGTGACCAGGAAGGCGATGGACAGATGCCCACCGATGTCGAGTGCTTCAGGTGCATTGACGGTTGTCTTGACTCTTCAGCCACGAGGTCCAGGAGGCGTTGTCGGCAACCAGGAGCAGGATTCGGGCTGATACACGATGTTTGTCGAGTGCTGAGGTGTCGGCGACCGGATTGGACCCAACAAGCCTTGGCAACGGCAAGTCTCGGTGAAGATGTAGATCGTCGATGGTACAGACCAGCAAGGTCTGTGGAACTCACCCAGCAAGGGTAAGTGAGGGCAGGCCTGGAGCAACCAGGATGCCAAGATAGAAAAGGATTGGCCTTCGTTAAGGGCTACTAGCCAACGGGCTAGCGACCGCGAAGGAGCCTTGTGACGCCGCACGTGGATCTGGCTTACAGGACACTCGTAGAGTGGGGGCCAGTGATCTTCGGTGCAGTTGGTGCTGGAGGCTAGGGCTACTCGGAGCCCAAAGCACGACTTCTTGGGAGACCCAGAAGAGGATGCACTTGCAAATGTGCTCGTTGTCCAGGGGTCACGGTCTCAAGTTACCCACGATAGCCACGGGCCTCAGCTTTGCTGGGGACTCAGGGTAGCCTCGGGGAAGTCTGAGAATCTACCTCTGGTGATGCGATGACTTCGGCGTCCGACGGGAGCTTCAGAAATGCGAACCGGACAGATGCTTCTTTGGTGCCTGCAAAGCAGGGGAGTCACTCCTTGACCCCAAGGGAGATTCTTCTGTCCTCTAATCGTGAGTAGAGCGTCGAAGGTCCAGGATTCAGTTACAGAGTTTCGTCCAGGGATAATCTAAAGTCCTAAGGACTGGGTTCCTATCTTTATACTAAAGATAGGGGTTGGACTACTCTGTGGCCCCACCTATGGGTGGGTCAGGGCAGAGAGGTGGCTACACCCCTTTCCCTTTGTCCAGTTCGCGCCAAAGCAGGGGCTGCAAGCCCCTGATCCGGTTTGAACTGGGGTATGCACAGGGACACCAAATGTGCCCCCAGTGCAGGACTTCAAAGCACCCGAAAGTGCTCCCGCCCAGCCCCAATACACATTATCCTGTCTGGGGAGGTGGTCACACCTCCCTGGGACAGGAAACCTATTGTCCAGGCCTCCCCTACCGGAGTTTCGTCCAGCAGCAGGAGGCCAGACTCGTGTCTGTGGCAGCAGCATCCATTTTGTGATGCCAGGGCTCTGGAAAGAAGTTACCGGACTAGTCAGAGTTAACATGTCTTTCCCTCTAGAAGGGTGGAATGCTACCCGCGCCGCCAGGATTGGCGGGGGGGTAGTATTCCATGATGTTTGACACCAAACACGACATGTTTAGGTGCAGCCATTCCAAAGTTAGCATTTTACCGCGAGGATATAATGCGCTTAAGAGTATATGGTCAGGCTGCACTACAAACAGCATCAGAGATGGTCTCCGAACGCTGCAGAGGGGCCCTGCTCATGCAGGGGCACCCTCTCACATAGGAACCATGCACTCTGCCTTTAGGATTGATAAGGCCTGCCTTAGGAGTGACTTATAGGTTTATATGTGTGTATGTATTTAGTGATATAGGTAACCTATATCACAGTAAGGGGTGCATGCACCACCTTACCCAGGCTGCAGTAGCAGACCTGTGGTGTCAGTTTGAATGGCCTTCCAGGGGTGGCATAATACATGCTGCAGCCCCTGGCAGGCCTCTGAGGTACCTATGCCCTTGGTACATAGTATACCATATACTAGGGACTTATAAGGGCACTCCAGATCCCAATCAGTGATGTGCCTAAGGCACATGGAAACCATTTTAGAGAGGAAGCAGCTAGGCTGGGGTTCTGATTAGCAGGGCCCCAGCCAGACTAATGTCGAAAAACAGTGAAGCATCAGCAAAAAGTGGGGGTACCCATGTGAAGCAGATCCTACTCTCCTACACAACCCCCCCCAAACGTAGGGACATTAAACTAACCTTGCCCAGTTAAGTCTTCATGTTCTAAGTGGAAATACCTAGAGAGTCCATCTGCATTCGCATGGTTACTCCCAGGCCTATGTTCCACTGTAAAGTCCATCCCCTGTAGGGAAATGGACCACCTAAGCAGTTTGGGGTTTTCACCCTTCATTTGTTTTAGCCATAAGAGGGGCTTATGGTCTGTCTGAACCAGGAAGTGTGTACCAAACAAGTATGGCCTCAACTTCTTCAGAGCCCAGACCACAGCAAAGGCCTCCCTCTCTATGGCTGACCAACGTTTCTCTCTAGGGGTCAGCCTTCTGCTAATGAAAGCTACTGGCTGATCCTGACCTTCTTCATTCAATTGTGACAGTACAGCCCCTACCCCCAATTCAGATGCATCAGTTTGAACAATGAACTTCTTGGAGTAATCAGGACTCTGTAGAATTGGAGCAGTGCACATGGCCTGCTTGAGGTCATCAAATGCCTTTTGACAGCTAACTGTCCACTGAACCTTTTTGGGCATTTTCTTAGAAGTTAAGTCAGTCAGGGGTGTCACTATTGATCCATACCCCTTGACAAATCTCCTATAGTACCCAGTCAGGCCTAAGAAGGCTCTCACCTGAGTCTGGGTAGTGGGAGCAGTCCAGTCCATGATGGTCTGGATCTTGCTCTGCAAAGGTTGAACCTGGCCTCCACCCACAAGGTGGCCCAGGTACACAACCTGACTCTGCCCTATCTGGCACTTAGTGGCCTTGATAGTCAGGCCTGCCTTTTGCAGGGCCTGTAAAACATTCCTGAGGTGGACCAGGTGATCCTCCCAGGTGGAGCTAAAGACAGCAATATCATCTAGATATGCTGCACTATAGGCTTCCAGTCCTGTGAGAACTGTATTCACCAACCTCTGGAAAGTGGCAGGTGCATTCTTCAGACCAAAGGGCATCACCACAAATTGATAATGCCCACTAGGGGTTGAGAATGCTGTTTTGGGCTTTGCAGTATCAGCTAGTCTGATCTGCCAGTAGCCAGCTGTTAGGTCAAATGTGCTGAGATATTTGGCAGAGGCCAAAGTATCTATGAGCTCATCTGCCCTGGGTATTGGATGGGCATCAGTCCTAGTGACTGCATTGAGACCCCTGTAGTCCACACAAAACCTCATCTCTCTTTTTCCACCACTGGTGTGAGGTTTTGGTACAAGGACCACTGGACTAGCCCAAGGGCTATCTGAGGGTTCAATAACTCCCAATTCCAACATTTTCTGGACTTCAGTCCTGATACAGTCCCTGACATGGTCAGGTTGCCTATAAATCTTGTTTTTAATAGGCAGACTGTCCCCAGTGTCCACTTCATGAGTGCACCAGGTGGTCTGACTGGGTGTCAGTGAAAACATATGTCTAAACTGATTGAGGACTTGCCTGCAATCAGTTTGTTGCTGGGTAGTGAGGCTGCCTGCCAAGGCTACACCATCAACTGACCCATCGTCAGGGTTCTGTGAGAGCAGGTCAGGGAGTGGGTCACTCTCTTCCTCCTGCCCTTCATCAGTAGCCATGAGCAAGCCCATGTCTGCCCTGTCCACATATGGTTTTAACCTGTTGACATGGAGAACCCTGTGGGGACTCCTGGGTGTTCCTAGGTCTACTAAATAAGTGACCTCACCCTTCTGCTCAACAATAGTGTGGGGTCCACTCCATTTATCTTGGAGAGCTGCTGGGGCCACTGGCTCCAACACCCACACCTTCTGTCCTGGCTGGTAAACAGTCAGAACAGCCTTTTGGTCATGCCAGGCCTTTTGAAGTTCCTGGCTAGCCTCAAGGTTTTTGGTTGCCTTTTTCATGTACTCAGCCATCCTGGAGCGGAGACCAAGTACATAGTCCACTATATCTTGCTTTGGGGGCTTGAGAGGTAACTCCCATCCTTCCTTCACCAAGCACAGTGGACCCCTCACAGGGTGGCCAAACAGAAGTTCAAAAGGGCTGTAACCAACCCCTTCTGAGGCACCTCCCTATATGCGAATAAAAGGCAGGGCAAGAGTATGTCCCATCTACGCCTAAGCTTTTCTGGGAGCCCTTTAATCATGCCCTTCAAGGTTTTGTTGAATCTCTCAACTAAACCATTGCATTGTGGGTGATAGGGTGTGGTGAACTTATAAGTCACTCCACACTCCTTCCACATTGCTTTTAAGTACCCAGACATGAAGTTAGCACCCCTGTCTGAGACTACCTCCTTAGGAAAGCCCACTCTTGAGAAAATTCCCAGGAGGGCCCTTGCCACCACAGGTGCTGTAGTGGTCCTGAGGGGAATAGCTTCTGGGTACCTGGTGGCATGATCCACTACCACCAGGATAAACCTGTGCCCAGAGGCTGTTTGGGGATCCATGGGACCAACAATGTCAATCCCTACCCTTTCAAAGGGCACCCCCACCACAGGTAGTGGTATCAGGGGGCCTTTGTAGTGCCACCTGCCTTGCCACTGGCTTGGCAGGTTACACAGGAGCGACAAAACTCCTTGCTGTCTTCAGACATGTGGGGCCAGTGAAAGTGAGGGACAATTCTGTCCCAAGTCTTGTTCTGGCCCAGGTGACCTGCTAAGGGAATATCATGGGCTAGGGTCAATAGGAAGCCCCTGAACTTCAGAGGTATTACCAACCTCCTGGTAGCACCAGGCTTGGGGTCTCTACTCTCTGAGTACAGGAGTCCATCATCCCAATACACTGTATGGGGACCACTAGCTTTCCCAGCAGCCTCAGCAGCAGCTTGCTGTCTGAGGGGTTCAAGGGAGGGGCAGCTCTGCTGCTCCTGGCTCAGATCTGCCCTAGAAGGTCCCCCTGTCCCCAAGAACTCAACCTGGTCAGGTTCAAGTTCCTCTGGGACAGTTCCTTCTTCAGGGCTGAGATCATCCCCTCAAGGGACTGATCTTCCTCCTGAGCCAAGGGGGAAGGCACTGCCTTAACCCTACTACTCCTCCTCTTGGAAGGCACTTGGTCCATTCTTCCAGAATCCAAGGCCTGTTCAGTGCTAGACATTTTGGCTTGTGACCTGGTCACAGCAAACACATCTGCAGGGATCCCCAGCATTTCTGCATGGGTCCTGAGCTCCACTTCTGCCCAAGCAGAAGTCTCTAAGTCATTGCCAAGCAAGCATTCGACTGGTAGGTTTGCACTCACCACAACCTTCTTAAGGCCAGTTACCCCTCCCCAGGAGAAGTTAACAACTGCCAGAGTATGGTCTGTTCTGACATTGCTAGCATTGGTCACTTGGTACATCTCACCAAGTATAACTTGCCCAGGATTCACAAGGTCTTGTGTCACCATTGTGACACTTGCCCCTGTGTCCCTAAATGCCAAAGCCTCACGTCCATTGATTAAAGGCTGTTGTCTGTACTTGCCCAGATTACTGGGACTCACAGTGGAGGTCACATCCATGCCTCCATCACAGACTAACACAGCCTGAGTCAGTTCTCTGACTAGGTCAGAGCCCAACTCAGTACCCAGGGTGAACCCTACTAAACCCTTGGCTGGAGCACTCCCACCAACTGTACTAGGGGGAACAGGTGCCTCTAGGGGCATTGGTGGGTGCTGGACTGGAGTCTTTGGACTTGGTGCAATCACTGGTCCAGTGGGTCTTTTGCTTACAGACCTTGCACCATGGTTTTCTTTGGCCTTTCCCTTTGGTAGACTGTGAATCCCCACCAGAAGAAGATTGTTGGGGGCCTGATGAAGACTTTTGATCTTTACCCTTCTCCCCACCCTTTTCAGAGTTCTTAGCATCTTGCTTCTTGGTTTCCCCACCTTGGTTCTGTACCTTCTGCTTCACCCTGGTTCTGACCCATTTGTCTGCCTTCTTTCCCAATTCTTGGGGAGAGGTCAGATCAGAGTCTACCAGGTATTGATGCAACAGCTGATTTTGACAGTTATTAAGAATCTGCTCCCTCATTATCAGATTGTACAATCCTGAGAAGTCACACACCTTACTGCCCATCAACCAGCCTTCCAGAGCCTTGGCAGAACAATCCACATAGTCTACCCAGTCTTGAGTCTGTGCTTTTTGGGTGTCTCTGAACTTCAACCTGTACTGTTCAGTGGTTAGGCCAAACCCATCAATAAGAGCACTCTTCAAGACCTTGTAATTATCAGCATCCTCCTCTCTAACAGTGAGGAGCTTATCTCTACCTTTGTCAGCAAAGGAGAGCCACAAGATTGCTGCCCACTGCTCCTGAGGGACCTTCTGTACCTTACAGGCCCTCTCTAATGCAGTTATCCATTTGTGGATGTCATCCCCACTCTGGTAGGGAGGGACAATCTTGCTCAGGTTCCTATGGTCATAGGACCTTTCCCTGTCTCTAGGGACATGGCTGCCACCATGGGACTCTAGTCCCAACTTTCTTCTCTCTCTAAGGAGATCTAGGGATTCCCTATCTAAAGCCAATTGCTTTTTTCTGATTTCCAGCTGAGTTTCCTCATACTGGACCAGTCTGTCTCTTCTCTCATGAGAGGATTCCCTCCTGTGAGAGGAGATAGAGCTCCCTATGGAGGTGCCAGAGTGGTTAGACTCCTGAGAAGGAGATCTAGACTTTCTGGGCACACTCTTAATCCTTCCTGGGGGGACAAAGTGGGGATCATCCAGATCATCCTCATCATCTTCCACAGGAGGGATTGGGTTATCCAGGTCAGGGTCATTGTCACCCTCCTGGCCAGTTTCAGAGGGGGGGCTGGGGGTATTGGTACCCCTGGCCTCTTCCTCTTCCTCTGCCCCACCCTCAGCTCCTACCCCTTCAGTCCCCAAGGGCTTACTAAGGTCATAAGCCACCAACAACTCCTTGAGGTGTTGGGTGGTGGGGCTTTGGCCTGTCCTTAGTTTTCTCAAGTTGCATAAAGCTCTCAATTCCAAGAATGGGAGTGTATCATACTTGGAGGGTGGAAGCTCAATGGCTTCCTGCAAGGATTCTTTAGATCCTACCCTTAAAGACATTACTAGTGTGGTGTGGTGTATGCACTACCTACTCTAGTGTGGCCTACTAAACTCTCTTGAGTTGTAGAAAGGGTTGTGCTATCCCTTAACACACAACTCTAAGTTCAGTAGAACTTACTGTATTCTAAGCTTAAATTATATGTACCTTAGGTACCTTTAGTGGTTTTCAGTTGATCAATTCAATTGAGATTATCTGGTAAAACAATAGCAAGCTGGAATCCCACACGCTGCACACCAATGTGAGAAGTTGGCCTGGCATATGCTGTCCACTAATTATAGTGGGCACCTTGCACCAGTCCAAACAACCCCTTATTGGAGATAGGTTAAAGACAACCTTATTGAAAGCTATCCTAGTGGTAGCTATGGAGAGCAGCCTTCAGGCTAAGTCTTGAAGGAATGTAAAGCAGCTTGTTTTACCAGTCTATAATCTCTTGAGTGACCAAATGAAAGAGCACCACACCAGGTATATATTCAAAATATATGTATTTATTGCTAAACACACCCCTCTAGTCTCTTTATGAGGCTAGAGTTCGAAGTACATAAGTTAGAAGTTATTTAAACACAGTAATAGCACAAATACACGTTTGGGCCCTAGGGGCGTACCAAACCATATACCAATAAAGTGGTATGCGAACCACGACTGAACTAGACACTAGGCCTAGAGCCTCTAGAAGTGCTTGGACCACAAGGAACCACCCAAGGTAGTGACACAGGGGACCCACGGGAGACGCGTGCAGTGTAAATACACAACCGCGATACGCCGTTGACTTCTATGGAGAAAGTCGGGATCGGGAAATTAGAGAAAAGGGACACTTAAAAGAGGACTTGGACAAAACCCTTTGAGATCTAGGACTTTGAAGAGTCTCTACCCACGGGAGCACCGGAGTACTCGTGTTACCTCACCCAGGGAAGCCGGGTGCATAGGTGCCTTTCGGGGTCGGGTTTCGTCGTCGATTCGAATGGCGATCTGCTGCAAAGTGCTGCTGGCGACCAAGAGAAAAGTGTCCGGGTGGATCCAAGAGTGGATCGGAGTTCTGAAGAACCTGAAAGCAGAGGGGACAGAGTCTGGGTCACTAGCCAGTGACCAGGAAGGCGATGGACAGATGCCCACCGATGTCGAGTGCTTCAGGTGCGTTGACGGTCGTCTTGACTCTTCAGCCACGAGGTCCAGGAGGCGTTGTCGGCGACCAGGAGCAGGATTCGGGCTGGTACATGATGTTTGTCGAGTGCTGAGGTGTCGGCGACCGGATTGGACCCAACAAGCCTTGGCAACGGCAAGTCTTGGTGAAGATGTAGATCGTCGATGGTGCAGGCCAGCAAGGTCTGTGGAACTCACCCAGCGAGGGTAAGTGAGGCCAGGCCTGGAGCAACCAGGATGCCAAGTTAGAAAAGGATTGGCCTTCGTTAAGGGCTACTAGCCAACGGGCTAGCGACCGCGAAGGAGCCTCGTGACGCCGCACGTGGATCTGGCTTACAGGACACTCGTGGAGTGGGGGCCAGTGATCTTCGGTGCAGTTGGTGCTGGAGGCTAGGGCTACTCGGAGCCCAAAGCACGACTTCTTGGGAGACCCAGAAGAGGATTCACTTGCAAATGTTCTCGGTGTCCAGGGGTCACGGTCTCAAGTTACCCACGATAGCCACGGGCCTCAGCTTTGCTGGGGACTCAGGGTAGCCTCAGGGAAGTCTGAGAATCTACCTCTGGTGATGCGATGACTTCGGCGTCCGACGGGAGCTTCAGAAATGCGAACCGAACAGATGCTTCTTTGGTGCCTGCCAAGCAGGGGAGTCACTCCTTGGAGATTCTTCTGTCCTCTAATCGTGAGTAGAGCGTCGAAGGTCCAGGATTCAGTTACAGAGTTTTGTCCAGGGATAATCTAAAGTCCTAAGGACTGGGTTCCTATCTTTATACTAAAGATAGGGGTTGGACTACTCTGTGGCCCCACCTATGGGTGGGTCAGGGCAGAGGGGTGGCTACACCCCTTTCCCTTTGTCCAGTTCGCGCCAAAGCAGGGGCTGCAAGCCCCTGATCCGGTTTGAACTGGGGTATGCACAGGGACACCAAATGTGCCCCCAGTGCAGGACTTCAAAGCACCCGAAAGTGCTCCCGCCCAGCCCCAATACACATTATCCTGTCTGGGGAGGTGGTCACACCTCCCTGGGACAGGAAACCTATTGTCCAGGCCTCCCCTGCCGGAGTTTCGTCCAGCAGCAGGAGGCCAGACTCGTGTCTGTGGCAGCAGCATCCATTTTGTGATGCCAGGGCTCTGGAAAGAAGTTACCGGACTAGTCAGAGTTAACATGTCTTTCCCTCTAGAAGGGTGGAATGCTACCCCCGCCGCCAGGATTGGCGGGGGGTAGTATTCCAAGATGTTTGACACCAAACACGACATGTTTAGGTGCAGCCATTCCAAAGTTAGCATTTTACCGCGAGGATATAATGCGCTTAAGAGTATATGGTCAGGCTGCACTACAAACAGCATCAGAGATGGTCTCCGAACGCTGCAGAGGGGCCCTGCTCATGCAGGGGCACCCTCTCACATAGGAACCATGCACTCTGCCTTTAGGATTGATAAGGCCTGCCTTAGGAGTGACTTATAGGTTTATATGTGTGTATGTATTTAGTGATATAGGTAACCTATATCACAGTAAGGGGTGCATGCACCACCTTACCCAGGCTGCAGTAGCAGACCTGTGGTGTCAGTTTGGATGGCCTTCCAGGGGTGGCATAATACATGCTGCAGCCCCTGGCAGGCCTCTGAGGTACCTATGCCCTTGGTACATAGTATACCATATACTAGGGACTTATAAGGGCACTCCAGATCCCAATCAGTGATGTGCCTAAGGCACATGGAAACCATTTTAGAGAGGAAGCAGCTAGGCTGGGGTTCTGATTAGCAGGGCCCCAGCCAGACTAATGTCGAAAAACAGTGAAGCATCAGCAAAAAGTGGGGGTACCCATGTGAAGCAGATCCTACTCTCCTACACAACCCCCCCCAAACGTAGGGACATTAAACTAACCTTGCCCAGTTAAGTCTTCATGTTCTAAGTGGAAATACCTAGAGAGTCCATCTGCATTCGCATGGTTACTCCCAGGCCTATGTTCCACTGTAAAGTCCATCCCCTGTAGGGAAATGGACCACCTAAGCAGTTTGGGGTTTTCACCCTTCATTTGTTTTAGCCATAAGAGGGGCTTATGGTCTGTCTGAACCAGGAAGTGTGTACCAAACAAGTATGGCCTCAACTTCTTCAGAGCCCAGACCACAGCAAAGGCCTCCCTCTCTATGGCTGACCAACGTTTCTCTCTAGGGGTCAGCCTTCTGCTAATGAAAGCTACTGGCTGATCCTGACCTTCTTCATTCAATTGTGACAGTACAGCCCCTACCCCCAATTCAGATGCATCAGTTTGAACAATGAACTTCTTGGAGTAATCAGGACTCTGCAGAATTGGAGCAGTGCACATGGCCTGCTTCAGGTCATCAAATGCCTTTTGACAGCTAACTGTCCACTGAACCTTTTTGGGCATTTTCTTAGAAGTTAAGTCATTCAGGGGTGTCACTATTGATCCATACCCCTTGACAAATCTCCTATAGTACCCAGTCAGGCCTAAGAAGGCTCTCACCTGAGTCTGGGTAGTGGGAGCAGTCCAGTCCATGATGGTCTGGATCTTGCTCTGCAAAGGTTGAACCTGGCCTCCACCCACAAGGTGGCCCAGGTACACAACCTGACTCTGCCCTATCTGGCACTTAGTGGCCTTGATAGTCAGGCCTGCCTTTTGCAGGGCCTGTAAAACATTCCTGAGGTGGACCAGGTGATCCTCCCAGGTGGAGCTAAAGACAGCAATATCATCTAGATATGCTGCACTATAGGCTTCCAGTCCTGTGAGAACTGTATTCACCAACCTCTGGAAAGTGGCAGGTGCATTCTTCAGACCAAAGGGCATCACCACAAATTGATAATGCCCACTAGGGGTTGAGAATGCTGTTTTGGGCTTTGCAGTATCAGCTAGTCTGATCTGCCAGTAGCCAGCTGTTAGGTCAAATGTGCTGAGATATTTGGCAGAGGCCAAAGTATCTATGAGCTCATCTGCCCTGGGTATTGGATGGGCATCAGTCCTAGTGACTGCATTGAGACCCCTGTAGTCCACACAAAACCTCATCTCTCTTTTTCCACCACTGGTGTGAGGTTTTGGTACAAGGACCACTGGACTAGCCCAAGGGCTATCTGAGGGTTCAATAACTCCCAATTCCAACATTTTCTGGACTTCAGTCCTGATACAGTCCCTGACATGGTCAGGTTGCCTATAAATCTTGTTTTTAATAGGCAGACTGTCCCCAGTGTCCACTTCATGAGTGCACCAGGTGGTCTGACTGGGTGTCAGTGAAAACATATGTCTAAACTGATTGAGGACTTGCCTGCAATCAGTTTGTTGCTGGGTAGTGAGGCTGCCTGCCAAGGCTACACCATCAACTGACCCATCGTCAGGGTTCTGTGAGAGCAGGTCAGGGAGTGGGTCACTCTCTTCCTCCTGCCCTTCATCAGTAGCCATGAGCAAGCCCATGTCTGCCCTGTCCACATATGGTTTTAACCTGTTGACATGGAGAACCCTGTGGGGACTCCTGGGTGTTCCTAGGTCTACTAAATAAGTGACCTCACCCTTCTGCTCAACAATAGTGTGGGGTCCACTCCATTTATCTTGGAGAGCTGCTGGGGCCACTGGCTCCAACACCCACACCTTCTGTCCTGGCTGGTAAACAGTCAGAACAGCCTTTTGGTCATGCCAGGCCTTTTGAAGTTCCTGGCTAGCCTCAAGGTTTTTGGTTGCCTTTTTCATGTACTCAGCCATCCTGGAGCGGAGACCAAGTACATAGTCCACTATATCTTGCTTTGGGGGCTTGAGAGGTAACTCCCATCCTTCCTTCACCAAGCACAGTGGACCCCTCACAGGGTGGCCAAACAGAAGTTCAAAAGGGCTGTAACCAACCCCCTTCTGAGGCACCTCCCTATATGCGAATAAAAGGCAGGGCAAGAGTATGTCCCATCTACGCCTAAGCTTTTCTGGGAGCCCTTTAATCATGCCCTTCAAGGTTTTGTTGAATCTCTCAACTAAACCATTGCATTGTGGGTGATAGGGTGTGGTGAACTTATAAGTCACTCCACACTCCTTCCACATTGCTTTTAAGTACCCAGACATGAAGTTAGCACCCCTGTCTGAGACTACCTCCTTAGGAAAGCCCACTCTTGAGAAAATTCCCAGGAGGGCCCTTGCCACCACAGGTGCTGTAGTGGTCCTGAGGGGAATAGCTTCTGGGTACCTGGTGGCATGATCCACTACCACCAGGATAAACCTGTGCCCAGAGGCTGTTTGGGGATCCATGGGACCAACAATGTCAATCCCTACCCTTTCAAAGGGCACCCCCACCACAGGTAGTGGTATCAGGGGGCCTTTGTAGTGCCACCTGCCTTGCCACTGGCTTGGCAGGTTACACAGGAGCGACAAAACTCCTTGCTGTCTTCAGACATGTGGGGCCAGTGAAAGTGAGGGACAATTCTGTCCCAAGTCTTGTTCTGGCCCAGGTGACCTGCTAAGGGAATATCATGGGCTAGGGTCAATAGGAAGCCCCTGAACTTCAGAGGTATTACCAACCTCCTGGTAGCACCAGGCTTGGGGTCTCTACTCTCTGAGTACAGGAGTCCATCATCCCAATACACTGTATGGGGACCACTAGCTTTCCCAGCAGCCTCAGCAGCAGCTTGCTGTCTGAGGGGTTCAAGGGAGGGGCAGCTCTGCTGCTCCTGGCTCAGATCTGCCCTAGAAGGTCCCCCTGTCCCCAAGAACTCAACCTGGTCAGGTTCAAGTTCCTCTGGGACAGTTCCTTCTTCAGGGCTGAGATCATCCCCCTCAAGGGACTGATCTTCCTCCTGAGCCAAGGGGGAAGGCACTGCCTTAACCCTACTACTCCTCCTCTTGGAAGGCACTTGGTCCATTCTTCCAGAATCCAAGGCCTGTTCAGTGCTAGACATTTTGGCTTGTGACCTGGTCACAGCAAACACATCTGCAGGGATCCCCAGCATTTCTGCATGGGTCCTGAGCTCCACTTCTGCCCAAGCAGAAGTCTCTAAGTCATTGCCAAGCAAGCATTCGACTGGTAGGTTTGCACTCACCACAACCTTCTTAAGGCCAGTTACCCCTCCCCAGGAGAAGTTAACAACTGCCAGAGTATGGTCTGTTCTGACATTGCTAGCATTGGTCACTTGGTACATCTCACCAAGTATAACTTGCCCAGGATTCACAAGGTCTTGTGTCACCATTGTGACACTTGCCCCTGTGTCCCTAAATGCCAAAGCCTCACGTCCATTGATTAAAGGCTGTTGTCTGTACTTGCCCAGATTACTGGGACTCACAGTGGAGGTCACATCCATGCCTCCATCACAGACTAACACAGCCTGAGTCAGTTCTCTGACTAGGTCAGAGCCCAACTCAGTACCCAGGGTGAACCCTACTAAACCCTTGGCTGGAGCACTCCCACCAACTGTACTAGGGGGAACAGGTGCCTTAGGGGCATTGGTGGGTGCTGGACTGGAGTCTTTGGACTTGGTGCAATCACTGGTCCAGTGGGTCTTTTGCTTACAGACCTTGCACCATGGTTTTCTTTGGCCTTTCCCTTTGGTAGACTGTGAATCCCCACCAGAAGAAGATTTTGGGGGCCTGATGAAGACTTTTGATCTTTACCCTTCTCCCCACCCTTTTCAGAGTTCTTAGCATCTTGCTTCTTGGTTTCCCCACCTTGGTTCTGTACCTTCTGCTTCACCCTGGTTCTGACCCATTTGTCTGCCTTCTTTCCCAATTCTTGGGGAGAGGTCAGATCAGAGTCTACCAGGTATTGATGCAACAGCTGATTTTGACAGTTATTAAGAATCTGCTCCTTCATTATCAGATTGTACAATCCTGAGAAGTCACACACCTTACTGCCCATCAACCAGCCTTCCAGAGCCTTGGCAGAACAATCCACATAGTCTACCCAGTCTTGAGTCTGTGCTTTTTGGGTGTCTCTGAACTTCAACCTGTACTGTTCAGTGGTTAGGCCAAACCCATCAATAAGAGCACTCTTCAAGACCTTGTAATTATCAGCATCCTCCTCTCTAACAGTGAGGAGCTTATCTCTACCTTTGTCAGCAAAGGAGAGCCACAAGATTGCTGCCCACTGCTCCTGAGGGACCTTCTGTACCTTACAGGCCCTCTCTAATGCAGTTATCCATTTGTGGATGTCATCCCCACTCTGGTAGGGAGGGACAATCTTGCTCAGGTTCCTATGGTCATAGGACCTTTCCCTGTCTCTAGGGACATGGCTGCCACCATGGGACTCTAGTCCCAACTTTCTTCTCTCTCTAAGGAGATCTAGGGATTCCCTATCTAAAGCCAATTGCTTTTTTCTGATTTCCAGCTGAGTTTCCTCATACTGGACCAGTCTGTCTCTTCTCTCATGAGAGGATTCCCTCCTGTGAGAGGAGATAGAGCTCCCTATGGAGGTGCCAGAGTGGTTAGACTCCTGAGAAGGAGATCTAGACTTTCTGGGCACACTCTTAATCCTTCCTGGGGGACAAAGTGGGGATCATCCAGATCATCCTCATCATCTTCCACAGGAGGGATTGGGTTATCCAGGTCAGGGTCATTGTCACCCTCCTGGCCAGTTTCAGAGGGGGGCTGGGGGTATTGGTACCCCTGGCCTCTTCCTCTTCCTCTGCCCCACCCTCAGCTCCTACCCCTTCAGTCCCCAGGGGCTTACTAAGGTCATAAGCCACCAACAACTCCTTGAGGTGTTGGGTGGTGGTGTATGCACTACCTACTCTAGTGTGGCCTACTAAACTCTCTTGAGTTGTAGAAAGGGTTGTGCTATCCCTTAACACACAACTCTAAGTTCAGTAGAACTTACTGTATTCTAAGCTTAAATTATATGTACATATGTACTATAGTGGTTTTCAGTTGATCAATTCAATTGAGATTATCTGGTAAAACAATAGCAAGCTGGAATCCCACACGCTGCACACCAATGTGTGAAGTTGGCCTGGCATATGCTGTCCACTAATTATAGTGGGCACCTTGCACCAGTCCAAGCAACCCCTTATTGGAGATAGGTTAAAGACAACCTTATTGAAAGCTATCCTAGTGGTAGCTATGGAGAGCAGCCTTCAGGCTAAGTCTTGAAGGAATGTAAAGCAGCTTGTTTTACCAGTCTATAATCTCTTGAGTGACCAAATGAAAGAGCACCACACCAGGTATATATTCAAAATATATGAATTTATTGCTAAACACACCCCTCTAGTCTCTTTATGAGGCTAGAGTTCGAAGTACATAAGTTAGAAGTTATTTAAACACAGTAATAGCACAAATACACGTTTGGGCCCTAGGGGCGTACCAAACCATATACCAATAAAGTGGTATGCGAACCACGACTGAACTAGACACTAGGCCTAGAGCCTCTAGAAGTGCTTGGACCACAAGGAACCACCCAAGGTAGTGACACAGGGGACCCACGGGAGACGCGTGCAGTGTAAATACACAACCGCGATACGCCGTTGACTTCTATGGAGAAAGTCGGGATCGGGAAATTAGAGAAAAGGGACACTTAAAAGAGGACTTGGACAAAACCCTTTGAGATCTAGGACTTTGAAGAGTCTCTACCCACGGGAGCACCGGAGTACTCGTGTTACCTCACCCAGGGAAGCCGGGTGCATAGGTGCCTTTCGGGGTCGGGTTTTGTCGTCGATTCGAATGGCGATCTGCTGCAAAGTGCTGCTGGCGACCAAGAGAAAAGTGTCCGGGTGGATCCAAGAGTGGATCGGAGTTCTGAAGAACCTGAAAGCAGAGGGGACAGAGTCTGGGTCACTAGCCAGTGACCAGGAAGGCGATGGACAGATGCCCACCGATGTCGAGTGCTTCAGGTGCGTTGACGGTCGTCTTGACTCTTCAGCCACGAGGTCCAGGAGGCGTTGTCGGTAACCAGGAGCAGGATTCGGGCTGGTACACGATGTCTGTCGAGTGCTGAGGTGTCGGCGACCGGATTGGACCCAACAAGCCTTGGCAACGGCAAGTCTCGGTGAAGATGTAGATCGTCGATGGTGCAGACCAGCAAGATCTGTGGAACTCACCCAGCGAGGGTAAGTGAGGGCAGGCCTGGAGCAACCAGGATGCCAAGTTAGAAAAGGATTGGCCTTCGTTAAGGGCTACTAGCCAACGGGCTAGCGACCTCGAAGGAGCCTCGTGACGCCGCACGTGGATCTGGCTTACAGGACACTCGTGGAGTGGGGGCCAGTGATCTTCGGTGCAGTTGGTGCTGGAGGCTAGGGCTACTCAGAGCCCAAAGCACGAGTTCTTGGGAGACCCAGAAGAGGATGCACTTGCAAATGTGCTCGGTGTCCAGGGGTCATGGTCTCAAGTTACCCACGATAGCCACGGGCCTCAGCTTTGCTGGGGACTCAGGGTAGCCTCGGGGAAGTCTGAGAATCCACCTCTGGTGATGCGATGACTTCGGCGTCCGACGGGAGCTTCAGAAATGCAAACTGGACAGATGCTTCTTTGGTGCCTGCCAAGCAGGGGAGTCACTCCTTGACCCCAAGGGAGATTCTTCTGTCCTCTAATCGTGAGTAGAGCGTCGAAGGTCCAGGATTCAGTTACAGAGTTTCGTCCAGGGATAATCTAAAGTCCTAAGGACTGGGGGCCTATCTTTATACTAAAGATAGGGGTTGGACTACTCTGTGGCCCCACCTATGGGTGGGTCAGGGCAGAGGGGTGGCTACACCCCTTTCCCTTTGTCCAGTTCGTGCCAAAGCAGGGGCTGCAAGCCCCTGATCCGGTTTGAACTGGGGTATGCACAGGGACACCAAATGTGCCCCCAGTGCAGGACTTCAAAGCACCCGAAAGTGCTCCCGCCCAGCCCCAATACACATTATCCTGTCTGGGGAGGTGGTCACACCTCCCTGGGACAGGAAACCTATTGTCCAGGCCTCCCCTGCCGGAGTTTCGTCCAGCAGCAGGAGGCCAGACTCGTGTCTGTGGCAGCAGCATCCATTTTGTGATGCCAGGGCTCTGGAAAGAAGTTACCGGACTAGTCAGAGTTAACATGTCTTTCCCTCTAGAAGGGTGGAATGCTACCCCCGCCACCAGGATTGGCGGGGGGTAGTATTCCAAGATGTTTGACACCAAACACAACATGTTTAGGTGCAGCCATTCCAAAGTTAGCATTTTACCGCGAGGATATAATGCGCTTAAGAGTATATGGTCAGGCTGCACTACAAACAGCATCAGAGATGGTCTCCGAACGCTGCAGAGGGGCCCTGCTCATGCAGGGGCACCCTCTCACATAGGAACCATGCACTCTGCCTTTAGGATTGATAAGGCCTGCCTTAGGAGTGACTTATAGGTTTATATGTGTGTATGTATTTAGTGATATAGGTAACCTATATCACAGTAAGGGGTGCATGCACCACCTTACCCAGGCTGCAGAAGCAGACCTGTGGTGTCAGTTTGGATGGCCTTCCAGGGGTGGCATAATACATGCTGCAGCCCCTGGCAGGCCTCTGAGGTACCTATGCCCTTGGTACATAGTATACCATATACTAGGGACTTATAAGGGCACTCCAGATCCCAATCAGTGATGTGCCTAAGGTACATGGAAACCATTTTAGAGAGGAAGCAGCTAGGCTGGGGTTCTGATTAGCAGGGCCCCAGCCAGACTAATGTCGAAAAACAGTGAAGCATCAGCAAAAAGTGGGGGTACCCATGTGAAGCAGATCCTACTCTCCTACACCCGGCTTTTATTCATTCAATTTTTTCCAGCGTCTTTGGCGGCTTCCCATTGATTCTAGCCTTAGCTGCTGGCGTATTGCTTTTACTTTGTCTGTGGCGCAATGGCTGCACCACTTGTGGCCCTACACAACCCAGGGCGACTGCGGATGCTCCGTGACCGCTTAATTGACAGCTTCGGCGTCCTGCTGCTGGCAACCCTCAGCGTGTCTTATAGACTATCTTTTCGCTTTGCGTATTTCACTTGCGTGCAACCTGTGATGTCCTGCTTACGATGTCCGTTCTCTTGGTCCTTCGATTTTTGCCTCGCCAATACGTCTTGTTCGGACCCGGATTTTGACCATTTGGTGGGCCCCGTAGTGGCCCATGAACGGGACTGTTCCGGGTCTGGATTAATGGCGCGTGCGGCTGCACTTGGGGTCTTGGCACAATGGGATATCTGGGCGGCTGCTCGGAATCTCCTACAACGAAGTTATATCGAGTATCACGCAAGTTGTCCCGCAATGCTGATAGATGCTCCCTATTGAGAGGAGCATGAATGCAGTTTCAATTTGTTGAATTGGATGGCATCTCTTTTTTCAAACGATGACAATGAAGTCTTTCTGGAAGGTGTTGCAGTTTTCTGCGCATACACTCTGATGGATTAAGGACATTGACTTTCAACGAACTGCATTGCTGGATTTTTTTATTCTCTTAGAGTGCCCTCTTTTCTGGCCCTTTCTAGAATTTTTTTATCCCAATTTTTTTTTTTCCCATTCCCTAACTTCCCAGAGGACATTAAGCACCTATAGACGTTTTCGTTCTGCTCCATCTATTCGAACTCTGTTTCCATCCTATGTCTTGCCGATGGACTGAAAAGGGGAGGGTGTAGTGTGGATTGTGGCCTCATTGTCGACAATGCTAAGTTAACTTAGGCCCCGCTGCCATGATGCCTTCTTTGCACACATTCCTCTGTGACTTTGTTTTTCCAGACTCTGCTTGTGACCGTTCACATTAGAACTGTCTGCCTTTTTGCCTTTCACCTTTTCTCCTGTTCTCTGTGGTTTTCGTCTTTACACAATGTACAAGGTCGAAAAACAACGTCCCTTGTTTTTGCTGTTCTGGTCAGCCCCTCGCACTTAGACATAACATGACATACAGCTGCACTGGAGAAATTTGTGTGCTTTTAATATTGTGAACTCGCTGCTGAAGGCACTTGGAGAAAAACCTTTCCAGGGAGAAGAGCTGTGCTTGTCTGATGATGTAAACCTTGCATCTAGATCTTGAGGTATGGGGGTCCCCCGGACAAAGCCCAGAGGTCTTCTATTTTTATAATAAACTAGTTACTAGCACGGGGAGGGTGGCAAGGCCTTTTAGTCCTAAATCCACTGTCTTTATAAAATGCTGTCCCCGTTTGTATTCTATGGAATTGTAACCATGCTTACTGTTTTAACTTTATGCATTATGCTGCTAGTACTGGCACGTGTACTGTGTCTTAGAGCACGTTAGTTGAAATAAACATTTTAAACTATACGGTGTCTCTTAATACGCACGTTGTGGACAAGTATGAGTGAGTAATGAAAGAGTGTTCTTGCTCCCGCGATTCCTGAAAGGGTCCTTGTTCTGGGATGTCTAATCATTGGTAGCTTCGCTGTAGTACGGAGAACAAATGTGACACTATAGCTAGTCGGATTGGGATTTTGGGTACTAAGGGGTATGGTTGGTACACCACTATACACCGAGGTCCTGTTTTCCTGCGCATAGTTCTGTATATGTGCAGAATCCTTGCAACAGGAGAAACCTGGCACCACCGGTACACCCGGTACCAGCTTTACAGAACCCTGCAATCACAAAATGGATGCTGCAGCCACAGACACAAGTCTGCCCTCCTGCTGCTGGATGAAACTCCGGCAGGGGAGGCCTGGACAATAGGTTTCCTGTCACAGGGAGGTGTGACCACCTCCCAGACAGGCTTTAGTGTATTGGGGCTGGGTGGGTGCACTCCAAGAGTGCTTTGAAGTCTGCACTGGGGGCACATTTGGTGTCCCTGTGCATAGTCCAGCTCAAACCGGTTGCAGGGGCTACCAGCCCCTGCTCTGGCACGAAACTGGACAAAGGAAATGGGTGTAGCCACCCCTCTTTCCTGACCCTCCCATAGGTGGGTCCCCAGAGTTTGTCCCACCCTTCCTTGGGTATAAAGTAGGAACCCCTGACTACAGGACTTTAGATTACACCTGGACTAAACTCTGACACAGAAACCAAGTACTTCGATGATCTGCACTACGCTGGATGACTGAAGAATCTCCCTTGGAGTAAAGGAGTAACTCCCCTGCAAGGCAGGCACCTTTAACGCAACTGACCGATTGGCATCTCTGCAGCTCCGACGAACTCCGAAGGATATTGCCACACAGGAGGTGGGTTCCCGAGGTCTCTGAGGTCGATCTGTGCCCACAGCGAGTCTGAGGCCCTTATCCCTCGTGGAGACCGTGGAACCTGAACCGCGACCATTTGCAGAAGCATCAGCTTTCCGGCAACTCCTGAGGCTGAGCTTTGGGTTACTTGTAGCCCTGACCCTGAGCAGTAATCACATCGAAGATTGCTAGCCTACACTCAACGAGTGTTCCGTGGGCCACCATTTTGTGATTCCTCTTGAGGTCCCTTCACGATCCCTGGTCCGTTGATCTGTGGGTCCCCAAGAAGGCAACTCTAACTTTAATTGGGCTTCCCTGATTGCTCCAGACATGCCCTGACTCTCCATTGCTTGGGGAGTCCCCAGGACCTTGCTGGTCCGCACAGAAGCATCTTTTCTCTTCCTGCGTGGGTTGCTGTTGCCAAGGCTTGTTGTTTTCAATACGAGCACCGACACCCCAGCACTCGACATCCTTTGTTGGACAGCTCGAATCCAGCTCCTGGTCATCCTCGACGTCTTCTGGAATCCATGGCTGCAGAGTCAAGCTTCACCTCTTCACACCTGAAGCACCCAACATCGGTGGGCATTCGATTGCTCCGCTCCTGGTCACTGACTAGTGACCCAGACTCTGTCCCCTCTGCTTTCAGGTTCCTCACATCTTCGATCCAGGCTTGGATCATCCCGGACACTTTTCTTCTTCACGGCAGCAGCACTTTGCAGCAGATCGCCATTGAAATCAACGACGATTCCCGACACCCTTTGACACCTATGCACCCGGCTTCCCTGGGTGAGGTAACTCGAGTACTAGGGTGCTCCCGTGGGTGTTGGCCCTAGAACCCATTAAGTATAAAGGGGTTTGCTGAAAGTGCTGTCCTAAGTGCCCTTTTGCTTTAAAATTCCAACCGCGACTTTCCTGCCATGGTGCCCTCTCCGCCTTTCTCTGGGAGCAGTGCAAGGGGCTGCGCCGCTCGCAGTCACAGATCTCAGCGGATCCACCATGGTGCCCTCTCCCCAGGAGCAGTGCAAGGGGCTGGGCTGCTCATAGTCACAGGTCTCAGCAGATCTGCCATGGTGCCCTCTCCCCCTCTCTCCGGGAGTATGGCAAGGGGATGCGCCGCTCACAGTCACAGGTCTCAGCGGATCTGCCATGGTGCCCTCTCCCCGGGAGCAGTGCAAGGGGCTCTGTGGCTCGCAGTCACAGGTCTCAGCGGATTTGCCATGGTGCCCTCTCCCACTCTCATCGGGAGCAGTGCAAGGGCTGGGCCGCTCGCAGTCACAGGTCTCAGCGGATCTGCCATGGTGCCCTATCCCACTCTCCTCGGGAGCAGTGCAAGGGCTGGGCCGCTCACAGTCACAGGTCTCAGCTGATCTGTCATGGTGCCCTCTCTCCGGGAGCAGTGCAAGGGCTGGGCCACTGGCAGTCACAGGTCTCAGCGGATCTGCCATGGTGCCCTCTCCCCCTCTCCTCACGATAAGTGCAAGGGCTGGGCCGCGCACAGTCACAGGTCTCAGCGTATCTGCCATGGTGACCTCTCCCCCTCTCCTCACGATAAGTGCAAGGGCTGGGCCGCGCACAGTCACAGGTCTCAGTGAATATGCCATGTGCCCTCTCCCCAGGAGCAGTGCAAGGGGCTGGGCCACTCGCAGTCACAGGTCTCAGGGGATTGGCCATGGTGCCCTCTCCCCCTCTCCCCAGGAGCAGTGCAAGGGGCTGGGCCACTCGCAGTCACAGGTCTCAGGGGATTGGCCATGGTGCCCTCTCTCCAGGAGCAATGCAAGGGACTGGGCTGCTCGCAGTCACAGGTCTCTGAGGATCTGCCATGGTGCCCTCTCCCCCTCTCCTCGGGAGCAGTGCAAGAGGCAGGGCCGCTCGCAGTCAGAGGTCTCAGCGGATCTGCCATGGTGCCCTCTCCCCCTCTCTCCGGGAGCAGTGCAAGGGGCTCTACCATCTCAGTCACAGGTCTCAGCGGATCTGCCATGGCACGCTCTCCCCCTGTCCCGGGAGCAGTGCAAGGGGCTGGGCCACTAGCAGTCACAGGTCTCAGCGGATCTGCCCTGGTGCCCCTCCCCTCTCCTCGGGAGCAGGGCAAGGGGCTGGGCCGCTCGCAGTCACAGTCTCTGCGGATCTGCCATGGTGCCCTCTCCCCTCTCCTCGGGAGAAGTGCAAGGGGCTGGGCTGTTCGCAGTCACAGATCTCAGCGGATCTGCCTTGGTACCCCTCTCCTCGGGAGCAGTGCAAGGGGCTGGGCAGCTCGCAGTCACAGGTCTCAGCGGATCTGCCATGGTGCCCTCTCCCCTTCTCCTTGGGAGCAGTGCAAGGGCTGGGCCACTCACAGTCACAGGTCTCTGCGGATCTGCCATGGTGCCCTCTCCCCTTCTCCTTGGGAGCAGTGCAAGGGCTAGCCCGCTCGAAGTCACAGGTCTCAGCGGATCTGCCATGGTGCCCTCTCCCCGGGAGCAGGGCAAGGAGCTGCGCCGCTCGCAGTCACAGGTCTCAGCGGATCTGCATGGTGCCCTCTCCCCGGGAGCAGTGCAAGGGCTCTGCCGCTCGGAGTCACAGGTCTCAGCGGATCTGCCATGGTGCTCTCTCCCCCTCTGTAGGAAGGTGGAATCTGACTACATGGTTGCCCCCACTTTTTTTCTGGTGTTTTGATGGTTTTTGACTTAGTTTGGCTGGGAACCTGCTATTCGTGTCCCCAGCCTACCTGCTTTCTCTTATAAATTGATTCCATGTACTTTAGGTACACCACAGATTGGATTCTGGAGTGCCCTTATAAGTCCCTAGTATATGGTATACTATGTATCCAGGGCATAGGTACCCCAGAGGCCTACCAGGGGCTGAAGCATGTATTGTGCCACCCCTGGAAAGCCATCCAAAATGACACCACAGGACTGCTACTGCAGCCTGAGTGAGGTGGTGCATGCACCCCTTACAGAGATATAGGTTCACTATATCTCACCTATCACTGCACATAGAAACCTATCAGTCACCCCTATGGCAGGCCTTATCAATCCTGAAGGCAGGGTGCTTGGTTATATGTGAGAGGGTGCCCATGCATGAGCAGAGCACCCCTGCAGCCTTTGGAATATATCCTCCGGGGTTGTCAGTGGCGCAGCCTGACCATATACTCTTAGGTGCATTATAACCAAACGGTAAATGCTAACTTTGGACTGGCTGCACGGAAACATGTCATGTTTGGTGTCAAACACCTTGGAATCATACCCCCACACCAGTAACTGGTGTGGGAGTATGATCCCACCCTTCTAGAGTGAGAGACATGACAGCACTGGTGTTGGACTTGGCCCTTTTTGGCAGGTTCACCCCTAAACTTTTTGCCTGGCTCTTAGCCTTTTCCCTGTGTAGTGTTGGTGGTTTTTGGCCTCTGCGCACTTTAGCACTGTGTCCCAGTGTAAAGTGCGTGCGCACTCTGAGTGCGTGTGGTGAGATTGTCCTGCCCTCCCATAGGAATGCATGGGGGATATGTGTGTCCATGGTAATTCCTGGTGTGAGAGGAGTGCAGGGGCGAGTTTAGTATGTGCGAACCTCGTGAGAATAAATGCTGCGCAATGGTGTGCGTAGATTTATTGTGACTAGTGGAGAAGTGCCACTTTTAGAAGTTGGCATTTCTGTGTGCTGTGTGTCTGCCTGCCTGATGTGGAGTGCATGTCTGGCTTGTGATTGACAGGGGCTGGTGGTGTGCTTGGCTCCAGGAGCCAAGATGAGTCTGCCCAGTGGTGAATAGGGAGATCTGCATGTAGATGGGAGGGAGGAGTTGCACCTGGGACCTGAATAGGGCTGTGCCTTCCCTCCACAATGCTGGCTCCGCCCCCTGTGGTGCGTCTGAGCACCTAGCCCCCACCTGACAAAGAGGAGAGGAGCTGAGCACAACAAAGTGCTCCAAAGCTCCCCCAAACCAGTTGCATCTGGTTTTCCCCCAGCCCTGTGCTGTGTGACAAAGGGGGATATGCATATAAATATAGGGGCTGTGACCCCATGAAAATGTTCTGCTGTGCTGTTCTCTTGACTTGAGGGGGACCTGCTGCTGCCGGGCTCCAGGTGGAACCGCCACTAGGGACTGCCTCCCTGCTGGAGGGCCCTGTGAGCTGGCCTGCCTGGGCCCAGCCTTTGCCCCCCTTCATCCTAAAGGGCTCTCCTGGATTTTTGCCTCTTGCGCCCTGTGAGCGCTGTATTTTTATTCCTTGAGAGCGCTTTGCTCTGGGCAGCAGAGAAGGAGCGTGTGTGCTCTGCTGCACGGAGCTGCCCTTCGACTAGAGGGAATCCCGGCATGGGGATTCCCCCACAGGACCATGAAACCGAGCGGGAGCCCACCCCGCGTCCTTTTTATTTAATTGAGCGGGTGCCCACCCCGCTTGTATGCCGTTTTAGCGGGTGCCCACCCCGCTTCATACTTTTAATCGGCGAGCGGGTGCCCACCCCGCCTCGCCGCGAAGAGGAAATCACCGCCGCGACCCGCGGCCCGACGCGGAAGTGAGGCGGCCCTGCCTGGTTGTGGGTGGGGCCGCAGAACGGAAGTCCGGAGCCTCGCAAGCTCCGCTGAGAAGTCCCGGGTCCCAGGAGGGGGCCCGGGTGAAGTGCGGCGAGGTCCGGTGCGGCGAAGGAAACCAGGCGGGAGCCCACCCGCACTGGCGAGAAGAAGAAGCGCCTCGCTGGCTCCGCGTTGAAGTCCCGGGAAGGTGGACTGGGCGGAGACAGATGACACCTCCCCAGCGAGGGAGGAGAGTCCGGAGGAGCCAAGAGAGAGGCGAGCTTCCCCAGAGAGTCCGGTGAGTGGGGGGGCTCGGTGTTGCACCTGGCCGGTGCCTGTTTTCCCGAGCAGACCCGCAGGAGAGCGGGCCGCTCCAACGTTGGGGGACAATTATTGTTAGGAGCCCCGGAGTGGGGCCCCAGAGGCACCGCAGGTGCCAGTGCCTACCAGTGATTTTCTCAGTTGCGTAGCGGGCAACTGCAACGACTTGGGCAAGTTGTATCTGAGTCCCGGAAGAGGGGCTCAGGAGGCACAGTGGTGCCAGTTCTGGTTTATTTACCTCAGTTGCGCCGCTGTAGCGGGCAACTGCAACGTTGGCCATAATTTATTCTTAGGGCCCCAGTGGGGGTCCAGAGGGCACAGAGGTGCCAGTGCCCCTTTTCAATTTGTGCCCACAGCGATCTTCACAGCTGCACGGCAATTAGCGGCAGCTGCAACGTTTAAGCCAGTTCATTGAGGAGTCCCAGTGGGGACCCAGGAGGCACAGTGGTGCCAGCGCAATTGCGCACTTTGGGGATTCTGCTGCATTGACAGCCAGCCCGGACATTCTGGACCTTGGGCATTTGAGCCCCTGTGAAGAGGCCAGTTGGCCTGTGTCCAGCGTCAGTGCGTTGTGCCCCCGATTGGGGCACACTGTTTTTATGCCAATTATTTTCCTAAGGTGTTTATGCTTATGATGCCTACTGTAATGCCTTTGCGTAATGTGTTTATGCTAATGAGGTTTGGGGCCTAATGCCTTTTATGCCTAGTGTGATAATGCTGAGGTCATTATTGTGCCAGTAGTTACTGGTTGTGTTTTATATTTGTATTTACTTACCTGTTCTGATGGGTCTGACCAGGGCCCGATTGGCCTGGTCCTGTATATAATTCCCCTGTGAATATTGCCTAGTGCCAGTTGGCACAGTGTATATTATGTGATTATGTTTCTAATGTATTTATGACAATACAAAGGCTATTTTTTATATACCCTTGTGTGGAGTTCCTTTTGTGGTGTGCCTAGTGTGTTGCTGCTGTGTGAGTGTGTTGCGCAAATGCTTTACACATTGCCTCCGGCATAGGCCTGACTGCTCGTGCCAAGCTACCAAGGGGGTGAGCAGGGGTTATCTTGGGTGTGTAACTCCCTTGCCCTGACTAGAGTGGTGGTTTCTGCCTGGCTTTGGCGCAAGCCTTAGCCAACCAGAAATCCCATTTCTAACAACTGGTATACCCGGTAGAAACTTTACAGAGCCTGGCATCACAAAATGGATGCTGCAGCCACAGACACGAGTCTGGCCTCCTGCTGCTGACCGAAACTCCGGCAGGGGAGGCCTGGACAATAGGTTTCCTGTCACAGGGAGGTGTGACCACCTCCCAGACAGGCCTTAGTGGATTGGGGCTGGGTGGGTGCACTCTCTGAGTGCTTTGAAGTCCTGCACTGGGGGCACATTTGGTGTCCTCGTGCATACCCCAGTTCAAACCGGTTGCAGGGGCTACCAGCCCCTGCTCTGGCGCGAAACTGGACAAAGGAAATGGGTGTAGCCACCCCTCTTTCCAAACACTCCCATAGGTGGGTCCCCAGAGTTAGTCCAACCCCTTTCTTTAGTATAAGTAAGGGAACCTTGGCAACAGGACTTTAGATATCCCTGGACGAAACTCTGCAACTGAATCCTGGAACTTTGACGCTCAACTCAAGACTAGAGGACTGAAGAAATCTCCCTTGGGGTCAAGGAGTGACTCCCCTGCTTGGCAGGCACCAACAAAGCATTTGCCGGTCTGCATCTCCGAAGCTCCCGCCGGACTCCGAAGTATTTGCAGCCCAGGAAGAGGATTTCCAGACATCTCAGAGGCCGACCCGAGTCCCCAGCAAAGCTGAGACCCGCAGCCCTCGTGAGTAGTGTGGAACCGGAACTCCTGGTCACTGTGCACATTTGCTAGTGCATTGACTTTTCGACAACTTTTGAAGTCCTGCTTTGGATTACTCGTAGCCCAGGCCCCGAGCACCATTTGCACTGAAGATTGTGAGCCTACACTCCACGAGTGTTCTGTGGGCCCGCTTCTTGCATTTCCGCTCAAGGCTCCTTTGCAATCCCTGGTCCGTCGACTGGTGGGTCCCTGTGAAAGCAACTCTGATTTTCTTTGGGCGTTTCTGGTTGCTCCAGATGTGCCCTAACTCCCCACCCACTGGTGAGTCCCTCAGACCTTGCTGGTCTGCTCCAAAGCATCTTTCTCCTTTCTGCGTGGGTTGCTGTTGCCAATGCTTGTTGTGTTCAATCTGGACACCAATGCTGCAGCACTTGACATCCTTCGTGGGACAGCTCGAATCCAGCTTCTGGTTGTAGTCGACACCTCCTGGTCCTCGTGGCTGAAGAGTCAAGCTTCACCTCTTTCACCTGAAGCACCCGACATCGGTGGGCATTCGACTATCGTGCCCCTGGTCTCTGGCAAGTGACTCAGACTCTGTCCCCTCTGCTTTCAGGTTCTTCTCATCTCCGATCCAGGCTTGGATCTCTTCGGACACTTCACATCTTCCCGGCAGCAGCACTTATCTGCAGACTGCCATTGAAAACGACGACGCAACCTGACACCATTTGACACCTATGCACCCGGCTTCCCTGGGTGAGGTAACTCGAGTACTCCGGTGCTCCCGTGGGTGTTGACCCTAGAACTGTCTAAGTCCAAGAGGGTTTGGTCCTAGTCCATTCCTAAGTGTCCTTAAACTTTATAACGATAACCGCGACTTTCCCATAGACTTTAACGGAGCTCGCGGCTGTGTTCACACACTGCACACAGCCCCCGTGGGTCCCCTGTGTCACTACCTTGGGTGGTTCCTTGGGGTCCCAGCGATTCTACAGGCTCTAGGCCTTGTGCCTACTTAAGTCGTGGTTCTTATACCACTTTCTTAATATATGGTTTGGTACGCCCCTAGGGCTAATCGTATATTGTGCTATTTTACTGTGCTATTTGACTTGTAACTTGTGTACTTTCACCTCTAGCCTCATAAAGAGACTATTGGGTTGTGTTTAGTAATAAATACATATATTTTATATATATACCTGGTATGGTTCTCCCTTCATTTGGTCATTCATGAGATTATAACTGGTAAAACAATAGCTTAACACTCCTTCAAGACTTAGCCTGAAGGCTGCTCTCCATAGCTACCACTAGGATAGCTTTCAATAAAGGTTGTCTTTAAACCTATCATCAATAAAGGTCGATTGGACTGGTGCAAGGTGCCCACTATAACTAGTGGACAGCATATACCAGTCCAACTTCTCACATTGGTGGCAGCGATGGGATTAAAGCTTGCCTTGTTTTACCAGATAATCTCAAGTGTGTGACTAACTGAAAACCACTAAAGGTACATGAGGTACATATAAATTCAAGCTTAGAAATACAGTAAGTTCTACTGAACTTAGAGTTTTGTGTCAAGGGCTTAGCACACCCTTTCTACAACTCAAAAGAGTTTAGTAGGCCACACTAGAGTAGGTAGTGCATGCACCACACCTCACTAGTGATGGCTTCAAAGCCAGGAACCAGTGGGTCCCTGCCAGAAGCCAGTGGGCTTCTACCCTCCAAGTATGACAACCTCCCATTCTTGGAATTGAGAGAATTGTGCAAGACTAGGAAGCTGAAGACAGGCAAAAGTGCCAACACCCAACGTCTCATGGAAATGCTTCTGCTGGATAATCTCAGAAGACCCCTAGGGTCTGAAGGGGTAGGCAGACAGGGTGGGGCAGAAGATGAGGAAGGGACCAGGGGTGAAAATACCCAGGACCTGACCTTTGAAACTGGCCAGGAAGATGACAATGATCTTTCCCTGGACAATCCAGCTCCTCCTGCAGATGAGGAGGAGGATGAGAATGTCCTCCCCTTTGTCCCACCAGGAAGAGTTGTGAGTGTGCCTAGAAGGTCCAGATCTCCTTCTCAGGAGTCTAACCATTCTGACACCTCAATAGGGACCTCTGTTTCCTCTCATAGGAGGGAATCCTCTCATGAAAGGAAAAAGAGACTGCTCCAGTATGAAGAAGCTCAGCTTAGGATCAGAAGAGAGCAGCTGGCTATAGACAGGGAGTCCCTAGAGTTTCATAGACAAAGAAGAAAGTTGGGACTAGAGTCCCATGGTGGCAGCAACTTCCCTAGTGGTAGGGAAAGGTCTTATGACCATAGAAACCTAAGCAAGATTGTCCCTCCCTACCAGAGTGGGGATGACATCCACAAATGGATTACTGCACTGGAAAGGGCATGTAAAGTTTAGAGGGTCCCCCAGGAGCAGTGGGCAGCAATCTTGTGGCTCTCCTTTGCAGACAAAGGTAGAGACAAGCTCCTCACTGTAAGAGAAGAGGATGCTGACAATTACAAAGTCTTGAAGAGTGCTCTGATTGATGGGTTTGGCCTAACCACTGAACAGTATAGGTTGAAGTTCAGAGATACCCAAAAGGCTCAGACTCAAGACTGGGTTGACTTTGTAGATTGTGCTACTAAGGCTCTGGAAGGTTGGATACATGGCAACAAGGTGCATGACTTTTTAGGATTGTACAATTTGATTATGAGGGAGCAGATCCTTAATAATTGTCAAAACCAGCTTTTGCACCAGTATCTGGTGGACTCTGATCTGACCTCTCCCCAAGAATTGGGAAAGAAGGCAGACAAATGGGTCAGAACCAGAGTAAAAACTAAAAATCAGGGTGGTGACCAGAAGAAAGATTCTACCAAGTCCCAAGAGAAAGGTGGGGATAAACCTAAGGATAAATCCACTACAGGGCCCCAAACGTCCGCTTCTGGGGTGGGCCCCAAACTCCTTCCTCTCCTGAAAAGAAACCATATTGCCATGTTTGTAAAAGCCTGGCCACTGGAAAACTGATCCCAGTTGCCCCAGGATTGGCAATAAAGAAAATGTTCCTCCAACAAATACTACCACCCCTCCTGGTACTACCAGTAGTAATCCTCCAGTTGGTAGTAGTGCACCCAAAAGGTTAGGTGCTTTTGCAAGGGGAACAGAGGTGGGCCCTAGTTTAGACAGGACCCCCTCAACAGACTCCTCTGACTCTGATGGTGGTATAGGATTTGCCACCTTTACCATGGGTCCCACAGCATTGGGCAGGTACAGATTGGAGCCAATAATTAATGGTCAGAAGGCTTTGGCATTCAGGGACACAGGGGCTGGTGTCACCATGGTGGCAGGGAAACTAGTCCCCCCTCACCAGCTTTTACCTGAGTTTAAATACCAGGTGACCAACATTGATGGTGTCAGAACAGATCACCATGGCCATAGTCAATCTCAGCTGGGAAGGGGTCACAGGCCCAAAAGAGTGGCAGTGTCCCCAACCTTGCCTGTAGATTGCCTGATGGGCAATGATCTAGAAATTTCAGCCTGGGCTGAAGTTGAACACTAAGCCCATCTGAGAATGCTGGGCATCCCTGAGAAAGTTAGGGGGCTGTGATGGCCACAGCCCCACCCCAGGAACATTTTGGAGTAATGGAGCCTGAAAGAATGGCCCACTCTCCTCCACAAGAGAGCACCAGGGTTGAGGAAAAGTCTTCTTCCCCCCAGACTATAGGTAAGGGTCAGCCTCCTCAGGGAACTGATCCTACCCCTAGTGAAGGAACTGCCCCAGAGGTAGTCAGGCTTGGCCTGGCAACCCCTCTGATGGCAGGGGACCCTTCCAAGGTGGTACCCAGTCTGGAGCAGGTAACCTGCCCCTCTCTACCCTGCCTCAGTCAGCCCAGGGCTGCAGAGGTCAGGGAGGTCAGTGGACCCCACAGGGCCCCCTGTCCAGAGGAACCCCCATCAGCAGATTAGGGGCACCCAGTCCTAGTAGCCCTAGCCAGGTGAGAATTCCTCAACACACTGAGGGATCCCCCATACCTTTGTGTAGGGACCTCCCCCAGAAGGACTCTGTTAGGCAAGGGCAAACCTGGGGCCAAAGGTTCCACACCTGCCATGTCCCTCCAGTGTTCCATCCAAGGGGACCCAACCCCCAGCGGTAGGCAGCCAAAGGTTGACCCTTAGAGCAAAGTGCAACTCAGTCATGGAAAGACAGGCATACATGGTGACCAGTGATCTGAGGAAGCTGAGACCAACTTTCCTAGGGTCTCACTTCCCTACTCAGACACCTCATCAGCCTTTTACTTTACCAAAGCACACCACAGGTAGTAATTCCCCATGAATTACTCCCCATGAATTACCACCACAGGTAGTAATTCCCCATGGTGGAGACCCTCTCATACCCTTAGGGTGAGGGATAGCTTAGTGGACCATAAGATAGGGGGTAACCATGCTAGTGCAGGTACTTCCTTATATGGCCACTTAGTCAATAAAGGCTCAACTGGCCAAGGTTAGCCTTATCTCCTTTCGTTTGGGGGGGTTATGTAGGAAGGTGGAATCTGACTACATGGTTGCCCCCACTTTTTTTCTGGTGTTTTGATGGTTTTTGACTTAGTTTGGCTGGGAACCTGCTATTCAGGTCCACAGCCTATCTACTTTCTCTTATAAATTGATTCCATGTACTTTAGGTACACCACAGATTGGATTCTGGAGTGCCCTTATAAGTCCCTAGTATATGATATACTATGTACCCAGAGCATAGGTACCCCAGAGGCCTACCAGGGGCTGAAGCATGTATTGTGCCACACCTGGAAAGCCATCCAAAATGACACCACAGGACTGCTACTGCATCCTGAGTGAGGTGGTGCATGCACCCCTTACAGAGATATAGGTTCACTATATCTCACCTATCACTGCACATAGAAACCTATCAGTCACCCCTATGGCAGGCCTTATCAATCCTGAAGGCAGGGTGCTTGGTTATATGTGAGAGGGTGCCCATGCATGAGCAGAGCACCCCTGCAGGCTTTGGAATATATCCTCCGGGGTTGTCAGTGGTGCAGCCTGACCATATACTCTTAGGTGCATTATAACCAAACGGTAAATGCTAACTTTGGACTGGCTGCACGGAAACATGTCGTGTTTGGTGTCAAACACCTTGGAATCATACCCCCACACCAGTAACTGGTGTGGGAGTATGATCCCACCCTTCTAGAGGGAGAGACATGACAGCACTGGTATACCCGGTAGAAACTTTACAGAGCCTGGCATCACAAAATGGATGCTACAGCCACAGACACGAGTCTGGCCTCCTGCTGCTGACCAAAACTCCGGCAGGGGAGGCCTGGACAATAGGTTTCCTGTCACAGGGAGGTGTGACCACCTCCCAGACAGGCCTTAGTGGATTGAGGCTGGCTGGGTGCGCTCTCTGAGTGCTTTGAAGTCCTGCACTGGGGGCACATTTGGTGTCCTCGTGCATACCCCAGTTCAAACCGGTTGCAGGGGCTACCAGCCCCTGCTCTGGCGTGAAACTGGACAAAGGAAATGGGTGTAGCCACCCCTCTTTCCAAACCCTCCCATAGGTGGGTCCCCAGAGTTAGTCCAACCCCTTTCTTTAGTATAAGTAAGGGAACCCTGGCAACAGGACTTTAGATATCCCTGGACGAAACTCTGCAACTGAATCCTGGAACTTCGACGCTCTACTCAAGACTAGATGACTGAAGAAATCTCCCTTGGGGTCAAGGAGTGACTCCCCTGCTTGGCAGGCACCAACGAAGCATTTGCCGGTCTGCATCTCCGAAGCTCCCACTGGACCCCGAAGTATTTGCAGCCCAGGAAGAGGATTTCCAGACATCTCAGAGGCCGACACGAGCCCCAGAAAAGCTGAGACCCGCAGCCCTCGTGAGTAGCGTAGAACCGGAACTCCTGGTCACCGTACACATTTGCTAGTGCATTGACTTTTCGATGACTTTTGAAGTCCTGCTTTGGAATACTCGTAGCCCAGGTCCCGAGCACCATTTGCACCGAAGATTGTGAGCCTACACTCCACGAGTGTTCTGTGGGCCCGCTTCTTGCATTTCTGCTCAAGGCTCCTTCGCGATCCCTGGTCCATCAACTGGTGGGTCCCTGTGAAGGCAACTCTGATTTTCTTTGGGCGTTTCTGGTTGCTCCAGACGTGCCCTAACTCCCCACCCAGTGGTGAGTCCCTCAGACCTTGCTGGTCTGCTCCAAAGCATCTTTCTCCTTTCTGCGTGGGTTGCTGTTGCCAATGCTTGTTGTGTTCAATCTGGACACCAATGCTGCAGCACTTGACATCCTTCGTGGGACAGCTCGAATCCAGCTCCTGGTTGTTGTCGACGCCTCCTGGTCCTCGTGGCTGAAGAGTCAAGCTTCACCTCTTTCACCTGAAGCACCCGACATCGGTGGGCATTCAACTATCGTGCCCCTGGTCACTGGCAAGTCCCCTCTGCTTTCAGGTTTTTCTCATCTTCGATCCAGGCTTGGATCTCTTCGGACACTTCGCATCTTCCCGGCAGCAGTACTTCTCTGCAGACTGCCATTGAAAACGACGATGCGACCCGACACCATTTGACACCTATGCACCCGGCTTCCCTGGGTGAGGTAACTCGAGTACTCCGGGGCTCCCGTGGGTGTTGACCCTAGAACTGTCTAAGTCCAAGAGGGTTTGGTCCTAGTCCATACCTAAGTGTCCTTAAACTCTATAACGATAACCGCGACTTTCCCATAGACTTTAACGGAGCTCTGGTGCAAGGTGCCCACTATAACTAGTGGACAGCATATACCAGGCCAACTTCTCACACCCTCTTTCCAGGAGCAGTGCAAGGGGCTGGGCTGCTCGCTGTCACAGGTCTCAGCGGATCTGCCATGGTGCCCTCTCCCCTCTCCTCGGAAGCAGTGCAAGGGGCTGGGCCACTAGCAGTCACAGGTCTCAGCAGATCTGCCATGGTGTCCTCTCCCCTCTCCTCGGGAGCAGGGCAAGTGGCTGGGCTGCTCGCAGTCACAGGTCTCAGCGGATCTGCCATGGTACCCTCTCCCCGGGAGCAGTGCAAGGGGCTCTGCCGCTCGCAGTCACAGGTCTCAGCAGATCTGCCATGGTGCCCTCTCCCACTCTCCTCGGGAGCAATGCAGGGCTGGGCCGCTCGCAGTCACAGGTCTCAACGGATCTGCCATGGTGCTCTCTCCCCCTCTCTCCGGTAGCAGTGCAAGGGCTGGGCCGCTCGCAGTCACAGGTCTCAGCGAATCTGCCATGGCGCCCTCTCCCCCTCTCCTCAGGAGCAGTGCAAGGGGCTGGGCCGCTAGCAGTCACAGGTCTCAGCGGATTTGCCATGGTGCCCTCTCCCCCTATCCTCAGGAGCAGGGCAAGGGGCTGGGACGCTCGCAGTCACAAGTCTCAGCGGATCTGCCAAGGTGCCCTCTCCCCCTTCGGCAGCAGTGCAAGGGCAGGGCCGCTCGCAGTCACAGGTCTCAGCGGATCTGCCATGGTGCCCTTTGCCCCTCTCTCCGGGAGCAGTGCAAGGGCTGGGCCGCTCGCAGTCACAGTTCTCAGCGGATATGCCATGGTGCCCTCTCCCCCTCTATCTGGGAGCATGGCAAGGGGATGCACTGCTCACAGTCACAGGTCTCAGCGGTTCTACCGTGGTGCCCTCTCCCCCTCTCCCTAGGAGCAGTGCAAGGGGCTCAACCACTCACAGTCACAGGTCTCAACGGATCTGCCATGGTGCCCTCTCCCACTCTCCTCGGGAGCAGTGCAAGGGCCGGGCCGCTACGCAGTCACAGGTCTTAGCAGATCTGCCATGGTGCCCTCTCCCCCTCTCCTCGCGAGCAGTGCAAGGGCTGGGCTGCTAGCAGTCACAGGTCTCAGCGGATCTGCCATGGTGCCCTCTCCCCCTCTCTCCGGGAGCAGTGCAAGGGGTGGCCCACTCACCGTCACAGGTCTCAGCGGATCTGCCATGGTGCCCTCTCCCCCTCTCCTCAGGAGCAGTGCAAGGGCTGGGCCGCTCGCAGTCACACGTCTCAGCGGAGCTGCCATGCTGCCCTCCCCCCCTCTCCTCGGGAGCATTGCCAGGACTGGGCCGCTCACAGACACAGGTCTTAGCGGATCTGCCATGCTGCCCTCTCCCCCTCTCCTCGGGAGCAGTGCAAGGGCTGGGCCGCTCACAGTCACAGGTCTCAGCGGATCTCCCATGGTGCCCTTTCTCCGGTAGCAGTGCAAGGGCTGGGCCACTGGCAGATACAGGTCTCAGCGGATCTGCCATAGTGACCTCTCCCCCTCTCTCCGGGAGCTGTGCAAAGGGCTGGGCCGCTCGCAGTCACAGGTCTCAGCGGATCTGCAAAGGTGCCCTCTCCCCCTCTCCTCGGGAGCAGTGCAAGGGCTGGGCCGCTCGCAGTCACAGGTCTCAGCGTATCTGCCATGGTGACCCCTCCCCCTCTCCTCATGAGCAGTGCAAGGGCTGGGCCGCGCACAGTCACAGGTCTCAGCGGATATGCCATGTGCCCTCTCCCCCTCTCCCCAGGAGCAGTGCAAGGGGCTGGGACACTCGCAGTCACAGGTCTCAGGGGATTGGCCATGGTGCCCTCTCTCTAGGAGCAATGGAAGGGGCTGGGCCACTGGCAGTCACAGGTCTCAGCGGATCTGCCACGGTGCCCTCTCACCCTCTCCTCGGGAGCAGGGCAATGGGCAGGGTTGCTCGCAGTCACAGGTCTCAGCGGATCTGCCATGGTGCCCTCTCCCCTCTCCTCGGGAGCAGTGCAAGAGGCTGGGCTGCTCGCAGTCACAGATCTCAGCGGATCTGCCATGGTGCCCTATCCCCCTCTCCTCTGGAGCAGTGCAAGGGGCTGGGCCGCTCGCAGTCACAGGTCTCAGCGAATCTGCCATGGTGCCCTCTCCTCAGGAGCAGTGCAAGGGGATGGGTCGCTTGCAGTCACAGGTCTCAGAGGATCTGCCATGATGCCCTCTCCCCTCTCCTTGGGAGCAGTGCAAGGGCTGGGCCACTCGCAGTCACAGGTCTCAACGGATCTGCCATGGTGCCCTCTCTCCCTCTCCTCGGGAGCAGTGCAAGGGGCTGGGCCGCTCGCAGTCACAGGTCTCAGCGGATCTGCCATGGTGCCCTCTCCCCCTCTCTCCGGTAGCAGTGCAAGGGGCTGCGCTGCTCGCAGTCACAGGTCTCAGTGGTTCTGCCATGGTGCCCTCTCCCCGGGAGCAGTGCAAGGGGCTCTGCCGTTGCAGTCACAGGTCTCAGCGGATCTGCCATGGTGCGCTCTCCCCTCTCCCGGGAGCAGTGCAAGGGGCTGGGCCACTAGCAGTCACAGGTCTCAGCGGATCTGCCATGGTGCCCTCTCCCCTCTCCTAAGGAGCAGGGCAAGGGGCTGGGCCGCTCGCAGTCACAGTCTCAGTGGATCTGCCATGGTGCCCTCTCCCCTCTCCTCGGGAGCAGTGCAAGGGGCTGGGCCGCTCGCAGTCACAGATCTCAGCGGATCTGCCATGGTGCCCTCTCCCCTCTCCTCGGGAGCAGTGCAAGGGGCTGGGCAGCTCGCAGTCACAGGTCTCAGCGGATCTGCCATGGTGCCCTCTCCCCTTCTCCTTGGGAGCAGTGCAAGGGCTGACCAGCTCGCAGTCACAGGTCTCCGCAGATCTGCCATGGTGCCCTCTCCCCTTCTCCTTGGGAGCAGTGCAAGGGATAACCCGCTCGCAGTCACAGGTCTCAGCGGATCTGCCATGGTGCCCTGTTCCCCTCTCATAAGGAGCAGGGCAAGGGGCTGAGCCACTTTCAGTCACAGGTCTCAGCGGATCTGCCATGGTACCCTCTCCCCTTCTCCCCGGGAGCAGGGCAAGGGGCTGCGCCGCTCGCAGTCACAGGTCTCAGTGGATCTGCCTAGTGCCCTCTCCCCGGGAGCAGTGCAAGGGGCTGGGCCACTAGCAGTCACAGGTCTCAGCGGATCTGCCATGGTGCCCTCTCTCCCTCTCCTCGGGAGCAGGGCAAGGGGCTGGGCTGCTCGCAGTCAGAGGTCTCAGTGTGTTTGCCATGGTACCCTCTCCCCGGGAGCAGTGCAAGGGGCTCTGCCGTTCGCAGTCACAGGTCTCAGCGGATCTGCCATTGTGCCCTCTCCCACTCTTCTCGGGAGCTATGCAAGGGCTGGGCCGCTCGCAGTCACAGGTCTCAGCGGATCTGCCATGGTGCCCTCTCCCCCTCTCTCCGGTAGCAGTGCAAGGGCTGGGCCGCTCGCAGTCACAGGTCTCAGCGAATCTGCCATGGTGCCCTCTCCCCCTATCCTCGGGAGCAGTGCAAGGGCTGGGCCGCTCGCAGTCATAGGTCTCAGCGGATCTGCCATGGTGCTCTCTCCTCCTCTCTCCGGGAGCAGTGCAAGGGTCTGGACCTCTCGCAGTCACAGGTCTCAGCAGATCTGCCATGGTGCCCTCTCCTGGGGAGCAGTGCAAGGGGCTGGCCCGCTAGCAGTCACAGGTCTCAGCGGATCTGCCATGGTGCCCTCTCCCCTCTCCTGGGAGCAGGGCAAGGGGCTCGGCCGCTACCAGTCACACGTCTCAGCAGATCTGCCATGGTGTCCTCTCCCCTCTCCTCAGGAGCAGTGCAAGGGGCTGAGCCGCTCACAGTCACAGGTCTCAGCGGATCTGCAATGCTGGCCTCTGCCCCTCTCCTCAGGAGCAGTGCAAGGGCTGGGCTGCTCGCAGTCACAGGTCTCAGCGAATCTGCCATGGTGCCCTCTCCTCCTCTCTTCAGGAGTAGTGCAAAGGCTGGGCCGTTCGCAGTCATAGGTCTCAGCGGATCTGCCATGATGCCCTCTCCTCGGGAGAAGTGCAAGGGCTGGGCCGCTCGCAGTCACAGGTCTCAGCTGATCTGCCATGCTGCCCTCTCCCCGGGAGCAGGGCAGGGGGCTGGGCTGGTCGCAGTCACAGGTTTCAGCGGATCTGCCATGGTGCCCTCTCCCCCTCTCCTGGGGAGCAGGGCAAGGGGCTGGGCCGCAACCAGTCACAGGTCCCAGCAGATCTGCCATGGTGTCCTCTCCCCCTCTCCTCAGGAGCAGTGCAAGGTGCTGGCCCTTTCGCAGTCACAGGTCTCAGCGGATCTGTCATGGTGCCCTCTCCCTCTCCTCGGGAGCAGTGCAAGGGGTTGGGCCGCTCGCAGTCACAGGTCTCAGCGGATCTGTCATGGTGCCCTCTACCCCTCTCCTCGGCAGCAGTGCAAGGGCTGGGCCGCTCGCAGTCACAGGTCTCAGCGGATCTGCCATGTTGCCCTCTCCTCGGGGAGCAGTGCAAGGGGCTGGGCCGCTTGCAGTCACAGTTTTCAGCAGATCTGCCATGGTTCCCTCTCCCCGTCTCCTCAGGAGCAGTGCAAGGGGCTGGGCCGCTCACAGTCACAGGTCTCAGCGGATCTGCCATGGTGCCCTCTCCCCCTCTCCTCGGGAGCAGTGCAAGGGGTTGGGCCGCTCACAGTCACAGGTCTGAGCGGATCTGTCATGGTGCCCTCTCCCCCTCTCCTCGGCAGCAGTGCAAGGGGTGGGCCGCTCGCAGTCACAGGTCTCAGCGGATCTGCCATGGTCCCCTCTCCTGGGGAGCAGCGCAAGGGCTGGGCCACTCGCTGTCACAGGTCTCAGTGGATCTGCCATGGTGCCCTCTCCCCCTCTCCTCTGGAGCAGTGCAAGTGGCTCGGCTGCTCGCAGTCACAGGTCTCAGGGGATCTGCCATGTTGCCCTCTCCCCCTCTCCTCGGGAGCAGTGCAAGGGGCTGGGCCGCTCGCAGTCACAGGTCTCAGCAGATCTGCCATGGTGCCCTCTCCCCTCTCCTCGGCAGCAGTGCAAGGGCTGGGCCGCTCGCAGTCACAGGTCTCAGCGGATCTGCCATGGTGCCCTCTCCAATCTCCTGGGCAGCAGCACAAGGGCTGGGCCGCTCGCTGTCACAGGTCTCAGCGGATCTGCCAAGGTGCCCTCTCCACCTCTCCTCGGGAGCAGTGCAAGGGCTGGGCCGCTCGCAGTCATAGGTCTCAGCGGATCTGCCATGGTGCCCTCTCCTCCTCTCTCCAAGAGCAGTGCAAGGGGCTGGGCCTCTCGCAGTCACAGGTCTCAGCAGATCTGCCATGGTGCCCTCTCCTGGGGAGCAGTGCAAGGGGCTGGGCCGCTAGCAGTCACAGGTCTCAGCGGATCTGCCATGGTGCCCTCTCCCCTCTCCTGGGGAGCAGGGCAAGGGGCTCGGCCGCTACCAGTCACAGGTCTCAGCAGATCTGCCATGGTGTCCTCTCCCCTTTCCTCAGGAGCAGTGCAAGGGGCTGGGCCGCTCACAGTCACAGGTCTCAGCGGATCTGCAATGCTGGCCTCTCCCCTCTCCTCGGGAGTAGTGCAAGGGGCTGGGCTGCTCGCAGTCACAGGTCTCAGCGGATCTGCCATGATGCCCTCCCCCCCTCTCCTCGGGAGCAGTGCAAGGGCTGGGCCGCTCGCAGTCACAGGTCTCAGCTGATCTGCCATGCTGCCCTCTCCTCGGGAGCAGGGCAGGGGGCTGGGCTGGTCGCAGTCACAGGTTTCAGCGGATCTGCCATGGTGCCCTCTCCCCCTCTCCTGGGGAGCAGGGCAAGGGGCTGGGCCACTACCAGTCACAGGTCTCAGCAGATCTGCCATGGTGCCCTCTCCCCCTCTCCTCAGGAGCAGTGCAAGGGGCTGGGCCTTTTGCAGTCACAGGTCTCAGCGGATCTGCCATGGTGCCCTCTCCCCCTCTCTCCGGGAGCAGTGCAAGGGGTGGCCCGCTCACCGTCACAGGTCTCAGCAGATCTGCCATGGTGCCCTCTCCCCCTCTCCTCAGGAGCAGTGCAAGGGCTGGGCCGCTTGCAGTCACAGGTCTCAGCGGAGCTGCCATGCTGCCCTCTACCCCTCTCCTCGGGAGCAGTGCCAGGTCTGGGCCGCTCACAGTCACAGGTCTCAGCAGATCTGCTGTGCTGCCCTCTCCCCCTCTCCTCACGATAAGTGCAAGGGCTGGGCCGCGCACAGTCACAGGTCTCAGTGAATATGCCATGTGCCCTCTCCCCCTCTCCCCAGGAGCAGTGCAAGGGGCTGGGCCACTCGCAGTCACAGGTCTCAGGGGATTGGCCATGGTGCCCTCTCCCCCTCTCCTCGGGAGCAGTGCAAGGGGCAGGGCCGCTCGCAGTCACAGGTCTCAGAGGATCTGCCATGGTGCCCTCTCGCCCTCTCCTCGGGAGCAGTGCAAGGGGCAGGGCCGCTCGCAGTCAGAGGTCTCAGCGGATCTGCCATGGTGCCCTCTCCCCCTCTCTCCGGGAGCAGTGCAAGGGGCTGCGCCGCTCGCAGTCACAGGTCTCAGCGGTTTTGCTATGGTGCCCTCTCCCACACTCCCCGGGAGCAGTGCAAGGGGCTCTGCCATCTCAGTCACAGGTCTCAGCGGATCTGCCATGGCACGCTCTCCCCCTGTCCCGGGAGCAGTGCAAGGGGCTGGGCCACTAGCAGTCACAGGTCTCAGCGGATCTGCCATGGTGCCCTCTCCCCCTCTCCTCGGGAGCAGGGCAAGGGGCTGGGCTGTTCGCAGTCACAGATCTCAGCGGATCTGCCTTGGTACCCTCTCCTCGGGAGCAGTGCAAGGGGCTGGGCAGCTCGCAGTCACAGGTCTCAGCGGATCTGCCATGGTGCCCTCTCCCCTTCTCCTTGGGAGCAGTGCAAGGGCTGGGCCACTCGCAGTCACAGGTCTCCGCGGATCTGCCATGGTGCCCTCTCCCCTTCTCCTTGGGAGCAGTGCAAGGGCTAGCCCGCTCGCAGTCACAGGTCTCAGCGGATCTGCCATGGTGCCCTCTCCCCGGGAGCAGGGCAAGGGGCTGCGCCGCTCGCAGTCACAGGTCTCAGCGGATCTGCCATGGTGCCCTCTCCCCGGGAGCAGGGCAAGGGCTGCGCCGCTCACAGTCACAGGTCTCAGCGGTTCTACCGTGGTGCCCTCTCCTAGGAGCAGTGCAAGGGGCTCTACCACTCACAGTCACAGGTCTCAGCGGATCTGCCATGGTGCCCTCTCCACTCTCCTCGGGAGCAGTGCAAGGGCTGGGCCGCTCGCAGTCACAGGTCTTAGCAGATCTGCCATGGTGCCCTCTCCCCCTCTCCTCACGAGCAGTGCAAGGGCTGGGCTGCAAGCAGTCACAGGTCACAGCGAATCTGCCATGGTGCCCTCTCCCCCTCTCCTCGGGAGCAGTGCAAGGGGCTGGGCCGCTAGCAGTCACAGGTCTCAGCGGATCTGCCATGGTGCCCTCTCCCCCTCTCGTCAGGAGCAGGGCAAGGGGCTGGGACGCTCGCAGTCACAAGTCTCAGCGGATCTGCCATGCTGCCCTCTCCCCTCTCCTCGGGAGCAGTGCAAGGGCTGGGCCGCTCACAGTCACAGGTCTCAGCGGATCTCCCATGGTGCCCTCTCTCCGGTAGCAGTGCAAGGGCTGGGCCACTGGCAGATACAGGTCTCAGCGGATCTGCCATAGTGACCTCTCCCCCTCTCTCCGGGAGCTGTGCAAAGGGCTGGGCCGCTCGCAGTCACAGGTCTCAGCGGATCTGCAAAGGTGCCCTCTCCCCCTCTCCTCGGGAGCAGTGCAAGGGCTGGGCCGCTCGCAGTCACAGGTCTCGGCGGAACTGCCATGGTGCCCTCTCCCTCTCTCCTCGGATCTGCCATGGTGCCCTCTCCCCCTCTCCTCGGGAGCAGTGCATGGGGCTGGGCCGCTCGCAGTCACAGGTCTCAGCGTATCTGCCATGGTGACCCCTCCCCCTCTCCTCACGAGCAGTGCAAGGGCTGGGCCGCGCACAGTCACAGGTCTCAGCGGATATGCCATGTGCCCTCTCCCCCTCTCCCCAGGAGCAGTGCAAGGGGCTAGGCCACTCGCAGTCACAGGTCTCAGGGGATTGGCCATGGTGCCCTCTCTCTAGGAGCAATGGAAGGGGCTGGGCCACTGGCAGTCACAGGTCTCAGTGGATCTGCCACGGTGCCCTCTCACCCTCTCCTCGGGAGCAGGGCAATGGGCAGGGTCTCTCGCAGTCACAGGTCTCAGCGGATCTGCCATGGTGCCCTCTCCACCTCTCCTCGGGAGCAGTGCAAGAGGCTGGGCTGCTCGCAGTCACAGATCTCAGCGTATCTGCCATGGTGACCCCTCCCCCTCTCCTCACGAGCAGTGCAAGGGCTGGGCCGCGCACAGTCACAGGTCTCAGCGGATATGCCATGTGCCCTCTCCCCCTCTCCCCAGGAGCAGTGCAAGGGGCTAGGCCACTCGCAGTCACAGGTCTCAGGGGATTGGCCATGGTGCCCTCTCTCTAGGAGCAATGGAAGGGGCTGGGCCACTGGCAGTCACAGGTCTCAGTGGATCTGCCACGGTGCCCTCTCACCCTCTCCTCGGGAGCAGGGCAATGGGCAGGGTCTCTCGCAGTCACAGGTCTCAGCGGATCTGCCATGGTGCCCTCTCCACCTCTCCTCGGGAGCAGTGCAAGAGGCTGGGCTGCTCGCAGTCACAGATCTCAGCGGATCTGCCATGGTGCCCTCTCCCCCTCTCCTCTGGAGCAGTGCAAGGGGCTGGGCCGCTCGCAGTCACAGGTCTCAGCGAATCTGCCATGGTGCCCTCTCCTCAGGAGCAGTGCAAGGGGATGGGTCGCTTGCAGTCACAGGTCTCAGAGGATCTGCCATGATGCCCTCTCCCCCTCTCCTCGGGAGCAGTGCAAGGGCTGGGCCACTCGCAGTCACAGGTCTCAACGGATCTGCCATGGTGCCCTCTCTCCCTCTCCTCGGGAGCAGTGCAAGGGGCTGGGCCGCTCGCAGTCACAGGTCTCAGCGGATCTGCCATGGTGCCCTCTCCCCTCTCTCCGGTAGCAGTGCAAGGGGCTGCGCTGCACGCAGTCACAGGTCTCAGTGGTTCTGCCATGGTGCCCTCTCCCCGGGAGCAGTGCAAGGGCTCTGCCGTTGCAGTCACAGGTCTCAGCGGATCTGCCATGGTGCGCTCTCCCCTCTCCCGGGAGCAGTGCAAGGGGCTGGGCCACTAGCAGTCACAGGTCTCAGCGGATCTGCCATGGTGCCCTCTCCCCTCTCCTCAGGAGCAGGGCAAGGGGCTGGGCCGCTCGCAGTCACAGTCTCAGTGGATCTGCCATGGTGCCATCTCCCCTCTCCTCGGGAGCAGTGCAAGGGGCTGGGCCGCTCGCAGTCACAGGTCTCATCGGATCTGCCATGGTGCCCTCTCCCCTTCTCCTTGGGAGCAGTGCAAGGGCTGACCCGCTCGCAGTCACAGGTCTCCGCGGATCTGCCATGGTGCCCTCTCCCCTTCTCCTTGGGAGCAGTGCAAGGGCTAACCCGCTCGCAGTCACAGGTCTCAGCGGATCTGCCATGGTGCCCTGTTCCCCTCTCCTCAGGAGCAGGGCAAGGGGCTGGGCCACTTGCAGTCACAGGTCTCAGCGGATCTGCCATGGTGCCCTCTGCCCTTCTCCCCGGGAGAAGGGCAAGGGGCTGCGCCGCTCGCAGTCACAGGTCTCAGTGGATCTGCCTCGTGCCCTCTCCCCGGGAGCAGTGCAAGGGGCTGGGCCACTAGCAGTCACAGGTCTCAGCGGATCTGCCATGGTGCCCTCTCTCCCTCTCCTCGGGAGCAGGGCAAGGGGCTGGGCTGCTCGCAGTCAGAGGTCTCAGTGGATTTGCCATGGTACCCTCTCCCCGGGAGCAGTGCAAGGGCTCTGCCGTTCGCAGTCACAGGTCTCAGCGGATCTGCCATTGTGCCCTCTCCCACTCTTCTCGGGAGCAATGCAAGGGCTGGGCCGCTCGCAGTCACAGGTCTCAGCGGATCTGCCATGGTGCCCTCTCCCCTCTCTCCGGTAGCAGTGCAAGGGCTGGGCCGCTCGCAGTCACAGGTCTCAGCGAATCTGCCATGGTGCCCTCTCCCCCTCTCCTCGGGAGCAGTGCAAGGGGCTGGGCCACTAGCAGTCACAGGTCTCAGCGGATCTGCCATGGTGCCCTCTTCCCCTCTCGTCAGGAGCAGGGCAAGGGGCTGGGCCGCTCGCAGTCATAGGTCTCAGCGGATCTGCCATGGTGCTCTCTCATCCTCTCTCCGGGAGCAGTGCAAGGGTCTGGACCTCTCGCAGTCACAGGTCTCAGCAGATCTGCCATGGGGAGCAGTGCAAGGGGCTGGGCCGCTAGCAGTCAAAGGTCTCAGCGGATTTGCCATGGTGCCCTCTCCCCCTCTCCCCGGGAGCAGGGCAAGGGCTCGGCCGCTACCAGTCACACGTCTCAGCAGATCTGCCATGGTGTCCTCTCCCCCTCTCCTCAGGAGCAGTGCAAGGGGCTGAGCCGCTCACAGTCACAGGTCTCAGCGGATCTGCAATGCTGGCCTCTCCCCCTCTCCTCAGGACCAGTGCAAGGGCTGGGCTGCTCGCAGTCACAGGTCTCAGCGAATCTGCCATGGTGCCCTCTCCTCGGGAGTAGTGCAAAGGCTGGGCCGTTCGCAGTCATAGCTCTCAGCGGATCTGCCATGATGCCCTCGCCCCTCTCCTCGGGAGCAGTGCAAGGGCTGGGCTGCTCGCAGTCACAGGTCTCAGCTGATCTGCCATGGTTTCCTCTCCCCCTCTCCTCAGGAGCAGTGCAAGGGGCTGGGCCTTTCGCAGTCACAGGTCTCAGCGGATCTGTCATGGTGCCCTCTCCCCCTCTCCTCGGGAGCAGTGCAAGGGGTTGGGCCGCTCGCAGTCACATGTCTCAGCGGATCTGTCATGGTGCCCTCTACCCCTCTCCTCGGCAGCAGTGCAAGGGCTGGGCCGCTCGCAGTCACAGGTCTCAGCGGGTCTGCCATGTTGCCCTCTCCTCGGGAGCAGTGCAAGGGGCTGGGCCGCTTGCAGTCACAGTTTTCAGCAGATCTGCCATGGTTCCCTCTCCCCGTCTCCTCAGGAGCAGTGCAAGGGGCTGGGCCGCTCACAGTCACAGGTCTCAGCGGATCTGCCATGGTGCCCTCTCCCCCTCTCCTCGGGAGCAGTGCAAGGGGTTGGGCCGCTCACAGTCACAGGTCTGAGCGGATCTGTCATAGTGCCCTCTCCCCCTCTCCTCGGCAGCAGTGCAAGGGCTGGGCCGCTCGCAGTCACAGGTCTCAGCGGATCTGCCATGGTCCCCTCTCCTGGGGAGCAGCGCAAGGGCTGGGCCACTCGCTGTCACAGCTCTCAGTGGATCTGCCATGGTGCCCTCTCCCCCTCTCCTCTGGAGCAGTGCAAGTGGCTCGGCTGCTCGCAGTCACAGGTCTCAGCGGATCTGCCATGTTGCCCTCTCCCCCTCTCCTCGGGAGCAGTGCAAGGGGCTGGGCCGCTCGCGGTCACAGGTCTCAGCAGATCTGCCATGGTGCCCTCTCCCCCTCCTCGGCAGCAGTGCAAGGGCTGGGCCGCTCGCAGTCACAGGTCTCAGCGGATCTGCCATGGTGCCCTCTCCCAATCTCCTGGGGAGCAGCACAAGGGCTGGGCCGCTCGCTGTCACAGGTCTCAGCGGATCTGCCATGGTGCCCTCTCCCCCTCTCCTGGGGAGCAGGGCAAGGGGATCGGCCGCTACCAGTCACAGGTCTCAGCAGATCTGCCATGGTGTCCTCTCCCCCTCTCCTCAGGAGCAGTGCAAGGGGCTGGGCCGCTCACAGTCACAGGTCTCAGCGGATCTGCAATGCTGGCCTCTCCCCCTCTCCTCGGGAGTAGTGCAAGGGCTGGGCTGCTCGCAGTCACAGGTCTCAGCGAATCTGCCATGGTGCCCTCTCCTCCTCTCCTCGGGAGCAGTGCAAGGGCTGGGCCGCTCGCAGTCATAGGTCTCAGCAGATCTGCCATGATGCCCTCCCCCCTCTCCTCGGGAGCAGAGCAAGGGCTGGGCCGCTCGCAGTCACAGGTCTCAGCTGATCTGCCATACTGCCCTCTCCTCGGGAGCAGGGCAGGGGGCTGGGCTGGTCACAGTCACAGGTTTCAGCGGATCTGCCATGGTGCCCTCTCCCCTCTCCTGGGGAGCAGGGCAAGGGGCTGGGCCTCTACCAGTCACAGGTCCCAGCAGATCTGCCATGGTGTCCTCTCCCCCTCTCCTCAGGAGCAGTGCAAGGGGCTGGGCTTTTGCAGTCACAGGTCTCAGCGGATCTGCCATGGTGCCCTCTCCCCCTCTCTCCGGGAGCAGTGCAAGGGGTGGCCCACTCACCGTCACAGGTCTCAGTGGATCTGCCATGGTGCCCTCTCCCCCTCTCCTCAGGAGCAGTGCAAGGGCTGGGCCGCTCCCAGTCACAGGTCTCAGCGGAGCTGCCATGCTGCCCTCCCCCCCTCTCCTCGGGAGCAGTGCCAGGACTGGGCCGCTCACAGTCACAGGTCTTAGCGGATCTGCCATGCTGCCCTCTCCCCCTCTCCTCGGGAGCAGTGCAAGGGCTGGGCCGCTCACAGTCACAGGTCTCAGCGGATCTCCCATGGTGCCCTCTCTCCGGTAGCAGTGCAAGGGCTGGGCCACTGGCAGATACAGGTCTCAGCGGATCTGCCATAGTGACCTCTCCCCCTCTCTCTGGGAGCTGTGCAAAGGGCTGGGCCGCTCGCAGTCACAGGTCTCAGCGGATCTGCAAAGGTGCCCTCTCCCCCTCTCCTCGGGAGCAGTGCAAGGGCTGGGCCGCTCGCAGTCACAGGTCTCGGTGGAACTGCCATGGTGCCCTCTCCCTCTCTCCTCGGATCTGCCATGGTGCCCTCTCCCCCTCTCCTCGGGAGCAGTGCAGGGGGCTGGGCCGCTCGCAGTCACAGGTCTCAGCGTATCTGCCATGGTGACCTCTCCCCCTCTCCTCACGAGCAGTGCAAGGGCTGGGCCGCGCACAGTCACAGGTCTAAGCGGATATGCCATGTGCCCTCTCCCCCTCTCCCCAGGAGCAGTGCAAGGGGCTGGGCCACTGGCAGTCACAGGTCTCAGCGGATCTGCCACGGTGCCCTCTCACCCTCTCCTCGGGAGCAGGGCAATGGGCAGGGTCGCTCGCAGTCACAGGTCTCAGCGGATCTGCCATGGTGCCCTCTCCCCCTCTCCTCAGGAGCAGTGCAAGAGGCTGGGCTGCTCGCAGTCACAGATCTCAGCGGATCTGCCATGGTGCCCTCTCCCCCTCTCCTCTGGAGCAGTGCAAGGGGCTGGGCCGCTCGCAGTCACAGGTCTCAGCGAATCGGCCATGGTGCCCTCTCCTCAGGAGCAGTGCAAGGGGATGGGTCGCTTGCAGTCACAGGTCTCAGAGGATCTGCCATGGTGCCCTCTCCCCCTCTCCTCGGGAGCAGTGCAAGGGGCTGGGCCACTCGCAGTCACAGGTCTCAACGGATCTGCCATGGTGCCCTCTCTCCCTCTCCTCGGGAGCAGTGCAAGGGGCTGGGCCGCTCGCAGTCACAGGTCTCAGCGGATCTGCCATGGTGCCCTCTCCCCCTCTATCCGGTAGCAGTGCAAGGGGCTGCGCTGCTCGCAGTCACAGGTCTCAGTGGTTCTGCCATGGTGCCCTCTCCCCGGGAGAAGTGCAAGGGGCTCTGCCGTTGCAGTCACAGGTCTCAGCGGATCTGCCATGGTGCGCTCTCCCCCTCTCCCGGGAGCAGTGCAAGGGGCTGGGCCACTAGCAGTCACAGGTCTCAGCGGATCTGCCATGGTGCCCTCTCCCCCTCTCCTCAGGAGCAGGGCAAGGGGCTGGGCCGCTCGCAGTCACAGGTCTCAGCGAATCTGCCATGGTGCCCTCTCCTCAGGAGCAGTGCAAGGGGATGGGTCGCTTGCAGTCACAGGTCTCAGAGGATCTGCCATGGTGCCCTCTCCCCCTCTCCTCGGGAGCAGTGCAAGGGGCTGGGCCACTCGCAGTCACAGGTCTCAACGGATCTGCCATGGTGCCCTCTCTCCCTCTCCTCAAGAGCAGTGCAAGGGGATGGGCCGCTCGCAGTCACAGGTCTCAGCGGATCTGCCATGGTGCCCTCTCCCCTCTCTCCGGTAGCAGTGCAAGGGGCTGCGCTGCTCGCAGTCACAGGTCTCAGTGGTTCTGCCATGGTGCCCTCTCCCCGGGAGCAGTGCAAGGGGCTCTGCCGTTGCAGTCACAGGTCTCAGCGGATCTGCCATGGTGCGCTCTCCCCCTCTCCCGGGAGCAGTGCAAGGGGCTGGGCCACTAGCAGTCACAGGTCTCAGCGGATCTGCCATGGTGCCCTCTCCCCTCTCCTCAGGAGCAGGGCAAGGGGCTGGGCCGCTCGCAGTCACAGTCTCAGTGGATCTGCCATGGTGCCCTCTCCCCCTCTCCTCGGGAGCAGTGCAAGGGCTGGGCCGCTCGCAGTCACAGATCTCAGCGGATCTGCCATGGTGCCCTCTCCCCCTCTCCTCGGGAGCAGTGCAAGGGCTGGGCAGCTCGCAGTCACAGGTCTCAGCGGATCTGCCATGGTGCCCTCTCCCCTTCTCCTTGGGAGCAGTGCAAGGGCTTACCGCTCGCAGTCACAGGTCTCCGCGGATCTGCCATGGTGCCCTCTCCCCTTCTCCTTGGGAGCAGTGCAAGGGCTAACCCGCTCGCAGTCACAGGTCTCAGCGGATCTGCCATGGTGCCCTGTTCCCCTCTCCTCAGGAGCAGGGCAAGGGGCTGGGCCACTCGCAGTCACAGGTCTCAACGGATCTGCCATGGTGCCCTCTCTCCCTCTCCTCGGGAGCAGTGCAAGGGGCTGGGCCGCTCGCAGTCACAGGTCTCAGCGGATCTGCCATGGTGCCCTCTCTCCGGTAGCAGTGCAAGGGGCTGCGCTGCTCGCAGTCACAGGTCTCAGTGGTTCTGCCATGGTGCCCTCTCCCCGGGAGCAGTGCAAGGGGCTCTGCCGTTGCAGTCACAGGTCTCAGCGGATCTGCCATGGTGCGCTCTCCCCTCTCCCGGGAGCAGTGCAAGGGGCTGGGCCACTAGCAGTCACAGGTCTCAGCGGATCTGCCATGGTGCCCTCTCCCCTCTCCTCAGGAGCAGGGCAAGGGGCTGGGCCGCTCGCAGTCACAGTCTCAGTGGATCTGCCATGGTGCCCTCTCCCCCTCTCCTCGGGAGCAGTGCAAGGGGCTGGGCCGCTCGCAGTCACAGATCTCAGCGGATCTGCCATGGTGCCTTCTCCCCCTCTCCTCGGGAGCAGTGCAAGGGGCTGGGCAGCTCGCAGTCACAGGTCTCAGCGGATCTGCCATGGTGCCCTCTCCCCTTCTCCTTGGGAGCAGTGCAAGGGCTTACCGCTCGCAGTCACAGGTCTCCGCGGATCTGCCATGGTGCCCTCTCCCCTTCTCCTTGGGAGCAGTGCAAGGGCTAACCCGCTCGCAGTCCCAGGTCTCAGCGGATCTGCCATGGTGCCCTGTTCCCCTCTCCTCAGGAGCAGGGCAAGGGGCTGGGCCACTTGCAGTCACAGGTCTCAGCGGATCTGCCATGGTGCCCTCTCTCCCTCTCCTCGGGAGCAGGGCAAGGGGCTGGGCTGCTCGCAGTCAGAGGTCTCAGTGGATTTGCCATGGTACCCTCTCCCCGGGAGCAGTGCAAGGGGCTCTGCCATTCGCAGTCACAGGTCTCAGCAGATCTGCCAATGTGCCCTCTCCCACTCTTCTCGGGAGCAATGCAAGGGCTGGGCCGCTCGCAGTCACAGGTCTCAGCGGATCTGCCATGGTGCCCTCTCCCCCTCTCTCCAGTAGCAGTGCAAGGGCTGGACCGCTCGCAGTCACAGGTCTCAGCGAATCTGCCATGGTGACCTCTCCCCCTCTCCTCGGGAGCAGTGCAAGGGGCTGGGCCGCTAGCAGTCACAGGTCTCAGCGGATCTGCCATGGTGCCCTCTCCCCCTCTCGTCAGGAGCAGGGCAAGGGACTGGGACGCTCGCAGTCACAAGTCTCAGCGGATCTGCCAAGGTGCCCTCTCCTCGGGAGCAGTGCAAGGGCTGGGCCGCTCGCAGTCACAGGTCTCAGCGGATCTGCCATGGTGCTCTCTCCTCCTCTCTCCGGGAGCAGTGCAAGGGTCTGGACCTCTCGCAGTCACAGGTCTCAGCAGATCTGCCATGGTGCCCTCTCCTGGGGAGCAGTGCAAGGGGCTGGGCCGCTAGCAGTCAAAGGTCTCAGCGGATTTGCCATGGTGCCCTCTCCCCCTCTCCCGGGGAGCAGGGCAAGGGGCTCGGCCGCTACCAGTCACACGTCTCAGCAGATCTGCCATGGTGTCCTCTCCCCCTCTCCTCAGGAGCAGTGCAAGGGGCTGAGCCGCTCACAGTCACAGGTCTCAGCGGATCTGCAATGCTGGCCTCTCCCCCTCTCCTCAGGAGCAGTGCAAGGGCTGGGCTGCTCGCAGTCACAGGTCTCAGCGAATCTGCCATGGTGCCCTCTCCTCCTCTCCTCGGGAGTAGTGCAAAGGCTGGGCCGTTCACAGTCATAGGTCTCAGCGGATCTGCCATGATGCCCTCGCCCCTCTCCTCGGGAGCAGTGCAAGGGCTGGGCCTTTCGCAGTCACAGGTCTCAGCGGATCTGTCATGGTGCCCTCTCCCCCTCTCCTCGGGAGCAGTGCAAGGGGTTGGGCCGCTCGCAGTCACAGGTCTCAGCGGATCTGTCATGGTGCCCTCTACCCCTCTCCTCGGCAGCACTGCAAGGGCTGGGCCACTCGCAGTCACAGGTCTCAGCGGGTCTGCCATGTTGCCCTCTCCTCGGGAGCAGTGCAAGGGGCTGGGCCGCTTGCAATCACATTTTTCAGCAGATCTGCCATGGTTCCCTCTCCACGTCTCCTCAGGAGCAGTGCAAGGGGCTGGGCCGCTCACAGATCTCAGCGGATCTGCCATGGTGCCCTCTCCCCCTCTCCTCGGGAGCAGTGCAAGGGGTTGGGCCGCTCACAGTCACAGGTCTGAGCGGATCTGTCATGGTGCCCTCTCCCCCTCTCCTCGGCAGCATTGCAAGGGCTGGGCCGCTCGCAGTCACAGGTCTCAGCGGATCTGCCATGGTCCCCTCTCCTGGGGAGCAGCGCAAGGGCTGGGCCACTCGCTGTCACAGGTCTCAGTGGATCTGCCATGGTGCCCTCTCCCCTCTCCTCTGGAGCAGTGCAAGTGGCTCGGCTGCTCGCAGTCACAGGTCTCAGGGGATCTGCCATGTTGCCCTCTCCCCCTCTCCTCGGGAGCAGTGCAAGGGGCTGGGCCGCTCGCGGTCACAGGTCTCAGCAGATCTGCCATGGTGCCCTCTCCCCCTCTCCTCGGCAGCAGTGCAAGGGCTGGGCCGCTCGCAGTCACAGGTCTCAGCGGATCTGCCATGGTGCCCTCTCCCAATCTCCTGGGGAGCAGCACAAGGGCTGGGCCGCTCGCTGTCACAGGTCTCAGCGGATCTGCCAAGGTGCCCTCTCCACCTCTCCTCGGGAGCAGTGCAAGGGCTGGGCTGCTCGCAGTCATAGGTCTCAGCGGATCTGCCATGGTGCCCTCTCCTCCTCTCTCCGGGAGCAGTGCAAGGGGCTGGGCCTCTCGCAGTCACAGGTCTCAGCAGATCTGCCATGGTGCCCTCTCCTGGGGAGCAGTGCAACGGGCTGGGCCGCTAGCAGTCACAGGTCTCAGCAGATCTGCCATGGTGCCCTCTCCTGGGGAGCAGGGCAAGGGGATCGGCCGCTACCAGTCACAGGTCTCAGCAGATCTGCCATGGTGTCCTCTCCCCCTCTCCTCAGGAGCAGTGCAAGGGGCTGGGCCGCTCACAGTCACAGGTCTCAGCGGATCTGCAATGCTGGCCTCTCCCCCTCTCCTCGGGAGTAGCGCAAGGGCTGGGTTGCTCGCAGTCACAGGTCTCAGCGAATCTGCCATGGTGCCCTCTCCTCCTCTCCTCGGGAGCAGTGCAAGGGCTGGGCCGCTCGCAGTCATAGGTCTCAGCGGATCTGCCATGATGCCCTCCCCCCCTCTCCTCGGTAGCAGTGCAAGGGCTGGGCCGCTCGCAGTCACAGGTCTCAGCTGATCTGCCATGCTGCCCTCTCCTCGGGAGCAGGGCAGGGGGCTGGGCTGGTCGCAGTCACAGGTTTCAGCGGATCTGCCATGGTGCCCTCTCCCTCTCTCCTGGGGAGCAGGGCAAGGGGCTGGGCCTCTACCAGTCACAGGTCCCAGCAGATCTGCCATGGTGTCCTCTCCCCCACTCCTCAGGAGCAGTGCAAGGGGCTGGGCTTTTGCAGTCACAGGTCTCAGCGGATCTGCTATGGTGCCCTCTCCCCCTCTCTCCGGGAGCAGTGCAAGGGGTGGCCCGCTCACCGTCACAGGTCTCAGCGGATCTGCCATGGTGCCCTCTCCTCAGGAGCAGTGCAAGGGCTGGGCCGCTCGCAGTCACAGGTCTCAGCGGAGCTGCCATGCTGCCCTCCCCCCCTCTCCTCGGGAGCAGTGCCAGGACTGGGCCGCTCACAGTCACAGGTCTTAGCGTATCTGCCTTGCTGCCCTCTCCCCCTCTCCTCGGGAGCAGTGCAAGGGCTGGGCCGCTCACAGTCACAGGTCTCAGCGGATCTCCCATGGTGCCCTCTCTCCGGTAGCAGTGCAAGGGCTGGGCCACTGGCAGATACAGGTCTCAGCGGATCTGCCATAGTGACCTCTCCCCCTCTCTCCGGGGGCTGTGCAAAGGGCTGGGCCGCTCGCAGTCACAGGTCTCAGCGGATCTGCAAAGGTGCCCTCTCCCCCTCTCCTCGGGAGCAGTGCAAGGTCTGGGCCGCTCGCAGTCACAGGTCTCGGCGGAACTGCCATGGTGCCCTCTCCCCCTCTCCTCGGGAGCAGTGCATGGGGCTGGGCCGCTCGCAGTCACAGGTCTCAGCGTATCTGCCATGGTGACCTCTCCCCTCTCCTCACGAGCAGTGCAAGGGCTGGGCCGCGCACAGTCACAGGTCTCAGCGGATATGCCATGTGCCCTCTCCCCTCTCCCTAGGAGCAGTGCAAGGGTCTGGGCCACTGGCAGTCACAGGTCTCAGCGGATCTGCCACGGTGCCCTCTCACCCTCTCCTCGGGAGCAGGGCAATGGGCAGGGTCGCTCGCAGTCACAGGTCTCAGCGGATCTGCCATGGTGCCCTCTCCCCCTCTCCTCGGGAGCAGTGCAAGAGGCTGGGCTGCTCGCAGTCACAGATCTCAGCGGATCTGCCGTGGTGCCCTCTCCCCCTCTCCTCTGGAGCAGTGCAAGGGGCTGGGCCGCTCGCAGTCACAGGTCTCAGCGAATCTGCCATGGTGCCCTCTCCTCAGGAGCAGTGCAAGGGGATGGGTCGCTTGCAGTCACAGGTCTCAGAGGATCTGCCATGGTGCCCTCTCCCCTCTCCTCGGGAGCAGTGCAAGGGGCTGGGCCACTCGCAGTCACAGGTCTCAACGGATCTGCCATGGTGCCCTCTCTCCCTCTCCTCGGGAGCAGTGCAAGGGGCTTGGCCGCTCGCAGTCACAGGTCTCAGCGGATCTGCCATGGTGCCCTCTCCCCTCTCTCCGGTAGCAGTGCAAGGGGCTGCGCTGCTCGCAGTCACAGGTCTCAGTGGTTCTGCCATGGTGCCCTCTCCCCGGGAGCAGTGCAAGGGGCTCTGCCGTTGCAGTCACAGGTCTCAGCGGATCTGCCATGGTGCGCTCTCCCCCTCTCCCGGGAGCAGTGCAAGGGGCTGGGCCACTAGCAGTCACAGGTCTCAGCGGATCTGCCATGGTGCCCTCTCCCCTCTCCTCAGGAGCAGGGCAAGGGGCTGGGCCGCTCGCAGTCACAGTCTCAGTGGATCTGCCATGGTGCCCTCTCCCCCTCTCCTCGGGAGCAGTGCAAGGGGCTGGGCCGCTCGCAGTCACAGATCTCAGCTGATCTGCCATGGTGCCCTCTCCCCCTCTCCTCGGGAGCAGTGCAAGGGGCTGGGCAGCTCGCAGTCACAGGTCTCAGCGGATCTGCCATGGTGCCCTCTCCCCTTCTCCTTGGGAGCAGTGCAAGGGCTTACCGCTCGCAGTCACAGGTCTCCGCGGATCTGCCATGGTGCCCTCTCCCCTTCTCCTTGGGAGCAGTGCAAGAGCTAACCCGCTCGCAGTCACAGGTCTCAGCGGGTCTGCCATGTTGCCCTCTCCTCGGGAGCAGTGCAAGGGGCTGGGCCGCTTGCAATCACATTTTTCAGCAGATCTGCCATGGTTCCCTCTCCACGTCTCCTCAGGAGCAGTGCAAGGGGCTGGGCCGCTCACAGATCTCAGCGGATCTGCCATGGTGCCCTCTCCCCTCTCCTCGGGAGCAGTGCAAGGGGTTGGGCCGCTCACAGTCACAGGTCTGAGCGGATCTGTCATGGTGCCCTCTCCCCTCTCCTCGGCAGCATTGCAAGGGCTGGGCCGCTCGCAGTCACAGGTCTCAGCGGATCTGCCATGGTCCCCTCTCCTGGGGAGCAGCGCAAGGGCTGGGCCACTCGCTGTCACAGGTCTCAGTGGATCTGCCATGGTGCCCTCTCCCCTCTCCTCTGGAGCAGTGCAAGTGGCTCGGCTGCTCGCAGTCACAGGTCTCAGGGGATCTGCCATGTTGCCCTCTCCCCTCTCCTCGGGAGCAGTGCAAGGGGCTGGGCCGCTCGCGGTCACAGGTCTCAGCAGATCTGCCATGGTGCCCTCTCCCCTCTCCTCGGCAGCAGTGCAAGGGCTGGGCCGCTCGCAGTCACAGGTCTCAGCGGATCTGCCATGGTGCCCTCTCCCAATCTCCTGGGGAGCAGCACAAGGGCTGGGCCGCTCGCTGTCACAGGTCTCAGCGGATCTGCCAAGGTGCCCTCTCCACCTCTCCTCGGGAGCAGTGCAAGGGCTGGGCTGCTCGCAGTCATAGGTCTCAGCGGATCTGCCATGGTGCCCTCTCCTCCTCTCTCCGGGAGCAGTGCAAGGGGCTGGGCCTCTCGCAGTCACAGGTCTCAGCAGATCTGCCATGGTGCCCTCTCCTGGGGAGCAGTGCAACGGGCTGGGCCGCTAGCAGTCACAGGTCTCAGCGGATCTGCCATGGTGCCCTCTCCCCCTCTCCTGGGGAGCAGGGCAAGGGGATCGGCCGCTACCAGTCACAGGTCTCAGCAGATCTGCCATGGTGTCCTCTCCCCTCTCCTCAGGAGCAGTGCAAGGGCTGGGCCGCTCACAGTCACAGGTCTCAGCGGATCTGCAATGCTGGCCTCTCCCCCTCTCCTCGGGAGTAGCGCAAGGGCTGGGCTGCTCGCAGTCACAGGTCTCAGCGAATCTGCCATGGTGCCCTCTCCTCCTCTCCTCGGGAGCAGTACAAGGGCTGGGCCGCTCGCAGTCATAGGTCTCAGCGGATCTGCCATGATGCCCTCCCCCTCTCCTCGGTAGCAGTGCAAGGGCTGGGCCGCTCGCAGTCACAGGTCTCAGCTGATCTGCCATGCTGCCCTCTCCTCGGGAGCAGGGCAGGGGGCTGGGCTGGTCGCAGTCACAGGTTTCAGCGGATCTGCCATGGTGCCCTCTCCCCTCTCCTGGGGAGCAGGGCAAGGGGCTGGGCCTCTACCAGTCACAGGTCCCAGCAGATCTGCCATGGTGTCCTCTCCCCCTCTCCTCAGGAGCAGTGCAAGGGGCTGGGCTTTTGCAGTCACAGGTCTCAGCGGATCTGCCATGGTGCCCTCTCCCCCTCTCTCCGGGAGCAGTGCAAGGGGTGGCCCGCTCACCGTCACAGGTCTCAGCGGATCTGCCATAGTGCCCTCTCCCCCTCTCCTCAGGAGCAGTGCAAGGGCTGGGCCGCTCGCAGTCACAGGTCTCAGCGGAGCTGCCATGCTGCCCTCCCCCCCTCTCCTCGGGAGCAGTGCCAGGACTGGGCCGCTCACAGTCACAGGTCTTAGCGGATCTGCCTTGCTGCCCTCTCCCCCTCTCCTCGGGAGCAGTGCAAGGGCTGGGCCGCTCACAGTCACAGGTCTCAGCGGATCTCCCATGGTGCCCTCTCTCCGGTAGCAGTGCAAGGGCTGGGCCACTGGCAGATACAGGTCTCAGCGGATCTGCCATAGTGACCTCTCCCCCTCTCTCCGGGGGCTGTGCAAAGGGCTGGGCCGCTCGCAGTCACAGGTCTCAGCGGATCTGCAAAGGTGCCCTCTCCCCCTCTCCTCGGGAGCAGTGCAAGGGCTGGGCCGCTCGCAGTCACAGGTCTCGGCGGAACTGCCATGGTGCCCTCTCCCTCTCTCCTCGGATCTGCCATGGTGCCCTCTCCCCTCTCCTCGGGAGCAGTGCATGGGTCTGGGCCGCTCGCAGTCACAGGTCTCAGCGTATCTGCCATGGTGACCTCTCCCCCTCTCCTCACGAGCAGTGCAAGGGCTGGGCCGCGCACAGTCACAGGTCTCAGCGGATATGCCATGTGCCCTCTCCCCCTCTCCCTAGGAGCAGTGCAAGGGTCTGGGCCACTGGCAGTCACAGGTCTCAGCGGATCTGCCACGGTGCCCTCTCACCCTCTCCTCGGGAGCAGGGCAATGGGCAGGGTCGCTCGCAGTCACAGGTCTCAGCGGATCTGCCATGGTGCCCTCTCCCCCTCTCCTCGGGAGCAGTGCAAGAGGCTGGGCTGCTCGCAGTCACAGATCTCAGCGGATCTGCCATGGTGCCCTCTCCCCCTCTCCTCTGGAGCAGTGCAAGGGGCTGGGCCGCTCGCAGTCACAGGTCTCAGCGAATCTGCCATGGTGCCCTCTCCTCAGGAGCAGTGCAAGGGGATGGGTCGCTTGCAGTCACAGGTCTCAGAGGATCTGCCATGGTGCCCTCTCCCCCTCTCCTCGGGAGCAGTGCAAGGGGCTGGGCCACTCGCAGTCACAGGTCTCAACGGATCTGCCATGGTGCCCTCTCTCCCTCTCCTCGGGAGCAGTGCAAGGGGCTTGGCCGCTCGCAGTCACAGGTCTCAGCGGATCTGCCATGGTGCCCTCTCCCCCTCTCTCCGGTAGCAGTGCAAGGGGCTGCGCTGCTCGCAGTCACAGGTCTCAGTGGTTCTGCCATGGTGCCCTCTCCCCGGGAGCAGTGCAAGGGGCTCTGCCGTTGCAGTCACAGGTCTCAGCGGATCTGCCATGGTGCGCTCTACCCCTCTCCCGGGAGCAGTGCAAGGGGCTGGGCCACTAGCAGTCACAGGTCTCAGCGGATCTGCCATGGTGCCCTCTCCCCCTCTCCTCAGGAGCAGGGCAAGGGGCTGGGCCGCTCGCAGTCACAGTCTCAGTGGATCTGCCATGGTGCCCTCTCCCCCTCTCCTCGGGAGCAGTGCAAGGGGCTGGGCCGCTCGCAGTCACAGATCTCAGCTGATCTGCCATGGTGCCCTCTCCCCCTCTCCTCGGGAGCAGTGCAAGGGGCTAGGCAGCTCGCAGTCACAGGTCTCAGCGGATCTGCCATGGTGCCCTCTCCCCTTCTCCTTGGGAGCAGTGCAAGGGCTTACCGCTCGCAGTCACAGGTCTCCGCGGATCTGCCATGGTGCCCTCTCCCCTTCTCCTTGGGAGCAGTGCAAGAGCTAACCCGCTCGCAGTCACAGGTCTCAGCGGATCTGCCATGGTGCCCTGTTCCCCTCTCCTCAGGAGCAGGGCAAGGGGCTGGGCCACTTGCAGTCACAGGTCTCAGCAGATCTGCCATGGTGCCCTCTCTCCCTCTCCTCGGGAGCAGGGCAAGGGGCTGGGCTGCTCGCAGTCAGAGGTCTCAGTGGATTTGCCATGGTACCCTCTCCCCGGGAGCAGTGCAAGGGGCTCTGCCGTTCGCAGTCACAGGTCTCAGCAGATCTGCCAATGTGCCCTCTCCCACTCTTCTCGGGAGCAATGCAAGGGCTGGGCCGCTCGCAGTCACAGGTCTCAGCGGATCTGCCATGGTGCCCTCTCCCCCTCTCTCCGGTAGCAGTGCAAGGGCTGGGCCGCTCGCAGTCACAGGTCTCAGCGAATCTGCCATGGTGCCCTCACCCCCTCTCCACGGGAGCAGTGCAAGGGGCTGGGCCGCTAGCAGTCACAGGTCTCAGCGGATCTGCCATGGTGCCCTCTCCCCCTCTCGTCAGGAGCAGGGCAAGGGGCTGGGACGCTCGCAGTCACAAGTCTCAGCGGATCTGCCAAGGTGCCCTCTCCTCGGGAGCAGTGCAAGGGCTGGGCCGCTCGCAGTCACAGGTCTCAGCGGATCTGCCATGGGGCTCTCTCCTCCTCTCTCCGGGAGCAGTGCAAGGGGCTGGGCCTTTCGCAGTCACAGGTCTCAGAGGATCTGTCATTGTGCCCTCTCCCCCTCTCCTCGGGAGCAGTGCAAGGGGTTGGGCCGCTACCAGTCACACGTCTCAGCAGATCTGCCATGGTGTCCTCTCCCCCTCTCCTCAGGAGCAGTGCAAGGGGCTGAGCCGCTCACAGTCACAGGTCTCAGCGGATCTGCAATGCTGGCCTCTCCCCCTCTCCTCAGGAGCAGTGCAAGGGCTGGGCTGCTCGCAGTCACAGGTCTCAGCGAATCTGCCATGGTGCCCTCTCCTCCTCTCCTCTGGAGTAGTGCAAGGGCTGGGCCGCTCGCAGTCATAGGTCTCAGCGGATCTGCCATGATGCCCTCCCCCCTCTCCTCGGGAGCAGTGCAAGGGCTGGGCCGCTCGCAGTCACAGGTCTCAGCTGATCTGCCATGCTGCCCTCTCCTCTGGAGCAGGGCAGGGGGCTGGGCTGGTCGCAGTCACAGGTTTCAGCGGATCTGCCATGGTGCCCTCTCCCCCTCTCCTGGGGAGCAGGGCAAGGGGCTGGGCCGCTACCAGTCACAGGTCCCAGCAGATCTGCCATGGTGTCCTCTCCCCTCTCCTCAGGAGCAGTGCAAGGGGCTGGGCCTTTCGCAGTCACAGGTCTCAGCGGATCTGTCATGGTGCCCTCTCCCCTCTCCTCGGGAGCAGTGCAAGGGGTTGGGCCGCTCGCAGTCACAGGTCTCAGCGGATCTGTCATGGTGCCCTCTACCCCTCTCCTCGGCAGCAGTGCAAGGGCTGGGCCGTTCGCAGTCACTGGTCTCAGCGGATCTGCCATGTTGCCCTCTCCTCGGGAGCAGTGCAAGGGGCTGGACCGCTTGCAGTCACAGTTTTCAGCAGATCTGCCATGGTTCCCTCTCCCCGTCTCCTCAGGAGCAGTGCAAGGGGCTGGGCCGCTCACAGTCACAGGTCTCAGCGGATCTGCCATGGTGCCCTCTCCCCCTCTCCTCGGGAGCAGTGCAAGGGGTTGGGCCGCTCACAGTCACAGGTCTCAGCGGATCTGTCATGGTGCCCTCTCCCCCTCTCCTCGGCAGCAGTGCAAGGGTTGGGCCGCTCGCAGTCACAGGTCTCAGCGGATCTGCCATGGTCCCCTCTCCTGGGGAGCAGCGCAAGGGCTGGGCCGTTCGCTGTCACAGGTCTCAGTGGATCTGCCATGGTGCCCTCTCCCCCTCTCCTCTGGAGCAGTGCAAGTGGCTCGGCTGCTCGCAGTCACAGGTCTCAGCGGATCTGCCATGTTGCCCTCTCCCCCTCTCCTCGGGAGCAGTGCAAGGGGCTGGGCCGCTCGCAGTCACAGGTCTCAGCAGATCTGCCATGGTGCCCTCTCCCCCTCTCCTCGGCAGCAGTGCAAGGGCTGGGCCGCTCGCAGTCACAGGTCTCAGCGGATCTGCCATGGTGCCCTCTCCCAATCTCCTGGGGAGCAGCACAAGGGCTGGGCCGCTCGCTGTCACAGGTCTCAGCGGATCTGCCAAGGTGCCCTCTCCACCTCTCCTCGGGAGCAGTGCAAGGGCTGGGCCGCTCGCAGTCATAGGTCTCAGCGGATCTGCCATGGTGCCCTCTCCTCCTCTCTCCGGGAGCAGTGCAAGGGGCTGGGCCTCTCGCAGTCACAGGTCTCAGCAGATCTGCCATGGTGCCCTCTCCTGGGGAGCAGTGCAAGGGGCTGGGCCGCTAGCAGTCACAGGTCTCAGCGGATCTGCCATGGTGCCCTCTCCCCCTCTCCTGGGGAGCAGGGCAAAGGGATCGGCTGCTACCAGTCACAGGTCTCAGCAGATCTGCCATGGTGTCCTCTCCCCTCTCCTCAGGAGCAGTGCAAGGGGCTGGGCCGCTCACAGTCACAGGTCTCAGAGGATCTGCAATGCTGGCCTCTCCCCTCTCCTCGGGAGTAGTGCAAGGGCTGGGCTGCTCGCAGTCACAGGTCTCAGCGAATCTGCCATGGTGCCCTCTCCTCCTCTCCTCGGGAGCAGTGCAAGAGCTGGGCCGCTCGCAGTCATAGGTCTCAGCGGATCTGCCATGATGCCCTCCCCCCCTCTCCTCGGGAGCAGTGCAAGGGCTGGGCCGCTCGCAGTCACAGGTCTCAGCTGATCTGCCATGCTGCCCTCTCCCCTCTCCTGGGGAGCAGGGCAAGGGGCTGGGCCGCTACCAGTCACAGGTCCCAGCAGATCTGCCATGGTGTCCTCTCCCCCTCTCCTCAGGAGCAGTGCAAGGGGCTGGGCTTTTGCAGTCACAGGTCTCAGCGGATCTGCCATGGTGCCCTCTCCCCCTCTCCTCTGGAGCAGTGCAAGTGGCTCGGCTGCTCGCAGTCACAGGTCTCAGCGGATCTGCCATGTTGCCCTCTCCCCCTCTCCTCGGGAGCAGTGCAAGGGGCTGGGCCGCTCGCAGTCACAGGTCTCAGCAGATCTGCCATGGTGCCCTCTCCCCTCTCCTCGGCAGCAGTGCAAGGGCTGGGCCGCTCGCAGTCACAGGTCTCAGCGGATCTGCCATGGTGCCCTCTCCCAATCTCCTGGGGAGCAGCACAAGGGCTGGGCCGCTCGCTGTCACAGGTCTCAGCGGATCTGCCAAGGTGCCCTCTCCACCTCTCCTCGGGAGCAGTGCAAGGGCTGGGCCGCTCGCAGTCATAGGTCTCAGCGGATCTGCCATGGTGCCCTCTCCTCCTCTCTCTGGGAGCAGTGCAAGGGGCTGGGCCTCTCGCAGTCACAGGTCTCAGCAGATCTGCCATGGTGCCCTCTCCTGGGGAGCAGTGCAAGGGGCTTGGCCGCTAGCAGTCACAGGTCTCAGCGGATCTGCCATGGTGCCCTCTCCCCCTCTCCTGGGGAGCAGGGCAAAGGGATCGGCTGCTACCAGTCACAGGTCTCAGCAGATCTGCCATGGTGTCCTCTCCCCCTCTCCTCAGGAGCAGTGCAAGGGGCTGGGCCGCTCACAGTCACAGGTCTCAGCGGATCTGCAATGCTGGCCTCTCCCCCTCTCCTCGGGAGTAGTGCAAGGGCTGGGCTGCTCGCAGTCACAGGTCTCAGCGAATCTGCCATGGTGCCCTCTCCTCCTCTCCTCGGGAGCAGTGCAAGAGCTGGGCCGCTCGCAGTCATAGGTCTCAGCGGATCTGCCATGATGCCCTCCCCCCCTCTCCTCGGGAGCAGTGCAAGGGCTGGGCCGCTCGCAGTCACAGGTCTCAGCTGATCTGCCATGCTGCCCTCTCCCCCTCTCCTGGGGAGCAGGGCAAGGGGCTGGGCCGCTACCAGTCACAGGTCCCAGCAGATCTGCCATGGTGTCCTCTCCCCCTCTCCTCAGGAGCAGTGCAAGGGGCTGGGCTTTTGCAGTCACAGGTCTCAGCGGATCTGCCATGGTGCCCTCTCCCCCTCTCTCCGGGAGCAGTGCAAGGGCTGGGCCGCTCGCAGTCACAGGTCTCAGCGGAGCTGCCATGCTGCCCTCCCCCCCTCTCCGCGGGAGCAGTGCCAGGACTGGGCCGCTCACAGTCACAGGTCTTAGCGGATCTGCCATGCTGCCCTCTCCCCCTCTCCTCGGGAGCAGTGCAAGGGCTGGGCCGCTCACAGTCACAGGTCTCAGCGGATCTCCCATGGTGCCCTCTCTCCGGTAGCAGTGCAAGGGCTGGGCCACTGGCAGATACAGGTCTCAGCGGATCTGCCATAGTGACCTCTCCCCCTCTCTCCGGGAGCTGTGCAAAGGGCTGGGCCGCTCGCAGTCACAGGTCTCAGCGGATCTGCAAAGGTGCCCTCTCCCCCTCTCCTCGGGAGCAGTGCAAGGGCTGGGCCGCTCGCAGTCACAGGTCTCGGCGGAACTGCCATGGTGCCCTCTCCCTCTCTCCTCGGATCTGCCATGGTGCCCTCTCCCCCTCTCCTCGGGAGCAGTGCATGGGGCTGGGCCGCTCGCTGTGAGAAGTTGGCCTGGCATATGCTGTCCACTAATTATAGTGGGCACCGTGCACCAGTCCAAATCGACTCTTATGGTAGGTAGGTTAAAGACAACCTTATTGAAAGCTATCCTAGTGGTAGCTATGGAGAGCAGCCTTCAGGCTAAGTCTTGAAGGAATGTAAAGCAGCTTGTTTTACCAGTCTATAATCTCTTGAGTGACCAAATGAAAGAGCACCACACCAGGTATATATTCAAAATATATGTATTTATTACTAAACACACCCTTCTAGTCTCTTTATGAGGCTAGAGTTCGAAGTACATAGGTTATAAGATCTTAAATCACAGTAATAGCACAAATACACGTTTGGGCCCTAGGGGCGTACCAAACCATATACCAATAAAGTGGTATGCGAACCACGACTGAACTAGACACTAGGCCTAGAGCCTCTAGAAGTGCTTGGACCACAAGGAACCACCCAAGGTAGTGACACAGGGGACCCACGGGAGACGCGTGCAGTGTAAATACACAACCGCGATACGCCGTTAACTTCTATGGAGAAAGTCGGGATCGGGAAAATAGAGGAAAGGGACACTTAAAAGAGGACTAGGACAAAACCCTTTGAGATCTAGGACTTTGAAGAGTCTCTACCCACGGGAGCACCGGAGTACTCGTGTTACCTCACCCAGGGAAGCCGGGTGCATAGGTGCCTTTCGGGGTCGGGTTTCGTCGTCGGTTCTTATGGCGATCTGCTGCAAAGTGCTGCTGGCGACCAGGAGAAAAGTGTCCGGGTGGATCCAAGAGTGGATCGGAGTTCTGACGAACCTGAAAGCAGAGGGGACAGAGTCTGGGTCACTAGCCAGTGACCAGGGAGGCGATGGACAGATGCCCACCGATGTCGAGTGCTTCAGGGTCGATGACGGTCGTCTTGACTCTTCAGCCACGAGGTCCGGGAGGCGTTGTCGGCGACCAGGAGCAGGATTCGGGCTGGTGCTCGATGTCTGTCGAGTGCAGAGGTGTTGGCGACCAGATTGGACCCAACAAGCCTTGGCAACGGCAAGTCTCGAGTAAGATGTAGATCGTCGATGATGCAGACCAGCAAGGTCTGGGGAACTCACTCAGCGAGGGTAAGTGAGGGCAGGCCTGGAGCAACCAGACTGCCAAGTAAAGAAAAGATTGGCCTTCGTTAAGGGCTACTAGCCAACGGGCTAGCGACCGCGAAGGAGCCTCGTGACGCCGCACGTGGAGCTGGCTTACAGGACACTCGTGGAGTGGGGGCCAGTGATCTTCGGTGCAGGTGGTGCTGGAGGCTAGGGCTACTCGGAGCCCAAAGCACGACTTCTTGGGAGACCCATAAGATGGTGCACTTGCAAGTGTGCTCGGTGTCCAGGGGTCACGGTCTCAAGTCACCCACGATAGCCACGGGCCTCAGCTTTGCTGGGGACTCAGGGTAGCCTCGGGGAAGTCTGAGAATCCACCTCTGGTGATGCGATGACTTCGGCGTCCAACGGGAGCTTCAGTGATGCAAACTGGACAGATGCTTCTTTGGTGCCTGCCAAGCAGGGGAGTCACTCCTTGACCCCAAGGGAGATTCTTCAGTCCTCTAATCGTGAGTAGAGCGTCGAAGGTCCAGGATTCTGTTTCAGAGTTTCGTCCAGGTATAATCTAATCTTGCTGTGGCAAGGGTTCCCCATTTTAACCAGTAAAACAGGGAGGGACTAACTCTATGACCCCACCTATGGGAGGGTCAAGGGAGGGGTGGCTACACCCACTTCCCTTTGTCCAGTTTCGCGCCAGAGCAGGGGCAGGTAGCCCCTGAGCTGGTTTGAACTGGCATATGCACAGAGGAGCCTTTTGCTCCCCCAGTGCAGGACTTCAAAGCACTCTAAGAGTGCACCCACCCAGCCCCAATACACATTATCCTGTCTGGGGAGGTGGTCACACCTCCCTGCAACAGGAAACCTATTGTCCAGGCCTCCCCTGCCGGAGTTTCGTCCAGCAGCAGGAGGCCAGACTTGTGTCTGTGGCAGCAGCATCCATTTTGTGATGCCAGGGCTTCAGAAAGAAGTTACCGGGTAAGCCAGAGTTAACATGTCTTTCCCTCTAGAGGGGTGGAATGCTACCCCCGCTGCCAGGATTGGCGGGGGGTAGTATTCCAAGATGTTTGACACCAAACACGACATGTTTAGGTGCAGCCATTCCAAAGTTAGCATTTTACCGCGAGGATATAATGCGCTTAAGAGTATATGGTCAGGCTGCACTACAAACAGCATCAGAGATGGTCTCCGAACGCTGCAGAGGGGCCCTGCTCATGCAGGGGCACCCTCTCACATAGGAACCATGCACTCTGCCTTTAGGATTGATAAGGCCTGCCTTAGGAGTGACTTATAGGTTTATATGTGTGTATGTATTTAGTGATATAGGTAACCTATATCACAGTAAGGAGTGCATGCACCACCTTACCCAGGCTGCAGTAGCAGACCTGTGGTGTCAGTTTGGATGGCCTTCCAGGGGTGGCATAATACATGCTGCAGCCCCTGGCAGGCCTCTGAGGTACCTATGCCCTTGGTACATAGTATACCATATACTAGGGACTTATAAGGGCACTCCAGATTCCAATCAGAGATGTGCCTAAGGCACATGGAAACCTTTTACAGAGAAAGCAGATAGACTGGGGCCCTGAATAGCAGGATCCCAGTCCAACTAAGTCATAAACCAGCAAAACACCATAAAAAAAAGTGGGGGCAACCATATAGTCAGATTCCACCTTCCTACATAACCCCCCCAAACGAAAGGAGATAAGGCTAACCTTGGCCAGTTGAGCCTATATTGACTAAGTGGCCATATAAGGAAGCACCTGCACTAGCATGGTTGCCCCCTATGTTATGGTCCACTAAGCAATCCCTCACCCTAAGGGTATGAGAGGGTCTCCACCATGGGGAATCACTACCTCTGGTGTGCTTAGGTAAAGTACAAGGCTGGTGAGGTGTCTGAGTAGGGAAGTGAGGCCCTAGGAATGTTGGCCTCAGCTTCCTCAGATCACTGGTCACCATGTATGCCTGTCTTTCCATGACTGAGTTGCACTTTGCTCTAAGGGTCAACCTTTGGCTGCCTACAGCTGGGGGTTGGGTCCCTTTGGATGGAACACTGGAGGGACATGGCAGGTTTGGAACCTTCTGGTCCCAGGTTTGCCCTTGCCTACCAGAGTCCTTCTGGGGGAGGTCCCTACATAAAGGTATGGGGGATCCCTCAGTGTGTAGAGGAATTTTCACCTCGCTAGGGCTACTAGACTGGGTGCCCCTAATCTGCTGATGGGGGCTTCCTCTGGACAGGGGGCCCGGGGGGTCCACTGACCTCCCTGACCTCTGCAGCCCTGGGCTGACTGAGGCAGGGTAGAGAGGGGCAGGTTACCTGCTCCAGACTGGGTACCACCTTGGAAGGGTCCTCTGCCACCAGGGGTGTGGCCAGGCCAGGCCTGACTACCTCTGTGTCAGTTCCTTCACTAGGGGTAGGGTCAGTTCCCTGAGGAGGCTGACCCTTACCTACTGTCTGGGGGAAGAAGACTTTTCTTCAACCCTTGTGCTCTCTTTTGGGGGAGAGTGGGCCATTCTTTCAGGCTCCATCTCTCCCAATTCTTGGGCTGGGGCTGTGGCCATCACAGCCCCACTAACCTTTGCAGGGACGCCCAACATCCTAAGATGGGTTTGGTGTTCAACTTCAGCCCAGGCTGAAATTTCCAAATCATTGCCCATCAGGCAATCTACAGGTAGGGTTGGGGACACTGCCACTCTTTTTGGGCCTGTGACCCCCTCCCAGCTGAGATTGACTATGGCCATGGGGTGATCTGTTCTGACACCATCAATGTTGGTCACCTGGTATTTAAACTCAGGTAAAAGCTGGTGAGGGGGGACTAGTTTCCCTGCCACCATGGTGACACTAGCCCCTGTGTCCCTAAATGCCACAGCTTTCTGACCATTAATCATTGGCTCCAGTCTGTACCTGCCCAATGCTATGGGACCCATGGTAAAGGTGGCAAATCCTATACCACCATCAGAGTCAGAGGAGTCTGTTGAGGGGTCCCTGTCTAAACTAGGGCCCACCTCTGTTCCTCTTGCAAAAGCACCTAACTTTTTGGGTGCACTACTCCCAACTGGAGGATTACTACTGGTAGTACCAGGAGGGGTGGTAGTAGTTGTGGGAGGAACATTTTCTTTATTGCCAATCCTGGGGCAACTGGGATCAGTTTTCCACTGCCCAGGCTTTTTACAGACATGGCAATAGGGTTTCTTTTCAGGAGAGGAAGGAGTTTGGGACCCACCCCCAGAAGAGGAATTTTGGGGCCCTGTAGGGGACTTATCCTTAGATTTATCCCCACCTTTCTCTTGGGACTTAGTAGAATCTTTCTTCTGGTCACCACCCTGATTTCTAGTTTTTACTCTGGTTCTGACCCATTTGTCTGCCTTCTTTCCCAATTCTTGGGGAGAGGTCAGATCAGAGTCCACCAGATACTGGTGCAAAAGCTGGTTTTGACAATTATTAAGGATCTGCTCCCTCATAATCAAATTGTACAATCCTAAAAAGTCATGCACTTTGTTGCCATGTATCCAACCTTCCAGAGCCTTTGTAGCACAATCTACAAAATCAACCCAGTCTTGAGTCTGAGCTTTTTGGGTGTCTCTGAACTTCAACCTATACTGTTCAGTGGTTAGGCCAAACCCATCTATCAGAGCACTCTTCAAGACTGTGTAATTGTCAGCATCCTCTTCTCTTACAGTGAGGAGCTTGTCTCTACCTTTGTCTGCAAAGGAGAGCCACAAGATTGCTGCCCACTGCCTCTGGGGGACCTTCTGAACTTTACAGGCCCTCTCCAGTGCAGTTATCCATTTGTGGATGTCATCCCCACTCTGGTAGGGAGGGACAATCTTGTTTAGGTTTCTATGGTCATAAGACCTTTCCCTATCTCTAGGGATATTGCTGCCACCATGGGACTCTAGTCCCAACTTTCTTCTCTCTCTAAGGAGATCTAGGGATTCTCTATCTAAAGCTAATTGCTTTTTTCTGAGTTCCAGCTGAGTTTCCTCATACTGGACTAGCCTTTTTCTTCTCTCATGAGAGGATTCTCTCCTATGAGATGAGACAGAGCTCCCTATAGAGGTGCCAGAGTGGTTAGACTCCTGAGAAGGAGACCTAGACCTTCTGGGCACACTCTTAATCCTTCCTGGGGGGACAAAGAGGGCATCATTTTGATCATCCTCCTCATCATCCACAGGAGGGATTTGGTTTTCCAGGTCAGGGTCATTGTCACCCTCCTGGCCAGTTTCAGAGGGGGGGCTGGGGGTACTGGTACCCCTAGCGTCCTCCTCTTCTCCTGCCCCACCCTCAGCTCCTACCCCTTCAGTCCCTACAGGCTTACTAAGGTCATAAGCCACCAACAACTCCTTGAGGTGTTGGGTGGTGGGGCTTTGGCCTGTCCTTATTTTTCTCAAGTTACATAAAGCTCTCAATTCCAAGAATGGGAGTGTATCATACTTGGAGGGTGGAAGCTCAATGGCTTCCTGCAAGGATTCTTTGGATCCTGCCCTTAAAGACATTACTAGTGTGGTGTGGTGTATGCACTACCTACTCTAGTGTGGCCTACTAAACTCTCTTGAGTTGTAGAAAGGGTTGTGCTATCCCTTAACACACAACTCTAAGTTCAGTAGAACTTACTGTTATTCTAAGCTTAAATTATATGTACCTTAGGTACCTTTAGTGGTTTTCAGTTGATCAATTCAATTGAGATTATCTGGTAAAACAATAGCAAGCTGGAATCCCACACGCTGCACACCAATGTGAGAAGTTGGCCTGGCATATGCTGTCCACTAATTATAGTGGGCACCGTGCACCAGTCCAAATCAACTCTTATGGTAGGTAGGTTAAAGACAACCTTATTGAAAGCTATCCTAGTGGTAGCTATGGAGAGCAGCCTTCAGGCTAAGTCTTGAAGGAATGTAAAGCAGCTTGTTTTACCAGTCTATAATCTCTTGAGTGACCAAATGAAAGAGCACCACACCAGGTATATATTCAAAATATATGTATTTATTACTAAACACACCCCTCTAGTCTCTTTATGAGGCTAGAGTTCGAAATACATAGGTTATAAGATCTTAAATCACAGTAATAGCACAAATACACGTTTGGGCCCTAGGGGCGTACCAAACCATATACCAATAAAGTGGTATGCGAACCACGACTGAACTAGACACTAGGCCTAGAGCCTCTAGAAGTGCTTGGACCACAAGGAACCACCCAAGGTAGTGACACAGGGGACCCACGGGAGACGCGTGCAGTGTAAATACACAACCGCGATACGCCGTTAACTTCTATGGAGAAAGTCGGGATCGGGAAAATAGAGGAAAGGGACACTTAAAAGAGGACTAGGACAAAACCCTTTGAGATCTAGGACTTTGAAGAGTCTCTACCCACGGGAGCACCGGAGTACTCGTGTTACCTCACCCAGGGAAGCCGGGTGCATAGGTGCCTTTCGGGGTCGGGTTTCGTCGTCGGTTCTTATGGCGATCTGCTGCAAAGTGCTGCTGGCGACCAGGAGAAAAGTGTCCGGGTGGATCCAAGAGTGGATCGGAGTTCTGACGAACCTGAAAGCAGAGGGGACAGAGTCTGGGTCACTAGCCAGTGACCAGGGAGGCGATGGACAGATGCCCACCGATGTCGAGTGCTTCAGGGTCGATGACGGTCGTCTTGACTCTTCAGCCACGAGGTCCGGGAGGCGTTGTCGGCGACCAGGAGCAGGATTCGGGCTGGTGCTCGATGTCTGTCGAGTGCAGAGGTGTCGGCGACCAGATTGGACCCAACAAGCCTTGGCAACGGCAAGTCTCGAGTAAGATGTAGATCGTCGATGATGCAGACCAGCAAGGTCTGGGGAACTCACCCAGCGAGGGTAAGTGAGGGCAGGCCTGGAGCAACCAGACTGCCAAGTAAAGAAAAGATTGACCTTCGTTAAGGGCTACTAGCCAACGGGCTAGCGACCGCGAAGGAGCCTCGTGACGCCGCACGTGGAGCTGGCTTACAGGACACTCGTGGAGTGGGAGCCAGTGATCTTCGGTGCAGGTGGTGCTGGAGGCTAGGGCTACTCGGAGCCCAAAGCACGACTTCTTGGGAGACCCAGAAGATGGTGCACTTGCAAGTGTGCTCGGTGTCCAGGGGTCACGGTCTCAAGTCACCCACGATAGCCACGGGCCTCAGCTTTGCTGGGGACTCAGGGTAGCCTCGGGGAAGTCTGAGAATCCACCTCTGGTGATGCGATGACTTTGGCGTCCGACGGGAGCTTCAGTGATGCGAACCGGACAGATGCTTCTTTGGTGCCTGCCAAGCAGGGGAGTCACTCCTTGACCCCAAGGGAGATTCTTCAGTCCTCTAATCGTGAGTAGAGCGTCGAAGGTCCAGGATTCTGTTTCAGAGTTTCGTCCAGGTATAATCTAATCTTGCTGTGGCAAGGGTTCCCCATTTTAACCAGTAAAACAGGGAGGGACTAACTCTATGACCCCACCTATGGGAGGGTCAAGGGAGGGGTGGCTACACCCACTTCCCTTTGTCCAGTTTCGCGCCAGAGCAGGGGCAGGTAGCCCCTGAGCTGGTTTGAACTGGCATATGCACAGAGGAGCCTTTTGCTCCCCCAGTGCAGGACTTCAAAGCACTCTAAGAGTGCACCCACCCAGCCCCAATACACATTATCCTGTCTGGGGAGGTGGTCACACCTCCCTGCAACAGGAAACCAATTGTCCAGGCCTTCCCTGCCGGAGTTTCGTCCAGCAGCAGGAGGCCAGACTTGTGTCTGTGGCAGCAGCATCCATTTTGTGATGCCAGGGCTTCAGAAAGAAGTTACCGGGTAAGCCAGAGTTAACATGTCTTTCCCTCTAGAGGGGTGGAATGCTACCCCCGCCGCCAGGATTGGCGGGGGGGTAGTATTCCAAGATGTTTGACACCAAACACGACATGTTTAGGTGCAGCCATTCCAAAGTTAGCATTTTACCGCGAGGATATAATGCGCTTAAGAGTATATGGTCAGGCTGCACTACAAACAGCACCAGAGATGGTCTCCGAACGCTGCAGAGGGGCCCTGCTCATGCAGGGGCACCCTCTCACATAGGAACCATGCACTCTGCCTTTAGGATTGATAAGGCCTGCCTTAGGAGTGACTTATAGGTTTATATGTGTGTATGTATTTAGTGATATAGGTAACCTATATCACAGTAAGGAGTGCATGCACCACCTTACCCAGGCTGCAGTAGCAGACCTGTGGTGTCAGTTTGGATGGCCTTCCAGGGGTGGCATAATACATGCTGCAGCCCCTGGCAGGCCTCTGAGGTACCTATGCCCTTGGTACATAGTATACCATATACTAGGGACTTATAAGGGCACTCCAGATTCCAATCAGAGATGTGCCTAAGGCACATGGAAACCTTTTACAGAGAAAGCAGATAGACTGGGGCCCTGAATAGCAGGATCCCAGTCCAACTAAGTCATAAACCAGCAAAACACCATAAAAAAAAGTGGGGGCAACCATATAGTCAGATTCCACCTTCCTACACTCGCAGTCACAGGTCTCAGCGTATCTGCCATGGTGACCTCTCCCCCTCTCCTCACGAGCAGTGCAAGGGCTGGGCCGCGCACAGTCACAGGTCTCAGCGGATATGCCATGTGCCCTCTCCCCCTCTCCCCAGGAGCAGTGCAAGGGGCTGGGCCACTGGCAGTCACAGGTCTCAGCGGATCTGCCACGGTGCCCTCTCACCCTCTCCTCGGGAGCAGGGCAATGGGCAGGGTCGCTCGCAGTCACAGCTCTCAGCGGATCTGCCATGGTGCCCTCTCCCCCTCTCCTCGGGAGCAGTGCAAGAGGCTGGGCTGCTCGCAGTCACAGATCTCAGCGGATCTGCCATGGTGCCCTCTCCCCCTCCCCTCTGGAGCAGTGCAAGGGGCTGGGCCGCTCGCAGTCACAGGTCTCAGCGAATCTGCCATGGTGCCCTCTCCTCAGGAGCAGTGCAAGGGGATGGGTCGCTTGCAGTCACAGGTCTCAGAGGATCTGCCATGGTGCCCTCTCCCCCTCTCCTCGGGAGCAGTGCAAGGGCTGGGCCACTCGCAGTCACAGGTCTCAACGGATCTGCCATGGTGCCCTCTCTCCCTCTCCTCGGGAGCAGTGCAAGGGGCTGGGCCGCTCGCAGTCACAGGTCTCGGCGGATCTGCCATGGTGCCCTCTCCCCCTCTCTCCGGTAGCAGTGCAAGGGGCTGCGCTGCTCGCAGTCACAGGTCTCAGTGGTTCTGCCATGGTGCCCTCTCCCCGGGAGCAGTGCAAGGGGCTCTGCCGTTGCAGTCACAGGTCTCAGCGGATCTGCCATGGTGCGCTCTCCCCTCTCCCGGGAGCAGTGCAAGGGGCTGGGCCACTAGCAGTCACAGGTCTCAGCGGATCTGCCATGGTGCCCTCTCCCCTCTCCTCAGGAGCAGGGCAAGGGGCTGGGCCGCTCGCAGTCACAGTCTCAGTGGATCTGCCATGGTGCCCTCTCCCCCTCTCCTCGGGAGCAGTGCAAGGGGCTTGGCCGCTTGCAGTCACAGATCTCAGCGGATCTGCCATGGTGCCCTCTCCCCCTCTCCTCGGGAGCAGTGCAAGGGGCTGGGCAGCTCGCAGTCACAGGTCTCAGCGGATCTGCCATGGTGCCCTCTCCCCTTCTCCTTCGGAGCAGTGCAAGGGCTTACCGCTCGCAGTCACAGGTCTCCGCGGATCTGCCATGGTGCCCTCTCCCCTTCTCCTTGGGAGCAGTGCAAGGGCTAACCCGCTCGCAGTCACAGGTCTCAGCGGATCTGCCATGGTGCCCTGTTCCCCTCTCCTCAGGAGCAGGGCAAGGGGCTGGGCCACTTGCAGTCACAGGTCTCAGCGGATCTGCCATGGTGCCCTCTCTCCCTCTCCTCGGGAGCAGGGCAAGGGGCTGGGCTGCTCGCAGTCAGAGGTCTCAGTGGACTTGCCATGGTACCCTCTCCCCGGGAGCAGTGCAAGGGGCTCTGCCGTTCGCAGTCACAGGTCTCAGCGGATCTGCCAATGTGCCCTCTCCCACTCTTCTCGGGAGCAATGCAAGGGCTGGGCCGCTCGCAGTCACAGGTCTCAGTGGATCTGCCATGGTGCCCTCTCCCCCTCTCTCCGGTAGCAGTGCAAGGGCTGGGCCGCTCGCAGTCACAGGTCTCAGCGAATCTGGCATGGTGCCCTCTCCCCTCTCCTCGGGAGCAGTGCAAGGGGCTGGGCCGCTAGCAGTCACAGGTCTCAGCGGATCTGCCATGGTGCCCTCTCCCCTCTCGTCAGGAGCAGGGCAAGGGGCTGGGACGCTCGCAGTCACAAGTCTCAGCGGATCTGCCAAGGTGCCCTCTCCCCCTCTCCTCGGGAGCAGTGCAAGGGCTGGGCCACTCGCAGTCACAGGTCTCAACGGATCTGCCATGGTGCCCTCTCTCCCTCTCCTCGGGAGCAGTGCAAGGGGCTGGGCCGCTCGCAGTCACAGGTCTCGGCGGATCTGCCATGGTGCCCTCTCCCCTCTCTCCGGTAGCAGTGCAAGGGGCTGCGCTGCTCGCAGTCACAGGTCTCAGTGGTTCTGCCATGGTGCCCTCTCCCCGGGAGCAGTGCAAGGGGCTCTGCCGTTGCAGTCACAGGTCTCAGCGGATCTGCCATGGTGCGCTCTCCCCCTCTCCCGGGAGCAGTGCAAGGGGCTGGGCCACTAGCAGTCACAGGTCTCAGCGGATCTGCCATGGTGCCCTCTCCCCCTCTCCTCAGGAGCAGGGCAAGGGGCTGGGCCGCTCGCAGTCACAGTCTCAGTGGATCTGCCATGGTGCCCTCTCCCCCTCTCCTCGGGAGCAGTGCAAGGGGCTGGGCCGCTCGCAGTCACAGATCTCAGCGGATCTGCCATGGTGCCCTCTCCCCCTCTCCTCGGGAGCAGTGCAAGGGGCTGGGCAGCTCGCAGTCACAGGTCTCAGCGGATCTGCCATGGTGCCCTCTCCCCTTCTCCTTCGGAGCAGTGCAAGGGCTTACCGCTCGCAGTCACAGGTCTCCGCGGATCTGCCATGGTGCCCTCTCCCCTTCTCCTTGGGAGCAGTGCAAGGGCTAACCCGCTCGCAGTCAAAGGTCTCAGCGGATCTGCCATGGTGCCCTGTTGCCCTCTCCTCAGGAGCAGGGCAAGGGGCTGGGCCACTTGCAGTCACAGGTGTCAGCGGATCTGCCATGGTGCCCTCTCTCCCTCTCCTCGGGAGCAGGGCAAGGGGCTGGGCTGCTCGCAGTCAGAGGTCTCAGTGGACTTGCCATGGTACCCTCTCCCCGGGAGCAGTGCAAGGGGCTCTGCCGTTCGCAGTCACAGGTCTCAGCGGATCTGCCAATGTGCCCTCTCCCACTCTTCTCGGGAGCAATGCAAGGGCTGGGCCGCTCGCAGTCACAGGTCTCAGCGGATCTGCCATGGTGCCCTCTCCCCCTCTCTCCGGTAGCAGTGCAAGGGCTGGGCCGCTCGCAGTCACAGGTCTCAGCGAATCTGGCATGGTGCCCTCTCCCCCTCTCCTCGGGAGCAGTGCAAGGGGCTGGGCCGCTAGCAGTCACAGGTCTCAGCGGATCTGCCATGGTGCCCTCTCCCCCTCTCGTCAGGAGCAGGGCAAGGGGCTGGGACGCTCGCAGTCACAAGTCTCAGCGGATCTGCCAAGGTGCCCTCTCCCCCTCTCCTCGGGAGCAGTGCAAGGGCTGGGCCGCTCGCAGTCATAGGTCTCAGCGGATCTGCCATGGTGCTCTCTCCTCCTCTCTCCGGGAGCAGTGCAAGGGTCTGGACCTCTCGCAGTCACAGGTCTCAGCAGATCTGCCATGGAGCCCTCTCCTGGGGAGCAGTGCAAGGGGCTGGGCCGCTAGCAGTCACAGGTCTCAGCGGATCTGCCATGGTGCCCTCTCCCCCTCTCCTGGGGAGCAGGGCAAGGGGCTCGGCCGGTACCAGTCACACGTCTCAGCAGATCTGCCATGGTGTCCTCTCCCCCTCTCCTCAGGAGCAGTGCAAGGGGCTGAGCCGCTCACAGTCACAGGTCTCAGCGGATCTGCAATGCTGGCCTCTCCCCCTCTCCTCAGGAGCAGTGCAAGGGCTGGGCTGCTCGCAGTCACAGGTCTCAGCGAATCTGCCATGGTGCCCTCTCCTCCTCTCCTCGGGAGTAGTGCAAGGGCTGGGCCGCTCGCAGTCATAGGTCTCAGCGGATCTGCCATGATGCCCTCCCCCCTCTCCTCGGGAGCAGTGCAAGGGCTGGGCCGCTCGCAGTCACAGGTCTCAGCTGATCTGCCATGCTGCCCTCTCCTCGGGAGCAGGGCAGGGGGCTGGGCTGGTCGCAGTCACAGGTTTCAGCGGATCTGCCATGGTGCCCACTCCCCCTCTCCTGGGGAGCAGGGCAAGGGGCTGGGCCGCTACCAGTCACAGGTCCCAGCAGATCTGCCATGGTGTCCTCTCCCCCTCTCCTCAGGAGCAGTGCAAGGGGCTGGGCCTTTCGCAGTCACAGGTCTCAGCGGATCTGTCATGGTGCCCTCTCCCCCTCTCCTCGGGAGCAGTGCAAGGGGTTTTAGCCGCTCGCAGTCACAGGTCTCAGCGGATCTGTCATGGTGCCCTCTACCCCTCTCCTCGGCAGCAGTGCAAGGGCTGGGCCGCTTGCAGTCACAGGTCTCAGCGGATCTGCCATGTTGACCTCTCCTCGGGAGCAGTGCAAGGGGCTGGGCCGCTTGCAGTCACAGTTTTCAGCAGATCTGCCATGGTTCCCTCTCCCCGTCTCCTCAGGAGCAGTGCAAGGGGCTGGGCCGCTCACAGTCACAGGTCTCAGCGGATCTGCCATGGTGCCCTCTCCCCTCTCCTCGGGAGCAGTGCAAGGGGTTGGGCCGCTCACAGTCACAGGTCTCAGCGGATCTGTCATGGTGCCCTCTCCCCCTCTCCTCGGCAGCAGTGCAAGGGTTGGGCCGCTCGCAGTCACAGGTCTCAGCGGATCTGCCATGGTCCCCTCTCCTGGGGAGCAGCGCAAGGGCTGGGCCGCTCGCTGTCACAGGTCTCAGTGGATCTGCCATGGTGCCCTCTCCCCCTCTCCTCTGGAGCAGTGCAAGTGGCTCGGCTGCTCGCAGTCACAGGTCTCAGCGGATCTGCCATGTTGCCCTCTTCCCCTCTCCTCGGGAGCAGTGCAAGGGGCTGGGCCGCTCGCAGTCACAGGTCTCAGCAGATCTGCCATGGTGCCCTCTCCCCCTCTCCTCGGCAGCAGTGCAAGGGCTGGGCCGCTCGCAGTCACAGGTCTCAGCGGATCTGCCATGGTGCCCTCTCCCAATCTCCTGGGGAGCAGCACAAGGGCTGGGCCGCTCACTGTCACAGGTCTCAGCGGATCTGCCAAGGTGCCCTCTCCACCTCTCCTCGGGAGCAGTGCAAGGGCTGGGCCGCTCGCAGTCATAGGTCTCAGCGGATCTGCCATGTTGCCCTCTCCTCCTCTCTCCGGGAGCAGTGCAATGGGCTGGGCCGCTAGCAGTCACAGGTCTCAGCGGATCTGCCATGGTACCCTCTCCCCCTCTCCTGGGGAGCAGGGCAAGGGGCTCGGCCGCTACCAGTCACAGGTCTCAGCAGATCTGCCATGGTGTCCTCTCCCCCTCTCCTCAGGAGCAGTGCAAGGGGCTGGGCCGCTCACAGTCACAGGTCTCAGCGGATCTGCAATGCTGGCCTCTCCCCCTCTCCTCGGGAGTAGTGCAAGGGCTGGGCTGCTCGCAGTCACAGGTCTCAGCGAATCTGCCAAGGTGCCCTCTCCACCTCTCCTCGGGAGCAGTGCAAGGGCTGGGCCGCTCGCAGTCATAGGTCTCAGCGGATCTGCCATGGTGCCCTCTCCTCCTCTCTCCGGGAGCAGTGCAAGGGGCTGGGCCTCTCGCAGTTACAGGTCTCAGCAGATCTGCCATGGTGCCCTCTCCTGGGGAGCAGTGCAATGGGCTGGGCCGCTAGCAGTCACAGGTCTCAGCGGATCTGCCATGGTGCCCCCTCCCCCTCTCCTGGGAAGCAGGGCAAGGGGCTCGGCCGCTACCAGTCACAGGTCTCAGCAGATCTGCCATGGTGTCCTCTCCCCCTCTCCTCAGGAGCAGTGCAAGGGGCTGGGCCGCTCACAGTCACAGGTCTCAGCGGATCTGCAATGCTGGCCTCTCCCCCTCTCCTCGGGAGTAGTGCAAGGGCTGGGCTGCTCGCAGTCACAGGTCTCAGCGAATCTGCCATGGTGCCCTCTCCTCCTCTCCTCGGGAGCAGTGCAAGGGCTGGGCCGCTCGCAGTCATAGGTCTCAGCGGATCTGCCATGGTGCCCTCTCCCCCTCTCGTCAGGAGCAGGGCAAGGGGCTGGGACGCTCGCAGTCACACGTCTCAGCAGATCTGCCTTGGTGTCCTCTCCCCCTCTCCTCAGGAGCAGTGCAAGGGGCTGAGCCGCTCGCAGTCACAGGTCTCAGCGAATCTGCCATGGTGCCCTCTCCTCCTCTCCTCGGGAGTAGTGCAAGTGCTGGGCCGCTCGCAGTCACAGGTCTCAGCGGATCTGCCATGATGCCCTCCCCCCTCTCCTCGGGAGCAGTGCAAGGGCTGGGCCGCTCGCAGTCACAGGTCTCAGCTGATCTGCCATGCTGCCCTCTCCTCGGGAGCAGGGCAGGGGGCTGGGCTGGTCGCAGTCACAGGTTTCAGCGGATCTGCCATGGTGCCCTCTCCCCCTCTCCTGGGGAGCAGGGCAAGGGGCTGGGCCGCTACCAGTCACAGGTCCCAGCAGATCTGCCATGGTGCCCTCTCCCCCTCTCCTCAGGAGCAGTGCAAGGGGCTGGGCCTTTCGCAGTCACAGGTCTCAGCGGATCTGTCATGGTGCCCTCTCCCCCTCTCCTCGGGAGCAGTGCAAGGGGTTGGGCCGCTCGCAGTCACAGGTCTCAGCGGATCTGTCATGGTGCCCTCTACCCCTCTCCTCGGCAGCAGTGCAAGGGCTGGGCCGCTCGCAGTCACAGGTCTCAGCGGATCTGCCATGTTGCCCTCTCCTCGGGAGCAGTGCAAGGGGCTGGGCCACTTGCAGTCACAGTTTTCAGCAGATCTGCCATGGTTCCCTCTCCCCGTCTCCTCAGGAGCAGTGCAAGGGGCTGGGCCGCTCACAGTCACAGGTCTCAGCGGATCTGCCATGGTGCCCTCTCCCCCTCTCCTCGGGAGCAGTGCAAGGGGTTGGGCCGCTCACAGTCACAGGTCTCAGCGGATCTGTCATGGTGCCCTCTCCCCCTCTCCTCGGCAGCAGTGCAAGGGTTGGGCCGTTCGCAGTCACAGGTCTCAGCGGATCTGCCATGGTCCCCTCTCCTGGGGAGCAGAGCAAGGGCTGGGCCGCTCGCTGTCACAGGTCTCAGTGGATCTGCCATGGTGCCCTCTCCCCCTCTCCTCTGGAGCAGTGCAAGTGGCTCGGCTGCTCGCAGTCACAGGTCTCAGCGGATCTGCCATGTTGCCCTCTCCCCCTCTCCTCGGGAGCAGTGCAAGGGGCTGGGCCGCTCGCAGTCACAGGTCTCAGCAGATCTGCCATGGTGCCCTCTCCCCCTCTCCTCGGCAGCAGTGCAAGGGCTGGGCCGCTCGCAGTCACAGGTCTCAGCGGATCTGCCATGGTGCTCTCTCCCAATCTCCTGGGGAGCAGCACAAGGGCTGGGCCGCTCGCTGTCACAGGTCTCAGCGGATCTGCCATGGTGCCCTCTCCCCCTCTCCTCAGGAGCAGTGCAAGGGGCTGGGCAGCTCACAGTCACAGGTCTCAGCGGATCTGCAATGCTGGCCTCTCCCCCTCTCCTCGGGAGTAGTGCAAGGGGCTGGGCCGCTCGCAGTCACAGGTCTCAGCAGATCTGCCATGGTGCCCTCTCCTCAGGAGCAGTGCAAGGGGCTGGGCCACTCGCAGTCACAGGTCTCAGCGGATCTGCCATGGTGCCCTCTCCCCCTCTCCTCGGGAGCAGTGCAAGGGGTTGGGCCACTCGCAGTCACAGGTCTCAGCGGATCTGTCATGGTGCCCTCTCCGCCTCTCCTCGGCAGCAGTGCAAGGGCTGGGCCGCTCGCAGTCACAGGTCTCAGCGAATCTGCCATGGTGCCCTCTCCCCATTCTCCTCAGGAGCAGTGCAAGGGTTATGCCTCTTGCAGTCACAGCTCTCAGCGGATCTGCCATGGTGCCCTCTCCCCCTCTCCTGGGGAGCAGCGCAAGGGCTGGGCCGCTCGCTGTCACAGGTCTCAGTGGATCTGCCATGGTGCCCTCTCCTCGGGAGCAGTGCAAGGGGCTGGGCTGCTCGCAGTCACAGGTCTCAGCGGATCTGCCATGTTGCCCTCTCCCGCTCTCCCCCTCTCTCCGGGAGCAGTGCAAGGGGCTGTGCCGCTCGCAGCCACAGGTCTCAGCGGATCTACCATGGTGCCCTCTCTCCCTCTCCCCGGGAGCAGTGCAAGGGGCTCTGCCTTCGCAGTCACAGGTCTCAGCAGATCTGCCATGGCACGCTCTCACCCTCTCCCGGGAGCAGTGCAAGGCGCTTGGCCACTAGCAGTCACAGGTCTCAGCGGATCTGCCATGGTGCCCTCTCCCCCTCTCCTCGCAAGCAGTGCAAGGGCTGGGTCGCTCGCAGTCACAGGTCTCAGCGGATCGGCCATGGTGCCCTCTCCTCAGGAGCAGTGCAAGGGGCTGTGCCTCTCGCAGTCACAGGTCTCAGTGGATCTGCCATGGTGCCCTCTCCTCAGGAGCAGTGCAAGGGGCTGTGCCTCTCACAGTCACAGGTCTCAGTGGATATGCCATGATGCCCTCTCCCCCTCTCCTCAGGAGCAGTGCAAGGGCTGAGCCGCTCGCAGTCACAGGTCTCAGCGGATCTGCCATGGTGCCCTCTCCCCCTCTCCTCGGGAACAGTGCAATGGCTGGGCCGCTCGCAGTCACAGGTCTCAGCGGATCTGCCATGGTGCCCTCTCCCCAGGAGCAGTGCAAGGTGCTGGGCTGCTCGCAGTCAAAGGTCTCAGCGGATCTGCCATAATGCCTCTCCCCCTCTCCTCGGTAGCAGTGCAAGGGCTGGGCCGCTCACAGTCACAGGTCTCAGCGGATCTGCCATGATGCCCTCTCCCCCTCTCCTCAGGAGCAGTGCAAGGGCTGAGCCGCTCGCAGTCACAGGTCTCAGCGGATCTGCCATGGTGCCCTCTCCCCCTGTCCTCGGGAACAGTGCAATGGCTGGGCCGCTCGCAGTCACAGGTCTCAGCGGATCTGCCTTGGTGCCCTCTCCCCAGGAGCAGTGCAAGGGGCTGGGTCGCTTGCAGTCACAGGTCTCAGCGGATCTGCCATAATGCCCTCTCCCCCTCTCATCGGTAGCAGTGCAAGGGCTGGGTCGCTCGCAGTCACAGGTCTCAGCGGATCTGCCATGGTGCCCTCTCCTCGTGAGCAGTGCAAGGTCTGGGTCGCCCGCAGTCACAGGTGTCAGCGGATCTGCCATGGTGCCCTCTCCCCCTCTTTCTGGGAGCAGTGCAAGGGGCTGCGCTGCTCGCAGTCACAAGTCTCAGCAGATCTACCATGGTGCACTCTCCCCGGGAGCAGTGCAAGGGGCTCTGCCGCTCGCAGTCACAGGTCTCAGCGGATCTGCAATGGTGCCCTCTCCCCCTTTGTCCGGGAGCAGTGCAAGGGGCTGCGCCGCTCGCAGTCACAGGTCTCAGCCGAACTGCCATGGTGCCCTCTCCTCCTCTCCACAGGAGCATTGCAAGGGGCTGGGCCACTCGCAGTCACAGGGCTCAGCAGATCTGCCATGGTGCCCTCTCCCCCTCTCTCCCGGAGCATGGCAAGGGGATACGCCGCTCACAGTCACAGGTCTCAGCGGATCTGCCATGGTGCCCTCTCCCCGGGAGCAGTGCAAGGGGCTCTGCCGCTCGCAGTCACAGGTCTCAGCGGATGTGCCATAGTGCCCTCTCCCACTTTCCTCGGGAGCAGTGCAAGGGCTGGGCCGCTAGCAGTCACAGGTCTCAGCGGAACTGCCATGCTGCCCTCTCCCCCTCTCCTCAGGAGCAGTGCAAGGGCTGGGCCGCTCTCAGTCACAGGTCTCAGCTGATCTATCATGGTGCCCTCTCTCCGGGAGCAGTGCAAGGGCTGGGCCACTCGCAGTCACAGGTCTCAGCGGATCTGCCATGGTGCCCTCTACTCGGCAGCAGTGCAAGGGCTGGGCCGCTAGCAGTCACAGGTCTCAGCGGATCTGCCATGCTGCCCTCTCCCCCTCTCCTCAGGAGAAGTGCAAGGGCTGGGCCGCTAGCAGTCACAGGTCTCAGCGGATCTGCCATGGTGCCCTCTCCCCCTCTCTCTGGCAGCAGTGCAGGATCTGGTCCGCTCACAGTGACAGGTCTCAGCAGATCTGCCATGCTGCCCTCTCCCTCTCTCCTCGGGAGCAGTGCCAGGACTGGGCCTGTTGGAACCGGGGTTACCGAGTCCGACACGGTAGCATGGCGTGAAGCGGGAAAGGCACGCGAAGGCAATGTGTAAGGCAGTTGTGCAGCACACTCTCACTTTGACTCACAAATGCGAACGCAATAACAGGACACCACACCAGGCTTTTGTATTTAAAATCAAGATCTTTTATAAATAAATTAAGTTGGCATCAGCTAAGGCAGGTTAATTCAGATCTACATTCAAATTCATTAAATTATTCAACTGGTGCACATTTTAAATAAAGCTGCATAGCTCATCAACATTGTAGGCCACTAAGAGGCCGCAGGAATTATCTCCTACACGTAGCACTTAATAATGATCTCAAGGTACGTTAATAAAACAGGGGCCTAGACATGTAGTTCACTTTAGCATATTCAATTTACTTAAAAGAAGGCTTTTCACTTTACATTGAAATAGGCCTGCATTAATCTAGGCGTGCCCACATTCAGTACAGTGGGCGTCGCAATTCCAGTACACCTGTAACATAAAACACTGCAACTCTTGGCGGTGTACACTTCAGCTTACTTCAATTAATCACTTTCCCCCTGTGGTAAAGACTTGGCAGTTATCAACATAGGCCTAGGTAGTAATTACAATAGGCATCTGCATTAAATTACTAAACACTGAGGGGAACCCCTCAACATGTCCCGTATTCTGGGGCTTTTGTGTCCCTCAGGGGTTAATTCTAGGCTAGGCCCACTCCTCTCTGGGGCCTCGCCTCATGGGGAAAGTTACACGGTTCATTTAGGGGTTAACGGTGGCCCCCGGCCCCCAGTGGCGTTTTTGTGGGCCCTAGGGGCCTCCTGGGCTCACCTTGTGCTCGGTCGTTGGTCGCGCTTCTTAGCGACTGGCTAACTCCAGGCCCGGCCTGTATTCTGGAGGGCGGGGCGCGGTCGGGGTACCTCGGCCTTCTGGCCGGAATGACGGGTCGTTGCGGGGGCCGGGATCACCTTCCTCCGGCCCCCGGGATCAAGTGGATGCAGCTGCGGCACGTTGCGGGGGCTGGGATCTCACTCCTCCAGCCCCCGGGATCAGGTAAGTGCTTGTGCGCAGGCTCGGGGTCTTGGGGTAGGAAGCGGGAGCCGGCAGTCCTCTCCGGCCGGCTCCCCGTCTCCCTCTACACTGCCGGCTCTTCCCGGGCTTCCGTCGGCGCTGGGGGCGTGACCGGGGCCGGCGCCCAATCGTTGCGCGGCTTTCCTGGGGTCACGCCCGGCGACCCCGGTTGCCTGGAGACGGCGTCGGCGGGGCCTGGAGGCCGCGTTGATCGTGCTGGCGATTTCTTGGGCCGCAACGGCGGCGGGGGCAATCTCTTCGGCCGCGACGGCGGCGGGGACAACTTCTTCGGCCGCGACGGCGGCGGGGACAACTTCTTCGGCCGCGCCGGCGGAAGGGGCACTTCTTCGGCCGCGACGGCGGCAGGGGCACTTCTTCGGCCGCGACGGCGGCAGGGGCAATAAGCAGAGGCTTCGGTGAGGGCGCGGACGGCGCACCTCACCACAGAAACTCGAGGGGCTTCCCTCACCTCAGCGCTCCCCTCGGTGAGGGCGCGACGGCGCACCTCACCTCACGGCACTTCTCCTCAGGCGGCGACGGCCGCAGCGGTGATCTCTACACAAGGTCAGTGACCTGGGGGTGCCAGAAAGCAGGACGCACCAGCAGCCTGTGGGCAGGGCTGACTGGGAAAGTACTTGGGGGCAGCCCAGTAGTAGGCAGGAATAGTGAGGGGGTGAAGGTCTAGCGCTACAGGGTACGGCGCTTTACCTGGTGATCCCCCAGTTGGGCAGTTTAGGCTTCAGGCCTGGCAGGACGGTCAGGCCTCCTCAAGTTAAGGTGTCTTGCGACTGCTCCAGCTTGGTTGCTTCTTTGGCGCTTCTGGTGATGAGTTTCTTGTCAGAAGTTCCTTAGTATAAGTTTCTTGTCAGAGTTTCTTGTCAGAAGTTTCTTGTCATGAGGGGGGGGAATGAGTTGGTGGTCTGGGAGTGCTTGATGTTCCTCCCCGCACGCTGAAGGTGGTTCCCTGGGTCCCCTCACACTGGGCAAGGTCAGTGGGTGGTGGGCGTTCCTCAGCTATCTTACTACAGCAGGGCCTCAGTCCTGTCAGCAGCAGTAGTGTAGGTCTCCCCCTAGGCCCTAAAGCCTATACTCCGGCGGAGGTTCTCCCAGGTTCAGTGGTGCCTCATCAACTGACTAGAAAGTTTTCCCTCCAAGCATTTTATACTCCTAGGTCAGGTGACTCTCCCAAAGGCGGCAAAACATAACTCCTCCCACAGCCCGGAAGGTTCTAGAACCTTCTACATGCCTGGCTATGTGGCCCAGAGGCGGGGATGGAATGGATACTGTATCCCTCTACCCCAGCCTGACCCTGGCTACTAGTGTGTATGCGTGTCAGGCCCCTCTGCAGTAGCAGGGGCCTGTGGCAGCCATCTTGAGTGAGAGAGAGCACCTGCACCTCAGCACTGGCTAGCAGTGGAAAGGTGCACAGAGACCTAGGTCCAGTAAAAATATGGTGGCAAAAAGGAGGCGAAAAAGGAAAAAAACAGGGAAAGACCACCCTAGGGCTGACAGGTCTAACACGCGTCCCCCCCAGCTTCCCAACCTCTAGGGAGTTCTCTTCGCTAAGGCGGAAAAACCGGGAGAGACCGTCAGCGTTGGCGTGGTCTACACCGGGTCGATGTTCCACCCGAAAGTCCATCCCCTGGAGGGAAATGGACCACCTCAACAATTTGGGGTTTTCGCCTCTCATCTGCATGAGCCAGCGAAGGGGTCTGTGGTCGCTCTGGATCAGGAAGTGACAACCAAAAAGGTATGGCCTCAACTTCTTTACAGCCCAAACCACAGCAAAGGCTTCTCGTTCGATGGTACTCCACCGCTGTTCCCGGGGGAGTAGTCTTCGGGAAATGAAGGCCACTGGCTGGTCTTGGCCATCGTCATTCAGCTGCGAGAGCACAGCTCCTATGCCATGCTCAGAAGCGTCTGTCTGTACAATAAATTCCCGTCCAAAGTCTGGAGTCCTGAGCACCGGTGTGGTGCACATTGCACGTTTGAGGGTCTCAAAGGCTTCCTGGCAGTCAGCCGTCCAGATGACTCTGCGTGGCTGCTTCTTTGAAGTCAATTCCGTCAATGGGCCCACGATGGTTCCATAACCCTTGACGAACCGGCGGTAATACCCCGTGAGGCCGAGAAAAGCCCGGACCTCTGTTTGAGTCTTGGGGGCTCCCAGGCCAAGATGGTCTCAATCTTGGCTTGGAGGGGTTGCACCTTACCTCCGCCCACCAGATGTCCCAGGTACACGACAGATCCCTGTCCAATCTGGCACTTGCTGGCCTTGATGGTTAAACCAGCCCGTTGCAAAGCCTGTAGCACCTCCTGGAGATGCTCCAGATGGTCCTCCCAGCTGCTACTGAAGACAGCTATGTCATCCAGGTAGGCAGCAGAGAAGGCCTCTAGGCCAGACAGCACCTGGTTCACCAACCGCTGGAAAGTGGCTGGAGCATTTTTCAACCCGAAGGGCATCACCCGAAATTGAAAGTGGCCCTCGGGGGTGGAGAACGCAGTCTTCTCCCTTGCTCCTTCCGCCATGGCTATCTGCCAATAGCCTGACGTCAAATCAATGGTACTCAAATACCGGGCTGCTCCCAGCCGGTCAATGAGCTCATCCGCCCGAGGGATCGGGTGAGCGTCGGTCTTAGTGACTGAGTTGAGTCCACGGTAATCCACACAGAACCGAAGTTCTGGTGTGGTGCCCGGTGGGGCCGCTTTCGGCACCAACACCACCGGACTAGCCCAAGGGCTACTGGAAGGCTCAATCACTCCCAGTTCTAGCATCTTGGTAACCTCACCCTGGATACTAGCCTTGACTTTATCGGACAGCCGGTAAGACTTGGTTTTTACTGGCGGACTGTCCCCTGTGTCCACATCATGGGTACACATGTGCGTGTTTCCAGGCGTGAGGGAGAACAACGAGGCGTACTGCCCCAAGACCTGGCGGCAGTCCCTCTGTTGCTCTGGGGTCAAGGATGGGGCGAGGACCACTCCCTCTACCGAACCATCCTTCTCATGGGCCGCCAGAAGGTCTGGAAGAGGCTCACTGTAGAGGGGACCATCCTCCCAGTAGACATGGTAATTACCAGTCTCTGTTCCAGCTGCTTGGGCTTCGGCCTGTTGCCGCATGCCTTCAAGCGTAGGGCACTCCTTCTGCGCCCGGCAAAATTCCTCCCGGGTAGGCCCTCCTTCCACCTGCCACTCTGCAGGGGTCGGCAGGTCCCCCCCGGGAACACCAACCACCTCAGCGGATTCCGGGGTCACCTCCGTGGGCTCCCCATCCATCTCACCGGGTGTCTCCTCCTGGACGTCTCCTCGTCCAGCAGTGGGCTGGGCCATTATTCCAGGCTCCAACCCCAGCTGAGTTCCTTGTCGGGCAGCCATGGACCGCGTGACAACGCAAGTCCATCCTGGTAATCCCAACATCTCAGCATGGGCATTGAACTCTACCTCCCTCCAGGCAGTATGTTCCAAGTCGTTGCCCAGCAGACAGTCAACTGGCATGGCAGGGCTCACTGCAACCTTCAACAGACCTGATACTCCTCCCCACTCAAAGGGAACTTGGGCCACGGGGTAATGACCCAGGCTATTATCAGCCATAACAACCGGGTGGAATTCCTCAGGAATCACCTGCTCTGGGGACACCAGCTGACGTCTCACCATCGTCATGCTGGCACCTGTGTCCCTCAGAGCCTCCACCTCCTCCCCGTTCACCAGGACCCTCTGCCGATACTTGGCAGTGTTCGCGGGTACCTGAACCCGTGGGATGATCTCTCTATCCCCCAGGGAAACTAAGGTCAAGCCTGTCCACTCACCTCCCCTACCTAGGGACAACTCCTCCCCAAGCGCTACACTGGCCACCCCGGGGCTCTTACCTCCTGTGGGGGCTGGGGTTCTCTTGCGACACTTGGGATCCCCCTTATAATGTCCAACCTCCCCGCACTCGTAGCACCGGACAGTTCTGGGCTGCTGACTCCTGTCAGGATAAGTGGGTTTCTGAGATCCAGATTGGGATGGGGAACCTACCCCTCTCCCAGGCGGTTTATTTTGGGGACCTTTAAAGAACTCCCTCTTGTTATCTCCCCCCTCTTTCTTCTGGGGGAGCCCCTGTCCACCTTTCGGGGGGTCCGCCCCGGCTCCCTTGTGGGACACCCGAGTGCTGACCCACGTGTCTGCCTCCTCCGCAAGCTCCCTAGGATTGGTCAGCTTGCGGTCCACCAAGTACTGGCGCAGCTCCGGAAAACATTTCTCTAGGAGGTGCTCTCTCAAGAACAGGTCGTACAGCCCTTTGTAATTGTCAACGTTGCTGCCACGCACCCAACCCTCCAATGCCTTCCGGGTATAGTCAAAAAAATCCACCCAGTTTTGTGTGTGAAGCTTGTGGCTGTTGCGGAACTTTTGGCGGTACTTCTCTGGGGTGAGGCCAAACTTCTTGAGCAGGGCCTCCTTCATGATAGGGTAGTTAGTCTGCTCCCCCTTATCCAAAGTTAAAAGTGTGTCCCTTACTAGTGGAGGTATGTACCTATAAAGACCTCCCCCCCAGTAGCTCTCAGGAACTCTATGGGCCACCAGAGCCACCTCGTAGGCCGCCAACCACTTGTCGATGTCATCACCTACACTAAAACTGGCCATCACCTCTCTGGGTAAATAGAATTTGGACTCCTGTGGAACCCCAGCAGGTACGCTGCCACCATTCATTTTGCCCTGCATCTCCATATGCAAGGTCCGGAGCTCTAGCTCCTTCAGGCTAAGCTCATGTACAAGCTTCCTTTCCTCCATGGCTTTTTCCATCCTAGCAAGTTCTAATGTCAATTGCCTCTGCTCCCTTCTGTCTTCCAATTCCTCTTGTGACAAACTTCCCCCTGACGCACTACTGCCTGCCCTGGAACGTCTTCCTGGCAACACATTCTCGCTAACATCAATGCTCAGTAGGTCCAGTTCTCCTGGGTTGTCTGTCTCCCCCTGCTCCTCATCCCCTCTTCCCTCCGGGTGGGCCATTACCCATGCCCTCAAAGCTTTCTGAAGCACCTCCTTCCTGGCGCCTCGCTTGACGGCCACCCCCTCTCTAGGCAGAACTCCTTGAGCTGTGTCACCGTATACCTTTCTAGGTTGGCTAACTCAAACTCCATCCTCCTAGGTGGGGTCCCAGACAATTCAAGGAAGGGGTTCTAAACTGTAGGTAACAGGTCCAACACAGGAATGTACACAGTCGGCAATTACCATAGAATTCCTAGCACTCTCATTAATATAGGTGTCTAATTGCGGCGCACATTGAGTCACTGTAGGGTGCTGCACAAGCACCAGTCCTTATCCAACCGCTGAACACCAAATGTTGGAACCGGGGTTACCGAGTCCGACACGGTAGCATGGCGTGAAGCGGGAAAGGCACGCGAAGGCAATGTGTAAGGCAGTTGTGCAGCACACTCTCACTTTGACTCACAAATGCGAACGCAATAACAGGACACCACACCAGGCTTTTGTATTTAAAATCAAGATCTTTTATAAATAAATTAAGTTGGCATCAGCTAAGGCAGGTTAATTCAGATCTACATTCAAATTCATTAAATTATTCAACTGGTGCACATTTTAAATAAAGCTGCATAGCTCATCAACATTGTAGGCCACTAAGAGGCCGCAGGAATTATCTCCTACACGTAGCACTTAATAATGATCTCAAGGTACGTTAATAAAACAGGGGCCTAGACATGCAGTTCACTTTAGCATATTCAATTTACTTAAAAGAAGGCTTTTCACTTTACATTGAAATAGGCCTGCATTAATCTAGGCGTGCCCACATTCAGTACAGTGGGCGTCGCAATTCCAGTACACCTGTAACATAAAACACTGCAACTCTTGGCGGTGTACACTTCAGCTTACTTCAATTAATCACTTTCCCCCTGTGGTAAAGACTTGACAGTTATCAACATAGGCCTAGGTAGTAATTACAATAGGCATCTGCATTAAATTACTAAACACTGTGGGGAACCCCTCAACATGTCCCGTATTCTGGGGCTTTTGTGTCCCTCAGGGGTTAATTCTAGGCTAGGCCCACTCCTCTCCGGGGCCTCGCCTCATGGGGAAAGTTACACGGTTCATTTAGGGGTTAACGGTGGCCCCCGGCCCCCAGTGGCGTTTTTGTGGGCCCTAGGGGCCTCCTGGGCTCACCTTGTGCTCGGTCGTTGGTCGCGCTTCTTAGCGACTGGCTAACTCCAGGCCCGGCCCGTATTCTGGAGGGCGGGGCCCGGTCGGGGTACCTCGGCCTTCTGGCCGGAATGACGGGTCGCTGCGGGGGCCGGGATCACCTTCCTCCGGCCCCCGGGATCAAGGGGATGCAGCTGCGGCACGTTGCGGGGGCTGGGATCTCACTCCTCCAGCCCCCGGGATCAGGTAAGTGCTTGTGCGCAGGCTCGGGGTCTTGGGGAAGGGAGCGGGAGCCGGCAGTCCTCTCCGGCCGGCTCCCCGTCTCCCTCTGCACTGCCGTCTCTTCCCGGGCTTCCGTCGGCGCTGGGGGCGTGACCGGGGCCGGCGCCCAATCGTTGCGCGGCCTTCCTGGGGTCACGCCCGGCCGGTTGCCTGGAAACGGCGTCGGCGGGGCCTGGAGGCCGCGTTGATCGCGCTGGCGATTTCTTGGGCCGCAACGGCGGCGGGGGCAATCTCTTCGGCCGCGACGGCGGCGGGGACAACTTCTTCGGCCGCGACGGCGGCGGGGACAACTTCTTCGGCCGCGCCGGCGGCAGGGGCACTTCTTCGGCCGCGACGGCGGCAGGGGCACTTCTTCGGCCGCGACGGCGGCAGGGGCACTTCTTCGGCTGCGACGGCGGCAGGGGCACTTCTTCGGCCGCGACGGCGGCAGGGGCAATAAGCAGAGGCTTCGGTGAGGGCGCGGACGGCGCACCTCACCACAGAAACTCGAGGGGCTTCCCTCACCTCAGCGCTCCCCTCGGTGAGGGCGCGACGGCGCACCTCACCTCACGGCACTTCTCCTCAGGCGGCGACGGCCGCAGCGGTGATCTCTACACAAGGTCAGTGACCTGGGGGTGCCAGAAAGCAGGACGCACCAGCAGCCTGTGGGCAGGGCTGACTGGGAAAGTACTTGGGGGCAGCCCAGTAGTAGGCAGGAATAGTGAGGGGGTGAAGGTCTAGCGCTACAGGGTACGGCGCTTTACCTGGTGATCCCCCAGTTGGGCAGTTTAGGCTTCAGGCCTGGCAGGACGGTCAGGCCTCCTCAAGTTAAGGTGTCTTGCGACTGATCCAGCTTGGTTGCTTCTTAGGCACTTCTGGTGATGAGTTTCTTGTCAGAAGTTCCTTAGTATAAGTTTCTTGTCAGAGTTTCTTGTCAGAAGTTTCTTGTCATGAGGGGGGAATGAGTTGGTGGTCTGGGAGTGCTTGATGTTCCTCCCCGCACGCTGAAGGTGGTTCCCTGGGTCCCCTCACACTGGGCAAGGTCAGTGGGTGGTGGGCGTTCCTCAGCTATCTTACTACAGCAGGGCCTCAGTCCTGTCAGCAGCAGTAGTGTAGGTCTCCCCCTAGGCCCTAAAGCCTATACTCCGGCGGAGGTTCTCCCAGGTTCAGTGGTGCCTCATCAACTGACTAGAAAGTTTTCCCTCCAAGCCTTTTATACTCCTAGGTCAGGTGACTCTTCCAAAGGCGGCAAAACATAACTCCTCCCACAGCCCGGAAGGTTCTAGAACCTTCTACATGCCTGGCTATGTGGCCCAGAGGCGGGGATGGAATGGATACTGTATCCCTCTACCCCAGCCTGACCCTGGCTACTAGTGTGTATGCGTGTCTGGCCCCTCAGCAGTAGCAGGGGCCTGTGGCAGCCATCTTGAGTGAGAGAGAGCACCTGCACCTCAGCACTGGCTAGCAGTGGCAAGGTGCCCAGAGACCTAGGTCCAGTAAAAATATGGTGGCAAAAAGGAGGCGAAAAAGGAAAAAAACAGGGGAAGACCACCCTAGGGCTGACAGGTCTAACAGGGCCGCTCGCAGTCACAGGTCTCAGCGGATATGTCATGGTGCCCTCTCTCCGGGAGCAGTGCAAGGGCTGGGCCACTGGCAGTCACAGGTCTCAGTGGATCTGCCATGGTGCCCTCTCCCCCTCTCTCTGGGAGCAGTGCAGGAGCTGGGCCGCTCAAAGTCACAGGTCTCAGCAGATCTGCCATGCTGCCCTCTCCCCCTCTCCTCGGGAGCAGTGCAAGGGCTGGGCTGCTCACAGTCACAGAGCTCAGCTGATCTGTCATGGTGCCCTCTCTCCGGGAGCAGTGCAATGGCGGGGCCACTGGCAGTCACAGGTCTCAGCGGATCTGCCATGGTGCCCTCTCCCCCTCTCCTCGGGAGCAGTGCGAGGGTTGGGCCGCTCTCAGTCACAGGTCTCAGCGGATCTGCCATGATGCCCTCTCCCCCTCTCCTCTGGAGCAGTGCAAGGGCTGGGCTGCTCACAGTCACAGATCTCAGCTGATCTGTCATGGTGCCCTCTCTCCGGGAGCAGTGCAATGGCGGGGCCACTGGCAGTCACAGGTCTCAGCGGATCTGCCATGGTGCCCTCTCCCCCTCTCCTCGGGAGCAGTGCGAGGGTTGGGCCGCTCTCAGTCACAGGTCTCAGCGGATCTGCCATGCTGCCCTCTCCCTCTCTCCTAGAGAGCAGTGCAAGGGGCTGCGCCGCTCACAGTCACAGGTCTCAGCGGATCTGCCATGGTGCCCTCTCCCCAGGAGCAGTGTATGGGCTGGGCCGCTCGCAGTCACAGGTCTCAGCGGATCTGCCATGGTGCCCTCTCCCCCTCTCTCTGGGACCATGGCAAGGGGATGCGCCGCTCACAGTCACAGGTCTCAGCGGATCTACCATGGTGCCCTCTCCCCCTCTCACCAGCAGCAGTGCAAGGGGCTCTGCCGCTCGCAGTCACAGGTCTCAGCGGATCTGCCATGGTGCCCTCTCCCACTCTCCTCGGCAGCAGAGCAAGGGCTGGGCCACTCGCAGTCACAGGTCTTAGCGGATCTGCCATGGTGCCCTCTCCCCCTCTCTCCCGGAACATGGCAAGGGGATACGCCGCTCACAGTCACAGGTCTCAGCGGATCTGCCATGGTGCCCTCTCCCCGGGAGCAGTGCAAGGGGCTCTGCTGCTCGCAGTCACAGGTCTCAGCGGATGTGCCATAGTGCCCTCTCCCACTTTCCTCGGGAGCAGTGCAAGGGCTGGGCCGCTAGCAGTCACAGGTCTCAGCGGAACTGCCATGCTGCCCTCTCCCCCTCTCCTCAGGAGCAGTGCAAGGGCTGGGCCGCTCTCAGTCACAGGTCTCAGCTGATCTATCATGGTGCCCTCTCTCCGGGAGCAGTGCAAGGGCTGGGCCACTCGCAGTCACAGGTCTCAGCGGATCTGCCATGGTGCCCTCTACTCGGCAGCAGTGCAAGGGCTGGGCCGCTAGCAGTCACAGGTCTCCGCGGATCTGCCATGCTGCCCTCTCCCCCTCTCCTCAGGAGAAGTGCAAGGGCTGGGCCGCTAGCAGTCACAGGTCTCAGCGGATCTGCCATGGTGCCCTCTCCCCCTCTCTCTGGCAGCAGTGCAGGAGCTCGTCCGCTCACAATGACAGGTCTCAGCAGATCTGCCATGCTGCCTCTCCCTCTCTCCTCGGGAGCAGTGCCAGGACTGGGCCGCTCGCAGTCACAGGTCTCAGCGGATATGTCATGGTGACCTCTCTCCGGGAGCAGTGCAAGGGCTGGGCCACTGGCAGTCACAGGTCTCAGTGGATCTGCCATGGTGCCCTCTCCCCCTCTCTCTGGGAGCAGTGCAGGAGCAGGGCCGCTCAAAGTCACAGGTCTCAGCAGATCTGCCATGCTGCCCTCTCCCTCTCTCCTAGAGAGCAGTGCCAGGACTGGGCCGCTCGCAGTCACAGGTCTCAGTGGATATGCCATGCTGCCCTCTCCCCCTCTCCTCGGGAGCAGTGCAAGGGCTGGGCTGCTCACAGTCACAGATCTCAGCTGATCTGTCATGGTGCCCTCTCTCCGGGAGCAGTGCAATGGCGGGGTCACTGGCAGTCACAGGTCTCAGCGGATCTGCCATGGTGCCCTCTCCCCCTTTCCTCGGGAGCAGTGCAAGGGTTGGGCCGCTCTCAGTCACAGGTCTCAGCGGATCTGCCATGATGCCCTCTCCCCTTTCTCCGGCAGCAGTGCAAGGGCTGCGCCGCTCACAGTCACAGGTCTCAGCGGATCTGCCATGGTGCCCTCTCCCCAGGAGCAGTGCATGGGCTGGGCCGCTCACAGTCACAGGTCTCAGCGGATCTACCATGGTGCCCTCTCCCCCTCTCTCTGGGACCATGGCAAGGGGATGCGCCGCTCACAGTCACAGGTCTCAGCGGATCTACCATGGTGCCCTCTCCCCCTCTCACCAGCAGCAGTGCAAGGGGCTCTGCCGCTCGCAGTCACAGGTCTCAGCGGATCTGCCATGGTGCCCTCTCCCACTCTCCTCGGGAGCGGTGCAAGGGCTGGGCCACTCGCAGTCACAGGTCTTAGCGGATCTGCCATGGTGCCCTCTCCCCCTCTCCTCGGGAGCAGTGCAAGGGCTGGGCTGCTAGCAGTCACAGGTCTCAGCGGATCTGCCATGGTGCCCTCTCCCCTCTCTCCGGGAGCAGTGCAAGGGCTGGCCCGCTCGCCGTCACAGGTCTCAGCGGATCTGCCATGGTGCCCTCTCCCCCTCTCCTCGGGAGCAGTGCAAGGGCTGGGCCGCTCGCAGTCACAGGTCTCAGCGGAGCTGCCATGCTGCCCTCTACCCCTCTCCTCGGGAGCAGTGCCAGGTCTGGGCCGCTCACAGTCACAGGTCTCAGCAGATCTGCTGTGCTGCCCTCTCCCCCTCTCCTCGGGAGCAGTGCATGGGGCTGGGCCGCTCGCAGTCACAGGTCTCAGCGTATCTGCCATGGTGACCTCTCCCCCTCTCCTCACGATAAGTGCAAGGCCTGGGCCGCGCACAGTCACAGGTCTCAGTGAATATGCCATGTGCCCTCTCCCCAGGAGCAGTGCAAGGGGCTGGGCCACTCGCAGTCACAGGTCTCAGGGGATTGGCCATGGTGCCCTCTCCCCCTCTCCCCAGGAGCAGTGCAAGGGGCTGGGCCACTCGCAGTCACAGGTCTCAGGGGATTGGCCATGGTGCCCTCTCTCCAGGAGCAATGCAAGGGACTGGGCTGCTCGCAGTCACAGGTCTCAGAGGATCTGCCATGGTGCCCTCTCCCCCTCTCCTCAGGAGCAGTGCAAGGGGCAGGGCCGCTCGCAGTCAGAGGTCTCAGCGGATCTGCCATGGTGCCCTCTCCCCCTCTCTCCGGGAGCAGTGCAAGGGGCTCTGCCATCTCAGTCACAGGTCTCAGCGGATCTGCCATGGCACGCTCTCCCCCTGTCCCGGGAGCAGTGCAAGGGGCTGGGCCACTAGCAGTCACAGGTCTCAGCGGATCTGCCATGGTGCCCTCTCCCCCTCTCCTCGGGAGCAGGGCAAGGGGCTGGGCCGCTCGCAGTCACAGTCTCTGCGGATCTGCCATGGTGCCCTCTCCCCCTCTCCTCGGGAGAAGTGCAAGGGGCTGGGCTGTTCGCAGTCACAGATCTCAGCGGATCTGCCTTGGTACCCTCTCCTCGGGAGCAGTGCAAGGGGCTGGGCAGCTCGCAGTCACAGGTCTCAGCGGATCTGCCATGGTGCCCTCTCCCCTTCTCTTGGGAGCAGTGCAAGGGCTGGGCCACTCACAGTCACAGGTCTCCGCGGATCTGCCATGGTGCCCTCTCCCCTTCTCCTTGGGAGCAGTGCAAGGGCTAGCCCGCTCGAAGTCACAGGTCTCAGCGGATCTGCCATGGTGCCCTCTCCCCGGGAGCAGGGCAAGGGGCTGCGCCGCTCGCAGTCACAGGTCTCAGCGGATCTGCATGGTGCCCTCTCCCCGGGAGCAGTGCAAGGGGCTCTGCCGCTCGGAGTCACAGGTCTCAGCGGATCTGCCATGGTGCTCTCTCCCCCTCTGTAGGAAGGTGGAATCTGACTACATGGTTGCCCCCACTTTTTTTCTGGTGTTTTGATGGTTTTTGACTTAGTTTGGCTGGGAACCTGCTATTCAGGTCCCCAGCCTACCTGCTTTCTCTTATAAATTGATTCCATGTACTTTAGGTACACCACAGATTGGATTCTGGAGTGCCCTTATAAGTCCCTAGTATATGGTATACTATGTATCCAGGGCATAGATACCCCAGAGGCCTACCAGGGGCTGAAGCATGTATTGTGCCACCCCTGGAAAGCCATCCAAAATGACACCACAGGACTGCTACTGCAGCCTGAGTGAGGTGGTGCATGCACCCCTTACAGAGATATAGGTTCACTATATCTCACCTATCACTGCACATAGAAACCTATCAGTCACCCCTATGGCAGGCCTTATCAATCCTGAAGGCAGGGTGCTTGGTTATATGTGAGAGGGTGCCCATGCATGAGCAGAGCACCCCTGCAGCCTTTGGAATATATCCTCCGGGGTTGTCAGTGGCGCAGCCTGACCATATACTCTTAGGTGCATTATAACCAAACGGTAAATGCTAACTTTGGACTGGCTGCACGGAAACATGTCATGTTTGGTGTCAAACACCTTGGAATCATACCCCCACACCAGTAACTGGTGTGGGAGTATGATCCCACCCTTCTAGAGGGAGAGACATGACAGCACTGGTGTTGGACTTGGCCCTTTTTGGCAGGTTCACCCCTAAACTTTTTGCCTGGCTCTTAGCCTTTTCCCTGTGTAGTGTTGGTGGTTTTTGGCCTCTGCGCACTTTAGCACTGTGTCCCAGTGTAAAGTGCGTGCGCACTCTGAGTGCGTGTGGTGAGATTGTCCTGTCCTCCCATAGGAATGCATGGGGGAGATGTGTGTCCATGGTAATTCCTGGTGTGAGAGGAGTGCAGGGGCGAGTTTAGTATGTGCGAACTCGTGAGAATAAATGCTGCGCAATGGTGTGCGTAGATTTATTGTGACTAGTGGAGAAGTGCCACTTTTAGAAGTTGGCATTTCTGTGTGCTGTGTGTCTGCCTGCCTGATGTGGAGTGCATGTCTGGCTTGTGATTGACAGGGGCTGGGTGGTGTGCTTGGCTCCAGGAGCCAAGATGAGTCTGCCCAGTGGTGAATAGGGAGATCTGCATGTAGATGGGAGGGAGGAGTTGCACCTGGGACCTGAATAGGGCTGTGCCTTCCCTCCACAATGCTGGCTCCGCCCCCTGTGGTGCGTCTGAGCACCTAGCCCCCACCTGACAAAGAGGAGAGGAGCTGAGCACAACAAAGTGCTCCAAAGCTCCCCCAAACCAGTTGCATCTGGTTTTCCCCCATCCCTGTGCTGTGTGACAAAGGGGGATATGCATATAAATATAGGGGCTGTGACCCCATGAAAATGTTCTGCTGTGCTGTTCTCTTGACTTGAGGGGGACCTGCTGCTGCCGGGCTCCAGGTGGAACCGCCACTAGGGACTGCCTCCCTGCTGGAGGGCCCTGTGAGCTGGCCTGCCTGGGCCCAGCCTTTGCCCCCCTTCATCCTAAAGGGCTCTCCTGGATTTTTGCCTCTTGCGCCCTGTGAGCGCTGTATTTTTATTCCTTGAGAGCGCTTTGCTCTGGGCAGCAGAGAAGGAGCGTGTGTGCTCTGCTGCACGGAGCTGCCCTTCGACTAGAGGGAATCCCGGCATGGGGATTCCCCCACAGGACAGTGAAACCGAGCGGGAGCCCACCCCGCGTCCTTTTTATTTAATTGAGCGGGTGCCCACCCTGCTTGATTGCCGTTTTAGCGGGTGCCCACCCCGCTTCATACTTTTAATCGGCGAGCGGGTGCCCACCCCGCCTTGCCGCGAAGAGGAAATCACCGCCGCGATCCGCGGCCCGACGCGGAAGTCAGGCGGCCCTGCCTGGTTGTGGGCGGGGCCGCAGAACGGAAGTCCGGAGCCTCGCAGGCTCCGCTGAGAAGTCCCGGGTCCCAGGAGGGGGCCCGGGTAAAGTGCGGCGAGGTCCGGTGCGGCGAAGGAAACCAGGCGGGAGCCCACCCGCACTGGCGAGAAGAAGAAGCGCCTCGCTGGCTCCGCGTTGAAGTCCCGGGAAGGTGGACTGGGCGGAGACAGACGACACCTCCCCAGCGAGGGAGGAGAGTCCGGAGGAGCCAAGAGAGAGGCGAGCTTCCCCAGAGAGTCCGGTGAGTGGGGGGGCTCGGTGTTGCACCTGGCCGGTGCCTGTTTTCCCGAGCAGACCCGCAGGAGAGCGGGCCGCTCCAACGTTGGGGGACAATTATTGTTAGGAGCCCCGGAGTGGGGCCCCAGAGGCACCGCAGGTGCCAGTGCCTACCAGTGATTTTCTCAGTTGCGTAGCGGGCAACTGCAACGACTTGGGCAAGTTGTATCTGAGTCCCAGAAGAGGGGCTCAGGAGGCACAGTGGTGCCAGTTCTGGTTTATTTACCTCAGTTGCGCCGCCGTAGCGGGCAACTGCAACGTTGGCCATAATTTATTCTTAGGGCCCCAGTGGGGGTCCAGAGGGCACAGAGGTGCCAGTGCCCCTTTTCAATTTGTGCCCACAGCGATCTTCACAGCTGCATGGCAATTAGCGGCAGCTGCAACGTTTAAGCCAGTTCATTGAGGAGTCCCAGTGGGGACCCAGGAGGCACAGTGGTGCCAGCGCAATTGCGCACTTTGGGGATTCTGCTGCATTGGCAGCCAGCCCGGACATTCTGGACCTTGGGCATTTGAGCCCCTGTGAAGAGGCCAGTTGGCCTGTGTCCAGCGTCAGTGCGTTGTGCCCCCAATTGGGGCACACTGTTTTTATGCCAATTATTTTCCTAAGGTGTTTATGCTTATGATGCCTACTGTAATGCCTTTGCGTAATGTGTTTATGCTAATGAGGTTTGGGGCCTAATGCCTTTTATGCCTAGTGTGATAATGCTGAGGTCATTATTGTGCCAGTAGTTACTGGTTGTGTTTTATATTTGTATTTACTTACCTGTTCTGATGGGTCTGACCAGGGCCCGATTGGCCTGGTCCTGTATATAATTCCCCTGTGAATATTGCCTAGTGCCAGTTGGCACAGTGTATATTATGTGATTATGTTTCTAATGTATTTATGACAATACAAAGGCTATTTTTTATATACCCTTGTGTGGAGTTCCTTTTGTGGTGTGCCTAGTGTGTTGCTGCTGTGTGAGTGTGTTGCGCAAACGCTTTACACATTGCCTCCGGCATAGGCCTGACTGCTCGTGCCAAGCTACCAAGGGGGTGAGCAGGGGTTATCTTGGGTGTGTAACTCTGTTGGAACCGGGGTTACCGAGTCCGACACGGTAGCATGGCGTGAAGCGGGAAAGGCACGCGAAGGCAATGTGTAAGGCAGTTGTGCAGCACACTCTCACTTTGACTCACAAATGCGAACGCAATAACAGGACACCACACCAGGCTTTTGTATTTAAAATCAAGATCTTTTATAAATAAATTAAGTTGGCATCAGCTAAGGCAGGTTAATTCAGATCTACATTCAAATTCATTAAATTATTCAACTGGTGCACATTTTAAATAAAGCTGCATAGCTCATCAACATTGTAGGCCACTAAGAGGCCGCAGGAATTATCTCCTACACGTAGCACTTAATAATGATCTCAAGGTACGTTAATAAAACAGGGGCCTAGACATGCAGTTCACTTTAGCATATTCAATTTACTTAAAAGAAGGCTTTTCACTTTACATTGAAATAGGCCTGCATTAATCTAGGCGTGCCCACATTCAGTACAGTGGGCGTCGCAATTCCAGTACACCTGTAACATAAAACACTGCAACTCTTGGCGGTGTACACTTCAGCTTACTTCAAGTAATCACTTTCCCCCTGTGGTAAAGACTTGGCAGTTATCAACATAGGCCTAGGTAGTAATTACAATAGGCATCTGCATTAAATTACTAAACACTGTGGGGAACCCCTCAACATGTCCTGTATTCTGGGGCTTTTGTGTCCCTCAGGGGTTAATTCTAGGCTAGGCCCACTCCTCTCCGGGGCCTCGCCTCATGGGGAAAGTTACACGGTTCATTTAGGGGTTAACGGTGGCCCCCGGCCCCAGTGGCGTTTTTGTGGGCCCTAGGGGCCTCCTGGGCTCACCTTGTGCTCGGTCGTTGGTCGCGCTTCTTAGCGACTGGCTAACTCCAGGCCCGGCCCGTATTCTGGAGGGCGGGGCCCGGTCGGGGTACCTCGGCCTTCTGGCCGGAATGACGGGTCGTTGCGGGGCCGGGATCACCTTCCTCCGGCCCCCGGGATCAAGAGGATGCAGCTGCGGCACGTTGCGGGGGCTGGGATCTCACTCCTCCAGCCCCCGGGATCAGGTAAGTGCTTGTGCGCAGGCTCGGGGTCTTGGGGCAGGGAGCGGGAGCCGGCAGACCTCTCCGGCCGGCTCCCCGTCTCCCTCTGCACTGCCGGCTCTTCCCGGGCTTCCGTCGGCGCTGGGGGCGTGACCGGGGCCGGCGCCCAATCGTTGCGCGGCCTTCCTGGGGTCACGCCCGGCGACCCCGGTTGCCTGGAGACGGCATCGGCGGGGCCTGGAGGCCGCGTTGATCGCTCTGGCGATTTCTTGGGCCGCAACGGCGGCGGGGGCAATCTCTTCGGCCGCGACGGCGGCGGGGACAACTTCTTCGGCCGCGCCGGCGGCAGGGGCACTTCTTCGGCCGCGACGGCGGCAGGGGCACTTCTTCGGCCGTGACGGCGGCAGGGGCAATAAGCAGAGGCTTCGGTGAGGGCGCGGACGGCGCACCTCACCACAGAAACTCGAGGGGCTTCCCTCACCTCAGCGCTCCCCTCGGTGAGGGCGCGACGGCGCACCTCACCTCACGGCCCACTTCTCCTCAGGCGGCGACGGCCGCGGCGGTGATCTCTACACAAGGTCAGTGACCTGGGGGTGCCAGAAAGCAGGACGCACCAGCAGCCTGTGGGCAGGGCTGACTGGGAAAGTACTTGGGGGCAGCCCAGTAGTAGGCAGGAATAGTGAGGGGGTGAAGGTCTAGCGCTACAGGGTACGGCGCTTTACCTGGTGATCCCCCAGTTGGGCAGTTTAGGCTTCAGGCCTGGCAGGACGGTCAGGCCTCCTCAAGTTAAGGTGTCTTGCGACTGTTCCTGCTTGGTTGCTTCTTAGGCGCTTCTGGTGATGAGTTTCTTGTCAGAAGTTCCTTAGTATAAGTTTCTTGTCAGAGTTTCTTGTCAGAAGTTTCTTGTCATGAGGGGGAGGGAATGAGTTGGTGGTCTGGGAGTGCTTGATGTTCCTCCCCGCACGCTGAAGGTGGTTCCCTGGGTCCCCTCACACTGGGCAAGGTCAGTGGGTGGTGGGCGTTCCTCAGCTATCTTACTACAGCAGGGCCTCAGTCCTGTCAGCAGCAGTAGTGTAGGTCTCCCCCTAGGCCCTAAAGCCTATACTCCGGCGGAGGTTCTCCCAGGTTCAGTGGTGCCTCATCAACTGACTAGAAAGTTTTCCCTCCAAGCCTTTTATACTCCTAGGTCAGGTGACTCTCCCAAAGGCGGCAAAACATAACTCCTCCCACAGCCCGGAAGGTTCTAGAACCTTCTACATGCCTGGCTATGTGGCCCAGAAGCGGGGATGGAATGGATACTGTATCCCTATGTCCCAGCCTGACCCTGGCTACTAGTGTGTATGCGTGTAAGGCCCCTCTGCAGTAGCAGGGGCCTGTGGCAGCCATCTTGAGTGAGAGAGAGCACCTGCACCTCAGCACTGGCTAGCAGTGGCAAGGTGCCCAGCGACCTAGGTCCAGTAAAAATATGGTGGCAAAAAGGAGGCGAAAAAGGAAAAAAAACAGGGAAGGACCACCCTAGGGCTGACAGGTCTAACAAACTTCCTTGCCCTGACTAGAGTGGTGGTTTCTGCCTGGCTTTGGCGCAAGCCTTAGCCAACCAGAAATCCCATTTCTAACAACTGGTATACCCGGTAGAAACTTTACAGAGCCTGGCATCACAAAATGGATGCTGCAGCCACAGACACGAGTCTGGCCTCCTGCTGCTGACCGAAACTCCGGCAGGGGAGGCCTGGACAATAGGTTTCCTGTCACAGGGAGGTGTGACCACCTCCCAGACAGGCCTTAGTGGATTGGGGCTGGGTGGGTGCACTCTCTGAGTGCTTTGAAGTCCTGCACTAGGGGCACATTTGGTGTCCTCGTGCATACCCCAGTTCAAACCGGTTGCAGGGGCTACCAGCCCCTGCTCTGGCGCGAAACTGGACAAAGGAAATGGGTGTAGCCACCCCTCTTTCCAAACACTCCCATAGGTGGGTCCCCAGAGTTAGTCCAACCCCTTTCTTTAGTATAAGTAAGGGAACCCTGGCAACAGGACTTTAGATATCCCTGGACGAAACTCTGCAACTGAATCCTGGAACTTTGACGCTCAACTCAAGACTAGAGGACTGAAAAAATCTCCCTTGGGGTCAAGGAGTGACTCCCCTGCTTGGCAGGCACCAATGAAGCATTTGCCGGTCTGCATCTCCGAAGCTCCCGCCGGACTCCGAAGTATTTGCGGCCCAGGAAGAGGATTTCCAGACATCTCAGAGGCCGACCCGAGTCCCCAGCAAAGCTGAGATCCGCAGCCCTCGTGAGTAGTGTGGAACCGGAACTCCTGGTCACTGTGCACATTTGCTAGTGCATTGACTTTTCGACAACTTTTGAAGTCCTGCTTTGGATTACTCGTAGCCCAGGCCCCGAGCACCATTTGCACTGAAGATTGTGAGCCTACACTCCACGAGTGTTCTGTGGGCCCGCTTCTTGCATTTCCGCTCAAGGCACCTTCGCAATCCCTGGTCCGTCGACTGGTGGGTCCCTGTGAAGGCAACTCTGATTTTCTTTGGGCGTTTCTGGTTGCTCCAGATGTGCCCTAACTCCCCACCCAGTGGTGAGTCCCTCAGACCTTGCTGGTCTGCTCCAAAGCATCTTTCTCCTTTCTGCATGGGTTGCTGTTGCCAATGCTTGTTGTGTTCAATCTGGACACCAATGCTGCAGCACTTGACATCCTTTGTGGGACAGCTCGAATCCAGCTTCTGGTTGTCGTCGACGCCTCCTGGTCCTCGTGGCTGAAGAGTCAAGCTTCACCTCTTTCACCTGAAGCACCCGACATCGGTGGGCATTCGACTATCGTGCCCCTGGTCTCTGGCAAGTGACTCAGACTCTGTCCCCTCTGCTTTCAGGTTCTTCTCATCTCCGATCCAGGCTTGGATCTCTTCGGACACTTCGCATCTTCCCGGCAGCAGCACTTATCTGCAGACTGCCATTGAAAACGACGACGCAACCCGACACCATTTGAAACCTATGCACCCGGCTTCCCTGGGTGAGGTAACTCGAGTACTCCAGTGCTCCCGTGGGTGTTGACCCTAGAACTGTCTAAGTCCAAGAGGGTTTGGTCCTAGTCCATTCCTAAGTGTCCTTAAACTTTATAACGATAACCGCGACTTTCCCATAGACTTTAACGGAGCTCGCGGCTGTGTTCACACACTGCACACAGCCCCCGTGGGTCCCCTGTGTCACTACCTTGGGTGGTTCCTTGGGGTCCCAGCGATTCTACAGGCTCTAGGCCTTGTGCCTACTTAAGTCGTGGTTCTTATACCACTTTCTTAATATATGGTTTGGTACGCCCCTAGGGCTAATCGTATATTGTGCTATTTTACTGTGCTATTTGACTTGTAACTTGTGTACTTTCACCTCTAGCCTCATAAAGAGACTATTGGGTTGTGTTTAGTAATAAATACATATATTTTATATATATACCTGGTATGGTTCTCCCTTCATTTGGTCATTCATGAGATTATAACTGGTAAAACAATAGCTTAACACTCCTTCAAGACTTAGCCTGAAGGCTGCTCTCCATAGCTACCACTAGGATAGCTTTCAATAAAGGTTGTCTTTAAACCTATCATCAATAAAGGTCGATTGGACTGGTGCAAGGTGCCCACTATAACTAGTGGACAGCATATACCAGTCCAACTTCTCACATTGGTGGCAGCGATGGGATTAAAGCTTGCCTTGTTTTACCAGATAATCTCAAGTGTGTGACTAACTGAAAACCACTAAAGGTACATGAGGTACATATAAATTCAAGCTTAGAAATACAGTAAGTTCTACTGAACTTAGAGTTTTGTGTCAAGGGCTTAGCACACCCTTTCTACAACTCAAGAGAGTTTAGTAGGCCACACTAGAGTAGGTAGTGCATGCACCACACCTCACTAGTGATGGCTTCAAATCCAGGAACCAGTGGGTCCCTGCCAGAAGCCAGTGGGCTTCTACCCTCCAAGTATGACAACCTCCCATTCTTGGAATTGAGAGAATTGTGCAAGACTAGGAAGCTGAAGACAGGCAAAAGTGCCAACACCCAACGTCTCATGGAAATGCTTCTGCTGGATAATCTCAGAAGACCCCTAGGGTCTGAAGGGGTAGGCAGACAGGGTGGGGCAGAAGATGAGGAAGGGACCAGGGGTGAAAATACCCAGGACCTGACCTTTGAAACTGGCCAGGAAGATGACAATGATCTTTCCCTGGACAATCCAGCTCCTCCTGCAGATGAGGAGGAGGATCAGAATGACCTCCCCTTTGTCCCACCAGGAAGAGTTGTGAGTGTGCCTAGAAGGTCCAGAGCTCCTTCTCAGGAGTCTAACCATTCTGACACCTCAATAGGGACCTCTGTTTCCTCTCATAGGAGGGAATCCTCTCATGAAAGGAAAAAGAGACTGCTCCAGTATGAAGAAGCTCAGCTTAGGATCAGAAGAGAGCAGCTGGCTATAGACAAGGAGTCCCTAGAGCTTCATAGACAAAGAAGAAAGTTGGGACTAGAGTCCCATGGTGGCAGCAACTTCCCTAGTGGTAGGGAAAGGTCTTATGACCATAGAAACCTAAGCAAGATTGTCCCTCCCTACCAGAGTGGGGATGACATCCACAAATGGATTACTGCACTGGAAAGGGCCTGTAAAGTTTAGAGGGTCCCCCAGGAGCAGTGGGCAGCAATCTTGTGGCTCTCCTTTGCAGACAAAGGTAGAGACAAGCTCCTCACTGTAAGAGAAGAGGATGCTGACAATTACAAAGTCTTGAAGAGTGCTCTGATTGATGGGTTTGGCCTAACCACTGAACAGTATAGGTTGAAGTTCAGAGATACCCAAAAGGCTCAGACTCAAGACTGGGTTGACTTTGTAGATTGTGCTACTAAGGCTCTGGAAGGTTGGATACATGGCAACAAGGTGCATGACTTTTTAGGATTGTACAATTTGATTATGAGGGAGCAGATCCTTAATAATTGTCAATACCAGCTTTTGCACCAGTATCTGGTGGACTCTGATCTGACCTCTCCCCAAGAATTGGGAAAGAAGGCAGACAAATGGGTCAGAACCAGAGTAAAAACTAAAAATCAGGGTGGTGACCAGAAGAAAGATTCTACCAAGTCCCAAGAGAAAGGTGGGGATAAACCTAAGGATAAATCCACTACAGGGCCCCAAACGTCCGCTTCTGGGGGTGGGCCCCAAACTCCTTCCTCTCCTGAAAAGAAACCATATTGCCATGTTTGTAAAAAGCCTGGCCACTGGAAAACTGATCCCAGTTGCCCCAGGATTGGCAATAAAGAAAATGTTCCTCCAACAAATACTACCACCCCTCCTGGTACTACCAGTAGTAATCCTCCAGTTGAGAGTAGTGCACCCAAAAGGTTAGGTGCTTTTGCAAGGGGAACAGAGGTGGGCCCTAGTTTAGACAGGACCCCCTCAACAGACTCCTCTGACTCTGATGGTGGTATAGGATTTGCCACCTTTACCATGGGTCCCACAGCATTGGGCAGGTACAGATTGGAGCCAATAATTAATGGTCAGAAGGCTGTGGCATTCAGGGACACAGGGGCTGGTGTCACCATGGTGGCAGGGAAACTAGTCCCCCCTCACCAGCTTTTACCTGAGTTTAAATACCAGGTGACCAACATTGATGGTGTCAGAACAGATCACCATGGCCATAGTCAATCTCAGCTGGGAAGGGGTCACAGGCCCAAAAAGAGTGGCAGTGTCCCCAACCTTGCCTGTAGATTGCCTGATGGGCAATGATCTAGAAATTTCAGCCTGGGCTGAAGTTGAACACCAAGCCCATCTGAGAATGCTGGGCATCCCTGAGAAAGTTAGGGGGCTGTGATGGCCACAGCCCCACCCCAGGAACATTTTGGAGTAATGGAGCCTGAAAGAATGGCCCACTCTCCTCCACAAGAGAGCACAAGGGTTGAGGAAAAGTCTTCTTCCCCCAGACTATAGGTAAGGGTCAGCCTCCTCAGGGAACTGATCCTACCCCTAGTGAAGGAACTGCCCCAGAGGTAGTCAGGCTTGGCCTGGCAACCCCTCTGATGGCAGGGGACCCTTCCAAGGTGGTACCCAGTCTGGAGCAGGTAACCTGCCCCTCTCTACCCTGCCTCAGTCAGCCCAGGGCTGCAGAGGTCAGGGAGGTCAGTGGACCCCACAGGGCCCCCTGTCCAGAGGAACCCCCATCAGCAGATTAGGGGCACCCAGTCTAGTAGCCCTAGCCAGGTGAGAATTCCTCAACACACTGAGGGATCCCCCATACCTTTGTGTAGGGACCTCCCCCAGAAGGACTCTGTTAGGCAAGGGCAAACCTGGGGCCAAAAGGTTCCACACCTGCCATGTCCCTCCAGTGTTCCATCCAAGGGGACCCAACCCCCAGCGGTAGGCAGCCAAAGGTTGACCCTTAGAGCAAAGTGCAACTCAGTCATGGAAAGACAGGCATACATGGTGACCAGTGATCTGAGGAAGCTGAGACCAACTTTCCTAGGGTCTCACTTCCCTACTCAGACACCTCATCAGCCTTTTACTTTACCAAAGCACACCACAGGTAGTAATTCCCCATGAATTACTCACCATGAATTACCACCACAGGTAGTAATTCCCCATGGTGGAGACCCTCTCATACCCTTAGGGTGAGGGATAGCTTAGTGGACCATAAGATAGGGGGTAACCATGCTAGTGCAGGTACTTCCTTATATGGCCACTTAGTCAATAAAGGCTCAACTGGCCAAGGTTAGCCTTATCTCCTTTCGTTTGGGGGGGGGTGTTATGTAGGAAGGTGGAATCTGACTACATGGTTGCCCCCACTTTTTTCCTGGTGTTTTGATGGTTTTTGACTTAGTTTGGCTGGGAACCTGCTATTCAGGTCCCCAGCCTATCTGCTTTCTCTTATAAATTGATTCCATGTTCTTTAGGTACACCACAGATTGGATTCTGGAGTGCCCTTATAAGTCCCTAGTATATGATATACTATGTACCCAGAGCATAGGTACCCCAGAGGCCTACCAGGGGCTGAAGCATGTATTGTGCCACACCTGGAAAGCCATCCAAAATGACACCACAGGACTGCTACTGCAGCCTGAGTGAGGTGGTGCATGCACCCCTTACAGAGATATAGGTTCACTATATCTCACCTATCACTGCACATAGAAACCTATCAGTCACCCCTATGGCAGGCCTTATCAATCCTGAAGGCAGGGTGCTTGGTTATATGTGAGAGGGTGCCCATGCATGAGCAGAGCACCCCTGCAGGCTTTGGAATATATCCTCCGGGGTTGTCAGTGGTGCAGCCTGACCATATACTCTTAGGTGCATTATAACCAAACGGTAAATGCTAACTTTGGACTGGCTGCACGGAAACATGTCGTGTTTGGTGTCAAACACCTTGGAATCATACCCCCACACCAGTAACTGGTGTGGGAGTATGATCCCACCCTTCTAGAGGGAGAGACATGACAGCACTGGTATACCCGGTAGAAACTTTACAGAGCCTGGCATCACAAAATGGATGCTACAGCCACAGACACGAGTCTGGCCTCCTGCTGCTGACCGAAACTCCGGCAGGGGAGGCCTGGACAATAGGTTTCCTGTCACAGGGAGGTGTGACCACCTCCCAGACAGGCCTTAGTGGATTGAGGCTGGCTGGGTGCGCTCTCTGAGTGCTTTGAAGTCCTGCACTGGGGGCACATTTGGTGTCCTCGTGCATACCCCAGTTCAAACCGGTTGCAGGGGCTACCAGCCCCTGCTCTGGCGCGAAACTGGACAAAGGAAATGGGTGTAGCCACCCCTCTTTCCAAACCCTCCCATAGGTGGGTCCCCAGAGTTAGTCCAACCCCTTTCTTTAGTATAAGTAAGGGAACCCTGGCAACAGCACTTTAGATATCCCTGGACGAAACTCTGCAACTGAATCCTGGAACTTCGACGCTCTACTCAAGACTAGAGGACTGAAGAAATCTCCCTTGGGGTCAAGGAGTGACTCCCCTGCTTGGCAGGCACCAACGAAGCATTTGCCGGTCTGCATCTCCGAAGCTCCCGCCGGACTCCGAAGTATTTGCAGCCCAAAAAGAGGATTTCCAAGCATCTCAAGGGCCGACACGAGCCCCAGCAAAGCTGAGACCCGCAGCCCTCGTGAGTAGCGTAGAACCGGAACTCCTGGTCACCGTGCACATTTGCTAGTGAATTGACTTTTCGATGACTTTTGAAGTCCTGCTTTGGAATACTCGTAGCCCATGCCCCGAGCACCATTTGCACTGAAGATTGTGAGCCTACACTCCACGAGTGTTCTGTGGGCCCGCTTCTTGCATTTCCGCTCAAGGCTCCTTCGCGATCCCTGGTCCATCAACTGGTGGGTCCCTGTGAAGGCAACTTTGATTTTCTTTGGGCGTTTCTGGTTGCTCCAGACGTGCCCTAACTCCCCACCCAGTGGTGAGTCCCTCAGACCTTGCTGGTCTGCTCCAAAGCATCTTTCTCCTTTCTGCGTGGGTTGCTGTTGCCAATGCTTGTTGTGTTCAATCTGGACACCAATGCTGCAGCACTTGACATCCTTCGTGGGACAGCTCGAATCCAGCTCCTAGTTGTCGTCGACGCCTCCTGGTCCTCGTGGCTGAAGAGTCAAGCTTCACCTCTTTCACCTGAGGCACCCGACATCGGTGGGCATTCAACTATCGTGCCCCTGGTCACTGGCAAGTCCCCTCTGCTTTCAGGTTTTTCTCATCTTCGATCCAGTCTTGGATCTCTTCGGACACTTCGCATCTTCCCGGCAGCAGCACTTCTCTGCAGACTGCCATTGAAAACGACGACGCGACCAAACACCATTTGACACCTATGCACCCGGCTTCCCTGGGTGAGGTAACTCGAGTACTCCGGGGCTCCCGTGGGTGTTGACCCTAGAACTGTCTAAGTCCAAGAGGGTTTGGTCCTAGTCCATACCTAAGTGTCCTCAAACTCTATAACGATAACCGCGACTTTCCCATAGACTTTAACGGAGCTCTGGTGCAAGGTGCCCACTATAACTAGTGGACAGCATATACCAGGCCAACTTCTCACACCCTCTTTCCAGGAGCAGTGCAAGGGGCTGGGCTGCTCGCTGTCACAGGTCTCAGCGGATCTGCCATGGTGCCCTCTCCCCCTCTCCTCGGAAGCAGTGCAAGGGGCTGGGCCACTAGCAGTCACAGGTCTCAGCAGATCTGCCATGGTGTCCTCTCCCCCTCTCCTCGGGAGCAGGGCAAGTGGCTGGGCTGCTCGCAGTCACAGGTCTCAGCGGATCTGCCATGGTACCCTCTCCCCGGGAGCAGTGCAAGGGGCTCTGCCGCTCGCAGTCACAGGTCTCAGCGGATCTGCCATGGTGCCCTCTCCCACTCTCCTCGGGAGCAATGCAGGGCTGGGCCGCTCGCAGTCACAGGTCTCAGCGGATCTGCCATGGTGCCCTCTCCCCCTCTCTTCGGTAGCAGTGCAAGGGCTGGGCCGCTCGCAGTCACAGGTCTCAGCGAATCTGCCATGGCGCCCTCTCCTCAGGAGCAGTTCAAGGGGCTGGGCCGCTAGCAGTCACAGGTCTCAGCGGATTTGCCATGGTGCCCTCTCCCCCTCTCCTCAGGAGCAGGGCAAGGGGCTGGGACGCTCGCAGTCACAAATCTCAGCGGATCTGCCAAGGTGCCCTCTCCCCTTCGGCAGCAGTGCAAGGGCTGGGCCGCTCGCAGTCACAGGTCTCAGCGGATCTGCCATGGTGCCCTTTCCCCCTCTCTCCGGGAGCAGTGCAAGGGCTGGGCCGCTCGCAGTCACAGTTCTCAGCGGATATGCCATGGTGCCCTCTCCCCCTCTCTCTGGGAGCATGGCAAGGGGATGCACTGCTCACAGTCACAGGTCTCAGTGGTTCTACCATGGTGCCCTCTCCCCCTCTCCCTAGGAGCAGTGCAAGGGGCTCTACCACTCACAGTCACAGGTCTCAGCGGATCTGCCATGGTGCCCTCTCCCACTCTCCTCGGGAGCAGTGCAAGGGCTGGGCCGCTCGCAGTCACAGGTCTTAGCAGATCTGCCATGGTGCCCTCTCCCCCTCTCCTCGCGAGCAGTGCAAGGGCTGGGCTGCTAGCAGTCACAGGTCTCAGCGGATCTGCCATGGTGCCCTCTCCCCCTCTCTCCGGGAGCAGTGCAAGGGGTGGCCCGCTCACCGTCACATGTCTCAGCGGATCTGCCATGGTGCCCTCTCCCCCTCTCCTCAGGAGCAGTGCAAGGGCTGGGCCGCTCGCAGTCACACGTCTCAGCGGAGCTGCCATGCTGCCCTCCCCCCCTCTCCTCGGGAGCATTGCCAGGACTGGGCCGCTCACAGTCACAGGTCTTAGCGGATCTGCCATGCTGCCCTCTCCCCCTCTCCTCGGGAGCAGTGCAAGGGCTGGGCCGCTCACAGTCACAGGTCTCAGCGGATCTCCCATGGTGCCCTCTCTACGGTAGCAGTGCAAGGGCTGGGCCACTGGCAGATACAGGTCTCAGCGGGTCTGCCATAGTGACCTCTCCCCCTCTCTCCGGGAGCTGTGCAAAGGGCTGGGCCGCTCGCAGTCACAGGTCTCAGCGGATCTGCAAAGGTGCCCTCTCCCCCTCTCCTCGGGAGCAGTGCAAGGGTGGGCCGCTCGCAGTCACAGTTCTCGGCGGAACTGCCAAGGTGCCCTCTCCCTCTCTCCTCGGATCTGCCATGGTGCCCTCTCCCCCTCTCCTCGGGAGCAGTGCATGGGGCTGGGCCGCTCGCAGTCACAGGTCTCAGCGTATCTGCCATGGTAACCCCTCCCCCTCTCCTCATGAGCAGTGCAAGGGCTGGGCCGCGCACAGTCACAGGTCTCAGCGGATATGCCATGTGCCCTCTCCCCCTCTCCCCAGGAGCAGTGCAAGGGGCTGGGCCAATCGCAGTCACAGGTCTCAGGGGATTGGCCATGGTGCCCTCTCTCTAGGAGCAATGGAAGGGGCTGGGCCACTGGCAGTCACAGGTCTCAGCGGATCTGCCACGGTGCCCTCTCACCCTCTCCTCGGGAGCAGGGCAATGGGCAGGGTCGCTCGCAGTCACAGGTCTCAGCGGATCTGCCATGGTGCCCTCTCCCCCTCTCCTCGGGAGCAGTGCAAGAGGCTGGGCTGCTCGCAGTCACAGATCTCAGCGGATCTGCCATGGTGCACTATCCCCCTCTCCTCTGGAGCAGTGCAAGGGGATGGGTCGCTTGCAGTCACAGGTCTCAGCGAATCTGCCATGGTGCCCTCTCCTCAGGAGCAGTGCAAGGGGATGGGTCGCTTGCAGTCACAGGTCTCAGAGGATCTGCCATGATGCCCTCTCCCCTCTCCTCGGGAGCAGTGCAAGGGCTGGGTCACTCGCAGTCACAGGTCTCAACGGATCTGCCATGGTGCCCTCTCTCCCTCTCCTCGGGAGCAGTGCAAGGGGCTGGGCCGCTCGCAGTCACAGGTCTCAGCGGATCTGCCATGGTGCCCTCTCCCCCTCTCTCCGGTAGCAGTGCAAGGGGCTGCGCTGCTCGCAGTCACAGGTCTCAGTGGTTCTGCCATGGTGCACCTCTCCCCGGGAGCAGTGCAAGGGGCTCTGCCGTTGCAGTCACAGGTCTCAGCGGATCTGCCATGGTGCGCTCTCCCCCTCTCCCGGGAGCAGTGCAAGGGGCTGGGCCACTAGCAGTCACAGGTCTCAGCGGACCTGCCATGGTGCCCTCTCCCCCTCTCCTCAGGAGCAGGGCAAGGGGCTGGGCCGCTCGCAGTCACAGTCTCAGTGGATCTGCCATGGTGCCCTCTCCCCCTCTCCTCGGGAGCAGTGCAAGGGGCTGGGCCACTCGCAGTCACAGATCTCAGCGGATCTGCCATGGTGCCCTCTCCCCCTCTCCTCAAGAGCAGTGCAAGGGGCTGGGCAGCTCGCAGTCACAGGTCTCAGCGGATCTGCCATGGTGCCCTCTCCCCTTCTCCTTGGGAGCAGTGCAAGGGCTGACCCGCTCGCAGTCACAGGTCTCCGCGGATCTGCCATGGTGCCCTCTCCCCTTCTCCTTGGGAGCAGTGCAAGGGCTAACCCGCTCGCAGTCACAGGTCTCAGCGGATCTGCCATGGTGCCCTGTTCCCCTCTCCTCAGGAGCAGGGCAAGGGGCTGGGCCACATTCAGTCACAGGTCTCAGCGGATCTGCCATGGTGCCCTCTCCCCTTCTCCCCGGGAGCAGGGCAAGGGGCTGCGCCGCTCGCAGTCACAGGTCTCAGTGGATCTGCCTCGTGCCCTCTCCCCGGGAGCAGTGCAAGGGGCTGGGCCACTAGCAGTCACAGGTCTCAGCGGATCTGCCATGGTGCCCTCTCTCCCTCTCCTCGGGAGCAGGGCAAAGGGCTGGGCTGCTCGCAGTCAGAGGTCTCAGTGTGTTTGCCATGGTACCCTCTCCCCGGGAGCAGTGCAAGGGGCTCTGCCGTTCGCAGTCACAGGTCTCAGCGGATCTGCCAATGTGCCCTCTCCCACTCTTCTCTGGAGCAATGCAAGGGCTGGGCCGCTCGCAGTCACAGGTCTCAGCGGATCTGCCATGGTGCCCTCTCCCCCTCTCTCCGGTAGCAGTGCAAGGGCTGGGCCGCTCGCAGTCACAGGTCTCAGCGAATCTGCCATGGTGCCCTCTCCCCCTCTCCTCGGGAGCAGTGCAAGGGCTGGGCCGCTCGCAGTCATAGGTCTCAGCGGATCTGCCATGGTGCTCTCTCCTCCTCTCTCCGGGAGCAGTGCAAGGGTCTGGACCTCTCGCAGTCACAGGTCTCAGCAGATCTGCCATGGTGCCCTCTCCTGGGGAGCAGTGCAAGGGGCTGGCCCGCTAGCAGTCACAGGTCTCAGCGGATCTGCCATGGTGCCCTCTCCCCCTCTCCTGGGGAGCAGGGCAAGGGGCTCGGGCCGCTACCAGTCACACGTCTCAGCAGATCTGCCATGGTGTCCTCTCCCCTCTCCTCAGGAGCAGTGCAAGGGGCTGAGCCGCTCACAGTCACAGGTCTCAGCGGATCTGCAATGCTGGCCTCTGCCCCTCTCCTCAGGAGCAGTGCAAGGGCTGGGCTGCTCGCAGTCACAGGTCTCAGCGAATCTGCCATGGTGCCCTCTCCTCCTCTCCTCGGGAGTAGTGCAAAGGCTGGGCCGTTCGCAGTCATAGGTCTCAGCGGATCTGCCATGATGCCCTCCCCCCTCTCTATGGGAGCAGTGCAAGGGGCTGAGCCGCTCACAGTCACAGGTCTCAGCGAATATGCCATGGTGCCCTCTCCTCCTCTCCTCGGGAGTAGTGCAAAGGCTGGGCCGCTCGCAGTCATAGGTCTCAGCGGATCTGCCATGGTGCCCTCTCCTCCTCTCTCCGGGAGCAGTGCAAGGGGCTGGGCCTCTCGCAGTCACAGGTCTCAGCAGATCTGCCATGGTGCCCTCTCCTGGGGAGCAGTGCAAGGGGCTGGGCCGCTAGCAGTCACAGGTCTCAGCGGAACTGCCATGGTGCCCTCTCCCCCTCTCCTGGGGAGCAGGGCAAGGGGCTCGGCCGCTACCAGTCACAGGTCTCAGCAGATCTGCCATGGTGTCCTCTCCCCCTCTCCTCAGGAGCAGTGCAAGGGGCTGGGCCGCTCACAGTCACAGGTCTCAGCGGATCTGCAATGCTGGCCTCTCCCCCTCTCCTCGGGAGTAGTGCAAGGGCTGGGCTGCTCGCAGTCACAGGTCTCAGCGAATCTGCCATGGTGCCCTCTCCTCGGGAGCAGTGCAAGGGCTGGGCCGCTCGCAGTCATAGGTCTCAGCGGTTCTGCCATGATGCCCTCCCCCCCTCTCCTCGGGAGCAGTGCAAGGGCTGGGCCGCTCGCAGTCACAGGTCTCAGCTGATCTGCCATGCTGCCCTCTCCTCGGGAGCAGGGCAGGGGGCTGGGCTGGTCGCAGTCACAGGTTTCAGCGGATCTGCCATGGTGCCCTCTCCCCCCCTCCTGGGGAGCAGGGCAAGGGGCTGGGCCGCTACCAGTCACAGGTCCCAGCAGATCTGCCATGGTGTCTTCTCCCCCTCTCCTCAGGAGCAGTGCAAGGGGCTGGGCCTTTTGCAGTCACAGGTCTCAGCGGATCTGCCATGGTGCCCTCTCCCCCTCTCTCCGGGAGCAGTGCAAGGTGTGGCCCGCTCACCGTCACAGGTCTCAGCGGATCTGCCATGGTGCCCTCTCCCCCTCTCCTCAGGAGCAGTGCAAGGGCTGGGCCGCTCGCAGTCACAGGTCTCAGCGGAGCTGCCATGCTGCCCTCTACCCCTCTCCGCGGGAGCAGTGCCAGGTCTGGGCCGCTCCCAGTCACAGGTCTCAGCAGATCTGCTGTGCTGCCCTCTCCCCCTCTCCTCACGATAAGTGCAAGGGCTGGGCCGCGCACAGTCACAGGTCTCAGTGAATATGCCATGTGCCCTCTCCCCCTCTCCCCAGGAGCAGTGCAAGGGGCTGGGCCACTCGCAGTCACAGGGCTCAGGGGATTGGCCATGGGATTGGCCATGGTGCCCTCTCTCCAGGAGCATTGCAAGGGGCTGGGCTGCTCGCAGTCACAGGTCTCAGAGGATCTGCCATGGTGCCCTCTCCTCGGGAGCAGTGCAAGGGGCAGGGCCGCTCGCAGTCAGAGGTCTCAGCGGATCTGCCATGGTGCCCTCTCCCCCTCTCTCCGGGAGCAGTGCAAGGGGCTGCGCCGCTCGCAGTCACAGGTCTCAGCGGTTTTGCCATGGTGCCCTCTCCCACACTCCCCGGGAGCAGTGCAAGGGGCTCTGCCATCTCAGTCACAGGTCTCAGCGGATCTGCCATGGCACGCTCTCCCCCTGTCCCGGGAGCAGTGCAAGGGGCTGGGCCACTAGCAGTCACAGGTCTCAGCGGATCTGCCATGGTGCCCTCTCCCCCTCTCCTCGGGAGCAGGGCAAGGGGCTGGGCCACTCGCAGTCACAGTCTCAGCGGATCTGCCATGGTGCTCTCTCCCCCTCTCCTCGGGAGAAGTGCAAGGGGCTGGGCAGTTCGCAGTCACAGGTCTCCGCGGATCTGCCATGGTGCCCTCTCCCCTTCTCCTTGGGAGCAGGGCAAGGGCTAGCCCGCTCGCAGTCACAGGTCTCAGCGGATCTGCCATGGTGCCCTCTCCCCGGGAGCAGGGCAAGGGGCTGCGCCGCTCGCAGTCACAGGTCTCAGCGGATCTGCCATGGTGCCCTCTCCCCGGGAGCAGGGCAAGGGGCTGCGCCGCTCACAGTCACAGGTCTCAGCGGTTCTACCGTGGTGCCCTCTCCCCCTCTCCCTAGGAGCAGTGCAAGGGGCTCTACCACTCACAGTCACAGGTCTCAGCGGATCTGCCATGGTGCCCTCTCCCACTCTCCTCGGGAGCAGTGCAAGGGCTGGGCCGCTCGCAGTCACAGTTCTTAGCAGATCTGCCATGGTGCCCTCTCCCCCTCTCCTCGCGAGCAGTGCAAGGGCTGGGCTGCTAGCAGTCACAGGTCTCAGCGGATCTGCCATGGTGCCCTCTCCCCCTCTCTCCGGGAGCAGTGCAAGGGGTGGCCCGCTCACCGTCACAGGTCTCAGCGGATCTGCCATGGTGCCCTCTCCCCCTCTCCTCAGGAGCAGTGCAAGGGCTGGGCCGCTCGCAGTCACAGGTCTCAGCGGATCTGCCATGCTGCCCTCTCCCCCTCTCCTCGGGAGCAGTGCAAGGGCTGGGCCGCTCACAGTCACAGGTCTCAGCGGATCTCCCATGGTGCCCTCTCTCCGGTAGCAGTGCAAGGGCTGGGCCACTGGCAGATACAGGTCTCAGCGGATCTGCCATAGTGACCTCTCCCCTCTCTCTGGGAGCTGTGCAAAGGGCTGGGCCGCTCGCAGTCACAGGTCTCAGCGGATCTGCAAAGGTGCCTTCTCCCCTCTCCTCGGGAGCAGTGCAAGGGCTGGGCCGCTCGCAGTCACAGGTCTCGGCGGAACTGCCATGGTGCCCTCTCCCTCTCTCCTCGGATCTGCCATGGTGCCCTCTCCCCCTCTCCTCGGGAGCAGTGCATGGGGCTGGGCCGCTCGCAGTCACAGGTCTCAGCGTATCTGCCATGGTGACCCCTCCCCCTCTCCTCACGAGCAGTGCAAGGGCTGGGCCGCGCACAGTCACAGGTCTCAGCGGATATGCCATGTGCCCTCTCCCCCTCTCCCCAGGAGCAGTGCAAGGGGCTGGGCCACTCGCAGTCACAGGTCTCAGGGGATTGGCCATGGTGCCCTCTCTCTACGAGCAATGGAAGGGGCTGGGCCACTGGCAGTCACAGGTCTCAGCGGATCTGCCACGGTGCCCTCTCTCCCTCTCCTCGGGAGCAGGGCAAAGGGCTGGGCTGCTCGCAGTCACAGGTCTCAGCTGATCTGCCATGGTGCCCTCTCCCCCTCTCCTCGGGAGCAGTGCAAGAGGCTGGGCTGCTCGAAGTCACAGATCTCAGCGGATCTGCCATGGTGCCCTCTCCTCTGGAGCAGTGCAAGGGGCTGGGCCGCTCGCAGTCACAGGTCTCAGCGAATCTGCCATGGTGCCCTCTCCTCAGGAGCAGTGCAAGGGGATGGGTCGCTTGCAGTCACAGGTCTCAGAGGATCTGCCATGATGCCCTCTCCCCCTCTCCTCGGGAGCAGTGCAAGGGCTGGGCCACTCGCAGTCACAGGTCTCAACGGATCTGCCATGGTCCCCTCTCTCCCTCTCCTCGGGAGCAGTGCAAGGGGCTGGGCCGCTCGCAGTCACAGGTCTCAGCGGATCTGCCATGGTGCCCTCTCCCCCTCTCTCCTGTAGCAGTGCAAGGGGCTGCGCTGCTCGCAGTCACAGGTCTCAGTTGTTCTGCCATGGTGCCCTCTCCCCGGGAGCAGTGCAAGGGGCTCTGCCGTTGCAGTCACAGGTCTCAGCGGATCTGCCATGGTGCGCTCTCCCCCTCTCCCGGGAGCAGTGCAAGGGGCTGGGCCACTAGCAGTCACAGGTCTCAGCGGATCTGCCATGGTGCCCTCTCCCCCTCTCCTCAGGAGCAGGGCAAGGGGCTGGGCCGCTCGCAGTCACAGTCTCAGTGGATCTGCCATGGTGCCATCTCCCCCTCTCCTCGGGAGCAGTGCAAGGGGCTGGGCCGCTCGCAGTCACAGGTCTCAGCGGATCTGCCATGGTGCCCTCTCCCCTTCTCCTTGGGAGCAGTGCAAGGGCTGACCCGCTCGCAGTCACAGGTCTCCGCGGATCTGCCATGGTGCCCTCTCCCCTTCTCCTTGGGAGCAGTGCAAGGGCTAACCCGCTCGCAGTCACAGGTCTCAGCGGATCTGCCATGGTGCCCTGTTCCCCTCTCCTCAGGAGCAGGGCAAGGGGCTGGGCCACTTGCAGTCACAGGTCTCAGCGGATCTGCCATGGTGCCCTCTGCCCTTCTCCCCGGGAGCAGTGCAAGGGGCTGGGCCACTAGCAGTCACAGGTCTCAGCGGATCTGCCATGGTGCCCTCTCTCCCTCTCCTCGGGAGCAGGGCAAGGGGCTGGGCTGCTCGCAGTCAGAGGTCTCAGTGGATTTGCCATGGTACCCTCTCCCCAGGAGCAGTGCAAGGGGCTCTGCCGTTCGCAGTCACAGGTCTCAGCGGATCTGCCAATGTGCCCTCTCCCACTCTTCTCGGGAGCAATGCAAGGGCTGGGCCGCTCGCAGTCACAGGTCTCAGCGGATCTGCCATGGTGCCCTCTCCCCCTCTCTCCGGTAGCAGTGCAAGGGGCTGGGACGCTCGCAGTCACAAGTCTCAGCGGATCTGCCAAGGTGCCCTCTCCCCCTCTCCTCGGGAGCAGTGCAAGGGCTGGGCCGCTCGCAGTCATAGGTCTCAGCGGATCTGCCATGGTGCTCTCTCCTCCTCTCTCCGGGAGCAGTGCAAGGGTCTGGACCTCTCGCAGTCACAGGTCTCAGCAGATCTGCCATGGTGCCCTCTACTGGGGAGCAGTGCAAGGGGCTGGGCCGCTAGCAGTCAAAGGTCTCAGCGGATTTGCCATGGTGCCCTCTCCCCCTCTCCCGGGGAGCAGGGCAAGAGGCTCGGCCGCTACCAGTCACACGTCTCAGCAGATCTGCCATGGTGTCCTCTCCCCCTCTCCTCAGGAGCAGTGCAAGGGGCTGAGCCGCTCACAGTCACAGGTCTCAGCGGATCTGCAATGCTGGCCTCTCCCCCTCTCCTCAGGAGCAGTGCAAGGACTGGGCCGCTCGCAGTCACAGATCTCAGCTGATCTGTCATGGTGCCCTCTCTCCGGGAGCAGTGCAAGGGCTGGGCCACTGGCAGTCACAGGTCTCAGTGGATCTGCCATGGTGCCCTCTCCCCCTCTCTCTGGGAGCAGTGCAGGAGCTGGGCCGCTCAAAGTCACAAGTCTCAGCGGATCTGCAATGCTGGCCTCTCCCCCTCTCCTCGGGAGTAGTGCAAGGGCTGGGCTGCTCGCAGTCACAGGTCTCAGCGAATCTGCCATGGTGCCCTCTCCTCCTCTCCTCGGGAGCAGTGCAAGGGCTGGGCCGCTCGCAGTCATAGGTCTCAGCGGATCTGCCATGATGCCCTCCCCCCCTCTCCTCGGGAGCAGTGCAAGGGCTGGGCCGCTCGCAGTCACAGGTCTCAGCTGATCTGCGATGCTGCCCTCTCCTCGGGAGCAGGGCAGGGGGCTGGGATGGTCGCAGTCACAGGTTTCAGCGGATCTGCCATGGTGCCCTCTCCCCCTCTCCTGGGGAGCAGGGCAAGGGGCTAGGCCGCTACCAGTCACAGGTCCCAGCAGATCTGCCATGGTGTCCTCTCCCCCTCTCCTCAGGAGCAGTGCAAGGGGCTGTGCCTTTTGCAGTCACAGGTCTCAGCGGATCTGTCATGGTGCCCTCTCCCCCTCTCCTCAGGAGCAGTGCAAGGGGTTGGGCCGCTCGCAGTCACAGGTCTCAGCGGATCTGTCATGGTGCCCTCTCCCCCTCTCCTCGGGAGCAGTGCAAGGGCTGGGCCACTCGCAGTCACAGGTCTCAGAGGATCTGCCATGGTGCCCTTTCCCCCTCTCCTCGGGAGCAGTGCAAGGGGCTGGGCCGCTAGCAGTCACAGGTCTCAGCGGATCTGCCATGGTGCCCTCTCCCCTCTCCTCAGGAGCAGGGCAAGGGGCTGGGACACTCACCGTCACAAGTCTCAGTGGATCTGCCAAGGTGCCCTCTCCCCTCTCCTCGGGAGCAGTGCAAGGGCTGGGCCGCTCGCAGTCACAGGTCTCAGCGGATCTGCCATGCTGCCCTCTCCCCCTCTCCTCGGGAGCAGTGCTAGGGTTTGGGCCGCTAGCAGTCACAGGTCTCAGCGGATCTGCCATGGTCACTCTCCCCCTCTCCTGGGGAGCAGGGCAAGGGGCTGAGCCGCTACCAGTCACAGGTCTCAGCAGATCTGCCATGGTGCCCTCTCCCCTCTCCTCAGGAACAGTGCAAGGGGCTGGGCCACTAGCAGTCACAGGTCTCAGCGGATCTGCCATGGTGCCCTCTCCCCCTATCCTCGGGAGCAGTGCAAGGGGCTGGGCCGCTCGCAGTCACAGGTCTCAGTGGATTTGTGATGGTGCCCTCTCGCCCTCTCCTCGGGAGCAGTGCAAGGGGCTTGGCTGCTCCCAGTCACAGGTCTCAGCCGGTCTGCCATGGTGCCCTCTACGCCTCTCCTCTGGAGCAGTGCAAGGGCTGGGCCACTCGCAGTCACGGGTCTCAGAGGGTCTGCCATGGTGCCCTCTCCCCCGCTTCCCGGGAGCAGTGCAAGGGCTGGGCCGCTCGCAGTCACAGGTCTCAGCGGATCTGCCATGGTGCCCTCGCTCCGGGAGCAGTGCAAGGGCTGGGCCGCTGGCAGTCACAGGTCTCAGCGGACATGCCATGGTGCCCTCTCCCCCTCTCTCCAGGAGCAGTGCAAGGGGCTGGGCCGCTAGCAGTCACAGGTCTCAGCGGATCTGCCATGGTGCCCTCTCCCCCTCTCTCTGGGAGCAGTGCAGGAGCTGGGCCGCTCAAAGTCACAGGTCTCAGCAGATCTGCCATGCTGCCCTCTCCCTCTCTCCTAGAGAGAAGTGCCAGGACTGGGCCGCTCGCAGTCACAGGTCTCAGTGGATCTGCCATGCTGCCCTCTCCCCCTCTCCTCGGGAGCAGTGCAAGGGCTGGGCTGCTCACACTCACAGATCTCAGCTGATCTGTCATGGTGCCCTCTCTCCGCGAGCAGTGCAATGGCGGGGCCACTGGCAGTCACAGGTCTCAGCGGATCTGCCATGGTGCCCTCTCCCCCTCTCCTCGGGAGCAGTGCGAGGGTTGGGCCGCTCTCAGTCACAGGTCTCAGCGGATCTGCCATGATGCCCTCTCCCCCTTTCTCCGGCAGCAGTGCAGGGGCTGCGCCGCTCACAGTCACAGGTCTCAGCGGATCTGCCATGGTGCCCTCTCCCCAGGAGCAGTGCATGGGCTGGGCCGCTCGCAGTCACAAGTCTCAGCGGATCTGCCATGGTGCCCTCTCCCCCTCTCTCTGGGACCATGGCAAGGGGATGCGCCGCTCACAGTCACAGGTCTCAGCGGATCTACCATGGTGCCCTCTCCCCCTCTCACCAGCAGCAGTGCAAGGGGCTCTGCCGCTCGCAGTCACAGGTCTCAGCGGATCTGCCATGGTGCCCTCTCCCACTCTCCTCGGGAGCAGTGCAAGGGCTGGGCCACTCGCAGTCACAGGTCTTAGCGGATCTGCCATGGTCCCCTCTCTCCCGGAGCATGGCAAGGGGATACGCCGCTCACAGTCACAGGTCTCAGCGGATCTGCCATGGTGCCCTCTCCCCGGGAGCAGTGCAAGGGGCTCTGCCGCTCGCAGTCACAGGTCTCAGCGGATGTGCCATAGTGCCCTCTCCCACTTTCCTCGGGAGCAGTGCAAGGGCTGGGCCGCTAGCAGTCACAGGTCTCAGCGGAACTGCCATGCTGCCCTCTCCCCTCTCCTCAGGAGCAGTGCAAGGGCTGGGCCGCTCTCAGTCACAGGTCTCAGCTGATCTATCATGGTGCCCTCTCTCCGGGAGCAGTGCAAGGGCTGGGCCACTCGCAGTCACAGGTCTCAGCGGATCTGCCATGGTGCCCTCTACTCGGCAGCAGTGCAAGGGCTGGGCCGCTAGCAGTCACAGGTCTCAGCGGATCTGCCATGCTGCCCTCTCCCCCTCTCCTCAGGAGAAGTGCAAGGGCTGGGCCGCTAGCAGTCACAGGTCTCAGCGGATCTGCCATGGTGCCCTCTCCCCCTCTCTCTGGGAGCTGTGCAGGAGCTGGTCCGCTCACAGTGACAGGTCTCAGCAGATCTGCCATGCTGCCCTCTCCCTCTCTCCTCGGGAGCAGTGCCAGGACTGGGCCGCTCGCAGTCACAGGTCTCAGCGGATATGTCATGGTGCCCTCTCTCCGGGAGCAGTGCAAGGGCTGGGCCACTGGCAGTCACAGGTCTCAGTGGATCTGCCATGGTGCCCTCTCCCCCTCTCTCTGGGAGCAGTGCAGGAGCTGGGCCGCTCAAAGTCACAAGTCTCAGCAGATCTGCCATGCTGCCCTCTCCCTCTCTCCTAGAGAGCAGTGCCAGGACTGGGCCGCTCGCAGTCACAGGTCTCAGTGGATCTGCCATGCTGCCCTCTCCCCCTCTCCTCGGGAGCAGTGCAAGGGCTGGGCTGCTCACAGTCACAGATCTCAGCTGATCTGTCATGGTGCCCTCTCTCCGGGAGCAGTGCAATGGCGGGGCCACTGGCAGTCACAGGTCTCAGCGGATCTGCCATGGTGCCCTCTCCCCCTCTTCTCGGGAGCAGTGCAAGGGTTGGGCCGCTCTCAGTCACAGGTCTCAGCGGATCTGCCATGATGCCCTCTCCCCCTTTCTCCGGCAGCAGTGCAAGGGGCTGCGCCGCTCACAGTCACAGGTCTCAGCGGATCTGCCATGGTGCCCTCTCCCCAGGAGCAGTGCATGGGCTGGGCCGCTCGCAGTCACAGGTCTCAGCGGATCTACCATGGTGCCCTCTCCCCTCTCTCTGGGACCATGGCAAGGGGATGCGCCGCTCACAGTCACAGGTCTCAGCGGATCTACCATGGTGCCCTCTCCCCCTCTCACCAGCAGCAGTGCAAGGGGCTCTGCCGCTCGCAGTCACAGGTCTCAGCGGATCTGCCATGGTGCCCTCTCCCACTCTCCTCGGGAGCAGTGCAAGGGCTGGGCCACTCGCAGTCACAGGTCTTAGCGGATCTGCCATGGTGCCCTCTCCCCCTCTCCTCGGGAGCAGTGCAAGGGCTGGGCCGCTAGCAGTCACAGGTCTCAGCGGATCTGCCATGGTGCCCTCTCCCCCTCTCTCCGGGAGCAGTGCAAGGGCTGGCCCGCTCGCCGTCACAGGTCTCAGCGGATCTGCCATGGTGCCCTCTCCCCTCTCCTCGGGAGCAGTGCAAGGGCTGGGCCGCTCGCAGTCACAGGTCTCAGCGGAGCTGCCATGCTGCCCTCTACCCCTCTCCTCGGGAGCAGTGCCAGGTCTGGGCCGCTCACAGTCACAGGTCTCAGCAGATCTGCTGTGCTGGCCTCTCCCCTCTCCTCGGGAGCAGTGCATGGGGCTGGGCCGCTCGCAGTCACAGGTCTCAGCGTATCTGCCATGGTGACCTCTCCCCCTCTCCTCACGATAAGTGCAAGGGCTGGGCCGCGCACAGTCACAGGTCTCAGTGAATATGCCATGTGCCCTCTCCCCAGGAGCAGTGCAAGGGGCTGGGCCACTCGCAGTCACAGGTCTCAGGGGATTGGCCATGGTGCCCTCTCCCCCTCTCCCCAGGAGCAGTGCAAGGGGCTGGGCCACTCGCAGTCACAGGTCTCAGGGGATTGGCCATGGTACCCTCTCCCCCTCTCCTCGGGAGCAGTGCAAGGGGCTGGGCCGCTCGCAGTCACAGGTCTCAGCGGATCTGCCATGTTGCCCTCTCCCACTCTCCCCCTCTCCTCGGGAGCAGTGCAAGGGGCTGGGCGGCTCGCAGTCACAAGTCTCAGCGGATCTGCCATGTTGCCCTCTCCCCCTCTCCTCAGGAGCAGTGCAAGGGGCTGGGCCGCTCGCAGTCACAGGTCTCAGTGGATTTGTGATGGTGCCCTCTCCCCTCTCCTCGGGAGCAGTGCAAGGGGCTTGGCCGCTCCCAGTCACAGGTCTCAGCCGGTCTGCCATGGTGCCCTCTACGCCTCTCCTCTGGAGCAGTGCAAGGGCTGGGCCACTCGCAGTCACGGGTCTCAGAGGGTCTGCCATGGTGCCCTCTCCCCCTCTTCTCGGGAGCAGTGCAAGGGCTGGGCCGCTCGCAGTCACAGGTCTCAGCGGATCTGCCATGGTGCCCTCGCTCCGGGAGCAGTGCAAGGGCTGGGCCGCTGGCAGTCACAGGTCTCAGCGGACATGCCATGGTGCCCTCTCTCCAGGAGCAGTGGAAGGGGCTGGGCCGCTAGCAGTCCCAGGTCTCAGCAGATCTGCCAAGGTGCCCTCTCCCCTCTCCTCGGGAGCAGTGCAAGGGCTGGGCCGCTCGCAGTCACAGGTCTCAGCGGATCTGCCATGGTGCCCTCTCTCCGGTAGCAGTGCAAGGGGCTGGGCCGCTCGCAGTCACAGGTCTCAGCGGATATGTCATGGTGCCCTCTCTCCGGGAGCAGTGCAAGGGCTGGGCCACTGGCAGTCACAGGTCTCAGTGGATCTGCCATGGTGCCCTCTCCCCCTCTCTCTGGGAGCAGTGCAGGAGCTGGGCCGCTCAAAGTCACAGGTCTCAGCAGATCTGCCATGCTGCCCTCTCCCTCTCTCCTAGAGAGAAGTGCCAGGACTGGGCCGCTCGCAGTCACAGGTCTCAGTGGATCTGCCATGCTGCCCTCTCCCCCTCTCCTCGGGAGCAGTGCAAGGGCTGGGCTGCTCACAGTCACAGATCTCAGCTGATCTGTCATGGTGCCCTCTCTCCGGGAGCAGTGCAATGGCGGGGCCACTGGCAGTCACAGGTCTCAGCGGATCTGCCATGGTGCCCTCTCCCCCTCTCTCTGGATGCAGTGCAGGAGCTGGGCCGCACAAAGTCACAGGTCTCAGCGGATCTGCCAAGGTGCCCTCTCCCCTCTCCTCGGGAGCAGTGCAAGGGCTGGGCCGCTCGCAGTCACAGGTCTCAGCGGATCTGCCATGGTGCCCTCTCCCCCTCTCTCCGGTAGCAGTGCAAGGGGCTGGGCCGCTCGCAGTCACAGGTCTCAGCAGATCTGCCATGCTGCCCTCTCCCTCTCTCCTCGGGAGCAGTGCCAGGACTGGGCCGCTCGCAGTCACAGGTCTCAGCGGATATGTCATGGTGCCCTCTCTCCGGGAGCAGTGCAAGGGCTGGGCCACTGGCAGTCACAGGTCTCAGTGGATCTGCCATGGTGCCCTCTCCCCTCTCTCTGGGAGCAGTGCAGGAGCTGGGCCGCTCAAAGTCACAGGTCTCAGCAGATCTGCCATGCTGCCCTCTCCCTCTCTCCTAGAGAGAAGTGCCAGGACTGGGCCGCTCGCAGTCACAGGTCTCAGTGGATCTGCCATGCTGCCCTCTCCCCTCTCCTCGGGAGCAGTGCAAGGGCTGGGCTGCTCACAGTCACAGATCTCAGCTGATCTGTCATGGTGCCCTCTCTCTGGGAGCAGTGCAATGGCGGGGCCACTGGCAGTCACAGGTCTCAGCGGATCTGCCATGGTGCCCTCTCCCCTCTCCTCGGGAGCAGTGCGAGGGTTGGGCCGCTCTCAGTCACAGGTCTCAGCGGATCTGCCATGATGCCCTCTCCCCCTTTCTCCGGCAGCAGTGCAAGGGGCTGCGCCGCTCACAGTCACAGGTCTCAGCGGATCTGCCATGGTGCCCTCTCCCCAGGAGCAGTGCATGGGCTGGGCCGCTCGCAGTCACAGGTCTCAGCGGATCTGCCCTGGTGCCCTCTCCCCTCTCTCTGGGACCATGGCAAGGGGATGCGCCGCTCACAGTCACAGGTCTCAGCGGATCTACCATGGTGCCCTCTCCCCCTCTCACCAGCAGCAGTGCAAGGGGCTCTGCCGCTCGCAGTCACAGGTCTCAGCGGATCTGCCATGGTGCCCTCTCCCACTCTCCTCGGGAGCAGTGCAAGGGCTGGGCCACTCGCAGTCACAGGTCTTAGCGGATCTGCCATGGTGCCCTCTCCCCCTCTCTCCCGGAGCATGGCAAGGGGATACGCCGCTCGCAGTCACAGGTCTCAGCGGATGTGCCATAGTGCCCTCTCCCACTTTCCTCGGGAGCAGTGCAAGGGCTGGGCCGCTAGCAGTCACAGGTCTCAGCGGAACTGCCATGCTGCCCTCTCCCCCTCTCCTCAGGAGCAGTGCAAGGGCTGGGCCGCTCTCAGTCACAGGTCTCAGCTGATCTATCATGGTGCCCTCTCTCCGGGAGCAATGCAAGGGCTGGGCCTCTCGCAGTCACAGGTCTCAGCGGATCTGCCATGGTGCCCTCTAATCGGCAGCAGTGCAAGGGCTGGGCCGCTAGCAGTCACAGGTCTCAGCGGATCTGCCATGCTGCCCTCTCCCCCTCTCCTCAGGAGAAGTGCAAGGGCTGGGCCGCTAGCAGTCACAGGTCTCAGCGGATCTGCCATGGTGCCCTCTCCCCCTCTCTCTGGCAGCAGTGCAGCAGCTGCTCCGCTCACAGTGACAGGTCTCAGCAGATCTGCCATGCTGCCCTCTCCCTCTCTCCTCGGGAGCAGTGCCAGGACTGGGCCGCTAGCAGTCACAGGTCTCAGCGGATATGTCATGGTGCCCTCTCTCTGGGAGCAGTGCAAGGGCTGGGCCACTGGCAGTCACAGGTCTCAGTGGATCTGCCATGGTGCCCTCTCCCCTCTCTCTGGGAGCAGTGCAGGAGCTGGGCCGCTCAAAGTCACAAGTCTCAGCAGATCTGCCATGCTGCCCTCTCCCTCTCTCCTAGAGAGCAGTGCCAGGACTGGGCCGCTCGCAGTCACAGGTCTCAGTGGATCTGCCATGCTGCCCTCTCCCCTCTCCGCGGGAGCAGTGCAAGGGCTGGGCTGCTCACAGTCACAGATCTCAGCTGATCTGTCATGGTGCCCTCTCTCCGGGAGCAGTGCAATGGCGGGGCCACTGGCAGTCACAGGTCTCAGCGGATCTGCCATGGTGCCCTCTCCCCCTCTCCTCGGGAGCAGTGCAAGGGTTGGGCCGCTCTCAGTCACAGGTCTCAGCGGATCAGCCATGATGCCCTCTCCCCCTTTCTCCGGCAGCAGTGCAAGGGGCTGCGCCGCTCACAGTCACAGGTCTCAGCGGATCTGCCATGGTGCCCTCTCCCCAGGAGCAGTGCATGGGCTGGGCCGCTCGCAGTCACAGGTCTCAGCGGATCTACCATGGTGCCCTCTCCCCCTCTCTCTGGGACCATGGCAAGGGGATGCGCCGCTCACAGTCACAGGTCTCAGCGGATCTACCATGGTGCCCTCTCCCCCTCTCACCAGCAGCAGTGCAAGGGGCTCTGCCGCTCGCAGTCACAGGTCTCAGCGGATCTGCCATGGTGCCCTCTCCCACTCTCCTCGGGAGCAGTGCAAGGGCTGGGCCACTCGCAGTCACAGGTCTTAGCGGATCTGCCATGGTGCCCTCTCCCTCTCTCCTCGGGAGCAGTGCAAGGGCTGGGCCGCTAGCAGTCACAGGTCTCAGCGGATCTGCCATGGTGCCCTCTCCCCCTCTCTCCAGGAGCAGTGCAAGGGCTGGCCCGCTCGCCGTCACAGGTCTCAGCGGATCTGCCATGGTGCCCTCTCCCCTCTCCTCGGGAGCAGTGCAAGGGCTGGGCCGCTCGCAGTCACAGGTCTCAGCGGAGCTGCCATGCTGCCCTCTACCCCTCTCCTCGGGAGCAGTGCCAGGTCTGGGCCGCTCACAGTGACAGGTCTCAGCAGATCTGCTGTGCTGCCCTCTCCCCCTCTCCTCGGGAGCAGTGCATGGGGCTGGGCCGCTCGCAGTCACAGGTCTCAGCGTATCTGCCATGGTGACCTCTCCCCCTCTCCTCACGATAAGTGCAAGGGCTGGGCCGCGCACAGTCACAGGTCTCAGTGAATATGCCATGTGCCCTCTCCCCAGGAGCAGTGCAAGGGGCTGGGCCACTCGCAGTCACAGGTCTCAGGGGATTGGCCATGGTGCCCTCTCCCCTCTCCCCAAGAGCAGTGCAAGGGGCTGGGCCACTCACAGTCACAGGTCTCAGGGGATTGGCCATGGTGCCCTCTCCCCTCTCCTCGGGAGCAGTGCAAGGGGCTGGGCCGCTCGCAGTCACAGGTCTCAGCGGATCTGCCATGTTGCCCTCTCCCACTCTCCCCTCTCCTCGGGAGCAGTGCAAGGGGCTGGGCGGCTCGCAGTCACAAGTCTCAGCGGATCTGCCATGTTGCCCTCTCCCCCTCTCCTCGGGAGCAGTGCAAGGGGCTGGGCCGCTCGCAGTCACAGGTCTCAGTGGATTTGTGATGGTGCCCTCTCCCCCTCTCCTCGGGAGCAGTGCAAGGGGCTTGGCCGCTCCCAGTCACAGGTCTCAGCCGGTCTGCCATGGTGCCCTCTACGCCTCTCCTCTGGAGCAGTGCAAGGGCTGGGCCACTCGCAGTCACGGGTCTCAGAGGGTCTGCCATGGTGCCCTCTCCCCCTCTTCTCGGGAGCAGTGCAAGGGCTGGGCCGCTCGCAGTCACAGGTCTCAGCGGATCTGCCATGGTGCCCTCGCTCCGGGAGCTGTGCAAGGGCTGGGCCGCTGGCAGTCACAGGTCTCAGCGGACATGCCATGGTGCCCTCTCCCCTCTCTCCAGGAGCAGTGGAAGGGGCTGGGCCGCTAGCAGTCACAGGTCTCAGCGGATCTGCCAAGGTGCCCTCTCCCCTCTCCTCGGGAGCAGTGCAAGGGCTGGGCCGCTCGCAGTCACAGGTCTCAGCGGATCTGCCATGGTGCCCTCTCCCCTCTCTCCGGTAGCAGTGCAAGGGGCTGGGCCGCTCGCAGTCACAGGTCTCAGAGGATCTGCCATGGTGCCCTTTCCCCCTCTCCTCGGGAGCAGTGCAAGGGGCTGGGCCGCTAGCAGTCACAGGTCTCAGCGGATCTGCCATGGTGCCCTCTCCCCCTCTCCTCAGGAGCAGGGCAAGGGGCTGGAACACTCACCGTCACAAGTCTCAGCGGATCTGCCAAGGTGCCCTCTCCCCCTCTCCACGGGAGCAGTGCAAGGGCTGGGCCGCTCGCAGTCACAGGTCTCAGCGGATCTGCCATGCTGCCCTCTCCCCCTCTCCTCGGGAGCAGTGCTAGGGTTTGGGCCGCTAGCAGTCACAGGTCTCAGCGGATCTGCCATGGTCACTCTCCCCTCTCCTGGGGAGCAGGGCAAGGGGCTGAGCCGCTACCAGTCACAGGTCTCAGCAGATCTGCCATGGTGCCCTCTCCCCTATCCTCAGGTACAGTGCAAGGGGCTGGGCCACTAGCAGTCACAGGTCTCAGCGGATCTGCCATGGTGCCCTCTCCCCCTCTCCTCGGGAGAAGTGCAAGGGGCTGGGCCGCTCGCAGTCACAGGTCTCAGTGGATTTGTGATGGTGCCCTCTCGCCCTCTCTTCGGGAGCAGTGCAAGGGGCTTGGCTGCTCCCAGTCACAGGTCTCAGCCGGTCTGCCATGGTGCCCTCTACCCCTCTCTCTGGGAGCAGTGCAGGAGCTGGGCCGCTCAAAGTCACAAGTCTCAGCAGATCTGCCATGCTGCCCTCTCCCTCTCTCCTAGAGAGCAGTGCCAGGACTGGGCCGCTCGCAGTCACAGGTCTCAGTGGATCTGCCATGCTGCCCTCTCCCCCTCTCCTCGGGAGCAGTGCAAGGGCTGGGCTGCTCACAGTCACAGATCTCAGCTGATCTGTCATGGTGCCCTCTCTCCGGGAGCAGTGCAATGGCGGGGCCACTGGCAGTCACAGGTCTCAGCGGATCTGCCATGGTGCCCTCTCCCCTCTCCTCGGGAGCAGTGCAAGGGTTGGGCCGCTCTCAGTCACAGGTCTCAGCGGATCAGCCATGATGCCCTCTCCCCCTTTCTCCGGCAGCAGTGCAAGGGGCTGCGCTGCTCACAGTCACAGGTCTCAGCGGATCTGCCATGGTGCCCTCTCCCCAGGAGCAGTGCATGGGCTGGGCCGCTCGCAGTCACAGGTCTCAGCGGATCTACCATGGTGCCCTCTCCCCTCTCTCTGGGACCATGGCAAGGGGATGCGCCGCTCACAGTCACAGGTCTCAGAGGATCTACCATTGTGCCCTCTCCCCTCTCACCAGCAGCAGTGCAAGGGGCTCTGCCGCTCGCAGTCACAGGTCTCAGCGGATCTGCCATGGTGCCCTCTCCCACTCTCCTCGGGAGCAGTGCAAGGGCTGGGCCACTCGCAGTCACAGGTCTTAGCGGATCTGCCATGGTGCCCTCTCCCTCTCTCCTCGGGAGCAGTGCAAGGGCTGGGTCGCTAGCAGTCACAGGTCTCAGCGGATCTGCCATGGTGCCCTCTCCCCTCTCTCCGGGAGCAGTGCAAGGGCTGGCCCGCTTGCCGTCACAGGTCTCAGCGGATCTGCCATGGTGCCCTCTCCCCTCTCCTCGGGAGCAGTGCAAGGGCTGGGCCGCTCGCAGTCACAGGTCTCAGCGGAGCTGCCATGCTGCCCTCTACCCCTCTCCTCGGGAGCAGTGCCAGGTCTGGGCCGCTCACAGTGACAGGTCTCAGCAGATCTGCTGTGCTGCCCTCTCCCCCTCTCCTCGGGAGCAGTGCATGGGGCTGGGCCGCTCGCAGTCACAGGTCTCAGCGTATCTGCCATGGTGACCTCTCCCCCTCTCCTCACGATAAGTGCAAGGGCTGGGCCGCGCACAGTCACAGGTCTCAGTGAATATGCCATGTGCCCTCTCCCCAGGAGCAGTGCAAGGGGCTGGGCCACTCGCAGTCACAGGTCTCAGGGGATTGGCCATGGTGCCCTCTCCCCCTCTCCCCAGGAGCAGTGCAAGGGGCTGGGCCACTCACAGTCACAGGTCTCAGGGGATTGGCCATGGTGCCCTCTCCCCCTCTCCTCGGGAGCAGTGCAAGGGGCTGGGCCGCTCGCAGTCACAGGTCTCAGCGGATCTGCCATGTTGCCCTCTCCCACTCTCCCCCTCTCCTCGGGAGCAGTGCAAGGGGCTGGGCGGCTCGCAGTCACAAGTCTCAGCGGATCTGCCATGTTGCCCTCTCCCCCTCTCCTCGGGAGCAGTGCAAGGGGCTGGGCCACTCGCAGTCACAGGTCTCAGTGGATTTGTGATGGTGCCCTCTCCCCTCTCCTCGGGAGCAGTGCAAGGGGCTTGGCCGCTCCCAGTCACAGGTCTCAGCCGGTCTGCCATGGTGCCCTCTACGCCTCTCCTCTGGAGCAGTGCAAGGGCTGGGCCACTCGCAGTCACGGGTCTCAGAGGGTCTGCCATGGTGCCCTCTCCCCCTCTTCTCGGGAGCAGTGCAAGGGCTGGGCCGCTCGCAGTCACAGGTCTCAGCGGATCTGCCATGGTGCCCTCGCTCCGGGAGCTGTGCAAGGGCTGGGCCGCTGGCAGTCACAGGTCTCAGCGGACATGCCATGGTGCCCTCTCCCCCTCTCTCCAGGAGCAGTGGAAGGGGCTGGGCCGCTAGCAGTCACAGGTCTCAGCGGATCTGCCAAGGTGCCCTCTCCCCCTCTCCTCGGGAGCAGTGCAAGGGCTGGGCCGCTCGCAGTCACAGGTCTCAGCGGATCTGCCATGGTGCCCTCTCCCAACCGGTAGCAGTGCAAGGGGCTGGGCCGCTCGCAGTCACAGGTCTCAGAGGATCTGCCATGGTGCCCTTTCCCCCTCTCCTCGGGAGCAGTGCAAGGGGCTGGGCCGCTAGCAGTCACAGGTCTCAGCGGATCTGCCATGGTACCCTCTCCCCTCTCCTCAGGAGCAGGGCAAGGGGCTGGGACACTCACCGTCACAAGTCTCAGCGGATCTGCCAAGGTGCCCTCTCCCCCTCTCCTCGGGAGCAGTGCAAGGGCTGGGCCGCTCGCAGTCACAGGTCTCAGCGGATCTGCCATGCTGCCCTCTCCCCCTCTCCTCGGGAGCAGTGCTAGGGTTTGGGCCGCTAGCAGTCACAGGTCTCAGCGGATCTGCCATGGTCACTCTCCCCTCTCCTGGGGAGCAGGGCAAGGGGCTGAGCCGCTACCAGTCACAGGTCTCAGCAGATCTGCCATGGTGCCCTCTCCCCTATCCTCAGGTACAGTGCAAGGGGCTGGGCCACTAGCAGTCACAGGTCTCAGCGGATCTGCCATGGTGCCCTCTCCCCCTCTCCTCGGGAGAAGTGCAAGGGGCTGGGCCGCTCGCAGTCACAGGTCTCAGTGGATTTGTGATGGTGCCCTCTCGCCCTCTCTTCGGGAGCAGTGCAAGGGGCTTGGCTGCTCCCAGTCACAGGTCTCAGCCGGTCTGCCATGGTGCCCTCTACCCCTCTCTCTGGGAGCAGTGCAGGAGCTGGGCCGCTCAAAGTCACAAGTCTCAGCAGATCTGCCATGCTGCCCTCTCCCTCTCTCCTAGAGAGCAGTGCCAGGACTGGGCCGCTCGCAGTCACAGGTCTCAGTGGATCTGCCATGCTGCCCTCTCCCCCTCTCCTCGGGAGCAGTGCAAGGGCTGGGCTGCTCACAGTCACAGATCTCAGCTGATCTGTCATGGTGCCCTCTCTCCGGGAGCAGTGCAATGGCGGGGCCACTGGCAGTCACAGGTCTCAGCGGATCTGCCATGGTGCTCTCTCCCCCTCTCCTCGGGAGCAGTGCAAGGGTTGGGCCGCTCTCAGTCACAGGTCTCAGCGGATCAGCCATGATGCCCTCTCCCCTTTCTCCGGCAGCAGTGCAAGGGCTGCGCCGCTCACAGTCACAGGTCTCAGCGGATCTGCCATGGTGCCCTCTCCCCAGGAGCAGTGCATGGGCTGGCCCGCTCGCAGTCACAGGTCTCAGCGGATCTACCATGGTGCCCTCTCCCCCTCTCTCTGGGACCATGGCAAGGGGATGCGCCGCTCACAGTCACAGGTCTCAGCGGATCTACCATTGTGCCCTCTCCCCTCTCACCAGCAGCAGTGCAAGGGGCTCTGCCGCTCGAAATCACAGGTCTCAGCGGATCTGCCATGGTGCCCTCTCCCACTCTCCTCGGGAGCAGTGCAAGGGCTGGGCCACTCGCAGTCACAGGTCTTAGCGGATCTGCCATGGTGCCCTCTCCCTCTCTCCTCGGGAGCAGTGGAAGGGCTGGGCCGCTAGCAGTCACAGGTCTCAGCGGATCTGCCATGGTGCCCTCTCCCCTCTCTCCGGGAGCAGTGCAAGGGCTGGCCCGCTCGCCGTCACAGGTCTCAGCGGATCTGCCATGGTGCCCTCTCCCCTCTCCTCGGGAGCAGTGCAAGGGCTGGGCCGCTCGCAGTCACAGGTCTCAGCAGAGCTGCCATGCTGCCCTCTACCCCTCTCCTCGGGAGCAGTGCCAGGTCTGGGCCGCTCACAGTGACAGGTCTCAGCAGATCTGCTGTGCTGCCCTCTCCCCTCTCCTCGGGAGCAGTGCATGGGGCTGGGCCGCTCGCAGTCACAGGTCTCAGCGTATCTGCCATGGTGACCTCTCCCCTCTCCTCACGATAAGTGCAAGGGCTGGGCCGCGCACAGTCACAGGTCTCAGTGAATATGCCATGGGCCCTCTCCCCAGGAGCAGTGCAAGGGGCTGGGCCACTCGCAGTCACAGGTCTCAGGGGATTGGCCATGGTGCCCTCTCCCCCTCTCCCCAGGAGCAGTGCAAGGGGCTGGGCCACTCGCAGTCACAGGTCTCAGGGGATAGGCCATGGTGCCCTCTCCCCCTCTCCTCGGGAGCAGTGCAAGGGGCTGGGCCGCTCGCAGTCACAGGTCTCAGCGGATCTGCCATGTTGCCCTCTCCCACTCTCCCCCTCTCCTCGGGAGCAGTGCAAGGGGCTGGGCGGCTCGCAGTCACAAGTCTCAGCGGATCTGCCATGTTGCCCTCTCCCCTCTCCTCGGGAGCAGTGCAAGGGGCTGGGCCGCTCGCAGTCACAGGTCTCAGTGGATTTGTGATGGTGCCCTCTCCCCCTCTCCTCGGGAGCAGTGCAAGGGGCTTGGCCGCTCCCAGTCACAGGTCTCAGCCGGTCTGCCATGGTGCCCTCTACGCCTCTCCTCTGGAGCAGTGCAAGGGCTGGGCCACTCGCAGTCACGGGTCTCAGAGGGTCTGCCATGGTGCCCTCTCCCCCTCTTCTCGGGAGCAGTGCAAGGGCTGGGCCGCTCGCAGTCACAGGTCTCAGCGGATCTGCCATGGTGCCCTCGCTCCGGGAGCTGTGCAAGGGCTGGGCCGCTGGCAGTCACAGGTCTCAGCGGACATGCCATGGTGCCCTCTCCCCTCTCTCCAGGAGCAGTGGAAGGGGCTGGGCCGCTAGCAGTCACAGGTCTCAGCGGATCTGCCAAGGCGCCCTCTCCCCTCTCCTCGGGAGCAGTGCAAGGGCTGGGCCGCTCGCAGTCACAGGTCTCAGCGGATCTGCCATGGTGCCTGTTAGAAATGGGGGTCTCTAGTTGGCAATGGCTGGCCACTGTCCAAGTAGGGACCCTTCTTCCTAAGTCAGAGTGAGAGGGCTACCCTCTTTAATACCCCTGCTCAACCCTGTGGTAACGTAGCACGAGCAGGTAGGCTTATCTCAGAGGCAGGGTGTGAAGCATTTATGACCATACACAGTAACACAGTGAGGAACACTACAAAGGGACACCACACAAGTAGTTATAAAAAATAAGTATCTTTATATAAAGGCAGATTTATCACAAGACCAATAACTGTAAAAGCCACAATACTTGTCAAAGATAGGATAGCTGTTGAAGGACTGTCAAAGATAGTTCAGAGGTTGCAAAAATAAGGTTCAAATTCAAGGCAGTGGTCTGTGCGACCCTTTCTCTCATAAGACTGTCAAAAATAGGATAGCTGTTGAAGGACTGTCAAAGGTAGTTCAGAGGTTGCAAAAATAAGGTTCAAATTCAAGGCAGTGGTCTGTGCGACCCTTTCTCTCATAAGACTGTCAAAAATAGGGTGGCTGTTGAAGGACTGTCAAAAAATAGTTCAAAAGTTGCAAAAATAAGGTTCAAATTCAAGGCAGTGGTCTCTGCGACCCTTTCTCTCACAAAGTACCTGGGTTTAGTAGCAAAACCAACAAAGTGTCGCAAAGAAGCTGTAGCGATGATTCTCGGCACGCGAGGCCGGCGATGCGTTGAAATCCTTGCCGCAAGGGAGGATGATGCGCCGATCTGCGGGATGCGTGCGGAGACGATGCGACAAACTTCTGCACGCTGGACCGCCGATGCGATGACTTTCTTGCCGCGTGGGAGAAGTCGATGCGGTGATCCTGTTGCGCTGTGCGATCGTGTTGCGATGCGAAGACAAGACGCTCCGCGAGGAGCGACGAAATTCGGTGTGATGCGATCAAAGTGGCGAACGCACGGCGTCCGCACTGCGATGTCTCGAAGCGATGATTTCTGTCAGGGTTGCGAGTGCGCGGCGACAGCAGCGCGATGATCTTTCCAGCGCGTCTCGGCTGCAGCGGCTCGCAAAGGGGCGTCAGCGATGGTTTCGGGTTGCGGGCCCTCGGCGGCAGCAGCGCGATGATTTTCCCAGCGCTCTCGACTGCAGCGGCCCGCAAAGATGCGTTAGCGTCGATTTCTTACCCTCTTCTCTCTGATGCAAACTAGAGGCCCTGGAACTCACAGGAGCCTCCTCAGCAGATAGCCGTCCTCGCAGGGAGGAAGCAGGAGGTTGGTGGTGGAGTCTGTTGTGCCTGAGACTCCAGCAGGAGGCTAGCTCTTTTCCTAGCCCTTGGGTGATTGCTGTACAAAAATAAAAGTTCTCTCAATAGTTCCTTTTCCTCTTCTTCAAGGTCCAGTGGTCACTGCTGCAGGCCAGTGCAAGAAACAACACACAAGCACAAGGACAGTCACTTCCTGCAGATTCCTCCAGTGGCACGGACAGAGTTTCCTCTCCAGATCCCAAAAGCAATACCAAAGTAGGGGGTTTGAGCACAGATATTTATACCCCAAAAGCCTTTGATCCTTGAAGCTACCAGTCCCTGAACCTAGCCAGAACCAGTTCTGCTCAGGCCTGGAGCACTTTGTTTACCCGGCTGCATCCTTCCTTTCAGAAAGAGGGGGTCTGCTAGCAGACACACAGTGGGAGGTGGAGCCAGCATTCACCTTGCCAGGCACAGCCCTATTCAGATCAAAGAGCCACCCTTCCCCACACTCTAAATGCAGATCTCTCTATTCCACCAAGGTCTGACTCAGCCTGTCCTGCCCCTCTAAAACCAGACAGCCAATACACATAACGGCAGAGCACACTGGAAGGCTTAGGCAAGAAAATACCTACTTTCTAAAAGTGGTATTTTCAAACACAGAATATAAAAATAAACTTCACTAAAAGGTGTATTTTAATATTCTGAGCTCAGGCATACTAAATTCGTTTTTCTACCATGTTCCTGGGGTCAGTTAGGACTATAGCATGTAATAGTCAAACTGCCCATTCTAGCCTATGAGGAACAGGTAGCCTTACAGTAGTGAAAAACGAAATGGGGCATAATTCACTACCAGGACATGCTACACACACCAAGGCATGTCCTACCTTACACATACAATGCACCCTACCCGAGGGGCGACTTACAGGATGCCCAGGGAAGGTTCAGGGGCTGGGAAGTGGGTGCACTTCACAGCCAAGATGGCAGTTCTGGACTGCACACAGACACTGCAGTGGCAGGTCTGAGACACACTTTAAAAGCTGCTTCTGTGGGTGGCGCAAACCAGCGCTGCATGCCCACCAGCAGCATTTGGTTTACCAGCCCTGGGCACACACAGGCCACACTACTAGGGACTAACAGGTAAACCAAATAAGCCAATAAGGGATATACCAATTCACATAGACATATTTACCAAGGGAGAGCATATGCACTTTAGCACTGAACAGCAGTGGTAAAGTGCCCAGAGTCATAAAACCAACAGAAACAGGTCAGCAAAAATACAGGAGGCAGGCAAAAAGTTTAGGGGTGACCCTGCAAAAGGGCCATTTCCAACAGTGCCCTCTCCCCTCTCTCCGGTAGCAGTGCAAGGGGCTGGGCCGCTCGCAGTCACAGGTCTCAGAGGATCTGCCATGGTGCCCTTTCCCCTCTCCTCGGGAGCAGTGCAAGGGGCTGGGCCGCTAGCAGTCACAGGTCTCAGCGGATCTGCCATGGTGCCCTCTCCCCCTCTCCTCAGGAGCAGGGCAAGGGGCTGGGACACTCACCGTCACAAGTCTCAGCGGATCTGCCAAGGTGCCCTCTCCCCCTCTCCTCGGGAGCAGTGCAAGGGCTGGGCCGCTCGCAGTCACAGGTCTCAGCGGATCTGCCATGCTGCCCTCTCCCCTCTCCTCGGGAGCAGTGCTAGGGTTTGGGCCGCTAGCAGTCACAGGTCTCAGCGGATCTGCCATGGTCACTCTCCCCTCTCCTGGGGAGCAGGGCAAGGGGCTGAGCCGCTACCAGTCACAGGTCTCAGCAGATCTGCCATGGTGCCCTCTCCCCCTCTCCTCAGGTACAGTGCAAGGGGCTGGGCCACTAGCAGTCACAGGTCTCAGCGGATCTGCCATGGTGCCCTCTCCCCTCTCCTCGGGAGAAGTGCAAGGGGCTGGGCCGCTCGCAGTCACAGGTCTCAGTGGATTTGTGATGGTGCCCTCTCGCCCTCTCCTCGGGAGCAGTGCAAGGGGCTTGGCTGCTCCCAGTCACAGGTCTCAGCCGGTCTGCCATGGTGCCCTCTACCCCTCTCTCTGGGAGCAGTGCAGGAGCTGGGCCGCTCAAAGTCACAAGTCTCAGCAGATCTGCCATGCTGCCCTCTCCCTCTCTCCTAGAGAGCAGTGCCAGGACTGGGCCGCTCGCAGTCACAGGTCTCAGTGGATCTGCCATGCTGCCCTCTCCCCCTCTCCTCGGGAGCAGTGCAAGGGCTGGGCTGCTCACAGTCACAGATCTCAGCTGATCTGTCATGGTGCCCTCTCTCCGGGAGCAGTGCAATGGCGGGGCCACTGGCAGTCACAGGTCTCAGCGGATCTGCCATGGTGCTCTCTCCCCTCTCCTCGGGAGCAGTGCAAGGGTTGGGCCGCTCTCAGTCACAGGTCTCAGCGGATCAGCCATGATGCCCTCTCCCCCTTTCTCCGGCAGCAGTGCAAGGGGCTGCGCCGCTCACAGTCACAGGTCTCAGCGGATCTGCCATGGTGCCCTCTCCCCAGGAGCAGTGCATGGGCTGGGCCGCTCGCAGTCACAGGTCTCAGCGGATCTACCATGGTGCCCTCTCCCCTCTCTCTGGGACCATGGCAAGGGGATGCGCCGCTCACAGTCACAGGTCTCAGCGGATCTACCATTGTGCCCTCTCCCCTCTCACCAGCAGCAGTGCAAGGGGCTCTGCCGCTCGAAATCACAGGTCTCAGCGGATCTGCCATGGTGCCCTCTCCCACTCTCCTCGGGAGCAGTGCAAGGGCTGGGCCACTCGCAGTCACAGGTCTTAGCGGATCTGCCATGGTGCCCTCTCCCTCTCTCCTCGGGAGCAGTGCAAGGGCTGGGCCGCTAGCAGTCACAGGTCTCAGCGGATCTGCCATGGTGCCCTCTCCCCCTCTCTCCGGGAGCAGTGCAAGGGCTGGCCCGCTCGCCGTCACGGGTCTCAGCGGATCTGCCATGGTGCCCTCTCCCCCTCTCCTCGGGAGCAGTGCAAGGGCTGGGCCGCTCGCAGTCACAGGTCTCAGCGGAGCTGCCATGCTGCCCTCTACCCCTCTCCTCGGGAGCAGTGCCAGGTCTGGGCCGCTCACAGTGACAGGTCTCAGCAGATCTGCTGTGCTGCCCTCTCCCCTCTCCTCGGGAGCAGTGCATGGGGCTGGGCCGCTCGCAGTCACAGGTCTCAGCGTATCTGCCATGGTGACCTCTCCCCCTCTCCTCACGATAAGTGCAAGGGCTGGGCCGCGCACAGTCACAGGTCTCAGTGAATATGCCATGGGCCCTCTCCCCAGGAGCAGTGCAAGGGGCTGGGCCACTCGCAGTCACAGGTCTCAGGGGATTGGCCATGGTGCCCTCTCCCCCTCTCCCCAGGAGCAGTGCAAGGGGCTGGGCCACTCGCAGTCACAGGTCTCAGGGGATAGGCCATGGTGCCCTCTCCCCCTCTCCTCGGGAGCAGTGCAAGGGGCTGGGCCGCTCGCAGTCACAGGTCTCAGCGGATCTGCCATGTTGCCCTCTCCCACTCTCCCCTCTCCTCGGGAGCAGTGCAAGGGGCTGGGCGGCTCGCAGTCACAAGTCTCAGCGGATCTGCCATGTTGCCCTCTCCCCTCTCCTCGGGAGCAGTGCAAGGGGCTGGGCCGCTCGCAGTCACAGGTCTCAGTGGATTTGTGATGGTGCCCTCTCCCCCTCTCCTCGGGAGCAGTGCAAGGGGCTTGGCCGCTCCCAGTCACAGGTCTCAGCCGGTCTGCCATGGTGCCCTCTACGCCTCTCCTCTGGAGCAGTGCAAGGGCTGGGCCACTCGCAGTCACGGGTCTCAGAGGGTCTGCCATGGTGCCCTCTCCCCCTCTTCTCGGGAGCAGTGCAAGGGCTGGGCCGCTCGCAGTCACAGGTCTCAGCGGATCTGCCATGGTGCCCTCGCTCCGGGAGCTGTGCAAGGGCTGGGCCGCTGGCAGTCACAGGTCTCAGCGGACATGCCATGGTGCCCTCTCCCCTCTCTCCAGGAGCAGTGGAAGGGGCTGGGCCGCTAGCAGTCACAGGTCTCAGCGGATCTGCCAAGGCGCCCTCTCCCCCTCTCCTCGGGAGCAGTGCAAGGGCTGGGCCGCTCGCAGTCACAGGTCTCAGCGGATCTGCCATGGTGCCTGTTAGAAATGGGGGTCTCTAGTTGGCAATGGCTGGCCACTGTCCAAGTAGGGACCCTTCTTCCTAAGTCAGAGTGAGAGGGCTACCCTCTTTAATACCCCTGCTCAACCCTGTGGTAACGTAGCACGAGCAGGTAGGCTTATCTCAGAGGCAGGGTGTGAAGCATTTATGACCATACACAGTAACACAGTGAGGAACACTACAAAGGGACACCACACAAGTAGTTATAAAAAATAAGTATCTTTATATAAAGGCAGATTTATCACAAGACCAATAACTGTAAAAGCCACAATACTTGTCAAAGATAGGATAGCTGTTGAAGGACTGTCAAAGATAGTTCAGAGGTTGCAAAAATAAGGTTCAAATTCAAGGCAGTGGTCTGTGCGACCCTTTCTCTCATAAGACTGTCAAAAATAGGATAGCTGTTGAAGGACTGTCAAAGGTAGTTCAGAGGTTGCAAAAATAAGGTTCAAATTCAAGGCAGTGGTCTGTGCGACCCTTTCTCTCATAAGACTGTCAAAAATAGGGTGGCTGTTGAAGGACTGTCAAAAAATAGTTCAAAAGTTGCAAAAATAAGGTTCAAATTCAAGGCAGTGGTCTCTGCGACCCTTTCTCTCACAAAGTACCTGGGTTTAGTAGCAAAACCAACAAAGTGTCGCAAAGAAGCTGTAGCGATGATTCTCGGCACGCGAGGCCGGCGATGCGTTGAAATCCTTGCCGCAAGGGAGGATGATGCGCCGATCTGCGGGATGCGTGCGGAGACGATGCGACAAACTTCTGCACGCTGGACCGCCGATGCGATGACTTTCTTGCCGCGTGGGAGAAGTCGATGCGGTGATCCTGTTGCGCTGTGCGATCGTGTTGCGATGCGAAGACAAGACGCTCCGCGAGGGAGCGACGAAATTCGGTGTGATGCGATCAAAGTGGCGAACGCACGGCGTCCGCACTGCGATGTCTCGAAGCGATGATTTCTGTCAGGGTTGCGAGTGCGCGGCGACAGCAGCGCGATGATCTTTCCAGCGCGTCTCGGCTGCAGCGGCTCGCAAAGGGGCGTCAGCGATGGTTTCGGGTTGCGGGCCCTCGGCGGCAGCAGCGCGATGATTTTCCCAGCGCTCTCGACTGCAGCGGCCCGCAAAGATGCGTTAGCGTCGATTTCTTACCCTCTTCTCTCTGATGCAAACTAGAGGCCCTGGAACTCACAGGAGCCTCCTCAGCAGATAGCCGTCCTCGCAGGGAGGAAGCAGGAGGTTGGTGGTGGAGTCTGTTGTGCCTGAGACTCCAGCAGGAGGCTAGCTCTTTCCTAGCCCTTGGGTGATTGCTGTACAAAAATAAAAGTTCTCTCAATAGTTCCTTTTCCTCTTCTTCAAGGTCCAGTGGTCACTGCTGCAGGCCAGTGCAAGAAACAACACACAAGCACAAGGACAGTCACTTCCTGCAGATTCCTCCAGTGGCACGGACAGAGTTTCCTCTCCAGATCCCAAAAGCAATACCAAAGTAGGGGGTTTGAGCACAGATATTTATACCCCAAAAGCCTTTGATCCTTGAAGCTACCAGTCCCTGAACCTAGCCAGAACCAGTTCTGCTCAGGCCTGGAGCACTTTGTTTACCCGGCTGCATCCTTCCTTTCAGAAAGAGGGGTCTGCTAGCAGACACACAGTGGGAGGTGGAGCCAGCATTCACCTTGCCAGGCACAGCCCTATTCAGATCAAAGAGCCACCCTTCCCCACACTCTAAATGCAGATCTCTCTATTCCACCAAGGTCTGACTCAGCCTGTCCTGCCCCTCTAAAACCAGACAGCCAATACACATAACGGCAGAGCACACTGGAAGGCTTAGGCAAGAAAATACCTACTTTCTAAAAGTGGTATTTTCAAACACAGAATATAAAAATAAACTTCACTAAAAGGTGTATTTTAATATTCTGAGCTCAGGCATACTAAATTCGTTTTTCTACCATGTTCCTGGGGTCAGTTAGGACTATAGCATGTAATAGTCAAACTGCCCATTCTAGCCTATGAGGAACAGGTAGCCTTACAGTAGTGAAAAACGAAATGGTGCATAATTCACTACCAGGACATGCTACACACACCAAGGCATGTCCTACCTTACACATACAATGCACCCTACCCGAGGGGCGACTTACAGGATGCCCAGGGAAGGTTCAGGGGCTGGGAAGTGGGTGCACTTCACAGCCAAGATGGCAGTTCTGGACTGCACACAGACACTGCAGTGGCAGGTCTGAGACACACTTTAAAAGCTGCTTCTGTGGGTGGCGCAAACCAGCGCTGCATGCCCACCAGCAGCATTTGGTTTACCAGCCCTGGGCACACACAGGCCACACTACTAGGGACTAACAGGTAAACCAAATAAGCCAATAAGGGATATACCAATTCACATAGACATATTTACCAAGGAGAGCATATGCACTTTAGCACTGAACAGCAGTGGTAAAGTGCCCAGAGTCATAAAACCAACAGAAACAGGTCAGCAAAAATACAGGAGGCAGGCAAAAAGTTTAGGGGTGACCCTGCAAAAGGGCCATTTCCAACAGTGCCCTCTCCCCTCTCTCCGGTAGCAGTGCAAGGGGCTGGGCCGCTCGCAGTCACAGGTCTCAGAGGATCTGCCATGGTGCCCTTTCCCCCTCTCCTCGGGAGCAGTGCAAGGGGCTGGGCCGCTAGCAGTCACAGGTCTCAGCGGATCTGCCATGGTGCCCTCTCCCCCTCTCCTCAGGAGCAGGACAAGGGGCTGGGACACTCACCGTCACAAGTCTCAGCGGATCTGCCAAGGTGCCCTCTCCCCTCTCCTCGGGAGCAGTGCAAGGGCTGGGCCGCTCGCAGTCACAGGTCTCAGCGGATCTGCCATGCTGCCCTCTCCCCTCTCCTCGGGAGCAGTGCTAGGGTTTGGGCCGCTAGCAGTCACAGGTCTCAGCGGATCTGCCATGGTCACTCTCCCCTCTCCTGGGGAGCAGGGCAAGGGGCTGAGCCGCTACCAGTCACAGGTCTCAGCAGATCTGCCATGGTGCCCTCTCCCCCTCTCCTCAGGTACAGTGCAAGGGGCTGGGCCACTAGCAGTCACAGGTCTCAGCGGATCTGCCATGGTGCCCTCTCCCCTCTCCTCGGGAGAAGTGCAAGGGGCTGGGCCGCTCGCAGTCACAGGTCTCAGTGGATTTGTGATGGTGCCCTCTCGCCCTCTCCTCGGGAGCAGTGCAAGGGGCTTGGCTGCTCCCAGTCACAGGTCTCAGCCGGTCTGCCATGGTGCCCTCTACCCCTCTCTCTGGGAGCAGTGCAGGAGCTGGGCCGCTCAAAGTCACAAGTCTCAGCAGATCTGCCATGCTGCCCTCTCCCTCTCTCCTAGAGAGCAGTGCCAGGACTGGGCCGCTCGCAGTCACAGGTCTCAGTGGATCTGCCATGCTGCCCTCTCCCCCTCTCCTCGGGAGCAGTGCAAGGGCTGGGCTGCTCACAGTCACAGATCTCAGCTGATCTGTCATGGTGCCCTCTCTCCGGGAGCAGTGCAATGGTGGGGCCACTGGCAGTCACAGGTCTCAGCGGATCTGCCATGGTGCCCTCTCCCCCTCTCCTCGGGAGCAGTGCAAGGGTTGGGCCGCTCTCAGTCACAGGTCTCAGCGGATCAGCCATGATGCCCTCTCCCCCTTTCTCCGGCAGCAGTGCAAGGGGCTGCGCCGCTCACAGTCACAGGTCTCAGCGGATCTGCCATGGTGCCCTCTCCCCAGGAGCAGTGCATGGGCTGGGCCGCTCGCAGTCACAGGTCTCAGCGGATCTACCATGGTGCCCTCTCCCCTCTCTCTGGGACCATGGCAAGGGGATGCGCCGCTCACAGTCACAGGTCTCAGCGGATCTACCATGGTGCCCTCTCCCCCTCTCACCAGCAGCAGTGCAAGGGGCTCTGCCGCTCGCAGTCACAGGTCTCAGCGGATCTGCCATGGTGCCCTCTCCCACTCTCCTCGGGAGCAGTGCAAGGGCTGGGCCACTCGCAGTCACAGGTCTTAGCGGATCTGCCATGGTGCCCTCTCCCTCTCTCCTCGGGAGCAGTGCAAGGGCTGGGCCGCTAGCAGTCACAGGTCTCAGCGGATCTGCCATGGTGCCCTCTCCCCCTCTCTCCGGGAGCAGTGCAAGGGCTGGCCCGCTCGCCGTCACAGGTCTCAGCGGATCTGCCATGGTGCCCTCTCCCCCTCTCCTCGGGAGCAGTGCAAGGGCTGGGCCGCTCGCAGTCACAGGTCTCAGCGGAGCTGCCATGCTGCCCTCTACCCCTCTCCTCGGGAGCAGTGCCAGGTCTGGGCCGCTCACAGTGACAGGTCTCAGCAGATCTGCTGTGCTGCCCTCTCCCCTCTCCTCGGGAGCAGTGCATGGGGCTGGGCCGCTCGCAGTCACAGGTCTCAGCGTATCTGCCATGGTGACCTCTCCCCCTCTCCTCACGATAAGTGCAAGGGCTGGGCCGCGCACAGTCACAGGTCTCAGTGAATATGCCATGTGCCCTCTCCCCAGGAGCAGTGCAAGGGGCTGGGCCACTCGCAGTCACAGGTCTCAGGGGATTGGCCATGGTGCCCTCTCCCCCTCTCCTCGGGAGCAGTGCAAGGGGCTGGGCCGCTCGCAGTCACAGGTCTCAGCGGATCTGCCATGTTGCCCTCTCCCACTCTCCCCTCTCCTCGGGAGCAGTGCAAGGGGCTGGGCGGCTCGCAGTCACAAGTCTCAGCGGATCTGCCATGTTGCCCTCTCCCCCTCTCCTCGGGAGCAGTGCAAGGGGCTGGGCCGCTCGCAGTCACAGGTCTCAGTGGATTTGTGATGGTGCCCTCTCCCCCTCTCCTCGGGAGCAGTGCAAGGGGCTTGGCCGCTCCCAGTCACAGGTCTCAGCCGGTCTGCCATGGTGCCCTCTACGCCTCTCCTCTGGAGCAGTGCAAGGGCTGGGCCACTCGCAGTCACGGGTCTCAGAGGGTCTGCCATGGTGCCCTCTCCCCCTCTTCTCGGGAGCAGTGCAAGGGCTGGGCCACTCGCAGTCACAGGTCTCAGCGGACATGCCATGGTGCCCTCTCCCCTCTCTCCAGGAGCAGTGGAAGGGGCTGGGCCGCTAGCAGTCACAGGTCTCAGCGGATCTGCCAAGGTGCCCTCTCTCTCGGGAGCAGTGCAAGGGCTGGGCCGCTCGCAGTCACAGGTCTCAGCGGATCTGCCATGGTGCCCTCTCCCCTCTCTCCGGTAGCAGTGCAAGGGGCTGGGCCGCTCGCAGTCACAGGTCTCAGAGGATCTGCCATGGTGCCCTTTCCCCTCTCCTCGGGAGCAGTGCAAGGGGCTGGGCCGCTAGCAGTCACAGGTCTCAGCGGATCTGCCATGGTGCCCTCTCCCCCTCTCCTCAGGAGCAGGGCAAGGGGCTGGGACACTCACCGTCACAAGTCTCAGCGGATCTGCCAAGGTCCCCTCTCCTCGGGAGCAGTGCAAGGGCTGGGCCGCTCGCAGTCACAGGTCTCAGCGGATCTGCCATGCTGCCCTCTCCCCCTCTCCTCGGGAGCAGTGCTAGGGTTTGGGCCGCTAGCAGTCACAGGTCACAGCGGATCTGCCATGGTCACTCTCCCCCTCTCCTGGGGAGCAGGGCAAGGGGCTGAGCCGCTACCAGTCACAGGTCTCAGCAGATCTGCCATGGTGCCCTCTCCCCCTCTCCTCAGGTACAGTGCAAGGGGCTGGGCCACTAGCAGTCACAGGTCTCAGCGGATCTGCCATGGTGCCCTCTCCCCCTCTCCTCGGGAGAAGTGCAAGGGGCTGGGCCGCTCGCAGTCACAGGTCTCAGTGGATTTGTGATGGTGCCCTCTCGCCCTCTCCTCGGGAGCAGTGCAAGGGGCTTGGCTGCTCCCAGTCACAGGTCTCAGCCGGTCTGCCATGGTGCCCTCTACCCCTCTCTCTGGGAGCAGTGCAGGAGCTGGGCCGCTCAAAGTCACAAGTCTCAGCAGATCTGCCATGCTGCCCTCTCCCTCTCTCCTAGAGAGCAGTGCCAGGACTGGGCCGCTCGCAGTCACAGGTCTCAGTGGATCTGCCATGCTGCCCTCTCCCCTCTCCTCGGGAGCAGTGCAAGGGCTGGGCTGCTCACAGTCACAGATCTCAGCTGATCTGTCATGGTGCCCTCTCTCCGGGAGCAGTGCAATGGCGGGGCCACTGGCAGTCACAGGTCTCAGCGGATCTGCCATGGTGCCCTCTCCCCTCTCCTCGGGAGCAGTGCAAGGGTTGGGCCGCTCTCAGTCACAGGTCTCAGCGGATCAGCCATGATGCCCTCTCCCCTTTCTCCGGCAGCAGTGCAAGGGCTGCGCCGCTCACAGTCACAGGTCTCAGCGGATCTGCCATGGTGCCCTCTCCCCAGGAGCAGTGCATGGGCTGGGCCGCTTGCAGTCACAGGTCTCAGCGGATCTACCATGGTGCCCTCTCCCCCTCTCTCTGGGACCATGGCAAGGGGATGCGCCGCTCACAGTCACAGGTCTCAGCGGATCTACCATGGTGCCCTCTCACCAGCAGCAGTGCAAGGGGCTCTGCCGCTTGCAGTCACAGGTCTCAGCGGATCTGCCATGGTGCCCTCTCCCACTCTCCTCGGGAGCAGTGCAAGGGCTGGGCCACTCGCAGTCACAGGTCTTAGCGGATCTGCCATGGTGCCCTCTCCCTCTCTCCTCGGGAGCAGTGCAAGGGCTGGGCCGCTAGCAGTCACAGGTCTCAGCGGATCTGCCATGGTGCCCTCTCCCCCTCTCTCCGGGAGCAGTGCAAGGGCTGGCCCGCTCGCCGTCACAGGTCTCAGCGGATCTGCCATGGTGCCCTCTCCCCTCTCCTCGGGAGCAGTGCAAGGGCTGGGCCGCTCGCAGTCACAGGTCTCAGCGGAGCTGCCATGCTGCCCTCTACCCCTCTCCTCGGGAGCAGTGCCAGGTCTGGGCCGCTCACAGTGACAGGTCTCAGCAGATCTGCCGTGCTGCCCTCTCCCCTCTCCTCGGGAGCAGTGCATGGGGCTGGGCCGCTCGCAGTCACAGGTCTCAGCGTATCTGCCATGGTGACCTCTCCCCTCTCCTCACGATAAGTGCAAGGGCTGGGCCGCGCACAGTCACAGGTCTCAGTGAATATGCCATGTGCCCTCTCCCCAGGAGCAGTGCAAGGGGCTGGGCCACTCGCAGTCACAGGTCTCAGGGGATTGGCCATGGTGCCCTCTCCCCTCTCCCCAGGAGCAGTGCAAGGGGCTGGGCCACTCGCAGTAACAGGTCTCAGGGGATTGGCCATGGTGCCCTCTCCCCTCTCCTCGGGAGCAGTGCAAGGGCTGGGCCGCTCGCAGTCACAGGTCTCAGCGGATCTGCCATGTTGCCCTCTCCCACTCTCCCCTCTCCTTGGGAGCAGTGCAAGGGGCTGGGCGGCTCGCAGTCACAAGTCTCAGCGGATCTGCCATGTTGCCCTCTCCCCTCTCCTCGGGAGCAGTGCAAGGGGCTGGGCCGCTCGCAGTCACAGGTCTCAGTGGATTTGTGATGGTGCCCTCTCCCCTCTCCTCGGGAGCAGTGCAAGGGGCTTGGCCGCTCCCAGTCACAGGTCTCAGCCGGTCTGCCATGGTGCCCTCTACGCCTCTCCTCTGGAGCAGTGCAAGGGCTGGGCCACTCGCAGTCACGGGTCTCAGAGGGTCTGCCATGGTGCCCTCTCCCCCTCTTCTCGGGAGCAGTGCAAGGGCTGGGCCGCTCGCAGTCACAGGTCTCAGCGGATCTGCCATGGTGCCCTCGCTCCGGGAGCTGTGCAAGGGCTGGAGCCGCTGGCAGTCACAGGTCTCAGCGGACATGCCATGGTGCCCTCTCCCCCTCTCTCCCGGAGCAGTGGACGGGGCTGGGCCGCTAGCAGTCACAGGTCTCAGCGGATCTGCCATGTTGCCCTCTCCCACTCTCCCCTCTCCTCGGGAGAAGTGCAAGGGGCTGGGCCGCTCGCAGTCACAGGTCTCAGTGGATTTGTGATGGTGCCCTCTCGCCCTCTCCTCGGGAGCAGTGCAAGGGCTTGGCTGCTCCCAGTCACAGGTCTCAGCCGGTCTGCCATGGTGCCCTCTACCCCTCTCTCTGGGAGCAGTGCAGGAGCTGGGCCGCTCAAAGTCACAAGTCTCAGCAGATCTGCCATGCTGCCCTCTCCCTCTCTCCTAGAGAGCAGTGCCAGGACTGGGCCGCTCGCAGTCACAGGTCTCAGTGGATCTGCCATGCTGCCCTCTCCCCTCTCCTCGGGAGCAGTGCAAGGGCTGGGCTGCTCACAGTCACAGATCTCAGCTGATCTGTCATGGTGCCCTCTCTCCGGGAGCAGTGCAATGGTGGGGCCACTGGCAGTCACAGGTCTCAGCGGATCTGCCATGGTGCCCTCTCCCCCTCTCCTCGGGAGCAGTGCAAGGGTTGGGCCGCTCTCAGTCACAGGTCTCAGCGGATCAGCCATGATGCCCTCTCCCCCTTTCTCCGGCAGCAGTGCAAGGGGCTGCGCCGCTCACAGTCACAGGTCTCAGCGGATCTGCCATGGTGCCCTCTCCCCAGGAGCAGTGCATGGGCTGGGCCGCTCGCAGTCACAGGTCTCAGCGGATCTACCATGGTGCCCTCTCCCCCTCTCTCTGGGACCATGGCAAGGGGATGCGCCGCTCACAGTCACAGGTCTCAGCGGATCTACCATGGTGCCCTCTCCCCTCTCACCAGCAGCAGTGCAAGGGGCTCTGCCGCTCGCAGTCACAGGTCTCAGCGGATCTGCCATGGTGCCCTCTCCCACTCTCCTCGGGAGCAGTGCAAGGGCTGGGCCACTCGCAGTCACAGGTCTTAGCGGATCTGCCATGGTGCCCTCTCCCTCACTCCTCGGGAGCAGTGCAAGGGCTGGGCCGCTAGCAGTCACAGGTCTCAGCGGATCTGCCATGGTGCCCTCTCCCCTCTCTCCGGGAGCAGTGCAAGGGCTGGCCCGCTCGCCGTCACAGGTCTCAGCGGATCTGCCATGGTGCCCTCTCCCCCTCTCCTCGGGAGCAGTGCAAGGGCTGGGCCGCTCGCAGTCACAGGTCTCAGCGGAGCTGCCATGCTGCCCTCTACCCCTCTCCTCGGGAGCAGTGCCAGGTCTGGGCCGCTCACAGTGACAGGTCTCAGCAGATCTGCTGTGCTGGCCTCTCCCCTCTCCTCGGGAGCAGTGCATGGGGCTGGGCCGCTCGCAGTCACAGGTCTCAGCGTATCTGCCATGGTGACCTCTCCCCCTCTCCTCACGATAAGTGCAAGGGCTGGGCCGCGCACAGTCACAGGTCTCAGTGAATATGCCATGTGCCCTCTCCCCAGGAGCAGTGCAAGGGGCTGGGCCACTCGCAGTCACAGGTCTCAGGGGATTGGCCATGGTGCCCTCTCCCCTCTCCTCGGGAGCAGTGCAAGGGGCTGGGCCGCTCGCAGTCACAGGTCTCAGCGGATCTGCCATGTTGCCCTCTCCCACTCTCCCCTCTCCTCGGGAGCAGTGCAAGGGGCTGGGCGGCTCGCAGTCACAAGTCTCAGCGGATCTGCCATGTTGCCCTCTCCCCTCTCCTCGGGAGCAGTGCAAGGGGCTGGGCCGCTCGCAGTCACAGGTCTCAGTGGATTTGTGATGGTGCCCTCTCCCCTCTCCTCGGGAGCAGTGCAAGGGGCTTGGCCGCTCCCAGTCACAGGTCTCAGCCGGTCTGCCATGGTGCCCTCTACGCCTCTCCTCTGGAGCAGTGCAAGGGCTGGGCCACTCGCAGTCACGGGTCTCAGAGGGTCTGCCATGGTGCCCTCTCCCCTCTTCTCGGGAGCAGTGCAAGGGCTGGGCCACTCGCAGTCACAGGTCTCAGCGGACATGCCATGGTGCCCTCTCCCCTCTCTCCAGGAGCAGTGGAAGGGGCTGGGCCGCTAGCAGTCACAGGTCTCAGCGGATCTGCCAAGGTGCCCTCTCCCCCTCTCCTCGGGAGCAGTGCAAGGGCTGGGCCGCTCGCAGTCACAGGTCTCAGCGGATCTGCCATGGTGCCCTCTCCCCCTCTCTCCGGTAGCAGTGCAAGGGGCTGGGCCGCTCGCAGTCACAGGTCTCAGAGGATCTGCCATGGTGCCCTTTCCCCCTCTCCTCGGGAGCAGTGCAAGGGGCTGGGCCGCTAGCAGTCACAGGTCTCAGCGGATCTGCCATGGTGCCCTCTCCCCTCTCCTCAGGAGCAGGGCAAGGGGCTGGGACACTCACCGTCACAAGTCTCAGCGGATCTGCCAAGGTCCCCTCTCCTCGGGAGCAGTGCAAGGGCTGGGCCGCTCGCAGTCACAGGTCTCAGCGGATCTGCCATGCTGCCCTCTCCCCCTCTCCTCGGGAGCAGTGCTAGGGTTTGGGCCGCTAGCAGTCACAGGTCTCAGCGGATCTGCCATGGTCACTCTCCCCTCTCCTGGGGAGCAGGGCAAGGGGCTGAGCCGCTACCAGTCACAGGTCTCAGCAGATCTGCCATGGTGCCCTCTCCCCCTCTCCTCAGGTACAGTGCAAGGGGCTGGGCCACTAGCAGTCACAGGTCTCAGCGGATCTGCCATGGTGCCCTCTCCCCTCTCCTCAGGAGAAGTGCAAGGGGCTGGGCCGCTCGCAGTCACAGGTCTCAGTGGATTTGTGATGGTGCCCTCTCGCCCTCTCCTCGGGAGCAGTGCAAGGGGCTTGGCTGCTCCCAGTCACAGGTCTCAGCCGGTCTGCCATGGTGCCCTCTACCCCTCTCTCTGGGAGCAGTGCAGGAGCTGGGCCGCTCAAAGTCACAAGTCTCAGCAGATCTGCCATGCTGCCCTCTCCCTCTCTCCTAGAGAGCAGTGCCAGGACTGGGCCGCTCGCAGTCACAGGTCTCAGTGGATCTGCCATGCTGCCCTCTCCTCGGGAGCAGTGCAAGGGCTGGGCTGCTCACAGTCACAGATCTCAGCTGATCTGTCATGGTGCCCTCTCTCCGGGAGCAGTGCAATGGCGGGGCCACTGGCAGTCACAGGTCTCAGCGGATCTGCCATGGTGCCCTCTCCCCCTCTCCTCGGGAGCAGTGCAAGGGTTGGGCCGCTCTCAGTCACAGGTCTCAGCGGATCAGCCATGATGCCCTCTCCCCTTTCTCCGGCAGCAGTGCAAGGGGCTGCGCCGCTCACAGTCACAGGTCTCAGCGGATCTGCCATGGTGCCCTCTCCCCAGGAGCAGTGCATGGGCTGGGCCGCTTGCAGTCACAGGTCTCAGCGGATCTACCATGGTGCCCTCTCCCCTCTCTCTGGGACCATGGCAAGGGGATGCGCCGCTCACAGTCACAGGTCTCAGCGGATCTACCATGGTGCCCTCTCACCAGCAGCAGTGCAAGGGGCTCTGCAGCTTGCAGTCACAGGTCTCAGCGGATCTGCCATGGTGCCCTCTCCCACTCTCCTCGGGAGCAGTGCAAGGGCTGGGCCACTCGCAGTCACAGGTCTTAGCGGATCTGCCATGGTGCCCTCTCCTCTCTCCTCGGGAGCAGTGCAAGGGCTGGGCCGCTAGCAGTCACAGGTCTCAGCGGATCTGCCATGGTGCCCTCTCCCCCTCTCTCCGGGAGCAGTGCAAGGGCTGGCCCGCTCGCCATCACAGGTCTCAGCGGATCTGCCATGGTGCCCTCTCCCCTCTCCTCGGGAGCAGTGCAAGGGCTGGGCCGCTCGCAGTCACAGGTCTCAGCGGAGCTGCCATGCTGCCCTCTACCCCTCTCCTCGGGAGCAGTGCCAGGTCTGGGCCGCTCACAGTGACAGGTCTCAGCAGATCTGCTGTGCTGCCCTCTCCCCTCTCCTCGGGAGCAGTGCATGGGGCTGGGCCACTCGCAGTCACAGGTCTCAGCGTATCTGCCATGGTGACCTCTCCCCCTCTCCTCACGATAAGTGCAAGGGCTGGGCCGCGCACAGTCACAGGTCTCAGTGAATATGCCATGTGCCCTCTCCCCAGGAGCAGTGCAAGGGGCTGGGCCACTCGCAGTCACAGGTCTCAGGGGATTGGCCATGGTGCCCTCTCCCCCTCTCCCCAGGAGCAGTGCAAGGGGCTGGGCCACTCGCAGTAACAGGTCTCAGGGGATTGGCCATGGTGCCCTCTCCCCCTCTCCTCGGGAGCAGTGCAAGGGGCTGGGCCGCTCGCAGTCACAGGTCTCAGCGGATCTGCCATGTTGCCCTCTCCCACTCTCCCCCTCTCCTTGGGAGCAGTGCAAGGGGCTGGGCGGCTCGCAGTCACAAGTCTCAGCGGATCTGCCATGTTGCCCTCTCCCCTCTCCTCGGGAGCAGTGCAAGGGGCTGGGCCGCTCGCAGTCACAGGTCTCAGTGGATTTGTGATGGTGCCCTCTCCCCCTCTCCTCGGGAGCAGTGCAAGGGGCTTGGCCGCTCCCAGTCACAGGTCTCAGCCGGTCTGCCATGGTGCCCTCTACGCCTCTCCTCTGGAGCAGTGCAAGGGCTGGGCCACTCGCAGTCACGGGTCTCAGAGGGTCTGCCATGGTGCCCTCTCCCCTCTTCTCGGGAGCAGTGCAAGGGCTGGGCCGCTCGCAGTCACAGGTCTCAGCGGATCTGCCATGGTGCCCTCGCTCCGGGAGCTGTGCAAGGGCTGGGCCGCTGGCAGTCACAGGTCTCAGCGGACATGCCATGGTGCCCTCTCCCCTCTCTCCAGGAGCAGTGGAAGGGGCTGGGCCGCTAGCAGTCACAGGTCTCAGCGGATCTGCCAAGGTGCCCTCTCCCCCTCTCCTCGGGAGCAGTGCAAGGGCTGGGCCGCTCGCAGTCACAGGTCTCAGCGGATCTGCCATGGTGCCCTCTCCCCTCTCTCCGGTAGCAGTGCAAGGGGCTGGGCCGCTCGCAGTCACAGGTCTCAGAGGATCTGCCATGGTGCCCTTTCCCCCTCTCCTCGGGAGCAGTGCAAGGGGCTGGGCCGCTAGCAGTCACAGGTCTCAGCGGATCTGCCATGGTGCCCTCTCCCCTCTCCTCAGGAGCAGGGCAAGGGGCTGGGACACTCACCGTCACAAGTCTCAGCGGATCTGCCAAGGTGCCCTCTCCCCCTCTCCTCGGGAGCAGTGCAAGGGCTGGGCCGCTCGCAGTCACAGGTCTCAGCGGATCTGCCATGGTGCCCTCTCCCCCTCTCTCCGGTAGCAGTGCAAGGGGCTGGGCCACTAGCAGTCACAGGTCTCAGCGGATCTGCCATGGTGCCCTCTCCCCCTCTCCTCGGGAGAAGTGCAAGGGGCTGGGCCGCTCGCAGTCACAGGTCTCAGTGGATTTGTGATGATGCCCTCTCGCCCTCTCCTCGGGAGAAGTGCAAGGGGCTTGGCTGCTCCCAGTCACAGGTCTCAGCCGGTCTGCCATGGTGCCCTCTACGCCTCTCCTCTGGAGCAGTGCAAGGGCTGGGCCACTCGCAGTCACGGGTCTCAGAGGGTCTGCCATGGTGCCCTCTCCCCCTCTTCCCGGGAGCAGTGCAAGGGCTGGGCCGCTCGCAGTCACAGGTCTCAGCGGATCTGCCATGGTGCCCTCGCTCCGGGAGCAGTGCAAGGGCTGGGCCGCTGGCAGTCACAGGTCTCAGCGGACATGCCATGGTGCCCTCTCCCCCTCTCTCCAGGAGCAGTGCAAGGGGCTGGGCCGCTAGCAGTCACAGGTCTCAGCGGATCTGCCATGGTGCCCTCTCCCCCTCTCCTCAGGAGCAGGGCAAGTGGCTGGGACCCTCACCGTCACAAGTCTCAGCGGATCTGCTAAGGTGCCCTCTCCCCCTCTCCTCGGGAGCAGTGCAAGTGGCTGGCCCGCTAGCAGTCACAGGTCTCAGCGGATCTGCCATGGTCACTCTCCCCCTCTCCTGGGGAGCAGGGCAAGGGGCTGAGCCGCTACCAGTCACAGGTCTCAGCAGATCTGCCATGGTGCCCTCTCCCCCTCTCCTCAGGAGCAGTGCAAGGGGCTGGGCCGCTTGCAGTCACAGGTCTCAGCGGATCTGCCATGGTGCCCTCTCCCCCTCTCCTCGGGAGCAGTGCAAGGGGTTGGGCCGCTCGCAGTCACAGGTCCCAGCAGATCTGTCATGGTGCACTCTCACTGGCAGCAGTGCAAGGGCTGGGCCGCTCGCAGTCACAGTTCTCAGCGAATCTGCCATGGTGCCCTCTCCCCGTTCTCCTCAGGAGCAGTGCAAGGGCTAGGCCGCTCGCAGTCACAGGTCTCAGCGGATCTGCCATGGTGCCCTCTCCCCTCTCCTGGAGAGCAGTGCAAGGGCTGGGCCGCTCGCTGTCACAGGTCTCAGTTGATCTGCCATGGTGCCCTCTCCCCTCTCCTCGGGAGCAGTACAAGGGGCTGGGCCGCTCGCAGTTACAGGTCTCAGCAGATCTGCCATTGTGCCCTCTCCTCAGGAGCAGTGCAAGGGGCTGGGCCGCTCGCAGTCACAGGTCTCAGTGGATTTGTGATGGTGCCCTCTCCCCCTCTCCTCGGGAGCAGTGCAAGGGGCTTGGCCGCTCGCAGTCACAAGTCTCAGCGGGTCTGCCATGGTGCCCTCTCCCCCTCTTCTCGGGAGCAGTGCAAGGGCTGGGCCGCTCGCAGTCACATGTCTCAGCGGATCTGCCATGGTGCCCTCGCTCCGGGAGCAGTGCAAGGGCTGGGCCGCTGGCAGTCACAGGTCTCAGCGGACATGCCATGGTGCCCTCTCCCCCTCTCTCCAGGAGCAGTGGAAGGGGCTGGGTCGCTAGCAGTCACAGGTCTCAGCGGATCTGCCAAGGTGCCCTCTCCCCCTCTCCTCGGGAGCAGTGCAAGGGCTGGGCCGCTCGCAGTCACAGGTCTCAGCGGATCTGCCATGGTGCCCTCTCCCCTCTCTCCGGTAGCAGTGCAAGGGGCTGGGCCGCTCGCAGTCACAGGTCTCAGAGGATCTGCCATGGTGCCCTTTCCCCCTCTCCTCGGGAGCAGTGCAAGGGGCTGGGCCGCTAGCAGTCACAGGTCTCAGCGGATCTGCCATGGTGCCCTCTCCCCCTCTCCTTAGGAGCAGGGCAAGGGGCTGGGACACTCACCGTCACAAGTCTCAGCGGATCTGCCAAGGTGCCCTCTCCCCCTCTCCTCGGGAGCAGTGCAAGGGCTGGGCCGCTCACAGTCACAGGTCTCAGCGGATCTGCCATGCTGCCCTCTCCTCGGGAGCAGTGCTAGGGGCTGGGCCGCTAGCAGTCACAGGTCTCAGCGGATCTGCCATGGTCACTCTCCCCTCTCCTGGGGAGCAGGGCATGGGGCTGAGCCGCTACCAGTCACAGGTCTCAGCAGATCTGCCATGGTGCCCTCTCCCCTCTCCTCAGGAACAGTGCAAGGGGCTGGGCCACTAGCAGTCACAGGTCTCAGCGGATCTGCCATGGTGCCCTCTCCCCTCTCCTCGGGAGCAGTGCAAGGGGCTGGGCCGCTCGCAGTCACAGGTCTCAGTGGATTTGTGATGGTGCCCTCTCGCCCTCTCCTCGGGAGCAGTGCAAGGGGCTTGGCTGCTCCCAGTCACAGGTCTCAGCCGGTCTGCCATGGTGCCCTCTACGCCTCTCCTCTGGTGCAGTGCAAGGGCTGGGCCACTCGCAGTCACGGGTCTCAGAGGGTCTGCCATGGTGCCCTCTCCCCCTCTTCTCGGGAGCAGTGCAAGGGCTGGGCCGCTCGCAGTCACAGGTCTCAGCGGATCTGCCATGGTGCCCTCGCTCCGGGAGCAGTGCAAGGGCTGGGCCGCTGGCAGTCACAGGTCTCAGCGGACATGCCATGGTGCCCTCTCCCCTCTCTCCAGGAGCAGTGCAAGGGGCTGGGCCGCTAGCAGTCACAGGTCTCAGCGGATCTGCCATGGTGCCCTCTCCCCCTCTCCTCAGGAGCAGGGCAAGGGGCTGGGACACTCACCGTCACAAGTCTCAGCGGATCTGCTAAGGTGCCCTCTCCCCCTCTCCTCGGGAGCAGTGCAAGGGGCTGGGCCGCTCGCAGTCACAGGTCTCAGCGGATCTGCCATGGTGCCCTCTCCCCCTCTCCTGGGGAGCAGGGCAAGGGGCTGAGCCGCTACCAGTCACAGGTCTCAGCAGATCTGCCATGGTGCCCTCTCCCCCTCTCCTCAGGAGCAGTGCAAGGGGCTGGGCCGCTCGCAGTCACAGGTCTCAGCGGATCTGCCATGGTGCCCTCTCCCCCTCTCCTCGGGAGCAGTGCAAGGGGTTGGGCCGCTCGCAGTCACAGGTCCCAGCAGATCTGTCATGGTGCCCTCTCACTGGCAGCAGTGCAAGGGCTGGGCCGCTCGCAGTCACAGGTCTCAGCGGATCTGCCATGGTGCCCTCTCCCCCTCTCTCCGGTAGCAGTGCAAGGGGCTGGGCCGCTCGCAGTCACAGGTCTCAGAGGATCTGCCATGGTGCCCTTTCCCCTCTCCTCGGGAGCAGTGCAAGGGGCTGGGCCGCTAGCAGTCACAGGTCTCAGCGGATCTGCCATGGTGCCCTCTCCCCTCTCCTCAGGAGCAGGGCAAGGGGCTGGGACACTCACCGTCACAAGTCTCAGCGGATCTGCCAAGGTGCCCTCTCCCCTCTCCTCGGGAGCAGTGCAAGGGGCTGGGCCGCTAGCAGTCACAGGTCTCAGCAGATCTGCCATGGTCACTCTCCCCTCTCCTGGGGAGCAGGGCAAGGGGCTGAGCCGCTACCAGTCACAGGTCTCAGCAGATCTGCCATGGTGCCCTCTCCCCTCTCCTCAGGAGCAGTGCAAGGGGCTGGGCCGCTCGCAGTCACAGGTCTCAGCGGATCTGCCATGGTGCCCTCTCCCCCTCTCCTCAGGAGCAGTGCAAGGGGTTGGGCCGCTCGCAGTCACAGGTCCCAGCGGATCTGTCATGGTGCCCTCTCACCGGCAGCAGTGCAAGGGCTGGGCCGCTCGCAGTCACAGGTCTCAGCGAATCTGCCATGGTGCCCTCTCCCCGTTCTCCTCAGGAGCACTGCAAGGGCTAGGCGGCTCGCAGTCACAGGTCTCAGCGGATCTGCCATGGTGCCCTTTCCCCCTCTCCTCGGGAGCAGTGCAAGGGGCTGGGCCGCTAGCAGTCACAGGTCTCAGCGGATCTGCCATGGTGCCCTCTCCCCCTCTCCTCAGGAGCAGGGCAAGGGGCTGGGACGCTCACAGTCAGAAGTCTTAGCGGATCTGCCAAGGTGCCCTCTCCTTGGGAGCAGTGCAAGGGCTGGGCCGCTCGCAGTCACAGGTCTCAGCGGATCTGCCATGGTGCCCTCTCCTCCTCTCTCCGGGAGCAGTGCAAGGGGCTGGGCCGCTCGCAGTCACAGGTCGCAGCGGATCTGCCATGGTGCCCTCTCCCCTCTCCTCAGGAGCAGGGCAAGGGGCTGGGACGCTCGCAGTCACAAGTCTCAGTGGATCTGCCAAGGTGCCCTCTCCTTGGGAGCAGTGCAAGGGCTGGGCCGCTCGCAGTCACAGGTCTCAGCGGATCTGCCATGGTGCCCTCTCCTCCTTTCTCCGGGAGCAGTACAAGGGGCTGGGCTGCTAGCAGTCACAGGTCTCAGCGGATCTGCCATGGTCCCCTCTCCTGGGGAGCAGGGCAAGGGGCTGGGCCGCTACCAGGCACAGGTCTCAGCAGATCTGACATGGTGCCCTTTCCCCCTCTCCTCAGGAGCAGTGCAAGGGGCTGGGCCGCTCGCAGTCACAGGTCTCAGCGGATCTGCCATGGTGCCCTCTCCCCTCTCCTCGGGAGCAGTGCAAGGGGTTGGGCCACTCGCAGTCACAGGTCTCAGCGGAGCTGCCATGCTGCCCTCTACCCCTCTCCTCGGGAGCAGTGCCAGGTCTGGGCCGCTCACAGTGACAGGTCTCAGCAGATCTGCTGTGCTGCCCTCTCCCCCTCTCCTCGGGAGCAGTGCATGGGGCTGGGCCGCTCGCAGTCACAGGTCTCAGCGTATCTGCCATGGTGACCTTTCCCCCTCTCCTCACGATAAGTGCAAGGGCTGGGCCACGCACAGTCACAGGTCTCAGTGAATATGCCATGTGTCCTCTCCCCAGGAGCAGTGCAAGGGGCTGGGCCACTCGCAGTCACAGGTCTCAGCGGATCTGCCATGGTGCCCTCTCCCCCTCTCCTCGGGAGCAGTGCAAGGGCTGGGCCGCTCGCAGTCACAGGTCTCAGCGGAGCTGCCATGCTGCCCTCTACCCCTCTCCTCAGGAGCAGTGCCAGGTCTGGGCCGCTCACAGTGACAGGTCTCAGCAGATCTGCTGTGCTGCCCTCTCCCCTCTCCTCGGGAGCAGTGCATGGGGCTGGGCCGCTCGCAGTCACAGGTCTCAGCGTATCTGCCATGGTGACCTCTCCCCCTCTCCTCACGATAAGTGCAAGGGCTGGGCCGCGCACAGTCACAGGTCTCAGTGAATATGCCATGTGCCCTCTCCCCAGGAGCAGTGCAAGGGGCTGGGCCACTCGCAGTCACAGGTCTCAGGGGATTGGCCATGGTGCCCTCTCCCCTCTCCCCAGGAGCAGTGCAAGGGGCTGGGCCACTCGCAGTCACAGGTCTCAGGGGATTGGCCATGGTGCCCTCTCCCCTCTCCTCGGGAGCAGTGCAAGGGGCTGGGCCGCTCGCAGTCACAGGTCTCAGCGGATCTGCCATGTTGCCCTCTCCCACTCTCCCCCTCTCCTCGGGAGCAGTGCAAGGGGCTGGGCGGCTCGCAGTCACAAGTCTCAGCGGATCTGCCATGTTGCCCTCTCCCCCTCTCCTCGGGAGCAGTGCAAGGGGCTGGGCCGCTCGCAGTCACAGGTCTCAGTGGATTTGTGATGTGCCCTCTCCCCCTCTCCTCGGGAGCACTGCAAGGGGCTTGGCCGCTCCCAGTCACAGGTCTCAGCCGGTCTGCCATGGTGCCCTCTACGCCTCTCCTCTGGAGCAGTGCAAGGGCTGGGCCACTCGCAGTCACGGGTCTCAGAGGGTCTGCCATGGTGCCCTCTCCCCCTCTTCTCGGGAGCAGTGCAAGGGCTGGGCCGCTCGCAGTCACAGGTCTCAGCGGATCTGCCATGGTGCCCTCACTCCGGGAGCTGTGCAAGGGCTGAGCCGCTGGCAGTCACAGGTCTCAGCGGACATGCCATGGTGCCCTCTCCCCCTCTCTCCAGGAGCAGTGGAAGGGGCTGGGCCGCTAGCAGTCACAGGTCTCAGCGGATCTGCCAAGGTGCCCTCTCCTCGGGAGCAGTGCAAGGGCTGGGCCGCTCGCAGTCACAGGTCTCAGCGGATCTGCCATGGTGCCCTCTCCCCCTCTCTCCGGTAGCAGTGCAAGGGGCTGGGCCGCTCGCAGTCACAGGTCTCAGAGGATCTGCCATGGTGCCCTTTCCCCCTCTCCTCGGGAGCAGGGCAAGGGGCTGGGACACTCACCGTCACAAGACTCAGCGGATCTGCCAAGGTGCCCTCTCCCCCTCTCCTCGGGAGCAGTGCAAGCGCTGGGCCGCTCGCAGTCACAGGTCTCAGCGGATCTGCCATGCTGCCCTCTCACCCTCTCCTCGGGAGCAGTGCTAGGGTTTGGGCCGCTAGCAGTCACAGGTCTCAGCGGATCTGCCATGGTCACTCTCCCCCTCTCCTGGGGAGCAGGGCAAGGGGCTGAGCCGCTACCAGTCACAGGTCTCAGCAGATCTGCCATGGTGCCCTCTCCCCCTCTCCTCAGGTACAGTGCAAGGGGCTGGGCCACTAGCAGTCACAGGTCTCAGCGGATCTGCCATGGTGCCCTCTCCCCTCTCCTCGGGAGAAGTGCAAGGGGCTGGGCCGCTCGCAGTCACAGGTCTCAGTGGATTTGTGATGGTGCCCTCTCGCCCTCTCCTCGGGAGCAGTGCAAGGGGCTTGGCTGCTCCCAGTCACAGGTCTCAGCCGGTCTGCCATGGTGCCCTCTACGCCTCTCCTCTGGAGCAGTGCAAGGGCTGGGCCACTCGCAGTCACGGGTCTCAGAGGGTCTGCCATGGTGCCCTCTCCCCTCTTCCCGGGAGCAGTGCAAGGGCTGGGCAGCTCGCAGTCACAGGTCTCAGCGGATCTGCCATGGTGCCCTCGCTCCGGGAGCAGTGCAAGGGCTGGGCCGCTGGCAGTCACAGGTCTCAGCGGACATGCCATGGTGCCCTCTCCCCCTCTCTCCAGGAGCAGTGCAAGGGGCTGGGCCGTTAGCAGTCACAGGTCTCAGCGGATCTGCCATGGTGCCCTCTCCCCATCTCCTCAGGAGCAGGGCAAGGGGCTGGGACCCTCACCGTCACAAGTCTCAGCGGATCTGCTAAGGTTCCCTCTCCCCCTCTCCTCGGGAGCAGTGCAAGTGGCTGGCCCGCTAGCAGTCACAGGTCTCAGCGGATCTGCCATGGTCACTCTCCCCTCTCCTGGGGAGCAGGGCAAGGGGCTGAGCCGCTACCAGTCACAGGTCTCAGCAGATCTGCCATGGTGCCCTCTCCCCCTCTCCTCAGGAGCAGTGCAAGGGGCTGGGCCGCTTGCAGTCACAGGTCTCAGCGGATCTGCCATGGTGCCCTCTCCCCCTCTCCTCGGGAGCAGTGCAAGGGGTTGGGCCGCTCGCAGTCACAGGTCCCAGCAGATCTGTCATGGTGCACTCTCACTGGCAGCAGTGCAAGGGCTGGGCCGCTCGCAGTCACAGTTCTCAGCGAATCTGCCATGGTGCCCTCTCCCCGTTCTCCTCAGGAGCAGTGCAAGGGCTAGGCCGCTCGCAGTCACAGGTCTCAGCGGATCTGCCATGGTGCCCTCTCCCCCTCTCCTGCAGAGCAGTGCAAGGGCTGGGCCGCTCGCTGTCACAGGTCTCAGTTGATCTGCCATGGTGCCCTCTCCCCCTCTCCTCCGGAGCAGTACAAGGGGCTGGGCCGCTCGCAGTTACAGGTCTCAGCAGATCTGCCATTGTGCCCTCTCCTCAGGAGCAGTGCAAGGGGCTGGGCCGCTCGCAGTCACAGGTCTCAGTGGATTTGTGATGGTGCCCTCTCCCCTCTCCTCGGGAGCAGTGCAAGGGGCTTGGCCGCTCGCAGTCACAAGTCTCAGCGGGTCTGCCATGGTGCCCTCTCCCCTCTTCTCGGGAGCAGTGCAAGGGCTGGGCCGCTCGCAGTCACAGGTCTCAGCGGATCTGCCATGGTGCCCTCGCTCCGGGAGCAGTGCAAGGGCTGGGCCGCTGGCAGTCACAGGTCTCAGCGGACATGCCATGGTGCCCTCTCCCCCTCTCTCCAGGAGCAGTGGAAGGGGCTGGGCCGCTAGCAGTCACAGGTCTCAGCGGATCTGCCAAGGTGCCCTCTCCCCCTCTCCTCGGGAGCAGTGCAAGGGCTGGGCCGCTCGCAGTCACAGGTCTCAGCGGATCTGCCATGGTGCCCTCTCCCCCTCTCTCCGGTAGCAGTGCAAGGGGCTGGGCCGCTCGCAGTCACAGGTCTCAGAGGATCTGCCATGGTGCCCTTTCCCCCTCTCCTCGGGAGCAGTGCAAGGGGCTGGGCCGCTAGCAGTCACAGGTCTCAGCGGATCTGCCATGCTGCCCTCTCCTCGGGAGCAGTGCTAGGGGCTGGGCCGCTATCAGTCACAGGTCTCAGCGGATCTGCCATGGTCACTCTCCCCTCTCCTGGGGAGCAGGGCATGGGGCTGAGCCGCTACCAGTCACAGGTCTCAGCAGATCTGCCATGGTGCCCTCTCCCCCTCTCCTCAGGAACAGTGCAAGGGGCTGGGCCACTAGCAGTCACAGGTCTCAGCGGATCTGCCATGGTGCCCTCTCCCCCTCTCCTCGGGAGCAGTGCAAGGGGCTGGGCCGCTCGCAGTCACAGGTCTCAGTGGATTTGTGATGGTGCCCTCTCGCCCTCTCCTCGGGAGCAGTGCAAGGGGCTTGGCTGCTCCCAGTTACAGGTCTCAGCCGGTCTGCCATGGTGCCCTCTACGCCTCTCCTCTGGAGCAGTGCAAGGGCTGGGCCACTCGCAGTCACGGGTCTCAGAGGGTCTGCCATGGTGCCCTCTCCCCCTCTTCTCGGGAGCAGTGCAAGGGCTGGGCCGCTCGCAGTCACAGGTCTCAGCGGATCTGCCATGGTGCCCTCGCTCCGGGAGCAGTGCAAGGGCTGGGCCGCTGGCAGTCACAGGTCTCAGCGGACATGCCATGGTGCCCTCTCCCCCTCTCTCCAGGAGCAGTGCAAGGGGCTGGGCCGCTAGCAGTCACAGGTCTCAGCGGATCTGCCATGGTGCCCTCTCCCCTCTCCTCAGGAGCAGGGCAAGGGGCTGGGACACTCACCATCACAAGTCTCAGCGGATCTGCTAAGGTGCCCTCTCCCCCTCTCCTCGGGAGCAGTGCAAGGGCTGGCCCGCTAGCAGTCACAGGTCTCAGCGGATCTGCCATGGTCACTCTCCCCTCTCCTGGGGAGCAGGGCAAGGGGCTGAGCCGCTACCAGTCACAGGTCTCAGCAGATCTGCCATGGTGCCCTCTCCCCCTCTCCTGCAGAGCAGTGCAAGGGCTGGGCCGCCCGCTGTCACAGGTCTCAGCGGATCTGCCATGGTGCCCTCTCCCCCTCTCCTCGGGAGCAGTGCAAGGGGTTGGGCCGCTCGCAGTCACAGGTCCCAGCAGATCTGTCATGGTGCCCTCTCACTGGCAGCAGTGCAAGGGCTGGGCCGCTCGCAGTCACAGGTCTCAGCGAATCTGCCATGGTGCCCTCTCCCCGTTCTCCTCAGGAGCAGTGCAAGGGCTAGGCCGCTCGCAGTCACAGGTCTCAGCGGATCTGCCATGGTGCCCTCTCCCCCTCTCCTGGAGAGCAGTGCAAGGGCTGGGCTGCTCGCTGTCACAGGTCTCAGTTGATCTGCCATGGTGCCCTCTCCCCTCTCCTCGGGAGCAGTACAAGGGGCTGGGCCGCTCGCAGTTACAGGTCTCAGCAGATCTGCCATTGTGCCCTCTCCTCAGGAGCAGTGCAAGGAGCTGGGCCGCTCGCAGTCACAGGTCTCAGTGGATTTGTGATGGTGCCCTCTCCCCCTCTCCTCGGGAGCAGTGCAAGGGGCTGGGCCGCTAGCAGTCACAGGTCTCAGCAGATCTGCCAAGTTGCCCTCTCCCCCTCTCCTCGGGAGCAGTGCAAGGGCTGGGCCGTTCGCAGTCACAGGTCTCAGCGGATCTGCCATGGTGCCCTCTCCCCCTCTCTCCGGTAGCAGTGCAAGGGGCTGGGCCGCTCGCAGTCACAGGTCTCAGAGGATCTGCCATGGTGCCCTTTCCCCCTCTCCTCGCAAGCAGTGCAAGGGGCTGGGCCGCTAGCAGTCACAGGTCTCAGCGGATCTGCCATGGTGCCCTCTCCCCCTCTCCTCAGGAGCAGGGCAAGGGGCTGGGACACTCACCGTCACAAGTCTCAGCGGATCTGCCAAGGTGCCCTCTCCCCCTCTCCTCGGGAGCAGTGCAAGGGGCTGGGCCGCTAGCAGTCACAGGTCTCAGCAGATCTGCCATGGTCACTCTCCCCTCTCCTGGGGAGCAGGGCAAGGGGCTGAGCCGCTACCAGTCACAGGTCTCAGCAGATCTGCCATGGTGCCCTCTCCCCCTCTCCTCAGGAGCAGTGCAAGGGGCTGGGCCGCTCGCAGTCACAGGTCTCAGCGGATCTGCCATGGTGCCCTCTCCCCCTCTCCTCGGGAGCAGTGCAAGGGGTTGGGCCGCTCGCAGTCACAGGTCCCAGCGGATCTGTCATGGTGCCCTCTCACCGGCAGCAGTGCAAGGGCTGGGCCGCTCGCAGTCACAGGTCTCAGCGAATCTGCCATGGTGCCCTCTCCCCGTTCTCCTCAGGAGCAGTGCAAGGGCTAGGCCGCTCGCAGTCACAGGTCTCAGCGGATCTGCCATGGTGCCCTTTCCCCCTCTCCTCGGGAGCAGTGCAAGGGGCTGGGCCGCTAGCAGTCACAGGTCTCAGCGGATCTGCCATGGTGCCCTCTCCCCTCTCCTCAGGAGCAGGGCAAGGGGCTGGGACGCTCGCAGTCACAAGTCTTAGCGGATCTGCCAAGGTGCCCTCTCCTTGGGAGCAGTGCAAGGGCTGGGCCGCTCGCAGTCACAGGTCTCAGCGGATCTGCCATGGTGCCCTCTCCTCCTCTCTCCGGGAGCAGTGCAAGGGGCTGGGCCGCTCGCAGTCACAGGTCGCAGCGGATCTGCCATGGTGCCCTCTCCCCCTCTCCTCAGGAGCAGGGCAAGGGGCTGGGACGCTCGCAGTCACAAGTCTCAGTGGATCTGCCAAGGTGCCCTCTCCTTGGGAGCAGTGCAAGGGCTGGGCCGCTCGCAGTCACAGGTCTCAGCGGATCTGCCATGGTGCCCTCTCCTCCTCTCTCCGGGAGCAGTACAAGGGGCTGGGCTGCTCGCAGTCACAGGTCTCAGCGGATCTGCCATGGTCCCCTCTCCTGGGGAGCAGGGCAAGGGGCTGGGCCGCTACCAGGCACAGGTCTCAGCAGATCTGACATGGTGCCCTTTCCCCCTCTCCTCAGGAGCAGTGCAAGGGGCTGGGCCGCTCGCAGTCACAGGTCTCAGCGGATCTGCCATGGTGCCCTCTCCCCCTCTCCTCAGGAGCAGTGCAAGGGGTTGGGCCACTCGCAGTCACAGGTCTCAGCGGATCTGTCATGGTGCCCTCTCCCCCTCTCCTCGGCAGCAGTGCAAGGGCTGGGCCGCTCGCAGTCACAGGTCTCAGCGAATCTGCCATGGTGCCCTCTCCCCATTCTCCTCAGGAGCAGTGCAAGGGTTATGACTCTCGCAGTCACAGCTCTCAGCGGATCTGCCATGGTGCCCTCTCCCCCTCTCCTGGGGTGCAGCGCAAGGGCTTGGCCGCTCCATGTCACAGGTCTCAGTGGATCTGCCATGGTGCCCTCTCCCCCTCTCCTCGGGAGCAGTGCAAGGGGCTGGGCCGCTCGCAGTCACAGGTCTCAGCGGATCTGACATGTTGCCCTCTCCCACTCTCCCCCTCTCCTCGGGAGCAGTGCAAGGGGCTGGGCGGCTCACAGTCACAAGTCTCAGCGGATCTGCCATGTTGCCCTCTCCCCCTCTCCTCGGGAGCAGTGCAAGGGGCTGGGCCGCTCGCAGTCATAGGTCTCAGCAGATCTGCTATGGTGCCCTCTCCCCTCTCCTCGGGAGCAGTGCAAGGGGCTGGGCCGCTCGCAGTCACAGGTCTCAGCGGATCTGCCATGTTGCCCTCTCCCGCTCTCCCCTCTCCTCGGGAGCAGTGCAAGGGGCTGGGCGGCTCGCAGTCACAAGTCTCAGCGGATCTGCCATGTTGCCCTCTCCCCCTCTCCTCGGGAGCAGTGCAAGGGGCTGGGCCGCTAGCAGTCACAGGTCTCAGCGGATCTGCCATGGTGCCCTCTCCCCCTCTCCTCAGGAGCAGGGCAAGGGGCTGGGACACTCACCGTCACAAGTCTCAGCGGATCTGCCAAGGTGCCCTCTCCCCCTCTCCTCGGGAGCAGTGCAAGGGGCTGGGCTGGTCGCAGTCACAGGTCTCAGCAGATCTGCCATGGTCACTCTCCCCTCTCCTGGGGAGCAGGGCAAGGGGCTGAGCCGCTACCAGTCACAGGTCTCAGCAGATCTGCCATGGTGCCCTCTCCCCTCTCCTCAGGAGCAGTGCAAGGGGCTGGGCCGCTCGCAGTCACAGGTCTCAGCGGATCTGCCATGGTGCCCTCTCCCCCTCTCCTCGGGAGCAGTGCAAGGGGTTGGGCCGCTCGCAGTCACAGGTCCCAGCGGATCTGTCATGGTGCCCTCTCACCGGCAGCAGTGCAAGGGCTGGGCCGCTCGCAGTCACAGGTCTCAGCGAATCTGCCATGGTGCCCTCTCCCCGTTCTCCTCAGGAGCAGTGCAAGGGCTAGGCCGCTCGCAGTCACAGGTCTCAGCGGATCTGCCATGGTGCCCTTTCCCCTCTCCTCGGGAGCAGTGCAAGGGGCTGGGCCGCTAGCAGTCACAGGTCTCAGCGGATCTGCCTTGGTGCCCTCTCCCCTCTCCTCAGGAGCAGGGCAAGGGGCTGGGACGCTCGCAGTCACAAGTCTTAGCGGATCTGCCAAGGTGCCCTCTCCTTGGGAGCAGTGCAAGGGCTGGGCCGCTCGCAGACACAGGTCTCAGCGGATCTGCCATGGTACCCTCTCCTCCTCTCTCCGGGAGCAGTGCAAGGGGCTGGGCCGCTCGCAGTCACAGGTCTCAGCGGATCTGCCATGGTGCCCTCTCCTCAGGAGCAGGGCAAGGGGCTGGGACGCTCGCAGTCACAAGTCTCAGTGGATCTGCCAAGGTGCCCTCTCCTTGGGAGCAGTGCAAGGGCTGGGCCGCTCGCAGTCACAGGTCTCAGCGGATCTGCCATGGTGCCCTCTCCCCCTCTCCTCGGGAGCAGTGCAAGGGGATGGGCCGCTAGCAGTCACAGGTCTCAGCGGATCTTCCATGGTCCCCTCTCCTGGGGAGCAGGGCAAGGGGCTGGGCCGCTACCAGGCACAGGTCTCAGCAGATCTGACATGGTGCCCTTTCCCCCTCTCCTCAGGAGCAGTGCAAGGGGCTGGGCCGCTCGCAGTCACAGGTCTCAGGGGATCTGCCATGGTGCCCTCTCCCCCTCTCCTCGGGAGCAGTGCAAGGGCTGGGCCGCTCGCAGTCACAGGTCTCAGCGGATCTGCCATGGTGCCCTCTCCCCCTCTCTCCGGTAGCAGTGCAAGGGGCTGGGCCACTCGCAGTCACAGGTCTCAGAGGATCTGCCATGGTGCCCTTTCCCACTCTCCTCGGGAGCAGTGCAAGGGGCTGGGCCGCTAGCAGTCACAGGTCTAAGCGGATCTGCCATGGTGCCCTCTCCCCCTCTCCTCAGGAGCAGGGCAAGGGGCTGGGACACTCACCGTCACAAGTCTCACCGGATCTGCCAAGGTGCCCTCTCCCCCTCTCCTCGGGAGCAGTGCAAGGGCTGGGCCGCTCGCAGTCACAGGTCTCAGCGGATCTGCCATGCTGCCCTCTCCCCCTCTCCTCGGGAGCAGTGCTAGGGGCTGGGCCGCTAGCAGTCACAGGTCTCAGCGGATCTGCCATGGTCACTCTCCCCCTCTCCTGGGGAGCAGGGCAAGGGGCTGAGCCGCTACCAGTCACAGGTCTCAGCAGATCTGCCATGGTGCCCTCTCCCCCTCTCCTCAGGAACAGTGCAAGGGGCTGGGCCGCTCGCAGTCACAGGTCTCAGCGGATCTGCCATGGTGCCCTCTCTCCGGGAGCAGTGCAAGGGCTGGGCCGCTGGCAGTCACAGGTCTCAGCGGACATGCCATGGTGCCCTCTCCCCTCTCTCCAGGAGCAGTGGAAGGGGCTGGGCAGCTTGCAGTCACAGGTCTCAGCAGATCTGCCAAGTTGCCCTCTCCCCTCTCCTCGGGAGCAGTGCAAGGGCTGGGCCGCTCGCAGTCACAGGTCTCAGCGGATCTGCCATGGTGCCCTCTCCCCCTCTCTCCGGTAGCAGTGCAAGGGGCTGGGCCGCTCGCAGTCACAGGTCTCAGTGGATCTGCCATGGTACCCTTTCCCCCTCTCCTCGGGAGCAGTGCAAGGGCTGGGCCGCTGGTAGTCACAGGTTTCAGCGGACATGCCATGGTGCCCTCTCCCCTCTCCTCGGGAGCAGTGCAAGGGCTGGGCCGCTCGCAGTCACAGGTCTCAGCGGATCTGCCATGGTGCCCTCTCCCCTCTCTCCGGTAGCAGTGCAAGGGGCTGGGCCGCTCGCAGTCACAGGTCTCAGAGGATCTGCCATGGTGCCCTTTCCCCTCTCCTCGGGAGCAGTGCAAGGGGCTGGGCCGCTAGCAGTCACAGGTCTCAGCGGATCTGCCATGGTGCCCTCTCCCCCTCTCCTCAGGAGCAGGGCAAGGGGCTGGGACACTCACCGTCAGAAGTCTCAGCGGATCTGCCAAGGTGCCCTCTCCCCTCTCCTCGGGAGCAGTGCAAGGGGCTGGGCTGGTCGCAGTCACAGGTCTCAGCAGATCTGCCATGGTCACTCTCCCCTCTCCTGGGGAGCAGGGCAAGGGGCTGAGCCGCTACCAGTCACAGGTCTCAGCAGATCTGCCATGGTGCCCTCTCCCCCTCTCCTCAGGAGCAGTGCAAGGGGCTGGGCCGCTCGCAGTCACAGGTCTCAGCGGATCTGCCATGGTGCCCTCTCCCCTCTCCTCAGGAGCAGTGCAAGGGGTTGGGCCGCTCGCAGTCACAGGTCCCAGCGGATCTGTCATGGTGCCCTCTCACCGGCAGCAGTGCAAGGGCTGGGCCGCTCGCAGTCACAGGTCTCAGCGGATCTGCCATGGTGCCCTCGCTCCGGGAGCAGTGCAAGGGCTGGGCCGCTGGCAGTCACAGGTCTCAGCGGACATGCCATGGTGCCCTCTCCCCCTCTCTCCAGGAGCAGTGGAAGGGGCTGGGTCGCTAGCAGTCACAGGTCTCAGCGGATCTGCCAAGGTGCCCTCTCCCCCTCTCCTCGGGAGCAGTGCAAGGGCTGGGCCGCTCGCAGTCACAGGTCTCAGCGGATCTGCCATGGTGCCCTCTCCCCCTCTCTCCGGTAGCAGTGCAAGGGGCTGGGCCGCTCGCAGTCACAGGTCTCAGAGGATCTGCCATGGTGCCCTTTCCCCCTCTCCTCGGGAGCAGTGCAAGGGGCTGGGCCGCTAGCAGTCACAGGTCTCAGCGGATCTGCCATGGTGCCCTCTCCCCCTCTCCTTAGGAGCAGGGCAAGGGGCTGGGACACTCACCGTCACAAGTCTCAGCGGATCTGCCAAGGTGCCCTCTCCCCCTCTCCTCGGGAGCAGTGCAAGGGCTGGGCCGCTCACAGTCACAGGTCTCAGCGGATCTGCCATGCTGCCCTCTCCTCGGGAGCAGTGCTAGGGGCTGGGCCGCTAGCAGTCACAGGTCTCAGCGGATCTGCCATGGTCACTCTCCCCCTCTCCTGGGGAGCAGGGCATGGGGCTGAGCCGCTACCAGTCACAGGTCTCAGCAGATCTGCCATGGTGCCCTCTCCCCCTCTCCTCAGGAACAGTGCAAGGGGCTGGGCCACTAGCAGTCACAGGTCTCAGCGGATCTGCCATGGTGCCCTCTCCCCCTCTCCTCGGGAGCAGTGCAAGGGGCTGGGCCGCTCGCAGTCACAGGTCTCAGTGGATTTGTGATGGTGCCCTCTCCTCGGGAGCAGTGCAAGGGGCTTGGCTGCTCCCAGTCACAGGTCTCAGCCGGTCTGCCATGGTGCCCTCTACGCCTCTCCTCTGGAGCAGTGCAAGGGCTGGGCCACTCGCAGTCACGGGTCTCAGAGGGTCTGCCATGGTGCCCTCTCCCCTCTTCTCGGGAGCAGTGCAAGGGCTGGGCCGCTCGCAGTCACAGGTCTCAGCGGATCTGCCATGGTGCCCTCACTCCGGGAGCAGTGCAAGGGCTGGGCCGCTGGCAGTCACAGGTCTCAGCGGACATGCCATGGTGCCCTCTCCCCTCTCTCCAGGAGCAGTGCAAGGGGCTGGGCCGCTAGCAGTCACAGGTCTCAGCGGATCTGCCATGGTGCCCTCTCCCCCTCTCCTCAGGAGCAGGGCAAGGGGCTGGGACACTCACCGTCACAAGTCTCAGCGGATCTGCTAAGGTGCCCTCTCCCCCTCTCCTCGGGAGCAGTGCAAGTGGCTGGCCCGCTAGCAGTCACAGGTCTCAGCGGATCTGCCATGGTCACTCTCCCCTCTCCTGGGGAGCAGGGCAAGGGGCTGAGCCGCTACCAGTCACAGGTCTCAGCAGATCTGCCATGGTGCCCTCTCCCCCTCTCCTCAGGAGCAGTGCAAGGGGCTGGGCCGCTCGCAGTCACAGGTCTCAGCGGATCTGCCATGGTGCCCTCTCCCCCTCTCCTTGGGAGCAGTGCAAGGGGTTGGGCAGCTCGCAGTCACAGGTCCCAGCAGATCTGTCATGGTGCCCTCTCACTGGCAGCAGTGCAAGGGCTGGGCCGCTCGCAGTCACAGGTCTCAGCGGATCTGCCATGGTGCCCTCTCCCCCTCTCTCCGGTAGCAGTGCAAGGGGCTGGGCCGCTCGCAGTCACAGGTCTCAGAGGATCTGCCATGGTGCCCTTTCCCCTCTCCTCGGGAGCAGTGCAAGGGGCTGGGCCGCTAGCAGTCACAGGTCTCAGCGGATCTGCCATGGTGCCCTCTCCCCTCTCCTCAGGAGCAGGGCAAGGGGCTGGGACACTCACCGTCACAAGTCTCAGCGGATCTGCCAAGGTGCCCTCTCCCCCTCTCCTCGGGAGCAGTGCAAGGGGCTGGGCCGCTAGCAGTCACAGGTCTCAGCAGATCTGCCATGGTCACTCTCCCCCTCTCCTGGGGAGCAGGGCAAGGGGCTGAGCCGCTACCAGTCACAGGTCTCAGCAGATCTGCCATGGTGCCCTCTCCCCCTCTCCTCAGGAGCAGTGCAAGGGGCTGGGCCGCTCGCAGTCACAGGTCTCAGCGGATCTGCCATGGTGCCCTCTCCCCCTCTCCTCAGGAGCAGTGCAAGGGGTTGGGCCGCTCGCAGTCACAGGTCCCAGCGGATCTGTCATGGTGCCCTCTCACCGGCAGCAGTGCAAGGGCTGGGCCGCTCGCAGTCACAGGTCTCAGCGAATCTGCCATGGTGCCCTCTCCCCGTTCTCCTCAGGAGCAGTGCAAGGGCTAGGCGGCTCGCAGTCACAGGTCTCAGCGGATCTGCCATGGTGCCCTTTCCCCCTCTCCTCGGGAGCAGTGCAAGGGGCTGGGCCGCTAGCAGTCACAGGTCTCAGCGGATCTGCCATGGTGCCCTCTCCCCCTCTCCTCAGGAGCAGGGCAAGGGGCTGGGACGCTCGCAGTCAGAAGTCTTAGCGGATCTGCCAAGGTGCCCTCTCCTTGGGAGCAGTGCAAGGGCTGGGCCGCTCGCAGTCACAGGTCTCAGCGGATCTGCCATGGTGCCCTCTCCTCCTCTCTCCGGGAGCAGTGCAAGGGGCTGGGCCGCTCGCAGTCACAGGTCGCAGCGGATCTGCCATGGTGCCCTCTCCCCCTCTCCTCAGGAGCAGGGCAAGGGGCTGGGACGCTCGCAGTCACAAGTCTCAGTGGATCTGCCAAGGTGCCCTCTCCTTGGGAGCAGTGCAAGGGCTGGGCCGCTCGCAGTCACAGGTCTCAGCGGATCTGCCATGGTGCCCTCTCCTCCTCTCTCCGGGAGCAGTACAAGGGGCTGGGCTGCTCGCAGTCACAGGTCTCAGCGGATCTGCCATGGTGCCCTCTCCCCCTCTCCTCGGGAGCAGTGCAAGGGGCTGGGCCGCTAGCAGTCACAGGTCTCAGCGGATCTGCCATGGTCCCCTCTCCTGGGGAGCAGGGCAAGGGGCTGGGCCGCTACCAGGCACAGGTCTCAGCAGATCTGACATGGTGCCCTTTCCCCCTCTCCTCAGGAGCAGTGCAAGGGGCTGGGCCGCTCGCAGTCACAGGTCTCAGCGGATCTGCCATGGTGCCCTCTCCCCCTCTCCTCGGGAGCAGTGCAAGGGGTTGGGCCACTCGCAGTCACAGGTCTCAGCGGAGCTGCCATGCTGCCCTCTACCCCTCTCCTCGGGAGCAGTGCCAGGTCTGGGCCGCTCACAGTGACAGGTCTCAGCAGATCTGCTGTGCTGCCCTCTCCCCCTCTCCTCGGGAGCAGTGCATGGGGCTGGGCCGCTCGTAGTCACAGGTCTCAGCGTATCTGCCATGGTGACCTCTCCCCCTCTCCTCACGATAAGTGCAAGGGCTGGGCCACGCACAGTCACAGGTCTCAGTGAATATGCCATGTGCCCTCTCCCCAGGAGCAGTGCAAGGGGCTGGGCCACTCGCAGTCACAGGTCTCAGCGGATCTGCCATGGTGCCCTCTCCCCCTCTCCTCGGGAGCAGTGCAAGGGCTGGGCCGCTCGCAGTCACAGGTCTCAGCGGAGCTGCCATGCTGCCCTCTACCCCTCTCCTCGGGAGCAGTGCCAGGGTCTGGGCCGCTCACAGTGACAGGTCTCAGCAGATCTGCCATGTGCTGCCCTCTCCCCCTCTCCTCGGGAGCAGTGCATGGGGCTGGGCCGCTCGCAGTCACAGGTCTCAGCGGATCTGCCATGGTGCCCTCTCCCCCTCTCCTCACGATACAGTGCAAGGGCTGGGCCGCGCACAGTCACAGGTCTCAGTGGATTTGCCATGTGCCCTCTCCCCTCTCCCAGGAGCAGTGCAAGGGGCTGGGCCACTCGCAGTCACAGGTCTCAGCGGGATCTGGCCATGGTGCCCTCTCGCCTCTCCCCTGGAGCAGTGCAAGGGGCTGGGCCACTCGCAGTCACAGGTCTCAGAGGGTCTGCCATGGTGCCCTCTCCCCTCTTCTCGGGAGCAGTGCAAGGGGCTGGGCCGCTCGCAGTCACAGGTCTCAGCGGATCTGCCATGGTGCCCTCTCCACCTCTCCTCGGGAGCAGTGCAAGGGGCTGGGCCGCTCGCAGTCACAGGTCTCAGCGGACATGCCATGGTGCCCTCTCCCCCTCTCTCCAGGAGCAGTGGAAGGGGCTGGGCCGCTCGCAGTCACAGGTCTCAGCGGATCTGCCATGGTGCCCTCTCCCCTCTCCTCGGGAGCAGTGCAAGGGCTGGGCCGCTCACAGTCACAGGTCTCAGCGGATCTGCCATGGTGCCCTCTCCCCCTCTCTCGGGAGCAGTGCAAGGGCTGGGCCGCTCGCAGTCACAGGTCTCAGAGGATCTGCCATGGTGCCCTTTCCCCCTCTCCTCGGGAGCAGTGCAAGGGGCTGGGCCGCTAGCAGTCACAGGTCTCAGCGGATCTGCCATGGTGCCCTCTCCCCTCTCCTCAGGAGCAGGGCAAGGGGCTGGGACACTCACCGTCACAAGTCTCAGCGGATCTGCCAAGGTGCCCTCTCCCCCTCTCCTCGGGAGCAGTGCAAGGGCTGGGCCGCTCGCAGTCACAGGTCTCAGCGGATCTGCCATGCTGCCCTCTCCCCCTCTCCTCGGGAGCAGTGCTAGGGTTTGGGCCGCTAGCAGTCACAGGTCTCAGCGGATCTGCCATGGTCACTCTCCCCCTCTCCTGGGGAGCAGGGCAAGGGGCTGAGCCGCTACCAGTCACAGGTCTCAGCAGATCTGCCATGGTGCCCTCTCCCCCTCTCCTCAGGTACAGTGCAAGGGGCTGGGCCACTAGCAGTCACAGGTCTCAGCGGATCTGCCATGGTGCCCTCTCCCCCTCTCCTCGGGAGAAGTGCAAGGGGCTGGGCCGCTCGCAGTCACAGGTCTCAGTGGATTTGTGATGGTGCCCTCTCGCCCTCTCCTCTGGAGCAGTGCAAGGGGCTTGGCTGCTCCCAGTCACAGGTCTCAGCCGGTCTGCCATGGTGCCCTCTACGCCTCTCCTCTGGAGCAGTGCAAGGGCTGGGCCACTCGCAGTCACGGGTCTCAGAGGGTCTGCCATGGTGCCCTCTCCCCTCTTCCCGGGAGCAGTGCAAGGGCTGGGCCGCTCGCAGTCACAGGTCTCAGCGGATCTGCCATGGTGCCCTCGCTCCGGGAGCAGTGCAAGGGCTGGGCCGCTGGCAGTCACAGGTCTCAGCGGACATGCCATGGTGCCCTCTCCCCTCTCTCCAGGAGCAGTGCAAGGGGCTGGGCCGCTAGCAGTCACAGGTCTCAGCGGATCTGCCATGGTGCCCTCTCCCCATCTCCTCAGGAGCAGGGCAAGGGGCTGGGACCCTCACCGTCACAAGTCTCAGCGGATCTGCTAAGGTGCCCTCTCCCCCTCTCCTCGGGAGCAGTGCAAGTGGCTGGCCCGCTAGCAGTCACAGGTCTCAGCGGATCTGCCATGGTCACTCTCCCCCTCTCCTGGGGAGCAGGGCAAGGGGCTGAGCCGCTACCAGTCACAGGTCTCAGCAGATCTGCCATGGTGCCCTCTCCCCCTCTCCTCAGGAGCAGTGCAAGGGGCTGGGCCGCTTGCAGTCACAGGTCTCAGCGGATCTGCCATGGTGCCCTCTCCCCCTCTCCTCGGGAGCAGTGCAAGGGGTTGGGCCGCTCGCAGTCACAGGTCCCAGCAGATCTGTCATGGTGCACTCTCACTGGCAGCAGTGCAAGGGCTGGGCCGCTCGCAGTCACAGTTCTCAGCGAATCTGCCATGGTGCCCTCTCCCCGTTCTCCTCAGGAGCAGTGCAAGGGCTAGGCCGCTCGCAGTCACAGGTCTCAGCGGATCTGCCATGGTGCCCTCTCCTGCAGAGCAGTGCAAGGGCTGGGCCGTTCGCTGTCACAGGTCTCAGTTGATCTGCCATGGTGCCCTCTCCCCCTCTCCTCCGGAGCAGTACAAGGGGCTGGGCCGCTCGCAGTTACAGGTCTCAGCAGATCTGCCATTGTGCCCTCTCCTCAGGAGCAGTGCAAGGGGCTGGGCCGCTCGCAGTCACAGGTCTCAGTGGATTTGTGATGGTGCCCTCTCCCCCTCTCCTCGGGAGCAGTGCAAGGGGCTTGGCCGCTCGCAGTCACAAGTCTCAGCGGGTCTGCCATGGTGCCCTCTCCCCCTCTTCTCGGGAGCAGTGCAAGGGCTGGGCCGCTCGCAGTCACAGGTCTCAGCGGATCTGCCATGGTGCCCTCGCTCTGGGAGCAGTGCAAGGGCTGGGCCGCTGGCAGTCACAGGTCTCAGCGGACATGCCATGGTGCCCTCTCCCCCTCTCTCCAGGAGCAGTGGAAGGGGCTGGGCCGCTAGCAGTCACAGGTCTCAGCGGATCTGCCAAGGTGCCCTCTCCCCCTCTCCTCGGGAGCAGTGCAAGGGCTGGGCCGCTCGCAGTCACAGGTCTCAGCGGATCTGCCATGGTGCCCTCTCCCCCTCTCTCCGGTAGCAGTGCAAGGGGCTGGGCCGCTCGCAGTCACAGGTCTCAGAGGATCTGCCATGGTGCCCTTTCCCCCTCTCCTCGGGAGCAGTGCAAGGGGCTGGGCCGCTAGCAGTCACAGGTCTCAGCGGATCTGCCATGGTGCCCTCTCCCCCTCTCCTTAGGAGCAGGGCAAGGGGCTGGGACACTCACCGTCACAAGTCTCAGCGGATCTGCCAAGGTGCCCTCTCCCCCTCTCCTCGGGAGCAGTGCAAGGGCTGGGCCGCTCGCAGTCACAGGTCTCAGCGGATCTGCCATGCTGCCCTCTCCTCGGGAGCAGTGCTAGGGGCTGGGCCGCTAGCAGTCACAGGTCTCAGCGGATCTGCCATGGTCACTCTCCCCCTCTCCTGGGGAGCAGGGCATGGGGCTGAGCCGCTACCAGTCACAGCTCTCAGCAGATCTGCCATGGTGCCCTCTCCCCCTCTCCTCAGGAACAGTGCAAGGGGCTGGGCCACTAGCAGTCACAGGTCTCAGCGGATCTGCCATGGTGCCCTCTCCCCCTCTCCTCGTGAGCAGTGCAAGGGGCTGGGCCGCTCGCAGTCACAGGTCTCAGTGGATTTGTGATGGTGCCCTCTCCTCGGGAGCAGTGCAAGGGGCTTGGCTGCTCCCAGTTACAGGTCTCAGAGGGTCTGCCATGGTGCCCTCTCCCCCTCTTCTCGGGAGCAGTGCAAGGGCTGGGCCGCTCGCAGTCACAGGTCTCAGCGGATCTGCCATGGTGCCCTCGCTCCGGGAGCAGTGCAAGGGCTGGGCCGCTGGCAGTCACAGGTCTCAGCGGACATGCCATGGTGCCCTCTCCCCCTCTCTCCAGGAGCAGTGCAAGGGGCTGGGCCGCTAGCAGTCACAGGTCTCAGCGGATCTGCCATGGTGCCCTCTCCCCCTCTCCTCAGGAGCAGGGCAAGGGGCTGGGACACTCACCATCACAAGTCTCAGCGGATCTGCTAAGGTGCCCTCTCCCCCTCTCCTCGGGAGCAGTGCAAGGGCTGGCCCGCTAGCAGTCACAGGTCTCAGCGGATCTGCCATGGTCACTCTCCCCCTCTCCTGGGGAGCAGGGCAAGGGGCTGAGCCGCTACCAGTCACAGGTCTCAGCAGATCTGCCATGGTGCCCTCTCCTCAGGAGCAGTGCAAGGGGCTGGGCCGCTCGCAGTCACAGGTCTCAGCGGATCTGCCATGGTGCCCTCTCCCTCTCTCCTCGGGAGCAGTGCAAGGGGTTGGGCCGCTCGCAGTCACAGGTCCCAGCAGACCTGTCATGGTGCCCTCTCACTGGCAGCAGTGCAAGGGCTGGGCCGCTCGCAGTCACAGGTCTCAGCGAATCTGCCATGGTGCCCTCTCCCCGTTCTCCTCAGGAGCAGTGCAAGGGCTAGGCCGCTCGCAGTCACAGGTCTCAGCGGATCTGCCATGGTGCCCTCTCCCCCTCTCCTGGAGAGCAGTGCAAGGGCTGGGCTGCTCGCTGTCACAGGTCTCAGTTGATCTGCCATGGTGCCCTCTCCCCCTCTCCTCGGGAGCAGTACAAGGGGCTGGGCCGCTCGCAGTTACAGGTCTCAGTGGATCTGCCATGGTGCCCTTTCCCACTCTCCTCGGGAGCAGTGCAAGGGCTGGGCCGCTGGCAGTCACAGGTTTCAGCGGACATGCCATGGTGCCCTCTCCCCCTCTCTCCAGAAGCAGTGGAAGGGGCTGGGCCGCTAGCAGTCACAGGTCTCAGCGGATCTGCCAAGGTGCCCTCTCCCCCTCTCCTCGGGAGCAGTGCAAGGGCTGGGCCGCTCGCAGTCACAGGTCTCAGCGGATCTGCCATGGTGCCCTCTCTCCGGTAGCAGTGCAAGGGGCTGGGCCGCTCGCAGTCACAGGTCTCAGAGGATCTGCCATGGTGCCCTTTCCCCCTCTCCTCGCAAGCAGTGCAAGGGGCTGGGCCGCTAGCAGTCACAGGTCTCAGCGGATCTGCCATGGTGCCCTCTCCCCTCTCCTCAGGAGCAGGGCAAGGGGCTGGGACACTCACCGTCACAAGTCTCAGCGGATCTGCCAAGGTGCCCTCTCCCCCTCTCCTCGGGAGCAGTGCAAGGGGCTGGGCCGCTAGCAGTCACAGGTCTCAGCAGATCTGCCATGGTCACTCTCCCCTCTCCTGGGGAGCAGGGCAAGGGGCTGAGCCGCTACCAGTCACAGGTCTCAGCAGATCTGCCATGGTGCCCTCTCCCCCTCTCCTCAGGAGCAGTGCAAGGGGCTGGGCCGCTCGCAGTCACAGGTCTCAGCGGATCTGCCATGGTGCCCTCTCCCCCTCTCCTCGGGAGCAGTGCAAGGGGTTGGGCCGCTCGCAGTCACAGGTCCCAGCGGATCTGTCATGGTGCCCTCTCACCGGCAGCAGTGCAAGGGCTGGGCCGCTCGCAGTCACAGGTCTCAGCGAATCTGCCATGGTGCCCTCTCCCCGTTCTCCTCAGGAGCAGTGCAAGGGCTAGGCCGCTCGCAGTCACAGGTCTCAGCGGATCTGCCATGGTGCCCTTTCCCCCTCTCCTCGGGAGCAGTGCAAGGGGCTGGGCCGCTAGCAGTCACAGGTCTCAGCGGATCTGCCATGGTGCCCTCTCCCCCTCTCCTCAGGAGCAGGGCAAGGGGCTGGGACGCTCGCAGTCACAAGTCTTAGCGGATCTGCCAAGGTGCCCTCTCCTTGGGAGCAGTGCAAGGGCTGGGCCGCTCGCAGTCACAGGTCTCAGCGGATCTGCCATGGTGCCCTCTCCTCCTCTCTCCGGGAGCAGTGCAAGGGGCTGGGCCGCTCGCAGTCACAGGTCGCAGCGGATCTGCCATGGTGCCCTCTCCCCCTCTCCTCAGGAGCAGGGCAAGGGGCTGGGACGCTCGCAGTCACAAGTCTCAGTGGATCTGCCAAGGTGCCCTCTCCTTGGGAGCAGTGCAAGGGCTGGGCCGCTCGCAGTCACAGGTCTCAGCGGATCTGCCATGGTGCCCTCTCCTCCTCTCTCCGGGAGCAGTACAAGGGGCTGGGCTGCTCGCAGTCACAGGTCTCAGCGGATCTGCCATGGTCCCCTCTCCTGGGGAGCAGGGCAAGGGGCTGGGCCGCTACCAGGCACAGGTCTCAGCAGATCTGACATGGTGCCCTTTCCCCGTCTCCTCAGGAGCAGTGCAAGGGGCTGGGCCGCTCGCAGTCACAGGTCTCAGCGGATCTGCCATGGTGCCCTCTCCCCTCTCCTCAGGAGCAGTGCAAGGGGTTGGGCCACTCGCAGTCACAGGTCTCAGCGGATCTGTCATGGTGCCCTCTCCCCTCTCCTCGGCAGCAGTGCAAGGGCTGGGCCGCTCGCAGTCACAGGTCTCAGCGAATCTGCCATGGTGCCCTCTCCCCATTCTCCTCAGGAGCAGTGCAAGGGTTATGACTCTCGCAGTCACAGCTCTCAGCGGATCTGCCATGGTGCCCTCTCCCCTCTCCTGGGGAGCAGCACAAGGGCTTGGCCGCTCCATGTCACAGGTCTCAGTGGATCTGCCATGGTGCCCTCTCCCCTCTCCTCGGGAGCAGTGCAAGGGGCTGGGCCGCTCGCAGTCACCGGTCTCAGCGGATCTGACATGTTGCCCTCTCCCACTCTCCCCTCTCCTCGGGAGCAGTGCAAGGGGCTGGGCGGCTCACAGTCACAAGTCTCAGCGGATCTGCCATGTTGCCCTCTCCCCTCTCCTCGGGAGCAGTGCAAGGGGCTGGGCCGCTCGCAGTCATAGGTCTCAGCAGATCTGCTATGGTGCCCTCTCCCCCTCTCCTCGGGAGCAGTGCAAGGGGCTGGGCCGCTCGCAGTCACAGGTCTCAGCGGATCGGCCATGTTGCCCTCTCCCGCTCTCCCCCTCTCCTCGGGAGCAGTGCAAGGGGCTGGGCGGCTCGCAGTCACAAGTCTCAGCGGATCTGCCATGTTGCCCTCTCCCCCTCTCCTCGGGAGCAGTGCAAGGGGCTGGGCCGCTAGCAGTCACAGGTCTCAGCGGATCTGCCATGGTGCCCTCTCCCCCTCTCCTCAGGAGCAGGGCAAGGGGCTGGGACACTCACCGTCACAAGTCTCAGCGGATCTGCCAAGGTGCCCTCTCCCCCTCTCCTCGGGAGCAGTGCAAGGGGCTGGGCTGGTCGCAGTCACAGGTCTCAGCAGATCTGCCATGGTCACTCTCCCCCTCTCCTGGGGAGCAGGGCAAGGGGCTGAGCCGCTACCAGTCACAGGTCTCAGCAGATCTGCCATGGTGCCCTCTCCCCCTCTCCTCAGGAGCAGTGCAAGGGGCTGGGCCGCTCGCAGTCACAGGTCTCAGCGGATCTGCCATGGTGCCCTCTCCCCCTCTCCTCGGGAGCAGTGCAAGGGGTTGGGCCGCTCGCAGTCACAGGTCCCAGCGGATCTGTCATGGTGCCCTCTCACCGGCAGCAGTGCAAGGGCTGGGCCGCTCGCAGTCACAGGTCTCAGCGAATCTGCCATGGTGCCCTCTCCCCGTTCTCCTCAGGAGCAGTGCAAGGGCTAGGCCGCTCGCAGTCACAGGTCTCAGCGGATCTGCCATGGTGCCCTTTCCCCTCTCCTCGGGAGCAGTGCAAGGGGCTGGGCCGCTAGCAGTCACAGGTCTCAGCGGATCTGACTTGGTGCCCTCTCCCCCTCTCCTCAGGAGCAGGGCAAGGGGCTGGGACGCTCGCAGTCACAAGTCTTAGCGGATCTGCCAAGGTGCCCTCTCCTTGGGAGCAGTGCAAGGGCTGGGCCGCTCGCAGTCACAGGTCTCAGCGGATCTGCCATGGTACCCTCTCCTCCTCTCTCCGGGAGCAGTGCAAGGGGCTGGGCCGCTCGCAGTCACAGGTCTCAGCGGATCTGCCATGGTGCCCTCTCCTCAGGAGCAGGGCAAGGGGCTGGGACGCTCGCAGTCACAAGTCTCAGTGGATCTGCCAAGGTGCCCTCTCCTTGGGAGCAGTGCAAGGGTTGGGCCGCTCGCAGTCACAGGTCTCAGCGGATCTGCCATGGTGCCCTCTCCCCTCTCCTCGGGAGCAGTGCAAGGGGATGGGCCGCTAGCAGTCACAGGTCTCAGCGGATCTTCCATGGTCCCCTCTCCTGGGGAGCAGGGCAAGGGGCTGGGCCGCTACCAGGCACAGGTCTCAGCAGATCTGACATGGTGCCCTTTCCCCCTCTCCTCAGGAGCAGTGCAAGGGGCTGGGCCGCTCGCAGTCACAGGTCTCAGGGGATCTGCCATGGTGCCCTCTCCCCCTCTCCTCGGGAGCAGTGCAAGGGCTGGGCCGCTCACAGTCACAGGTCTCAGCGGATCTGCCATGGTGCCCTCTCCCCCTCTCTCCGGTAGCAGTGCAAGGGGCTGGGCCACTCGCAGTCACAGGTCTCAGAGGATCTGCCATGGTGCCCTTTCCCACTCTCCTCGGGAGCAGTGCAAGGGGCTGGGCCGCTAGCAGTCACAGGTCTCAGCGGATCTGCCATGGTGCCCTCTCCCCCTCTCCTCGGGAGCAGTGCAAGGGCTGGGCCGCTCGCAGTCACAGGTCTCAGCGGATCTGCCATGCTGCCCTCTCCCCCTCTCCTCGGGAGCAGTGCTAGGGGCTGGGCCGCTAGCAGTCACAGGTCTCAGCGGATCTGCCATGGTCACTCTCCCCCTCTCCTGGGGAGCAGGGCAAGGGGCTGAGCCGCTACCAGTCACAGGTCTCAGCAGATCTGCCATGGTGCCCTCTCCCCTCTCCTCAGGAACAGTGCAAGGGGCTGGGCCGCTCGCAGTCACAGGTCTCAGCGGATCTGCCATGGTGCCCTCTCTCCGGGAGCAGTGCAAGGGCTGGGCCGCTGGCAGTCACAGGTCTCAGCGGACATGCCATGGTGCCCTCTCCCCTCTCTCCAGGAGCAGTGGAAGGGGCTGGGCAGCTTGCAGTCACAGGTCTCAGCAGATCTGCCAAGTTGCCCTCTCCCCCTCTCCTCGGGAGCAGTGCAAGGGCTGGGCCGCTCGCAGTCACAGGTCTCAGCGGATCTGCCATGGTGCCCTCTCCCCCTCTCTCCGGTAGCAGTGCAAGGGGCTGGGCCGCTCGCAGTCACAGGTCTCAGTGGATCTGCCATGGTACCCTTTCCCCCTCTCCTCGGGAGCAGTGCAAGGGCTGGGCCGCTGGTAGTCACAGGTTTCAGCGGACATGCCATGGTGCCCTCTCCCCCTCTCTCCAGGAGCAGTGGAAGGGGCTGGGCCGCTAGCAGTCACAGGTCTCAGCGGATCTGCCAAGGTGCCCTCTCCCCCTCTCCTCGGGAGCAGTGCAAGGGCTGGGCCGCTCTCAGTCACAGGTCTCAGCGGATCTGCCATGGTGCCCTCTCCCCCTCTCTCCGGTAGCAGTGCAAGGGGCTGGGCCGCTCGCAGTCACAGGTCTCAGAGGATCTGCCATGGTGCCCTTTCCCCCTCTCCTCGGGAGCAGTGCAAGGGGCTGGGCCGCTAGCAGTCACAGGTCTCAGCGGATCTGCCATGGTGCCCTCTCCCCTCTCCTCAGGAGCAGGGCAAGGGGCTGGGACACTCACCGTCACAAGTCTCAGCGGATCTGCCAAGGTGCCCTCTCCCCCTCTCCTCGGGAGCAGTGCAAGGGGCTGGGCTGGTCGCAGTCACAGGTCTCAGCAGATCTGCCATGGTCACTCTCCCCTCTCCTCAGGAGCAGTGCAAGGGGTTGGGCCGCTCGCAGTCACAGGTCCCAGCGGATCTGTCATGGTGCCCTCTCACCGGCAGCAGTGCAAGGGCTGGGCCGCTCGCAGTCACAGGTGTCAGCGAATCTGCCATGGTGCCCTCTCCCCCTCTCCTCAGGAGCAGTGCAAGGGGCTGGGCCGCTCGCAGTCACAGGTCTCAGCGGATCTGCCATGGTGCCCTCTCCCCCTCTCCTCAGGAGCAGTGCAAGGGGTTGGGCCGCTCGCAGTCACAGGTCCCAGCGGATCTGTCATGGTGCCCTCTCACCGACAGCAGTGCAAGGGCTGGGCCGCTCGCAGTCACAGGTGTCAGCGAATCTGCCATGGTGCCCTCTCCCCGTTCTCCTCAGGAGCAGTGCAAGGGCTAGGCCGCTCGCAGTCACAGGTCTCAGCGGATCTGCCATGGTGCCCTTTCCCCCTCTCCTCGGGAGCAGTGCAAGGGGCTGGGCCGCTAGCAGTCACAGGTCTCAGCGGATCTGCCCTGGTGCCCTCTCCCCCTCTCCTCAGGAGCAGGGCAAGGGGCTGGGACGCTCGCAGTCACAAGTCTTAGCGGATCTGCCAAGGTGCCCTCTCCTTGGGAGCAGTGCAAGGGCTGGGCCGCTCGCAGTCACAGGTCTCAGCGGATCTGCCATGGTGCCCTCTCCTCCTCTCTCCGGGAGCAGTGCAAGGGGCTGGGCCGCTCGCAGTCACAGGTCTCAGCGGATCTGCCATGGTGCCCTCTCCCCCTCTCCTCAGGAGCAGGGCAAGGGGCTGGGACGCTCGCAGTCACAAGTCTCAGTGGATCTGCCAAGGTGCCCTCTCCTTGGGAGCAGTGCAAGGGCTGGGCCGCTCGCAGTCACAGGTCTCAGCGGATCTGCCATGGTGCCCTCTCCCCCTCTCCTCGGGAGCAGTGCAAGGGGCTGGGCCGCTAGCAGTCACAGGTCTCAGCGGATCTTCCATGGTCCCCTCTCCTGGGGAGCAGGGCAAGGGGCTGGGCCGCTACCAGGCACAGGTCTCAGCAGATCTGACATGGTGCCCTTTCCCCCTCTCCTCAGGAGCAGTGCAAGGGGCTGGGCCGCTCGCAGTCACAGGTCTCAGCGGATCTGCCATGGTGCCCTCTCCCCCTCTCCTCGGGAGCAGTGCAAGGGGCTGGGCCGCTAGCAGTCACAGGTCTCAGCGGATCTGCCATGGTCCCCTCTCCTGGGGAGCAGGGCAAGGGGCTGGGCCGCTACCAGGCACAGGTCTCAGCAGATCTGACATGGTGCCCATTCCCCCTCTCCTCAGGAGCAGTGCAAGGGGCTGGGCCGCTCGCAGTCACAGGTCTCAGCGGATCTGCCATGGTGCCCTCTCCCCCTCTCCTCGGGAGCAGTGCAAGGGGTTGGGCCACTCGCAGTCACAGGTCTCAGCGGATCTGTCATGGTGCCCTCTCCCCCTCTCCTCGGCAGCAGTGCAAGGGCTGGGCCGCTCGCAGTCACAGGTCTCAGCGAATCTGCCATGGTGCCCTCTCCCCATTCTCCTCAGGAGCAGTGCAAGGGTTATGCCTCTCGCAGTCACAGCTCTCAGCGGATCTGCCATGGTGCCCTCTCCCCCTCTCCTGGGGAGCAGCGCAAGGGCTGGGCCGCTCCATGTCACAGGTCTCAGCGGATCTGCCATGGTGCCCTCTCCCCCTCTCCTCAGGAGCAGGGCAAGGGGCTGGGACACTCACCGTCACAAGTCTCACCGGATCTGCCAAGGTGCCCTCTACCCCTCTCCTCGGGAGCAGTGCAAGGGCTGGGCCGCTCGCAGTCACAGGTCTCAGCGGATCTGCCATGCTGCCCTCTCCCCCTCTCCTCGGGAGCAGTGCTAGGGGCTGGGCCGCTAGCAGTCACAGGTCTCAGCGGATCTGCCATGGTCACTCTCCCCCTCTCCTGGGGAGCAGGGCAAGGGGCTGAGCCGCTACCAGTCACAGGTCTCAGCAGATCTGCCATGGTGCCCTCTCCCCCTCTCCTCAGGAACAGTGCAAGGGGCTGGGCCGCTCGCAGTCACAGGTCTCAGCGGATCTGCCATGGTGCCCTCTCTCCGGGAGCAGTGCAAGGGCTGGGCCGCTGGCAGTCACAGGTCTCAGCGGACATGCCATGGTGCCCTCTCCCCCTCTCTCCAGGAGCAGTGGAAGGGGCTGGGCAGCTTGCAGTCACAGGTCTCAGCAGATCTGCCAAGTTGCCCTCTCCCCCTCTCCTCGGGAGCAGTGCAAGGGCTGGGCCGCTAGCAGTCACAGGTCTCAGCGGATCTGCCATGGTGCCCTCTCCCCCTCTCTCCGGTAGCAGTGCAAGGGGCTGGGCCGCTCGCAGTCACAGGTCTCAGTGGATCTGCCATGGTGCCCTTTCCCCCTCTCCTCGGGAGCAGTGCAAGGGCTGGGCCGCTGGCAGTCACAGGTTTCAGCGGACATGCCATGGTGCCCTCTCCCCCTCTCTCCAGGAGCAGTGGAAGGGGCTGGGCCGCTAGCAGTCACAGGTCTCAGCGGATCTGCCAAGGTGCCCTCTCCCCTCTCCTCGGGAGCAGTGCAAGGGCTGGGCCGCTCGCAGTCACAGCTCTCAGCGGATCTGCCATGGTGCCCTCTCCCCTCTCTCCGGTAGCAGTGCAAGGGGCTGGGCCGCTCGCAGTCACAGGTCTCAGAGGATCTGCCATGGTGCCCTTTCCCCCTCTCCTCGGGAGCAGTGCAAGGGGCTGGGCCGCTAGCAGTCACAGGTCTCAGCGGATCTGCCATGGTGCCCTCTCCCCCTCTCCTCAGGAGCAGGGCAAGGGGCTGGGACACTCACCGTCACAAGTCTCAGCGGATCTGCCAAGGTGCCCTCTCCCCCTCTCCTCGGGAGCAGTGCAAGGGGCTGGGCTGGTCGCAGTCACAGGTCTCAGCAGATCTGCCATGGTCACTCTCCCGCTCTCCTGGGGAGCAGGGCAAGGGGCTGAGCCGCTACCAGTCACAGGTCTCAGCCGATCTGCCATGGTGCCCTCTCCCCCTCTCCTCAGGAGCAGTGCAAGGGGCTGGGCCGCTCGCAGTCACAGGTCTCAGCGGATCTGCCATGGTGCCCTCTCCCCCTCTCCTCGGGAGCAGTGCAAGGGGTTGGGCCGCTCGCAGTCACAGGTCCCAGCGGATCTGTCATGGTGCCCTCTCACCGGCAGCAGTGCAAGGGCTGGGCCGCTCGCAGTCACAGGTCTCAGCGAATCTGCCATGGTGCCCTCTCCCCGTTCTCCTCAGGAGCAGTGCAAGGGCTAGGCCGCTCGCAGTCACAGGTCTCAGCGGATCTGCCATGGTGCCCTTTCCCCCTCTCCTCGGGAGCAGTGCAAGGGGCTGGGCCGCTAGCAGTCACAGGTCTCAGCGGATCTGCCTTGGTGCCCTCTCCCCTCTCCTCAGGAGCAGGGCAAGGGGCTGGGACGCTCGCAGTCACAAGTCTTAGCGGATCTGCCAAGGTGCCCTCTCCTTGGGAGCAGTGCAAGGGCTGGGCCGCTCGCAGTCACAGGTCTCAGCAGATCTGCCATGGTGCCCTCTCCTCCTCTCTCCGGGAGCAGTGCAAGGGGCTGGGCCGCTCGCAGTCACAGGTCTCAGCGGATCTGCCATGGTGCCCTCTCCCCCTCTCCTCAGGAGCAGGGCAAGGGGCTGGGACGCTCGCAGTCACAAGTCTCAGTGGATCTGCCAAGGTGCCCTCTCCTTGGGAGCAGTGCAAGGGCTGGGCCGCTCGCAGTCACATGTCTCAGCGGATCTGCCATGGTGCCCTCTCCCCCTCTCCTCGGGAGCAGTGCAAGGGGCTGGGCCGCTAGCAGTCACAGGTCTCAGCGGATCTTCCATGGTCCCCTCTCCTGGGGAGCAGGGCAAGGGGCTGGGCCGCTACCAGGCACAGGTCTCAGCAGATCTGACATGGTGCCCTTTCCCCCTCTCCTCAGGAGCAGTGCAAGGGGCTGGGCCGCTCGCAGTCACAGGTCTCAGCGGATCTGCCATGGTGCCCTCTCCCCCTCTCCTCGGGAGCAGTGCAAGGGGCTGGGCCGCTAGCAGTCACAGGTCTCAGCGGATCTGCCATGGTCCCCTCTCCTGGGGAGCAGGGCAAGGGGCTGGGCCGCTACCAGGCACAGGTCTCAGCAGATCTGACATGGTGCCCTTTCCCCTCTCCTCAGGAGCAGTGCAAGGGGCTGGGCCGCTCGCAGTCACAGGTCTCAGCGGATCTGCCATGGTGCCCTCTCCCCCTCTCCTCGGGAGCAGTGCAAGGGGTTGGGCCACTCGCAGTCACAGGTCTCCGCGGATCTGTCATGGTGCCCTCTCCCCCTCTCCTCGGCAGCAGTGCAAGGGCTGGGCCGCTCGCAGTCACAGGTCTCAGCGAATCTGCCATGGTGCCCTCTCCCCATTCTCCTCAGGAGCAGTGCAAGGGTTATGCCTCTCGCAGTCACAGCTCTCAGCGGATCTGCCATGGTGCCCTCTCCCCCTCTCCTGGGGAGCAGCGCAAGGGCTGGGCCACTCCATGTCACAGGTCTCAGTGGATCTGCTATGGTGCCCTCTCCCCCTCTCCTCGGGAGCAGTGCAAGGGGCTGGGCCGCTCGCAGTCACAGGTCTCAGCGGATCTGCCATGTTGCCCTCTCCCGCTCTCCCCCTCTCCTCTGTAGCAGTGCAAGGGGCTGGGCGGCTCGCAGTCACAAGTCTCAGCGGATCTGCCATGTTGCCCTCTCCCCTCTCCTCGGGAGCAGTGCAAGGGGCTGGGCCGCTCGCAGTCATAGGTCTCAGCAGATCTGCTATGGTGCCCTCTCCCCCTCTCCTCGGGAGCAGTGCAAGGGGCTGGGCCGCTCGCAGTCACAGGTCTCAGCGGATCTGCCATGTTGCCCTCTCCCGCTCTCCCCCTCTCCTCGGGAGCAGTGCAAGGGGCTGGGCGGCTCGCAGTCACAAGTCTCAGCGGATCTGCCATGTTGCCCTCTCCCCCTCTCCTCGGGAGCAGTGCAAGGGGCTGGGCCGCTCGCATTCACAGGTCTCAGTGGATTTGTGATGGTGCCCTCTCCCCCTCTCCTCGGGAGCAGTGCAAGGGGCTTGGCCGCTCCCAGTCACAGGTCTCAGCCGGTCTGCCATGGTGCCCTCTACGCCTCTCCTCTGGAGCAGTGCAAGGGCTGGGCCACTCGCAGTCACGGGTCTCAGAGGGTCTGCCATGGTGCCCTCTCCCCCTCTTCTCGGGAGCAGTGCAAGGGCTGGGCCGCTCGCAGTCACAGGTCTCAGTGGATCTGCCATGGTGCCCTCGCTCCGGGAGCAGTGCAAGGGCTTGGCCGCTGGCAGTCACAGGTCTCAGCGGACATGCCATGGTGCCCTCTCCCCCTCTCTCCAGGAGCAGTGGAAGGGGCTGGGCCACTAGCAGTCACAGGTCTCAGCGGATCTGCCAAGGTGCCCTCTCCTCCTCTCCTCGGGAGCAGTGCAAGGGCTGGGCCGCTCGCAGTCACAGGTCTCAGCGGATCTGCCATGGTGCCCTCTCCCCCTCTCTCCGGTAGCAGTGCAAGGGGCTGGGCGGCTCGCAGTCACAAGTCTCAGCGGATCTGCCATGTTGCCCTCTCCCCCTCTCCTCGGGAGCAGTGCAAGGGGCTGGGCCGCTCGCAGTCATAGGTCTCAGCAGATCTGCTATGGTGCCCTCTCCCCCTCTCCTCGGGAGCAGTGCAAGGGGCTGGGCCGCTCGCAGTCACAGGTCTCAGCGGATCTGCCATGTTGCCCTCTCCCGCTCTCCCCTCTCCTCGGGAGCAGTGCAAGGGGCTGGGCGGCTCGCAGTCACAAGTCTCAGCGGATCTGCCATGTTGCCCTCTCCCCCTCTCCTCGGGAGCAGTGCAAGGGGCTGGGCCGCTCGCATTCACAGGTCTCAGTGGATTTGTGATGGTGCCCTCTCCCCCTCTCCTCGGGAGCAGTGCAAGGGGCTTGGCCGCTCCCAGTCACAGGTCTCAGCCGGTCTGCCATGGTGCCCTCTACGCCTCTCCTCTGGAGCAGTGCAAGGGCTGGGCCACTCGCAGTCACGGGTCTCAGAGGGTCTGCCATGGTGCCCTCTCCCCCTCTTCTCGGGAGCAGTGCAAGGGCTGGGCCGCTCGCAGTCACAGGTCTCAGTGGATCTGCCATGGTGCCCTCGCTCCGGGAGCAGTGCAAGGGCTTGGCCGCTGGCAGTCACAGGTCTCAGCGGACATGCCATGGTGCCCTCTCCCCCTCTCTCCAGGAGCAGTGGAAGGGGCTGGGCCACTAGCAGTCACAGGTATCAGCGGATCTGCCAAGGTGCCCTCTCCTCCTCTCCTCGGGAGCAGTGCAAGGGCTGGGCCGCTCGCAGTCACAGGTCTCAGCGGATCTGCCATGGTGCCCTCTCCCCCTCTCTCCGGTAGCAGTGCAAGGGGCTGGGCCGCTCGCAGTCACAGGTCTCAGAGGATCTGCCATGGTGCCCTTTCCCACTCTCCTCGGGAGCAGTGCAAGGGGCTGGGCCGCTAGCAGTCACAGGTCTCAGCGGATCTGCCATGGTGCCCTCTCCCCCTCTCCTCAGGAGCAGGGCAAGGGGCTGGGACACTCACCGTCACAAGTCTCAGCGGATCTGCCAAGGTGCCCTCTCCCCTCTCCTCGGGAGCAGTGCAAGGGCTGGGCCGCTCGCAGTCACAGGTCTCAGCGGATCTGCCATGCTGCCCTCTCCCCTCTCCTCGGGAGCAGTGCTAGGGGCTGGGCCGCTAGCAGTCACAGGTCTCAGCGGATCTGCCATGGTCACTCTCCCCCTCTCCTGGGGAGCAGGGCAAGGGGCTGAGCCGCTACCAGTCACAGGTCTCAGCAGATCTGCCATGGTGCCCTCTTCCCCTCTCCTCAGGAACAGTGCAATAGGCTGGGCCGCTCGCAGTCACAGGTCTCAGCGGATCTGCCATGGTGCCCTCTCCCCCTCTCCTCGGGAGCAGTGCAAGGGGTTGGGCCGCTCGCAGTCACAGGTCTCAGCGGATCTGCCATGGTGCCCTCTCCTCGGGAGCAGTGCAAGGGGCTGGGCCGCTCGCAGTCACAGGTCTCAGTGAATCTGCCAGGGTGCCCTCTCCCCCTCTCCTCGGGAGCAGTACAAGGGGCTGGGCCGCTCGCAGTCACAGGTCTCAGCAGATCTGCCATTGTGCCCTCTCCTCGGGAGCAGTGCAAGGGGCTGGGCCGCTCGCAGTCACAGGTCTCAGCGGGTCTGCCATGGTGCCCTCTACGCATCTCCTCTGGAGCACTGCAAGGGCTGGGCTGCTCGCAGTCAAGGGTCTCAGCGGGTCTGCCATGGTGCCCTCTCCCCTCTTCTCGGGAGCAGTGCAAGGGCTGGGCCGCTGGCAGTCACAGGTCTCAGCGGACATGCCATGGTGCCCTCTCCCCTCTCTCCAGGAGCAGTGCAAGGGCTGGGCCGCTCGCAGTCACAGGTCTCAGCGGATCTGCCATGGTGCCCTCTCCCCCTCTCTCCGGTAGCAGTGCAAGGGGCTGGGCCGCTCGCAGTCACAGGTCTCAGCGGATCTGCCATGGTGCCCTTTCCCCCTCTCCTCGGGAGCAGTGCAAGGGGCTGGGCCGCTAGCAGTCACAGGTCTCAGCGGATCTGCCATGGTGCCCTCTCCCCCTCTCCTCAGGAGCAGGGCAAGGGGCTGGGACGCTCGCAGTCACAAGTCTCAGCGGATCTGCCAAGGTGCCCTCTCCTTGGGAGCAGTGCAAGGGCTGGGCCGCTTGCAGTCACAGGTCTCAGCGGATCTGCCATGGTGCCCTCTCCTCCTCTCTCCGGGAGCAGTGCAAGGGGCTGGGCCGCTCGCAGTCACAGGTCTCAGCGGATCTGCCATGGTGCCCTCTCCCCTCTCCTCAGGAGCAGGGCAAGAGGCTGGGACGCTCGCAGTCACAGGTCTCAGTGGATCTGCCAAGGTGCCCTCTCCTTGGGAGCAGTGCAAGGGCTGGGCCGCTCGCAGTCACAGGTCTCAGTGGATCTGCCATGGTGCCCTCTCCTCCTCTCTCCGGGAGCAGTGCAAGGGGCTGGGCTGCTCGCAGTCACAGGTCTCAGCGGATCTGCCATGGTGCCCTCTCCCCCTCTCCTCGGGAGCAGTGCAAGGGGCTGGGCCGCTAGCAGTCACAGGTCTCAGCGGATCTGCCATGGTGCCCTCTCCCCCTCTCCTGGGGAGCAGGGCAAGGGGCTGGGCCGCTACCAGTCACAGGTCTCAGCAGATCTGACATGGTGCCCTCTCCCCCTCTCCTCAGGAGCAGTGCAAGGGGCTGGGCCGCTACCAGTCACAGGTCTCAGCGGATCTGCCATGGTGCCCTCTCCCCTATCCTCGGGAGCAGTGCAAGGGGTTGGGCCGCTCGCAGTCACACGTCTCAGCGGATCTGCCATGGTGCCCTCTCCTCAGGAGCAGTGCAAGGGGCTGGGCCGCTCGCAGTCACAGGTTTCAGCGGATCTGCCATGATGCCCTCTCCCCGCGAGCAGTGCAAAGGGCTCTGCCACTCGCACTCACAGGTCTCAGCGTATCTGCCATGGTGCGCTCTCCCTCTCTCCTCGGGAGCAGTGCAAGGGGCTGTGCCGCTATCAGTCACAGGTCTCAGTGAATCTGCCAGGGTGCCCTCTCCCCCTCTCCTCGGGAGCAGTACAAGGGGCTGGGCCGCTCGCAGTCACAGGTCTCAGCAGATCTGCCATTGTGCCCTCTCCTCGGGAGCAGTGCAAGGGGCTGGGCCGCTCGCAGTCACAGGTCTCAGCGGGTCTGCCATGGTGCCCTCTACGCATCTCCTCTGGAGTACTGCAAGGGCTGGGCTGCTCGCAGTCAAGGGTCTCAGCGGGTCTGCCATGGTGCCCTCTCCCCCTCTTCTCGGGAGCAGTGCAAGGGCTGGGCCGCTGGCAGTCACAGGTCTCAGCGGACATGCCATGGTGCCCTCTCCCCCTCTCTCCAGGAGCAGTGCAAGGGCTGGGCCGCTCGCAGTCACAGGTCTCAGCGGATCTGCCATGGTGCCCTCTCCCCCTCTCTCCGGTAGCAGTGCAAGGGGCTGGGCCGCTCGCAGTCACAGGTCTCAGCGGATCTGCCATGGTGCCCTTTCCCCCTCTCCTCGGGAGCAGTGCAAGGGGCTGGGCCGCTAGCAGTCACAGGTCTCAGCGGATCTGCCATGGTGCCCTCTCCCCTCTCCTCAGGAGCAGGGCAAGGGGCTGGGACGCTCGCAGTCACAAGTCTCAGCGGATCTGCCAAGGTGCCCTCTCCTTGGGAGCAGTGCAAGGGCTGGGCCGCTTGCAGTCACAGGTCTCAGCGGATCTGCCATGGTGCCCTCTCCTCCTCTCTCCGGGAGCAGTGCAAGGGGCTGGGCCGCTCGCAGTCACAGGTCTCAGCGGATCTGCCATGGTGCCCTCTCCCCCTCTCCTCAGGAGCAGGGCAAGAGGCTGGGACGCTCGCAGTCACAGGTCTCAGTGGATCTGCCAAGGTGCCCTCTCCTTGGGAGCAGTGCAAGGGCTGGGCCGCTCGCAGTCACAGGTCTCAGTGGATCTGCCATGGTGCCCTCTCCTCCTCTCTCCGGGAGCAGTGCAAGGGGCTGGGCTGCTCGCAGTCACAGGTCTCAGCGGATCTGCCATGGTGCCCTCTCCCCTCTCCTCGGGAGCAGTGCAAGGGGCTGGGCCGCTAGCAGTCACAGGTCTCAGCGGATCTGCCATGGTGCCCTCTCCCCTCTCCTGGGGAGCAGGGCAAGGGGCTGGGCCGCTACCAGTCACAGGTCTCAGCAGATCTGACATGGTGCCCTCTCCCCCTCTCCTCAGGAGCAGTGCAAGGGGCTGGGCCGCTACCAGTCACAGGTCTCAGCGGATCTGCCATGGTGCCCTCTCCCCCTATCCTCGGGAGCAGTGCAAGGGGTTGGGCCGCTCGCAGTCACACGTCTCAGCGGATCTGCCATGGTGCCCTCTCCTCAGGAGCAGTGCAAGGGGCTGGGCCGCTCGCAGTCACAGGTTTCAGCGGATCTGCCATGATGCCCTCTCCCCGCGAGCAGTGCAAAGGGCTCTGCCACTCGCACTCACAGGTCTCAGCGTATCTGCCATGGTGCGCTCTCCCTCTCTCCTCGGGAGCAGTGCAAGGGGCTGTGCCGCTATCAGTCACAGTTCTCAGTGGATCTGCCATGGTGCCCTCTCCCCCTCTCCTCGGGAGCAGTGCAAGGGGCTGGGCCGCTCACAGTCACAGTTAGAAATGGGATTTCTGGTTGGCTAAGGCTTGCGCCAAAGCCAGGCAGAAACCACCACTCTAGTCAGGGCGAGGGAGTTACACGCCAAAGATAACCCCTGCTCACCCCCTTGGTAGCTTGGCACGAGCAGTCAGGCCTATCCCGGAGGAAATGTGTAAAGCATTTGCGCAACACACACATACAACAGCAACAGACTAGGCACACTACAAAAGGTTATATAAAAAATAGCCTTTGTATTGTCATAAACACATTAGAAACAGAATCACATATTTACACTGTGCCAACTGGCACGGGCAATATTCACAAGGGAATTATATACAGGACCAGGCCAATCGGACCACGGTCAGAACCATCAGATCAGGTAAGTAAATGCAAATATAAAACACAACCAGTAACTACTGGTACTATAATGACCTAAGCATTATACTATTAGCATTAGACATAAACCCACATTAGGCCCAAACTTCATTAGCATAAACACATTACGCAAAGGGCCTCACCTGCATAAACACATTATGCAATAACCTCAAGACATCATAACATGACATTAGGCAATAAATCACATTAGGCCCAAACCTCATTAGCATAAACACATTACGCAATGGGCCTAAATCATTCTTGGCAACATTCAGAGTAGGCACAAGTACATTACGCAATCCTGTAGAGCCTGGCGCTCTACCGATGTCACCAACCTGCCCCCAGGCCAACTGGCCTTCCACAGGGGCTCAAATGCCCAATGTCCCAATGTCAGGGCACGCTGCCAAGGCAGCGGAAAGTCAAGGGTGCGCACTCTGCGCTGGCCTAAACGATGCAGCTGCCCACTACTTGCTGGGCAGCTGGGAACATCACTGGCACTCACTGTGCCGCCTGAGCCCCTCTCTGGGACTCTCTAAAAACAAATGCCCCCACAACGTTGCAGTTGCCCACTGTCAAGCGGGGCAACTGTGAACAATGAAAGAGGCCCAGCTCTGGGGCTCTCTACACCATCATAGGCCATCGTTGGAGCCACGCAGGCTCTAAAACAAACATGCCACCCGTTGGAGCCACGCAGGCTCTAAAACAACCATGCCACCCGTTGGAGCCATGCAGGCTCTAAAACAAACATGCCCATCAACGTGGGAGCGGCCCGCTCTCCGGCGGGGCCGCTCAGGCACAGACACGGTGACTGGGGGAAGCACAATGGGGGCAGGCACCGATAGCGTGCCCCGACATACCCCCTCCCCCCAGCTCCACTCACCGGGACTCACTGGTGCCGCTCTCAGTGCTGGACGGGAAGGCAGGGCCCTCTTTTCTGCTGCGGGAACTCCACCTTTTGCTCAGAGGCGGGGGAAGGCCGAAATGGAGCTCACACAGCTCCGTCTTCTCTGGAGCCCACGAGGCTCCGGACGTTCTGGGTTGTATGCGGGGCTCCCTTCACTAACCCGGGAGCCCCGCCTGGATGCCGGCAGCTGCTTCCCGTGTCCCGCTCCTCTTCCGGGGCACCACTGCTTCCCTCAGCTTGCACGGAGGCGGGTTAGGCTCCCGCTCTCCATCCGGCATCGTCCAGCGCGGGGTGGGCTCCCGCCTGGATTCTCCTCCGTGTGCACCGGGGCTCTCAACAGCTCACGGGAGCCCCGCTGAGCAATCGCACACTACTCCTCATTTCCGGCCGGCCGCGCTACCATTGGCGGCCTCGGTTGCCTCCCTCCGTTTGGTCCCGCCCAGGGTCAGCCAACATGCCTGGCTTCCTTGCGTTGCGGCGCCTCGCGGTTTCAGGCCGCTGCAGTGATTCCTGAAGCAATGCGGGGTGGGCTCCCGCTAGTAGCACACATGCGGGGTGGGCACCCGTGATAAAAAACAAAGATACAGCGGCCATTCGGGGTGGGCACCCGCTCTGCAGGTAAAACGCGGGGGAATCCCTACACCGGGGATTCCCTCCTCCCCGGGCAGCTCCACGCTGCGGAGCCCTCGCGCTCCTTTTCCTTGGGGCAGACAAAACAAAAAGCGCTTCCCAGGGCGCAGGATGCCCCAAGTCCCTGAAAACTAAAAATAACAGTGCTCACTGAGCGCAGGGTGCAGCAAGAAGTCCTGAAAGTCTTGAGAAATGAAGGGGCAATGCAGGGCCCAGGGAGGCAAGCCCTCCTGGCAGCCCCCCCTGGGCCCCCAGCAGCAGCACGCCCAGCAGGATCAGCACCAAAGTACAGAACAACTTCATGGGGTCACAGCCCCCTCTTTTATACACCCTTTCTCCTTTGTGCCAAGGTGCAGGGTTTGGGGAACCAGATACAACTGGTTATGGGGAGATTTGGAGCACTTTGTTTTGCTCAGCTCCTCTCTCCTTTGTCAGGTGGGGGCTCAGTGATTTGACGCACCACAGGGGGCGGAGCCAGCATTGTGGAGGGAAGGCACAGTCCAATTCAGGACCCAGGTGAAACTCCTCCCTCCCATCTGCATGCAGATCTCTCTATTCAGCCCTGCGCTGACTCACCCTGCCCCTCCTGGAGCCACACACACCTCCCAGCCCCTGTCACTCACAAGCCAGACATGCAATTCACATCAGGCAGGCAGACACAGAGCACACAGAAATGCCAACTTCTAGAAGTGGCATTTCTCTACCAGTCACCATAAATCTGCGCACACCATTGCGCAGCATTTATTCTCACGAATTCAGACATACTAAACTTGACCACACTGCCCCTCACATAACAGGAATTACCACTGACACACTCATCCCCCATGCATTCCTATGGGAGGGCAGGCCAATCTCACCACAAGTACACAGAGAACGCACGCACTTTCCACTGGACCACAGTGCGAAAGTGCTCAGAGGCCTAAAATCACCAACACCAGGTTACAGACAAGGCAAAAAGTTTAGGGGTGAACCTGCCAAAAAGGGCCAAGTCCAATAGTCACAGGTCTCAGCAGATCTGCCATGGTGCTCTCTCCCCCTCTCCTCGGGAGCAGTGCAAGGGCTGGGCCACCGGCAGTCAAAGGTAGGCCCGCTCGCAGTCACAGGTCCCAGCAGATCTGCCATGGTGCCCTCTCCTCGGGAGCAGTGCAAGGGGCTGGGCCGCTCGCTGTCACAGGTCTCAGCGAATCTGCCATGGTGCCCTCTCCTCGGGAGCAGTGCAAGGGGATGGGTCGCTCGCAGTCACAGGTCTCAGAGGATATGCCATGGTGCCCTCTCCTCGGGAGCAGTGCAAGGGGCTGGGCCACTTGCAGTCACAGGTCTCAGCGGATCTGCCATGGTGCCCTCTCCCCCTCTCTCCAGGAGCAGTGCAAAGGGCTGGGCCGCTCGCAGTCACAGGTCTCAGCGGATCTGCCATGGTGCGCTCTCCCCCTCTCCTCGGGAGCGGTGCAAGGGGCTATGCCATCACAGTCACAGGTCTCAGCGGATCTGCCATGGTGCGCTCTCCCCCTCTCCTCGGGAGCAGTGCAATGGCCTGGACCGCTTGCATTCACAGGCAGGGTGGGTGGGAACATTGAGCTGTGGGAAGCTTTTCCACCATTGTGCCACGTTTTACTTCTCAACTGAAGTCGACTGCCTCGGAAGATGCTTTCTTTACTTTTTAAGGCACAAGGCAAGCACTGAGAATTTATTTCCCAGGCAGAAAACCTGAACTGGTTCTGCTGCGCTGCAAAATGAACGCGTGATGGACTAAGGCTTCTTTACGCCTTTCCTTGTTTTATTTTAGAAATCCTGGTGGCTTCGAATTTACTATTGATTAGCTCAGTTTCCGTCTAAAAATGACCTTAAAACATGGTGTCCTTAGTAACCCTCTTGGAAAGGGCGTATCAAAATACTTACACAGAGCTTTGTACCTGTTCGGGAAAATACACCCACGGAGTCACCAAATGCGGCACCCATTTTGAAATGGAAACGTATAAATTCAGCTTACTGTAGGAGTTCTGTCTTTAAACCAACCACATCAACTTTTTTTTATTTATTTTGTTGTCTTTCGAAGCGCAAATTACACCCAACTGGGTTTTAAAGTGCTGTAAACTGGAGAGGTGTGAGATCACTGTGGTGTGGATGGTCATCGGGAAAAACAGAACCAGCGACTGGCACAACAGGAAAAGGAATGTTACCTGCGGGCATGGGGCGTCCTGAAGCGGCCACCATATTTGAGGCTGAATTCAGTTGCAGCGCTGTTACAAAGGGAAGCGCACCAACGTGCGCAAAGAGCTGTTCAAAACAGAAAAACAAAAAAAGAAGTGCAACGACGCGATGAAATAAAACAGAAGGGCAATACCACATGTAATAGGGCCAGTCGCCAGGGACGGGAACCACCCACCGAAAGGCGGGACAAACGTGAGAATTAGCCAATAAACGGATGGGAATGTCTGAAAGGAGCCTGTGGAAAGCCAGGGGCGTTATCAAGAGGATATACTCCATGTCTCGCAGAGCAGCGCATGCGCGCTGACTCTAGGCTCGACCTAAAAACCATAACAAAACAAAAGACAAGGTCACAAAATGTGTGAACATGAGTGGTATATTGGTATTTTAAATAAGACAGCCTGTTGTGTTGAATACAGATAGCCACGCCAGGGATTGTCCCAGTGTATAGTAAAGGGCCACCTTAAATGTGATGACTGTGTTTCATGTCAGTACACGCGAAACACAAAGACCTTCACACATAGTAACATTCAGACCACTCTACAACACCAACTGTGCATCTACTAATGTTAACTATTGTATTTGGTGCCCATGTGACATGATATATAATGGACAAACATCCCAACAAGTCAAAGTTAGGATTTGCCAGCATAGAAGCCATTCCCGCTGCTTGATTGAAACTGCCCCCCGAGTTCAGCACTATTTGGCGAAGCCACACACAGCGGATTAACTGAGGTGGCAGGCCATTCAAAAGGCCCTGCGTTTCAACAACACGTGCTACGAGTGGTGACTGCTTTTTGCCTGTCACTGCCCAGGAGAAGGACTCTAGTGTTTGCTGCGCTTACTGAGGAAAGCCGCGGGTGTCGATACCGCCGCTGGGGACTTCTCTTCCCACAATGCCCTTGTGCTGAGCTGCTGTGATTAATCTCCCTAGTGGTTCAAATAATGTGCTGCAGTCCCGCAGAGCGGAACGTGCTCGGGCAAAGCCCATAGTGCCAATATCAGCAACACTCCCCATCCCACATACAGCAATATTATTAGGAAATAAACCACACGACACCTTGTTTGTGGAGACAATTGCTGCAGGTTTATTTGCATACCAAATATGCCAACATGGTGGGTTATCTTACGGGCGATCCAAGGGCAGGCAGCCCCTCCGCCGCCTGCCCGCCTGATGAGCTAAATTACACGGTGGCCGTCGCCAATCGGTGCTTCCCAATTTTGGGGGAGGGGCTAACCCCTCCCACCGGTGGACCGCCAGTCCACACCCTTACTCACTCCCTCGAAGGGGCGGAGCGTTCCAGCCAACCCCCGGTTGCTCAGGTCCACAACCGCCCGTAGGACTAACGGGGCGCCGTCGCTCCTCCAGGGTCCAACGCGAGGACCTTCCTGGGGATATTTGGCCTTTGCACCCTTGTTGTGCTCCTGCAGAGGGTACCCCTCTGTACCTTACAGCCTCTGGATCGCCCTGTAACTCCGCCACAGCTCTGGGTGTGGCCACCATCACAACCAGGGCCCCCCACCAAGGTAGGCATCTTTACCTACACCCTGCTGATTCCAGGCCTCTCCCCGGTCCAGCAAAAACAAGTCCATGCCCACTCTGGACAGGTGCACCCCATCCTCTTCAAAACTCCCTGTGGACTTTAGCATGCAGCAGGCTGTTAGAACTTGGGGTCTCTAGTTGGCAATGGTTTGCACCTTTGTCCAAATAGGGACCCTTGCTTCTAGTCAGGACAAGTGAGTTACACTCCTGGATAACCCCTGCTCACCCTGTGGTAACGTAGCACGAGCAGACAGGCCTATCTCAGAGGCAGTGTGTAAAGCATTTGTGAATATACACAGTAACACAGTTAACACTACAGATGGACATCACCCAGTTTGTATGAAAAATAAAATATTTTTTATATAGATTTATCACAAGACCAACGAGAAAAATTGCACATACACTAATCTTCTTCTTTAGTGAAATCCTTATGAAAACAAACTTGCAGGTTTCTGTATTCCTTGGGCCCAATGAACAAATGTTTCAGACGTATAGGGCCAGTAATGTACGCAACAATGATTTTACCAGGGGTACAGTACTCCGTGAATCAAGATGACGCTGATGATAGAGTGCTGCCTGTGTAACCAACCACGCACGGGCCCGAAGCCCTCAGAGACGGGTTGTCTGTGTGCGGTGAATTTGGGCCCCAAGGCGGGAAGAAATGGACTGCCAACAACAGGGACGGGCCGTGGGGCTTACTCTGGCGGGATACTGACACGATCGGAGGCTGACCCGCAATCAAAACAACGGTGCCTCACCCCCACTGTGCACACACGTCCCTCGAGGTAGGCGCGCCAACTTCCAACCTGCTAAGGCAATGCGAGGCGGCAACGCGGGTGGAAGTTCGTACCTGGGAACAGTTCTGGTCCTGCGGCCGGGGCGATTGGCAGACATGATTCCTCTTCCCTCGACGGCGCCTCACGGGGGGGTTAGAGACTGTAGGAGAGTAGGATCTGCCTCTTATGTTGCCCCCACTTTTTTTCTGATGTTTACACTGGTTTCTGGCTATAGTCTGGCTGGGTCCCTGCTAATCAGGGCCCCAGCCTCTCTGTTCTCTCTAAACGACTTGGAGTGCACTCTAGGTGCACTAGTGATTGGATGCTGTGGTTCCTTATGAGTCCCTAGTATATGGTACCTTAGGTGCTAAGGGCATAGGTACTTCACAGGCCTACCAGGGGCTGCAGCATGTGTTATGACACCCCTGGGAAGCAGACTAAATCTGACACCACAGGCCTGCTACTGCAGCCTGGGTGAGGAAGTGCTAGCACCCCTCACTGAGATATAGGTCCCCTATATCTCTCCTACACACACATATAAACCTATCAGTCACTCCTAAGGCAGGCCCTATCAATCCTGAGGGCAGGGTGCGTGGCTTCTATGTGAGGGGGTGCCTCTGCCTGAGCAGGGCCCCTCTGCAGCTCTCAGAGTCCATTCTCTGGTGCTGTTTGTGGATGCGGTTAAACCATATACTTTTAAGTGCATTATATCCTCGCGGTAAAATGCTAACTTTGGAATGGCTGCATCGAAACATGTTGTGTTTGGTGTCAAACATCTTGGAATACTACCCCCAGCCAGTTCTGGCGGCGGGGGTAGCATTCCACCCTTCTAGAGGGATAGACATGTACCTACTGTGGAAACGGGGTAGAATCCTGCAGAGCCCTGGCATCACAAAATGGATGCCACCAGTCACAGACACTGGGCTGCCCTCCTGCTGATGACCAACACTCGCAGTGGAGGAAGCCCAACAATAGATATCCTGTCCCAAGGGGTGTGACCACCTTCCAGACAGGGTTTAGTGTATTGGGGCTGGGTGGGTGCACTCTTAGAGTGCTTTGAAGTCCTGCACTGGGGGAGCAGAAGGCTCCTCTGTGCATATGCCAGTTCAAACTGGCTCAGGGGCTACCTGCCCCTGCTCTGGCGCGAAACTGGACAAAGGGAAGTGGGTGTAGCCACCCACTCCCCTGACCCTCCCATAGGGAGGGTCATAGAGCTAGTCCCTCCCCTTCTTTTAGTATACGAGGGGGAACCTGTGCATTGCACCCTAGATTTCCCTGGACGACGCTCTGAAGATGAATCCCGGACCTTCGACGTTCCACTACCTTTGGAAGACTGAAGAATCTCCCTTGGAGTCAAGGAGTGACTCCCCTGCTTGGCAGGCACCAAAGACTACAAACGACGGTCGCAAACTACGCCGCTCCTGCCGGAGTCCAAAGTCCCTGCAGCCCAAGAAGTGGATTTCCTGACTTCTCAAAGGTCATCGTGAGTCCCCAGCGAAGCTGAGGCCAGTGGACCCCAAGAGTAACGAGGAACCGCGACCCCTGGGTACTGTGCACTATTGTCGAGTGCAACCCCTTCACAACGTTCCACGAACTTGTACTTTGGACCACATGTGGTCCTAGCCTTCAGCAGGAATCCCTCCGAAGATCAGAGGCCTACCACGTCCCGAGAGACCGTGGGCCCCTGTGAGCGAATCCTCCCGAGGCGTCTTTGCGATCCCTTGCCAGCTAGCTTGTGGGTCCCCAAAAGACTTTCTAAAGACACCAAAGGGCTCCCCTGGTTTCTCCAGGCCTGCCCTGACTTACCCTCGCTGGGTGAGTCCTCCAGACTTTGCTGGTCTGCGCCATTGCCTCTTCGCACTTTCCCCGAGACTTGCTGTTACCAAGGCTTGTTGGCTCCGATCGAGTCGCCGATACTGCAGTAAGCTGCAGACATCGTGGGACACGCCGAAACCAGCTCCTGGTCGTCATCGACGCCTCCTGGACCTCGTGGCTGAAGAGTCAAGGCAACCGCGAACGACCTGAACCTTGCGACGACGGTGGGCATCCATCTTTCTTGCCCCGAGTCACTGCCAAGTGACTTTGAACACTGTCCCCTCTGCTTTCAGGTCTTCCATCTTCTGAATCCAGGCTTGGATTCCTCCGGACACTTCTCCTGTCGCCGCAAGCAGCAAGTCTTCACTGGCTCCCATTGAAAACGACGCCGCGACCCGACACCAAAGAACACCTATGCACCCGGCTCCCCTGGGTGAGGTAACTTCAGCACTACGGTGCTCCTGTGGGTGTGGGCCCTAGAACTACTTACCCTGTAAGTGACTTGCTTGTAGCTTCCCTAGAAGTGTCCTAAAACTCTCCTTTTCTAAGTGCGACAATTGCGCTGACTCGTACAGGGTTCGCGTCTGTGTTAGACACATCGCGTCCATCTCCTTTGTAACACTATCTAAAACTGTATCCTTCGACTCGTACTGAGTCCGATTGGTGTTCGCCTCGAACACACAAAGGGCCTGTAACACTGAGATCTCCATTGCACTGACTCGCACAAGTTTCGCGTCTGTGTTAGACACAGCGCGTCCATCTCCCTTGCAACTCTATCTGTAACCGCGTCCTTCGACTCGTTCAAGGACCGATCGGTGTGTTCGCCTCGCACACGCAAGGGACCTTTAACATTGAAATCTCAATCGCGTCTGTTCGCATAGACTCGTACAGGACCCGCACCGGTGTCAGGACACCGCGTCCGTCCCCTGTGGGTCTCCTACAACTACCTGGGGTGGTTCTTGGGGGTCCCTCGATTCTAGATGCCCTAGACCTAGGTCTAGCAAACTAAGATTGTGATATTCGATTGTGCTTAACTTATTGTGATAACATTTGACTTGTACATATGTTCCTGACCTCTAATCTCATAAAGAGATTAGTAGAGAGTGTTTATTAATAAATACATATATATTTGATATATATACCTGTGTGGTGTCTTTTCATTTGGTGATTCAAGAGATTGTGTGGTAAAACAAGCTGCTTTACATTCCTTCAAGACTTAGCCTGAAGGCTGCTCTCCACAGCTACCACTAGGATAGCTTTCTATAAAGGTTGTCTTAAACCTATCTACCATAAGAGTCGAATTGTTCTGGTGCAAGGTGTCCACTTTAATTAGTGAACAGCATATGCCAGGCCAACTTCTCACAGAGACAGCCTATTCCACCTCTCTACACCGCTTCTCTTCTGCTGTCGACGTCCTGCGGGGCGGGGGGGTGACGCTGCTGGCACTGTATTACTGTATGTGTTCACAAATGCTTAACACACTGCCTCTGAGATAAGCCTGTCTGCTCGTGCCAAGCTACTAAGGGGGTGAGCAGGGGTTATTTTAGTAGTGTATCCCCCTTACCCTGACTAGAAGCAAGGGTCCCTATTTGGTCAAAGGTGTATACCATTGCCAACTAGAGACCCCCAGTTCTAACATTGGTGTCAGCGGTGAGGATTCTGGACTTGCATTTGTGACTCATGTACAGTAATTGGTGTACACTACTAGTGAGTGCAGACCAAACGCAACCACATACCTTTTTGGTAGAATTTTGTTTTTCTCCTTGGACTGTTATTTTTCTGAGAACTGCCAATTCTTATTGCCATGAGTCCACCAGCATCTATTGCCTCTATGGATCCAGAGTTTGAGGAAGAGAGGTTGGATACCTATAATGCCAAACAGCTGAAAGCCTTCTGTAGAAAATTTAAAGTTGCTATTCCAGGCCTCACAAAGAAGGATGAGTTCCACAAGGCGCTGAGGGCCTGGGTGGAAGCAAGAAATGCATCTGAAAATGTGGAGCACCCTGTGGAGGAGGCAGAAGGGCAGCTAGATGGGCCCCGGGGTCCAGGGGGGTAGAAGGTACCTACCCCGCCAGGCAGCAGTGTTTCTTCCAAAGACCTGTCCCCAGGAGAGCTGGAGGATAGGGAGAGAAATAGAAGGCATAAAATGGAGCTGGCCAGGCTCAAAATGGAGGGTGAAAATAACAAGCTAGCCTTGGAGAGGGAGAGAATGAGATTGGAACATGAGTTGAGAATGAGAGAGCTTGATTTGGAGCTCGAGAGGCTTGAGGCCATGAGGGTCTCAGCCCAGCAACAAGAAAATTGTGTAGCTCAGGAAGTGAGCTTTGCTGAGTTGGAGGTGGAATCCAGCTCAGATGGTGGCAGCAATATTGAGTTATCTAGTGCTGAGGGGGTAGAACACACACCCAGAGATGTGGCGCCTGACTTGGAGGGGGTTAACATACACCAGGAGGTTCAAGGATCTGAGGTAGCTCCAGTGGTGTGCAGTGTCCCAGAAGTAGATTGGGGCACTGGCGCAGGGTTTCATGGTCCTAGTGTTGGGAGGGACACTCCACTGACTCTAGCTGAGAGGAGTAGGGAGGGAGGTTCCCCCATGGTTAAAGTCCTAGTGTGTGAATGTGGAGACCGCCCAGTAGAGTGTGGGTTGAGTGACAGAGACAGTCAGATACTGTCTTGCCAATCTCAGGAGAGTTGTGTGGAGTACGTGTGCGAGGCACTGGATGGTGAGGTGAAGGATAGTTTGGTTAACCCTTGTAGGGGCTGTGTGATCCAATTGTGTGAGAGCATATTGTAAGTCCCTGTTTTCCAGAGCTATGCCAACACCTGTTGGAGAGTGAGTTCTCTGACCCCAGGGAGCTCACCAGGAGGCAGACCTTTTGGTGGATTCCAGAGGGTCTGAAGAGGCATTGGGGAATGACCCTAAGGGGAGTGGCTCAGGTATCTTCCAACCCAGAGTGGTGGAAATGGTTCAGAGTAGCCCAGCTAGGTCCCGGTGTAGTGGGTGGAGTGTAGGGGCTCACGTCCTGTCTCAGAGGAGACGGAGTGAGTGTGGGGCTGCGTGTCCCCAGGTGCCCGAAACCCAGTCTCAGGGCCTGGATGGTTCTTTAAGGGAACACCAGGTGGGGAGCCTAGTCTGTCCTGATGGGCCGCCCGTTGAGGGGGATCCCCTAGTGTCTGGTGAACTGGCAGTGTCTGTAAGCAGGCCTCCATCAGTTCTGGTGTCTGGCAGTGCCACTCCTAAGTGGAGGGTGCAGAAGTCCAGATTGAGGGGTGAGAGGGGAAAGAGTCCCCAGTGGAAGAACCAGTGGGTCAGGGGCCAGCCAGAAGGGCTGAGTCGTCAGTGAATGACCATGATGACACCACTTCTGTCCTGGGGGATCTTCACGCACTGTCAGATGGACAGGGGTCGGAAGATCTGCGCCAGGCAGACTGTCACACGACAGATGAGTTGTGTGTCACCCTCGGGGGGGGGCATATGTGCTCCCAATGAAGTCCTGGTGCGCCGGGCAAGTGTTCAACCGCAGGGGTTGGTCCCTGGGTTGGGAAGTCAGGTTCAGGTGTTGTCTGACCTGGAGGGAGGGACAACTGTAAACAGTGTCCTGACCGGTTGGTCTTCTAGGGGTACCACTCCAGGTGGGAGGGTACAGCACTCTGGAAGGGGGTGCAGAGGGAGGGAGCCCTCGCCTCTGACCCCGGTTCAACTGGAGGGTCTAGACCCTAGGTTGGAGGGCCAGGTTCGGAGTGTCCCCCCTGACCTGGACGCCCAGTTGCAGGATAGAACCCCTGAACTGTTGGGCGAATTTTGCAGGACACCTGCCACAGGTGCCCTGGCAATTCTGGAAGGGGGTACCACTCCAGGTGGGAGGGTACAGAGCCCCAACGAGGAGGAGGAGGACCGGGTGTGGGAAAGCCCACCCCAGTCTCCTGTCCAGCCGCCAGGTACAGGCCCGGGGCTGGTGGGTCAGTGTCAGGATGTAATACCTGACCTGACAGGAGGGAGAATGGACCAAGGGTGCCAAGCACCTGGGGCTACTGCCCCCCGCTCTCTAACGCCACAGAGGTTTGAGAGCCCTGAGAGGCATAAGGCCTGGGTCTCATCACTGACCACTGTCAGTGGCCAGTGTGGCTTGCTGTCTGTCTGTTGGGACACACCTGTGAGCAAGCTAAGGTTAGGTGCTGCACAGATGGTGTCCACAGGTGAGGAGAAGGGTTCCCCAGGGGTTAGCTTGGTGGGCCCTGAGAGTATGGACAGAGGGACCCAAATAGGCTCAGATTGGCGTAGAACTGGAGTATGCCCCTGCTGTTGCGGGCCAGGGTCCATGTTCTATCGCCCAAAGCAGGGAATCCCATCAAGGTAGTGATTGGTCTACCCTGCGTTTTGGCTGGAAGGGGGTTGTGTTGGACTTGGCCCTTGTTGCAGGGTCATCCCTGAACTTTTTGCCTTCCTCCTGTATTTTCTCTGACCTGTTTTTGTTGGTTTTATTACTCTGGGCACTTTACCACTGCTGATCAGTGCTAAAGTGCATATGCTCTCTGTTAGAAATGGGATCTCTGGTTGGCTAAGGCTTGCGCCAAAGCCAGGCAGAGACCACCACTCTAGTCAGGGCGAGGGAGTTACACGCCAAAGATAAACCCTGCTCACCCCCTTGGTAGCTTGGCGCGAGCAGTCAGGCTTATCCCGGAGGCAATGTGTAAAGCGTTTGCGCACACACACAGCAACAACATACCAGGCACACTACAAAAAGAACTCCACACAAGGTTATATCAAAAATAGCCTTTGTATTCTCATAACACATTAGGATAGTAATCACATAATATACATTGTGCCACCTGGCACTAGGTAATATCTACAAGGGATTATGTACACGTGAACTTAGTAAATGTAGGACACATCATAAACTTACAACCAGTAATCACTGGTAACCACTCTACTCAGCATCATCCTGTAACATAAACCACATTATGCACAGTATCACATAGGCGCCAAATCCATTGTACGCCAACCTCATCAGTCTAACATATTAGACCCTAACCTCCTAAGTATCACTCACATTAGGGGCATAAATCACAGTGGAGGATAACCTCCCAAGCATAAACCATATTATGCAAATAACCTCATACATAAACCACAGTTAGAGGCATCAAACAGGGTACGTAAATCATACTACATGAATCACATTTCCTAGCACCACATAAATCCCATTTAGCACATAGTCTCCTAATAAAGACCATAGTAGAGGATAACTCAAACATGAACACAGTATGCAAAACCTCATAATCATAAAAACGCATTTAGAGGCATAAATCAGGGTGCATAAAACCGTACATGAATTACATTTCCTGCGCACCTACATAAATCACATTAGGGCCTGGCGCCCTATTAACCTAAAGCCCCCCTGGCCAACTGGCCATCTCAAAAGGGGCTCAAATGCCCTATGTCCAAAAGTCAGGGCGCACTGCCAATGCAGCAGAAGTCAAGGGCGCGCAATTGCGCAGACCTAAACGTTGCAGCTGGTACTAAGTGCTGCGCACCTGTGAAAGTATGGGGCAAAGGAGTGCATCTCACTCCTAACTCAAAAGACATGTTGTTAGAAATGGGATCTCTAGTTGGCAAGGGCTTGCACCTTTGTCCAAGTAGGGTAAGGGTTGTTACACTCGTGAAGTAACCCCTGCTCACCCTCGTGGTAGCTTGGCACGAGCAGTCAGGCTTAATTCAGAGGCAGTGTGTAAAGCATTTGCACATAACCAACAGTAATACAGTGTAAGCACTACAAACGGACACCACACCAGTTTAGAAAATAACCAATATTTTATATACTCAAGACAAGACCAATTACGACAAAAATCCACAATACTGTACTTTACGAATGAATACTTGAAACGTTAACTTCTTCTTTGCAGGAATAGCACAAAAGCAAAGTTCGTACGAGTCGGTAGCTCCGTCCGAGCCTACCGTGATGCTGAAACCCCAGAGTCTAACAGTTCCAGCCGACCGCGTCGATACGGGCCAGCAGAGTCATGAACAGACTCGGTTACAGTACCTTTCTCGTTGTGGCTGGTACGGAGTGTACGAGCCGGTCGGCGTTCGTCGCGGTTGCGGTGCAAGACGGAGCGATGCAAGGTGCGGTGTCCCTCGATGCGGTGCAGGCAGCGGCTCGATGAGCGTCGTGCAGACGGAGTCGGTGAGTCCAAGGCGTGCGATGCAGGGTGAGACGATGCTCGATGCGGTGCTGACAGGTTGCGATGCAGGCGACCTAGCCGGAGTGCGGGAGCTGGCGTCGGACAGCGGTGCGAGTCGGAGCGGTGCGTCGCAGACGTGCGAGCGGTGCCCCAAATGCGGTGCGGTCTCGACTCTTGAGCCAGTTGCAGCGACAGTGTCGGTCTGGTCCGGCTGGCCCAGTGAAGCGATGCGATGCGAACTGCGGTGCCCACAGGTCACGGTGCAAGCAGCGGCTCGATGTTGGCGGCGTCGGACGTCGCCCACGGTGAGACCAGGGTTGCGATGCGAAGCGGGGCGATGCGGTCTGCGGTGCAAACAGGTCACCGGCCAGGGATGGATTCGGTTGACGGAGTCGGTTGCAGTTCCCTTCCTCTGTGGCGACTGAAACAGCGTTCCAGAAGCGGTACCCAGAGGCTTGTGAAGTCTTTGTAGTCCCTGAGACTTCTTAACAGGAGGCCAGCTCGGTTCCTGGCCCTTGGAGATACTCAGCACAAGTTTGTAGAAAGTTCAGTCCAGTCCTTTCACTGCCCAAGGCAGAAGCAGCAGCTGCAGGCCAACCCAACAAAGCAACAACACAGCAAAGGGGCAGTACTCCTCCTGGCAGCTCTTCCAGCTCTTCGTCTTGGCAGGTTCCTTGATTCCAGCGAGATCTAAATTCATGGGGTCAGGGCCCCAATATTTATATCCCAAATTCCTTTGTTCTCTGAAGGCAGAGAGGCCTTTGCCTAGTCCAAACCAGTTCTGGAGCACTTTGTTGACAAGTCTCCGTCCCTTCTTTCAGTGAGTAGGCCAGGGACATCAGACGCACCACAGGAGGTGGAGCCAGCATTGTGGAGGGAAGGCACTGTCCTATTCAGGGCCCAGGTGCGACCCCTCCCACCCATCTACATGTAGATCGTGCTATTCAGCCCTGTGCTGACTCACCCTGTCTCCCGGCATCCCCCAGCCCCTGTCACTCACACTCCAGACAAGGAATACACAATCTCGCAGAGGCAGGCTTGGATGGTTAGACAAGAAAATACCCACTTTCTAAAAGTGGTATTTTCAAACACAGAATGTTAAAACCAACTTCACTAAAAGATGCATTTTATCATTCTGAGTCCAGGCATACTAAACTCGAATTTCTACCATGTTCCCGGGGTCAGTTAGGATTATAAGCTGTAATAATCAAAACTGCCCGTTCTGGCCTGGGGAACAGGTAGCCTTGCAATAGTGAAAAACGAACTAGGCTGTAATTCACTATCAGGACATGCCGCACACACTCGGGCATGTCCTACCTTTCGCGTACAACGCACCCTGCCCACAGGGGTACCTTGGGCCTACCTTAGGGGTGACTAACATGTAGCAAAGTCGACATGGCAGCCCCAGGCTGCGCACAGGCTCTGCGATGGCAGGCCCGAGTTACACTTTACGGGCTGTTTGCGTGGGTGGCACAATCCAGTGCTGCAGCCCACCAACAGCATTTGGTCTATAGGCCCTGGCACTCGCAGTGCACTTTACAAGGGACTGACAGATAAACCAAATAGGCCAATCATGGAAACACCAATCCATAACACATTTTATACAGGAGCACTTGCACTTTCCCACTGGACCGCAGTGAGGAAAGTGCGCAGAATCATTACACCAGCAAAAACAGAGTCAAAACCGGGAGGTCAGAAAGCAAAAAGTCAGGGGAAACACGCCAAAAGATGCCAAGTCTAACACATGTCCCCAAAGAAAGAATGGCCTAAACGGCGCAGCTGCCCACTACTTGCTGGGCAGCTGGGAAGATCAACTGCAGGCCTGGGCTCTAAATGTGCCCTTAGAACAAATGTACAATGTTGCAGCTGCCCTCTGTCTGTTTGGGGCAGCTGTGAATACACAAATATGCCCTGGCACGACTGTGCCCTCTAGGCCTCACTTGGGCTCTGTACCCAAATCTCCATCGGTGCAGCTGCCCTCTGCAAACGGGGCAGCTGGGAAAATCGCCAAACTGTTAGGGGCACGGGCCCACTGGCCCTCTCAAGACAAATATGCCCCCTTCGTTGGAGCGACCCTCTATCACGCGGGGGCCGCTCAGGAAATCGGCCTGGGCACTGTGCCTCGAACCGGCACCCACAACCAAGAAAAGGAGGACGGCCTGGCCCCACTCACCGGACGCCTCATGTGTGCTTCTCTTTTGATGCGGCGGGGGCAGGCGCCGACAGGGTGCCTCGGGCCCCCTCCGCCTCACTCGCTGAAGGCAGCTGCACTGACGGGGCTCTCTCCACTCACGGGAGCCCCACGCGGCGATCAGGACGCGCTTCACCCGGTCCCCCTTCTTGGGACCGGGACTTCGTTCTGGAGCCCGCGAGGCTCCTGGACTGCTTCCGCCTCGCGTCACCGCCCACAACCAGGCAAGGCCGCCTGGCTTCCGGGTCGCGTCTGCAGCGGCCCGGCAACTTCTTTAACTTGAATCGGGCCGGCGGCGGTGATCTCCTTTGAAGCGGGGTGGGCACCCGCTAGTAATATCAACATGAAGCGGCCATGTGGGGTGGGCACCCACGATGTAAATATAAAAATAAGCGGGGTGGGCACCCGTGATGTAAATATAAAAATAAGCGGGGTGGGCACCCGCGATTAAGGCATAACGGGGGAATCCCTACGATGGGGATTCCCTCACCAAGGGCTGCAGCTCAGCACTGCGCAGCCCCCAGGCTCTCCCTCTCCTTTGTGGGAAAGTTAGGATAAAGCGCTCACAGGGCGCAGAAGACAGCAAAAGGTCCTGGGTCCTGGAAAAAGAATAAGTCCCAGCAAAATGTTCTCAGAGATGAAAAGGGCAATGCAGGGCCCAGGGAGGCAAGCCCTCCCCCTGGGCCCCAGCAGCAGCACGTCCCGGCAGGAACAGCACACCAAGACTGAACTGAACATTTTCATGGGGTCACAGCCCCTATATTTATATTACAAAATCCCTTTGTGTCACAGCACAGGGCATGGGGATACCAGTCAGAACTGGTTTAGGGGGGATTTGGAGCACTTTGTTTTGCCAAGCTCCTCTTTCCTTTGTCAGGTGGGGGCTAGGTGATCAGACACACCACAGGGGGCGGAGCCAGCATTCACTAGGGCAGGCACCATCCTACCAGACTTGACCACACTGCTCCTCTCATAACAGGAATTACCACTGACACACACTGATCAGGGAATCCCCCATGCATTCCTATGGGAGGGCAGGCCAAGCTCACCAATGTAACACAGAGAGCGCACGCACTTTCCACTGGACCACAGTGCGAAAGTGCCCAGAGGCCTAATACCAGGTTACAGACAAGGCAAAAAGTTTAGGGGTGAACCGGCCAAAAAGGGCCAAGTCCAACACAACCCCCTTCCAGCCAAAACGCAGGGTAGACCAATCACTACCTTGATGGGCTTCCCTGCTTCGGGCGATAGAACACGGACGCGGGCCCTCACTGCAGGGACACCGTCCGGTTCTACGCCACTCTGAACCCACGTGGTTCCATCTGAAAAAGAACTCTCAGGCCCAACTAGGCTACCCCACGGGTACCCCCTAGTTGTCCACGGCCAGGACCAGGCCCTAGGCCATCCAGATGTCACTGGTCCTTGCCAATCCACAGAGTGGGGGGCAGTAACCCCTGGCACATAATAGCCATTCTCCACTCTTCCTCTCAGTGTAGTTCCAAACTGCCACTGATCCTCCAACCTAGGGTCCGCACCCTCAGATTGACCAGAGGTCACAGGTGAAGCATCTCCTCCTCCTACCTCTACTTCTGGGGTTCCACGCTCTCCCAGGAGAAGCACCCACCAGAACACAACTCTCCCACCAGTTCAGGACCTCTCTCCATCAACTGGTCTACCACCTGGGATCCACATTCACCGGATGCACCGGGGTCAGAGGCGAGGACTCCCTCCCTCTGCACCCCCTTCCAGAGTTCTGCACCCTCCCACTGTAGAGCAGGGTCCCTTCACTTAAGATGGGCCCCACCTGCTCTCAGGGTAGTACTACCACATTCAGCCAGGGACCCTAAAGATCCCTGCTAGGCCTGCACCACCCCTTCTGGGAAACACAGGGTCTCTTCACTTAAGATGGGCCCCACCTGTGTTCACAGGGGCACCCCTAGAAGGCAAACCGGCCAGGACACTGATTACAGTCGCCCTGCCGTCCAGGTCAGGAAACACCTGAACCTGGCTCCCCAACCCAGGGACGGTACCCTTTGGTCAGACAATTGCCTGGCGAACCAGGACTTCCTGAGGGTGACACATAACTAATGTGTCATGTGACAGTCTGCCTGGCGCAGAGCTCAAGACCTCCTGTCCATCTGACAGTGCGTGAAGATGCCTCAGGACAGAAGTGGCGTCACCATGGCCAATAAATGGTGGCTCAGCCCTTCTGGCTGGCCCCTGACCCACTGGTTCTTCCACTGGGGACTCATTCCCCCTCTCACCCCTCAAACTGGACTTCTGCACCCTCCACTTAGGAGTGGCACTGCCAGACACTAGAACTGATGGAGGTCTGATTACAGGCACTCCCAGCTCACCTAACACGGGGAGATCCCCCTCGAAGAACGGTCCAACAGGACAGACTAGCCTCCCTACCTGGTGTTCCCTCTAAGAACCATCCAGTACTGGAGTCTGAGGTGCGGGCACTTTGGGACACAGCCCAATCTCACTCCTTCTCCTGCGAGACAGGATGCGAGTCCCTACAACCTCCTCACTATAAGGGTACCTAGCTGGGCGACTCTGAACCACTTCCACCACTCTGGGTTGGAAGACACCTGCAGCATTCCTCTATTCTCACTCCCCAATGCAAGCTCCCTAGAATCAAAGAACTTACACACTCCAACGGATGCTGGCGCGACTCCGGAAAACAATTACGGGGCATGTTATTTCTGACAAAACAGATTGAACAGCCCTTTACCGTGCTAACCAATCACCCAAACGTCCAGTGCACCAGAACACTCATCCACACTCCCCCCACAAGACTGGTGAGACAGCATCTTACTGCCCCTGAAACACAACCTGTCCCCCTCCTAACCGGGAACCAGGTACCATACTCTGGGAACTGGGAATGGGACTTCTTGCACTGGAGTACATATTGCTGCCACCACTGGATCCCACCCTTACTGGGGATACCAGAAACTAAAACTGCACTTAGGGGATAATCTACCCTCCCGAGCCAGTTACTCCATGCCAATTAAGTTACCACTGTAGGCCAACCCTAGAACCAGCAGTCAGCACAGGGGCAGTCACTCCTTCAGCGTCAGGCCAACCCAAGAAATAGCACGATGGCACAAGGGCAGTCCTTCCTTCAGCTTTAGGCCAACCCAAGATAGCAGTCTGCACAAGGGCAGTCACTCCTCCAGATTCTCTGGTTTCTGTCCTTGGCAGGACCCCCAACTCATAGTGCAACCATAAAACACATTTCAAAAAGAAATGACACTTAAAACAAACTCAGACACAATAATCCATTTCCATGTGACTATCTAAAATGCAGAGCTTGTAGTGCAACCAGTTGTCGCTGTGGTACTGCGCAAACGCAAGTCCTATCCTCACCGTTGACAACCAATGTTAGAAATGGGATCTCTGGTTGGCTAAGGCTTGCGCCAAAGCCAGGCAGAGACCACCACTCTAGTCAGGGCGAGGGAGTTACACGCCAAAGATAACCCCTGCTCACCCCCTTGGTAGCTTGGCACAAGCAGTCAGGCTTATCCCGGTGGCAATGTGTAAAGCGTTTGCGCAACACACACACAGCAACAACATACCAGGCACACTACAAAAGGAACTCCACACAAGGTTATATCAAAAATAGCCTTTGTATTATCATAAAACACATTAGAATAGTAATCACATAATATACATCGTGCCACCTGGCACTAGGTCATATTTACAAGGGATTATTTACACCTGACAGGGCCAACTGGACCACTGTCAGAACCAGCACAAAGCGAACTTAATAAATGTAGCACATATCATAAACGTACAACCAGTAATCACTGGTAACCACTGTACTCAGCATTATCCTGTAACATAAATCAGATTATGCACAGCATCACATTAGGCGTGAAATCTATTCTGCGCCAACCTCCTGACCTAAACGCATGAGGTAATAACTTCCTAGCATAAACCACAGTATGCAATTAATCCTGAGGAACATAAACCACATTATGTCATAACCTCATCAGCATAAACACATTATATAATCATCTCACAAGTCTAAGCGCATTAGACAATAACCTCCTAAGCATAACTCACATTAGGGGCATAAAACACAGTAGAGAATATCTCAAACCTAACCACAGTAGGCACAACCTCATAATCATGAATCACATTAGAGGTATAATACAGGGTGCGTAAATCATACTACATGAATTACATTTCCTAGCACCCAAAATCACATCAGCACATAAATCACATTAGGGCCTGGCGCCCTATAAACCTAACTGTCCCCCTGGCCAACTGGCCATCTCAAAAGGGGTTCAAATGCCCTATGTCCAAGAGTCAGGGCGCGCTGCCAATGCAGCAGAAGTCAAGGGTGCGCAATCCTAAACGTTGCAGCTGGCACTAAGTGCTGCGCAGCTGTGAATGTATGGGGCAAAGGAGTGCATCTCACTCCTAACTCAATCAGAACTGCCCCCAAGGAATAAATGGCCTAAACGTTGCAGCTGCCCACTACTTGCTGGGCAGCTGGGAAGATCAACTGCAGGCCTGGGCTCTCACTTTGCCCTTTCATGAAATATGCAAAACGTTGCAGCTGCCCTCTGTCAAGTGGGGCAGCTGTGAATCATGGGAAGGGGCCCTGGCACGACTGTGCCCTCGGGGCCCCACTGGGGCTTTTAAATTAACTTTGCCCCCATGTGGAGCGGCCCGCAACGGCGGCATAGCTGGGAGGGGAAACAAATGCGGGCACTGGCACTAAGTGTGCCTACTCAACCCGGGGCCCCTACGGGGCTCCTCCGGGAATGCGGGGAAGGAGACAGAGTGCCCCCAAATGAACAAAAAATGGTACTGGCACCAATTGTGCCGGGGAGGCCCCACTCCGGGACCTCTGAATCAATAATCGCCCAATCGGTGCAGCTGCCCGCTATCAAGTGGGGCAGCTGGAAAAAGCAACACCGGCACGGGGGCGGGCACCGACGATGTGCCCCGACACACCCCCCTAACCACCAGAGGACTCAGCCCTCACTCACCGGGCTATGCTGGGGAGTCTCGCCTCCCGCTGGACTCCCCCGGGTTCTCCACGGGTCTCCTCGCTGGGACCAGCAGCACTTCTCTTGCGGCGCGGGGCTTCCCTTCACATGGGAGCCCCGCGTCACCACCGGCGCCGGACTCCTCACTCGCGGGGCTTCCCTACAGGCGGGGTGGGCTCCCGCCTACCTGTAGTTTCCCGCAGCTTCACCTGGGCCCCCTCCTGGGACCCGGGACTTCTCTTCTGTGGGCCGCGCTGCCATTGGCCGGTCAACTGCTTCCTGCATTGGACCCGCCCGGAGTCAGGCGGACTCTGCCTGGCTTCCGGGTCGGGAATATCGATCAGGCCGTGGTGGTGATTCTCCGCAGGCAAAGTGCGGGGTGGGCACCCGCCAATTAAGAAAAGCAACATGCGGCAATGAGGGCTAGGCTCCCTCTCGATTTAGAATACAAAGCGGGGTGGGCACCCGCATCTTGAAATGCTTGAAGCGGGGTGGGCTCCCGCCATTTAAATAAAAGTATGAGCGGGGTGGGCACCCGCATGGAAGGCATAACGGGGGAATCCCTACGCTGGGGATTCCCTCACCACGGGCTGCAGCTCAGCGCTGCGCAGCCCCCAGGCTCTCCCTCTCCTTTGGGGAAAATGAGAATAAAGTGCTCACAGGGCGCAAAATACAGCAAAAAGGTCCTGGACTATCAAGAAAAGCAAAAGGGTCCCAAAAGTCCTTTAGCCATCCAGGGGCAAGGCAGGGCCCAGGGAGGCAAGCCCTCATGGCAGCCCCCCCTGGGCCCCCAGCAGCAGCACGCCCCGCAGGATTCAGGAACAACCACAGAACAATTTCATGGGGTCACAGCCCCTATATTTATATTAGCAAATCCCTTTGTGTCACAGCACAGGGTCTGGGGATACCAGTCAGAACTGGTTTAGGGGGGATTTGGAGCACTTTGTTTTGCCCAGCTCCTCTCCCCTTTGTCAGGTGGGGGCTCAGTGATCAGACACACCACAGGGGGCGGAGCCAGCATTGTGGAGGGAAGGCACAGCCCTATTCAGGTCCCAGGTGCAACTCCTCCCTCCCATCTGCATGCAGATCTCTCTATTCAGCCCTGCGCTGACTCACCCTGCCCCTCCTGGAGCCACACACACCTCCCAGCCCCTGTCACTCACAAGCCAGACATGCAATTCACATCAGGCAGGCAGACACATAGCACACAGAAATGCCAACTTCTAAAAGTGGCAGTTCTAAAATAACCACAATAAATCTGCGCACACCATTGCGCAGCATTTATTCACACAATTTCATACATACCAGACTTGACCATACTGCTCCTCTCATAACAGGAATTACCACTGACACACACTGATCAGGAATCCCCATGCATTCCTATGGGAGGGCAGGCCAAGCTCATCAATGTAACACAGAGAGCGCACGCACTTTCCACTGGACCACAGTGCGAAAGTGCCCAGAGGCCTAAAATCACCAACACCAGGTTACAGACAAGGCAAAAAGTTCAGGGGTGAACCTGCCAAAAAGGACCAAGTCCAACACCACATTATGCACAGTATCACATAGGCGCCAAATCCATTGTACGCCAACCTCATCAGTCTAACATATTAGACCCTAACCTCCTAAGTATCACTCACATTAGGGGCATAAATCACAGTGGAGGATAACCTCCCAAGCATAAACCATATTATGCAAATAACCTCATACATAAACCACAGTTAGAGGCATCAAACAGGGTGCGTAAATCATACTAAATGAATCACATTTCCTAGCACCACATAAATCCCATTTAGCACATAGTCTCCTAATAAAGACCATAGTAGAGGATAACTCAAACATGAACACAGTATGCAAAACCTCATAATCATAAAAACGCATTTAGAGGCATAAATCAGGGTGCATAAAACCGTACATGAATTACATTTCCTGCGCACCTACATAAATCACATTAGGGCCTGGCGCCCTATTAACCTACAGCCCCCCTGGCCAACTGGCCATCTCAAAAGGGGCTCAAATGCCCTATTTCCAAAAGTCAGGGCGCACTGCCAATGCAGCAGAAGTCAAGGGCGCGCAATTGCGCAGACCTAAACGTTGCAGCTGGTACTAAGTGCTGCGCAACTGTGAAAGTATGGGGCAAAGGAGTGCATCTCACTCCTAACTCAAAAGACATGTCCCCAAAGAAAGAATGGCCTAAACGGCGCAGCTGCCCACTACTTGCTGGGCAGCTGGGAAGATCAACTGCAGGCCTGGGCTCTAAATGTGCCCTTAGAACAAATGTACAATGTTGCAGCTGCCCTCTGTCTGTTTGGGGCAGCTGTGAATATACAAATATGCCCTGGCACGACTGTGCCCTCTGGGCCTCACTGGGGCTCTGTACCCAAATCTCCATCGGTGCAGCTGCCCTCTGCAAACGGGGCAGCTGGGAAAATCGCCAAACTGGTAGGGGCACGGGCCCCTCTGGCCCTCTCAAGACAAATATGCCCCCTTCGTTGGAGCGACCCCCTATCAGGCGGGGGCTGCTCAGGAAATCGGCCGTGACACGGGGAACAGCCCGGGCCCCTCTGGGCCCTTTTGGAACAAAAGACAAATATGCCCCCTTCGTTGGAGCGACCCCCTATCAGGCGGGGGCCGCTCAGGGAATCAGCCAGGGCACTGTGCCTCGAACCGGCACCCACAACCAAGAAAAGGAGGACGACCTTGGCCCCACTCACCGGACGCCTCATGTGTGCTTCTCTTTTGATGCGGCGGGGGCAGGCACCGACAGGGTGCCTCGGGCCCCCTCTGCATCACTCGCTGATGGCAGCTGCACTGGCGGGGCTCTCTCCACTCACGGGAGCCTCGCGCCACGATCAGGACGCGCTTCACCCGGTCCCCCTTTTTGGGACCGGGACTTTGTTCTGGAGCCCGCGAGGCTCCTGGACTGCTTCCGCCTCGCATCACCGCCCACAACTAGGCAAGGCCGCCTGGCTTCCGGGTCGCGTCTGCAGCGGCCCGGCAACTTCTTTAACTTGAATCGGGCCGGCGGCGGTGATCTCCTTTGAAGCGGGGTGGGCACCCACTAGTAATATCAACACGAAGCGGCCATGTGGGGTGGGCACCCACGATGTAAATATAAAAATAAGCGGGGTGGGCACCCGTGATGTAAATATAAAAATAAGCGGGGTGGGCACCCGCGATTAAGGCATAACGGGGGAATCCCTACGATGGGGATTCCCTCACCAAGGGCTGCAGCTCAGCACTGCGCAGCCCCCAGGCTCTCCCTCTCCTTTGTGGGAAAGTTAGGATAAAGCGCTCACAGGGCGCAGAAGACAGCAAAAGGTCCTGGGTCCTGGAAAAAGAATAAGTCCCAGCAAAATGTTCTCAGAGATGAAAAGGGCAATGCAGGGCCCAGGGAGGCAAGCCCTCCCCCTGGGCCCCAGCAGCAGCACGTCCCGGCAGGAACAGCACACCCAGACTGAACTGAACATTTTCATGGGGTCACAGCCCCTATATTCATATTACAAAATCCCTTTGTGTCACAGCACAGGGCTTGGGGATACCAGTCAGAACTGGTTTAGGGGGGATTTGGAGCACTTTGTTTTGCCAAGCTCCTCTTCCCTTTGTCAGGTGGGGGCTAGGTGATCAGACACACCTCAGGGGGAGGAGCCAGCATTCACTAGGGCAGGCACCATCCTACCAGACTTGACCACACTGCTCCTCTCATAACAGGAATTACCACTGACACACACTGATCAGGGAATCCCCCATGCATTCCTATGGGAGGGCAGGCCAAGCTCACCAATGTAACACAGAGAGCGCACGCACTTTCCACTGGACCACAGTGCGAAAGTGCCCAGAGGCCTAAAATCACCAATACCAGGTTACAGACAAGGCAAAAAGTTTAGGGGTGAACCGGACAAAAAGGGCCAAGTCCAACCCTCTCCATATTGTAAATTGATGTATTGATTAGTGACTCCATGATTGGATCATTTGATTTACTTGTCAGGTTGTGCCACCCACAAAAGCAGCTTGTAAAGTGTGTCTCAGGCCTGCCATTGCATAGCCTGTGTGCAGTCTGTGACTGCCATGTCGACTTGGCAAGTGCACCCACTTGCCAGTCCCTAAACCTTCCCTTATCTTCATATCAGACACCCCCAAGGTAGGCCCAAGGGCAGGGTGCATTGAAAGTATAAGGTAGGACATGCCCTGGTGTGTGTGGCATGTCCTAATAGTGAATTACAGCCATTTTCGTTTTTCACTATTGCAAGGCTACCTGTTCCCCATAGGCCAGAATGGGCAGTTTGATTATAACATCTTATAATCCTAACTGACCCAGGGAACATGGTAGAAAAACTAATTTAGTATGCCAGAACTCAGAATGATAAAATACATTTTTAGTAAAGTTGGTTTTAACATTCTGTGTTTGAAAATACCACTTTTAGAAAGTAGGTATTTTCTTGCCTAACTGTCCAAGCCTGCCTCTGCTAGGTTGTGTATTCCTTGTCTGGTTTGTGAGTGACAGGGGCTGGGAGGGATTCCAGGAGACAGGGTGAGTCAGCCCAGGGCATGTAGAGTGGTGGGAGGAGTTGCACCTCGGTCTGAATAGGGCTGTGCCTTCCCTCCACAATGCTGGCTCCACCTCCTGTGGTGCGTCTGATGTCCCTGGCCCACACTGTCAAAGGAAAGAAGGAGCCCTGAAAACAAAGTGCTCCAGGACTGCACAGAACTGGTTTGGACCAGGTAAAGGCCCCTCTGCCCTCAGAGGACAAAGGATTTAGGGATATAAATATTGGGGCCCTGACCCCAGAACTTTAGATCACTTCTGGAACAACAAGACGAACCTCTGCCAAGGAGAAGAACCAAAGGAAGCTGTAGGAGTTGGACTGCCCCCCTGCCAGTGTGCTGTGTTGCTGGGTTGGCCTACAGTGGTGTCTTCAGTGCCAAGGAGAGGAGAAGGAACTTTTAAAGAACTTTCATCATCTTGCAGAATATTACTCCAAGGGCTTGATTTGAGCTTGCATCCTGACCAAAGTCTCAGGGATACCAGACTTCACTCTTTCTGTTTGCCTGCATCTGGAACTTGCTGTTCTGGTGCTACAGAAGGAATCTGCAACACCGACGAGCGACGCCGTAATCTGAAACGAAGCCGTGAGCGCTGCTCTGACTTGCAACGTAGACCCGACGCCAGCCGCCGTGCCACATCGACGCCAGCGAACGAGATCGTAAGCCTGCCATAGCCGTGAGCGCTGCTCCGACTTGCGACGCCGGCCCGACGCCTGCTGCTGCGCCGCATCGACTCCGAAGCCGACATCATTGCGGAGCCGATCGTCGACGTAGGTGGTCAAGTATCCATCGACATCGTACGGAACCGTGGTTTCGGCGCCATCGTGACGTCACCTCCTCTCCGGTAAGGAACAGACGCCTCCCCTGCTTTGCGCAAGCATCGAGGACCCGAGGTATCGCCTCCCCCGAAGCAAGAAACCGACGCCGCACAGCGCCAACGACGCCGCATCTCCCCGACGCCTTGAGCCGTCTTTATTTTCGCTTTTCCCAAGGTACTTTTCTTTGTGGGTCTGTTTTGACTCCGGGCCCGACGCCGCCCACCTCACGGTCGGCGCCGTACTTTGGGATTTTTTTGACCTCGACGTCGTGATAACTCCAGTTGGGGTTATCTGTTGCTAAAGACTGCTTTTAAGTGAAGAACCTATTTTTAAACTATTTCTACCATCTTGAAGTATTATTTTTGATTACGGTATTGTGGATTTTTGTCGTTTGTGGTCTTGTGATAAGTCTATATAAAGCATACTTATTTTTATAAAACCTGTGTGGTGTCCATCTGTAGTGTTTTCACTGTATTACTGTATGTGTTCACAAATGCTTAACACACTGCCTCTGAGATAAGCCTGTCTGCTCGTGCCAAGCTACCAAGGGGTTGAGCAGGGGTTATTTTAGTAGTGTATCCACCTTACCCTGACTAGAAGCAAGGGTCCCTATTTGGACAAAGGTGTATACTGTTAGACCTGGTACTATTGGCGTAAGTCTCCCTTCCATTTTTTCTCTGATTGCCTCCTGTGTTTTTGATGTTTTGCTGGTTTAGATGCTTTGGGCACTGTGCCACTGCTATTCAGTGCCACAGTGCAAGTGCTCCCTATGGTAAATTGATGTATTGATTAGTGACTCCATGATTGGATTATTTGATTTACTTGTCAGACCCTAGTATAGTGCACCAGGTGTGCCCAGGGCCTGTAAATCAAATGCTGCTGGTGGGCTTGCAGCACTGGTTGTGCCACCCACAGAAGCAGCTTGTAAAGTGTCTCAGGCCTGCCTTTGCAGAGCCTGTGTGCAGTCTGTGACTGCCATGTCGACTTGGCAAGTGCAACCTCTTGCCAGTCCCTAAACCTTCCCTTTTCTGCATATCAGTCACCCCTAAGGTAGGCCCAAGAGCAGGGTGCATTGTATGTAAAAGGTAGGACATGTCCTGGGGTGTGCAGCATGTCCTGATAGTGAATTACAGCCAATTTCGTTTTTCACTATTGCAAGGCTACCTGTCCCCATAGGCCAGAATGGGCAGCTTGATTATAACATCTTATAATCCTAACTGACCCAGGGAACATGGTAGAAAAACGAATTTAATATGCCTGAACTCAGAATGATAACATACATCTTTTAGTGAAGTTGGTTTTAACATTCTGTGTTTGAAACTACCACTTTTAGAAAGTAGGTATTTTCTTGCCTAAACCATCCAGCCTGCCTCTGCTAGCTTGTGTATTGTATGTCTGATTTTGTGAGTGACAGGGGCTGGGGGGCTCCAGGAGACAGGGTGAGTCAGCACAGGGCTGAATAGACCTATCTGCATGTAGAGTAGTGGGAGGAGTTGCACCTGGGCCTGAATAGGGCTGTGCCTGCCTTCCACAATGCTGGCTCCACCTCCTGTGGTGTGTCTGATGTCCCTGGCCCACACTGACAAAGGAAGAGGGTGTGCACTGGCAGGATGCACCCAGAACTGCTTTGGACTAGGTACAGGACCCTCTGCCTTCAGAGGACAAAGGATTTAGGGGTATAAATATTTGGGCCCTGACCCCAGAACTTTAGATCACTTCTGGAACAACAAGACGAACCTTTGCCAAGGAGAAGAACCAAGGAAGCTGCAGGAGTTTTGGACTGCCCCTCTGCCAGTGTGCTGTTTGCTGGGTTGGCCTGCAGTGGTCTTCATTGCCAAGGAAAGGAGAAGGAACTTTTTAAGAACTTTCATCATCTTGCAGAATATTCTCCAAGGGCTTGAACTAGAGCTTGCCTCCTGCTGAAGTCTCAGGGCTATAAGACTTCACCACCAGCTCCCTCCTGAATTCCCTTGCTGGGGATTCTGTCTGCAGAAGCCTGCGTGTCGCTGGGAGCTGGAAGCGCGACGCAACGAGAAGAAGCGTGTCGCTGCCGAAGCTGCTGCCGTCGTATTGCAGGAGAAGCGTGTCGCCGCCGCAGAGGCCGCCGCCGCATCACCAGAGAAGCGTGCCTTCAGCGTAGCTGCCTGCCGTCGCATCACCGGAGAAGCATGTCGCCATCGCAACTGCCTGCCGTCGCATCAACAGGGAAGCGTGTCGCCACCGCAAGGGTCGCATCCCCCGAGAAGCGTGTTGCCATCGCAGCTGCCGACAATCGCATCACTGGAGAAGCGTGTCGCAGGGCCTGTCGCAGCTCCAAAGATACAGAGTTTGCCGCACGGCCATCGGGCGTGCACGGATCGTCTTCACATCATCGCATCAAGGGCGCACTTTCATCGCATCGCACCTGATCGTCGCACCGCATCGAGGCGCTTGCTCGCCGCATCGTCCTCCCTGCGGACCCTTTGTTTGTTTTGCGTTACGCATCCCAGGTACTTTTGAGAGAAACGTGTCGCATTTACCATCAACTTGAACTAAGTTACTTCTACCATCTTTAAGTCTATTTTTGAGTACAGTATTGGGGATTTTTGTCATTTGTGGTCTTGTGTTAAGTCTATATAAAGAATACTTATTTTTATAAAACCTGTGTAGTGTCCATCTGTAGTGTTTTCACTGTATTACTGTTTATGTTCACAAATGCTTAACACACTGTGTAGGAGAGTAGGATCTGCTTCACATGGGTACCCCCACTTTTTGCTGATGCTTCACTATTTTTCGACATTAGTCTGGCTGGGGCCCTGCTAATCAGAACCCCAGCCTAGCTGCTTCCTCTCTAAAATGGTTTCCATGTGCCTTAGGCACATCACTGATTGGGATCTGGAGTGCCCTTATAAGTCCCTAGTATATGGTATACTATGTACCAAGGGCATAGGTACCTCAGAGGCCTGCCAGGGGCTGCAGCATGTATTATGCCACCCCTGGAAGGCCATCCAAACTGACACCACAGGTCTGCTACTGCAGCCTGGGTAAGGTGGTGCATGCACTCCTTACTGTGATATAGGTTACCTATATCACGAAATACATACACACATATAAACCTATAAGTCACTCCTAAGGCAGGCCTTATCAATCCTAAAGGCAGAGTGCGTGGTTCCTATGTGAGAGGGTGCCCCTGCATGAGCAGGGCCCCTCTGCAGCATTCGGAGACCATCTCTGATGCTGTTTGTAGTGCAGCCTGACCATATACTCTTAAGCGCATTCTATCCTCGCGGTAAAATGCTAACTTTGGAATGGCTGCACCTAAACATGTCGTGTTTGGTGTCAAACATCTTGGAATACTACCCCCGCCAATCCTGGCGGCGGGGGTAGCATTCCACCCTTCTAGAGGGAAAGACATGTTAACTCTGACTAGTCCGGTAACTTCTTTCCAGAGCCCTGGCATCACAAAATGGATGCTGCTGCCACAGACACGAGTCTGGCCTCCTGCTGCTGGACGAAACTCCGGCAGGGGAGGCCTGGACAATAGGTTTCCTGTCCCAGGGAGGTGTGACCACCTCCCCAGACAGGATAATGTGTATTGGGGCTGGGCGGGAGCACTTTCGGGTGCTTTGAAGTCCTGCACTGGGGGCACATTTGGTGTCCCTAGTGCATACCCCAGTTCAAACCGGATCAGGGGCTTGCAGCCCCTGCTTTGGCGTGAACTGGACAAAGGGAAAGGGGTGTAGCCACCCCTCTGCCCTGACCCACCCATAGGTGGGGCCACAGAGTAGTCCAAACCCTATTTTTAGAATAAAGGTAGGAACCCAGTCCTTAGGACTTTAGATTATACCTGGACGAAACTCTGAAACTGAATCCTGGACCTTCGACGCTCTACGACAAGATTAGAGGACTGAAGAATCTCCCTTGGGGTCAAGGAGTGACTCCCTGCTTGGCAGGCACCAAAGAAGCATCTGTCCGGTTCGCATTTCTGAAGCTCCTGTCGGACGCCGAAGTCATCGCATCACCAGAGGTGGATTCTCAGACTTCCCCGAGGCTACCCTGAGTTCCCAGCAAAGCTGAGGCCCGTGGCTATCGTGGGTGACTTGAAACCGTGACCCCTGGACACCGAGCACATTTGCAAGTGCATCATCTTCTGGGTCTCCCAAGAAGTCGTGCTTTGGGCTCCGAGTAGCCCTAGCCTCCAGCACTACCTGCACCGAAGATCACTGGCCCCCACTCCACGAGTGTCCTGTAAGCCAGATCCACGTGCGGCGTCATGAGGCTCCTTCGCGGTCGCTAGCCCGTTGGCTAGTAGCCCTTAACGAAGGCCAATCCTTTTCTTACTTGGAATCCTGGTTGCTCCAGGCCTGCCCTCACTTACCCTCGCTGGGTGAGTTCCACAGACCTTGCTGGTCTGCACCATTGACGATCTACCTCTTCACCGAGACTTGGCGTTGCCAAGGCTTGTTGGGTCCAATCCGGTCGCCGACACCTCAGCACTCGACAAACATCGTGTACCAGCCCGAATCCTGCTCCTGGTCGCCGACAACGCCTCCTGGACCTCGTGGCTGAAGAGTCAAGACGACCATCAACGCACCTGAAGCACTCGACATCGGTGGGCATCTGTCCATCGCCTTCCTGGTCACTGGCTAGTGACACAGACTCTGTCCCCTCTGCTTTCAGGTTCTTCAGAACTCCGATCCACTCTTGGATCCACCCGGACACTTTTCTCTTGGCCGCCAGCAGCACTTTGCAGCAGATCGCCATTCGAATCGACGACGAAACCCGACCCCGAAAGGCACCTATGCACCCGGCTTCCTGGGTGAGGTAACACGAGTACTCCGGTGCTCCCGTGGGTAGAGACTCTTCAAAGTCCTAGATCTCAAAGGGTTTTGTCCTAGTCCTCTTTTAAGTGTGCCTTTTCTCTATTTTCCCGATCCCGACTTTCTCCATAGAAGTCAACGGCGTATCGCGGTTGTGTATTTACACTGCACGCGTCTCCCGTAGGTCCCCTGTGTCACTACCTTGGGTGGTTCCTTGTGGTCCAAGCACTTCTAGAGGCTCTAGGCCTAGTGTCTAGTTCAGTCGTGGTTCGCATACCACTTTATTGGTATATGGTTTGGTACGCCCCTAGGGCCCAAACGTGTATTTGTGCTATTACTGTGAATTAATAACTTATAACTTATGTACTTCGAACTCTAGCCTCATAAAGAGACTAGAGGGGTGTGTTTAGCAATAAATACATATATTTTGAATATATACCTGGTGTAGTGCTCTTTCATTTGGTCACTCAAGAGATTATAGACTGGTAAAACAAGCTGCTTTACATTCCTTCAAGACTTAGCCTAAAGGCTGCTCTCCATAGCTACCACTAGGATAGCTTTCAATAAGGTTGTCTTTAACCTATCTCCAATAAGGGGTTGTTTGGACTGGTGCAAGGTGCCCACTATAATTAGTGGACAGCATATGCCAGGCCAACTTCTCACATTGGTGTGCAGCGGGTGGGATTCCAGCTTGCTATTGTTTTACCAGATAATCTCAATTGAATTGATCAACTGAAAACCACTAAAGGTACCTAAGGTACATATAATTTAAGCTTAGAATACAGTAAGTTCTACTGAACTTAGAGTTGTGTGTTAAGGGATAGCACAACCCTTTCTACAACTCAAGAGAGTTTAGTAGGCCACACTAGAGTAGGTAGTGCATACACCACACCACACTAGTAATGTCTTTAAGGGCAGGATCCAAAGAATCCTTGCAGGAAGCCATTGAGCTTCCACCCTCCAAGTATGATAGACTCCCATTCTTGGAATTGAGAGCTTTATGTAACTTGAGAAAAATAAGGACAGGCCAAAGCCCCACCACCCAACACCTCAAGGAGTTGTTGGTGGCTTATGACCTTAGTAAGCCTGTAGGGACTGAAGGGGTAGGAGCTGAGGGTGGGGCAGAAGAAGAGGACGAGGCCAGGGGTACCAGTACCCCCAGCCCCCCTCTGAAACTGGCCAGGAGGGTGACAATGACCCTGACCTGGAAAACCCAATCCCTCCTGTGGATGATGATGAGGATGATCAAGATGATGCCCTCTTTGTCCCCCCAGGAAGGATTAAGAGTGTGCCCAGGAAGTCTAGATCTCCTTCTCAGGAGTCTAACCACTCTGGCACCTCTATAGGGAGCTCTGTCTCATCTCACAGGAGGGAATCCTCTCATGAGAGGAGAACCAGACTGGTCCAGTATGAGGAAACTCAGCTGGAGATCAGAAAAAGCAATTGGCTTTAGATAGGGAATCCCTAGATCTCCTTAGAGAGAGAAGAAAATTGGGACTAGAGTCCCATGGTGGCAGCCATGTCCCTAGAGACAGGGAAAGGTCCTATGACCATAGGAACCTGAGCAAGATTGTCCCTCCCTACCAGAGTGGGGATGATATCCACAAATGGATAACTGCATTAGAGAGGGCCTGTAAAGTACAGAAGGTCCCTAAGGAGCAGTGGGCAGCAATCTTGTGGCTCTCCTTTGCTGACAAAGGTAGAGATAAGCTCCTCACTGTTAGAGAGGAGGATGCTGATAATTACAAAGTCTTGAAGAGTGCTCTTATTGATGGGTTTGGCCTAACCACTGAACAGTACAGGTTGAAGTTCAGAGACACCCAAAAAGCACAGACTCAAGACTGGGTAGACTATGTGGATTGTTCTGCCAAGGCTCTGTAAGGCTGGTTGATGGGCAGTAAGGTGTGTGACTTCTCAGGATTGTACAATCTGATAATGAGGGAGCAGATTCTTAATAACTGTCAAAATCAGCGGTTGCATCAATACCTGGTAGACTCTGATCTGACCTCTCCCCAAGAATTGGGAAAGAAGGCAGACAAATGGGTCAGGACCAGGGTGAAGCAGAAGGTACAGAACCAAGGTGGGGAAACCAAGAAGCAAGATGCTAAGAACTCTGACAAGGGTGGGGAGAAGGGTAAAGATCAAAAGTCTTCATCAGGCCCCCAAAAATCTTCTTCTGGTGGGGATTCACAGTCTACCAAAGGGAAAGGCCAAAGAAAACCATGGTGCAAGGTCTGTAAGCAAAGGACCCACTGGACCAGTGTTTGCACCAAGTCCAAAGACTCCAGTCCAGCACCCACCAATGCCCCTAAGGCACCTGTTCCCCCTAGTACAGTTGGTGGGAGTGCTCCAGCCAAGGGTTTAGTAGGGTTCACCCTGGGAACTGAGTTGGGCTCTGACCTAGTCAGAGAACTGACTCAGGCTGTGTTAGTCTGTGATGGAGGCATGGATGTGACCTCCACTGTGAGTCCCAGTAATCTGGGCAAGTACAGACAACAGCCTTTAATCAATGGACGTGAGGCTTTGGCATTTAGGGACACAGGGGCAAGTGTCACAATGGTGACACAAGACCTTGTGCTTCCTGGGCAAGTTATGCTTGGTGAAATGTACCAAGTGACCAATGCTAGCAATGTCAGAACAGACCATACTCTGGCAGTTGTTAACTTCTCCTGGGGAGGGGTAACTGGCCTTAAGAAGGTTGTGGTAAGTGCAAACCTACCAGTCGAATGCTTGCTTGGCAATGACTTAGAGACTTCTGCTTGGGCAGAAGTGGAGCTCAGGACCCATGCAGAAATGCTGGGGATCCCTGCAGATGTGTTTGCTGTGACCAGGTCACAACCCAAAATGTCTAGCACTGAACAGGCCTTGGATTCTGGAAGAATGGACCAAGTGCCTTCCAAGAGGAGGAGTAGTAGGGTTAAGGCAGTGCCTTCCCCCTTGGCTCAGGAGGAAGATCAGTCCCTTGAGGGGGATGATCTCAGCCCTGAAGAAGGAACTGTCCCAGAGGAACTTGAACCTGACCAGGTTGAGTTCTTGGGGACAGGGGGACCTTCTAGGGCAGATCTGAGCCAGGAGCAGCAGAGCTGCCCCTCCCTTGAACCCCTCAGACAGCAAGCTGCTGCTGAGGCTGCTGGGAAAGCTAGTGGTCCCCATACAGTGTACTGGGATGATGGACTCCTGTACTCAGAGAGTAGAGACCCCAATCCTGGTGCTACCAGGAGGTTGGTAATACCTTTGAAGTTCAGGGGCTTCCTATTGACCCTAGCCCATGATATTCCCTTAGCAGGTCACCTGGGCCAGAACAAGACTTGGGACAGAATTGTCCCTCACTTTCACTGGCCCCACATGTCTGAAGACAGTAAGGAGTTTTGTCGCTCCTGTGTAACCTGCCAAGCCAGTGGCAAGGCAGGTGGCACTACAAAGGCCCCCTGATACCACTACCTGTGGTGGGGGTGCCCTTTGAAAGGGTAGGGATTGACATTGTTGGTCCCATGGATCCCCAAACAGCCTCTGGGCACAGGTTTATCCTGGTGGTAGTGGATCATGCCACCAGGTACCCAGAAGCTATTCCCCTCAGGACCACTACAGCACCTGTGGTGGCAAGGGCCCTCCTGGGAATCTTCTCAAGAGTGGGCTTTCCTAAGGAGGTAGTCTCAGACAGGGGTGCTAACTTCATGTCTGGGTACTTGAAAGCAATGTGGAAGGAGTGTGGAGTGACTTATAAGTTCACCACACCCTATCACCCACAATGCAATGGTTTAGTTGAGAGATTCAACAAAACCTTGAAGGGCATGATTAAAGGGCTCCCAGAAAAGCTTAGGCGTAGATGGGACATACTCTTGCCCTGCCTTTTATTCGCATATAGGGAGGTGCCTCAGAAGGGGGTTGGTTACAGCCCTTTTGAACTTCTGTTTGGCCACCCTGTGAGGGGTCTACTGTGCTTGGTGAAGGAAGGATGGGAGTTACCTCTCAAGCCCCCAAAGCAAGATATAGTGGACTATGTACTTGGTCTCCGCTCCAGGATGGCTGAGTACATGAAAAAGGCAACCAAAAACCTTGAGGCTAGCCAGGAACTTCAGAAAGCTTGGCATGACCAAAAGGCTGTTCTGACTGTTTACCAGCCAGGGCAGAAGGTGTGGGTGTTGGAGCCAGTGGCCCCAGCAGCTCTCCAAGACAAATGGAGTGGACCCCACACTATTGTTGAGCAGAAGGGTGAGGTTACCTACTTAGTAGACCTAGGAACACCCAGGAGTCCCCACAGGGTTCTCCATGTCAACAGGTTAAAACCATATGTGGACAGGGCAGACATGGGCTTGCTCATGGCTACTGATGAAGGGCAGGAGGAAGAGAGTGACCCACTCCCTGACCTGCTCTCACAGAACCCTGACGATGGGTCAGTTGATGGTGTAGCCTTGGCAGGCAGCCTCACTACCCAGCAACAAGCTGATTGCAGGCAAGTCCTCAATCAGTTTAGACATATGTTTTCACTGACACCCAGTCAGACCAACTGGTGCACTCATGAAGTGGACACTGGGGACAGTCTGCCTATTAAAAACAAGATTTATAGGCAACCTGACCATGTCAGGGACTGTATCAGGACTGAAGTCCAGAAGATGTTGGAATTGGGAGTGATTGAGCCCTCAGATAGCCCTTGGGCTAGTCCAGTAGTCCTAGTACCTAAACCTCACACCAGTGGTGGAAAAAGAGAGATGAGGTTTTGTGTGGACTACAGGGGTCTCAATGCAGTCACTAGGACTGATGCCCATCCAATACCCAGGGCAGATGAGCTCATAGATACTTTGGCCTCTGCCAAATATCTCAGCACATTTGACCTAACAGCTGGCTACTGGCAGATCAGACTAGCTGATACTGCAAAGCCCAAAACAGCATTCTCAACCCCTAGTGGGCATTATCAATTTGTGGTAATGCCCTTTGGTCTGAAGAATGCACCTGCCACTTTCCAGAGGTTGGTGAATACAGTTCTCACAGGACTGGAAGCCTATAGTGCAGCTTATCTAGATGATATTGCTGTCTTTAGCTCCACCTGGGAGGATCACCTGGTCCACCTCAGGAATGTTTTACAGGCCCTGCAAAAGGCAGGCCTGACTATCAAGGCCACTAAGTGCCAGATAGGGCAGAGTCAGGTTGTGTACCTGGGCCACCTTGTGGGTGGAGGCCAGGTTCAACCTTTGCAGAGCAAGATCCAGACCATCATGGACTGGACTGCTCCCACTACCCAGACTCAGGTGAGAGCCTTCTTAGGCCTGACTGGGTACTATAGGAGATTTGTCAAGGGGTATGGATCAATAGTGACACCCCTGAATGACTTAACTTCTAAGAAAATGCCCAAAAGGTTCAGTGGACAGTTAGCTGTCAAAAGGCATTTGATGACCTCAAGCAGGCCATGTGCACTGCTCCAATTCTGCAGAGTCCTGATTACTCCAAGAAGTTCATTGTTCAAACTGATGCATCTGAATTGGGGGTAGGGGCTGTACTGTCACAATTGAATGAAGAAGGTCAGGATCAGCCAGTAGCTTTTATTAGCAGAAGGCTGACCCCTAGAGAGAAACGTTGGTCAGCCATAGAGAGGGAGGCCTTTGCTGTGGTCTGGGCTCTGAAGAAGTTGAGGCCATACTTGTTTGGTACCCACTTCCTGGTTCAGACAGACCATAAGCCCCTCTTATGGCTAACACAAATGAAGGGTGAAAACCCCAAACTGCTTAGGTGGTCCATTTCCCTACAGGGGATGGACTTTACAGTGGAACATAGGCCTGGGAGTAACCATGCGAATGCAGATGGACTCTCTAGGTATTTCCACTTAGAACATGAAGACTTAACTGGGCAAGGTTAGTTTAATGTCCCTACGTTTGGGGGGGTTGTGTAGGAGAGTAGGATCTGCTTCACATGGGTACCCCCACTTTTTGCTGATGCTTCACTGTTTTTCGACATTAGTCTGGCTGGGGCCCTGCTAATCAGAACCCCAGCCTAGCTGCTTCCTCTCTAAAATGGTTCCATGTGCCTTAGGCACATCACTGATTGGGATCTGGAGTGCCCTTATAAGTCCCTAGTATATGGTATACTATGTACCAAGGGCATAGGTACCTCAGAGGCCTACCAGGGGCTGCAGCATGTATTATGCCACCCCTGGAAGGCCATCCAAACTGACACCACAGGTCTGCTACTGCAGCCTGGGTAAGGTGGTGCATGCACCCCTTACTGTGATATAGGTTACCTATATCACGAAATACATACACACATATAAACCTATAAGTCACTCCTAAGGCAGGCCTTATCAATCCTAAAGGCAGAGTGCGTGGTTCCTATGTGAGAGGGTGCCCCTGCATGAGCAGGGCCCCTCTGCAGCATTCGGAGACCATCTCTGATGCTGTTTGTAGTGCAGCCTGACCATATACTCTTAAGCGCATTATATCCTCGCGGTAAAATGCTAACTTTGGAATGGCTGCACCTAAACATGTCGTGTTTGGTGTCAAACATCTTGGAATACTACCCCCCGCCAATCCTGGCAGCGGGGGTAGCATTCCACCCTTCTAGAGGGAAAGACATGTTAACTCTGACTAGTCCGGTAACTTCTTTCCAGAGCCCTGGCATCACAAAATGGATGCTGCTGCCACAGACACGAGTCTGGCCTCCTGCTGCTGGACGAAACTCCGGCAGGGGAGGCCTGGACAATAGGTTTCCTGTCCCAGGGAGGTGTGACCACCTCCCCAGACAGGATAATGTGTATTGGGGCTGGGCGGGAGCACTTTCGGGTGCTTTGAAGTCCTGCACTGGGGGCACATTTGGTGTCCCTGTGCATACCCCAGTTCAAACCGGATCAGGGGCTTGCAGCCCCTGCTTTGGCGCGAACTGGACAAAGGGAAAGGGGTGTAGCCACCCCTCTGCCCTGACCCACCCATAGGTGGGGCCACAGAGTAGTCCAACCCCTATTTTTAGAATAAAGGTAGGAACCCAGTCCTTAGGACTTTAGATTATACCTGGACGAAACTCTGAAACTGAATCCTGGACCTTCGACGCTCTACGACAAGATTAGAGGACTGAAGAATCTCCCTTGGGGTCAAGGAGTGACTCCCCTGCTTGGCAGGCACCAAAGAAGCATCTGTCCGGTTCGCATTTCTGAAGCTCCTGTCGGACGCCAAAGTCATCGCATCACCAGAGGTGGATTCTCAGACTTCCCGAGGCTACCCTGAGTCCCCAGCAAAGCTGAGGCCCGTGGCTATCGTGGGTGACTTGAGACCGTGACCCCTGGACACCGAGCACATTTGCAAGTACATCATCTTCTGGGTCTCCCAAGAAGTCGTGCTTTGGGCTCCGAGTAGCCCTAGCCTCCAGCACCAACTGCACCGAAGATCACTGGCCCCCACTCCACGAGTGTCCTGTAAGCCAGATCCACGTGTGGCGTCACGAGGCTCCTTCGCGGTCGTTAGCCCGTTGGCTAGTAGCCCTTAACGAAGGCCAATCCTTTTCTTACTTGGCATCTTGGTTGCTCCAGGCCTGCCCTCACTTACCCTCGCTGGGTGAGTTCCACAGACCTTGCTGGTCTGCACCATCGACGATCTACCTCTTCACCGAGACTTGGCGTTGCCAAGGCTTGTTGGGTCCAATCTGGTCGCCGACACCTCAGCACTCGACAAACATCGTGTACCAGCCCGAATCCTGCTCCTGGTTGCCGACAACGCCTCCTGGACCTCGTGGCTGAAGAGTCAAGACGACCGTCAACGCACCTGAAGCACTCGACATCGGTGGGCATCTGTCCATCGCCTTCCTGGTCACTGGCTAGTGACACAGACTCTGTCCCCTCTGCTTTCAGGTTATCAGAACTCCGATCCACTCTTGGATCCACCCGGACACTTTTCTCTTGGCCGCCAGCAGCACTTTGCAGCAGATCGCCATTCGAATCGACGACGAAACCCGACCCCGAAAGGCACCTATGCACCCGGCTTCCCTGGGTGAGGTGCTCCCGTGGGTAGAGACTCTTCAAAGTCCTAGATCTCAAAGGGTTTTGTCCTAGTCCTCTTTTAAGTGTCCCTTTTCTCTATTTTCCCGATCCCGACTTTCTCCATAGAAGTCAACGGCGTATCGCGGTTGTGTATTTACACTGCACGCGTCTCCCGTAGGTCCCCTGTGTCACTACCTTGGGTGGTTCCTTGTGGTCCAAGCACTTCTAGAGGCTCTAGGCCTAGTGTCTAGTTCAGTCGTGTTTCGCATACCACTTTATTGGTATATGGTTTGGTACGCCCCTAGGGCCCAAACGTGTATTTGTGCTATTACTGTGAATTAATAACTTATAACTTATGTACTTCGAACTCTAGCCTCATAAAGAGATTAGAGGGGTGTGTTTAGCAATAAATACATATATTTTGAATATATACCTGGTGTGGTGCTCTTTCATTTGGTCACTCAAGAGATTATAGACTGGTAAAACAAGCTGCTTTACATTCCTTCAAGACTTAGCCTGAAGGCTGCTCTCCATAGCTAGGGGTTGTTTGGACTGGTGCAAGGTGCCCACTATAATTAGGGGACAGCATATGCCAGGCCAACTTCTCACACACTGCCTCTGAGATAAGCCTGTCTGCTCGTGCCAAGTTACCAAGGGGGTGAGCAGGGGTTATTTTAGGAGTGTATCCCCCTTACCCTGACTAGAAGCAAGGGTCCCTATTTGGTCAAAGGTGTATACCATTGCCAACTAGGGACCCCCAGTTCTAGCATATACCATTGCCAACTAGAGACCCCCATTTCTAACATTGGTGGGCAGCGGTGAGGATTCTGGACTTGCATTTGTGACTCATATACAGTGATTGGTGTACACTACTAGTGAGTGCAGACCAAACGCAACCACATACCTTTTTGGTAGAATTTTTTTTATCCTTCCATTTGTGTTTTTTTTCTGAAAACTACCAATTCTTATTGCATGAGTCCACCAGCATCTGTTGCATCTATGGATACAGAGTTTGAGGAAGAGAGGTTGGATACCTATAATGCCAAACAGCTGAAAGCCTTCTGTAAAAAATTTAAAGTTGCTATTCCAGGCCTCACAAAGAAGGATCAGTTCCACAAGGCGCTGAGGGCCTGGGTGGAAGCAAGAAATGCATCTGAAAATGTGGAGCACCCTGTGGAGGAGGCAGAAGAGCAGCTAGATGGGCCAGTGGGTCCAGGGGGGGAGAAAGTACCTACCCCGCCAGGCAGCAGTGTTTCTTCCAAAGACCTGTCCCCAGGAGAGCTGGAGGATAGGGAGAGAGATAGAAGGCATAGAATGGAGCTGGCCACGCTCAAAATGGAGGGGGAAAATAACAAGTTAGCCTTGGAGAGAGAGAGAATGAGATTAGAGCATGATAGAATGTTGAGGGAGTTGGAGATCAAAGCCAAAAGCTTAGATATGAATCCCTCTGGTGGCAGCACACCGTCTGTGCCTGCAGAAGGCAGGGTATATATCCCAAAGGATGTTATCAAAGATTTCCATCAGCATGAAGGTATTGGGCAGTGGTTTGCAGCCTATGAGATAGCAATGTGGGCCCACTGGGTCCCTGAGAAGGATTGGGGAGCGGGGTTGTGGGGCCGCTTTATGAGTGAGGGGAGGGATACATTGTTAGACCTACCCAGTGAGAATAGGATGTCTTATGCCCATATGAAGGAAGCCCTGATGACAAGGTATGGTTTGACCCCAGAACTCTATAGACAGAGGTTCAGGAATTGTAAGAAGCTGGAGGCAACCACTTGGGTAGAATATGTATCTTTCTTTTGCAGAGCTTTGGATGGGTGGGTCAAGGGTAGCAAAGTGAGTACTTTTGAGGAGCTCTATGATTTGTTTGCATGGGAGCACTTGTCTGGTAATTGTTTTCCAGAGCTACGCCAGCACCTTATTGCTAGTATGTTAACTAACCCTAGGAAGCTTGCTGAGGAAGCGGACCGCTGGGTCAGCACCCGGGTCCACAAGGGTCACGTGGGAGACTCCGCCAAAGGTGGGCAGGGTCCCCAGCAGAAGAGTGGGGGGGACAAGGGTAAACAGAGGGAGTTCCAGAAAGGGCCCCAAAGTAATTCCCAAGAGAACCAAGGGAAGGGTTCCCAGCCTCCCCCTGAGAAAAAGCAAGAGGCCCCGACAGGTAAACCTGTTCACAGGGTCCCCACTAAGTGCTTCACGTGTGGTCAGATGGGCCACCATTGGTATGATGCACAGTGTCCCATGAGGGATTCCAAAGCACCACCACGTGCACCACCCCGTCAGATGGCGAGTGTAGCCTTGGGGGGGGGAGGAGATGGGTGCCCAAGGTGGGTGGAGTCCCGCAGAAATGTCCCTTGTCTCGCTAGGAGACTTTGAGATGGTCCCTGAGACCCAGCTGCCTGATAACACTAAGAAGTACAGGCAGTGGGTGACCATCAATGGCCATAGGGTGGAAGCTCTCAGAGACACTGGGGCTAGTGTGACAGCTGTCAATTTCCGGCTGGTGTCCTGAGAGCAGGTTATCCCCCATGCATTCTTCCCTGTAATTGCCACGGACAACTCACAGAGCCAGTGTGAGGTGGCTCAAGTTCCCTTTGAGTGGGGGGGGAGGGGGTCTCAGGTACTCTTCAAGTAGCTGTGAGGCCAGCCATGCCTGTTGATTGTCTGTTGGGCAACGATTTGGAGAGCTCCCCTTGGGCTAAGGTGGAGAGAAGGTCTCATTTGGAGATGTTGGGTCTGCCTGAGTGGGCGTGTGTGACCACTCGGTCTATGGCAGCCAGTAAGGGTGTTGAAGCGGTTCTGGAGCCTGAAAATAAGACCAGACCCCTGCCTTAAAGAGAAGAGGTGGGGGGCGCGGGAAACCGGCCCCCCCTAGTTCCCACGGTCCAGAAGGAGGCAGACCTTGAGGGGGATGCCCTGGAACCTACAGGGGAACAAGTGGCCGAACTGGGGGCCTGCCTGAGCTGACCCATTGGCAGCAGGAAGGAGGCCCCTCCAGGGAGGAATTTTGTGAGGAGCAGAGGAAGTGCCCTTCTCTTGAGGGTTTGCAGCAACAGGCCACAGCCTAGGCAGCAGGTGATCAGTCTGGATCACATTGGATCTACTGGGAGAACGACCTCCTGTATAGCGAGCCTAAGGTTGCTGAGCCTGGGTCAGCCCGTGTGCTGGTGGTACCCCATCGCTTCAGAGCCTTCCTACTGGGTTTGGCTCATGATGTGCCTTTAGCTGGACATCTGGGGCAGAACAAGACCTTTGAAAGGCTTGTCTCCCACTTTCATTGGCCCCAGATGCGGAAGAGTTCAGACACTCATTGTAGGACTTGTCAAACTTGCCAGGCAAGTGGGAAAAGTGAAAGGAAGCACAAGGCTCCTCTCCAACCTTTCCCTGTAGTCAGTACCCCCTTTGAACGGGTAGGCATTGACATTGTGGGGCCACTGGACCCGAAGACAGCCATGGGCAACAGGTTTATCCTTGTCTTGGTGAACCATGCTACCCGGTACCCGGAAGCCATCCCGCTCAGGACAGTGACGGCCCCTGTGGTGGGACGTGCACTGATGGGGATTTTCTCCCGTGTGGGGTTCCACAGAGAGGTGGTGTCAGACCGTGGCTCAAACTTCATATCCAACTATATGAAGTCCCTGTGGCAGGAGTGCGGTGTTACCTATAAGTTACCACTCCTTACCACCCCCAAGGTAATGGGCTGGTTGCAAGATTCAACCGGACCCTCAAAGGCATGATAATGGGTCTGGAGGAACCTATGAGGCATAAGTGGGACGTCCTCTTGCCATGCCTTCTTTTTGCTTACCGTGAGGTGCCACAGAAGTCCCTAGGGTTCAGTCCCTTTGAACTCCTGTATGATCACCCGGTAAGAGGACCTTTGAGTCTGGTCAAGGAAGGCTGGGAGCAATCTCCCAGGAAACCTCCCCAGGATGTATACAGTTACATGCTGGCCTTCAGGAACCAGAACAGGCGATTCAGGCAACTCGCTGAGGCAAATCTGGAAGCCAGCCAGGAAGATATGAAGCGGTGGTACGATCAGAATGCCACTCTGATTGAGCTTCAGCCTGGTCAGAAAGTTTGGGTCATGGCCCCTGTAGAGCCCTGTGCGCTCCAGGACAGGTGGACCGGACCATTTGAGGTGGTGGAGCGCAAGAGTTATGTCACCTACCTGGTGAACTTGCGGTCTCCTAGGAACTCTTTGCAGGTCCTGCATGTTAACCGCCTGAAGCCCCACTTAGAAAGGTCCGAAGTGGACATGCTCCTAGCAACGGATGATGGAATGGAGGAGGAGACCGAGCCTCTTCCTGACCTCCTGTCTGCAACAGAGCAAGATGGGTCAGTGGATGGTGTCAGCCTCTCTGCCACACTGACCCCTGAGCAGCAGCAAGATTGTCGCCAACTGTTGGGACAATTCTCTGATCTGTTCTCTCTGGTTCCTGGTGTCACTGAGTGGTGCGTCCATGACGTAAATACTGGGGACAGAACTCCTGTGAAGCACAAGGCTTACAGAGTGACTGACAGGGTCAGAGCTCACATCAAGGAGGAGGTCTCCAAGATGTTTGCATTAGGGGTGATTGAGTCCTCTCACAGCCCTTGGGCCAGCCCAGTGGTCTTGGTCCCAAAAGCTGCCGCGCCTGGTGCCACACCCGAACTTCGGTTTGTGTGGACTACCGAGGAATCAATTCAGTAACCAGGACTGATGCGCACCCCATCCCCAGAGCTGATGAGCTCATTGATCGGTTGGGGGCTGCCCGGTACCTCAGCACGTTTGATTTAACGTCTGGGTACTGGCAGATCGCCTTAACTGATGGGGCCAAAGAGAGGTCAGCATTCTCCACACCAGATGGGCACTACCAATTCCGGGTTATGCCCTTTGGGATGAAGAATGCCCCTGCCACCTTTCAGAGGTTGGTCAACCAGGTGTTGGCTGGGCTGGAGGATTTCAGTGCCGCCTACCTGGATGCCAGTGTTCAGTGCCAGTTGGGAAGAACATATGCGCTACCTCTGGGAAGTGTTGATGGCACTGCGCAAGGCAGGCCTCACGATCAAGGCGAGTAAGTGCCAGATCGGGCAGGGTTCCGTGGTGTACTTGGGACACCAGGCTGGGAGCGGCTCAAGATTGAGACCATCCTGGCTTGGGAACCCCCCAAAACCCAGACAGAGGTGAGAGCCTTTTTAGGACTCACAGGGTACTACAGGAGGTTTGTCAAGGGGTATGGCAACATTGTTGCACCCTTGACTGAGCTGACTTCCAGGAAGCAGCCCAAGAAAGTGAACTGGACTGACACCTGTCAGAAAGCTTTTGACGCCCTGAAGACTGCCATGTGTACAGCACCCGTGCTTCAGGCGCCCAACTTCTCAAAGGAATTCGTTGTCCAAACAGACGCTTCAGAGCATGGTGTGGGGGCTGTTCTATCACAGATTAATGAGGAGGGCCTAGACCAACCTGTAGCCTTCATCAGTAGGAGGTTACTTCCAAGGGAACAGAGGTGGAGTGCAATTGAGCGTGAGGCATTTGCTGTGGTCTGGGCACTGAAGAAGTTGAGACCATACCTGTTTGGGACTCACTTCCGGGTTCAGACAGACCACAGGCCCCTCAGATGGTTGATGAAGGTGAGGGGTGAGAATCCAAAGTTGTTGAGGTGGTCAATTTCCCTACAGGGGATGGACTTCACGGTGGAAAACCGCCCTGGTACAGAACACGCCAATGCTGATGGTCTGTCCAGATTTTTCCGCCTTAGTGAAGAGAACTCCCAAGGGGTTGGGTAGTTCTCCCCACATTTCAGCTGGAGGGGACACGTGTTAGACCTGGTACCATTGGCGTGAGTCTCCCTTCCATTTTGTACTGATTGCCTCCTCTGTTTTTGATATGTTTTGCTGGTTTAGATGCTTTGGGCACTGTGCCACTGCTATTCAGTGCCACAGTGCAAGTGCTCCCTATGGTAAATTGATGTATTGATTAGTGACTCCATGATTGGATCATTTGATTTACTTGTCAGACCCTAGTATAGTGCACCAGGTGTGCCCAGGGCCTGTAAATCAAATGCTGCTGGTGGGCTTGCAGCACTGGTTGTGCCAACCACAGAAGCACCTTGTAAAGGGTGTCTCAGGCCTGCCATTGCAGAGCCTGTGGGCAGTCTGTGACTGCCATGTCGACTTGGCAAGTGCACCCACTTGCCAGTCCCTAAACCTTCCCTTTTCTGCATATCAGTCACCCCTAAGGTAGGCCCAATGGCAGGGTGCATTCTATGTAAAAGGTAGGACATGCCCTGATGTGTGTAGCATGTCCTGATAGTGAATTACAGCCAATTTCGTTTTTCACTATTGCAAGGCTACCTGTCCCCATAGGCCAGAATGGGCAGTTTGATTATAACATCTTATAATCCTAACTGACCCAGGGAACATGGTAGAAATTCGAATTTAGTATGCCTGAACTCAGAATGATAAAATACATCTTTTAGTGAAGTTGGTTTTAACATTCTGTGTTTGAAAATATCACTTTTAGAACGTAGGTATTTTCTTGCCTAACCATCCAGCCTGCCTCTGCTAGCTTGTGTATTGTATGTCTGGTTTTGTGAGTGACAGGGGATGGGGGACTCCAGGAGACAGGGTGAGTCAGCACAGTGCTGAATAGACCTATCTACATGTAGAGTGGTGGGAGGAGTAGCACCTGGGCCTGAACAGGGCTGTGCCTGCCGTCCACAATGCTGGCTCCACCTCCTGTGGTGTGTCTGATGTCCCTGGCCCATACTGACAAAGGAAGAGGGTGTGCACTGGCAGGATGCACCCAGAACTGCTTTGGACTAGGTACAGGACCCTCTGCCTTCAGAGGACAAAGGATTTAGGGGTATAAATATTGGGGCCCTGACCCCAGAACTTTAGATCACTTCTGGAACAACAAGACAAACCTTTGCCAAGGAGAAGAACCAAGGAAGCTGCAGGAGTTTTGGACTGCCCCTCTGCCAGTGTGCTGTTTGCTGGGTTGGCCTGCAGTGGCCTTCATTGCTAAGGAAAGGAGAAGGAACTTTTTAAGAACTTTCATCATCTTGCAGAATATTCTCCAAGGGCTTGAACTAGAGCTTGCCTCCTGCTGAAGTCTCAGGGCTACAAGACTTCACCACCAGCTCCCTCCTGAATTCCCTTGCTGGGGATTCTGTCTGCAGAAGCCTGCGTGTCGCTGGGAGCTGGAAGCGCGACGCAACGAGAAGAAGCATGTCGCTGATGAAACTGCCTGCCGTCGCATCAACAGGGAAGCGTGTCACCACCGGAAGGGTCGCCATCACATCCCCCGAGAAGCGTGTCGCCGTCGCAGCTGCCTACCGTCGCGTCACTGGAGAAGCGTGTCGCAGGGCCTGTCGCGGCTCCAAAGATACAGAGTTCGCCGCACGGCCGTCGGGCGTGCACGCATCGTCTTCACATCGTCGCATCGCACCGGATCGTCGCACCGCATCGAGGCGCTTGCTCGCTGCATTGTCCTCCCTGCGGACCCTTTGTTTGTTTTGCGTTACGCATCCCAGGTACTTTTGAGAGAAACGTGTCGCATTTACCATCAACTTGAACTAAGTTACGGGAATATCTGAATCAACCACTGACTGAGGACGACATTAAAAAAGCAATCTTTGCCCTACCTAATGCAAAGGCTCCAGGACCGGACGGTCTTACCATAGAATTTTATAAGGAATATGTTGATCTCCTCACACCATATCTACTTGAGACATATGCAGAGGCACATGAGACTGGGGTCCTCCCCCCGTCCCTTCGGCAGGCTTTAATCATCACCTTACTTAAGAAAGACAAACCTCCGGCGGCATGCGAATCATATCGGCCCCTTTCGCTGAACAACATAGACGCTAAAATATTAGCAAAAATACTAGCCACTAGACTCCAGCCCCTGATGCCGTGCTTGATCCTACCGGATCAGTCCGGCTTCATCCCAGAGCGCTCTACATCACATAATCTGAGGACCATTTTTGCAATGTTGCATGTCCTCAATCCACAGCTCCATGCTGCGGCTGTTATGCTCGATGCGGCTAAAGCCTTTGACTCCATTGAGTGGAGTTATATGTTCCGCATTCTTCAACGGATGGGATTCCCTCCACTATTTTTGGGATGGGTGAGGGTGCTATACGCAGACCCTTCTGCACGAGTTCGGGTGGGAGGGCTGACGTCCGAGCCAATCGCTATCAAACGCGGCACCCGCCAGGGCTGTCCCCTCTCCCCGTTACTATTCGCTATTGCAGTTGAGCCACTGGCGTGTGTGATACGCCAGCGACACAGAGAAACAGCACTTAACTTCAATCACAGACCAGTTGGTATTTCCCTCTATGCAGACGACATGGTTCTCTTTATTAGGGAACCTAATCGATATTTGGCACAAGTATTGCGAGAGTACATTAGGTTTGGTCTGCTATCGGGCCTGAATATTAACTGGGATAAATCGGTGGTCATTCCTCTTACGACGTGCACCCCCCCTCCAACTATGGACTACCCATTGATATGGACGTCAGACCCGGTAAAGTATCTGGGAATCTGGGTTCACCGAGACCCTGATGTAGTGATACGGGAAAATTATGGGAGGGCTTGCGTCACGCTGGACAAGCAAATTGATGCATGGATAGCGCTGCCATTGTCGCTAGCAGACCGCATTGCCCTCATAAAAATGGTGGTACTGCCACGCTTCCTATATCTATTTGCCAATATACCACTAACACTCACCAAACAATTTTTTAATACACTGCGAACCTCCCTGCTTCGATTGATTTGGGGGGGTAGGCAGGCACGGGTGGGGTGGACTACGCTTACGCTTGACTACGACAGAGGTGGATTTAGTGCGCCAGACCCGTATATATATTATTTAAGCGCCCAAACGCAGTACGCATACTACTGGCTGCACCCCCATGCCTACACCTCACACGTGGCGGTTGAGGAGGGCGTCGCTTACCCGACCCCTCTTTGTAGTCTCTTTACTCACGTGCGAAGAGGGACTCCTAAAATTCGAAATAAACACGATTGATGTCGCAATTGCAGCGTGGCAGGAAATAGGCCAGCTCGCTAACAAACTACCTCTATATGCCCCAGCAATGCCATTGATGCACCACGCGGATATATCGGTGACACAGGAGGCGGGCCCCCTGCGACTGCTCAAGGAGGCAGGCATCACCAGAATGCAAGATGTATACCCAAGCGGCGCCTTCCTCGAAGCGGAAGATCTCCAATACATTGAGAACCCCACTCTCCTTTTTCAATTCACAGTGCACAGGTTGAGATCAGCCATGAAATCCCATTACAGTACATTTCCACTAGAACCCCCAACGCTAAAGTCCTTACAGTTGCTTTTGACCACACCCACGAGAAAAAAGCTAATTACAAAACTATATCGGGCGATTAGAGAGGAGAGGACTACTGGGGTAGATAAGAGTTTTGACAGATGGAATAATACACTGACCCCCCCTTTGACGCTTGCGGAGTGGGAACATGTTTGCAATCTTACCAGTAAGCTTACACCGAATGGTAACCTCCGAATCATACATTTCAAATATTTACATCAGACCTATCATACGCCTTATCGTTTGCATAAATATGGGCTGAGAGACTCCAGTGGATGCCGGCGGTGTGGGCGTCTGGAAGCTGATTTTCTTCATCTCGCCTGGGAATGTGAGAGGGTGGCGCGATTTTGGATGCAAGTGGTACAACAAATACGGGACATGTCAGGATCGGAATTGCAGTGTACACTGTAGGAGAGTAGGATCTGCTTCACATGGGTACCCCCACTTTTTGCTGATGCTTCACTGTTTTTCGACATTAGTCTGGCTGGGGCCCTGCTAATCAGAACCCCAGCCTAGCTGCTTCCTCTCTAAAATGGTTTCCATGTGCCTTAAGCACATCACTGATTGGAATCTGGAGTGCCCTTATAAGTCCCTAGTATATGGTATACTATGTACCAAGGGCATAGGTACCTCAGAGGCCTACCAGGGGCTGCAGCATGTATTATGCCACCCCTGGAAGGCCATCCAAACTGACACCACAGGTCTGCTACTGCAGCCTGGGTAAGGTGGTGCATGCACCCCTTACTGGGATATAGGCTACCTATATCACTAAATACATACACACATATAAACCTATAAGTCACTCCTAAGGCAGGCCTTATCAATCCTAAAGGCAGAGTGCATGGTTCCCATGTGAGAGGGTGCCCCTGCATGAGCAGGGCCCCTCTGCAGCGTTCGGAGACCCTTCTCTGATGCTGTTTGTAGTGCAGCCTGACCATATACTCTTAAGCGCATTATAACCTCGCGTTAAATGCTAACTTTGGAATGGCTGCACCTAAACATGTCGTGTTTGGTGTCAAACATCTTGGAATACTACCCCCGCCGCCAATTCTGGCGGCGGGGGTAGCATTCCACCCTTCTAGAGGGAAAGACATGTTAACTCTGGCTAGCACAGTAACTTCTTTCCAAAGCCCTGGCATCATAAAATGGATGCTGCTGCCACAGACACGAGTCTGGCCTCCTGCTGCTGGACGAAACTCCGGCAGGGGAGGCCTGGACAATAGGTTTCCTGTCCCAGGGAGGTGTGACCACCTCCCCAGACAGGATAATGTGTATTGGGGCTGGGCGGGAGCACTTTCGGGTGCTTTGAAGTCCTGCACTGGGGGCACACTTGGTGTCCCTGTGCATACCCCAGTTCAAACCGGATCAGGGGCTTGCAGCCCCTGCTTTGGCGCGAACTGGACAAAGGGAAAGGGGTGTAGCCACCCCTCTGCCCTGACCCACCCATAGGTGGGGCCACAGAGTAGTCCAACCCCTAAACTTGGTATAAGTATAGGAACCCAGTCCTTAGGACTTTAGATTATCCCTGGACGAAACTCTGAAACAGAATCCTGGACCTTCGACGCTCTACTAAAGATTAGAGGACAGAAGAATCTCCCTTGGGGTCAAGGAGTGACTCCCCTGCTTGGCAGGCACCAAAGACGCATCTGTCCAGTCTTTATTTCTGAAGCTCCCGTCGGACGCCGAAGTCTTCGCATCACCAGAGGTGGATTCTCAGACTTCCCCGAGGCTACCCTGAGTCCCCAGCAAAGCTGAGGCCCGTAGCTATCGTGGGTAACGTGAGACCGTGACCCCTGGACACCGAGCACATTTGCAAGTGCATCCTTTTCTGGGTCTCCCACGAAGTTGTGCTTTGGGCTCCGAGTAGCCCTAGCCTCCAGCACCAACTGCACCGAAGATCACTGGCCTCCACTCCACGAGTGTCCTGTGAGCGAGATCCACGTGCGACGTCTCGAGGCTCCTTCACGGTCGCTAGCCCGTTGGCTAGTAGCCCTTAACGAAGGCCAATCTTTTTCTTCTTGGGCATCCTGGTTGCTCCAGGCCTGCCCTCACTTACCCTTGCTGGGTGAGTTCCCCAGACCTTGCTGGTCTGCACCATCGACGATCTTCATCTTCATCGAGACTTGCCGTTGCCAAGGCTTGTTGGGTCCAATCCGGTCGCCGACACCTTAGCACTCGACAGACATCGTGTACCAGCCCGAATCCTGCTCCTGGTCGCTGACAATGCCTCCTGGACCTTGTGGCTGAAGAGTCAAGACAACCGTCAATTCACCTGAAGCACTCAACCTCGGTGGGCATCTGTCCATCGCCTTCCTGGTCACTGGCTAGTGACCCAGACTCTGTCCCCTCTGCTTTCAGGTTCTTCAGATCTCCGATCCACTCTTGGATCCACCCGGACACTTTCCACTTGGTCGCCAGCAGCACTTTGCAGCAGATCGCCATTCAAATCGACGACGAAACCCGACCCCGAAAGGCACCTATGCACCCGGCTTCCCTGGGTGAGGTAACAAGAGTACTCCGGTGCTCCCGTGGGTAGAGACTCTTCAAAGTACTAGTTCTCAAAGGGTTTGCTCCAAGTCTTCCTTTAAGTGTCCCTTTTCTTTAATTTCCTGATCGCGACTTTCTCCATAGAAGTCAACGGCGTATCGCGGTTGTGTATTTACACTGCACGCGCCCCCCGTGGGTCCCCTGTGTCACTACCTTGGGTGGTTCCTTGTGGTCCAAGCACTTCTAGAGGCTCTAGGCCTAGTGTCTAGTTCAGTCGTGGTTCTTATACCACTTTATTGGTATATGGTTTGGTACGCCCCTAGGGCCCAAACGTGTATTTGTGCTATTACTGTGTTTAAATAACTTATAACTTGTGTACTTCGAACTCTAGCCTCATAAAGAGACTAGAGGGGTGTGTTTAGCAATAAATACATATATTTTGAATATATACCTTGTGTGGTGCTCTTTCATTTGGTCACTCAAGAGATTATAGACTGGTAAAACAAGCTGCTTTACATTCCTTCAAGACTTAGCCTGAAGGCTGCTCTCCATAGCTACCACTAGGATAGCTTTCAATAAGGTTGTCTTTAACCTATCTCCAATAAGGGGTTGTTTGGACTGGTGCAAGGTGCCCACTATAATTAGTGGACAGCATATGCCAGGACAACTTCTCACATTGGTGTGCAGCGTGTGGGATTCCAGCTTGCTATTGTTTTACCAGATAATCTCAATTGAATTGATCAACTGAAAACCACTAAAGGTACCTAAGGTACATATAATTTAAGCTTAGAATACAGTAAGTTCTACTGAACTTAGAGTTGTGTGTTAAGGGATAGCACACCCTTTCTACAACTCAAGAGAGTTTAGTAGGCCACACTAGAGTAGGTAGTGCATACACCACACCACACTAGTAATGTCTTTAAAGGTAGGATCTAGAGAATCCTTACCAGAAGCCACTGGGCTTCTCCCCTCCAAGTATGATACACTCCCATTCTTGGAATTGAGAGCATTATGTAACTTGAGGAAATTAAGGACAGGCCAAAGCCCCACCACCCAACACCTCAAGGAGTTGTTGGTGGCTTATGACCTTAGTAAGCCCTTGGGGACTGAAGGGGTAGGAACAGAGGGTGGGGCAGAAGAAGAGGAAGGGGCCAGGGGTAACAATACCCCCAGCCCCCCCTCTGAAACTGGCCAGGAGGGTGACAATGACCCTGACCTGGATAACCCAATCCATCCTGTGGAAGATGAAGAGGATGATCAGGATGATGCCCTCTTTGTCCCCCCAGGAAGGATTAAGAGTGTGCCCAGAAAGTCTAGATCTCCTTCTCAGGAGTCTAACCACTCTGGCACCTCAATAGGGAGCTCTGTCTCATCTCATAGGAGGGAATCCTCTCATGAGAGGAGAACAAGGCTGATTCAATATGAGGAAGTTCAGCTTGAACTCAGAAGGAAGCAAGTAGCCTTAGACAGGGAGTCCCTAGATCTCTTTAGAGAGAAAAGAAAGTTGGGACTAGAGTCCCATGGTGGCAGCCATGTCCCTAGAGATAGGGAAAGGTCCTATGACCATAGGAACCTGAGCAAGATTGTCCCTCCTTATCAGAATGGGGATGACATCCACAAGTGGATAACTGCTCTAGAGAGGGCCTGTAAAGTACAGAAGGTCCCTCAGGAGCAGTGGGCAGCAATCTTGTGGCTCTCCTTTGCAGACAAAGGTAGAGATAAGCTCCTCACTGTTAGAGAGGAGGATGCTGATAATTACAAGGTCTTGAAGAGTGCTCTTATTGATGGGTTTGGCCTAACCACTGAACAGTACAGGTTGAAGTTCAGAGATACCCAAAAAGCACAGACTCAAGACTGGGTAGACTATGTGGATTGTTCTGCCAAGGCTCTGGAAGGCTGGTTGATGGGCAGTAAGGTGTGTGACTTCTCAGGATTGTACAATCTGATAATGAGGGAGCAGATTCTTAATAACTGTCAAAATCAGCTGTTGCATCAATACCTGGTAGACTCTGATCTGACCTCTCCCCAAGAATTGGGAAAGAAGGCAGACAAATGGGTCAGAACCAGGGTGAAGCAGAAGGTACAGAACCAAGGTGGGGACACCAAGAAGCAAGATGCTAAGAACTCTGAAAAGGGTGGGGAGAAGGGTAAAGATCAAAAGTCTTCATCAGGCCCCCAAAAATCTTCTTCAGGTGGGGATTCACAGTCTACAAAACGGGAAAGGCCAAAGAAAACCATGGTGCAAGGTCTGTAAGCAAAAGACCCACTGGACCAGTGATTGCACCAAGTCCAAAGACTCAAGTCCAGCACCCACCAATGCCCCTAAGGCACCTGTTCCCCCTAGTGCAGTTACAGTTGGTGGGAGTGCTCCAGCCAAGGGTTTAGTAGGGTTCACCCTGGGTACTGAGTTGGGCTCTGACCTAGTCAGAGAACTGACTCAGGCTGTGTTAGTCTGTGATGGAGGCATGGATGTGCCCTCCTCTATGAGTCCCAGTAATCTGGGCAAGTACAGACAACAGCCTTTAATCAATGGACGAGAGGCTTTGGCATTTAGGGACACAGGGGCAAGTGTCACAATGGTGACACAAGACCTTGTGAATCCTGGGCAAGTTATACTTGGTGAGATGTACCAAGTGACCAATGCTAGCAATGTCAGAACAGACCATACTCTGGCAGTTGTTAACTTCTCCTGGGGAGGGGTAACTGGCCTTAAGAAGGTTGTGGTGAGTGCAAACCTACCAGTCGAATGCTTGCTTGGCAATGACTTAGAGACTTCTGCTTGGGCAGAAGTGGAGCTCAGGACCCATGCAGAAATGCTGGGGATCCCTGCAGATGTGTTTGCTGTGACCAGGTCACAAGCCAAAATGTCTAGCACTGAACAGGCCTTGGATTCTGGAAGAATGAACCAAGTGCCTTCCAAGAGGAGGAGTAGTAGGGTTAAGGCAGTGCCTTCCCCCTTGGCTCAGGAGGAAGATCAGTCCCTTGAGGGGGATGATCTCAGTCCTGAAGAAGGAACTGTCCCAGAGGAACTTGAACCTGACCAGGTTGAGTTCTTGGGGACAGGGGGACCTTCTAGGGCAGATCTGAGCCAGGAGCAGCAGAGCTGCCCCTCCTTGAACCCCTCAGACAGCAAGCTGCTGCTGAGGCTGCTGGGAAAGCTAGTGGTCCCCATACAGTGTATTGGGATGATGGACTCCTGTACTCAGAGAGTAGAGACCCCAAGCCTGGTGCTACCAGGAGGTTGGTTATACCTCTGAAGTTCAAGGGCTTCCTATTGACCCTAGCCCATGATATTCCCTTGGCAGGTCACCTGGGCCAGAACAAGACTTGGGATAGAATTGTCCCTCACTTTCACTGGCCCCACATGTCTGAAGACACCAAGGAGTTTTGTCGCTCCTGTGTAACCTGCCAGGCCAGTGGCAAGGCAGGTGGCACTACAAAGGCCCCCCTAATACCACTACCTGTGGTGGGGGTGCCCTTTGAAAGGGTAGGGATTGACATTGTTGGTCCCATGGATCCCCAAACAGCATCTGGGCACAGGTTTATCCTGGTGGTAGTGGATCATGCCACCAGGTACCCAGAAGCTATTCCCCTCAGGACCACTACAGCACCTGTGGTGGCAAGGGCCCTCCTGGGAATTTTCTCAAGAGTGGGCTTTCCTAAGGAGGTAGTATCAGACAGGGGTGCTAACTTCATGTCTGGGTACTTAAAAGCAATGTGGAAGGAGTGTGGAGTGACTTATAAGTTCACCACACCCTATCACCCACAATGCAATGGTTTAGTTGAGAGATTCAACAAAACCTTGAAGGGCATGGTTAAAGGGCTCCCAGAAAAGCTTAGGCGAAGATGGGACATACTCTTGCCCTGCCTTTTATTTGCATATAGGGAGGTGCCTCAGAAGGGGGTTGGTTACAGCCCTTTTGAACTTCTGTTTGGCCACCCTGTGAGGGGTCCACTGTGCTTGGTGAAGGAAGGATGGGAGTTACCTCTCAAGCCCCCAAAGCAAGACATAGTGGATTATGTACTTGGCCTCCGCTCCCGGATGGCTGAGTATATGAAAAAGGCAACCAAAAACCTTGAGGCTAGCCAGGAACTTCAAAAGGCCTGGCATGACCAAAAGGCTGTTCTGACTGTTTACCAGCCAGGACAGAAGGTGTGGGTGTTGGAGCCAGTGGCCCCAGCAGCTCTCCAAGACAAATGGAGTGGACCCCACACTATTGTTGAGCAGAAGGGTGAGGTTACCTACTTAGTAGACCTAGGAACACCCAGGAGTCCCCACAGGGTTCTCCATGTCAACAGGTTAAAACCATATGTGGACAGGGCAGACATGGGCTTGCTCATGGCTACTGATGAAGGGCAGGAGGAAGAGAGTGACCCACTCCCTGACCTGCTCTCACAGAACCCTGACGATGGGTCAGTAGATGGTGTAGCCTTGGCAGGCAGCCTCACTACCCAGCAACAAACTGATTGCAGCATATCTAGATGATATTGCTGTCTTTAGCTCCACCTGGGAGGATCACCTGGTCCACCTCAGGAATGTTTTACAGGCCCTGCAAAAGGCAGGCCTGACTATCAAGGCCACTAAGTGCCAGATAGGGCAGAGTCAGGTTGTGTACCTGGGCCACCTTGTGGGTGGAGGCCAGGTTCAACCTTTGCAGAGCAAGATCCAGACTATCATGGACTGGACTGCTCCCACTACCCAGACTCAGGTGAGAGCCTTCTTAGGCCTGACTGGGTACTATAGGAGATTTGTCAAGGGGTATGGATCAATAGTGACACCCCTGAATGACTTAACTTCTAAGAAAATGCCCAAAAAGGTTCAGTGGACAGCTAGCTGTCAAAAGGCATTTGATGACCTGAAGCAGGCCATGTACACTGCTCCCATTCTACAGAGTCCTGATTACTCCAAGAAGTTCATTGTTCAAACTGATGCATCTGAATTGGGGGTAGGGGCTGTACTGTCACAATTGAATGAAGAAGGTCAGGATCAGCCAGTAGCTTTCATTAGCAGAAGGCTGACCCCTAGAGAGAAACGTTGGTCAGCCATAGAGAGGGAGGCCTTTGCTGTGGTCTGGGCTCTGAAGAAGTTGAGGCCATACTTGTTTGGTACACTCTTCCTGGTTCAGACAGACCATAAGCCCCTCTTATGGCTAAAACAAATGAAGGGTGAAAACCCCAAACTGCTTAGGTGGTCCATTTCCCTACAGGGGATGGACTTTACAGTGGAACATAGACCTGGGAGTAACCATGCCAATGCAGATGGACTCTCTAGGTACTTCCACTTAGAACATGAAGACTTAACTGGGCAAGGTTAGTTTAATGTCCCTACGTTTGGGGAGGGGTTGTGTAGGAGAGTAGGATCTGCTTCACATGGGTACCCCCACTTTTTGCTGATGCTTCACTGTTTTTCGACATTAGTCTGGCTGGGGCCCTGCTAATCAGAACCCCAGCCTAGCTGCTTCCTCTCTAAAATGGTTTCCATGTGCCTTAGGCACATCACTGATTGGAATCTGGAGTGCCCTTATAAGTCCCTAGTATATGGTATACTATGTACCAAGGGCATAGGTACCTCAGAGGCCTACCAGGGGCTGCAGCATGTATTATGCCACCCCTGGAAGGCCATCCAAACTGACACCACAGGTCTGCTACTGCAGCCTGGGTAAGGTGGTGCATGCACTCCTTACTGGGATATAGGCTACCTATATCACTAAATACATACACACATATAAACCTATAAGTCACTCCTAAGGCAGGCCTTATCAATCCTAAAGGCAGAGTGCATGGTTCCTATGTGAGAGGGTGCCCCTGCATGAGCAGGGCCCCTCTGCAGCGTTCGGAGACCCTTCTCTGATGCTGTTTGTAGTGCAGCCTGACCATATACTCTTAAGCGCATTATAACCTCGCGTTAAATGCTAACTTTGGAATGGCTGCACCTAAACATGTCGTGTTTGGTGTCAAACATCTTGGAATACTACCCCCCGGCAATTCTGGCGGCGGGGGTAGCATTCCACCCTTCTAGAGGGAAAGACATGTTAACTCTGGCTAGCCCGGTAACTTCTTTCCAAAGCCCTGGCATCACAAAATGGATGCTGCTGCCACAGACACGAGTCTGGCCTCCTGCTGCTGGACGAAACTCCGGCAGGGGAGGCCTGGACAATAGGTTTCCTGTCCCAGGGAGGTGTGACCATCTCCCCAGACAGGATAATGTGTATTGGGGCTGGGCGGGAGCACTTTCGGGTGCTTTGAAGTCCTGCACTGGGGGCACACTTGGTGTCCCTGTGCATACCCCAGTTCAAACCGGATCAGGGGCTTGCAGCCCCTGCTTTGGCGCGAACTGGACAAAGGGAAAGGGGTGTAGCCACCCCTCTGCCCTGACCCACCCATAGGTGGGGCCACAGAGTAGTCCAACCCCTAAACTTGGTATAAGTATAGGAACCCAGTCCTTAGGACTTTAGATTATCCCTGGACGAAACTCTGAAACAGAATCCTGGACCTTCGACGCTCTACTAAAGATTAGAGGACAGAAGAATCTCCCTTGGGGTCAAGGAGTGACTCCCCTGCTTGGCAGGCACCAAAGACGCATCTGTCCGGTCTGCATTTCTGAAGCTCCCGTCGGACGCCGAAGTCTTCGCATCACCAGAGGTAGATTCTCAGACTTTTCCGGGGCTACCCTGAGTCCCCAGCAAGGCTGAGGCCCGTAGCTATCGTGGGTAACGTGAGACCGTGACCCCTGGACACCGAGCACATTTGCAAGTGCATCCTCTTCTGGGTCTCCCACGAAGTCGTGCTTTGGGCTCCGAGTAGCCCTAGCCTCCAGGACCAACTGCACCGAAGATCACTGGCCTCCACTCCACGAGTGTCCTGTGAGCCAGATCCACGTGCGACGTCTCGAGGCTCCTTCGCGGTCGCTAGCCCGTTGGCTAGTAGCCCTTAACGAAGGCCAATCTTTTTCTTCTTGGGCATCCTGGTTGCGCCAGGCCTGTACTCACTTACCCTCGCTGGGTGAGTTCCCCAGACCTTGCTGGTCTGCACCATCGACGATCTTCATCTTCATCGAGACTTGCCGTTGCCAAGGCTTGTTGGGTCCAATCCGGTCGCCGACACCTCAGCACTCGACAGACATCATGTACCAGCCCGAATCCTGCTCCTGGTCGCCGACAACGCCTCCTGGACCTCGTGGCTGAAGAGTCAAGACAACCGTCAACGCACCTGAAGCACTCGACCTCGGTGGGCATCTGTCCATCGCCTTCCTGGTCACTGGCTAGTGACCCAGACTCTGTCCCCTCTGCTTTCAGGTTCTTCAGATCTCCCATCCACTCTTGGATCCACCCGGACACTTTCCACTTGGTCGCCAGCAGCACTTTGCAGCAGATCGCCATTCAAATCGATGACGAAACCCGACCCCGAAAGGCACCTATGCACCCGGCTTCCCTGGGTGAGGTAACAAGAGTACTCCGGTGCTCCCGTGGGTAGAGACTCTTCAAAGTACTAGTTCTCAAAGGGTTTGCTCCAAGTCCTCCTTTAAGTGTCCCTTTTCTTTAATTTCCTGATCGCGACTTTCTACATAGAAGTCAACGGCGTATCGCAGTTGTGTATTTACACTGCACGCGTCCCCCGTGGGTCCCCTGTGTCACTACCTTGGGTGGTTCCTTGTGGTCCAAGCACTTCTAGAGGCTCTAGGCCTAGTGTCTAGTTCAGTCGTGGTTCTTATACCACTTTATTGGTATATGGTTTGGTACGCCCCTAGGGCCCAAACGTGTATTTGTGCTATTACTGTGTTTAAATAACTTATAACTTGTGTACTTCGAACTCTAGCCTCATAAAGAGACTAGAGGGGTGTGTTTAGCAATAAATACATATATTTTGAATATATACCTGGTGTGGTGCTCTTTCATTTGGTCACTCAAGAGATTATAGACTGGTAAAACAAGCTGCTTTACATTCCTTCAAGACTTAGCCTGAAGGCTGCTCTCCATAGCTACCACTAGGATAGCTTTCAATAAGGTTGTCTTTAACCTATCTCCAATAAGGGGTTGTTTGGACTGGTGCAAGGTGCCCACTATAATTAGTGGACAGCATATGCCAGGCCAACTTCTCACATACACCACTGGTATGTCTATTGTGCTACGTTCCTCATGTGAAAGGGGTATTGGGAAAATTCATACGTATTGCGTTACTCATGGTCAAACGTCGAGTAGCTATTAAATGGGGAGGGATGCAGGCGCCAAGAATAGACCATTGGCTTAAAGATCTGGTATACTGCAAAGAAAACATGGAGCTGTATGTCGAAGAACTCCCGACGTCATCTAAGCCCAGGGACATTTGGGAGCCCTTGCGTCACTTTTTGCAACAACAAGCTGTAGAAGCCGTTCAATCTGAAGCAAACTAAGCTATGCAAGGGAAATGCTTTGTTAATTCTGATGTATAATGGAACCCTTTATCAAATATGTATTGCCTATGTCCCCGACTGATGATCAATCGCAAACTGTTGTTATGCTGACACTGTCTTTACTTGGGAACATTTTCACTGTCCACCTGTCCGACGGAGCATCTGATCTGTTGTGTGCTGTCTCTTCCCTCTGGTGTTGATCAACCACATGTTGTTGTTGTAATGATAGATCTTACATACAAACTACCTTGCATGGTAGTGCTATTATTTCACCTTGTTTGAAACGAAAATAAAAAAATAAAAAAAAACTTGAACTAAGTTACTTCTACCATCTTTAAGTCTATTTTGAGTACAGTATTGTGGATTTTTGTCGTTTGTGGTCTTGTGTTAAAGTCTATATAAAGAATACTTATTTTTATAAAACCTGTGTAGTGTCCATCTGTAGTGTTTTCACTGTATTACTGTATGTGTTCACAAATGCTTAACACACTGCCTCTGAGATAAGCCTGTCTGCTCGTGCCAAGCTACCAAGGGGGTGAGCAGGGGTTATTTTAGGAGTGTATCCACCTTACCCTGACTAGAAGCAAGGGTCCCTATTTGGTCAAAGGTGTATACCATTGCCAACTAGAGACCCCCAGTTCTAACATATACCATTGCCAACTAGAGACCCCCAGTTCTAACATATACCATTGCCAACTAGAGACCCCCAGTTCTAACATTGGTGGGCAGCGGTGAGGATTCTGGACTTGCATTGTGACTCATATACAGTGATTGGTGTACACTACTCGTGAGTGCAGACCAAACACAACCACATACCTTTTTGGTAGAATTTTTTTTCTCCTTGGACTGTTATTTTTCTGAGAACTACCAATTCTTATTGCCATGAGTCCACCAGCATCTATTGCCTCTATGGATCCAGAGTTTGAGGAAGAGAGGTTGGATACCTATAATGCCAAACAGCTGAAAGCCTTCTGTAGAAAATTTAAAGTTGCTATTCCAGGCCTCACTAAAAAGGATGAGTTCCACAAGGCGCTGAGGGCCTGGGTGGAAGCAAGAAATGCATCTGAAAATGTGGAGCACCCTGTGGAGGAGGCAGAAGAGCAGCTAGATGGGCAAGTGGGTCCAGGGGGGGAGAAAGTACCTACCCTGCCAGGCAGCAGTGTTTCTTCCAAAGACCTGTCCCCAGGAGAGCTGGAGGATAGGGAGAGAGATAGAAGGCATAGAATGGAGCTGGCCAGGCTCAAAATGGAGGGGGAAAATAACAAGTTAGCCTTGGAGAGAGAGAGAGAGAATGAGATTAGAGCATGAGAGAATGTTGAGGGAGTTGGAGATCAAAGCCAAAAGCTTAGATATTAATCCCTCTGGTGGCAGCACACCGTCTGTGCCTGCAGAAGGCAGGGTATATATCCCAAAGGATGTCATCAAAGATTTCCATCAGCATGAAGATATTGGGCAGTGGTTTGCAGCCTATGAGATAGCAATGTTGGCCCACCGGGTCCCTGAGAAGGATTGGGGAGCTAGGTTGTGGGGTCGCTTTGTGAGTGAGGGGAGGGATACATTGTTAGACCTACCCAGTGAGAATAGGATGTCTTATGCCCATATGAAGGAAGCCCTGATGACAAGGTATGGTTTGACCCCAGAACTCTATACACAGAGGTTCAGGAATTGCAAAAAGCTGGAGGCAACCACTTGGGTAGAATATGTATCTTTCTTTTGCAGAGCTATGGATGGTTGGGTGAAGGGTAGCAAAGTGAGTACTTTTGAGGAGCTCTATGATTTGTTTGCATGGAAGCATTTGTCTGGTAATTGTTTTCCAGAGCTACACCAGCACCTTATTGATAGTAAGTTAACTAACCCTAGGAAGCTTGCTGAGGAAGCGGACCGCTGGGTCAGCACCCGGGTCCACAAGGGTCACGTGGGAGACTCCGCCAAAGGTGGGCAGGGTCCCCAGCAGAAGAGTGGGGGGGACAAGGGTAAACAGAGGGAGTTCCAGAAAGGGCCCCAAAGTAATTCCCAAGGGAACCAAGGGAAGGGTTCCCAGCCTCCCCCTGAGAAAAAGCAAGAGGCCCCGACAGGTAAACCTGTTCACAGGGGTCCCACTAAGTGCTTCACATGTGGTCAGATGGGCCACCATTGGTATGATGCACAGTGTCCCATGAGGGATTCCAAAGCACCACCACGTGCACCACCCCGTCAGATGGCGAGTGTAGCCCTGGGGGGGAGGAGATGGGTGCCCAAGGTGGGTGGAGTCCCGCAGAAATGTTCCTTGTCTCGCTAGGAGACTTTGAGATGGTCCCTGAGACCCAGCTGCCTGATAACACTAAGAAGTACAGGCAGTGGGTGACCATCAATGGCCATAGGGTTGAAGCTCTCAGAGACACTGGGGCTAGTGTGACAGCTGTCAATTTCCGGCTGGTGTCCAGAGAGCAGGTTATCCCCCATGCATTCTTCCCTGTAGTTGCCCCAGACAACTCACAGAGCCAGTGTGAGGTGGCTCAAGTTCCCTTTGAGTGGGGGGGGGGGTTCTCAGGTACTCTTCAAGTAACTGTGAGGCCAGCCATGCCTGTTGATTGTCTGTTGGGCAACGATTTGGAGAGCTCCCCTTGGGCTAAGGTGGAGAGAAGGTCTCATTTGGAGATGTTGGGTCTGCCTGAGTGGGCGTGTGTGACCACTCGGTCTATGGCAGCCAGTAAGGGTGTTGAAGCGGTTCTGGAGCCTGAAAATATGGACTAGACCCCTGCCTTAAAGAGAAGAGGTGGGAGGCGCAGGAAATCGCCCCCCCCTAGTTCCCACGGTCCAGGAGGAGGCAGACCTTGAGGGGGATGCCCTGGAACCTACAGGGGAACAAGTGGCCAAACTGGGGGCCTGCCTGAGCTGACCCATTGGCAGGAGGAAGGAGGCCCCTCCAGGGAGGAATTTTGTGAGGAGCAGAGGAAGTGCCCTTCTCTTGAGGGTTTGCGGCAACAGGCCACAGCCCAGGCAGCAGGTGATCAGTCTGGATCACATTGGATCTACTGGGAGAACGACCTCCTGTATAGCGAGCCTAAGGTTGCTGAACCTGGGTCAGCCCGTGTGCTGGTGGTACCCCATCGCTTCAGAGCCTTCCTACTGGGTTTGGCTCATGATGTGCCTTTAGCTGGACATCTGGGGCAGAACAAGACCTTTGAAAGGCTTGTCTCCCACTTTCATTGGCCCCAGATGCGGAAGAGTTCAGACACTCATTGTAGGACTTGTCAAACTTGCCAGGCAAGTGGGAAAAGTGGAAGGAAGCACAAGGCTCCTCTCCAACCTTTCCCTGTAGTCAGTACCCCCTTTGAACAGGTTGGCATTGACATTGTGGGGCCTCTGGACCTCAAAACAGCCATGGGCAACAGGTTTATCCTGGTCTTGGTGGACCATGCTACCCGGTACCCGGAAGCCATCTTGCTCAGGACAGTGACGGCCCCCGTGGTGGGACGTGCACTGATGGGGATTTTCTCCTGTGTGGGGTTCCCCAGAGAGGTGATGTCAGACCGTGGCTCAAACTTCATATCCAACTATATGAAGTCCCTGTGGCAGGAGTGCGGTGTTACCTATAAGTTCACCACTCCTTACCACCCCCAAGGTAATGGGCTGGTTGAGAGATTCAACCGGACCCTCAAAGGCATGATAATGGGTCTTGAGGAACCTATGAGGCGTAAGTGGGATGTCCTCTTGCCATGCCTTCTTTTTGCTTACCGTGAGGTGCCACAGAAGTCCCTAGGGTTCAGTCCCTTTGAACTCCTGTATGGTCACCCGGTGAGAGGACCTTTGAGTCTGGTCGAGGAAGGCTGGGAGCAATCTCCCAGGAAACCTCCCCAGGATGTATACAGTTACATGCTGGCCTTCAGGAACCAGACCAGGCAATTCAGGCAACTCGCTGAGGCGAATCTGGAAGCCAGCCAGGAAGAGATGAAGCGGTGGTACGATCAGAATGCCATTCTGATTGAGCTGCAGCCTGGTCAGAAAGTTTGGGTCATGGCCCCTGTAGAGCCCTGTGCGCTCCAGGACAGGTGGACCGGACCATTTGAGGTGGTGGAGCACAAGAGTGAAGTCACCTACCTGGTGAACTTGCGGTCTCCTAGGAACCCTTTGCGGGTCCTGCATGTTAACCGCCTGAAGCCCCACTTAGAACGGTCCGAAGTGGAATTGCTCCTAGCAACGGATGATGGAATGGAGGAGGAGACCGAGCCTCTTCCTGACCTCCTGTCTGCAACAGAGCAAGATGGGTCAGTGGATGGTGTCAGCCTCTCTGCCACACTGACCCCTGAGCAGCAGCAAGATTGTTGCCAACTGTTGGGACAATTCTCTGATCTAATCTCCCTGGTTCCTGGTGTCACTGAGTGGTGCGTCCATGACGTAGATACTGGGGACAGTCCTCCTGTGAAGCAGAAGGCTTACAGAGTGACTGACAGGGTCAGAGCTCACATCAAGAAGGAGGTCTCCAAGATGTTTGCATTAGGGGTGATTGAGTCCTCTCACAGCCCTTGGGCCAGTCCAGTGGTCTTGGTCCCAAAAGCTGCCGCGACTGGTGCCACACCCGACCTTCGGTTCTGTGTGGACTACCGAGTACTCAATTCAGTCACCAGGACTGACGCGCACCCCATCCCCAGAGCTGATGAGCTCATTGATCGGTTGGGGGCTGCCCGGTACCTCAGCACGTTTGATTTAACGTCTGGGTACTGGCAGATCGCCTTAACTGATGGGGCCAAAGAGAGGTCAGCATTCTCCACACCAGATGGGCACTACCAATTCCGGGTTATGCCCTTTGGGATAAAGAATGCCCCTGCCACCTTTCAGAGGTTGGTCAACCAGGTGTTGGCTGGGCTGGAGGATTTCAGTGCCGCCTACCCGGATGACATTGCAGTGTTCAGCGCCAGTTGGGAAGAACATCAGCGCCACCTCTGGGAAGTGTTGATGGCACTGCGCAAGGCAGGCCTCGCGATCAAGGCGAGTAAGTGCCAGATTGGGCAGGGTTCCGTGGTGTACTTGGGACACCAGGCTGGGAGCGGCCAGGTGGCGCCCCTACAGCCCAAGATTGAGACCATCCTGGCTTGGGAACCCCCCAAAACCCAGACAGATGTGAGAGCCTTTTTAGGACTCACAGGGTACTACAGGAGGTTTGTCAAGGGGTATGGCAACATTGTTGCACCCTTGACTGAGCTGACTTCCAGGAAGCAGCCCAAGAAAGTGAACTGGACTGACACCTGTCAGAAAGCTTTAGACGCCCTGAAGACTGCAAAGTGTACAGCACCCGTGCTTCAGGCGCCCAACTTCTCAAAGGAATTCGTTGTCCAAACAGATGCTTCAGAGCATGGTGTGGGGGCTGTTCTATCACAGATTAATGAGTAGGGCCTAGACCAACCTGTAGCCTTCATCAGTAGGAGGTTACTTCCACGGGAACAGAGGTGGAATGCAATTGAGCGTGAGGCATTTGCTGTGGTCTGGGCACTGAAGAAGTTGAGACCATACCTGTTTGGGACTCACTTCCGGGTTCAGACAGACCACAGGCCCCTCAGATGGTTGATGCAGATGAGGGGTGAGAATCCAAAGTTGTTGAGGTGGTCCATTTCCCTACAGGGGATGGACTTCATGGTGGAACACCGCCCTGGTACAGAACACACCAATGCTGATGGTCTGTCCAGATTTTTCCGCCTTAGTGAAGAGAACTCCCAAGGGGTTGGGTAGTTCTCCCCACATTTCAGCTGGAGGGGAAACGTGTTAGACCTGGTACCATTGGCGTGAGTCTCCCTTCCATTTTTTACTGATTGCCTCCTCTGTTTTTGATATGTTTTGCTGGTTTAGATGCTTTGGGCACTGTGCCACTGCTATTCAGTGCCACAGTGCAAGTGCTCCCTATGGTAAATTGATGTATTGATTAGTGACTCCATGATTGGATCATTTGATTTACTTGTCAGACCCTAGTATAGTGCACCAGGTGTGCCCAGGGCCTGTAAATCAAATGCTGCTGGTGGGCTTGCAGCACTGGTTGTGCCAACCACAGAAGCAGCTTGTAAAGGGTGTCTCAGGCCTGCCATTGCAGAGCCTGTGGGCAGTCTGTGACTGCCATGTCGACTTGGTAAGTGCACCCACTTGCCAGTCCCTAAACCTTCCCTTTTCTGCATATCAGTCACCCCTAAGGTAGGCCCAAGGGCAGGGTGCATTGTATGTAATAGGTAGGACATGCCCTGATGTGTGTAGCACGTCCTGATAGTGAATTACAGCCAATTTTGTTTTTCACTATTGCAAGGCTACCTGTCCCCATAGGCCAGAATGGGCAGTTTGATTATAACATCTTATAATCCTAACTGACCCAGGGAACATGGTGGAAATTCGAATTTAGTATGCCTGAACTCAGAATGATAAAATACATCTTTTAGTGAAGTTGGTTTTAACATTCTGTGTTTGAAAATACCACTTTTCGAAAGTAGGTATTTTCTTGCCTAACCATCCAGCCTGCCTCTGCTAGCTTGTGTATTGTATGTCTGGTTTTGTGAGTGACAGGGGCTGGGGGACTCCAGGAGACAGGGTGAGTCAGCACAGGGCTGAATAGACCTAACTGCATGTAGAGTGGTGGGAGGAGTAGCACCTGGGCCTGAATAGGGCTGTGCCTGCCTTCCACAATGCTGGCTCCACCTCCTGTGGTGCGTCTGATGTTCCTGGCCCACACTGACAAAGGGAGAAGGTGTGCACTGGCAGAATGCACCCAGAACTGGTTTGGACTAGGTACAGGACCCTCTGCCTTCAGAGGACAAAGGATTTATGGGTATAAAAAGGAGGACCCAGACCCCAGAACTTTAGATCACTTCTGGGAACAACAAGACGAACCTTTGCCAAGGAGAAGAACCAAGGAAGCGGTAGGAGTTTGGACTGCCCCTCAGCCAGTGTGCTGTTTGCTGGGTTGGCCTGCAGTGGTCTTCATTGCCAAGGAAAGGAGAAGGAACTTTTAAAGAACTTTCATCATCTTGCAGAATATTCTCCAAGGGCTTGAACTAGAGCTTGCCTCCTGCTGAAGTCTCAGGGCTACAAAACTTCACCACCAGCTCCCTCCTGAATTCCCTTGCTGGGATTCCTGCGTGTCGCTGGGAGCTGGAAGCGCGACGCAACAAGAAGAAGTGTGTCACTGTCGCAGCTGCTGCCGTCGCATCGCCGGAGAAGCGTGTCACCGCCGCAGAGGCCGCCGCCGCATCACCAGAGAAGAGTGCCTTCGTCGCAGCTTCCTGCCGTCGCATCATCAGAGAAGCGTGTCGCAACTGCCTGCCGTCGCATCACCAGGGAAGCATGTCGCTACCGCAAGGGTCGCCGTCGCATCCCCAGAGAAGCGTGCCGCCGTCGCTGCTGCCTGCCGTCGCATCACCGGAGAAGTGTGTCGCAGGGCCTGTCGCGGCTCCAAAGATACAGAGTTCGCCGCACGGCCGTCGGGCGTGAACGCATCTTCTTCACATCATCGCATCAAGGGCGCACTTTCATCGCCTCGCACCGGATCGTCGCCCCGCATCGAGGCGCTTGCTCGCCGCATCGTCCTCCCTGCGGACCCTTTGTTTATTTTGCGTTACGCATCCCAGGTACCTTTGAGAGAAACGTGTTGCATTTACCATCAACTTGAACAAAGTTACTTCTTCCATCTTTCGGTCTATTTTGAGTACAGTATTGTGGATTTTTGTCGTTTGTGGTCTTGTGTTAAGTCTATATAAAGAATACTTATTTTTATAAAACCTGTGTAGTGTCCATCTGTAGTGTTTTCACTGTATTACTGTATGTGTTCACAAATGCTTTAACCACTTAATGTTCCAAAATCCTTTTGGATATTCTTAATCTTGTCCTCAAAGTATATCGCAATATCATTGCAGAGGGTCTGGGAGGGGAGAATTTCTGAGTGTAACGCTTTGGGGTCAATAAAAGATTTTACAATTGAGAATATCTCTTTTTAATTGTGCTTGGCAATAGCAATTCTGTTAGAAAAATAGTTTTTTTAGGTCTCGCCCTGGGCGAGACATTTTGTAGTGGGTTTGCAGAAATGCGACCACAACTTTTGGCTGGCCTAGAGAATGCTAGTACGCGCACAGTAACGCGCATTCCTCGCATGCTCCAGGCGCCATATGGCTTTCCTGTCATTTGCTCGTCTGAAGGCTTTTCTCGTTTTTTTTAACTTTCAGCGCGTTTTCACACGCGCATTCCTTGTTTTTTCCATTGCGCTTATCTTGTTTAAGATGTATTTGCGGGACAGCTGTCCTCGCTCTCCATTTTTCTCAGTTTGGTTCGTACCGCCTCAGGTGTGTGTTAGGTGGATCTCTGCCCTGGGGATGTTTAAGGATTCTGTTCTGTATCTTTTTTTACCTTATTGTCGGAATGATAATTGTCTAGCAACACTGTCGGAAAACAGGAAGGGGTGTGGCAGCCACGTCCTGCTGTGCTAGTTCCCCTTTTCTCTGACATCTGCAGATCCTGACTGTTGCATCTGGCCAGTGGGAACCGAGGCTTGGAATAAACATGAAACGAAGGCTTTGTTCTAGACTCCAGCAGAGCCAATGTCCAGAACATTACTCTCCGAGATTCCGAACCTCTGTTGACAGTATACATGCATGCAACCAGACTACTGCAAAACATACAGCCCAGCCCAGATACTAGTTCCTATTCCTTTGTTCTGGGAACTCGGGCTTTTTCTTGGAATCCTGGCTAATCCTTCTCTCGTTTTCTCTTGTGCAAATGAAAGGCTCAATTAGCATAAAGTGAAAGGCTTGTACGTGGAAAAAACGAAATAGGTCATGGAGAACAGAGATCGGGAAAACCAGTGGGCATATAATCGATGTAAAATAACCGTTCAGGGTCTCTTCTCCCATCACCCCGTCTTCCACAGGTATATGTGTATTATTTATATACACATACGCTGCTCCGCTCTTGGCACGTTTTATTTCCGAGGTGACATCAAATTGTTTATGACGAGGGCAGAGTGGTTTGTCCAAACGATGCAGTATAATAGTCAGTCTGTTCAATCACGCTGTCGGACTTCGCATGTCTTCCCACCCTAGGGCCTCCATCTCTGCCATAGGGACATCATCTTGTTGTTCGCTTCCTTTCTCCCTTTCACTCTTTCTTTGAGTAAAGCACTCGTGCTGACTGTGCTATTAAGCTGCTGTTAGTGTGAGTGAAGATTGCACTGATTTTATCTGCAGACTCTAATGGTATTTTTTTTAAATCAATGTCGGTTGTCCCTGAACAAAGCACTTAAGCAGATATTCCAGTAAGCGTTTGCACCTTAGTTGCATGTGTAATGTTTGCCAGTCAGGTACTTGTATGTAGATGGGGACAGCTTTATCCGTGTTTAGACACTTCCGTATTCATACTAATTATAGTAGAGCCTCTAGGCTAGGGCCACTCAATCTGTTTTTGGGCGTTTTTCCGTTTGCCAACTCTAGTAGCCTTATCCCGTCCCCTACTTCGGTGTGTGTTCCATCTCGGTGGTCTTATTGCTCCTGGGACGACGAGGCTTTCATCAGCCTTGGGGTCCGCTGCGTGCCCTTATTCAGGGTATGAGTCCACAAGACGCACCCAGGGGACAGAAACCATACCCAACTGTAGAGCTGCTGATCTCACTGCCAACACTTACGCACTCCTTGCTATTGTGATCTCACTGCAGGCACCTAAGCTAACATGAAGTGTAAACAAAGCCAAAGGCGATGGCGGACTTTGTCCGAGAGACACCGCCATTCAAAGGTGAACCGTTCCTACTTTTTTATTTCCATCAACCCATCCTCCAACACCGTTGGCCATTTTTCATAGGCATGCATATTAAAAAAAGCACTGGCAAAAACTCATATCCCTGCTGGCCATTAACAGCGAGGCGCTTTTGTGGGGACTGCCCGAGCCTCAGTTCATGCCATATCCACACTGCCAGCTTTTGCCTTATTCCCACTTCTCATTACTTCTCCTGTAAAGCCGCCCCTCCTTGCTGTCTAAACCCCTAAAACCAGTTTCCTGCTATCACGTTTTTAATTTGACCCCACTCAGCTGCACCAGGTTGTGTGTTGCTTCCCCCAAATCTCCAAGTCCCGCCTTTTTGGTCTGGCATTAGCCAAGCCCTTTTAATTTGAGTAAAATTGCAAATATAATGTACCTACTTGTAGGGGCTTTGTCAGCCATCTTCATCCATTGATCTGTTGCTGTGTCATCTGCCCACTATAGCACACAGCAGAGACAGTAATCAGTCCTCTTCATCCATTGGCTAACTTCACTTTGAATTACGGCATTCTGTAATTCAACAAGGAGCACATCCGCACACCAAGTAGTTCCCTTCAGTGCAGAGGACTACTGTGACAATGTGTGTGTTTTTACACAAAAAAAACTTTTTGGTTTGTCAGTTTTTGTTTGTATTTCTAAGGTCTCGCCTTTGGGACCTTATAAGTATTTAGTTATGCAGCACAATACCCTTGGTGCAACAACATCAACTGTTGCATGGCTAAACACTTATAAGGTCCGAAAGGCGAGACCTATTGGCTATGCCAATGCTTGTTGCTAATTTGATAGCAGTATGATATTGTTTCCTGTGAATTTTAAAAACATGCAAATCGGCTAACTCGTAGCCCCTTCTCCATCTACGTTCTAGTTGTTTGCAGTGTAGGTGCTGCTTCGCTAGATCTTTTGTAAACCATGGGTCATTATGCGATTTTGCTTTGCCCCTTCTAGTAGCGTGTTTAGATGGGATTAATTCCTCACTTATAGCCGTCATCCATGTGTGGAAACGGTAAGAATCCTCTACGGGATCACCAGTAAGAACTGGCTTGTTTTCTTGGGCAATTTTGGGCAAGTTGGGGTTGGGACCGCCATAGGAGTATACTTAGCTGCCTGTGCTGTATTAGGCATTAAGATGGTCAAGGGGATAAAGTAATGATCTGACCAGGCCTGAGGAGTAGGCGTATCTGTAAGGAGTGAGGTGAAGTTGGAACAAACTCCATCCAGTGTATGCCCTGCCCGGTGTGTCGGCGCCCTAACTAGTTGATTTAAGCCAAGGGGAGTAGTTTCTTCAGTATTATCTTAATGTTATGTCCGTTTTTGAGCGGAGTGAGTCTGCAAGTAACCGGCCTTGCACCAGCGAATGTAATCGAAACCCATTGACGTAGGTTGCGCAAAGTTGACCCACGCCCCAAGGTCTCTGTGGCCTTCAAACTTGCGAGAAACCATGGTCACTCAATAGTGCAGGAGAGTCTACATGGGACAAGTACCTCTGGTCACCTACAGTTGCCAGTGCTAGCCATGTTGCACTGAAGTGGTTGCCAACCAGCAAGAGCCCCTGCTGAAAAGGGGGAGGTGCACTACGACCCAGGCACCCCCAGGAGCGTGCAGCTCCCCAACCGTGCAACACTGCTGAAAGGGAGACCCCTGACCCCAGGGAAGAAACGAACAATGCCTACTTTATTCTCATTTCCCTTTCTCCTGATCCTGATCAAGTCTGTTGAGTCCTGAACATGATGTCCGGTGGGCCCCGCTTGCAACCCCCCGGTTCAAGATGAGCACTGCTCCCTGTGCATTTGGAATCACTGCGATTCATAATGCTGCTCGAACCAGTCGGGTCGAACCTATGACCCCGGAGACAAACCCAATACTGAGATCCAGTTATGCAGGCCACACGCCACTGGTTCCTCCTCCTTTCTATGCTCTTGGCGCAGACCCAGTGTATCTATAACTTTGTTACGTAAATGAAAGACCCTCACTGTGAGAAGTTGGCCTGGAATATGCTGTCCACTAGTTATAGTGGGCACCTTGCACCAGTCCAAACGACCCTTATTGATGATAGGTTTAAAGACAACCTTTATTGAAAGCTATCCTAGTGGTAGCTGTGGAGAGCAGCCTTCAGGCTAAGTCTTGAAGGAATGTAAAGCAGCTTGTTTTACCACATAATCTCTTGAATCACCAAATGAAAAGACACCACACAGGTATATATATCAAATATATATGTATTTATTACTAAACAACTCTCTACTAATCTCTTTATGAGATTAGAGTCCAAGATACACAATATCACAGTATTAAAACGACAGTAAATAGAACAATATACAATGGGCCCCAGGGGGGGACCAAACCATATATTAAGAAAGTGGTATAAGAACCACGACTTGACTAGACACAGTGCCTAGAGCACGTAGAATCGCTGGGACCCAGAGGAACCACCCAAGGTAGTGACACAGGAGACCCACGGGGGACGTGTGCAGTGTGAGAACACAGCCGCGAGTGCCATAGGATTCTATGAGGAAAGTCGCGGTTGGAATTTTAAAGATAAAGGACACTTAGGAGAGGACTTTGAGCAAACCCCTTTACACTTAAGGGGTTCTAGGGCCAACACCCACGGGAGCCCCGGAGTACTCGAGTTACCTCACCCAGGGAAGCCGGGTGCATAGGTGTCAAAGGGTGTCGGGAATCGTCGTTGATTTCAATGGCGATCTGCTGCAAAGTGCTGCTGCCGTGAAGAAGAAAAGTATCCGGGGTGATCCAAGCCTGGATCGAAGATGTGAAGAACCTGAAAGCAGAGGGGACAGAGTCTGGGTCACTAGCCAGTGACCAGGAGCGGAGCAATCGAATGCCCACCGATGTCGGGTGCCTCAGGTGCGAAGAGGTGAAGCTTGACTCTGCAGCCACAGGGTCCCGGAGACGTCAAGGACGACCAGGAGCCGGATTCGAGCTGTCCCACGAAGGATGTCGAGTGCTGGGGTGTCGGTGCTCGGATTGAACACAACAAGCCTTGGCAACAGCAACCCACGCAGGAAGAGAAAAGATGCTTCTGTGCGGACCAGCAAGGTCCTGGGGACTCTCCAAGCGATGGAGAGTCAGGGCACGTCTGGAGCAACCAGGGAAGCCCAATTAAAGTTAGAGTTGCCTTCTTGGGGACCCACAGGTCAACGGACCAGGGATCGCGAAGGGACCTCGAGAGGAATCACAAAATGGCGGCCCACGGAACACTCGTTGAGTGTAGGCCAGCAATCTTCGGTGTAATTACTGCTCGGGGTCAGGGCTACAAGTAACCCAAAGCTCAGCCTCAGGGGTCGCCGGAAAGCTGATGCTTCTGCAAATGGTCGCGGTGTCCAGGGGTTCGGGTTGCACGGTCTCCACGAGGGATACAGGCCTCAGGCTTGCTGTGGGCACAGATCGACCTCAGAGACCTCGGGAACCCACCTCCTGTGTGGCAATATTCTTCGGAGTCCGTCGGAGCTGCGGAGATGCCAACTGGTCAGTTGCGTTAAAGGTGCCTGCCTTGCAGGGGAGTAACTCCTTTACTCCAAGGGAGATTCTTCAGTCATCCAGCGTAGTGCAGATCGTCGAAGTACTTGGTTTCTGTATCAGAGTTTCGTCCAGGTAAATCTAAAGTCCTGTAGTCAGGGATTCCTACTTTATACCCAAGGAAGGGGTGGGACAAATTCTGGGGACCCACCTATGGGAGGGTCAGGAAAGAGGGGTGGCTACACCCATTTCCTTTGTCCAGTTTCGTGCCAGAGCAGGGGCTGGTAGCCCCTGCAACCGGTTTGAGCTGGACTATGCACAGGGACACCAAATGTGCCCCCAGTGCAGACTTCAAAGCACTCTTGGAGTGCACCCACCCAGCCCCAATACACTAAAGCCTGTCTGGGAGGTGGTCACACCTCCCTGTGACAGGAAACCTATTGTCCAGCCCTCCCCTGCCGGAGTTTCGTCCAGCAGCAGGAGGGCAGACTCGTGTCTGTGGCTGCAGCATCCATTTTGTAATGTCAGGGTGTACCGGTGGTGCCATGTTTCTCCCTCTAGTAGGGTGGAATCATACCTCCCACCCCAGTTACTGGGGTGGCGGTATGATTCCAAGGTGTTTGACACCAAACACGACATGTTTCCATGCAGCCATTCTAAAGTTAGCATTTACTGCGAGGTCATATTGCACTTAAGAGTATATGGTTTGGCTGCATCACAAACAACCCCGGAATGAAGATTCCGAAAGCTGCAGAGGGGCTCTGCTCATGCATGGGCACCCTCTCACATGAAACCCAGCACCCTGCCTTCAGGATTGATAAGGCCTGCCATAGGGGTGACTGATAGGTTTACATGTGCAGTGATATGGAGAGATATAGGGAACCTATATCTCAGTAAGGGGTGGATACACCACCTTACACAGGCTGCTGTAGCAGACCTGTTGTGTCATTTTAGATGGCCTTTCAGGGGTGGCATAATGCATGCTGCAGCCCCTGGGAGGCCTCTGGGGTACCTATGCCCTGGGTACATAGTATACCATATACTAGGGACTCATAAGGGTACCCCAGAATCCAATCTGGTGTGTACCTAAAGTACATGTAATCAATTTAAGGGGAAAGCAGATAGGCTGGGGTCCTGAATAGCAGGATCCCAGCCAAACTAAGTCGAAAACCAGCAAAACACCAGGAAAAAAGTGGGGGCAACCATTCAGTCAGATTCCACCTTCCTACACTCACAGATCGGCAGAGCAACATTAGCTGTCTCTCAAAGAACTGCTGAGCATAAACCAGGGAGTACGATGTCCCAAATGACGTGGAATTGATAATAGGTGCAAGAAACGGGAGCAGGCCCGCTTTGCCTTGGGCACCTTTTAGGAACATAACAACAAGAAGTAACGGTATATGGGACACGGGTCCCTGCCGTGGAGGATTAGTCCACTGAGCCACCAGACCCGGTCCTGATAACACACTCAGACCAGCTATCTTGAAAACTCAGATGCTGCGGTAACGGTGATATGTTGCCTACCCTAAATAAATAATAGAATTTTAAGGATAAAATTTCATTTACCCTATGCCATCCAACAATGTATAAACAAGAGCAAGACTCTCCTGCATCTATCCCATGTTTCTCCTCTGAGGGAAGTAGTCTGTCAGCTGGGGTGCCCAACTGACCAAATGCTTCGACCCCCTCCTCCTGCTTAGTGGGCGACCGATAATTCTAATGTCCGCCACACAAGTGTGTCACTCTCGCTCTCTGGACACACCCCTCCCGCCTTGCCAGTCTCACTAGCAGGCAACCTGCGCTGCGCCACGCGGACCGTGGCTCTGGCAGGAGAGCACTCCGTTTAACTAGCTTTGTATCTTCCACTGTGTGACACATGGGCCTGTGTATATTTTGGACAGAGCTTGCTGTCTGCGGCACACCGAAGGGAGAGATAGACGTGATGCAGGTGCTGCTGGAAGGCCCTGAACCGTACATGTCAGCGATGGGGACTGCGCATGGCAGAGTGGCTGACAGCACTCGAGTAGGCCTGCAGGCCCAGTGCGGAAGCTGGAGGCACAATAGCCACTGCATACATACAACGGGAAGAGCACCGCAGGCTTGCAACGCAGCCAAGTTCCTAACCACTCTGTATTATCTTGAGCCTACCCACTGGAGTTACCCCGCTGTACGGGATGGGGCCTTGGCCGCATGCTTGGTCCCAGCCCCACGCTGGCCTAACGTCCACCCCCCTCGAAGATGGCACCTGCGCCGCGCCTCCCCGAGCTGCGGGAACCCCGGCTGACGAAGTGTGATCCCGGAGCGTGCCAACACCTGCGCATGAGGCTCCGGGGCTGCCTGTACCAGCAGTAAGCAGCCCGATATACACAACAACCTGACTCGCAAGCGATAGGTGAACGGTGCGCTGGGTGCTCCGCGTGCCCGAGGGGAAGCTGTGCAGGCCTGGGAGAATGCGAGCATGCGCAGGCCCACCAGCCTGGCCGAACCCGTCCTCATCCCTTGGCATCGGGGGTAGTACACTGGGGCAATCCGGCTCTGCCCTACAGAGCTAATTGTGTGACCGCAGCCACCTGCGCCTCCGCCCATGGAACGAAGGTGCCAACTCGCGCCGCCGTGCTCGCCCGCCCCCGGGGCTACCCAACTTTGGGCCTAGACGGCCGGCTCGCGGTCCCCCTGGGCCGCGCGGCCTCCGGGTGAGTGGGCAAGCCTCTGCGCCAAGTCTCTGTGCCTATGCGCCCCCTGGCCGTGATACCTGCCCCCGCGGGGGGGGGGGGAGAGAGTCCATGACTCGGGGAAAGCCGCGTCCATGCTCTCATTTACCCCTACCCTTTCCAAGCGTAGGTGGCACGATAAGTTCATATAGTGCTGCCCCCTTGTACATGTGGCCAGGCACAGGGGACCACGTGACCTACCAAGGATCAGAGGGTGTTGTGGACGTGACGGGCCCGGCTCGGCCCGGCCCGGCTCGTCAGCCAATCCGGCTCTACCTGTTAATGTTCCCCCCCTTGACGAACCGCACTCTCGTCCCCGCTTGAAAGCCAGCAAGCAAAACCCAAGCTGCAACACATATCCCCCAGTTTCTGAGCCGCACCTACTCTGTCCCCCCACACCTCCCTCCACGTCGGACTCGCCGTGCCCCTGAACCGGCCCGGGCAGTACCCCGGCCCAACGCACCTAATGCCCGCGGTACACCACCAGCCACTCAAGCCTACAGAATGGCCCCGGGCATCATATCATCGGGGTCACCACCGGGCACGGGCCCGACACACCACAAACGGCAAGGCATGCTCCTGCCTAAAGCCACAACCGCTAGCGGTAATCGAGAAAGAGACAGGGGCCCCTATGTCTCTAATCAGGTGGGGGAGCCGAGAGGAGCCAAAGCAAATGCCCCGCCAGGCCCCGGACCCGCCTCCTGAACCACAGGCACTGCCTACACCTCCAGCGCGATGCAGTAGAGACCCACCCCCCGCTGACCACTCGGGGGGCATGGCGCGCCTGCAACTCCACTACACCGGAGTAAGGTGGGGGCACACGGAGACATCGGCACAGCATCCCGAGTTAGTGGGGGGGGTGGGTAGTGTTGACTCACCGCAGCTAGGCCACAGGGCCAACGATCGCTAGACAGGCGATGAAACCAGCCCCTGCGCAAGACCTCCCCCGATATCAGATGCCCCCTACGGCACCGGGCCTGGGCCCCGACGGAAACATGGATTCCCGAAAGAGGGAGCCTACACGCGCACAGATGCTCCCCTGGTCCTAGACCCTCCCCCCAGCGCCAACGGAAAACCAGGTGCCCCACACGGGCCAGGTCCGTGGCCGCCCCTGGCCACCTACGATCCCCGGGAAACCGACCCAATCGGGCCTTAGGCACCTCTACCACCAGCTAGGGGCCCCGCCTCGCCCCCCCATGCCCAGGAGGGGGAGAGCCTCTAATGCCACCACCCGAGTTCGCCGAGAGCTGTCCAAACCCTCCCCCCCCCGGGCGGACCGCAGCCGTAGCCGGGCCGTCCTGCCCTGGGTACTACCCCAGAGATGGGGAGACCGGGCGGGGGGGAGTAGGCGGGGTATGCACTCACCGCTGAGATGCAGCAGCTCCGGGAACACATCTAAACGGCGTCAAGGGCAGCGGCAAAGAGGCCGCCAGGTGGGCGGGAAGAGGCCCTTATACCTCATCCCCCGCCCACCCCCTACCGGAAGTGACGCTGCGCGCAGACCCCTAGGGGGGTCCCACAATGCTAGACTGTCTCGTGTGCCCTCATGTGGCACTAAGGCGGCTGCCCTCTTATTGAGGGTCCCCTTTGTGGACCACGGGCAGCCAACAGGCCTGTCAGTGCCAGGAAGAGCCAGGGCAATCCTCTTTAGCTCTCCCATTCTGGACAGCGGGAATTAGCAGTAAGCCCAGATTCGATTCCTCCCTGTTGATTCTGAAGACTAGCTATAGTGTCGCCCCTCAGCTGATGTAGGAACAATTATTGTCCTAGTCAGAATCTTGTGTACTGAACAGTTGCTAGCAGTAACCGGAAAACAAAGTCCAAAAGCCCTCTCGACATGGGAAAACGTAAGGCTCCAGAGGTTAGTAGGGAGGAAAACCAAAAGTAGTAAGACGACACTGCCAACAGACACGCCTAAACTAAAAACCGTACCAAATATGGATGACATTGACTCTCTAATCGACGAGTTAGAGGCACTATTGGGAGGTGAAAAAGGTGGAATACTTTCGGAGATCCGCCCCAAAGTTGCTCCGATCTTTGTCAAACGAAAGAGAACTTATTCACCAAATAGATCTGAATTTCTAAAATGTAAGATGCCAGCTGCGGCTTTGACCTCCTCTTCACAGCCCGAAGGTCATATCGTGACTGACACTCCGGAAGGTGGATGGCCACGTAACCCACAGGGGGACACTAGAGGGGACAGCCCCTTAGTGTTTCCTCACTGCCCAAGTAAACAGAAAAAGAAGTGCAACGACGTGATTAAATAAAACAGAAGAGCAATACCACACGTAACAGGGCCAGTTGCCAGAGACCGGAACCACCCACTGAAAGGCGTTACAAACATGAGTATTAGCCAATAAAAGGATGGGACTGTTTAAAAGCACACAAAGGAGCCAATGGGAAGCCAGTGGCGTTATCAATGCCTCGAGAAGAGATGCTCCATGTCTCGCAGAGCAGTGCATGAGCTCTGACTGTCGGCTCGACCTAAAAAGGACGAAGAAGATGCCGTGCAGTCGAGCCTGGAAGACTACAACTGATTTCCTTTCACCACCATCCTTCATGTTTTTAGCTCTAGCCGGTGGGTCCAGGAATAAATTGTTTAGCGGAAACACCACCGTACTAGTTTTAATCTTCACTGCACTTTTTCTTTCGGTGATCCCAGAAGTATATCTGTATATTATTCTTTTTATGTCTGCATTGTCTTCCCCTCCCTTTTGCTCCACCCCAGGCATTAGTCTGCGCGGGGGTGTATTGAAGCAAGGCCAATGATGAAGCATGTCACAATATTGTGAGTGAGGGCAGTATTTCTCCACTGAGCACGCGCCACCGCACTAGTTTCACTCGCTACTCCTCTTTGTATTTTACAACTGATTTGGCCCCAGCCCCACTGACCTGTCTCCTACTCAAAGACCCTGCGAAAAAGACAACGCTTGTCCAGTGGCCAGCGACTTCCAAGAACCCCAGGAGGACTGCCACTCTTCAGCAAAGACCAGATCTCCTGAGGACAACGGCCCTGTCCAGAAAACTCCATCTTCAAGGACTCCGGATCCAGGCAGATCCGCGACCCCTGCCCAACTCTGCACCCGACGCCCATGGCCTAAGTCTGAGTGGCTTACCTGTCCAGTCAAGTCTCCCCAGCGATCCAGACTTCAACTCCATTGACTGACCTCTCATGGACCCCACGAAGCCTCCAGCCTCTACACGAAGGGTCCCCCTGACTGCAACCGGCTCCGGTAAAGAAAATTCAACACCATAATGCAACCCTGCATCCTCATCTCCTGACTTTGAGGAGCCCAGCTGACGGTGCCCAGGCCTGCTCCTGCATCCCAACTTACCTGCCCAGACAGTGGTCACCTTCATCCAGCCTCCTGGTCCGAGCCTGCAGCCTCTTTGTGCTACTGAGAAAAGCACTGGGCTGCCGATGCTGATTTGCACCCTGCACCCGGCCGCCTCTGTGCCGCTGGTGGTGTAGCTTTGGGGCTGCCTTGTGGCCTCCCTGTGCTTACCTTAACCCCCGGGCCTGTGACCTGAAACCTCGGGTGCCTACCTGCAATCTGCACCTTGGTTCGTGCTCCCAGTCTCCATTGACTAACATTGGGCTCAGTGACCTCTGCACCCGGCAGCCCCAGTGCCGCTGGTGGTGCAGTACCTTCCTTGATCTGACCCCTGCCCAGTGTTGGTCTAAACCCCCGAAGACTGGAAGAGTAAGTTGTGTACTTACCTGTTAATACATCTACCTGTTTTCCTACAATAGAATTGCATTCCATTTTCTCCTATTGCATTTACCTGTCTATCTTTTACAATTGCTAAGTTATACTGTTTCTGATTGACACTACAAAAGTATTTCTATTACCGAAAAGCAATCTTATTGCCTAGCAAAACAATTCCTACTGCATCCTGAAAAGTATTACTGCTAGTCTTGAAACTGCTACTTATCTACAACTGAGTTCCTCTTGGTTCTAAAATAAAATAACAAAGTAGTAAGTTTTAACCCAAAACAATTGGCCTTGGATTCAGTCTTTGAGCGTGTGTAATAATTGCTTGCCTGAGTGCGTCCAATAAATGCTTAACACAGCCCTCAGATAAGCCTAACTGCTCGACCACAAATAGAGCTTTTATTATGATCTTTTTGAGCCTCTGGGGATTCACTGGGCCCTGTGTACACCACACCTTACTTTGGTACAGTTTATACAGAGCCAGCTTCCTACACCACAGGAAAGTACTAGAGGCTCTGAGAAGAGTAGGCCTCCCTATCAAGGCAAGAAAGTACCAGATAGGGCAGGAAAAGGTTGTATACTTGGGCCACCTTGTTGGTGGAGGCCAGGATCAACCCTTACAGTCCAAGATCCAGACCATTCTGGACTGGGTGGCTCCAACAACCCAGACACAAGTCAGGGCCTTCCTTGGCTTGACTGGGTACTACAGGAGGTTTGTGAAGAATTATTGCACCATTGCGTCCCCTCTCACAGACCTGAGCTTCAAAGAATGCCCAAAAAGGTGAACTGGACAGTGAGCTGTCAAATGGCTTTTGACACTCTGAAGGAAGCAATGTGCTCTGCACCTGTTCTGCAAGCTCCAGATTATACCAAGCAATTCATTGTGCAGACTAATGTCTCTGAACATGGGATAGGAGCGGTCCAATCCCAAATAAATGACCAAGGTCAAGACCAGCCAGTGGCTTTCATCAGTAGAAGGCAACTCTCCAGGGAACAAGATGAGCAACAGCTGCCTGAAGCTCAAAAGCGAGAAAACAGAAGTCCTCATCCTCGGCTCCACCCCCTCCGCATGGGACAACACTGGTGGCCCCCACCCTCAGAAACCCACCTACCCCAATGAACCACGCACGCAACCTCGGCATCATACTCGACTCCTCACTCTCCATGAATCGCCAGATCAACGCTGTATCCTCTGCATGCTTCAACACCCTCTGCATACTTCGCAAGACGTTCAAGTGGAACCTCCCCCAACTCCAGGAAAATCATCACCCATGCACTCATCACCAGCAGACTGGACTACGGGAACGTTCTCTATGCCGGAGTCAACAAAAAACACCTCCGCAAACTCCAGACCGTACAGAATGACACAGCCACACTCATCCTCGACATCCCACGACATAACCACATCACCCAACACCTCCGCGACCTCCACTGGCTCCCCATCGAAAAAAGAATAACCTTCAAGCTGCTCACACATGCCTACAAGGCCCTCCACAACATCGGACCTCAATACCACAACCACCTCTCCTTCCACGCCCCCAAAAGAAACCTCCCCTCAGCTGACCTCGCCTTAGCCACCATCCCTCGTTTCCACAGGACAGAGCAGGTGGAAGATCCTTCTACTACCTCGCAGCCAAGACCCGGAACGAACTACCCCTTCACCTCCGACAAGGCCCGACACTGCACCAATTCAGAAAGGACCTCAGACCTGGCTCTTCGGTTGACCCCAACGGAGCTGCTCACACCCCCCTCGTTCAGCGCTGTGAGACCCTCACGGGTGAGTAGTGCGCTCTACCAAATCTTGATTGAATGAGCGTTGGACAGCCATTGAGAGGGAAGCCTTTGCTGTGGTTTGGTCCCTGAAGAGGTTAAGGCCATACTTGTTTGGCTCTCACTTCCTTGTTCAAACCGACCAGAGGCCTCTCAGATGGTTAATGAAGATGAAAGGTGAAAATCCCAATCTGCGAAGGTGTTCCATCTCCCTACAGGGAATGGACTTCGAAGTGGAAAACAGACCTGGGACTGCCCATGTCAATGCAGATGGGCTTTCCAGGTTCTTCCACTTAGACAATGAAAACTCTCTAGAGGAAGGTTAGTCTCATCCTCTATAGTTTGGGGGGGTAATAGAAAGTGCCTCTTTTTGACATGGCTAGCACCCTTCTTTTTGCCTGATGCTTGATGTGATTTCGAACTGTAAGTGCACTGTGTCCCTGCCAACCAGGTTCCCAGTGCCAGATCTCTTTACCAAACACTGTACTGTGATTGGCACAACTTCAGTTACCCCAAATAGTCCCTAGTAAATTGTACCCCTGTGACTAGGGTATGGGTACTGAAGAGGGTCCTCTGGGGCTGCAGCTCTGATTGTGGTCACCAAGACAGTGCATAGTGCCATTGCAGGCTGCGTGTCTTGGTGCAGAGAAATCCGAAGAGTCGACATGGCACACAGCCCTGTGTGCCACGCCCCCTTACTCTGCATAAAGTATAGGTAAGTCACCCCTATTGCAGGCCTTTAGCCCATAAGGCAGGGTGCCCTATATCCTATGTGTGGGCATATCAGCATGAGCAGATATGCACCTACAATGTCCAGTCCATTCTGAGATGTTGTAAGTGCCCAGCGAAGCCATAATGAGTACATGGGCTGGATACTTGCCAAAACGAGTTTCCTAGCTCCATCATGGTTTCACTGATTCATATGATGTTTGGTACCACATGCCTTGTATTAATAAGTCCTCACTGGTGCCATGAATAAATTCAAACCGGAAACCCTTTTAGAGGGTCCCCTGAAAACCTACCAAGCACTGGTGTGGTCTCTGACTTGTTTTGGCCAGTCTGCGACCGCCAGACAACCCAGGAACCTCCAGATAGTGGGGGAGGCCATGCCCCCTTTCCTGCTCCACAATTGGCTCTAGGACCGGATAGCAGTCTAGTTAAGCGCAAAAGATGGAGTCCATGATATGCTCCCACACATGTCCTGAGACGCCACGTATTCTTGCCATCTCAGGACATGTGTGGGAGCATATCATGGACTCCATCTTTTGCGCTTAACTAGACTGCTATCTGGCCCATTGCAATGCTGCTAAACATTTCGTTGACACGACTACCTTTTGACTGGTTGACTGCTGGAGGGACTTCATTGTTGTACTTTCTTCAATGATCAGGGGAGGCTGTGCTTGTTTCATGATGAAGGATCTCTTTGGAACTTTGGATTCCTCTGACATTATTACCACAACATACTGTTAGAAGAAACAGGATTAGATCAACCACGTTACCACCCATTTAGTCTTGAAAAAGTCAAAGTTGACGAAACACGTGTTGGCTGTGTTCCTTCTGGATTAATCAACGTGAACAGAGATTGTAAATTAGATCATCCTTTGTGGACGACAACCCCTGTGTTTTTTTTAACTGTACCAACATATTATTGTGATTATGTGCATTACTACACATTGGTGGCTCAAGGGGTGAATCACAAGTCTGTGGCAAGCATGCTTGTAGCTTGGGCACTTGTCCCCAAAGCAACTTGTGCTTTATTGTGTACCCTTTGGAATCCCTGAATCCATTCTGACTCCAATAGTGCAGATATTCATTGTAAGACTGAACACAATATTAGGAATCACACACTATGGTGTGGGGAATCCGGGATCCGTAATCTCAAGTGCCAGAATTAGGGCTCTCAGTTCAGCCAACTGTGCTGTGCAGTCACCAAGTGACTGCACATAGGTTTCTTTACAGTGGAATTCTCCATCCTGCATGCGACCCATGACTGAGGCATATGCAGCAGAATATTGGTGCTTGGTCCCTACAGCAGGCTGGGCGAACCATCAGACTCGTCCTCTGCACCCCACGCCATGAGCACATGACACAACACCTGTGGGACCTCCACTGGCTCCCTGTCGAGAAGAGAGTAACCTTCAAGCTACTCACCCACGCCTACAAGTCCCTCCACAACATCGGACCCAAATACCTCAACGAAAGAGTCACTTTTCACGTACCCAAAAGAAACCTCCACTCCGTTGACCTCGCCCTACCATAAACCCCGCACTTCCGCAGAACCAGAGCAGGTGGAAGGGCCTTCTCATACATCGCAGCCAAGGCCTGGAACGAGCTCCCAGCCAACATCAGATGCTCCCCCACTCTGCACACCTTCAGGAACAGCCTCAAGACCTGGCTTTTCGGCTGAACCGGAGCTGCAGCCCCCCCCCCCCCCCCAGCAGCTTGAGACTTCACAGGTGAGTAGCGTGCTTAAAATCCCCTGATTGATTGATGTAATCATATTGATCAAGAGGCATAAGTTCATTAGGCAGAGGATATTTGTGTTCATATTGCAGATATGCTTGTGTTTGTAGTGTAGAATCAAATATGTAATCTACATCAGTTGCTGTAAGAGATTTGGGCAATTGTATCCATTGTGGATGTAGAGCTTTTGCGTTAGGAACACTAGCCTTTATTACAGCCTCAAAGGCTAGAACTGGAGTCACTGCAATTATTTGTTTCCCCTGAGCCAGTGATCTCTGTCTCACCACAGCAGTCTGTACCACCGTCAAGATTTTTTCTGTCATTGCAAAACGCATCTCTGCATTTGTGTATAAATGTGATTTATATGCAATTGGTACTTTGTTGAATATCAGACAGGTATATCCTGATGCCCCCGCAATTATGCAGCTCACCAGGTTTGTGGTGTTTACACGTGTGTGTAAACGTTTTGAAGCTAACATGTCAGCTTGTACTGAAAGCAATATTTGTGTGTGTTCAGTTGTCCAATGTGTGCTTGAAAAGGCTGGATGAATCAAGTTGTAGAACGGTTTTACCCGCTCTGTGTAATCTGGAATATAAATTCTGCCACAGTTCAGGAAACCCAATATGGATTGGAGTGTTTCAATTTGTTTGGTGGTTGTAAAAGCGACCATTTCTTTAAGAAATGTGTCGCAAGGCTTTTGTCTTCACCTGACAGCTCGTATCCCAAAACCAGGACACTGAGTTAGGTAATTTTTGATTGCTTGAAATCAAATTTGTAGCCCTTGTGAGCAAATCCTAAAACTAATTGATCTACTCTTGCCAAGTGTGTTGTAAGGTCATCATCTGTGAAGTAGATGTCATCGACATAGGAAAAGGCTTGGTCGTCAAATTCTTGTAAAAGTTCTGTAACCTGGGCTGAAAACAACCCTGGGCTGTTCTTATACCCTTGGGAAAAAAAACAGAACTGTTTTTGAGAACCGAGAGCACTGAATGCTGTCAAATAACTGCTTTCAGGCACTTTATTTTGTCAGAAAGTGTGGTTTTGTATTTTTTACGCACTACATTGTTCATCAGTGCCGCAATATGCACGTTCTGCACTGTGAATATGCATGTAGCTGTGTTCAAGTGTCTGTAATCTAACACTAAGCAATATGAATGGTCTGGTTTCATTACTAAAACAAGGGGTTATTTAAAGGAGAGGTGAAACTTTCTATTACACCTTGGTATTCAAGTTGTGTGAGGATCTCTCTAACTTGTTTTTTAGCCTAATTTTTAATATGGTATTGTCTTTGTGGTTATGGGTCTGATCTCACAGTTATTATGTGAAAAGGGGAACCGTCATCCCACCTCACATGGTTGCAGTATAACGCTGGAGCTTGCGCTAACGCCCACACCTTGGTGTAAGAATGTTTTACTGATTCTGTAACGAGGTCGGAAAACAGCAGGCAAAATTACTGTTTCTCCCGCTGGATAGTCCATGACAAACTCTGGTGGCCAGTCCTTTTCAGCCAAGAGAATGTTGTAGCCAAATGACAAGTCCTCCCAAAAGAGAACATTTATTGGATGTTGTATACCCCCCTCGTTTTGGAATTGCATTTCGTATAAACAATGCTTTCCGCCTGGATAGTCACTCAATGCTACTGCCGCCAGACAATCCATCAGGCTCCGGCGACTTATTGTGAGTTCTGCCGCGCTGTCTAGCATGGTCAGAGCTCACTCCCAGTTCACAAGCAGTGTCCTCAATATCTGTGGCATGAGTGACTTTAAGTTCAGCTATCTTCTTTTTTTTATTGAGGCTTGGACTCTTCGAGACCTGCTGTAATCAGTCTGTGTGCATCAAGTCCATCCCCTTTTTTACCATTGATTTTCATTTGTCTATGTCAGTGTCCTTTAAAAATACCTGCTTGCTAGTGGTCAGTCCTGCCACTTTGTCCCTCCTTACTCTCTTCTGTTCCTCCCACAGAGCAGGGATTTAGTACTGTCTCATTTCGCTATGGTTCTTTATATGTTCTTTGGGGGACTATTGTTTTCTTGATTTCCTGCTCAGTTACTGTTTGCCTGTATTCATACTCCTACATTTAACTATTGCATTTCTTCCTCCCACGTCCTCTTAATGCCACAGTTTGTGTTAGTTCTGCCTCTGCTGTGCCTCCCGCTCCATTTATTGTATTTTGTTTTGCAAAATTCTTTGTCGACCAGGGAACACCAGCAGATGGGCTTTTTTGGTAGAATGTTTGGTTGGATTTGGGCTTCCTTTTAGGGGAGGTTGGCCTTGTGTGTCTCTTGTTTTGTTTGCAGCTTGCATGTTTACAAAGGGCACTTCTGTGGGTGCATTTTTGTGTTTTTCCTAATTCTCACAGTTAGCTTTGAAGTGCAGGAGCAGAGGAAGCATGTTCCAGAGTGCAAGGCTTGGTATGCATAGCTATCTGCCCATAAACCATTTGTGTCTTGTCCGGTGGATACCTGTTTAAGGAGGCCAACATTCGGCGTCTAGTCTTCTGGTGTGAAACCAACAAGTTAGAGAGGTACGAGGCCGCTTCCTCGTGATCCGTGTGGTGCATTAAGGCCTTGGGTGGCGGCAGTTCATGAATTTAAGTTGTGGGAGGCTGCTGCCAGTGACAATGCCACCGCTGCTTGCAGCAAAATAAAATTTGCGTAAAAACAATTATAACAATCTCCGCGACCGGGCCCAACTCCGTGGACTGCGGCGGGCGCTTAGCCTAGAGCTCACCACTGTGCAGCTGCTGCTAAGCCTGAGAGTCTGACTCATTGCCGGGCGGCCGGCGTTTGTAAAGTAAGCGGGTCAGTGGCTAGAGTGAGATCTCTAATTGTAAAAAGTCATTTACAAGTCGGCAAATAATAAACTGTTATCAAACTGTATAGGTACTAATTTGGTTCCTAATTGCCACCTACGAGACGGCTTGCACATTGAAGCATGAGCTGGACCCAGGTCATAGAGAGGTGACCAGTTGCTATGGAAACTGTCCTGGGCCCGGCGAAGTTGTTTTGTGTGTTTTTGGCTACAGTAACAAGAGCATTCTCAGGTCCAGCCACCACTCGGCTGTTTACTCCTTCAGAAGTGTATCAGCCTGACACCCCGGTGATTTTAGACACACAGGCTCGCCTTTACTCTGATCAGCTCTCAGCCCAGTGCAGAGGAATTGAGGCAAAACGCTTTCTGGGTAACATGTTATTACTGGGATCACTTGCGCTGTGGTTCTCTCTACATTCTTGCGTGCACCTCTGCTTCAGAAAAATCTTCTGCACATCAGGTGAGCAAGCTTTGAATGTTAGCATGAGGGAAATATGGTATTACTATGTTTTGTTTTATTCATTTATTGTTTTAGTTTTTTATTAATGCTCGTACTGAACTGGGGCGGAACCAAGCCCTACACTTAGCAAGGTGTAGACTTTGGAGGGGGTGTTAAGGGTGGCAGGAAATTTCTAACTTGTGTACAATAGTAAGAGAAGTGGCAGACTGGTGGGTTAGTGTTAGGTCAGAGGCCGTGAAGTTGAAATGGGCTTTTCGATGGCTGATGAAGTGCTCTTTGAAGTTTTTGAGTCATAGTGCGAGCCAGTGTGGAGGGATGTAATTTCCGTGTACAGAGGAGCCCTGGTTTTCTAATATTAAGCAGTACATGCTAACGTGTAGTATTCTTACATTCATTAAAAGCTGCTCCACTGGTGCCCTAAAGGTTTGGCAAAAAGTTCTAATTTATATACAGTTCAGATCCTAACTGCACTGCTACACGGATGCGTCTTCTGAATACCAGGTGACTTATACAAAGCCACCTGCACTGGGGATTAAACTGACCAGGGCTAGTGTTCCCAATTTAGCACTTGGTACCGTTTCTGGTTTTAAATGCCTATGCTTGCAACTTTTTCAGTTCTGCTATTATCTCACATCTCCACAAGCATTAGTGTATGGGTTCAGCCGATACAGCAGATTTCAGAAGAATAATCGTTTTGTTTTTGTTTCCCCCTAAACCGTGGAGCGCATGATGCGTGAACATTTAGAGCATGAAATTCAGAATTTCGATGTAAAACAGGTTAATGTATTTCAATTCCGCTTTGGTGATGGGAGCTGGTGGGCTATTATCTTTTCTGACTTAGCTATCTTTTTAGGTCTCTTCTGTGACAGGGCATGTGCTGCCTGATGTGAGACATTTTGTTACCTTACAGTGCGCTTAGAGCCCGCCCACTACTTACCATTGCCTGGCTTCATCATTGCTCTCATTTTCTTGCTTCGAATTCGTCAGCTTCAATAGGCTTTCCTTCCTCTTCTTGTATTTGTTCCTCCCCTGAAACATGGACGCATTACTGTGACCTTCCACTGCTGGCTTTTTAAAGTGCTACTTTTCCTTTTTATTCAAACACTCTACAAGAGTGTGTGTGTTTTCCAGCTGTCTCCCTCGTGTACTTCTCCCCCTCAGTGTTCCTCCCCATTCACTTCTCCATTGTCCACGTGGTTCCCCAGTCCCTCATACCTACCATGTGTTGTCTGTGTGCTTTCCTGCCCCTCCTTGCCACCCTCTGTTTTCAGGGTGCTTCCCCAAGTCCAACCTGCTCAAGCTCTGTTGTCTATGTGCTTGTCCCAACCCCTCCTGAACGTCCTCTATGTCCGTGTGCTTTTTTTTTTAATTTGCAGTTTTTTATAGTGCGAACTCGACCGAAATATATGGAAGCACTTTACATGAGTACCAGTTACGTTACACAAAGACACATTCATTTCATTCCACAGCCCTCCCTCCGTTATCCACGTGCTTGCCCTATCCCCTCTCACCAACACACCCTTCATTGTCTGCATGCTTGCTGTAAACTCTGTTGCCTCTGTGCTTCCCCATCCCCTCTCGACTGTGCTCTTTAGGGGTTGGGGGAGGTCACAGCAACAGGAAGAAGGGCAGGAGAGAAGCACCTGAGTGAGGCGAGAGTTGCTGATGGAGCACATGGCTACAAATAAAGGACAAGCGTTTGCAATGCAATAGGACTCACATTGTAAATGAAAATGCCTTTTATTGATGCGTTTTGAAAACGTGCAAGCGGTGCGTAAAGACTCACTTTGTACTTATAGTCCTTGCTTACGAGAAGCAAGGCTGGCAGTAAAAGAGGCGCAGTTACTGCCAGCCTCGCTTCTCGTAAGCAACGATTATAAGTAGAAAGTGTATGTTTACGCACCGCTTGCAGGTTTTCAAAACACATAAATAAAAGGCATTGTCATTTACAATGCATATAGCTTAAACTCTCGCAAATGCGAGACCTATTGCATTGCAAATGCTTGTTTATTATGAAGTCAGAAGAGTGCTGTGAGTCCTTTTTTAGGTCTCGCGCCTAGCGTTGCACTGCGTAGCAGTGCTCGCGCAGCGCGAGACATTTAGTAGGTGAAAAACGGGGATTCAGCACTGACCTAGGAATCGCACACGCTCGTGCGTGTGCGATTCCTTTTGTGCTACCCCATTGGCCTTTTCGTGCGTCTTTTTATAAAAGACTGCACGCAATTGGCCAAAGGCGGGCGCATTGCTCCGCCCATGGCCTATTGGTGTCTATTACACGCTTGGTGCACGTAATAGACACCAATAGGCCATGTGGTTTCAATTATCGTGCCCAGACACGGGCGTGGTAATTGAAATCACATCCTTAGCTGTGGCGCGCGTGCGCGCACCACTTGTTATCATCCGGTGTTTCACTACGAGTCTATTTAGATGAGAGCTGCGTATTCGTACGCTTAGTAAAATGAGAGGGGGTCTACAGTACGTCGCAAATAAAGTAATATTTAAGGTGAGTGCACCGGGTGCAGGTCATGTTTTGTTTTTGTTGTGACCGTGATTTCGCTTATAAGAAACCAGTAAGTCGCGTCTTTTTCTCAGCTGTGTTCGCAAGTGCAGCACCTTCGCCTCCTGATTAATTGTTCTTATTACTGACGATTTGATCTCCAGGCTCCAACCTCATTTCCACAGTTTATGATTTATTTTTTTTCGGAATAAAACTATTTGCCCGTGCAGGTCGACTATAGGTGAAGTAGTGGGACTGGAGATTTTGGGGCACACAAGGGAGAATTGTGTTCCAAGTTGTTAGAAAGGCGCAAGCAAGACTTTAGTCAAAAGATCAACTTTTCCGATAAAAGTGGTTGATCTCTTTTCTGTATATGACATATCGGCGTGGAAATCAATCTTTCTATTTCGGAATTTTAGGAGTTATCTCGGCCGAGTCGCTATTCTGTTTCACAGTCCAGTATTTGAATTTCAAATTTGCGCGAGTGTTTGGCCTCTTGAATTGTGTACAACACAGTAATTGTAATTCTGCCACAATTCAAGGTTGACTGTGGTGCTTGCCATTGTTCTATTTAATCTGTTGATGTGTTGGTTTGTGTGCGATACATTAGCAGTTTGTACGTCGTTATTAGAAGGGAAACATTTGCTCAAATGGTCATTTTAATTCTATTCAATAGGGTATTAGACTTTTTCCACGTTCTATTGTATTTGTTTTTTGGCATCCCTTGTTACAGAATGGCATGTAACATTTAGGGACATGTTTTTTTGCCAAGAATTTGCTCAAGTTGCAGGAGTTTGGAGAGCAGAATATGACCAGTTAAGGATGGCACATTTGCAAGATGAGTTACGTAGGCAATAGTAGTTGGGAACATGCCAGTCCATGCCAGTTTCTGCGTTAAAGTTGAACTTAAGCCAAGGGCTTTAATCAGCAAGGATCAATCAGTAAAAGCAAACCAGGGTGGTATTGGTACACAAACCCATCTTTTAAATATTCTGATCCAAGGCAGAGTGAGAAGGAATCGAAAAAGTTTCCTTGATAGTCAATTAAGACAATCCAAAGAGGTTGCCCTCCAGTTCATGCAGTTTTTATCCACTAGTCTTAGACTGTAGCAAAGTCTTGCACCTCTAGCACTGCTCGACAGCTGTGCCTATAGAGGCAACCTGGTACCACTGTTGGAAAAACTATGAAAAGGTGTGGATTCACTGCCATGAAACAGAAGTGGAAAGTGGTTCAGAATGAAACCGCTCCATTGATGTAAGATGAATTAAATGTTTTGTGAAGTGGACGTTTGTGACACTAACATCACTTCTAAGCATTGTTGACTTTTGGAGCTGAAGTTTTTGTGTAAAAGCAATGTCAACACAGATTGTTCCATGCTGGTAGCCACGTGAATGCTTCGAAAACTGCTGGCTACTAATAGATCCCAGAGTGTAACTGAAGATTTCTCGTGTGGGCCACAGATGCATCTGCAGAAGAGCCCCCTCTTTCTACAGACTAGGGGCCTGGATTTTTTTTGTCCTTTCACTCTATTTTTGATCGTTTTTTGGTTGTGCACTGCTGTTCTTTGCCACAGTGTGTGCACTCCGTCCCTAAACATGTATGTTTAAATTGCCTATACCCTATTAAGGTATTTAATTTTCCAGTAAAGCCAGGTTAAGTTCTGCAGAAAAAGCACCAGTGACATGGAAATTAAGTCATGTGTGGGCTGCAGTTTGTTTGCACCACTCACAAATAACTAAAGGCTATTGATCCAGAGAATACCATTGTACTATGGCTGGGCTGCAGTTTTACAACCACTAGAGGGACACATGGCAAGGAAAAGTTCTTTATTCATGTAAGAAGCTGTCAGAACCCTTTTTTTTTGTCCCAACAGTAACCTACTTTTATATATTGGGTAAGCCACCTCTAACCATGCCTTGTAAGCCCACAGGGCTAGGTGTTTAATGCACAGAAGTTGGGCATATTAAACTTTAAGGGGCAAGATGTCCCCACAGTGAGCCATTGCCAAAAGCTGCTTGTCCCTCTGTAGGCCTGACCGCCTCTACTCTAGCATTGGACCGTTTTCCTGACCAGGACGGGACCGTGGATAAAAACACACCTGGCGAGGGAGCACTTACAATGACGTTATAACATTGCACTTGACAGTGGTGGAGGTTAGAACTGTTGTTTGAATGAACCTACGCACTTGGTTATGGTTTTTTAGGTCTCGGCCTGCACCAGCGCTTGCGCTGGTCTGGCCGAGAGTTTTAGTAAGCGGGTTTTGGAAGTGCAAACACTGGCTTTCGGCTGGCGACCAGCTTGAGTTCACGATGGCGTGCACGCGCAGCTGCCATCTGGGTTTCCCATCTCTTCCTCATTTCCTCGTCATGGCTCATTAACTCTCTGGACTCTGATGTTTCAATCGCAGCAGCAGCTCACATTACCAACTGAGGGCCCTGGACTACAGTCACATGAAAAACAACAGCGATTAGCATTGAAATGCAAGCTTTTTTTGTCTAGTTAGAAATATTGCTTCGGTGGGTTGATTTCACCTTATATCGCTATTTGTTTTATATTGGGAGTCACAGCCTAATTACCAGTATTTTTGTCTCACTCTGTTTTTTTAAAAATATTTATTCGCGCAAAGCACAAAGCTATATTTAAGGTTACTTTTTCCGCGTCACTTCTTCACTCTATTTAAACTCCACACCCCCACTCTTATTGTCTCTCTCCTTCTCTCTCCCCTCTCTAATTCTCTCTCTACTTAATTAACTCTCCCTCTCTATCTTTTTTAGCCTTTCATTCTCTCACCCCTTTATCTGTTTCTCTTTCAAACCCCTTCATTCACTCTCTCTCCCTTCTTTCTCTCTCTCTCTATCCCGCTCCACTCTTTATTCTATGTACACCCTTTCTCTCTCTTTCTCTCTCACCACCCTCTCTAATTGGGCATTATATCTTCACTCTATCTCTCACTCGGCATCACCACAGCATCACTCAGCATCACCACAGCATCACTCAGCGCAACCACAGCATCACTCAGCGTAACCACAGCATCACTCAGCAACACCACAGCATCACTCAGCACCACCACAGCATCTCTCAGCACCACCACAGCACCACTCAGCACCACCACACCACCACTCAACACCACCACAGCATCACTCAGCATCACCACAGCATCACTCAGCACCACCACAGCATCACTCAGCACCACCACAGCATCACTCAGCACCACCACAGCATCACTCAGCACCACCACAGCATCACTCAGCACTACCACAGCATCACCACAGCATCACTCAGCACCACCACACCACCACTCAGCACCACCACAGCACCACCACAGCATCACTCAGCACCACCACACCACCACTCAGCACCACCACAGCACCACCACAGCATCACTCAGCACCACCACAGCATCACTCAGCACCACCACAGCATCACTCAGCACCACCACAGCACCACTCAGCACCACCACAGCACCACTCAGCACCACGACAGCATCACTCAGCATCACCACAGCCCCACTCAGCACCACCACACCACCACTCAGCACCACAACAGCATCACTAAGCACCACCACAACACCACTCAGCACCACCACAGCATCACAGCACCACCAAGGTTGTAATAACTTGAAAAAGGTCTTTAATTTTTTAAGAATGGTACTATTTATTCTGCACACACTGTTGTATCCCACCACACAAAGACTTTCACCCACCCGCATTTAAGCTGTGGCAAAAGGGCTCGGAATGTTTTCACTTGGGTGAGCATTGCTAGCAAGTGGAATACATCCAGGGAGCAAAATAACAGAAGGAGAAGGATGTTAACAGCATCAGTCGCAAATCCCACGCAACGAATATTAAAGACAATGTGCCATATGATTGTATATTTAACATGAGAACATCACCTGTAACCCAGCCAAAAAAGCGCCCTCAGAAGTAACACAGCTAGCTAAGAGGGAAGGGGCATCAAGAGCACACAAGGCAGCGTCAATAGAAGCAGTGGTTTGGGAAACAAAAGGTAGGATGGCAGAAAGCATATACAGGACATGACTATTCACCACACAGAATATACCACGGATGTATCACCTGCATCTACAGGAGCAACAATCCATTAAAAGAAACACTCCTTGCTATGGAACCCAAAGGGAATGTTACCACATCCATATTAGCCCGACAGAAGCTATAGAAAGACAGCTTCCAATATTTGTGTTCCTGAAGACCATAATAAACTTTGGTCAAGTAAAGCTTACAAGTACGAGGGCAGCAATAATAGTGCGTTCAATCCTGGAAAAAGGTTGGCGGGAAATTGTAGAAAGTGCTTAATAACTCGAAATATAGTCAGGGGAATGTCTTTCCCAGCTTTTATGAAACTCTCTACATACCAGAGTGTTCGGGGAATATTCATTAATAATTGGTGCACGGCAGCATCACCAGAGGCTAGAACCGCATTAGAGGAAGGGATGTTTATGGGTACAAGGAATAAAATCGTCTAAACAGCTAATTCGATCAACATCTCCAAGGAGTTTTCAAAAGCATTTATTGGCCAGCATAGCATTATTGAAGTCTGCAGGTTGCGACAGCACATTAGAAATCTCGCCTGGTCCACGATTATAACTGGAATTCAACAGCGCCATGTATCCATCAAAGTGAGCTGGCTTTTACTCTGGGCCTCTTTGAGAAATGTTTTGACTCTTGCTTCAGTTCCACGCTGTGCCATTTCCAAGTTTCAGTCTGGATACCTGATCAGGTATACATCCAGACATTTAACGATGGTTCAGAGTGGGGACATTTTAGGCCTACTGTTTTGCCTAGCACTGGTTTCTTTTGGTCCTTGGTATGGCAGTGGAGGAACCCTCTCTACTTTGAGATAGGCGGCATTTGCTTCAGTCCTCTCCTCCTCCAGTGTAGTGTGTACCTTCTTGTCCTGGAGAGCCGCAGCTTTCCAGTGGACGCTGTGGCTTCTGAGCCAGGCTGCAGGACTGCTGTGAGACTTCAGAACCTTAAGATCAGCGATGGATTGAAGCTGATACTGCCCCCTCCCCCCAACAAAAACAGAACATCGAAAATTAGCCAGTCTTACCAACGTGACTATGTAGTTTGATGATTAAGGTGTCTGACTACCAATCAGAAGATTGGTGGTTCGAGTCCCTCCGTCGTCAGGTTCCATTTTAGCAATTGCAGAAAGTATATTTTATGAACGCTAGAATCCTGCTCCACATTTCAACGTTTTTAAACATATGCAGGATGCTGCTAAAGAGGTGGTGATTCTAACAAATGTAGACACCTTCAACTTCTGGCCGAGTTAATGTTCCCACATGGGCTCTTATAGCTGTGGGCAATAAAGTCTTTCAGTCTGCGCCTTTATTTTTAAAAAATGTTAATGAGAGCTAATTACTGTGATGCTGCTTCAGCACCTTGAAGGCCCTCTCCACCATCTCATCTCTTAACTTTCTAACCCTCAATTGCCTCCAAGAAAAAAAAGCATTTACAATGCAATAGGTCTCGCATTTGCGAAATTTAAGGTATTGGCATTGAAAATGACAATGCCTTTTATTTATCTGTTTTAAAAACAACACATAAATAAAAGGCATTGTCATTTACAATGCCAATAGCTCAAAACTCCAGCATATGCAATTTGTTTGTTGCAGTTCATCACATATAGTCCAATAATTGCTCACAGAGTCAAAATGATCCTTTAGTTAAAACTATATTTGCAATGTCATTTCTTTATCTATTTTCAAAACTAACACAGATAAAAACTTTACCATTTACAATGCCAATAGCTCTAACTTTTGTAAATGCGAGACCTATTGCATTGTAAATGCTTGTCATTCTATGTGATGGGATGCACGTGGGACGTTTTTATTTTCTAAACTTCAGGCTTCTTGTGTTTTTCCTCAGTACACGTGTTACGCATCAGACACCCATATAGCCACCTACAGCAAACAGAGTGCCAGTGTGTAAAACAGGAAGGCAATCGACGAATGGAATAACCTTAAGTATTGCCCGGCGATGTCGCCTCTATTCCCCAAAATATGAATCAATGAAGAGGCAGGCGCTGGAGACTGGAAGGCAGGAAACAAAGGTTTATTCTCTCCGGAGGAGAACACGTCAGATCAGACCAACAGGGAATCTTCACGAGGTGCTCTAACTGCATCTCTGAGGCCTGGCCTCTTATACACGCATTTATGGCAGGAAGACATTCTTTATTACAGTAAAGATACTTTGAAGTATGAAAGACATCCCTGGGATCTTCCGCTTCAGACCCGTTCCCACGCACCCTTACAGTGAGAATCCCCTCCCCATTCACCATACAGAATCGTCATCAGACGGCAGGATCAGCAGGGCATTCCGCCGGTTCCCGGAATGCATGTGGTGTGACGGATCTCATGGGGTGGGGGCCTTGATCTACTGTAACTCCTTTGAAGAGGGGCGATTCCTTACAGTCGGGGCCATAAACTGTATCCGCAGGGCTAGGTGATAGCCTGGGACCGGCCTGGACAATCGGATACGGAGGAAGAGGGGTGTCAGAGGGTGTGATAGTGTATAGGAGGAAAGGGAGGTGTCGGGCAGGCCCGGGGTGAGATTCCCAGGGAAGTGCAGCGCAGTTGGAGGGGGTTAATGGCCCGTGCATGAGAGAGAGAGAGAGAGGGTGACCAGTGCGGGGGGGCTTGCGAGGATGTGGAGCCGCGCTGGGGATTAGCGGTGTGCAGAGAGTGGGTCTGATCAAGGTAGCTAAAATGGCCGCCGCGGACGACGAAAGTGTGGCATTGGGAAAAAGGGCAAGATGGCGCAGACAATGTTTATCGATACAAATTAATTTTCCACAGTCCTCCCTTTTAACATTTCTCGCCAACTTGTTAATTCGGGTCGATCCCCATAATGCCACGTATTTCTGTCTCATACAAAGTTTTCATGTGTTCAGCCTGTAAGTCCAAAGTCTTTGGGCAAATGCAATTTGAAAATAATGAACACAGAGGAGACAGACATTGGATACTTAAGCAACACCCGCATAGCACCACAATCGGAATCAGAATGAATGTGAACAACCTCCACCCCCAGGCTTTCAGTAAGTCCCAGAACCAGCTCCCAAGCAACCATCCTTCTTGCTCCTGGTGTACTTCAGAGGACAGTCTATGGAGGTGTTCGATGGCTTTGTAAACAGAAGGTGAATTGTCTGGCACGTAGGTGCAACAGCTGGACCCAATGATGCGGCATGCTCCTCCTCGGTCTGCCAGAACCACGTCTAGAACAAGGCGGTTCTGCAGAGCCACCAGGCGGACTGCCTGAAGCTCTGCGGTGTTATTGGTCAAGATGCCAGCTGTGATGTTCATGGTGGTTTCAACTGCCTGGGTCAAGTGTCGGATGGCGCGGCTGTTCGTCATCGGACCCCAGAATGGCACAAGTCCTTTCGCGGCATCCAAGAACTGTGCTCCTGTCGAGTCGGCCTGGTCGATGTCCCTTGCACGCTTTTGCCGGTGATGGCTTGCTGGGGCCACATACGTAGGTGGGAGGATGAAGGCAATGTAGCATGTGCCCCCCAACCTTTGGGGAGCCAGGTGTATGCTTTGGTGCCACAAACAAAGTACATATTTGGAGAAGCAACAAAGGAGGGAGGGTCGGATGAATCCAGTGTTCTGGTGATGACGCAGGCGCTGCGGCCCACCAGTTGCGTCCCCAGGCCTTCGATGCACACAAGGCCCGAGACGTTGACAACAGACAAGGCCACTGTCAGAGTGGTGGCTGTTCGTTTCCGGAGGTAGGAGAAAGTGGGTCTGGCTGGGTTATGGAAAACTTGCATTTCCACTCGTTCTTTGGCAGGGATGTCCATGTGAATAGAGGTACCAGAGGTCAGAGGGTAAAAGGAGTAGCGGTTCGCCCAGTCTTATTCAGCCATGCCTCGTGGTAGAAATGCGAAACAGTTCTTTCTGATGTGGCATTGTCTTTAAAGCTTTCTTGCAGAAGAATCAGCCAGGCAAGACAGGAGCCGTGGATGGAAAAGGGCGAAGGAATGAACGGGATGGAGTGTCCGGCTGCATGGGGCAGCAGCCCGCAGATCCAGCAATTAGTGGCATTAGCGGCAAGGTTGTGTTGGTGCAGCAGTTGCACAAAAGAGTTATTCCAGAACTCCCTGCGTCTCTCTCGGAGCGGTGGAGAAAGGGCAATCAGGAAGTGTTCCTTGGTAGTTATCGGCAGTTCAGTGGGGAGCAATGTTTTGTGAGCGGGTGTGCTTTCTTCGATGATCCAGAAGGTTGTCATGAGGAGGAGGCAAAAGAGAAGGGTAATGAAAACGGCTATAGTCTTTGAGCTGTGCAGTTTGTTCGTCTTTGGGTTTCGGTAGGTCCTCTTCGGATATCCAGTTGCTTCCATCATTGGGGAGTCGGGCGCTTCCATCATCTTCAGAGTGCTCGGTAGCGGGCAGAACCACCGACTTTCTCTGACTTCTCTTCGGGCAACCTTGAGTGTGTTAGGCTACCGTTCTGAGATTTTACCCAGTCAGTGGTCTGCTTTGCCGAAGCTCCTCCCTTTTACGTAGGTTGTACCCTTCCCTGGACGGTACGGTGGGATCGGGAAACTATGCCAGTTCGAGCGTTTCTGTGTCGGTGTGACAGCTCAACGATGGTTTGTCTTTTGTCAGGAGCTCTTCCTGAGTCGCGATGTCTTCTTCCGTCGTCAGAGTTGGGGGCGCGCTTACAATGGTGCGCATGCACCCACTGACGCTTGCCTTCCACTCGAAGGGCCGTCCGTGTAGTGATCAGGACTTGCCAGGGGCCCGTCCACCGAGGTTCCAAGCTTTTGGCACGCTGGAAGTTGCGGATCAAGACGTGATCCCCTGGGTGAATGTCGTGTCCTGGGCCCCTGGAAGCGTCTGGGATGGCTTGTAGCACCTGTTGATGGATGACAGTTAAGGTTTTAGTGAGGGTGCACAGATAGTCAGACATTAGGACGTCTGGGACGTCATGGATCGAAGTTGGCCTAGGCGCGGCCCAAATATTCATTGGCCGCCCGAATACTACTTCGTAAGGGGTCAAGTGGTGCTTAGTGGGGGTGGAGCGCATTGATAGCAATGCCAATGGGAGGGCATCAGGCCACTTCAGTCCGGTGGAGGCAACAATCTTAGAGATTTTTAGCTTGAGTGTGGCGTTGTGTCGCTCGACCAGGCCTGCAGATTGGGGGTGGAAGACTGCGTGAAATTTCTGTTTTACACCCAATCCCTTTAAGATAAGTTGGATGACTTCAGCTATGAAGTGGGGGCCGTTGTCACTCCATAAAATCCGACAAAGGCCATATTGGGGGAAAACTCTTTAACAGGACTTTGGCAGTGGTCATGGCAGTGTTGTCGCGTGTGGGATAGGCCTCCACCCATTTGCTGAAGGCGCACACGACAACAAGGACGTACTTCAAACCCAGGCAACGGTCTAGCTGAATGTAATCCATCTGTAGGACTTCAAAGGGATGGTCGGGGACCCCGAACCCACCCCGAGGGACAACAGTTCCTTTCCCTGGGTTGTGTTGCAAGCAGATTAAGCATTGTTGAACTAGGCGTCTAGCAGAGTCGGGAATCTTGTCGTTGTGCCAGACTCGGGTGATGAGTTCAATCATGGGGGCAGATCCTATGTGTGCTGGGGAGTGTGCCATAGTCAGTTTGGGGATCAAGTAGGAATTGGGTAGCAGCCATTTGTTCGTGTCTTTTGTCAACCAGCAGCCTTCATCATCTTTCAGTCCCACCCGTGCCCATTCAGTCACTTCTTGGGGGAGCAGGCCATTTGTATGTCTCTAATGTGCTCTCTAGCGTCCTTCCATTTTTCCGTCTGTGACCTAGTCACGTACATGCGTGTCGTCGTCCTATTCTCAGCTGTGGTTCGAGCAGTGATGTCGGCTAGTGCATTTCCTTGTCCAATGATGTCTGTCACTTTCTTGTGTGCCTGGCATTTGATGACTGCAAGTCGTTCGGGGAGGAGGACTGCTTCGGTCAAGGCAGAGACTAGATCTCCGTGAAGGATGGGTGTGCCATGCGAAGTCAGGAATCCCCTTTCCTTCCATAAGAGCCCAAAATGATGAACCACCCCGAAGGCATACTGGCTGTCGGTGTAGATGTTTGCGACTTTGCCTGTTGCTAGGACGCATGCACGTGTGAGGGCAATTAGTTCTGCCGCTTGTGCGGACCGTTGGGTGATGCGGGCCGTCTCAACTACCGTCCGGGCTGTGGTGACTGCATAGGCAGCCGAGGTCGTGCCGTCGGGGAGTTTATTGCACGAGCCGTCTACCCATAGCTCTCCATCAGGGTCTGGGATGGCAGTGTCACGGAGGTCAGCTCTACTTCTAGTTTGCTCGTCCGTGAGGGTCCCACAGTCATGCATAGGGGACACATTGGGGTCGTCATCGGGGAGGGGCAACAGAGTGGCAGGGTTCAGAGTGGTACATCATTTCAACGTGATGTGGGGTGTAAGCGGAGTTAACTCGTAACCAGTCAGTCGTGCGCTAGTCAGGTGCTGAGTCTTGGTCTGGTTCAGGAGTGTGTCGACAGCATGGGGGACCAGCACAGTGAGGGAATTCGAAAGTACGATCCCCTCACTTTGTCGGATAGAGACGGCAGCGGCAGCTACCGCTCGAAGGCAGGCGGGCAGAGCTCTGGCTACAGGGTCAAGAGTGGCAGAGAAGTAGGCACAAGGGCGTTGTTTGGGACCTATGGGTTGCGTTAGGACAGACAAAGCGCACCCCTCCCTCTCGTGGGTGAAGAGGGAGAAGGGCTTGGTGTAGTCAGGGGTTCCTAGAACAGGGGCTGAGCAGAGGGCATCTCGTAGTTCTTGAAAGGAGGATTGGCATTCAGGGGTCCAAGGGAGTGGGAAGGGAACGTCTTTCGCTAACAGAGAGAGTAGAGGTCTGACTATGAGACTAAGGTTTGGCAACCACTGCCGACAGAAGGACGTGAGGCCTACTAAGGAGCGAACCTGCTTTTGAGTCTTGGGAACGGGGGTCTCTAGGATGGTCCGGATCCGATCGGGTGTGAGCTTTCTCCCGTCCTTGGACAGGAGGTGGCCTAAGTATGTCACCTGTGGTTGGCAGAACTGCAGCTTCTTCTTGGAGACCTTGTGACCATTCTCCGCGAGGAAGTGCAGGAGTTGGATGGTGGCTGTGGTGGCAAGTGGCGTAGTGTCGGCAGCCAGGAGAATGTCGTCGACATACTGGATTAACACCACTCCGTCCGGGAGCTGGACTGCGTCCAGCTGTCTCTTGAGAGCCTGGCTGTAGATGCTGGGGCTCTCAGTGTAGTCCTGGGGTGTTCTACAGAATCTATATGAACGGGCTTTTAGGGTGAAGCCGAAGAGGTATCGGCTGTCTGGATGGATGGGGATAGAAAAGAAAGCATTTTTGAGATCTATGACGGTGAAAACAGTGGCAGTGGAGGGGATCAGGGTCAAGATGGTGGTGATGTCAGAGACTACTGGGTACTGAGGTACGACTACTTTGTTTACTTCGCGGAGGTCAATGATGAAGCGATAAGCCTTCTCATCTCCCTTGCCTTGCTTCTTGACAATGGGTAGGATAGGGCTGTTACAGATATTACTGACTACTTCCTCTACCACTCCTGCATCGACTAAGGACTGAATGATTCCTACCAATGCCTTCTCGCCCTCGGGCGATATCCGATACTGTGGGAGCTTTGGGAGCATAGCGTCTGACCGTACAGTGATGTGCACAGGGTCTATCATCATGCGTCCTACGTCTGAGTCGGTCTTGGCACAAAGGTACGGGGGTAAAGTGTCTAGTAAGGACAAGTCAGCGTCAGTGATGGAAAACATGCGTCGGGTGGGACAAGGTCTGAACAGATTCTGGTTATCGTACAGTATGACTCGTACTCCGTCTGGGGAACATCGAATGGTGGCTCGAAAGTGCTTCAGGAGGTCAAGACCCATAATGGCGTCGGGGGTGTTGGAAGATAGCAGGAAGGTCGTGTCCGTGATGTTGTTCTCTAAGTCAAAGGGAATCGGTGTAGATAAGGGATTAGTAGAGGGCGTTCCATCAAAGCCTATTGATGTCACGTGTGAGCCAGACAAGGGTGCCCTTGGAATCAGTCGTTTGGATAATGCACTACGTGTTGCCCCAGTGTCCACCAAAAATGGGGACTTCGTACTCCAGGACCTTAGCAGTGACATAAGGACCTTGCTGGTCAACACAAAGCTCGACTGGATCCCTCCCTTGTCCCTGGCTGTCCTATGCGAAATCGCGGACGTTCTCGCAATCGGACTGCTGATACTGATTCTGTCGTGGGCGGTCAAATGTGTTAGGTCGGCTTGGTCTGTCATAGTTAGCATCAATGGTGTGTCCCCGTCCCTGGTCCCTGTTCTTTTGTCCGTTTGTCCCATCCCTAGCCTCTCGGTTCTTGTTTGCTTCATGAAGGACCGGGCACTGCGACTTCCAGTGACCGTATCCTTTACAAAACGCGCATTGGTTTTCATCTAAGTCCCTTCGGCTTGTATAGGGTACGGGCATTCGTTCTCTGGAGGGTGTATTTTTAGGGGCTGTCGGCTGGTAGTTCCCCTTGGAGGGTTCCCTACCTATCGTCACCCCCTGCAGTTGAGCTATCATGACCCGCTCTTTCAACTCCTTCTTTTTACGTTCGGATGCCCTATCATTCTCATTCTTCTGATGTTCATAGTATTGGGCCATCTGGAGGATAGCCGCGGGTTTAGAGGCTGCCCAGCTGCTTTCGCTCGCCTGCAATTTTTGAGAAACTTCTTGCACCAGGCCTTTCACGAAATTCTGAACGAACAAGTGGTGTCCGGTTGCAGTGGCCATATCTTGGCCGCTGTAGTCGGAGAACACCGTTTCGAACCTAGAGAAGTATTCCGAAGCGTCTTCTTGTGGTTTCTGTCTACAGGCCGTCACTATTGACCAGTCTATTTTCTTCTCGGGAATCAGGGTCTTGAGTTTCTGGACGATCTTGTCCGGGAGTTCAAGGATGGCCGTTACGGGTTTCTGCCCGGCTCCTCGTTGCTTGTCGAACTAATCGAGTTGTTTCCAGGTATGTCCGAACAGCTCAAGGTGGTCGACCTTGCGGATCTGCTTCCACACATCAGCTGGCAGACATAACCCGAAGAACAAATCGAGGTCCGTTAGGGTCATGATAGTGGAACCTAAGGCTGTACCTAGTTCAGTGTAGAAGGCGGTGGGGTTTTTTCGTAAATCGGGCAGAGATTTTCGGAACGTCAGAATATCCTGTCGATCCCATGGTTGGTAGACCCAGTTGTACACTATCCTCCCTTTTGCATCCGTATGGTTAACATCATCGTGTGTTCCCTGACCTCGTGGGGGACCCAATAGGGGCGGCCTCTCTTATCGGCATCATGGTGCTAGGTTGCTCTATTCGTGGTTCGGCCGCTACGGATGTCGTAGGTTTAGCTTCCACCTCTGATTCAGTGAGGTGGCAGAAAACCCTAAGTGTACGCGCAAGGAGGTCCGTCACGTCACACTCGCCCTCATCCCCGATATCAATTTTTCTATACAGAGTCGTTAGGCTCTCGGGACCTCTATCTCGATATCGGTCCTCATAAGCGTTTAGGACATGATAACATAATCGTACGACAAAGTGTCGTCTGTGGCTTCCCGCATATGAGTTGAATATATCCATAACGTGTTCCTCCTTCTCCTTTCGTTCTACTAGTGTCCTGACTATCTTGTCAATCCTCTCTTGCTCGTTTTTGCCCAACCTGTTCGTCCTTGTGGGTTCTGTCTTTCGGGCCTCATGGTCATCTAATATTGCTGCTTGTTTTGTATCTGGTGCGAGGGATTCCGCCGGTGCGGAGGCCTTGGGGGCCGAGGCCCTGGCGCTACTCTCGTCTGTGCTTGGGGGTCGCGAGTGTTGCGCTGAAGGTTGGGAAGGGGCATATGGAGGGGGCATGTAGATGATCGGAGGACCTAATAAGAGATCATCGTTGGTTCGCTGTTTCGAAGGTAATTCAGGGTAGAGCGCAGAGGGTGTTCTAACAGGACACTGGCTCGGTGTTTCGATCTCTTGTTTTCGCTTAGCCTCCTCTCTCTTCTTTATTTCTTCCTCTAGTTTCTTTGCAGCTAGGTGGGCTGCTTTACGTAGCTCTTTGTCTAACCTAGCTTCCTCTTTCTTCTTTCGCTGTACAGTTTCTTTGCGCCACAGGCCAACGCTGTCTAGCATGGTCGGTGTCGTTCTACGAGTTTTTAGGGCTTCATCTAGTGCATCTAGTTTGCTTTCTTCAAAGGATCCTATCAGTGGCCACTGACTCTGGGGTTCCTTCTTCGTATACCTGTGCCATAATTTGCAATATGCTATAGCGACTAGTCCATGCTTTGTGAACATGTCTTTGTTAGGGGTGCCTTCCAGTGGGACTGGATGATCCACCTCTAACAAGCGGTCCGGGCTGAACCAGCTACCACTCAGTGGGGAGAAGATAGGCATGACAGATTACAAAGGGGGACAAAAGTCCGCGTTACCTACCCTTCACTACCTGCAAAAGACTAGGCAGAATATTGCTATTCCAGGTTGTTTGCAGACAATGAATGTTTCAAGAGAACTAGATCCAAATAAATAATCAGTGGGGAGAAGATAGGCACGACAGATTACAAAGGGGGACAAAGGTCCGCGTTACCCATCCTTCACTATCTGTAAAGGGAGAGAGAATATTCCTATCCCTCGCCGTTTGTAGACAGGGAATGCCTCAAAAAGGAGCTACTCTGATACTCAAAGAAAAAGGGAGCTACCCTTGACAATCAATCAAACAAACAATCAGTGGGGAGAAAAGATAGGTACGACAGATTACAAAGGGGGACAAAAGTCCGCGTTACCCACCCTTCACTGTTCACAAAGGAAGATAGAGTATTTGTACTCTTCCTCGTTTGTAAGCAGCAAATGTCTCAAAGAACCGTTATCGTTTCACAATTTGTCGTTTTGTACGACCTTACCCGGACCGCATGGGCTGTTTCTTGTCTTCCGAATCCAGCGCCCGATCGTCCTCTATCTTCTATCGCGGCACTCCTGATGGTTCCCAGTCAGGACCGTAGATCACTCGAGAGAGGTCTGTTCGGAACCAGTGAAGTTCGGATGATCGGCTGTCAGACGAGGGTCTATCGGACAGGAGCTCTCCCGATCGTTGCAGTCGTTCACTCTGTCGTCAGGACCTGTCCCACTGGATCCACGTGTCGCTGATGGGCCCCACGCTTGGGACGCCAATTGTAAAACAGGAAGGCAATCGACGAATGGAATAACCTTAAGTATTGCCCGGCGATGTCGCCTCTATTCCCCAAAATATGAATCAATGAAGAGGCAGGCGCTGGAGACTGGAAGGCAGGAAACAAAGGGTTATTCTCTCCGGAGGAGAACACGTCAGATCAGACCAACAGGGAATCTTCACGAGGTGCTCTAACTGCATCTCTGAGGCCTGGCCTCTTATACACGCATTTATGGCAGGAAGACATTCTTTATTACAGTAAAGATACTTTGAAGTATGAAAGACATCCCTGGGATCTTCCGCTTCAGACCCGTTCCCACGCACCCTTACAGTGAGAATCCCCTCCCCATTCACCATACAGAATCGTCATCAGACGGCAGGATCAGCAGGGCATTCCGCCGGTTCCCGGAATGCATGTGGTGTGACGGATCTCATGGGGTGGGGGCCTTGATCTACTGTAACTCCTTTGAAGAGGGGCGATTCCTTACAGTCGGGGCCATAAACTGTATCCGCAGGGCTAGGTGATAGCCTGGGACCGGCCTGGACAATCGGATACGGAGGAAGAGGGGTGTCAGAGGGTGTGATAGTGTATAGGAGGAAAGGGAGGTGTCGGGCAGGCCCGGGGTGAGATTCCCAGGGAAGTGCAGCGCAGTTGGAGGGGGTTAATGGCCCGTGCATGAGAGAGAGAGAGAGAGGGTGACCAGTGCGGGGGGGGCTTGCGAGGATGTGGAGCCGCGCTGGGGATTAGCGGTGTGCAGAGAGTGAGTCTGATCAAGGTAGCTAAAATGGCCGCCGCGGACGACGAAAGTGTGGCATTGGGAAAAAGGGCAAGATGGCGCAGACAATGTTTATCGATACAAATTAATTTTCCACAAGTGTAGGTGTCTGCTTCCCCTGTCTTCTTTGGCCTGCCTATTTTGCAGAAGAAGGTGGACAGTGACAACTGTGCCAAACCACCCTGCGCTCACAAAGGAGGGTGGAAGAGGCAGGGAGACCCTTGCGGCATTTTCGCAATAATGTTGCCGGTGAAGGTGTTAGTTGTCACGGTTCTCTGAACATCACCATTTTATGGCCTAAGGATGGTAACAGATGCCCTGTAACCTTGTCAATATTGACCAGGCCCATGAGGACGTTGGCAGCTGCTGTGGGTCTCTTTGGCCTGCAGTTGTAAAGTGGGAAGCAGGCTAGCTATAGATGTCCCAGGTCGCCTCCACCCTTCAGAAAAGGCCAGGGAATGATAACTGCTGCCTTAGCACACTGTTCGCATTTTTAAATAATATATTGTAAATAGATCACAAGGCGTGCTGTGCAAAGCCTGTAATGTCCTCCAACAAATGAGTGTGAAATAGACCGGGACAGAGACAGCTGACCTCCCTAATGTTTGCTATGGTGAACTAGGCGCTCTTCAATTCACCAAAAGTGCTTGAGTGTACTAAAGACCGAGAGTAGAAAATGTTACTAGATGTCCTAACCTGTCTCATCAAAAATAGATACTTGAGAGATCCCCTCACACACAACTTATCGTGACATGCTTAATCATCGGTGACCCCCACGCTGGAGTAAGATAGGACTATTCCAGTAGACTCAACCAAAATGGGAGTTCTTTTATATTCTTGCCTTACCGGAAAGTCGCAGGGGTCCAAATAACAGAATAAAAATACATAGGGGTATACCACAAGAGCATCTCTTTATTCGAAGGGACCCATGGTAAGTGATAAAACCAAAATACTTGGTCTAAAGGTGAAAAGTAGTGATTCACCTAACCACTTCTAATTACCAACATGTTTCAAACAAGTTAAATGCCTATACAGCTCTACAATCTTATTCAGGGCTAGAGAACTCCCTGTTTAATCAGTCATACTAGGCATGCGAAAAGTATATATATGAGGCATAAGGGTCTCGCATCTGTCTGCTATACCTGAATGAATGAATGAATGAATATGATCTTGTATAGCGCTAACTTAGCCCAAGGGCGTCAAGGCGCTGATAACGGGGCGAGACAACGGATGGTAGACCTAGATAGTGAACTCTAATATGGGATATACTAGAGGTCCACTATGCAGCAGACAGTGGCCCAGTAGGTGCGAATTGCTACGTTTAACCCTTGGCAAATGTGTGACTACAGGGGAGACGTCACTCGGGCTGAACCATTAGGATCTACTATCTTACTTCAGCGTGGGGGTTCGCCGATGATTAACCAGGTCACGATAAGTTGTGGGCGAGGTGATCTCTCAAGTATCTATTTTTGATGACATAGGTTAGGACATCATCTAGGAAACAGTTTCTACTGTAGGTTTTAGAGCACTTTTGGTGAATTTATAGTTTCTTTTGCTTGTAGTTCTTTTGTCTCTCTTTATGTGATTGCAATATGAACGCTCAAGGCTGCCATGGGCTCACTCAGCATGCAGGAGGCCTGGCATAGCCAACAGCAGACCCATAGCTGGCTGCAGGTGCTGAAGTCACCCATTTCTTTTTTCCTTCAAAAATAGAGGGTGAAAGAGACCGGGACAGTTAATAATTTGCACAGCCCTTCAATTGAAATTGGAGGAATGGTGTGGTTGGAGTTGCCAGTTGCAATGCTCATTGACTGAGAGGTGACAGCTGCCGGGTGCTAAGTATTTGGTAAAAGCTGGCCTGAGAAAACTCCCCTGTCACACTGTTGTACAGAAGATCTCAGCTGTTAAACCATTGTGTGCGAAAATGGTGACATTTCCTGAAAAGACTAAAGCTGAAGGGAGGTTAATAGTCACTACATCACAAAACCTTAAGAGACCAGATAAGTCAAGGTGCCATCTGTACCTATTCTTCCACCTCCACATACTAAATACATTTGAATTCTTAACATCAACTCCATTGTAACCCACAAAATAACACAGTACACAAAATATAGAATTATCAATTGCTTTACAAAGTTTTGAAGAACAGCATGAAACACTACTCTGCCATACCTGAAAACTATTGTAAACGGACGTCTAAGGACTGTGCCAAAACATCACATAATATTTACAATCTTAACAACATCCTACATATTTTGATGGACAAAGGTCTATATTACAATGTCTACTCTCTGGTTTGTCTATACAGACTATATGTGGATGGAAATCAAGTTTTCAACAACATAATCGTGTAAAACCTTCATCCAATGCATAAATTACTCACGCGCTGCATAAAAGCAGCATGTTCTAAAATATAACATCCCATGACCGTAATAATATAACTGCTAACAATGTCCTCAATAAAAGATGTGGTAAATAAATACCAATACATTCAACCAGAAAAAAACATTTTGAGCGCCTTCCACTTCTATTTACTGTCACCCCAGCTACTTAGTCTAACATAATACAAACTTTTATTTACCCATAAACATACTTGGACTTTCTTTCACATCTCATTTTCACCCTTTTGCAAGCAATGGCAGGTTGGGAGATTAGTAAACGTATTATTATGATTATCTTGCCTACCAACAGCTTGAGCTGTCTGTTGTTGAAGACCTATTGAGTCAAATACAGTACACACAGATGAGTTAGCCCCTTGTTTTTTCTCTGTTCCCTGGTCCCTTATTCAATGGCTTTTCCCAATATTCTAGTTAGTCCCTTCCACTGTCAAAGTGAGGGGCTTTTTTCCCCTTTTATTTCCTTAGGAGCACATTGCATTCTATGATCTCTCCCCTGTCTTGACCTGCCAGTCTCTTTATCCCAGCTTGCACCCCTCTACCCTCATGTATCTGGTTATCTTCCTACTTTGCCTATACTTATAATTCGGAAAATGCTGATGGCCATCTTGGAACAGTAAATTAATTGTAAAGTACAACAATGTTGTACACAAGGATGTTCACTCGTATCTACCCAGAGACTCAAGGAGGCATTGGAGCACCCACTTTGTGTGTGTACTTGGTATCTTAAGCACAGATTGCTAGGGAGGCCTGAGCTTTTCCTATTTAAGAGAGCCCATTGGTATGTGTACCTGTTTGCTCTGGAGAACCTTGCCTGACATCGATGGCTCATGGTGAAATCCGAACCTGATTCTCCACGAACATATGAATATAGGACAACAAAGTTGACCTTTTTGAATATCCCCTGCTGTAGGAATATATTTTGTTATCGAAATTGCTGTATTAGAATCCTCATGTGTCTTTGAAGCACGTGGATCCTTGCTGTGTTACGCAGGGTGTTCCACGTTCGGGAGCGGAACGGTGCCGGCGAGCTCAACCGGAATGGGGTCAGTTGCTGATAGCTGTTCACAGGCTCTGTACGCTCCGGGTCATGGGTGTATGAACAAGACTAATAATCCAATCCGACTACTTATGCTTTGCCCTACCCGCCATTTCATGTTGGTGACGAGCGGAGCTTGCCCACATGCACCCACCAACCCTGGTTTGGCTAGTTCGTCTTGTGAAGACCCTTGCAGCTGCCTTGTAACATTTTCTACTTTGATCTCTACCAGCCGTCACCATTGCTGCTGCTGCTGCCGGTAGGATTTAGGGCTGGTTTGGACATCGCAGCCCTTTTTAGGTCTCGCCTAGCATTGCAGCGCATGCGCTGCTCGCTCGGCGAGATTTATTGTTAACGAGGAGTTTGAGAAAAGGGCTTGAAGCCCTGCCCCTTATTTCCATTGGCTGGCGTCACCGTTTATGGTAAACGGTGGCCTGCCATTGGAAATTAGCTGTTTGGGTTGCCTCCCTTTGGATTTTTGTGCCGGCCCACCCAGACTGGCTCGTCTGCTTTCCGTGTCGCAAATGAATTTCTTATCTTTACGAGGCGTTACGTGTTCTGCACGCTCCGGGCTTCCTGCAACTACGCTGCCTTGCTGCCTTCACGCCTGGAGCACGCACCAGTCGGCTCTCTCATTGGTTAGCGACTGGAAGATAAGCACTCTCATTGGTGGACCATCTCCGACCGGTCTATGCAGTCATGTGTGTTTTGTTTTCGTTGTCCGCATGCTTTCTCCTCCTCTCTTCTCCGCGCCTTAGCCTCGCCTCCACATAGTCATCTGAAACCTTGCCAGCTATGGCCAACTCCTTTGTTTCTTTGTGCTGTGCGCGACCTCCTCTGCAGCCATGGACGATTCGCCTTGTGTGAGTACCGAGCCTCCAGTTTTAAGTTGTTAGTTTTGTGTAAGCGTACGTTTCTGACACTATACGCATGCGCACCAAAGAGCATATGCATGAGCACGGGGGACAGAAGAACTATCGGACGCGAGTGCAAGCATGCTCAGAGGTGTATTATGTGTCATCAGGCTGTGCACTACTAGGCAGTGTGCCCATTGCACATAGCGCTTGCACATCACACAGAAAAGAACCCGTACAAAGAGATCTCAAGTGCTTATCTGGGGCAGCTAAGGGCTCTGGGAGCCGTCCCTGCTACATTGACGCACACTGGAAACCGACTGTCCCTGCTGCAGTGACACCACACTGGTAGCTCTAATTATTAGTCGCATCAGATTTGTATTGGGTCACGCTTCTTATATTACACTTGAAGCTTGTCTCATGTCAGTGGCATTAGGCTGGAAACAGACCCCCCTCCCGCCCCCCGTGCAGTGACGGCACATTAGCGTCTTCTACCTCTTTGACTGCACTGTTTCTTTACAATGTGACCTGCACCAGACTGTGTCCATACTGCAGTGACCGTGCAAGGGAGCTAGCCTGCGCACAGGATGTTGTCCCTTACTGCAGGGACATCACACCGAGAGCTGCACTTACACTAGTCCATCACACTGAGAGCCCCTGCTGTAGTCTCCGGACAGTGACAGCGGTCTTTACTTTAGTGATGCTATTACTGCAGTCACAGCGCACAGGATGCTGTCTCTTACTGCAGCTCACTGGGCGCGCTTACCGTTGCATCAGTGCCACACTGCGAGCGGCCTTCACTGCACTGTAATTACCCTTTGCTGCCCACACTGCAGTGAACTGATGCCCTCTCACGCCAGTGACACCGCACTTGAGAGTTTTGGTCACTGCGGAGAGATATGAGACTGTGTTCTACGCTACTCCCACCCCAGCAAAACCCGGAGCATCCCCCCCCCTGTGACACCTCTGCAGCAACGCTAGCCTCCAGCGAGCCCTCCCCTCACCGCAGCGGCCCCCGTGATCTCCCTCGGGCACATCTCCCCCCACCCCACCCCCTCAGCAGCTCTCTGTCCCACTGCACTTTGTCTGCCGACCTCTGCGGATCTTGATCACCACCACCCCCCCCTCCCCCACCCCCCAGTGTACATCTAAGGCTTCATCAGATAGTCACCTCTGGGTGCCACGTGCCCCTTCTTTACCTCTTTCCCAGAGTAGATCTCCCCTTCTGATCCATCTCCCTAGTAGATCTTGCTCCTGCAGATTTCCTCGCAGGGCACATCACCCATGGAGATCTGTCGCAGGACACATCCCACCCTCTTTGTCTCGTCCACATTTTATACCATGCAGACCTCTTGCCTGTTGATGTGTTTATTCCCAAGGAAGGATGCATGCACAGACATGCTGTATGCAGGGACACAGAGGCGACCGTTGAGTGGGCTAAGTGTGTTTTTGTTACAATTATTATTATTATGAGGGATACACATGCCCGAGTATGCCCCTTATTGCAATTCATTGACATTCCTGCGAAAAATCCGGATAATTGTGTTAATCTTCACAGTGATGATGCCATACCTGGGCTGGTTTAACATCATATGTATAGGATGCCTCAAAACATTCCTTGACAAACTGTCTAGAGAGCCCAAAAAAAACACGTGGCCCCACTCCTGTGCTTCCTTTTTCCCAGTGCCTGCACTGAAAACCACATCCAGTCTAAACAAGCATTTGCAATGCAATAGGTCTCGCATTTGCGAGAGTTTAAGCTATTGGCATTGTAAATGACAATGCCTTTTATTTATGTTTTACAAACCAACACGTAAATAAAACGCATTGCCATTTACAATGCCAATAGCTCAAACTCTCACAACTGCGAGACCTATTGCATTGCAAATGCTTGTTTTTCTTTTTTTGTCGGAGTTTTATATAGCGCAAACTTGACCCGAAGGTATTGGGTATCACAGCACTTTACATGAGCACTAGTTTAGTTACAGACGGACAAATTCATTTTTTTTGTCTTCGGTTTCATGTACTCCTCCGATCTACGCTCTGACCGCCCACCTCTCTCCGAGCATTTTTTGGACGCATCCTGAAAAGAACGGGAGGAACGTGTATCAGTATCTTGATACCTGTCAGGTGGTTTGGAATATTCATGGTTACCTCCTGTTGAGAATATCCACCCCGTGGTATAGTCTTTTCTTTATTTTTCTTATTATCCCACTTCTTCTTAGAAGATTTGGGTGCTTGCTTCAAATTTTTTTTATTTTAATTACTCTTAATTTGTGGTTTGCTAAGTCTGACTCCCAAATTATCTCTACCTACTGGTTTGTTTCTTCAACAATTTTAGGTAATTCCCACTCCTGTTGTCAATTTGTGAGTCACAGGTGTATAGCCAATGCTGCTGCTTACCTTTTAATGTTACTTAACATAATGGCGGATACTGCGACAAAGTTACCCATCAGTTTCAGCCTCAAATCTAGGGCAGGGGCTGCCCTGTACTCATTTTGGATCTGGTTAAGCATCTCTGGCAAAACAGCTCATGAGGGTGTACCATGTGTTCTGGTATATACTGCAGCAAAAACTGTGCCCCAAGTGGTGCAGACTTCCACTGGGGGTACCATCCCCATTGGCAAGCAAATTGTGGGAATTCTGTGTTTTTCCTGAGGTCCGTAGGGAGGAATACTGCTTCAAGCTGATTTGTTTTTTGTGAAATCCAGAATAGAATTTCCTCCCGTCTGACGGGAATTTTACCCATGACTGCATTGATAATTTGTGGATTCATTTCAGGTGTAGCCAACTGCAGATGTGCAGCCCTCGCAGTATTCACGCATGAGGAAATGTGTCAAACATCTGTATATTCTCACTAGCCTGCGTCCAATGTACGTAGTTGTGGTGTGGTCAGATTTGTTATGTCTGGATATGGTGTATAACCGGCTAAGACTGGCCATGTTGCTCCCTCATTGGTAAGGGGATCTAGTCTAACTTTATCTGCAGTGTGTGGTAGGGCACCTCCAAACCAATGTTGGTGTTCTTGGTAAGTTAGTGGTATTTCTAGTGCTTCATAAGCTGTGTAGCTGTTAGGAACTTCAGCTTCTCTGTAGGTGTTATAAATAGGGCTCCCGGTTGTATGGTATTTATTTTTTTAACATGTCCGTCTGTATTTATCCATATTTATTTTTTGCCCATCTTGTCAGTATTTATCCATATTATTTTGTGTTCTCTGAATAGATGAAGTTGTAATATGGTATATTTCCTCATTTATTTAATCAATAAATATGTGCTCACGTGTTTTAGCAAATTAAGCAGCCAAATACAACATAACAATACACACACAGGTAAATATTGCTGTTATACTGCAAATGGTTTTTGACAAATGTCGTTAATTAATGAAACCTCCTCCTGTTTTTAATTTCCCATGCCATCTATCTGCTCTATCTGGAATTAATGAAAGACAGAATGGAAAGGCAGTCAAAAGAAGCCCAATTTTCAGTATTTTTCCATTTTTAAAAATAAATGCAGACAGGACGCACATTGTTTTCTGTCTGTATTTATCTGCAAAAATCTGTAAAAACGGAAAGCCAGGAGCCCTAATTATAAAGTCTTTTGCATGTATTTGCTGCCGGGAATGTAACCCATGAATACTCAATTAGGAGGATTTTCCCTAACGCCATAGACATCTCCAGTTAAGAGGTGAGTAGGGGTCTTTGGGTATACAAAAGAAAACTACTCGAGCAATCCATTAAATAAGAACCCAAGCTAGAACGTTGGTGGGGCCATGTCGTACGGCTTAAACTTTCTCAGTAAAAATTGTGCATTTGTTGGACATCATAAACATCAGGATTGTGCAAGACTGATTCCACGCACACCATCAGGATATGTTGGCCTAAGTCCTGCTAGCTCACAGTGCACCATCTGTACCCCTAACCTGACAAGGTAGCACATAGATTGTGCAACCTTAGAACATGACAACCCGGGCCCCCTTCCTCAAAGAAATCGTGGTAACAGATCTAGAACCTTTTTGTTTGGTTACTCATGCATACCCAAAGAGATACACAAGTAATACTCAGCAAGGAGTTTCAATATTCATTGAAGCATCGTGATTCTTGTTTAAAAGTCATGTGTTGCAATAATCAATAGAAGGAAATAGAATAGCGTAATTAGCATTATGAGAATAATGAAAAAGATAAACAGTTCAGATATTGTGCTATACCAGTGAATATATGCTGCCATATAAGTATTGTATTTTATTGTGCTGCTCCCTAACCTAATATGCCTAGGGTAGGTTAATCTGCCAAATCCCTGTAGGGTGATCTAACTCCCCATTACGTGTGGTTAAGTGTCATCAGTCTGCAAGTCTTGGTGGACAGTTAGGCATCCCTTCTCGCACAGGTAAATAAGAATCAGTGGTCTGGAATTGCGAAATGCTCCTCTGCCTAAACAAGGAAAAGAGGCTGTTTATATAATAAAATATCACCCATGCCACCATGCCGAAGCCCCCTTCAGGCTGCTATTGTCTATTCTATTGTGATAGCTCTGCCGCCGAGCAGACAAATAAATGACAACATTTTGCGTAATGATCTTAGTCCTTGTACAGAATGTTCAAGGTAGTTGATAATATGCCCATGAAGTGAAAATGTAAGCAAGGCCTTTCCAGAGAATATTATCCTGCACAGGCACGCACTGAAATGTGTGTCAAATGTCAATGTTCAGTGCTCAAGAAAAGATGCCAAGTTAAACCTGAGCATACAAAAGGGTGGCGTTCTCGCTCGATCCGAATGTAACCATGTGAGACAAGGAGGCTGCAAGGGTGGCGCGAGAGGCATTTGCGAAGATGCAGAAAGTGGTGGCCGAATGTGGATTTGATTTGGCACAAAGAAAGAAGTTGAGAAAAAATGTGAGGATGATGATGAGTGACAAGGAGTTGAAGCTGCTGAAGCCGAGAGGGTTACGGAAGCATGCAAGGGGAGTTATTGAGAACATCTGGTACCGGAGTGAAACTCAAAAGTTCAGAGAGGTATGGTCCAAGAAGGAGAGGGTCATGGTGAAATGGAAAAAGGAAGTCACCAAGGAGAATGAGGGAGACGTTACAGGAGAACTAGCAAAGGAATACCCTTTAAGAGAATTACAGGAAGGCGCATATGCGCATGTCCTATGTTTTCGGACAGATCTTTACCATTTCACAAATTCTCTCCCTAGGTTGAGGGAAAATCCTGATAAGTGGTACACTAAGACAGTTCTGATAGTTACCATTTCAAAGCTCTTATGGGGGATTTGAATGTGCGATCTGAAGTGACGGTCCCGAAGGATCTATGGGTGGAATCAGGGGCGCAACTAGACCCGAACTTCGGTGGGGGGGCTAACAGGGGTGGCCGGCATGGCTCGCAGGTTGGCTTGCAAGTGCGGGGGGTCACGGGTGTGTCGCCCGGGGTCGGTGGTCACGCGAGGAAAAAAATAAACAAAAATAAAAACTTACCTTTCCGCCGGCCGGGTCTCGCGTCTCTGGTCCTGCTCTCCTGCTTCCGATTTCAGGAATAGGAAGCAGGCAGCCAGGCTCCCTCCTCTAAGCCAATCACATCGTTGTGATTGGTCTGAGTGCCGTGACATGGCACTCAGCCAGGGGCTGTAGGGGTGGGCATGTTCTCCATGCAGGCTGTAATGCAGCCTGCATGGAGATGGGGAGAGTGCGCTTGACTGTTTGGGCGGCCCAAGGGGGCCGACCAAACAGTCATTGCGCAGTTGGGAGTGGGCATTCCACTCCTCCCCTGCCTGCTCCCTGAGCAGAGCAACCCCGCCTGCCCGCAAAGGAAACATAAAATGATAATAACTTAAAGTTATTATCATTTTATATTTCCTTTCCACTGCTCGAAAGCAGTGTGGCAACACTCCTCGGCCATAGCGGAGGAGCGCCACTAGGGGTTAACATTCCCATCCAGTGCTGGCCCTAGCACTGGTCGCACATGGTGCAACAGTCTTTTTTGGCGCCCCTCCCCCATTTCCTCCTTCTCCATAAATTCCCTCATTACCACTCACCAACAATGCACCTCATCTCTCTATAGCACCTTTCTGACAAACATTTCTTTTTTTTTTATAGCAGTACTCATAGTTTACTCACACTCAGTTCTGTAATCTGCATGGTACACATTCTTTGTAGCAGGCACATTAGCCCTCTGCGCTGTGTGGGTGGCAGGAGTGCCCATGTGAGTGCACGGTGAGCGATGTGACAGTGTGAGAGTAGGGTAAGAGGAGTGACTGCAGGGTGAGTGAGGTGATCATATGAATTTGGGTGTGGATGTAAGAGCAGAGTGGGACGAATTAATGCATGGTTAGTGATGGGCTTGTTTGAGTGAGATTGCAGATTGAGCAGTGAGGGGGACAGGTGAGTGAAGTGTCACATGAGTGCAGGGTAAGTAGTGTACTCGTGTGACTGCAGAGTGAGGTACAGGGTGAAAAGCGCAAGTGCATTGTGAGTGCAGAGTGATCACTGTGAGTGCAGGGTGAGCGGGGGAATGGTGTGAGTGCATGGTGATCAGTGTGAGTGCATTATGAGCGTGAAAGTGAAGGGCGAGAATGAGGAGTGTGTCTGGGAATGCACCCTGCATTGAGACAACACTTGAAGTAATTCATCATGTTATTGACGGCGGCATAGGGTTTAAGTTACAAGTTAAACTATTGCTATTATGGCATTAATCAGGGATCGAGGGTGGAGGAAATAAATAATGTGCTGATCCTGCAACAAACTTCCAGTCTTATGATTATGGTTGCCTGCTCATTATTTTGATGTCTCAGATGGTACAAAAATGAACAGTGACCTAAAGCCGTATTTTCAACACTTATCTGTGCATACTTCAAACAGCAAATATTTTTTTAAAGCACTTTTAATTGTGTTCTAGGGCTGCCTGAATGATCCATGACTGATAATTAAAGGGAACAAAGACAGAAAAGTCACATTACAAATGAATACATACTTTTTATTCAAAACCCTATTTAGTCAAGACGAGATCTTTGCAGGCTCTTTAAAGAAACGGCTGGCATTTTTCTTTTGTCATCCCTACTTTATATTCCTTTTCACGAAATGCATTCTCACACTACAGCAAAGGAATAGGCAGAGTGGGGGCCCAGGAGGTACTGGAACCAGAAAAACAAGCATTGGCATAGCCAATAGGTCTCGCTTTGGGACCTTATAAGTGTTTAGCCATGCAACACTTGATGTTGTTGCACCAAGGTTATTGTGCTGAATAACTAAACACTTATAAGGTCCCAAAGGCGAGACCTATTGGCTATGCCAATGCTTGTTCTCCCATGGTGCGGGGGTCAGTTTAAAAAAAATAAAAAGTACTGTCCCTCACTGGCAGGTTTTACCTGGCGGTCACAGAGAGCTAGAAAAAGCCATCTGACTGCCAACTCTAAATCTGGGGGGCAGTCAGATGACTAACCTCCGGTGGCCCGTACCCCGTTGGGCTGTCGAAGGAGTATGCTGGCAATGGAGCTGGAGTCGGCTTCGTTGTCGCCATACTTAAGGTCCGCCCACCTCTAAATCGGGCAGGTGAACTGTGAGTTTGGGGGAGAGGGTGCTCTGTCACTGCTGCAACGGGGTGCCCTCGCCACCAAACTCTAAATGCGCTCCTTAATGGTAACACAAATGGTATGAAGAAAGCTCCCACAAAATGCCACTGTTTTGAGGGACAGCCTATTCAAGCAATGGTAAGCCATGAAAAACACATGCAAGCCAATGTCTGAATTGTTGTGCCCCAAAGCCTGTCCTTTTTCTGAACTTTTTATTTGTACTTTCTTGAAGAACTGATGACGTGGGGTCTCCTAGACAGCTAACACTGTCTGCAGCCATGGCTACGAATGAAGGTCTGCCTGCTCTCCAGTTGTGAAAAGAAGGGTTGTAAAGAGTCTCACGATATGGGACGAGGCGAAATTCTAATAAGACACACAAGTTATCTTGTTCTTATCGTTATGCTATGGTGCCATACCCGGGGCTTTAAGTGGGATGAAAAAACTGGGGGGAGGGGGGTCTCTCAAAGGGGCGTGGTCGATGTAATTAAGGGCGTGGCTTAAAAACACATCAACTAAAAAATTGTGCTTAGCATAGAGCTCCACCCGACTGGTATTTTGCTGCTTCTCTTCTCTCATTGCACCCAGATATATAATACAACAACTTATATTACACCTACAGCAAGCCAGGACTATTGGCTTTGTCAGACTAAGGAACAAGGAACTGGGGGACAGGAGCTAGCTGTGAGGAGAGCGGCCTTGGCAGGAAGGATGAAAGGAGGGGAGCTTGGGGTGTAAGAAGATGAGATAGGGTAAGTAGACAGGAGATGGTAGGGATTGAGCAGAGGAGCTTGGAAAGAGCAGAGATGGCCGGCTCAAGGAGGGAAGCAACTGGACTGGGTATGAGAAGAAGGGGAGCTCGCCACAGAGGGAGGGGAAGCTGGGGTAGAAGCAAAGAACAGAGGGTCGGGGTGAGAGGAGAGGGTGGTGAGGAGGGAAAGGACCAAGGGTGGCTGGGAGGGAAAGGACCTATGGCAGCGGGAGATGGAACACAGGACAAAGAGGACAAGAGCAGGGTGAACAGGCGCTGAGAGGAAGGGGTAAGAGGTGGTGTAAGTGAGAAGAGCTGAAAGAAGGAGGAAAAGGAACTCAGACAAAGAGACGACAGGGATGAATGCGGAGAGAAAAACTAGAGTAGGAGGGAGCTTCGAAGAGCTGGCAAAAGGATAGAGGAGCGATGGGGGAAGCGGAAAAGAAGCATGTTCAGGAAGGACGGGCATTGGGGCTGTCACAGGCAGGAGAGAAGCCGGAGGAGCTACCAGCAAGGAGGAAAGGAGAGAGGGACGAGAGGAAAGAACCTGTAAGGAAAAATGCATGAAAGGTTAGAGAGAAGAGCTGGGGTCTGTAAGGAGAGGAGATCGCGCCACGGAAAGAAATTGGTGCCCAAGGTAGAAAAGGATGCAGAAGAAAGGAGACGGGAGAAAGCCATGATGGCGAACCCGACTGTCTTACGTAGGGAGGCACAACAAGAGATTGTGGGGAATGGAAGAGCAGACCATCGGGGCCATCCAGTCCGCAGCCCCCACCCGGCCCCGCAGGAGGGGGCTGGTTACGAGAAGTGCATGCAGCTGGCACTGCATTCAACAGCGAGACCCCCGCTGGCAGGGGCTGGTGCCCCACTGTATCCTACCGAACCAAAGAGCTACTTAGAGGGGCTGGGGGGGCGGAGGGAGGGGAATGGGGAATTAAAAAATACACGCACAATACAAGATATGCTGAAAAATTTCACAGACAAGTGCCAGCTGGGACTCTCCTGCGAATGAAACAAGATATGCTGAAATATTTCACAGACAAGTGCCAGCTGGGACTCTCCTGCGAATGAAATATGCATCGTAGCCGGGAAAGCAGACGTGAATTAGAAGAAACTGCGACGAATTAAGCCCTTGTACGTAAATAGAAAACGAGGGAAATAAAACGAGCAAAAAAAAAACAAAACAGACCCACAAAGCGTTTCCGTTGCGGGAGCGCGCAGGGGCACCATCTGTTTGCAAGTTAATTACAAACAGATGTTGCCAAAGCTCGCTCTCGCAAGGGAATCACCAAACGTGCACGCGTTGCCGTTGAAAGCAATGCAACGCGTGCACGTTTTTGGCCCAAAAGCGAATCGATTCCTAAAGGTCCCCTCCTATGCAGAGCATGCGCGCTGCGTAGGCGAGACCTAAAAACTAAGACTCAGTAGCCAGTTTACAAAGGTATGTAAACATGGAAAATGGTCTTTAAAGACGTGTGAAAAACTCGGGTGTGCCAGAGATAAGACTCCAAACACTGCCCTGCCAAGCCCCCAGCAGCCCGGGCTGAGACACATGACAGGGGGGGCTGAAGCCCTTTCAGCCCAATGGGCGTTGCGCGCATGGGTGGAATGGAAGCGACCAGTAGAATGACTGACACAGGAGCCCCCTTACATAGCAGGCATAAATGCATCTTCGCTTTTGGTCAAGACCAAATATGATGCAGTCATTAGGCACTTAAAGACTAAGATTCCCCAAAAGGAAATTAATTGGCCCAAACTCTTTAGAGCATCCCAAGAAATAAATGAATCTGTGCATTCGCACTTTGAGATGCTAATCCAGGTGTACAGGAAGCATAGTAGACTGAATGACCTGCTCAGGAATAACATGGGAGGGTTTCTCATCTCCTTCGCGCAATGACTGCAACCTGAAATTAGCAATCAGATCATAGAGGGTGTTCTTTGCTGGTAGAGTAAATCTATAGACGATATCCTGCAGTATGCAAAATATTGCAGTGACATGCTGGAGGCTAAACATAAGCGGTTGAAAGAAGGTTCATGATTGCACAGACCCAGTGGGCCCAGAATGTAAGTGACAAGGGACCTAGATTGCCCATTCAAGGACCTGACTGACCCCAGTACAGGAATAAATAAGCAGGAAGTCTCAATGGCATACGGAAGAAATGTCCGTGGAATGGGAAGAAGTTGAGCAAGTATGCCTGAAAACAGTACAAATGCTTTAAAGAAGGTTACCCCTTGTCACATTTGTAACAAGATTGGGCATTGGAATTGGGCAAACCTCCCAGTGCAAGGAGAACTTCCCCCAGTACCCAGATCCTTTTTACAGACTTCAAAGGCTCCAAAGTTAGGCATGCCGCAGAATCCCCCTGTGCCTATACAGATGCAGGGAGGGAATCCCCACTTCCAACGAGTGACAAAGTTCCCCATAACTCATTCATGTCTCAGACTGCCTCTATTTCCATGATGTTCGAGAGGTCCACAGACTTGAACATTCCCAATGACGGTGACTGAGAGGGAAGGAGAAGTGAGTACTTGGTGCAGTCCTAGATGTGGATCCGAGTGGCCATATGTAGATGGGGAGGTCAGTGAACATCCTGTATCCTTCTTGATCGACAACGGAGCCACTCGCTTGATTTTTAGGACAGTTGAGGTCCCTAACCTACACCTCTCGGGAAAAGAAGTCCAAGTCGTAGGGGTTACAAATCAGCAGTGTACAAATCGGATTACTGCCGTACTGTATCACGACTGCGAGGGTGCTGAAAATCCACCACAGTGGCCTCCTCCTACATTTCCTGGTTGCCAGGCACGTGGCCAAAAACCTGGAACTGTAGGAGGCCATGGCAGGGGGAGCAGTCTACTATTCCCACGTTCCCTTGCGTGGACGCTCCTCCCGGAAGTCTGCACTATATCCTCCGGTGCAGCAGCGGGATCCTTGGGTGCGGCAGCATAAAAGCTGCACTGAGGGTGGCGCTTTGCCTATAAGTACTGTTTGGTATGGAAACTTACCTTTTTTCTTGGCTGTCTAGCCTCTGTTACTTCCCCAAGACCGATGTGGTGGATTTTTGGCATTTTAGTCAGTTGCTGCACCACATGTTAATGGCCTTTTGGTGCTTTCTGGTCTCAGTTACTTTTCTCCCTTGGATCCTGCAGAAACAAAAAGGGTACCAGAGGGTTTACCAACAGCTGACTGCTCTTCCTTGTTGGTAAGATGCATACTACTACATATTGTTGGACATATACTCACCGTCCGGTACTGTGACTTGTGAACTTTATGTATGGTAATTACTCTACAAAAGAAGAAAAAGACTGTTATAATATGTTCTGTCTACTATAACTAAGTGAAAGACAAGTAAAGACTATTATTTTTTTGAGACCTTTTGTTTGGCGAACCTTGACACATTACAATTCTTAAGGATATATTTTGATATTTGTGAGTATTTTTAGGAATTATTTAATTTCACTGCATTTCTGGGTCTATTTTGAACCTTGCCATTATTTTTGTTAGGTAACTATCAGTATTATAATAATTTCATAGTAGGTGCTTAATTAGTACATACCTTACCTACATTCTATATTCACTTCCTTTCCCTTATGACCACTGCATACGCTAGGTTACAGCTGATAGATACTAGTGGGAAACACATACTGTATTATTATTTTTATTAGATACACCATGGACAATAGAACACCGAAGGATGCAGTCATCTTGCGGGATCACAAGGACCCCATCTTTTGTTTTCTCCACTACCCTTGCCCAGTGGTTCTATACTCGCCTGGAGTTACCTTACCTTTCAGGTGTTTACAGGGCTCCAGTGACATAGGGGACCAGCATCTGGCATTCGAGTCTCGCTCCCACAAGATTGACCAACCATATCAGCCTTGGTTGTGTCTGGATGTTACACTGTTCCAGTAAAAACTGGAGACATCAGAGAGCATCACCAGCTTCTTGTGTGTGATTCAAGCCCGGTGAACTTGCTAGGGAGGGATCTCCTCTGTAAGCTCAATTGTGTAATCTACTGTACGCAAGACAGAGTAGGGTTAAAGATACAAGCAGCAGACGCAGAATTTAAATTAAAGGCCCCGGAACCTGTAGTCATGTTGTACACGGTCATTACTGTACAAGATCTACCTATCGATTTGAGAGAGACAGTTAGAGAAATGTGTGGGATTCGCCGGGAAAGAAATTGGGTTGATTAAGAATTCCAAGCCCCTAAAGAGAACCATTCGACCTAACATGGTATTTTCTCAAACACATCCTTAAAAGCTGACCCCAGAAGTCATTGCAGGAATAACAACCGTCATTGAGAATATGATAGAACAGGGCATTTTGAAGGAAGTCATCAGGAGTCCATGTAACTCTCTGATTATGGCTCTGCAAAAAGAAAAGAACAAGCATTGGCATAGCCAATAGGTCTCGCCTTTGGGCCCTTATCAGTTTTTAGCCATGCAGCACATTATTCTGGGTGCTTAACATTTACAGGTTTTACTACGTGTAGCACTGGGTGGGAGATTGCAAGCAAAACAAACGTACACCGCATGATTGAGAAGAGGAAAAACTTCCCTTTAATTTACAATTTATACTTTTAAATACAAAGAATTATCGCCGCCTGCTCTCGTTGGTGGTGGGGGGAGTAAAGAGGTGATGGCAGCTCTTATGCCCCCTTGTGTTAGCCCTCCTCAGCGCGAGGTGGTCGCTGTAGCTTCAACTGCGCAGACAACCCGACCACCTAGCTTTTCGTAAACAACTTAAAACCTGGCTCTTTCCATAGAGGGTAGGCCCTACTCTAGTGACCGCACAGCGCTGGGATGCTTCCGGGTAGCCATGCGCTATACAAACTAGCACCTCCCTATGCTCTGCCTTTAGCACCGCCCTTATGCCTGCCCCAAACTCCACCCCCCAATCCACCGCTCCTTTTGGTGAGTACCTGCACTTATGCTTTTTCCATTTAAAGCACTGCTGCTGCCATCTGCCAGTACCTGTTCGTCTTTTAAGTGAAGTTTGTTCACATAGAAACCTCCTCTAATATACACATGCCAAAAGGGCTGACTGACATTGTGAAAGTTTTCTTTAAATCGCCCATGATGTATCTACGATTCAGCCACTAGAGGGCAATGGTGTCCTACTAAATACCTAGATCTTCTCTTTATTCATGTTCTGCGCGGCGTCTTCAGATAAAATAACCAGAACACAATTTAAGACTAACCCATTAAAAGTCGGGCATGACTAAATATCTATTCATAGAAATATCCGTGTCTTTTTCGGATGTGAAATACTTTATCATGAATGACCTATCTCTCGGCCTTGTGCATTATTTTGCACATCAGCAAAATGTAATAAGAGGTTTAAGTTTGCCACTGAATACAAGGATAAAAGGACGATAATAAATGCCATGGGGGCACACACTAAATGCGCGATGAATGAGAAGCACCGGAAATATGCCTTTCAGTTTACGGCAATTGCTTGACGAATGCAGAGGATTTAAAGAAAAACGCAAAGTTAAGCAGAACCTCTTTCTGTCTCGTGCACATTTTATGGCTGCCTCAGGGTGATTTGATAGTTTCTTCCATCAGCGGTTCCCTTACGCAGGGCTTTGGTGTCTCGCTCCCAGCTTCAAGGTTAAAGGGTGGTTTGAGAGGTTCTGGCAAAGAGCGTCGCTGCTTCAATTGTATAAAAAAACAAGAGAGGAGCGGGGGCGAGCGCGGCAGCCTGGGCTTTCGAAAGCTGACCAGACGCTCGTGCGTCATGGCCTTTTCCCCGCACGGCCGGCATGTGTTTCCAATTATCGCGCCCGCGTCTGGGCACGATAATGGGAAACAGATGTCGGCCGCGCGGGTAACCGCACGAAAAAGGCCATGACGCACGAGCGTCTGGTCAGCTTTTCGAATCCCCTACATAATGCTTCGCCAGAAGCAGCGCTTGCGCGCTACTCTAGGCTCAACCTAAAAATTGGAGAATAGTTCAGGATCTCTGAAAAATTACCCAAATTGTCGTTCGATGCTATCCTGTGGTACCGAACCCTGCCGTGATCCTGTTCCAAATTCCCCCCGAAGCAGACTAGTTTACAATCTTTGACCTTTGCCAGGCAATATTCTTGGTTCCCTTACACTAAGCGAGCCGGTTTCTCTTCGTGCTTCATTTCCATGAGAAGACTCTTGTGCAGTGCCGTGCTCCTCAAGGGTATACAGAAAGCTTGTCCTACTTCAATCATATAATTAAAAAGAATCTAGAAAATCTGCAATTACCGTTAAACTCAACCCTGATTCAGTACATTGATAATTTACTCATTGCATTGATGAGAAAAGAAGTTTGCAGGCAAGACAGCATTGCTCTGCTCAGGCGCTTGGCTGAAAACAGGCGCACGGTTTTCCCGAAAAGATGCAGTACTGTCAGAAGGAGGTCATGTACCTGGAACATCAGGTCGGGAAGGGAATAAGGAGTGTCCCATGAACGCATTGGAACAGTCCTTAAAATGAAATTTTCGACCACACAAAGAGAAGTATGAATGTTCTTGGGTATGGTTAGCTACTGCCAAAAGTGTATCCAAACTTTTACCTTTGTGGCAAAGCCTCTACTGAGGATGACATTCACTGATGTCAATGACCTGGTACCAAAGGATGATGAAAGCATGGAAGTCTTCCAGGAGCTTAAGAATCTACTGTGCAGCACACCCGCTATTGGAATACCTGACTACACCAGCAATTTGTACTCTTTGGCAATGAGTGAGATGGATGTGCTTTGTCTGTGTTGACACAAACACACGGGAAGATTTAGCCCCCTGGTATTTTTCCACTACTCTTGATCCCGTAGCCACAGCATTACCTGGTTGTCTCAAGAAGGTTGCAGCGGTATGCCTTAACTGAACAATATTCCTTAATTTTGCTGAATGCTATCAACTCACTGTGCTGGTCCCAGACTCAATCGAAATTCTCATGACTCATACCCGCATGCAACATACTTAACCTGCTATGAGAGAATCATTTTGGTGCCTGAGAACATTTCTATTAGAAGTAGTAATACCTTAAATCCTGCTTCTCTGTTACCAAACCCAGAGGGAGAAAAAGAGGGAGATTTTGACCATGACTGTGCAAGTGTTACGGAGTTCTGCACAAAGCCAAGTATTGAAAAATTGGATGCCCCCCTTCCTGAATCCTACCACACCCTGTTTGTTGATCAGTCTTGTTTGAGAGACCGATGCTGCATTTTGAGAGCTGCATATGCTGTGCGCACCCTGAGAGGGGTTGTGGAAGCTTCTCACCTGTGCCATGTAACTTCCACACAGGTAGCAGAATTAGCTGCTTTCTCTAGAGCCTACTGCACATTCACAGGCTTGCGAGTTACCATTTACACTGACAACCAGTATGGGTTTGGCAATGTGCATATCTTTGGGCAGTTATGATCGCCGAGAGGATTGATGACTTTTGCCGGATCACCCATGAGGAACGGGTTGTATGTCTCCAACCTATTGGAAGCCCTTCAATTACCAAAAGAAATTGCTGTGGTGAAATGTGTTGCACATAGGAGTGGCAATGACTTTGTCACCAGAGGCAACTACTAAGCGGATGAGACTGCCCGATATTGTGCTCCTGAGTCCAGCACCTTTCACATGGATAAGCTGTGCAATGCTGAGGAAGAGACTGTGTCCAATATGTTGTTAAATACCATACAGCCTTTTAGTGAGCTAAGGGGGTTACAACCCATAGCTCCGGAAATCGAAAAGGCCAGGTGGAAAAGGATGGGATGTGTAAAAGACACTAGTGAAATCTGGATGTCTGGTGATGGAAAGCTGGTCCTTCCATATTCAATGCTACCTGCTATAGTAAGACACATGCATTTACCAACACCTGTGGGGAGAGATGGATGGCGTCAACTTTTAAGCTGTTTTGGCATAATCAGCACTTTTGATCAATGGCAGAGATCTTGTGCCAGCGCTGTGTAATCTGTCAGAAGCAAAATGTGAGCAAAAAGGTTGTGATGACCATGAGCCATATAGGGAAGTGTGATGGTCCCTTCAACTGTCTTTAGACTGAGTTTGTGGAGATGCTCTGATGTGATCTGCTACGGTGCATCCTTGTGATTGTATGCTTATGTTAGCGTTGCATGGAGGCATATCCCACCAGGAGATGCGACAGTCTAACAGTCGTCAAACTACTATTGAGAGTTAATTACGTGTTTCGGGATATCAGTTCGTCTTAAAGGAAGGCTCTTCAAAAATGATGTAATGCAGTTGCTATGCACAGCTTTAGGGACGTATCAAAGATTCCACTGCAGTTACAGACCAGAAGCTTCGGGTTTCGTAGAGAGACCGAATGGACTATCAAGCTAAAGTTGTCCAAAGCCTGCACAGCTCTTACATGGCCTGATGCACTTCCTCTGGTATTGATGAGAAACTGAAGTACACCCTGTAGACAGACAGGATTGTCTCCTCACGAGATGTTGATGGGAAGAGCCATGCAAATCTTGCTGTTCCAGATGCTGCCCTTGTGAATATCACAGATGATCTGATCCTCGAATACTGCAAAGGATTAATTGATGTGGTGTATTCTGTCTCTCATGAGGATGACGCTGCCACTCCAGCTGGACGAGAGACTCCAGGGCATGACTTGAACCCTGGCGATTTTGCTCATGTGAAGAAGCATGTCTGAAAATTGTGCCTTGAAGAGCGTTGGAGAGGCCCGTACCAAGTAATTACTGCTGTATTGCTGTAAAGAGTGCTGATCTGCAGAACTGTATACACACCTTGCACACCATAAGAGTGAGACAAGAAGAGGAAGAAGCGGAGCCAACATCCACTAACTCCTCGAGTCCACCTATGTTTGAAGTCTCCAAGGCGTCCGAAGAAGGCGGCCAGCCCAAGAGCACGCAGTCCCCCAAAGAGCAAACTCTATGAAGTATCATTCTGATGACGACTGTGACACCATGCACTGGGTTAAGAATACGTATTCACAGAGACAGCGAGAACTCGTGGAGAGTTGAATCAAGCCTGCCTGAGTCAGGTTTGCAGGAACCCGATAGCGGAACTGGCAGACATAGCTCCACGGCTGAAGGTGAACCAGTTTAATCTGAACCAGAGATCACAAGCACCTCCAAGGATCGTGTATCAACAGCAGAAGGGTGGCCAAAGACAAAGACTAACTGGAAGAGGCTGTTAACAGCGACAAAACAACCAGAAACCATAGGAGAGGTAAGTGACTTCACGGAGAAGAAACTTCCAGAGCACTCAGACCTGACGGGATTGACACGACCTAAAAGGCAGAGGAAGATGTACCGCAAGGACTCAGGTTCTGATTAGACATATCTTGCAGGAATTGTCACCGAATCTGATGACTGCATGACCGACATTGATCACCTCCTTGAACCCTCACCCAAGACAAAATGGGCTCTATTTACATGGACCACTGCCCAAAGTCAAAAAGGTCGGATAGTTAGGGCAATGGTTAGAGACCTTCTGATGATGGAGAATACAAATCACTGTAGCTTTTGAGATAGGATAGTGACAAAAAGGTAGAAAAAGAAGGGGTAGCAGTTTCTTCTGGAATAATACTTGTTTACTTGGTCTGATTTAAGCTAACGTTGTCCAGCGACACTGCAAAATTCTACTTGTAATTTTGGCAATTGCCATTTTGGTCTTTGTAGTTGGGTGGATGTTAGATGTTCACCTGCTGGTTGGAAATGTTTCCGGTATTCTTGTAAACACAACCATTAATCTTGTTGGTATTCAAACAGTGAATGGAGGTAAGACTTCACACATTCCTCATGCTGAAAGTGTTTATAGCTATAATGTTTCTTTTCAAATATTTGCTTAATATGTGAAAATCGTGTAGGTGGCAGATTATTTCATCGTCTCTCATCTCCCAGCCTTCGCAGCTGAAGGTGCTGCCTATTTCCATTTGTCTTTGTAGCATTCCTTCTCATGTGCTGTTTTCCATATTCTATTTTATCAGAAAAACATCCTTTACTTTGTTCTATACGGACTACAACAAACCCTTAGAAATGTATCGATAGTAAGTGATGCAAATATGTATTTGTGGTCTACTAAACATGCGTATCGTTCATTTAAGATTTTAAACTGAAGGATCAGCGTAAATATATGATGGAATTCTTTATCCATGTGACTAACTTGAGTGCTACTAACCAAAGCATTCATGATTTGGCATGAAAATTTAACAAAGATGAAAGGCTGTTTGTAGATAAACTAAACAGAAGGATAAGACTAGATGAAGAGAACGGGAGCAAGAAAGTTAACACCGAGCATGTTACTGGGAAGACAAAGTCAATTTTGAAGGAGCCACCCCTAAACTTAAGCATTGATGTTGCCAAGAAGGGACCTTTGTGCTTGATAAGAAAACAGGAGGGGAATTAGACCGTCGAGATCGAGGGCTGGAGTGAGTGTGAGCATAGGTATCTAGGGATGGGTAGAACTTTTGACGAACTAGAGGTATGTATCAAGGGTATCTATTATGTATATGGTAAATCAGCTTATTTCCAGCTACTGAATGATTGGTTAGGTAGCTGTTAAGCAGCTTTAGTCTTTCCCAATGAGTTATATTTACCCCTCAACTGTTATACAAAGCGAAGTGAGGTTTCAAGTAGATCCCTAGCGATAACGTTGAAGTACTCATACCCACAGTAGGAGTTGCATGAAAAGACGATAAGATTAAAAAATAGTCAGCTGAAGTAGATAGACTTGCCACCAATACTGCGGGTGCTTAACAAGCAAGAAGTAATTGCTGGCTATGATCTTCCAGATTCGCCTTGCGTTAGATTTGTGCTTGTGAAGGAAGGCGGAGTCTTTAAGGTAATCCATGTAAGGGAATATTGTGCATACATTCCAAAAATAGATATCCATCTTAATAGCTACGTCGCTAATGTAGTGTTTTGTGAGTTTGTAATGAAGGAGCCCTTGTGGCTCCTGATGGACTCCGTAGAACTGTGACGTTAGCATTAGCGTGTAGTGAAGTGAATGCAGGTTTAGAATGCCGAGTTCGCGGTTACACGCAGAACAATAAAGACGAGTTATACTAAGCTCCATGTGTGGGGTAGTCATTGGCGCACATCCAGGCTGGAAAGGATGCTACGCCTGGCAATGAGATAGGGGCTAATTAACCCGAAGATCGACAGTGCTCGCCCACAGAGGTTGCCATGGTCCAGCAAACCGCTTATGCGCCTCCATCACAGTGCGGAATCAGTGTTTGGCGTATGTGGAGTCAAAGCGCAGCCCCCAGTTGCCCAGGGAATAAAAGTTCCACTGATAAGTCTACACACTGGTGGCCGAGAACCTGCTGGGAAAGCCACAAAGAGAGGTACTAAGCTAATATGCAACTCAAAGTCGTCCATTCGTAAGGAGTGATAATGCTATGAGCAGATGCAACCAGATTTTGAAAGAGCAGCAAATTGCAAGATAACACTGCAAACAGAAGCGCTGCAAGGCAGAGATCAACCATGTGTCAGACAACACAAAGAGACGCCTAAAGGCAAAGTGATACAAGAAACAGTCATCTGCTTACGAGTACGGGTTAAAGAGAGACATCATGCCACAGCGCTGGATGGAGTGACCCCAGAGGCAGCAACCGGAGTTGTGCTTGCAGAGTCATCCATAACCGAAGCGGCACCCCACCAAAGCTGCTGAGTTAGGCTCAGAACAACTCCAAAGGGCTCCGAAGTTCAGAAAGCCGAGAGTGGTGCTTGGAATAGTGAATGTTTGCTTTTCCAATGGAGACCAAGAAAGGGGTCACGTTTCCGGTCACTGTCCCAGATGACCTAGAGGCCAGCACAGCACAAGGCCTTAGAGATGGTCTGGATAAAACAGCAGGTAGCAGACAGTGTGGGAAAGAACTCCAACGTCAGTGTCAGCCAAACTTGTAAATGGTTACAATGCCGCTGCCTTCTTGAAACCACCACAGCCATACGATACCGCGAAAAAGCTAAATATTGGCGACAAGTGGACTGCCTGGATATAGACATTTGAGGATTCCATTGATGTGATTGAAGAAGCAGATAACAAGAAGATTATCAAGTACCTTAAGAATCTTGCTGGTGAAGGTGTAAAAGAAGTCATAAAGAAAATACAGCTGATGAAATTACATACAGTCAAATAAAAGCAGCCGTGAGTCTCAACTTCAATCCTGAATGTAGATTACGAAAAGTACATCTTCAGTTAAGAACAACAGAAAGTCGGTAGGACACTGATAATTCGTTGAGAGACTGGATAAGCTCAAATACTGTAAGTTCAATGAATTTAATGATGAGAAAGCTAAACGCCTCAGAGTGATTAACAAATGCATGTCAGATTCGTTCAGACGACGAATGCTGAGAGAAACTCTTACTCTGGAGCGAGTTCTCATGGCTGCCAGAGCTGAAGAGTGTACTGATCAACAAGCTGCTGACATGGAGGCCGCAGGTGCCCAGAGTGAGTCAGTCATGAATGTAAAAAGTAAGCCAAAGCACAAGGTCGAGCGACACAGAATGAATTCTCTACAGAAAAAGAAATTATGCTTCAGGTTAGGATTCTATTTTCACACAAAAATAAATGTCCTGCCATTGGGCAAATATGCAAAAGGAGAATCATTTTGTAATTGTTTGCAAGGCGATGGAAAAAGTAACCGCATCACGGCGTGAAGACTAAATGGCCCATTCGAACGTTCCTAAAGCGAAGTTCGGCACACGCCCACAAGGCCAAGCGACCACATCAGCTGAGGCAAATCGACACTAAACAAAGTTGATCAACATCTAAATCTTTGTCAAACAGTTCTTCCATATCAATGTCAAGTGAAAGTGAAGAAGAAGGTTGTGCCATGTCTATGTGTACCTCAGAGAAAAGTGGGCATGTTGGACTGGCTGCATGTAAGGAAAAATACCGGTCCAAGAGAAGTCGACATGAAAAAGCACCAAAGTCATTTAAACATTGTCCAAAAATCACACTAAAAGTCAACGGGAGTTAAATACATTTCATTATCAATAGTGGTGCGTCAATAAATATCATGCCTGGGGAGAAATATAATGAACTGTCGCCATTGCCCCAACTTACGCCATCAGAAACTGAAGTGTATATGTGAGCTATGTCGACGACACTAAAAAGTCAAGGTTCATTTGTAGCAACTATGAAGCATAACAAAATTACAAGCATCCATTCATGTACTTCAAGGTGCGGCGTCTAGCGCCCGTTTACTCAGCTTCATCACAGCTGCTTACATGGGACTGATATCCGTGAACTATAACATGAATGCTCTTCACGAAATTGTAAGTCAATTCCCTTCGCTGTTTCATGGGTTGGGAAAACTCAAGACTGTGAAAGTCTAATTACACATTAAGGCTGTTCATGCTATTGCTCAAAGACACAGAGGAATTGCCATTCCCTTACAGGAAGCTGTTGAAAAAGAACTTGAATTCTTACTCAAACACGATAAGCAAGGCAACAGAAAGAGAAAGATATCCAGGTCCGCACATTGCCGACATGATAACACAATTGAATGGTGCGAAGGCACTCTCTCGTCTTGATCTGAGTGGAGAGGTGTGGCGCAGCGGCCAGTGCAGCTGACTTCGGAGCACAGGGCTCACGGTTTGATCCCCAGCTCCGGCGGCAGCTCAGCTCAGCACCATGTGACTCTGGGCAATAGTTCACTTAATTTCCACGACGGCCCCCAGCGCCTTGAGACCCGTAGGGGTGAGTAGTTTGCGCTTTACAAATACCGGATTTACGATTTAATAAAGGATATCATCAGTTGAAACTCAAGGAGAATTGCATGTACATTACAATCTTTTCTACACCTGTTGGTCTGTTCCGTTACAAAAGATCAAAGGCCTGATTTATATCTTGCTCGACGGGTTACTCCGTCACAACAGTGACGGATATCCCGGCCGCCAAAATATAAATCCCATAGGATATGATTGTATTGTATTGTATTGTAATTGCATTTATATAGCGCTTACTACGCCTGACGAGGCGTTGAAGCGCTTTTCCGGCGAGTAGCACACTACTCCGGAACCCATAAAGGATTAGTGTTGAATTAGTATAGTGAAATATGAAAGTAATTTGAGTGGTGGATATGTTAGTCAGTTATTTGGATTCAGAAGGATAGCGGAAGGATAGAAGAGGAAAAAAGGTTTGTATTTATATAGCGCTTGTTACCCCTGATGGGGTGTTGAAGCGCTTTTCCAGCAGTAGCACACTACTCCGGAACCCATAAAGGATTAGTGTTGAATTAGTATAGTGAAATATGAAAGTAATTTGAGTGGTGGATATGTTAGTCAGTTATTTGGATTCAGAAGGATAGAAGAGGGAAAAACTTTGCATTTATATAGCGCTTGTTAACCCTGATGGGGTGTTGAAGAGCTTTTTTGGCGAGTAGCACGCTACTCCGGAACCCATAAAGGATTAGTGTGGAATTAGTATAGTGAAATATGAAAGTAATTTGAGTGGTGGATAGGTTATTCAGTTATTTGGATAGAGAAGGGTAGCGGCAGGATAGAAGAGGGAAAGAGGTTTGCATTTATACACCACTTGCTACCCCTGATGGGGTGTTGAAGCGCTTTTTTGGCGAGTAGCACGCTACTTTGGAACCCATAAAGGATTAGTGTTGAATTAGTATAGTGAAATATGAAAGTAATTCGAGTGGTGGATATGTTAGTCAGTTATATGGACTGAGAAGGGTAGCAGAGGGATAGAAGAGGGAAAAAGGTTTGCATTTATACAGTGCTTGCTGCCCCTGATGAGGTGTTGAAGCGCTTTTTCGGCGAGTAGCATGCTACTCTGGAACCCATAAAGGATTAGTGGTGAATTAGTAGAGTGAAATATGAAATTTGAGAAGTGGACATGTTAGTCTGTTATTTTGATTGAAAAGGATAGTGGAGGGATAAAAGAGTGAAGAATTTAGACTTTGATTTTTTGTTTGTTTTGGAGGTCATAGCAGTAGGAGGAGGCTTGGGATGAGTAAAAAAGGATGTGGAGGGGAAGAGTCAGAGGAAAGAGTTTAGAAAGGCTTGTTTTGGCGGATCGGTATAGTAAAAGAGGTGTCGGATGATGGAAGGAGGGGTAGAGTATGGGAGAGTCGAGAAAGGGTTGTTTTGGGGATCATAGTAGTGGTATGGGGTTTGGGATAAATGAGAGAGTGGATGTAGAGTATATATTGATAGAGGTAAAGGGTGAGAAATAGGTTAGTGCATTGAATATGCTGAATTAGAAGAAAGTAATAAATATATAGATCCATAAGTACATGGAAAGTATATAGATGCATAAAGGAGGTAAGTATATGTAGATTACAGATATTGATAGAGGTACAGTATGAGAAATAGGGTAGTGCATTGGATATGCTTTTTCAGGAGAAAAGTAATAAATATATATATCCAAGTACATGGAAGGTATATAGATGCATAAAGGAAGTAAGAAGTATATGTAGATTAAAGATGCATTAAATAAACTCTGGTTTTCAAGTGTTGTTGTACTTCAAAAAAAAAAAATGTTAACAACATAATTATTCTACATGTTTATACAAAGCAATACACAAAGATAGGTACATATCTATAGTACAAATAAATGTTTATATACAGAGGGATATGCTGTATATTTCTGTTCGCGTATGGTGCTTATGTGGGGAAGAGCCAATTCTTGAGTAGTTTTCTGAAGATAAGGTGGTTGTCCGTGGATCTTATATTGGGGGGTAAAGAGTTCCATAGTTTTGCTGCTTGAACAGAGAAGGATGTGCCACCCATGGTTTTTTTCTTGTATCTTGGGATTTTTGAGGCAAGGTGCCCCTTTAGAGCGGAGGTTCCTTTGTTGAATGTGTTTGGTGATTTTATTCCTGATGAAGAGCAGTCCCATTCCATGTATTGCTTTGTGGGTGACACAAAGTAGCTTGAACGTGGATCTTCTGGAAACCGGTAACCAATGCAGGGCTTTCAAGGCAGGTGAGATGTGGTCTCGCGGTTTGATATGCAAGAGTAGTCTGGCAGCCGAGTTCTGAATCCGTTGTAGTCTTTTCATGGTCATTAAAGGTGATCCGTGGTAGAGGCTATTGGCGTAATCGAGTTTGGACAGAACAAGGGAGATGGTAGCTTTGACCTTGTGTGAAAATTCCAAACGGGGGAAGATTCGTTGCAGAGATTTTATAGTGACAAAGCTTGATCTTGCTAGTTTCTCCACTTGGGCATTCATCGATAGCTTGGAGTCCATGGTCATTCCGAGGTTTCTTACTTCCCCCGATACTTTGGGTGGTGATCCCAGTTCATTAGGCCAGGTGGCAAGTGGGTCATAATGTTTCCAATCGTCACACGTATTTCCGTTTTGGAAGCATTCAATTTGAGATTGCTCCAAGTCATCCATTGATCCACGGCTCGGAGACAACTGAAAATTGTCGAGTTTCCAATGTCTTTGGGCATTCCAGTTGAAGGAGTATTTGTGTGTCATCTGCATAGTTATAGCACGTGAGGTGAAATTGATTGATCAGTACCGGTAATGACTTCATGTAGATGTTGAAAAGCATGGGCGAGATGACAGAGCCTTGAGGGACCCCTGCTTTTGTGGAGTACAAGCAGGGGATCGCACAGACTATCGAGGGCAGGGCCCCTCATATCCTTTTGATGTCCCTGTGCACCTTGTGTGTCCTTCTTAATGCGGGCCTTGATAAATGCCAACATTTTAGAAGAGAGGAGATTTCTAAAAAAAAAATATTGGGAGAATATATTTCCTCCATTGACTTCTATTGGAGCCTGAATTGGGTTACTGTCATGTATAGGATTTGCAAGTCTGCAGCTGCAGGATTGGACATTAGAAACTTAAATGTAATTTTTTTTAATTTGTCAGGAACACGGAGAAAGCACTATGGCAAGCAGAGGAAAGTGTTGTGCACGTGCCTGAAGGAGGTTCCTGGCAGTGCATCCTCCAAGTCCCACAAGACCAGGCCCTGTCCGCTGAAGCCCCCCAGAGGAAGCGAAGGTGGGAGACGAGACTTTAAAGCTGTAATGTCCCGCCTTAAGCGTGAGGGTTGGCAGGGATGCTTGAGGGGACATCTCACCCCTGCAGAAAGGCAGCACCTTATCATCGGAAAGTTAAACAGTCATTCCTGGCCCTTAGATTTGGTAAGATACCCACATTAGACTTCCAGCCAAAATGGAGGAAAGCCGACCTAAGTGAAGACCAGAACTGCCGACTATGCCATCAGGGGATCGAGACCCTGCTCCACATTATATGTATCTGTCCAGTTTTGGTCAACCAATGAAGAAGCCTATTAAGACGAGAGTTCCTTGACCGCAGAATCAGGTCTTGCAGGACTGCACTAGTAGAGTCAATGGACCAAAGCAATACTATGTTGAACATTAGATTAGTGCAGTTCCTAGCTATTTTTAAAAACCTGATTAGTACGTAGGTCGGATGATGGGTGAACTGGGGGGGGGGGCTGTGACGAGACGGATAAGTTCCTAGTAGGCCCCAGGGTCGGTTGTTAAGGGCTGCCAGAGAACTTGATATAAGGTTCTGCCAATCCCGTTTCATGAGCAGGTAAAATAGATACACAAGGACGGGCTGCTAGGGATAGCAACAGTAGCTGCTCCCTATCCCATCATTAAAAGGCAAAAATCGCTTAAACCAGCAGTTGTGTTCTGCACATCGGCACTTTAACAGCACATAGTTTTGCACACTGGCACTTTATTGGTAGTATTACCACTGACCATTTAGCAAAGCACATACATTTTACCTGCTCCGTAGACTTGCACACGGGCACTTCAACCGCTCATAGTCTTGAATAACGGCATTCATCTGCAGAATCACAAAGTGCTGCATCGTAAAGAACTCACACGATAACCAAACAGGGAAAAGGTCGGTCTGCGAACAATCACTGCTGAGTCGCAGGAAGGCGCTGGGCGGACTGTTCACCCAACTGCCTTTTATGATTTGTATTCAACATATTTATTCATATACCCGTGAAGGGCAGCAAACAATGAGAAGGTTTACCAATTAGCTGTGCAATGATTGCAGCTGAGGTATAATACGTTTTAGACTTCTTTTTAGATGTTTTGTATGGTATGATTTGAGTAGTGTTTTTGGTTTTAATTGACTAATAAACTATTCATTCATTCAAGACACTGACCAGCCTCAACGCCCTGTCGGCTGCAGGAAGCAAATGGCGTCAACATCCACAACTTCACAGTTACACAGAGTTAGGAGCTGCAGCCACAACACACTGCCAGGGGGAGGGGTGGCTGTGCCGCCCCCTCGCGCCCAATCTGTGGAGTATGAAATCTTATCACAAGATGTGAGAGGAACCCTTACAGACGTAGGGGATAGGGTCAGTAGTAGGACAAAATGGTGTCCCCCACGTGACTCTTAGATTCCTTGTACACTAACCACTGTTCTATTCACTCCTCAATCATCCACTGTAGGAAGCTGGCTCTGTATATGCAATACCAAAGTGAGGTATAGTGTGCACAGAGTCCAGTGGAAACCCAAAGGTAGGCAGAGGTAAAGTTAGATAGCACCTCACTCTCTATTTGTGGTAGTGTGGTCGAGCAGTAAGGCAGTATCAGATGACAGTGTTAAGCATTTGTTGTACACACTCAGTCGGCAAATGAATTCACACACTCAAAGACTGAACTTCAGACCAATTGTTTTTGTATAAAAATATTCTTTTAGATATTTTATTTCCTAGAACCAAGCAAGCCTGGCACAGGTAAGTGATAAATACTTTGCAGTAAATATACAGATTGTAACACAGTTTGGAGTGCAATTGTAAATGTACTTTGATTTGATTACAGTAGTGTTACTGATAATGTAATGCTTTTCAGAATATAGTACATATACTTTGTATAGGATTTTTAGTAAAAATTACAGGTAAGTTACTTTTGAGATTACTTTTCTTACACCGTGTAGTATACCTGGATACTACACTGGGACATTTCCTGTAAACAGGTAAGTAAAATCGTTTTTGTTAGTTAGTACAATTTTAAAGAATTTCTTTAGGTTTTCCAACTCCACACTTAAAAACATTTCATAGAAAAACAGTCAATGTTATCCTATGGAGGAAAATAGTGTTATCGGTTTAAAGGTAAGTACTTTGTTGTGGGAGTTGGTGTTCTGGGGTTAGACTCAGGGGTCCCCCAGGGTCAAGGATGCATTCTTGTTACACCCTCAGCAGCACTAGGGCGGCCGGGTGCAGAGTGCTGAGGCCCAATGTTATCCAATGTGGATAGGGGGCCTCCGGTTGGTGGCTGCTGACGAGCAGGCCACTGGGTTGTGGGTGCAAAGCTCCTGGACTTAAGCTCAGGGCAAATGGGGGTTTAGGCCAGCACAAAAGATGCACCCTCAGCGGCACTGGGGCGGCCGGGTGCAGAGTGCTGTTTTGGCATCGGGTGCCCTGTAGCTTTCAATGGGGAGTCTCTGGTTTGCAAAAGCACTGCAGGCTCGGGGACGAAGGTCTTCTTCCAGGGGTCCAGAAACATGTCTGGTGGTGGCAGCTGAAAGCAGCCACTCAGCCTGGACACTAGTGGTAGGTTGTTTTTCAGGGGGAATCTCTAAGATGCCCTCTGTGTGCATTTTTCATTAAATCCCACACTGGCATCAGTGTGGGTTTAATGTACTGAGAAGTTTGATACCAAACTTCTCAGTTTTCAGTGTAGCCATTATGGTGCTGTGGAGTTCGTAATGACAGACTCCCAAGCACCATATACTCTTAATGGCAGCACTGCACTTACAGTGTCTTAAGAATGGACTTAGACACTGTAGGGGTACAGGGCTCATGCACCTGTACCCTCACCACTGGTATAGGGCACCCAGCTAGAGGGGTGACTGATCTATGCCAGGGCAGTGGTTTGTAGGCATGGCACACAGGGATGTGTACCACGTCGACTCTTCAATTTGTTCTGCACCAAGACACGCAGCCTGCAAAGGCAGTGTGTGAGTGTAATGGTACAGGGCCTCTAAGGGTGGCACAATAAGTGCTGCAGCCCTTATAGGTCTTCCCTTGTCACAGTGCCCTGGGTACCTGTGGTACCATTTACCAGGGGCTGACCTGCCAGTACCCTGCAGTTAAGTCAAATGTACTTAAAATATGTTCTTTCATAAACAGATTGTAAAGTCCATTCAAATCATGCACATTGTGTCCAGTTAACCAACCATCCAGTGTATTAACTGAGTAGTCTACGAAGTCAATCCAGGACTGGCTTTGGTTTTTGTGAGCCCCCCTGAATCTAATTCTATATTCCTCAGTTGTGAGTCCAAATCCCTCAATCAGAGTTCTCTTCATGAGGTCATAAGACCCAGCATCTGCCCCAGAAAGGGTCAGGAGTCTGTCTCTGCAGTTACCAGAGAACAGTTCCCAAAGTAGTGCCCCCCCGTGTGACTTCTTCACTTTTCTCATTACCTTTTTGTGATATCATCACTCTCTTCATATTTAGGGACAAATCCCTTTGGGGATTTTAGGATCATAAGATTGCTCTTTATCCTTATTAAGTAAATTGCTGCCACCATTGATGGGTGCTAGGCCCATCTCTGCTCTCTCTCTCTAGAGCCAGCAACCTGGTCTTTAGACCCAGTCTTTTGGTCAACCTTGCTAAAAGGCTGTCCTCCTCATTGATTCAAGCTAGCCTGGCTGATGACGGCTGAATAGCCAGAAACCGGTCCCAGGATGCTTGTTTCCGGTCCAGGGAAGACATGGCTTGGCAGTTCGGGCTGGACTGTTCCCATGAGGCACAGGGTCAGACTGATTTGCATATGGCCATGTCTGAACTGGGGTGGTGGAGTGAGCTAAAGAATGATGATGGATTAAACCAGATCAGTTGACTGGGGGTGAGTTTTTGATTAGCTCAAACGCTCCGTCCATCATCCCCTTTTGGTATCGCTTTGTTCGCCCTAAGTTGGCAGGGTATGCCCAGACGTGGGTCCCTTGCTCACTTTGCCACTGGATTCAAGCTAGCCTGGCTGATGACGGCTGAATAGCCAGAAACCGGTCCCAGGATGCTTGTTTCCGGTCCAGGGAAGACATGGCTTGGCAGTTCGGGCTGGACTGTTCCCATGAGGCACAGGGTCAGACTGATTTGCATATGGCCATGTCTGAACTGGGGTGGTGGAGTGAGCTAAAGAATGATGATGGATTAAACCCAGATCAGTTGACTGGGGGTGAGTGTTTGATTAGCTCAAACGCTCCGTCCATCATCCCTTTTGGTATCGCTTTGTTCGCCCTAAGTTGGCAGGGTATGCCCAGACGTGGGTCCCTTGCTCACTTTGCCACTGGATTCAAGCTAGCCTAGCTGATGACGGCTGAATAGCCAGAAACCGGTCCCAGGATGCTTGTTTCCGGTCCAGGGAAGACATGGCTTGGCAGTTCGGGCTGGACTGTTCCCATGAGGCACAGGGTCAGACTGATTTGCATATGGCCATGTCTGAACTGGGGTGGTGGAGTGAGCTAAAGAATGATGATGGATTAAACCCAGATCAGTTGACTGGGGGTGAGTGTTTGATTAGCTCAAACGCTCCGTCCATCATCCCCTTTGGTATCGCTTTGTTCGCCCTAAGTTGGCAGGGTATGCCCAGACGTGGGTCCCTTGCTCACTTTGCCACTGGATTCAAGCTAGCCTGGCTGATGACGGCTGAATAGCCAGAAACCGGTCCCAGGATGCTTGTTTCCGGTCCAGGGAAGACATGGCTTGGCAGTTCGGGCTGGACTGTTCCCATGAGGCACAGGGTCAGACTGATTTGCATATGGCCATGTCTGAACTGGGGTGGTGGAGTGAGCTAAAGAATGATGATGGATTAAACCCAGATCAGTTGACTGGGGGTGAGTGTTTGATTAGCTCAAACGCTCCGTCCATCATCCCCTTTGGTATCGCTTTGTTCGCCCTAAGTTGGCAGGGTATGCCCAGACGTGGGTCCCTTGCTCACTTTGCCACTGGATTCAAGCTAGCCTGGCTGATGACGGCTGAATAGCCAGAAACCGGTCCAAGGATACTTGTTTCCGGTACAGGGAAGACATGGCTTGGCAGTTCGGGCTGGACTGTTCCCATGAGGCACAGGGTCAGACTGATTTGCATATGGCCATGTCTGAACTGGGGTGGTGGAGTGAGCTAAAGAATGATGATGGAGTAAACCCAGATCAGTTGACTGGGGGTGAGTGTTTGATTAGCTCAAACGCTCCGTCCATCATCCCCTGTTGATATCGCTTTGTTCGCCCTAAGTTGGCAGGGTATGCCCAGACGTGGGTCCCTTGCTCACTTTGCCACTGGATTCAAGCTAGCCTGGCTGATGATGGCTGAATAGCCAGAAACCGGTCCCAGGATGCTTGTTTCCGGTCCAGGGAAGACATGGCTTGGCAGTTCGGGCTGGACTGTTCCCATGAGGCACAGGGTCAGACTGATTTGCATATGGCCATGTCTGAACTGGGGTGGTGGAGTGAGCTAAAGAATGATGATGGATTAAACCCAGATCAGTTGACTGGGGGTGAGTGTTTAATTAGCTCAAACGCTCCGTCCATCATCCCCTTTTGGTATCGCTTTGTTCGCCCCAAGTTGGCAGGGTATGCCCAGACGTGGGTCCCTTGCTCACTTTGCCACTGGATTCAAGCTAGCCTGGCTGATGACGGCTGAATAGCCAGAAACCGGTCCCAGGATGCTTGTTTCCGGTCCAGGGAAGACATGGCTTGGCAGTTCGGGCTGGACTGTTCCCATGAGGCACAGGGTCAGACTGATTTGCATATGGCAATGTCTGAACTGGGGTGGTGGAGTGAGCTAAAGAATGATGATGGATTAAACCCAGATCAGTTGACTGGGGTGAGTGTTTGATTAGCTCAAACGCTCCGTCCATCATCCCTTTTGGTATCGCTTTGTTCGCCCTAAGTTGGCAGGGTATGCCCAGACGTGGGTCCCTTGCTCACTTTGCCACTGGATTCAAGCTAGCCTGGCTGATGACGGCTGAATAGCCAGAAACCGGTCCCAGGATGCTTGTTTCCGGTCCAGGGAAGACATGGCTTGGCAGTTCGGGCTGGACTGTTCCCATGAGGCACAGGGTCAGACTGATTTGCATATGGCCATGTCTGAACTGGGGTGGTGGGATTAAACCCAGATCAGTTGACTGGGGGTGAGTGTTTGATTAGCTCAAACGCTCCGTCCATCATCCCCTTTTGGTATCGCTTTGTTCGCCCTAAGTTGGCAGGGTATGCCCAGACGTGGGTCCCTTGCTCACTTTGCCACTGGATTCAAGCTAGCCTGGCTGATGACGGCTGAATAGCCAGAAACCGGTCCCAGGATGCTTGTTTCCGGTCCAGGGAAGACATGGCTTGGCAGTTCGGGCTGGACTGTTCCCATGAGGCACAGGGTCAGACTGATTTGCATATGGCCATGTCTGAACTGGGGTGGTGGAGTGAGCTAAAGAATGATGATGGATTAAACCCAGATCAGTTGATTGGGGGTGAGTGTTTGATTAGCTCAAACGCTCCGTCCATCATCCCCTTTTGGTATCGCTTTGTTCGCCCTAAGTTGTCAGGGTATGCCCACACGTGGGTCCCTTGCTCACTTTGCCACTGGATTCAAGCTAGCCTGGCTGATGACAGCTGAATAGCCAGAAACCGGTCCCAGGATGCTTGTTTCCGGTCCAGGGAAGACATGGCTTGGCAGTTCGGGCTGGACTGTTCCCATGAGGCACAGGGTCAGACTGATTTGCATATGGCCATGTCTGAACTGGGGTGGTGGAGTGAGCTAAAGAATGATGATGGATTAAACCCAGATCAGTTGACTGGGGGTGAGTGTTTGATTAGCTCAAACGCTCCGTCCATCATCCCCTTTTGGTATCGCTTTGTCCTCCTCATTGAGGCTGTCCTCAAAGTCCTCAGTGGTACCTGATCCACCTGTGTGGGATCTAGGTACTGAGAGGCCCTTCTCTCCCTATGAAGTGGGGGTGGGGGTTGGTCTACCTGCTCATCCCCTCCCTCTTCTTCCTCATTTGATTGGTCTTCACCATTTTCAGATGGGTGGTCCTTAGCATACATAGCCAACAGCTCCTGGAGCTTTAATTTGGTGGGATGGGACCCCATGGCTATGTTTTTAATTTTACATAGGGACCTTACTTCCTTGAAAGACAAGTGAAGGTAAGGGGTGAGGTCAAGCTCCTCAACCTGGTCCTCTATGACATTGTGGTTATTTTCACTAACAGCTGGGTTCTTGTTTTGAGACATTGTTAAAAAAGATTTCCAACCCCTCTAACCCTAGCTTAAGTGACTTTTTATTTTTCTAAAATTCTAAAGGGACTTAACCAAGGCCCTAACAAGACTTTTAGTAATTTTGCAAAAAAATTGCCAATTTGAAAAATCAGGATTCTAAAGACAATTTAAGAGTTCTGTCGTGTGATCAGGTGGTAACCAAGTAGTCCAACAAATGCAAAGTTGTATATCCCACCGCTGATCCACCGATGTAGGAAGCTGGCTCTGTATATACTATACCAAAGTGAGGTATAGTGTGCACAGAGCCTAGTGGAACCCCAAAGGTAGGCAAAGGTAAAGTAGATAGCACCTCACTCTCTATTTGTGGTAGTGTGGTCGAGCAGTAAGGCAGTATCAGAGGACAGTGTTAAGCATTTGTTGTACACACTCAGTCAGCAAATGAATTCACACACTCAAAGACTGAACTTCAGACCAATTGTTTTTGTATAAAAAATATTCTTTTAGTTATTTTATTTCCTAGAACCAAGCAAGCCTGGCACAGGTAAGTGATAAATACTTTGCAGTAAATATACAGTTGTAACACAGTTTGGATTGCAATTGTAAATGTATTTTGATTTGATTACAGTAGTGTTACTGATAATGCAATGCTTTTCAGAATATAGTACATATACTTTGTATAGGATTTTTAATAAAATTACAGGTAAGTTACTTTTGAGATTACTTTTCTTACACAGTGTAGTATACTTGGATGCTACACTGGGACATTTCCTGTAAACAGGTAAGTAAAATCGTTTTTGTTAGTTAGTACAATTTTAAAGAATTTCTTTAGGCTTTCCAACTCCACACTTCAAAACTTTTCATAGAAACACAGTCAATGTTATCCTATGGAGGTAAATAGTGTTATCGGTTTAAAGGTAAGTACTTTGTTGTGGGAGTTGGTGCTCTGGGGTTAGACTCAGGGGTCTCCCAGGGTCAAGGATGCACTCTTGTTACACCCTCAGCGGCACTAGGGTGGCCGGGTGCAGAGTGCTGAGGCCCAGTGTTATCCAATGGGGGATGGTAGGACACCCATGTCAAAAAACAATGTGGGATGGTTGATGGCTGCCAAGAGAGTTGATTGGTCGGCTGACCAAGTGAAGTGTAGGCTAGAGGAGGCACAATCCAGTTGCAAAGAGCGTTATGACAAGAAACACGGTTGCAGACCAGTAAAGTTAAACATTGGAGACATGGTTAGGGTAACAAGCATTTGCAATGCAACAGGTCTCGCATTTGCGAGCGTTTAAGCTATTTGCATTGTAAATGACAATGCATTTTATTTATGTTTTAAAAACAGCATATAAATAAAAGGCATTGTCATTTAAAATGTCAATAGCACAAACTCTCATAAATGTGAGACCTATTGCATTACAAATACTTGTCTAGTTTGCCTGCAGAGTGGATGCAGGAGGATTTTTTTTATATCAATTTCACTGTGCTGTTCAAGAGCAAAAAAACCATCATATTTCACATGGTTCGCTTTTTGGCAAATCATTCTGTTTAACTCTCACAAAAAGCAACTTTTACAACAAATGATGCACACTCAACTACATACCACACAGTATACATACAGACACCTCACGCACAGAAACATAACCACATACCACGCAGTATGCACTCACACACACATAATCACACTTTACACACTGTCAACACACAGCACGTCTAGAGCTTACACATAACCACACATATAAAGCACAAACACACACACACAGAGCTTACACTATTAGTATCCATACCCCAAAATTAAATACTCGAGACCAGCATCAGCAAAATAAAGAAAATACAAAGACACACAGACGCGCACACACACACACAGCCACAGAGATAAAGCCCACAACATTGTTGCAGCATTTTTTTAAGTCCGTTTCAGTGGAGGCAGTGTTAACACATGCCAAGCTGTGAAATTCATAAAACCTGGGAAGACAAAAGGGATACAAAGATGCCCAGCAGACGAGAAACACAGCCTTCTGCAAAACTAAAATGTGGAACTGTTCCCACAGGATGGGCTGGCACTGCATGCGTTACATCCTCACCACAAGGGCCCCTTCATGAGGGTTCAGCACTTCAGGGGAGTTCCCTTCCAGGGCGGCAAGAGACATTAAATAACACAAGTCATAAAACATTTAGGTGGCTGGGCAAGGAATAAACCGGGTCCCCCTCGTTTTATGATCTTTGATATTTTGGATATAATGTGTCCGCACTCACCATCAGCAGGGTCTCGGCTGCTGTGTCAGGGAGGGGGGGGGGTGTCACAATTCATGCAGACAACTTATTACGATGCCCCCTGGGCCGATTATCAAGGGAAAGAGAAGGGAGGACTATGAACAGTTAACAGGTGGGACCGGAAGACAGGCATCGTGTGGGACCGGAAGACTAGCACTGGGTAGGTCCGGAAAACAGGCAAGTCTTATGACCGGAAGCCAGGCACCGTGTGGGACCGGAAGCCAGGCACAGGCAATAAACCGGTTGTTAGGGTATATATACACCGGCTAGTGTCAGGGGCCCACCCCTTGCAGGGTTCTGCAGACACAGCCGTAGATATGTGTGCGAGGCACGGCTAGGCTTCCCGAGTTAATGTTCCTCATTACATTAACTCGCAATGTTTGACTGATGTAAATTTAGAATAAACGAAAGCAAAAGAGAAGATGCAGCACAGACATAATTCATCTACTGATCTCTCGCCGAATCTCGTTCTTCACAATTCCATCTTAGCATCGAGCAGACCTAAAATACATTTAGAATGGGCCGGTCATTATATGCTACCTGTGAAGATGCACCGCTCGTTTGCCTCAGTTTTCCAAATATTTGTCAAACGATGCCGATACAGACAGGAGTAGAGCGAACACGGGGAATAACAGCAATCCGTAGACATACAGCTCCTTCCTCCTATCCCCGGACACGCGAACAGCACAGAGCCTATCCAATACTGCCATGAAACAGGAAGTGTTATATGGCCACAGAAAGCTGCTCATGCGCTTAACTTCCAGCGCTTGTAAGATGCACATTGGCTGTAAAACAAACATTAAACAAGCCCAATCGTCCTTAAAACAAAGCCCAAAACCAAACATCCTACCAAAAAAAAGCCCAAATGACATTCGACATGGAAAATTTCTAAAACCTTAAAAAATATAAGAAACGAAGCGGGAGGCATGGCGCAAGACGTACCCCCATGTGGAATTAAGAGGCGGTGGGAGGGAGGAAAACTATATTTAAATGTAATGAACTATGGTGCTGAAACTACACACAGGCAAACAGAACCAGAGCAGGAAACCAAGAAAAAAAGTAGTCCTCCAGAGAACAGACAAAGAACTGTAGTGTGATGAGACAGTACTTAGACCCTGCTGCATGGGAGGAACGGAAGAGAGAAAGGAGGGACAAAGAGGCAGGACTGACCACTGACAAGAAAGGATTTTTGAAGGACACTGAAACAAAGAAATCAGAAGCTGGGGGATGACTTTAAGCCAACATAAGAAATTACAATAGGTCTCGAATGCTCGACCTAAAAAGGAGTGGACACACAGGCAAAGGAATTAACGAATTCTCGCAACCCTTATCAGTGTGCAAGGTCTTTTGCAATTCAGCTCCTCTTAGTGATGGTAAGGTGTGGCATTTCTCTGCGCTTTCTGTGTGCCAACAAACCCCAGTGGAGTGTGCAAGATCTGACCTTGACAGTCCTGTCCGTGATGGCAACAGCAACAATGATTCACGTATCCCTACCCCGGGTAGAGCCTTAAGTGGTGTGTCAGATGAAGAAGTGGACAGTGATCCTTCCCCAACCAATGTTGAGCTGCATGCTTCTCCTTCCGACTCCAACACTACTCCCATCCAAGAGACTCCTCGTCCCAGTAATACAAGCAGAGTAGGGAGAAGGTTGGCCTAACGGCTTGGGCGGTCGACCTCGAATCTGGGGAACCGGGTTCGAGTCTCGGCAATGACGCTGAACATCCTGTGATTCTGGGCAAATCACTTAATCTCCCCGTACCTAACAAAAATGAATGTGTCCTCATGTAACGCAACTGGTGCTATGTAAAGCGCTCTGATACCCGATTCAAGTCAAGTTCGCGCTATATAAAACTCTGTAAAAAACCTGTAGCGCTCTTAATTTCTCTGTTCATGCTATATATAAAATGTTACCTGCACCCCCCCCCCCTCGTTTATATGAATAAAAGAAGTTCCTCACTCAAGAATTACTGTCTGTACAGTAATCAGATTGTAATAGTGTTTTTGTATTAATATCAAAATAGCAATAAAGTAAACACTGTCACATGAGGGAGCACCGCCGCCGCCGCGGAGTCTGTCAGTCCGGGTGAGGGGGCACCGGGCGCCGCCGCGCGGAGTCTGTCAGTCCGGGTGAGGAGGCACCGGGCACCGCCGCGGAGTCTGTCAGTCCGGGTGAGGGGGCACCGGGCGCCGCCGCGGAGTCTGTCAGTCCGGGTGAGGGGCTCAGGGCGCCGCCGCGCGGAGTCTGTCAGTACGGGTGAGGGGGCACCGGGCACCGCCGCGGAGTCTGTCAGTCCGGGTGAGGGGGCACCGGGCGCCGCCGCGCGGAGTCTGTCAGTCCGGGTGAGGGGGCACCGGGTGCCGCCGCGCGGAGTCTGTCAGTCCGGGTGAGGGGGCACCGGGCGCCGCCGCGGAGTCTGTCAGTCCGGGTGAGGGGGCGCCGCCTCGCGGAGTCTGTCAGTCCGGGTGAGGGGGCACCACGCGCCGCCGCGCGGAGTCTGTCAGTCCGGGTGAGGGGCACCGCGCGAGTCTGTCAGTCCGGGTGAGGGGCACCGGGCGCCGCCACGCGGAGTCTGTCAGTCCGGGTGAGGGGCACCGGCGCCGCCGCGTGGAGTCTGTCAGTCTGGGTGAGGGGCACCGGGCGCCGCCGCGCGTGAGTCTGTCAGTCCGGGTGAGGAGGCACTAGGCGCCGCCGCGCGGAGTCTGTCAGTCCGGGTGAGGAGGCACCGGGCACCGCCGCGGAGTCTGTCAGTCCGGGTGAGGGGGCACCGGGCGCCGTCGCGGAGTCTGTCAGTCCGGGTGAGGGGGCACCGGGCGCCGCGCGGAGTCTGTCAGTCCGGGTGAGGGGGCACCGCGCGGAGTCTGTCAGTCCGGGTGAGGGGGCACCGCGCGGAGTCTGTCAGTCCGGGTGAGGGGGCACCGCGCGGAGTCTGTCAGTCCGGGTGAGGGGGCACCGCGCGGAGTCTGTCAGTCCGGGTGAGGGGGCACCGGGCGCCGCCGCGCGGAGTCTGTCAGTCCGGGTGAGGGGGCACCGGGCGCCGCCGCGCGGAGTCTGTCAGTCCGGGTGAGGGGGCACCAGGCGCCGCCGCGCGGAGTCTGTCAGTCCGGGTGAGGGGGCACTGGGCGCCGCCGCGCGGAGTCTGTCAGTCCGGGTGAGGAGGCACCGGGCGCCGCCGCGCGGAGTCTGTCAGTCCGGGTGAGGAGTTCCGGGCACCGCCGCGGAGTCTGTCAGTCCGGGTGAGGGGGCACCGGGCGCCGCCGCGGAGTCTGTCAGTCCGGGTGAGGGGGCGCCGCCTCGCGGAGTCTTTCAGTCCGGGTGAGGGGGCACCGCGCGGAGTCTGTCAGTCCGGGTGAGGGGGCACCGGGCGCCGCCGCGCGGAGTCTGTCAGTCCAGGTGAGGGGGCACCGGCGCCGCCGCGCGTGAGTCTGTCAGTCCGGGTGAGGAGTTCCGGGCACCGCCGCGGAGTCTGTCAGTCCGGGTGAGGGGGCACCGGGCGCCGCCGCGGAGTCTGTCAGTCCGGGTGAGGGGCGCCGCCTCGCGGAGTCTTTCAGTCCGGGTGAGGGGCACCGCGCGAGTCTGTCAGTCCGGGTGAGGGGGCACCGGGCGCCGCCGCGCGAGTCTGTCAGTCCAGGTGAGGGGGCACCGGCGCGCCGCGTGGAGTCTGTCAGTCTGGGTGAGGGGCACCGCGCGGAGTCTGTCAGTCCGGGTGAGGGGCACCGGGCGCCGCACCGGAGTCTGTCAGTCCGGGTGAGGGGACACCGCGCGGAGTCTGTCAGTCCGGGTGAGGGGGCACCGCGCGCAACCGCGCGGAGTCTGTCAGTCCGGGTGAGGGGGCACCGCGCGGAGTCTGTCAGTCCGGGTGAGGGGGCACCGGGCGCCGCCACGGAGTCTGTCAGTCCGGGTGAGGGGACACCGCGCGGAGTCTGTCAGTCCGGGTGAGGGGGGCACCGGGCACCGCCGCGCGGAGTCTGTCAGTCCGGTTGAGGGGACACCGCGCGTAGTCTGTCAGTCCGGGTGAGGGGGCACCGGGCGCCGCCGCGTGAGTCTGTCAGTCCGGGTGAGGGGCGCCGCCGCGAGGAGTCTGTCAGTCCGGGTGAGGGCACCGCGCTGAGTCTGTCAGTCCGGTTGAGGGGCACCGGGCCGCCGCGTGGAGTCTGTCAGTCCGGGTGAGGGGCACGCGCGTAGTCTGTCAGTCCGGGTGAGGGCACCGGGCGCCGCGCGGAGTCTGTCCAGTCCGGGTGAGGGGCACCGCGCGAGTCTGTCAGTCCGGGTGAGGGGCACTGGGCGCCGCCGCGCGGAGTCTGTCAGTCCGGTGAGGGGGCACCGGGCGCCGCCGCGAGTCTGTCAGTCCGGGTGAGGGGCGCGCCTGGCGCGGAGTCTTTCAGTCCGGGTGAGGGGCACCGCGCGGAGTCTGTCAGTCCGGGTGAGGGGGCACCGGGCGCCGCCGCGTGGAGTCTGTCAGTCCGGGTGAGGGGGCACCGCGCGCGAGTCTGTCAGTCCGGGTGAGGGGCACCGGGCGCCGCGCGGAGTCTGTCAGTCCGGGTGAGGGGCGCCGCCTCGCGGAGTCTTTCAGTCCGGGTGAGGGGGCACCGCGCGGAGTCTGTCAGTCCGGGTGAGGGGCACCGGGCGCCGCCGCGTGAGTCTGTCAGTCCAGGTGAGGGGCACCGGCGCGCCGCCGCGGAGTCTGTCAGTCTGGGTGAGGGGCACCGCGCGGAGTCTGTCAGTCCGGGTGAGGGGCACCGGCGCCGCACCGGAGTCTGTCAGTCCGGGTGAGGGACACCGCGACGGAGTCTGTCAGTCCGGGTGAGGGGCACCGCGCGCAACCGCGCGGGAGTCTGTCAGTCCGGGTGAGGGGCACCGCGCGGAGTCTGTCAGTCCGGGTGAGGGGGCACCGGGCGCCGCCACGGAGTCTGTCAGTCCGGGTGAGGGGACACCGCGCGGAGTCTGTCAGTCCGGGTGAGGGGGCACCGGGCACCGCCGCGCGGAGTCTGTCAGTCCGGTTGAGGGGACACCGCGCGTAGTCTGTCAGTCCGGGTGAGGGGCACCGGGCGCCGCCGCGCGGAGTCTGTCAGTCCGGGTGAGGGCGCCGCCGCGAGGAGTCTGTCAGTCCGGGTGAGGGGGCACCGCGCGGAGTCTGTCAGTCCGGTTGAGGGGGCACCGGGCGCCGCCGCGTGGAGTCTGTCAGTCCGGGTGAGGGGCACGGGCACGCCTGTGGAGTCTGTCAGTCAGTTGAGGGACACCGCGCGTGGTCTGTCAGTCCGGGTGAGGGCACCGGGCGCCGCCAGCGGAGTCTGTCAGTCCGGGTGAGCGCCGCCGCGGAGCTGTCAGTCGGGTGAGGCACGCGCGAGTCTGTCAGTCCGGTTGAGGGGGCACCGGGCGCCGCCGCTGTGGAGTCTGTCAGTCCGGGTGAGGACACACGCGCGTAGTCTGTCAGTCCGGGTGAGGGGCACCGGGCGCCGCCGCGTGAGTCTGTCAGTCCGGGTGAGGCGCCGCCGCGTGGAGTCTGTCAGTCCGGGTGAGGGGGCACCGCGCGGAGTCTGTCAGTCCGGGTGAGGGGGCACCGGGCGCCGCCGCGCGGAGTCTGTCAGTCCGGGTGAGGGGGCACCGGGCGCCGCCGCGCGGAGTCTGTCAGTCCGGGTGAGGGGGCACCGGGCCCCGTCATCCTTCACCTTCTCGCTGCTCTCATCCTGTTCCAAGATGGCGGCTGCGGTGAGCACACCTGCTGTCCGTCTTCTGTTTCTATCCCAATACATACTTTTGTATACCCCCCCACACACACAGTAGGTCTTCCTTTAATTCTAGTAACATTCACTTAAAGCCCAGCCTCCTCGTCCTATCAATCCCGAGATAGACGACACCTCCTCTCAGTCTCACTAAAAACTCGGCCCAGTCGCAGGCTTTGCTTCCCGGATCGCGTGAGATGGGCGACACACCGCAGGGCCCGCCTCCACCCGCCCGTCACAAGATGGCTGACACCATAGCACCCACACTGAAAGATCTCTCTCCGCCCATTCCAAGATGGCTGTCACACCGCAGGCGTCTTGTGGTCCTTCTTCAATGCCGCTGATAGTAGCGCCGTTCCGCTCAGCGCCGTGGTTGGACTACATCCCCCATGCTGCCCCGCGGGGGCGGGCCCGTCTCCCCGGTGACTGCTTTCACTTCCGGTACGGAGGCCGCCGCTGCTGTTGTTGTGCTCTGCCAGCGGCCGCCGTTGGAGCCCCGTCCGAAGTAGGAGCTGCCGAGGAGGTGGAGAGGTGAGCGGGCGAGAGCAAGAGGCCCTCAGGGGAGCCGGAGCCAAGAGTGTGGAGGTGCGTCCTCGGGGCCCCTGGGGAGGGGCTTTGGAGGGTACAGTCAGGGGGCCCCTTCAGGGCCCTGGGGGGTACAGTCAGGGGGCCCCTTCAGGGCCCTGCGGGGTACAGTCAGGGGCTCCTGAGGAGGGGCCCTGGAGGGTAGAGTCAGGGGCCCCGGAGTGTAGAGTCAAGGGTCCCGGAGGGTAGAGTCAAGGGGTCCCGTCAGGGCCCTGGAGGGTAGAGGGGTAGAGTCAGGGGGCCCCTGAGGAGGGGCCCTGGAGGGTAGAGTCAAGGGCCCCGGAGGGTAGGAGTCAGGCGGCCCCTTCAGGGCCCTGGAGGGTAGAGGGGTAGAGTCAGGGGGCCCCTGAGGAGGGGCCCTGGATGGTAGAGTCAGGGGCCCCGGAGGGTACAGTCAGGGGGCCCCTTCAGGGCCCTAGAAGGTAGAGGAGTAAAGTCAGGGGCCCCTGAGGAGGGGCCCTGGATGGTAGAGTCAGGGGCCCCGGAGGGTACAGTCAGGGGGCCCCTTCAGGGCCCTGGAGGGTAGAGGGGTAGAGTCAGGGGGCCCCTGAGGAGGGGCCCTGGAGGGTAGAGCCAGGGGGCCCCTGAGGAGGGGCCCTGGAGGGTAGAGCCAGGGGGCCCCTGAGGAGGGGCCCTGGAGGGTAGAGCCAGGGGGCCCCTGAGGAGGGGCCCTGGAGGGTAGAGTCAGGGGCCCCTGAGGAGGGTCCCTGGAGGGTAGTCAGGGGCCCCTGAGGAGGGGCCCTGGACGGTAGTCAGGGGCCCTTAATTGGGGAGAGCTCTGGAGGGTAGAGTAGGGGGGGCCTTGGGAGGGGTCTGGAGGATATAGTCATGGGCCTCTGGGGAGTGTGGCGTGGCGAGAGGGTCTGGAGGGTAGAGTCAGGGGCCCCTGGGGAGGGTCTCTGGAGAGTACACTCAGGGGGGGGGGGGTCTGGAGGGTAGAGTCAGGGACCTTGGGAGGGAGAGCCCCGTCCGAAGTAGGAGCTGCCGAGGAGGTGGAGAGGTGAGCGGGCGAGAGCAAGAGGCCCTCAGGGGAGCCGGAGCCAAGAGTGTGGAGGTGCGTCCTCTGGGCCCCTGGGGAGGGGCTTTGGAGGGTAGAGTCAGGAGGCCCCTTCAGGGCCCTGGAGGGTAGAGGGGTAGAGTCAGGGGGCCCCTTCAGTGCTCTGGAGGGTACAGTCAGGGGCCCTTGAGGAGGGGCCCTGGAGGGTAGAGTCAGGGGGCCCCTTCAGGGCCCTGGGGGGTAGAGTCAGGGGCCCCTGAGGAGGGGCCCTGGATGGTAGAGTCAGGGGCCCCGGAGGGTACAGTCGGGGGGCCCCTTCAGGGCCCTGGAGGGTAGTCAGGGGCCCCTTCAGGGCCCTGGAGGGTAGTCAGGGGCCCCTTCAGGGCCCTGGAGGGTAGTCAGGGGCCCCTGAGGAGGGGCCCTGGAGGGTAGTCAGGGGCCCCTGAGGAGGGGCCCTGGAGGGTAGTCAGGGGCCCCTGAGGAGGGGACCTGGATGGTAGAGTCAGGGGCCCTTAATTGGGGAGAGCTCTGGAGGGTAGAGTAGGGGGGCCTTCGGAGGGGTCTGGAGGATATAGTCATGGGGCCTCTGGGGAGTGTGGCGTGGCGAGAGGGTCTGGAGGGTAGAGTCAGGGGGCCCCTGGGGAGGGTCTCTGGAGAGTACACTCAGGGAGGGGGGGGGTCTGGAGGGTAGAGTCATGGGGTCCCTGGCGAGGGGCGCGAATTTCTGAAGGGTAGAGTCCCCTTGGGAGGGAGTGGTCTGGAGTGTAGAGTTGGGGGGGAGGGCCCTGTGGAGTGCAAGGTAAATGGTCTACATGTTGACAGTCGTGCCTGTGTGAGTGGGGCATATGCCTGTGAGTGCAGTGCAAAGGTTGTGCTTATACGAGGGCAGCAATGTGAGTGTGGGGTCCTGGCATGCTATGTCTTTGTGTGCGTGCACTTTACTAGGGTCTATACGAGGGCAGCAATGTGAGTGTGGGGTCCTGGCATGCTATGTCTTTGTGTGCGTGCACTTTACAAGGGTCTATACGAGGGCAGCAATGTGAGTGTGGGGTCCTGGCATGCTATGTCTTTGTGTGCGTGCACTTTACAAGTGCCAAACCCCTTGGCTTTTTTGGTAATGCTTTTTAGGGTGAAAGCTTTGACTTGTAGAAATGCAGTAAAGGGAGTGAAAATACAGTAGTGTGTTCATGAAAGTAGTAATGAGTTTCGGTGTGGCAGAGGAAGACTCTCTCGAAAGAAGAGGAGTGACCGGAGCCCTGACAAACTGAGATTCCCCACCTCAGAGGAGGCCAAGTTACTTGGATGCACCTGAAACCAGGGCAAACTAGCTATGCCTCTGCCAGGATTGTTTTTAGTTCTAGGCTTCCGTCTTCTTATAATCACGAAAAAAGATAAAGCCGTAGCCTCATTGTTGGTTTCTGTGTGCCCACAGAGTCTTGGTTAGTTGTATTTCCTAATCGAGGTTAACTTTCATAGCCAATTGAATTTTTCCCTTAATTACAATGTTGAGCCATTCAATCATACCATTCCCCACTTGGATTGTATAAAGGTGTGGTACTATGTTAGACTCCCAGCCTTTTAAAATAGCGAGTCGCCTTATTAAGCAAGCATTGGCAAAGCCAATAGGTCTTGCCTTTCTAATTTGAATGCCGAGCTGTTTGCTTTGTCAATGTTTGTCTGAAAAGCATTGTTTGAAAAATAACATGCTTGTGAAGATGCTTGAAGAAAAGCAAAAGAGACACAATTGATGGACGGAATGCAGAAACAATCAAAACATTCACCCCCAGTCAAGAGATCTGGGTTAAATCCATCATTCTTTTGCTCCACATGCCACCCCAGTTTAGACCTGGCCATATGCAAATCAGTCTTGGCCCTGTGCCTCATGGGAACAGTCCAGCCCGAACTGCCAAGCCAGGTCCTCCCTGGACCGGAAACGAGCATCCTAGGACCGGTTTCGGGGTTTCACCCCTCTTCAGCCAGGATAGCTTGAATCCAGTGGCACAGTGAGCCCGGGACCCACGTCTGGGCATACCCGGCGCACTTAAGAAAAGCAAGCACTTGTGGTATCTCAAAACTACATTGAAATCATTGTTTTCAATTTTTAAAAATGGAATTGTTTATTTTTCAAATATTATTCACGTAGGAATTTGTAAAAGGAAGTGTCAGAATGTAAAGTTAAACACTTCCTAATGCCTAATTTACTTTCCACAGGATTCAGCCCTTTGCTCTTCCGCACTGGCCGTGGGAGCAGATTTTTGGGCCATCGGGGGGAGTAGAGCTTCTGTCTGACACCAGCTCAGTGAGTGTAGCAGATGGCCCCTCCCCAGCGCCATGAAAGCCTTTGTGTCAAAGTTTGTGCTTTCACCCAATATGTGGAATGCAGGAGATAAAACAAAAACTACCCTGAAGGTCTGCTTTTCAGCCATACCTGGGCAAAGATATCCCTCTTGCTTTTACACACAAGCTGGAAGAGCCGGGTGACGCACGGAAGGATTGGGGAATATATGTGCGGTCGAGCAGCACAAGAGGAAGAGAACTCACAAGCACACACACTCTCATGGGGTGCCTGTCCAAGAGCTATTGGCTTTGGCAATATGTTTTAGCCATTTGTACACCAGCGTGGCTGCTGTTCAGCATGGCTAAAAGTTAGTGGCGTAGAGGAGAGTGTCGTAGTGTACAGGGCATTGGGGCAGAGTGTTTCAGAGTAGTGGCGTAGGGTGCAGATAATTCAGAGGCGTAGAAAAGAGTGTTGTATAGTAGAGTAGAATAGTGCAGAGTAGAGTGGAATAGTGCAGAGTAGAGTGGAGTGATGTGGGCTAGTTTAGAGTGCCTCAGCGTAGTGGTGCAAAGTATAGTGGCATAGACTGCAGCAATATAGAACCCAGCGTCGTACAAAGAAGAAACGTGGATGAAAGTGGTGCAGAGTACATGGCATACAGTGCAGTGGTGCAGAGTGCAGTGACGTGGTTTGCCTTGGCTGAGTGCAGGAGCGTGCATTGGCAGAGAGTGCAGTAGTGTAGTGTGCAGTATTGTGGAGTGCGTTGCCGTGGTGTAGAGTGGCACAGTGTACAGTAGATTGTTGTAGAGTAAAGTGGTGTAGAGTGGATTATTGTTATTATCACTAACAGAATGGCGGAAATACCATCATTTGTGAATATTTGGTTCAGAAATTCTAACACAGAGCCACAGAGTTCATACCGCTACTTTCACTACTGGCCAGCGTGGGTAGATATCAAAGAACGCTTCTGTTTAAACCCCTACAGGTCCCATGATGCATATAGTGACAGACACCCGAGGGTTTTTGTGCATTGTTCCTTCGCACATAGGAGGCTTAAGGATTCTTCTGCCATAAAGGCCATAAAGCATTGAGGACATTCTTGCCAGACATCTATCAGTGATTGACAGTGCATTAATCCCAGCAGCATCTGCTGTTGATGATCTGTCCTTGTGTACGTCAAACTCATGGCTATAACTGTCGTTTTCTAAAGACCGGCAGTGCCACATTATACCCTAGAAACGGGGAGTGTCTGACATAAGTGATCCAGCTGACGCATTGAAGCAGTCGCGGCATCACTACTTTCTACTTATTTTATGTTCTTTTTGCTTTATTTCTGATGCTGTATAAGCATCACCTAAAAACACTGACAAAGCTGATGGGTCTTGCTTTAAGGACATGTTTTCTTTACCAATGCTTGTTTTAATAACCACCAAACCAAAAAACAGAGCTTCATAGCAGAACAGACTCTGGGATGCACTCAACACCTTAAAGATAATAATCACCATGACCCCCTGCACTACGGCGGTGTTTCCCAGCCCATCCTGAACTTCCACAAACACCTAAATGCTGACCTAGAAACTTTATTAACTTGCGGCATCTTTAGGTCTCGCCTACGCAGCGCGCATAAGAAAAAGACCTTTAGCAATCGATTCCCTTTTTCTGCCAAAAACGTGCACGCGTTGCATTGCTTTGAATGGCAACGCGTGCAAATTTGGCGATTCCCTTGCGGGAGCGAGCTTTGAAACCATCTGTTTGTAATTAACAGATGGTTCCTGCTCCCCTCCCCCTGCTGCCGCCTCCTCTCTTCGTCAAATTTTTTGTTTTTACTTTCGGCGCGCGCGCTTGTTTAGGACTTGTGCCCTGCCCGTAATGATCGTCATTGTAATACTGGGAGAGGATGTGGTGGTACGGCTGGAGCTGCCGACTTTGAAACACTGGGATCAGGTTCGAATCTTGGCGTGAGCTCAACATGTTGTGATTCTGGGCTATTCACATAATATCCCCATTTCTAAAAGCAAACAAGACATTGTGAGGTGTAACCGGTGCTCGTGTAAAGCGCTCCGATGCCAGGAGGTCGAGTTCGCGCTATACAAAACTGTAAATATAAATAAACATTGGTCGAAGGCATGTCACTACACTGGCCAAGGATGCAGTTCTGGGAATGTCGCCGAGCCACAATCTTGCCGTGGTCCTGTTTCTTATTTTACAAACCCATACACACAAATAATAAAGCACCAGATTGCCACTGAGGGAATACAACAGGCTGAGGGCACGTCGCTATTCGCAAACTGAGGACCTCAGGACACAAGTGGACTTAATCCTCCGAGCAGCAGTGCGCCAGGAGGCGTGTTTGCAGAGTGGTGTAAAAAGGGGACGTGGCCTCGGACCACTCTCAGCAATCCAGCTGTGTGGCGCTTACTAGAGGTAACTGGTGGGCTAGTTGGCCCCCAGAGACTCTCAGTATTCAAGGGGACTTAATCCCCCAACTTAGAACGCGCCAGGAGGGGCGTTTGCAGAGTGGTGGAGAAAGGGGGCGTGGCCTGTGTCCAGCTTTCAGCAGTCCCACTATCTGGGACATACTGGAGGTATCAGGTAGACTAGTTGGCCCCTAAGAACCACCAGCAGCGAAGGGGACTTTAATCCCCATCCAAGAGCGTGCCAGGAAATGCGTTTGCAGAGTGGTGGGGAAAGGGAGCGTGGCCTGCTATGACAACTTAGCAATCCTGCTTGTGGGACTTACTGGAGGTAATAGGAGGAGTAGTTGGCCTCCAAGGATGTCTTTGGGGGGCCAACTACCCCTCTTGTTACCTTCAGTAAGTCCCACACAGTGGGATTGCTAAAACGTCTTCGGAGGCCATGCCCCCTTTCTCCACCACTCTGCAAACGCGCATCCTGGCAGACTGCGGGATGGGGGATGAAGTCCACTTTACTCCTGAGGGACTTTGGGGGCCAAGAAGCCCTTCTGGTACCTCCTGTAAATCCTACGCAGTGGAATTCCTGAGCGCTGGTCGGAGGCCCAGCACCCTTTCTCCACCACTCTGCAAACGCGACTACTAGTTAAAGAAGTGTATGCAATGTAATAGGTTTCGCATTTGCGAGAGAGAGAGAGCTATTGGCGTTGTAAATGTAAAAGTTTTTTTACTAATGTTTTGTGGAGTGGATGTACGTTGTGTGTAGTGGAATTATGTGGTATGTTGTGCAGTGAAATTATGTGGGTAGAAAGTATGTGGTATTTAGTGTATAGGAATTATGTAGAGTGGGATTATGTGTTATGGAGAGTAATTATGTGGTATGGTAGTGTGTGTTGTGGAGTGGTAACCTCCGGTTTAGTCTTCATCGTTTCCATAGAAGCTCAACTATGAACTTAGTGAGACAAAAAAAGAAGGAATCACTGAGGAGCACTTGTGGACCTAGTCAGAGGTATGAGCAGGGCCACTGGAATTATGCGACTGTTTGGCTGCACCGACTTTCGCACAAATATACATTTTCCGCATTAGCCACATAATTCATCATCTGCTCCCTAATCAGCAGATTTGAACAAAAAAAGCCTTGTTTCTTTCTCAAACGTTACCAAAAATGCAGCGACAAGTGTTACAGCGTGGTGGAAGGCACTTGGCAAACCTAGAATGGTCACCTGTTACTTATTGCTAAATGTGGGTGTTAAATTGGCACTAATGGTGTGCAAGCCACTCTTGCTTCCTTCTGTGCCTCTCTCTGCGCCTCTGTTGCTTTTTTCTGCACATTTCTTTCTTTTTCTGCATCTCTCTTGCCTCTTTCTGCATGTCTGTTGCCTCTTTCTGCACCTCATTTGCTTCTTTCTGTACCCCTCTTGCCTCTTTCTGTAACCTTCTTCCCTCTTTCTGCATCTCTCTTGCCTTTTTCTGTACCCCTCTTATGTCTTTCTGCACCTTTTCTGCCTCTTCCTTCTGCACTTCTTTTGTTTCTTTCTTCACCTGTCTTGTCTCTTTCTGCACCCTTCTTCCCTCTTTCAGCACCTCTGTTGCTTCTTTATGCAGTTCTCTTCCTTTTTCTGCACCCTTCGTGCCTTTCTGTACCCCTCTTGCCCCTTTGTGCACCTCTCATACCCCTTTGTGCACCCCTTTTGCCTCTTTCCACCTCTGTTGGTTCTTTCTGCACCTCTTTTTCTTCGTTCTGCACTTCACTTGCCTCTTTCTGTACCCCTCTTGCCACTTTCTGAACCTCTGTTGGTTCTTTTTGGACTCCTCTGGCTTCTTCCTGCACCTCTGTTCCAAATGTCTGCATCCCTCTTGCCTTTTCCTGCACCCCTCTTCCCACACCTCTCTTGCCTTCGTCTGCCCGCATGTTCACTCTTTCTGCACCCCTTTGGCCTGTTTCTGCAACTCTCTTGCATCTTTCTGCAGTTCTCTTGCCTCCTTCTGTACCTCACTTGCCTCCTTTTGCACCTCTGTTGGTTCTTTTGCACTGCTCTTGCTTCTTTCTGCACCTCTTGTACATTTCTGCACCCCTCTTGCATCTTTCTGCACCCCTTTTTCCCGTTTTGCATCTCTCTTGCCTCTCTCTGCACCTCTGTTCCCTCTTTCTGTACCTCTTTTGCATGTTTCTGCAACTCTCTTGCCTCTTTCTGCAGTTTTCCTCCTTCTGCAGCTCTTGCTTCTTTCTGCACTTCTCTTGCCTCTTTCTGCACCCCTGTTGCTTCATTCTGCACTTCTCATGCTTCTTTCTACACCTGTCTTGCTTTTTTCTGCACCCCTGTTACCTCTTTCTGCATTTGTCTTCCCTCTTTCTGTACCTTTCTTGCCTGTTTCTGCATCTCACTTGCTTCTTTCTACACCTGTAGCTTCTTTCTACACCTCTGTTGCTTCTTTCAGCAATTCTCTTGCCTTTGTGCACCTCACTTGCCTCTTTGTGCACCTCACTTGCCTCTTTGTGCACCTCACTTGCCTCTTTGTGCACCTCACTTGCCTCTTTGTGCACCTCACTTGCCTCTTTGTGCACCTCACTTGCCTCTTTGTGCACCTCACTTGCCTCTTTGTGCACCTCACTTGCCTCTTTGTGCACCTCACTTGCCTCTTTCTGCACCTCTCCTACCTTTTGCTGCACCTCTCCTACCTTTTGCTGCACCCCTCTTGCGTCTTTTTTCACCTCTGTTGGTTCTTTCTGCACTGCTCTTGCTTCTTTCTGCATCTCACATGCCTCTTTCTGCACTTCTCTTGCTTCTTTCTAAACCTGTTGCTTCTTTCAGCAATGCTCTTGACTCCTTGTGCACTTCTGTTGCGTCTTTCTGCACCTCTGTTGCGTCTTTCTGCACCTCTGTTGCGTCTTTCTGCACCTCTGTTGCGTCTTTCTGCACCTCTGTTGCGTCTTTCTGCACCACTTTACTTGCTTCTTTCTGCACCACTTTACTTGCTTCTTTATGCACCACTTTACTTGCTTCTTTATGCACCACTTCACTTGCTTCTTTATGCACCACTTCACTTGCTTCTTTATGCACCACTTCACTTGCTTCTTTATGCACCACTTCACTTGCTTCTTTATGCACTTCACTTGCTTCTTTATGCACTTCACTTGCTTCTTTCTGCACCTCTCTTGCTTCTTTCTGCACTTCACTTGCTTCTTTCTGCACCCCTCTTGCTTCTTTCTGCACCCCTCCTGCCTCTTTCTGCACCCCTCCTGCCTCTTTCTGCACCCCTCCTGACTCTTTCTGCACCTCTCTTCCCTCTTTGTGCAACTCTCTTGCCTCTTTCTACACCTCTCTTCCCTCTTTCTGCACCACTCTTGCCTCTTTCTGTACCTCTGTTGCTTCTTTCTGTACTTCTCTTGCCTCTTTCTGCACTTCTCTTGCCTCTTTCTGCACCCTTCGTGCCTCTTTCAGCACCTCTGTTGCTTCTTTCTGCACTCCTCTTCCTTCTTTCTTCACCCCTCGTGCCTCTTTCAGCACCCCTGTTGCCTCTTACAGCACCCCTGTTGCCTCCCTTGTTGCCTCTTACAGCACCCCTGTTGCCTCTTACAGCACCCCTGTTGCCTCTTACAGCCCTCTTACAGCACCCCTGTTGCCTCTTACAGCACCCCTGTTGCCTCTTACAGCACCCCTGTTGCCTCTTACAGCACCCCTGTTGCCTCTTACAGCACCCCTGTTGCTTCTTTCTGCACTGCTCTTGCCTCTTTCTGCACCTCACTTGCCTTTTTCAGCACATCTGTTGCTTTTTTGCAGATCTTGCCTCTTTCTGCACCCCTCTTTTCTTTTTCTGCACCTCTCTTGCCTCTTTTTGCACCCCTGTTCCCTTTCATGCTTGTTTCTGCACCTTTCATGCTTGTTTCTGCAAATTTCATGCTTGTTTCTGCACCTTTCATGCTTGTTTCTGCACCTTTCATGCTTGCTTGTTTCTGCACCTCTCTTGTCTCTTTCTGCACTTCTCTTGGCTCTTTCTGCACCCATCGTGGCTCCTTCTGCACTGCTCTTGGTTCTTTCTGCACTGCTCTTGGTTCTTTCTGCATCCCCCTTGCGTCTTTGAGCACCTCTTTTGCTTCTTTCTGCACTTCTCTCTTCTCTTTCTGCACCCCTCTTGCCTCTTTCTGCACTTCTATTGCCTCTTTCCACACCTCTCTAGCTTCTCTCTGCACCTCACTTGCCTCTTTCAACACCTGTTGCTTTTTTCTGCAGATCTCTTGCCTCTTTCTGCACCTCACTTGCGTCTTTCAGCACGTCTGTTGCTTTTTTCTGCAGATCTCTTGCCCCTTTCTGCACCTTTCCTGCTTGTTTCTGAACATCTTTTGCAAATTTCTGCACCCTCTTCCTCCACCTCTTTTGCTTCTTTCTGCACTTCTCTTGCCTCTTTCTGTACTTCTCTTCCTTCCTTCTGCACCCCTCCGGCCTCTTTCTGTACCTCTCTTGCCTCTTTGTGCACCCTTCCTACCTTTTTCTGCACCCCTCTTGCCTCTTTTTGATCCTCTGTTGGTTCTTTCTGCACTGCTCCTTTCTGCACCTCACTTGTCTCTTTCTGCACTTCTCTTGCTTCTTTCTACACCTCTGTTGCTTCTTTCAGCAATTCTCTTGCCACTTTCTGCACCTCTTTTGCAAATTTCTGTATCCCTCTTGCCTCTTTATGCACCCTCTTCCCTATTTCTCCACCTCTGTTGGTTAATTCTGCACTGCTCTTGCTTCTTTCAGTACTTCTCTTCCTTCCTTCTGCACCCCTCCGGCCTCTTTCTGTACCTCTCTTGCCTCTTTGTGCACCCTTCCTACCTTTTTCTGCACCCCTCTTGCCTCTTTTTGATCCTCTGTTGGTTCTTTCTGCACTGCTCCTTTCTGCACCTCACTTGTCTCTTTCTGCACTTCTCTTGCTTCTTTCTACACCTCTGTTGCTTCTTTCAGCAATTCTCTTGCCTCTTTCTGCACTTCTTTTCCTTTTTGCACCCCTCTTGCCTCTTTTTGCACCTCTTGCCTCTTTTTGCACCTCTGTTGGTTAATTCTGCACTGCTCTTGCTTCTTTCAGTAATTCTCTTGCCTCTTTCTGCACTTCTCTTGCTTGTTTCTGCACCTCTCTTGCAAATTTCTGTATCCCTCTTGCCTCTTTGTGCACCCCTCTTACCTCTTGCTGCACCCCTCTTACCTCTTGCTGCACCCCTCTTACCTCTTGCTGCACCCCTCTTACCTCTTGCCGCACCCCTCTTGCCGCACCCCTCTTGCCGCACCCCTCTTGCCGCACCCCTCTTGCCGCACCCCTCTTGCCGCACCCCTCTTGCCGCACCCCTCTTGCCGCACCCCTCTTGCCGCACCCCTCTTGCCGCACCCCTCTTGCCGCACCCCTCTTGCCGCACCCCTCTTGCCGCACCCCTCTTGCCGCACCCCTCTTGCGTCTTGCCGCACCCCTCTTGCGTCTTGCCGCACCCCTCTTGCGTCTTTTTTCACCTCTGTTGGTTCTTTCTGCACTGCTCTTGCTTCTTTCTGCATCTCTCTTCTCTTTCTGCACTTCTCTTGCTCTTTCTGCACCCTTCACACCTCTTTCAGCACTTATGCTTCTTTCTGCACTGCTCTTGCTTCTTTCTACACCCCTCGTGCCTCCTTCTGCACCTCTGTTGGTTCTTTCTGCACTTCTCTTGGTTCTTTCTGCACTGCTCTTGCCTCTTTCTGCATCCCCCTTGCGTCTTTGAGCACCTCTTTTACTTCTTTCTGCACTTCTCTCTCCTCTTTCTGCACTTCTCTCTCCTCTTTCTGCACCCCTCTTGCCTCTTTCTGCACCTCTGTTGCTTCTTTCTGCACCCCTCTTGCCTCTTTCTGCACCCCTCTTGCCTCTTTCAGCACCCCTTTCTGCACCTCTGTTGCTTCTTTCTGCACCTCACTTGCCTCTTTCAGCACCTCTGTTGCTTTTTTCTGCAGATCTCTTGCCCCTTTCTGCACCCCTGTCCCCTGTTTCTGCACCTTTCCTGCCTGTTTCTGCACCTTTCCTGCCTGTTTCTGCACCTTTCCTGCCTGTTTCTGCACCTTTCCTGCCTGTTTCTGCACCTCTCTTGCCTCTTTCTGTACCTCTCTTGCCTCTTTCTGTACCTCTCTTGCCTCTTTCTGTACCTCTCTTGCCTCTTTCTGTACCTCTCTTGCCTCTTTCTGTACCTCTCTTGCCTCTTTCTGTACCTCTCTTGCCTCTTTCTGTACCTCTCTTGCCTCTTTCCGTACCTCTCTTGCCTCTTTCCGTACCTCTCTTGCCTCTTTCCGCACCTCTCTTGCCTCTTTCCGCACCTCTCTTGCCTCTTTCCGCACCTCTCTTGCCTCTTTCCGCACCTCTCTTGCCTCTTTCCGCACCTCTCTTGCTTCTTTCCGCACCTCTCTTGCTTCTTTCCGCACCTCTCTTGCTTCTTTCCGCACCTCTCTTGCTTCTTTCCGCACCTCTCTTGCTTCTTTCCGCACCTCTCTTGCTTCTTTCCGCACCTCTCTTGCTTCTTTCCGCACCTCTCTTGCCTCTTTCCGCACCTCTCTTGCCTCTTTCCGCACTTATCTTGCCTCTTTCCGCACTTATCTTCCTTCTTTTTGCACCCCTCTTGCCTCTTTTTGCACCGCTCTTGCTTCTTTCCGCACCTCTCTTGCTTCTTTCCGCACCTCTCTTGCTTCTTTCCGCACCTCTCTTGCTTCTTTCCGCACCTCTTGCTTCTTTCCGCACCTCTCTTGCTTCTTTCCGCACCTCTCTTGCTTCTTTCCGCACCTCTCTTGCTTCTTTCCGCACCTCTCTTGCTTCTTTCCGCACCTCTCTTGCTTCTTTCCGCACCTCTCTTGCTTCTTTCTGCACCTCTCTTGCTTCTTTCTGCACCTCTCTTGCTTCTTTCTGCACCTCTGTTGCTTCTTTCAGCAATTCTCTTGCCTCTTTCTGCACCTCTCTTGCAAATTTCTGTATCCCTCTTCTTTCTGCACCCTCTTCCTCCACCTCTTTTGCTTCTTTCTGCACTTCTCTTGCTTCTTTCTGTACCTCTGTTGCAAATTTCTGTATTCCTCTTGCCTCTTTCTGCACCCCTGTTCCCTCTTTTGGCACCTCTCTTGCCTCTTTTGGCACCTCTCTTGCCTCTTTTGGCACCTCTTTTGCTTCTTTCTGCACCTCTGACTTAGAGGTAGTTTTAATCCCCCTGCCCTATTATGTACTAGGGCCTTACAGGGGAGGTCATGCCAATCACAGGGGTACCCCAAACCATAGTGTACCCTATTGTATGTAGGTGTTTTCACTGTATTCTAAGTGTCTTTCAGGATAGCACTGGCTCTGGTCCTGGTTAGTCAGTCAGTTACCACCAGTACCAGTCAGCAAAAAGTTGGGGGCACAGGATGACTTTGCAACAAGGCCTCTTTCTGCACCTCTGTTGGTTCTTTCTGCATATCTCTTGCTTCTTTCTGCACCTTTCTTCGTCTTTCTGGACTTCTGCTGCCTCTTTCTGCATTTCTCTTGCTTCTTTCTGCGCGTTTCTTCCTCTTTCTGCACATGTCCTACCTCTGTAGGAATAGTTAGAAATTAGCATTTAAAAAACCTTAGAAATTCACTGAAAAAACATAGGTTTCAGTGAATTTCTAAGGTTTTCAAATGCAAATATCTAACTATAACGTCCCTGAAACCTATGGTTTTTTCAGTGAATTTAAAAGGTTTTTAAATGCTAATTTCTAACTATAACGTCCCTGAAACCTATGGTTTAAAATTAGCATTTAAAAACCTTTGAAATTCATTGAAAAAACCATAGGTTTCAGGGACGTTGTAGTTAGAAATTAGCATTTAAAAAACCTTAGAAATTCAGTGAAAAAACCACAGGTTTCAGGGAGGTTATAGTTAGTTGGACATTTCACTCGTACAAAACCATAGAAATTCCCCGTTATAGTTAGTTCAGCTAACTATAACTCGCGCCCGCAATGCACTGCTGATGACGTCACATATTACATCATTCATGACATGGTCAGTGACCTCACTGATGACATCACTGATGACATCTCAAATGACATCACTGATGACATCATCCACGTGAAAATCTGATGCACCTCCTTACACCCTAATATAACCTTTGATACACCCACTCTAAAATACAGACTACCATTCTTGAAACCATAGACACACCAATACCAGTTAGTACATACCCATTCACTGATTCATAGGTCTACACACATCCACTCACTCACCTATACAGTCACTCATACACGCAGTCACTCATCAATACAACACTATCATATGCACTCATATACCTATACAGACACTCACACACCGCCACTCATCCATGGAGTTACTCACACACCTAGTCAGTCATGCAAATAATCAATCATGGATGAGTGTGTACTTGTATCAGTGATTATAAAAGAGAGTAAGTATGCGTTAGTATCTGTATAGGTGAGTAAATGGGAGTGTGATTGATTATTTGCATGACTGACTAGGTGTGTGAGTAACTCCATGGATGAGTGGCGGTGTGTGTCTGTCTGTATAGGTGTATTAGTGCATATGATAGTGTTGTATTGATGAGTGACTGCATGTATGAGTGATTGTATGGGTGAATGAGTGGATGTGTGTGTAGACCTAGGAATCAGTGAGTGCGCATGTAGTAACTGGTATTGGTGTGTCGATGGTTTCGAAAATGGTAGTCTGTATTTTACAGTCTGTGTATCAAAGGTTATATTAGAGTGTGAGGAGGTGCATCAGATTTTCACGTGGATGATGTCATCAGTGATGTCATTTGAGATGTCATCAGTGATGTCATCAGTGATGTCACTGACCATGTCATGAATGATGTAATATGTGACGTCATCAGCAGTGCATTGCGGGGGCGCGAGTTATAGTTAGCTGAACTAACTATAACGGGGAATTTCTATGGTTTTGTACGAGTGAAATGTCCAACTAACTATAACCTCCCTGAAACCTGTGGTTTTTCAGTGAATTTCAAAGGTTTTTAAATGCTAATTTCTACCTATAACGTCCTGAAACCTATGGTTTTTCAGTGAATTTCAAAGGTTTTTAAATGCTAATTTCTAACTATGCCTAGCAAGGAAGGACATGTGAAGAAAGAGGAAGAAAAGCGCACAAAGACGCAAGACATGCAGAAAGAGGCAACAGAAGTCCAGAAAGACGAAGAAAAGTGCAAGAAGAAGCAAGAGATGTGCAGAAAGAACCAACAGAGGAGCAGAAAGTCCTCCTGTGCCCCCAACTTTTTGCTGACGGGCACTGGTGGTAACTGACTGACTAACCGGCCCTAGAGCCAGTGCTATACTAAAAGAAACTTAGAATACAGTGAAAACACCTACATACACTAGGGAACACTATGGGTTTGGGTACCCCTGTGATTAGCATGACCTCCTCTGTATTTGCCATGAGTTAGTGCCTGGGTCATTGGATGAGTACATGGGTACTGACTGGATGATTAGAGTACTGCAAGGAGAGTGCATGGTGAATTTATAAATGCTTGTGTTTTGGCGGAGTGATTGGATAAGGACATGGAACTGGTTGGGTGATTGGAGGAGTGCATGGGTAGTGACAGGGCGATGGCTGGACTGCATCAGTAGTGCTCAGGGTATTGTAGCAGTGCATGAGATAGTGCATGGGTCATTGCATGAGTGCATTGGTACTGACTGAATGATTAGAGTAATGCAAGGAGAGTGCATGGTGAATTTATAAGTGCTTGGGTTTTGGCGGAGTGATTGGATAAGTACATGGTGCTCGCTGGGTGATAGGAGGAGTGCATGGGTATTGACAAAAACGTGGCGCGTTTTAAGTTGGGAGATTTAGTCCCCTTGAATCCTGAGGGTCCCTAAGGCCCAACTAGCCCACCAGGTACCTCCAGTAAGCACCACAGCGCTGCGTTGCAGAGAGGTGTAAAAAGGGGCGTGGCCTCGGACCACCTCTCTGCAAGGCAGGCCTGTGGCGCCTACTCGAGGTACCTGGTGGGCTAGTTGGCCCCCAAGGTCCCTCCGGATTCAAGGGGAATTAATTCCCCAACTGAAAACGCGCCGCAGGGCGTGTTTGCACACGTCACCTGAGGCCCCGCCCCCTCCCTTCACCACTGTGCAAACGCGCCCCGTGGTGCGTTTTAAATTGGGGGATTAGGTCACCTTGAATCCTGAGGGTCCCTGGGGCCCAACTAGCCCACCAGGTACTTCCAGTAAGCGCCACAGGCCTGCATTGCAGAGAGGTGGTCCGAGGCCACGCCCCTTTTTACACCTCTCTGCAACGCAGCTCTGTGGCGCTTACTGGAGGTACCTGGTGGGCTAGTTGGGCCTTAGGGACCCTCAGGATTCAAGGTGACCTAATCCCCCAACTTAAAACGCGCCACAGGGCGTGCTTGCACACATGTCACTTCAGGCCCCGCCCTCTCCCTTCACCACTGTGCAAACGCGCCCCGTGGCGCGTTTTAAGTTGGGGGATAAAGTCCCCTTGAATCGCGTTTGCACAGTGGTGAAGGAAGGGGGCGGGGCCTGTGATGACGTGTGCAAACACGCCCTGTGGCGCGTTTTAAGTTGGGGGATTACGTCCCCTTGAATCCTGAGGGTCCCTGGGGTCCAACTAGCCCACCAGTTACCGCCTGTAAGCGCCACAGAGCTGCGTTGCAGAGAGGTGTAAAAAAGGGCGTGGCCTGGACCACCTCTCTGCAACGCAGCCCTGTGGCGCTTACTGGAGGTACCTGGTGGGCTAGTTGGCCCCAGGGACCCCCAGTATTGAAGGCAAATACATTTCCCAACTTAAAACGCACCACATGGCGCGTTTGCAGAGTGTTGCTGGGAGGGGGCGGGGCCTCGGCACGATTGCGTGTTTTTTTGTTTTTGGGAAGGGGGGCTGTGTGGCCCCCCTTCTTTTTACTTTTTTGGGCTCTGGGGACCCCATCCCCCAGGGCCTGACCCCTTTTTTTAATAAAAAAAAAAAAATAATGAACGGGAAGGGGGCCGCGTGGGCCCCCCTCCCGTGGCCAGTTTTGGCCCCGGGGACCCCATCCCCTGGGGCATAGCCAGATTTTCTTTTTTTTTATGGAGGGGGCTGCGTGGCCCCCCTCCTGAGGCCTCTACTGGCCCTGGGGACCCTATCCCCCGGGGCCGGCCTTTATTTAATTTTAATTTTTTTAATTTTGGGGAGGGAGGCCGCGTGGCCACCCTCCCGGGCCACTACTAGCCCCGGGGACCCCATCCCCCGGGGCTGGCCCTCTCTGTTGGGGACCGTGGGGGGAGCCCCAATTCCCCCACGGTCCCGCCGGCTCCCCGCGTCCTGCGGGAGGCCGGCATTGCTTTCCACATGGGAGCTGCTGACATGCAGCTCCCCGTGTGGAAAAGCAATCTGCTTTGCTTCATTGAAGCGAGAGCAGGTTTCCTGCTCTCGCTTCAATGAAGCAAAGCAAGTTTGCAATGACAGGGCGGGAGCCGCGAGGCTCCCGCCCTGTCATTACAAACAGCAGTGTCCCGGGGGTGGGCACCCCGGGACACTGCAGGAGCCGGCCCTGGGGGGTGGCGGTCCCCAGGGCCATGGACCCCCAAATTACCATTTTTAGTGCCCTGAGGAGGTGGCGGTCCCCGGGGCGTGTGGGGGGGGCTCGAGCCCCCCCCCCCCACAGGTATATTATTTTTTTAAAAAGAAGCCCCGGGGGGTGGCGGTCCCCGGGGCTGCGGGGGGGGGGCAGTGTGTCCCCCGCAAATCTAATTAAAGTGAGCCCCGGGGGGTGGCAGTCCCCGGGGCTTGGGGGGGCCTCAGAGGCCCCCCCCAACTTTAATAAAACAAGCCCCGGGGGTGGCGGTCCCCGGGGCTGCGGGGGGACGTGTGCCCCCTGCAAATATTAATGCAAAGCCCCGGGGGGTGGCGGTCCCCAAGGCAGTGTGGGGGGGATTGGGGGCCCCCCACACATTTTTTTTATTGCCCCCGGGACTTGGCCCACCCGGGGGCTTTTTGAATACGAAGCGGGGGAGCCCGCGCTTCATTTTTTAAAAATTTTCGGCCGGAATTCGCGCTGGGTGCGCGAATCTTGCCGATTTTTTTTTTTTTTTTAATGCTTTTTTTAGCCCTGGGGGTCCTTGTGGAACCCCCTGAGCAGGCCAAAGGGGTCAGGGTGTTTCTACCCTGCCCCCTTTTTGCGCCTTAGTTTTTCTCTTTTCTTGTGCCTTGGTTCATCCATGTGATAATTTCATGCATCTTCTCACACCCTAATATAACTTTTGATACACCCACTCTAAATTACAGACTGCCATTCTCAAAACCATAGACACTCCAACACCAAAAACTACATACCCACTCACTGATTCTTAGGTCTACACACACATCCACTCACTCACCCGTACAGTCACTCATACTTAGTCACTCAGTACAGGACTATCATATGCACTCATACCACTATATAAACACTCACACACCGCCACTCATCCATAGAGGTACTCACACACCTAGTCAGTCATGCAAAAAATTAATCACACACCCATTTACTCACCTATACAGTTATACACACACCAGCTCACTTACTCATACAAATACTAGCACATTCTTACGCTCTTATACAATAACTGATACAAGCACACACGCATCCATACAGCCACTCTCACAATCACACACTCTCACTTATAGCCATTTAAATACTCTAACACACATATATACTGCTTTTTACATATGTAGTTACTCGCACATGTACCACTGAGATATACATTCACTCACTAACACACCCATACACACACTCACCCACCCAAGCAGTCCATCACAGATGCACTCTTGAAATCATGCACCCAGTGAATCACCCACTCACACATCTATGTACAGAGTCACACACACCCCACCCACACAAACACTCAGGCAGCCATACAGATACTCAGAGAACCAATCAATAACCCATATAGACACTCATGTAGCTATTCGCAAATCCATGCATCCACTTACACACCAACAAACAGACGGATACAGACATTCACACAGTTTAGTCACTAACCCATGCATTCAGTAAAATACATTTAATCACTCACTTGTAGAGTCAGTCACTCACGTACTAAATCATCCATTCAGACACTTATACACCCACTCATTCTTCAATACGCCTTTCTCTATATATATTAAACATATTTAAACTTTACAGAAACAGTCACTGGATGATGTCATCAGTGATGTCATTTGAGATGTCATCAGTGATGTCACTGACCATGTCATGAGTGATGTAATATGTGACGTCATCAGCAGTGCATTGCGGGCGCGAGTTATAGTTAGCTGAACTAACTATAACGGGGAATTTCTATGGTTTTGTACGAGTGAAATGTCCAACTAACTATAACTGTCCCTAAAACCTATGGTTTTTTCAGTGAATTTCAAAGGTTTTTTAAATGCTAATTTCTAACTATAACGTGTCTGAAACCTATGGTTTTTTCAGTGAATTTCAAAGGTTTTTTAAATGCTAATTTCTAACTATAACGTGCCTGAAACCTATGATTTTTTAAGTGAATTTCAAAGGTTTTTTTAAATGCTAGTTTCTAACTATGCCTACAGAGGTAGGACATGTGAAGAAAGAAGAAAAAACGCACAGAAAGAAGCAAAAGATGTGCAGAAAGAACCAACAGAGGAGCAGAAAGAGGCCTTGTTGCAAAATCATCCTGTGCCCACAACTTTTTCAGACGGGTACTGGTGGTAACTGACTCTGACTAACCAGAGCCAGTGCTATGCTAAAAGACACTTAGAATACAGTGAAAACACCTACATACACTAGGGAACACTATGCGTTGGGGTACCCTGTGATTAGCATGACCTCCTCTGCAAGTCCCTAGTACATAATAGGGCAGGGGATTAAAACTACCTCTTAAAACGCGCTACAGGGCGCGTTTGCACAGTGGTGAAGGGAGGGGGCCTGAGGTGACATGTGTGCAAACGCACCCGTGGCGCGTTTTAAGTTGCGGGATTAAGTCCCTTGAATTCTGAGGGTCCCTAGGGCCCAACTAGCCTCCCAGGTACCTACAGTTAGGACCACAGAGCTGAGTTGCAGAGAGGCGTTCCGAGGCCACGCACCTTTTTCACCTCTCTGCAACGCAACTCTGTTGTGCTTACTGAAGGTACCTGGTGGGCTAGTTGGCCCCCAGGGTCCCTCAGGATTCAAAGGGAATTAATTCCCCAACTTAAAACGCACCACAGGCGTGTTTGCGCACATGTCACCTGAGGCCCCGCCCTCCCTTCACCACTGTGCAAACGCGCCCGTGGTGCGTTTTAAGTTGGGGGATTAGGTCACTTTGAATCCTGAGGGTCCCTGGGGCCCAACTAGCCCACTAGGTACTTCCAGTAAGCACCACAGGCCTGCGTTGCAACGCCTGTAACAAATTGTGCAGTTGTGTTTAGGTAGTGAAGAGGGTCGTGCTGGGGGTAGTGTTTTAGGGTTTAGGGTAGTGCAGTGGTATTTGTGTAGTGTAGGGGTCATGCTGGGGGTAGATTTAGGGTTTAGGGTAGTGCAGTGGTGTTTGGGTAGTGTAGGGAGTCGTGCTGGGGGAGTGTTTTAGGGTTTAGGGTAGTGCAGTGGTGTTTGGGTAGTGTAGGGGGTCGTGCTGGGGGTAGTGTTTTAGGGTTTAGGGTAGTGCAGTGGTGTTTGGGTAGTGTAGGGGTCGTGCTGGGGGTAGTGATTTAGGGTAGTGCAGTGGTGTTTGGGTAGTGTAGGGGGTACTGCTGGGGGTAGTGTTTTAGGGTTTAGGTTAGTGCAGTGGTGTTTGGGTAGTGTAGGGGTACTGCTGGGGGTAGTGTTTTAGGGTTTAGGGTAGTGCAGTGGTGTTTGTGTAGTGTAGGGGGTAGTGTTTTAGGGTTTAGGGTAGTGCAGTGGTGTTTGTGTAGTGTAGGAGGTCGTGTTTTAGGGTTTAGGGTAGTGCAGTGGTCTTTGGGTAGTGTAGGGAGTCGTGCGGGGTAGTGTTTTAGGGTTTAGGGTAGTGTAGGGGGTCATGCGGGGGTAGTGTTTTAGGGATTAGGGTAGTGCATTGGTGTTTGGGTAGTGTAGGGGGTCATGCGGGGGTAGTGTTTTAGGGTTTAGGGCAGTGCAGTGGTGTTCGGGTAGTGTAGGGGGTCGTGCTGCGGGGAGTGTTTGAGGGTTTAGGGCAGTGCAGTCGTGTTCGGGTAGTGTAGGGGGTTGTGCTGGGGGTAGTATTTTAGGGTTTAGGGTAGTGCAGTGGTGTTCGGGTAGTGTAGGGGGTCGTGCTGGGGGTAGTGTTCTAGGGTTTAGGGCAGTGCAGTGGTGTTTGGGCAGTGTAGGGGTAATGCTGGGGGTGGTTTTTAGGGTTTAGGGCAGTGCAGTGGTGTTCGGGCAGTGTAGGGGGTCGTGCTGGGGGTGGTGTTTCAGGGTTTAGGGCAGTGCAGTGGTGTTCGGGCAGTGTAGGGGGTCGTGCTGGGGCTGGTGTTTCAGGGTTTAGGGCAGTGCAGTGGTGTTCGGGCAGTGTAGGCGGTCGTGCTGGGGCTGGTGTTTCAGGGTTTAGGGCAGTGCAGTGTTGTTCGGGCAGTGTAGGGGGTCGTGCTGGGGCTGGTGTTTCAGGGTTTAGGGCAGTGCAGTGGTGCTCGGGCAGTGTAGGGGGTCGTGCTGGGGGTGGCGTTTCAGGGTTTAGGGCAGTGCAGTGTTCGGGCAGTGTAGGGGGTCGTGCTGGGGGTGGTGTTTCAGGGTTTAGGGCAGTGGTGTTCGGGCAGTGTAGGGGGTCTTGCTGGGGGTGATGTTTCAGGGTTTACTGCAGTGGTGTTCGGGCAGTGTGGGGGTCTTGCTGGGGGTAGTGTTTTAGGGTTTAGGGCAGTGCAGTGGTGTTCGGGCAGTGTAGGGGATCGTGCTGGGGGTGGTGTTTCAGGGTTTAGGGCAGTGCAGTGGTGTTCGGGCAGTGTAGGGGGTGGTGTTTCAGGGTTTAGGGCAGTGCAGTGGTGTTTGGGCAGTGTAGGGGGTCGTGCTAGGGGTGGTGTTTCAGGGTTTAGGGCAGTGCAATGGTGTTTGGGCAGTGTAGGGGGTCGTGCAGGGGCTGGTGTTTCAGGGTTTAGGGCAGTGCAGTGGTGTTCGGGCAGTGTAGGGGTCGTGCTGGGGGTAGTGTTTTAGGGTTTAGGGTAGTGCAGTGGTGCTTGTGTAGTGTAAGGGGTCGTGCTGGGGGTAGTGTTTTAGGGTTTAGGGTAGTGCAGTGTTTGTGTAGTGGGTCATGTTTTAGGGTAGTGCAGTGGTGTTTGGGTAGTGTAGGGGGTCGTGCTGGGGGTAGTGTTTTAGGGTTTAGGGTAGTGCAGTGGTGTTTGTGTAGTGTAGGGGGTCGTGCTGGGGGTAGTGTTTTAGGGTAGTGCAGTGGTGCTTGTGTAGTGTAGGGGGTCGTGCTGGGGGTAGTGTTTTAGGGTAGTGCAGTGGTGCTTGTGTAGTGTAGGGGGTCGTGCTGGGGGTAGTGTTTTAGGGTTTAGGGTAGTGCAGTGGTGTTTGTGTAGTGTAGGGGGTCATGTGTTAGGGTAGTGCAGTGGTGTTTGTGAAGTGTAGGTGGTCATGCTGGGGGTAGTGTTTTAGGATAGTGGAGTGGTGCTTGTTTAGTGTGTAGGGGGTCGTGCTGGGGGTAGTGTTTTAGGGTTTAGGGTAGTGCAGTGGTGTTTTTGTAGTGTAGGGGGGTCATGTTTTAAGATGCAACGCTCCAATACCTGACCAGTCTGCACTACATAAAACTGCAAAAAAAACGAAACATAAAAAGTGTTTTGCACACTTTTGTCATTGGGCCATATGTGGGCTACATCTGGGTAATATTTGTGCTACATTTGGGCTCTTTTTTCACTGGTGGCCATCTTGGAAGACTTCTTTGTTATGAAGTTTCCTAATTTCCTCATTTACTGCAGTCTCCTCAGTAGGAAATGCTTTCAGTTTTTACTTTGATTCCATCAAGAAGGCATTCAGATGTGTCTCACATTTGCCATAAATTCAGAATGTTAGCACTCTAGTTGCTCATTAGATCACTGTAGTAAAGCTACTGCTCACCAGGGAGTTAACTGGAAGTCTGCTGCTGGTATTGAAAGTGATTGTTTCAGTCTGCATGTCAGAATTTTCTAATGAAATAGAAGAGGATTTGAGATCTCACTTAAAACATGTCCTAATTTTTCTTTCTGCAGCACTAACCATAATTTCTATTTCAAAATGAACCCCCTCATTTTGTTCCTTTTTAAATTAAATGTTTTAAGTGTTACCAGTTTATTCCAATCAAGATGGCTTCAGGTGTGCCATACTTTTGTCATAAGTAAGGATGTTAGCACTCTAGTTCTTTAGAACACTCTGGGAAGCTGCAGTAGAACACAAAGGAATCAACTGACAGTCTCTGCCATTGTTGGATGTACATGTTTTACTGAGAATGTCAGACTTCATTCTCACATGACTGAGAAAGATAATGTGAATTTACAGAAAATATGCTCTCATTTTAGCTTCTGGAGCACCTTCCAAAACTCTATGGGACAAGCATGTGAAAATAGTTTTCTATCAAACATGATTCATGATATCCCAGCAGAAGGTTTTTCACAGGGTAAAATCACCTTAGAACACACCACAATTCCTGAAATTAGTATGGTACCATCAACAAATGAATTCTAATGTAACTAAAGTCTGTTATCACCCTTTATAGTTCTCCTTTTGGTAACCCTCAAAATCTTTGATTCACTACAATGCATTTCAATGGGGTACTATCATGTATATTGGTCTCAAGATGGCTGCCAGCAATTCCAGGATGAAGTGCTGACAGCCAATCAGATCTCACAATGACATGTGTGGTTAGGCTCCGCCCAGATATATGTGATTTTACTTTTGATTTTCTCAGGAACTACTGAACGGATTTACACCATTTAAGCAAAAGGCACGACACTGAACCAAGGGCTACCTCTTTGCCAAATTTGGTGTAATTCCGTTCAGCAGTTCGGGCTGTAGCTGCGACTAAAGGTTCCTATGGAAAAATGAATGGGGAAAACACGTTTTGGGACCCCCTTTTTCTCGGCCCCGCTTGACAAATCACCCCGAGACTTTCAGGATAGGAGCGGACCGGAGCGCCCCAACAAGTTGGAAACTTTCGCGAAGATTCGTCAACCGGCGCCAACGTTATTTCAAATAGAATGTTGCGGATTTCCTATGGAAAATAGGTCCTAACTATAACTATCTACTGGCGACCGCCAGTAGATAATATGTTGCAATCCAGGGTGGAATAGATGGACGATAAAGTTTGCAGGTAGCGATGGTAGAATAGAACGGGTTGGTGGAGTAAATTAACCGAGGTAGAGATGTAGGAGCTCTTGGATAGGCAGATGCATCTGAGCAAGTGTAGGAAGCTGGCTTTGTATATGATACTGCCACAAGGTGGTAATACCGTGTATAGGAAGCTGACTCTGTATATGATACTGCCACGAGGTGGTAATACCGTGTATATGAAGCTGACTCTGTATATGATACTGCCACGAGGTGGTAATACCGTGTATAGGAAGCTGACTCTGTATATGATACTACCATGAGGTGGTAATACCGTGTGTATGAAGCTGGCTCTGTATATGATACTGCCACGAGGTGGTAATACCGTGTGTAGGAAGCTGGCTCTGTATATACTACACCAAAGTAAGGTATAGTGTGCACAGTGTCCAGTGGAACCCTAAAGGTAGGCAGAGGTAAAAGTAGATGGCACCTTACTCTCTATTTCTGGTAGTGTGGTCGAGGAGTAAGGCTTTATAAGATGGTAGTGCTAAGCATTTCTTTTACACACTCAGGCAGCAAATGATGTCACACACTCAAAGACTGAACTCAGATCAATTTGTATAAAAATATTTAGTTGTATTTTATTTTCTAGAACCAAGCCAGGCCTGGTACAGGTAAGTGAAATAGTACTTTGCAGGAATAATGCAGTTAAATACAGTTTGAATGCAGTTAAATGCAATTGGGTTGATTACAGGTAAGTCACTTGTTCATTAAAACAGTTGGAATTACTTTTCAGTAACTATTGAGATTACTTTGTACGTTACTTTTCAGATTACTTTTTAAGTTACTTTTTCTACTCGGTGTGATATGCCTAGATATGCATCTGCAAGATGGCGGGCACTGAAGAGTGGGTTTCACCTAGTCTCCCCCACCTAAGGGTTGGGGTTGGTAGAGGTGTGCACACCTTCTGAGCTGTTCTAATGTTTCCCGGCTGTCTTCCTGCCGAAAAGGAGGGGAGACAGGAAGGGGGTCTGCTCCTGATAGCAGGAGAGGCTGGGGGGAGGGGGAGAGGATCACGTTACAATGGCGGCAAGGCCTTTGAAGCTCCCCTGTCACAGATGGCTCTTCCTGACCTGGGGGAGGTGTGAACTCCTCTTCCCAGGAAAGGCTTTGTTTCTGGGCTCAGGGAGCGAAGGCTCCCACTTCAGGGGTCCAGAAACATGTCTCGTGGTGGCAGGCTGGTGTTTACCAGTCAGGAAACCCACCAGAGGCTGGTCGTTTTTCAGGGGGCATCTCGAAAATGCACTCGGAGTGCATTTTTCATTAAATCCCACACTGGCATCAGTGTGGGTTTATTATGCTGATAAGTTTGCTAACAAACTTCCCAGAATTCAGTAAAGCCATTATGGTGCTGTGGAGTTCGTAATGACAAACTCCCAGACCATATACTCTTTATGGCTTTACTGCACTTACAATGTCTAAGAATGGACTTAGACACTGTAGGGGTACAGTGCTCATGCAACTGTACCCTCACCAGTGGTATAGTGCACCCAGCTAAAGGGGTATCTTGACTATACCATAGGCAGGGGGTTGCAGGCATGGCACACAGGTATGTGTGCCATGTCGTCTCTTCACTTTTCTCTGCACCAAAACATGCAGCCTTCAATGGCGGTGTGTGTTAAAGTACAGGGCCTCTAAGGGTGGCACAACAGGTGCTGCAGCCCTTAGAGGCCTTCCCTGGTCTCAGTGCCTTTGGTACCCATTGTACCTTTTACAAGGGACTCACATGTGGCCAGAGAGGTGCCAATTGGAGGTACAAAGGTACAGTTTTGGGAAAGAACACAGGCCCTGGGAATCTGATTGGCAAGTCAAAGTGCATCAGAAATCTGGCAAAAAGTGGTGTGGGGTTACCGCAACAGAAACCCAGCTTCCTACAGCAAGTCGAGTGTTTTAAGAGGGTGTTTTGAAGTATTTGTTGAAGCGAAATAGTTGGAGGTTTTTCCTAAAGTAGAAGTATGATACAAAATTTTCCAGCTATCGCGACAAGAATTTTAGATTCTATTAAGGACACGGAGGCGAGGATTATGCTTCTCCATTTCTTTACTACTCCAACAGCAGCCAATAAAAACACAGCAAACATGTAAAACAAGCATTGGCATAGCCAATAGGTCTCGCCTTTGGGACCATATAAGTGTTTAGCCATACAACAGTTAATGTTGTTGCAGTAAGGATATTGTGCTGCATAACTAAATACTTATAAGGTCCCAAAGGCGAGACCTATTGGCTATGCCAATGCTTGTTTGTTCATGCAGGCTAAATAAAGACCTCATCACGCTATTTATGTGGTCACTAGTCAAAAATGTGCATAATCTCTGCTATTTAGCTTGCGGCTGGATAAATAGTGAAGATTCAGATATTCATGCCTAAATTGCAGAGATTATGTACGATTTTACCAGGCACTGGGTAAATAGCAGAGACTGTGTACTATTCGGCCTGTGGCAGGTAAATTGTCACTCCCCCCCCCTCCCCCCCCCCCACACACACACACAAAAAAATACCAAAAAACCACGCAGATTTCAATGCATGAAAAATGAAACGGAAAAATATCAGGAGAAACTCTGGGACTAGTAGTGATAGCAATTCATCTCAATGCTTCATTAACACATATCACCAGCCATCAAAATCAGAACAGTAAACAAGAGAGCTCCTCAGTAAGTGAATTTTAAAGTAATAAGTGAATTACAAAGTTCAAAGATATATAAAAAAAAGTTCCTGAGACAAAGTCCAAAGCTACCAAGCCCCAAATGTAATAGTAGAACCCACTCTGTCGGGGAAGATGGAAGCCAGTGCAAGACGTTGGGGAAATAAAATGTATTTTTAAAATTTCTAAATAAAATGATCTGGAAATGAAAGAAACAAGTTCAGCCAGACGCTCTGTGCTTTAAAGACAACAGCAAAAACACGCAAATACTAGTATTTTCTTGCAAGAAAATCCTTTAGCTTTGCTTGTGTGTTCTCATTTGTCACAGTAAATAAGACACACTTTCGAATGAATGGCAAACAAATTCAAGTGTGTTTTTCATCGAAATTATGTTTATAAATAAGCCACTGCTCCTGCACACAATAAAAGTAATCAATGGCGTGTTACTTAGACAAGGGCACTCTTTTTGTTAATTAATGTTTTTTACATTTACACTCAGCATTTAAACCACTAGAGCTAGCCTTACAGTCGAAAGCTATTTCCGGGCCCAGCACCTCGGTTTGCATTAATGACTTATTTACATTCAATCTTTTGTGAAAAACCTCCATTTAGAGGCGAACACGCAAAAAAAAACCTCGATAGGCCGGGACGGGGGACAAGGAGGTGGGAAGGACTGATGAGGAAGCGCCATACTCTTACAATCAGCTAGGAGCGGATAAGAAAGTTACCGTGACAAAGCTCTAAACCAGGAGTGGTGCGTGCGCTGCCTGGAATGCAGCTGAGGCATGAACCGGCAAAAGCTAGACAAAAACAAGTGACGCGCTGGACAGCTGACCACACGCTCGTGCATCGCGAGTGACGCGCTGGACAGCTGACCACACGCTCGTGCATCGCGCCCGCGGGTAACCGCACGGAAAAGGCCATTGTGCACGAGCGTGTGGTCAGCTTTGAAAACCACCTACATAAAGTCTCGCAGAGCAGCGCATGCGCGCTACTCTAGGCTCGACCTAAAAAACTACATATCCCATGAGGCTTTGAACCACGCCTCCATTATTAACCCATCAAACGTGTCCTGCATACACAAAATAGTGAGGCACCATCTTGATTGCCTCCTTCTTTGCCATAAGCAGTCTCAAAAGTCCAATAAACAAAATCAGCAACAGTCCTGACTCTCAACGGAGAGCAATATAACACAAGTCTCAGACGAGACAACTATCCACCAGGGACGCCAGCATCCTTGTCACGGGGAAAAGCAGATTCAACTCTGTTTGGAATCCGTTCCTGAAAATAGAAAACAAGTTTGAAAACATGGAACCACCAAAATGGTATCAGGGTAGGGCAAAACATCATACATTTCGTGTATCATAACAACATGACAGTTGTAAACCTTACCTGTCCCAACGAGTGGGATAATCCTCGCCTCCGTGTCCTTAATAGAATCTAAAATTCTTGTTGTGATAGCTGGAAAATTTTGTATTCTATGGCAGGACCGGAGGCTCAGATTATGCTGGTTCAAAGCTGACCAACAACAACAGAAGAAACATGAGTAATAGGCTTATAATAAAATATTTTAAACATTGAGTCTGAAGACCAATCTGCAGCTTTTAAAATATCTTCTAAACGAGAACCCATAATAAAAGCTTTAGAGGCCATAGCACCTCTAGTGGAGTGCGCACCATACACAGAAATATCAATACCAGCTTCAGACATCACCCACCTAACCCAACGTGCCAGAGTGGCCGCTGAGACTGGCCGAAACGTTTTCTGGATTGCCAAGAGCAACTGACCCAGAGGGTCCGATCTGTGAGCTAAAGTACGTTCCTCATAAATTTTTAAGCAATTCAAAACACATAATTTCTCATTATGAGGGAAAGCGGGATACTCAACCGAACGAGACATCGTCTTAGTTCTCCTTGAGATGATGAAAGAAACACCTTGGGGAGAGAAAACCCTTCCTGCCAAGTCTAAAGCATGAACATCAGACACTCTTCTACAGGAAATAAGACCCAACAACATAGTAAGTTAATTAGATAATTGCTTTAAAGATAAATCTTTATTGTCCGGCCAAAATTCTAACAAAGAAAGAACTTTAGAAACATCCCATAACGTAGTATATCTGGGACGAGGCGGATGAGCAACTTTGATGCCTTTCAACAACTTATACACCAATGGGTGCGTTCCCACTGGTTTTCCATCAATGTGATTATGTCCGGCAGATAAAGCCGACCTGAAATTAACAGACCTATAAGACAGACCTGATTCAGCACATTCCGACAAAAAATTCAGTATTTCCTACAAATCCGATCCCACGGGATCCACCTGTCGTTGAAGGCACCATCCCATCCATCGCTTCCAGGATGCAGAATATCGCTTGCGGGTGGATGGAGCCCAAGCCTGTTGTATAAACTCGGCAGCCGCCGATGAAAGGCCCTCAATCCGTTCATGTCTCCGAAGAGCGTCCAAACCATGAGGGTTAACATTCTGGAGGACCAGAGGATGTGGGGAGCCCACTGGGTACTGGTGCAGCATCGGGAACACAGGCAATTGGAATGGCAGGTTCACAGACCGTTCCAACAGAGTCGGAAACCACGATTGTGTCTTCGATTAACGGTGTGACTAACACTAATGACGTTGCCTGTCTCCGGACTTGAGTAGCTACTCTCAGAATCAACGCGAACGGGGGAAAGGCATAATTCCTTTGGGAACCCCATTGCTGGAGAAAAGCGTCCGTTCCCAGCGCCATCGGATCCGGCCTCCAGCTGTAGAACCGGGGAAGCTGTGTATTGAGGCGAGAGGCAAAGAGATCTATCAGGCAAGGGCCTCGAATACTCATGATCTCTAGAAACACTGAAGGATGGAGTCACCAGTCGCTGAAATCCCACAGAAACCTGGAGTTCCAGTCCGCCACCTGATTGCTCTTGCCGGGAATGTATTCTGCTACAATCCTGATCTTCTGCGACAGGCAGAAGTGCCAAAACTCCCTTGCAATGTTGGCCAGAAGCCGAGATTTCGTCCCTCCTAGGCGATTGATGTAGCGCACCGCCAACACATTGTCCATCCTCAGGAGGATGCAACAATTGCTCTTCAGAGGGGAGATTGATCTGATGGCAAACGATCCGGCTATCAACTCTAGACAGTTGATGTGTAATTGTAACTCTTCTGCGGACCACCAACCGCCGGTGGCAAAATCTCCGCATCTTGCACCCCAGCCCCAACGACTGGCATCCGACTCGATAATAACGTCGGGAGAGGCTCCGAAAATGGCTCTGCCGTTCCATGCCTCCATATGAGCTAGCCACCATTGCAGTTCCTCTTGCGCGTCTAGAGACAGTGATCAAATGATCGTACGAGAACCTTTTCTGTAGGTAGTGAATCTTGAGGCGTTGTATCGCCCTGTAATGAAGAGGCCCTGGGAAGAACGCCTGAATCGAGGAGGCAAGGAGACCTACAATCCTCGCCAGGGACCTCAGCGAGACCAACTGCTTCGACAGAGTTGTTGGAATCTCCCTCTTTATGGATTTGATCTTGGATGCGGGGAGGAGAAACTGGGCACTCACTGAGTCGATTTGAAAGCCTAGGAAGTCTACTTGTTGGAACGGGATAGTCATGGATTTTTTGGTATTGATCACAAAACCCAACTCCTGCAATAGTGAGATTGTCCATTGTAAATGGGTGCACAGTAGTGTGGGGTCTTGGGCTAGGAGAAGCATGTCGTCTAGATAAATGATCATGCGGACGCCCATCTCTCGAAGCCTTGTGGTCACTGGCTTCAGCAGTTTCGTAAACACCCACAGTGCTGAGGATAGGCCGAAAGGAAGGGATAGGTAACGGAACCATTGTCCCTTCCACTGAAATTGGAGATATTTCTGATGGGAGGGACAAATGAGGACCGTAAGGGAAGCGTCTTTCAGATCCAGGCGGACCATCCAGTCCCCTTCGAGCAATAAATCTCTTAAAAGATGGATCCCTTCCATCTTGAAATGTCTGTATACCACAAAAGGATTGAACTCCCTGAGATTTAGCACTAATCTCTGTCCTCCTCTCTTCTTTTGAACCAAGAAGACGTTGCTGCAAAAACCTCCGGGAACGAAGGGTCCCACAACAATAGCCTGCTTTGTCAAAAGTTCTGAGTCTACAAAAGATTGTTCTTATAGGGAAAAATGGAGAGGAGTAGGGGGAGTTACCTGACAAGGGACATCGATTAACTCTATTTGGTACCCCTGAACAGTGTGAATTATCCATGCATCTGATGTGATCTCCGTCCAATTGTACAGAAAATGCATTAGTCTGCCCCCCAGAGGAAGCGTAGGAAAAAGAGGTGGAATTACCTGAGGACTGGGCATTGTTGTTTCTGTATCCTCTGTTGATGCCCCTGTTGTACCGGCCCTGGAAACCCCTGGATCTGGTGGGGTAAAATCCGGCCTGGTCAGGTTCCTGGGTGTATCCCCTACGTCTAGGGGCGAAGCCGCTCTGGGGACTTTGTTGACTGAAGCGGCCGGTCGAGCGTCCCCTGCCACGACCGGCCCTGCCAGAGAGGGGGTGGAATACCCTCTTGAGAGAGGACTGTGACTTATCCAGTGACGTGAACGTGTTGACATATTTGGCAATGTCCTTTACAAAACGTTCTCCGAACAGTTGCCCTTAAGCTAGGGGGCCTGGTTCTGCAGAAGCTAGTTCAACGAGCTGCGGGTGGATAGCTGCTCCAGTCTCCTGTGCCTGAAGCGCTAGTTCCAGGATCTTGGCCAACGGGCCAGATACGTCCAACAATTTGTCCTGACAAGCCCTAAGGGCTCGGTCTATGCCCTTTTTGGGATCCTTCTTATATTTCTTTAGGAATGTCTGCATGGCCATATCTATCTCAAGGGTCAAAGCAGTTTTATTTGCAAGATCGGGGCGGGGACATTCAGATCTTAGGCGGGCTCGCACTTCCTTATCAAAGCTCTTGCGCAGGTTAGCCTGCATGTACTCCGCCACTGACGGGGCGGGAGCCCAATCCGAAGAGCGGGGATGCACAATACTGGAGAGGTGAAAGGAGAAGGTCGGACAGGGGAAAGGGAGTGCTTGCGCTTCTTGGCTCGTTTACGTGGGCGCGATTCGTGGGAAGAATCAGTGTCGGTATCAGTGTCAGTCATGGAAACAGGAATGGAAGGGCCCGGAACAGGGGGAGGGACCAAGGGATTCAGGCTATAATCGTGCTCTCTATCCTTCTGGAGCTTGGAATAAACCTGTACGTGGGGCCACGGGAGACCAGGGAGTTCGGGGGGAGGGATAGGGGAGGTGTTGGGAGTACCTGCCGGAGGGGTAGGCGCTGCCCCTACTAACTGGTCAAGGAAAAGAGATATAGGCAATAAGGCGGAGGAGAGGGCCTTGTCTAACCTTTGATCCAACTTCTTCTCAATAAGGGTGTCCATGTTATCATTGTAATGGAAATCTTCGTCCTCTGCAGGACCATAGGCAGCCAGTTCCTCCTCATAGACCTCGCAGTCTGACATCTCTAGTGAATATGGGTATATTCCAAGCCAAATCCCCAGTGGGAAGCCAAATTTTACGACCCAGACGTAGGAAAGGGCGTCAAATGGGAGGTAGTGCTGGGACAGAGTGGCCAAGAAGGTACCACCCCTTTGAAGACTATGACTAATGGAGGGCGATTAACTCCCCCTGCCTGAGTCAACCAAGGGTTTCCAAAAATTACTATTGTGCAGCCAGAGCTATTGGTTACAGGAAAGGGTTACGCTCATAGCGCTGATCAACGTGCTCAAAATTGTCCAATTTGAAGCCCCAGTACCGGCCTGCAACTGTCGAGCTGCTTTCTCCTGTTATCCGAGCCCGGAGTGAGGCGTCTGCCAGCGTGCGTAAGGGATGCCTGCAAGCGCTTGCTCAGACACATGCAGGCTCTCGAGAGGACCAACGCACGCAGCCCGAGCGGGCTCCAGTGCGCGACCTCCCTCCCAGAGGGGGAGGCCAGACCCAGCCGGTAGCGCGAAGTGCACCGCGAGTGGAAACCGGCAATTATGAGCAGATAAGAACGGAAAGGGGCATTAAAGAAAGTCTACAAGCGAAAGCGCAACACGCGCTATGCGAACAACTATAACTGAAAACCAGCTCGTGCGAAGCGCGTCACGTACACTTTACTGTACGCTTTACTGTACGCTTTACTGTACGCAAAACGGGTATGGCATCAATACAATATACATAATACAGTTCAATAAGCATAATAAATTCCTTATCACGTTAAGCATAAGCAAAATAACAAGGCACTTATCTTGACTGCGGAGCAGCAAAGAAAGAGGCAGTCAAGATGGTGCCTCACTATTTTGTGTATGCAGGACACGTTTGATTGGTTAATAATGGAGGCGTGGTTCAAAGCCTCATCGGATATGTAGTTTTTTACATGTTTACTGTGTTTTTATTGGCTGCTGTTGGAGTAGTAAAGAAATTGAGAAGCATAATCTGAGCCTCCGGTCCTGTCATAGAATTGATTGTCAAGTAGTACTTGTGGCAGAGTGTTCCAAATTCGGAAGCATTCCCAGAGAAGGAACGGGGGTGTGTGTGTGTTTTTTTTTTTGTTGGTGTCTTTAGTTTGGGGGGAATCAGGAGTAGGGTTTGAGCTTCGCAGAGGTCTTTTGCAGTGGCGTAGCAAAGGGGGGCGGCCGTCACGGGGCACCAACCCTAGCCAACAATTAACCCCTGCCCCGCTATTACCTGTCAACTTGTTGCGCCCCGACCGCCACAGGCAGCAAAAGGTCTAGCTACGCCACTGCTCTTTTGCCAGCCTCAGTTTGAAAGCCAGGCAGTTTTGCTTTCCCATATGGAGTTCTTTGTTGGTTACACGTTTGGTGAAGACATCAGTTTGGATGCTGTGGGATAGAGGAGGTTTGATGTTGAAAAGGTCTTTACGTCAGTTTCTGGAGTGGTCAAGTTGGGCTCGGAAGAAGGAAGATTTTTCTGGATATGTTTCTTTGTTTTTTAGATGTTCAGCTCGAAGGAGAGAAAGATGGATTAGCAAGGGTTGTTTTTCTCCAAGTTTGTTAAGTCAGTCTAAGTTGTCGTCTCTCCTTGTTAAAGTCTATGTTGAACCAGGATCTGGAAGGTATATTTCTTGATTATTATTTTTTTGAGTTGGGGGACGGTGTCGAAGTTATGTCATTCTTGTGTTCTGGTGGTAGGTGAGGTCGTCAGTGGTAGTTAGATTGGGTGGAGGGGGAATTTGGGAACTGATTTGGTGCATGTTCCTCACCCAGTGCTTAGGGCGATGGGTTTGGTTGGGGCGTTTTGGTTGGTTGAGATTGAATAGAATTAGGTGGTGGTCAGTCTAGTCGGTGGGTAGGAATGAATGGAAGGATATGATATTATGGTTGGAGATGACTGTGTCAAGGGTAGAGCCTTTATTGTGAGTTTGCTTATCGCAATTTTGAATGAGACCTTTCGATTCAAGGAGGGTGGATAAGTTGTGTATTGTTGTATTATCAGCAACGTTCAAGTGCAGGTTTAGGCCACCTAGTTTAATGTCTGTAGGAGAGTAGGATCTGCCTCTTATGTTGTCCCCACTTTTTTTCTGATGTTTACACTGGTTTCTGGCTATAGTCTGGCTGGGACCCTGCCAATCAGGGCCCCAGCCTCTCTGTCTAAACGACTTGGAGTGCACTCTAGGTGCACTAGTGATTGGATACTGTGGTACCTTATGAGTCCCTAGTATATGGTACCTTAGGTACCAAGGGCATAGGTACTTCACAGGCCTACCAGGGGCTGAAGCATGTATTATGCCACCCCTGGGAAGCAGACTAAATCTGACACCACAGGCCTGCTACTGCAGCCTGGGTGAGGAGGTGCTAGCACTCCTCACTGAGATATAGGTTCCCTATATCTCTCCTGCACACACATTTAAACCTATCAGTCACCCCTAAAGCAGGCCCTATCAATCCTGAGGGCAGGGTGCTTAGTTTCTATGTGAGAGGGTGCCTCTGCCTGAGCAGGGCCCCTCTGTAGCTCTCAGAGTCCATTCTCTGGGGCTGTTTGTGAATGCGGTCAAACCATATACTCTTAAGTGCATTATAACCTCGCGGTTAATGCTAACTTTGGAATGGCTGCATCAAAACATGTCGTGTTTGGTGTCAAACACTTTGGAATCATACCCCCACACCAGTAACTGGTGTGGGAGTATGATCCCACCCTTCTAGAGGGATAGACATGTACTTACTGTGGAAACGCGGTAGAATCCTGAAGAGCCCTGGCATCACAAAATGGATGCCACCAGTCACAGACACTGGGCTGCCCTCCTGCTGATGACCGAAACTCGCAGTGGAGGAGGCCCAACAATAGGTATCCTGTCACAGGGAGGTGTGACCACCTACCAGACAGGGTTTAGTGTATTGGGGCTGGGTGGGTGCACTCCTAGAGTGCTTTGAAGTCCTGCACTGGGGGAGCAGTAGGCTCCTCTGTGCATACACCAGTTCAAACCGGCTCAGGGGCTACCTGCCCCTGCTCTGGCGCGAAACTGGACAAAGGGAAGTGGGTGTAGCCACCCACTCCCCTGACCCTCCCATAGGTGGGGTCATAGAGCTAGTCCCTCCCTTCCTTTCAGTATAAGATAGGGAACCCTTGACCTTGCAAACTAGATATCCCTGGACGACGCTCTAAAGAAGAATCCCGGACCTTCGACGTTCCACTACCTCTGGAAGACTGAAGAATCTCCCTTGGAGTCAAGGAGTGACTCCCTGCTTGGCAGGCACCAAAAACTGCAACGACGGTCGCAAACTACGCCGCTCCCGCCGGAGCCCGAAGTCCCTGCAGTCCAGGAAGAGGATTTCCTGACTTCTCCAAGGCCATCGTGAGTCCCCAGCGAAGCTGAGGCAAGTGGACCCCACGAGTGACGAGGAACCGCAATCCCTGGGTACCGTGCACTATTGTAGAGTGCAACCCCTTCACGACGTTCTACGAACCTGTGCTTTGGGCCACGTGTGGTCCCAGCCTCTAGCAGAGATCCCTCCCAAGATCAGAGGCCTACCTCGTCCCGAGTGACCGTGGGCCCCTGTTGAGTGAATCCTCCCGAGGCGTCTTCGCGATCCATTGCCAGCCGGCTTGTGGGTCCCCTGAAGACTTTTCTACAAATCCAAAGGGCTCCCCTGGTTGCTCCAGGCCTGCCCTGACTTACCCTCGCTGGGTGAGTTCCACAGACCTTGCTGGTCTGCACCGCTGCCTTTTTGTCCTTTCCACAAGACTTGCTGTTACCAAGGCTTGTTGGCTCCAATTGGGTCGCCGACACCACAGTAAGCTGCAGACTTCGTGGGACACGCTGAATCCAGGTCCTGGTCGTCATCGACGCCTCCTGGACCTTGTGGCCGAAGAGTCAAGACACCCGTGAACGACCTGAATCTGTCGACGACGGTGGGCATTCATCTTCCTTCCCCCGGGTCACTGCCAAGTGACTTTGAACACTGTCCCCTCTGCTTTCAGGTCTTCCTTCTTCCGAATCCAGGCTTGGATTCCACCGGACACTTCTTCTGGCTTCACAAGCAGCAAGTCTTCATTGGCTCCCATTGAAAACGACGCCGCAACCCGACACCAAAAGACACCTATGCACCCGGCTTCCCTGGGCGAGGTAACTCCAGCACTAGGGTGCTCCTGTGGGTGTTGGCCCTAGAACTACTTACCCTGTAAGTGACTTGCTTGTAGTTCCTCCCAAAGTGCCCTTAAACTCCTAATTTCTAACCGCGACTTGCCCCATTGAAGTCTACGGCGATCCGCGCCTGTGTTCACACACTGCACGCGTCCCCCGTGGGTCCTTTACTTACCTGCCTTGGGTGGTTTCGTGAGGCCCCAGCGCTTCTGAAGGCCCTAGGCCTTGTCCCTTTGCAAGTCGTTGTTCTTAAGTCTCTTTTTTAGTATATGGTCTGGTACGCCCCTAGGGCCCCAGCCATATTTGTGCTCAATTTGTTGTGAAGCTTTGATTTGTGCATATGTTCCTGACTTCTAATCTCATAAAGGGATTAGTAGAGAGTTGTTTAGTAATAAATACATATATATTTGATATATATACCTGTGTGGTGTCTTCATTTGGTGATTCAAGAGATTGTGTGGTAAAACAAGCTGCTTTACATTCCTCCAAGACTTAGCCTGAAGGCTGCTCTCCACAGCTACCACTAGGATAGCTTTCTGTAAAGGTTGTCTTAAACCTATCTACCATAAGAGTCGAATTGTACTGGTGCAAGGTGTCCACTTTAACTAGTGGACAGCATATACCAGGCCAACTTCTCACATTGGTGGCAGCGTGTGGGATTCCAGCTTGCTATTGTTTTACCAGAAAATCTCTATTTGAATTACTAACTGAGAACCACTATAGGTACTCAAGGTACATATAAAGTCTAGCTTAGTATCAATAAGTTCTACTGTACTTAGAGCTGTGTGCAAAGGGATAGCACACTCTTTCTACAGCTCAAGCTAGTATCAGTAGGCCACAAACTAGTGTAGGTAGTACAACACTGCACAACACTAGAATGTCCTTAAGGGTTGGACCCAGTGGATCCACTCAGCCTCAGTATAAGGACATGACTTTCTTTGACTTGAAAGCCATGTGTGCTGCAAGGCACCTGAAGATAGGACAGAGTCCCTCCATACTACACCTGATAGATCTGCTGACAGCAGATGATCTTAGATTAGCTCTAGGAGCTAATGGGTCTGAATCAGTGAGCGGGTCAATTACAGTGTCTGGGTCAGATGATGAACATCAGGATGACCAAGACTCTGTGATTGAAGGGCCAGGTCCCAAGGGGCCTGAACAGGACAGAGGAATTCTCCCTAAGAGCACTGACAGAGTGGAGGAAAGGCCTAGGTCCCTTTCTAGGGAATCTGACCACTCCTATCACTCTGGCAGAGAATCTGTCCACCAGAGGAACTCCTACTTCCCAAGAAGAGAGACCTCCTCTGACAGAATGTACAAACTGCTGCAGTATGAGGATGCAAGATTTGCCCTCGAAACCAAGAAGTTGGCATTAGATAGAGAAGCCCTTGAGCTCCAGAGAGCTTCTAGAAGAGAGGGGTTAGAACCCCCTGGTGGCAGCAACAGTGTCCCTAGAGGCAGAGAATATATTCCAGACCATAGGAACCTGAGCAAGGTTGTTCCTCCCTACCAGAGTGGGGATGATATCCATAAGTGGATAACTGCTATGGAAAAGGCCTGTAGAGTACAACAGGTCCCCCAAAAGCAGTGGGCAGCAATCTTGTGGCTCTCCTTTTCAGATAAAGGTAGAGACAAGCTCCTCACTGTTAGAGAAGAGGATGCTGATGACTATGAAGTCCTGAAGAGTGCACTGATAGATGGGTTTGGCTTAACCACTGAGCAGTATAGGTTGAAGTTCAGAGACACCCAGAAGGCACAGACTCAGGACTGGACTGACTTTGTAGATTGTGCAACCAAGGCTCTGGAGGGTTGGCTGGTTGGCAGTAGGGTTACTGATTTCAAGGGATTGTATAATCTAATGATGAGAGAACAGATCCTTAATAATTGCCAGAACTAGTTGTTGCATCAATACCTGGTGGACTCAGATCTGACCTCTCCCCAAGAATTGGGAAAGAAGGCAGACAAGTGGGTCAGAACCAGGGTGAGGCAGAAAACCCAGAACCAAGGGGGTGACACAAAGAAGCAGGATTCTAAGGGCTCTGAGAAAAGTGGGGATAAGTCAAAAGACCAGAAGTCTTCACAAGGGCCCCAAAAATCTGCATCTGGTGGGGAGTCACAATCCAACAAGGGAAAAGGCCAAAAGAAGCCCTGGTGCAAATTCTGTAAACAGAAAGGGCACTGGACTTCTGATTGTAACAAGTCCAAAGACCAAACCACCACCACTCCTGCCCCTAAGGCAACTGTTCCCCCTAGTTCAGCTACTGGTGGAGGTGGTACTCAGAATAAGGGTGTAGTAGGGTTGACCCTGGGTTCTGAAGTGGACTCTGGCCTAGTCAGAGTACCCACTCAGGCATTGCTGATTTGTGATGGAGACATTGACATGTCCTTCCTGGTGAGCCCCAGTAATCTGGGCAAATACAAACAGCAGCCTGTAATAAATGGCAAACAGGCTTTGGCATTTAGGGACACAGGTGCTAGTGTCACCATGGTGGCAGAGGATCTTGTGGACCCTGGACAGATCATCCTGGGCGAAATGTACCAGGTAACCAATGCAAGCAATGTCAGGACCAACCATAGTCTGGCAGTTGTGAATTTCTCCTGGGGAGGGGTAACTGGCCTCAAGAAGGTTGTAGTCAGTGCAGACCTCCCTGTAGAATGTCTATTGGGCAATGATCTAGAAACTTCAGCCTGGTCTGAAGTAGAGTTATGGACTCATGCTGAGATGTTGGGCATCCCTGCAGAGGTATTTGCTGTGACCAGGTCACAGGCCAAAATGCATAACACTGAACCAGCTCTGGATCCTGGAACCATGGACGAGATGCTTCCCAAGAAGAGGAGCAGTAGGGGTAAGGCAGTGCCTTCCCCTCTGTCTCAGATCACAGATTCACCTCTTGAGAAAGGAGGAGCAGATCCTGAAGAAGGAACTGCCCCAGAGGGACTTGAGCCTGATCAGGTTGAGTTCTTGGGGGCAGGAGGCCCTTCTAGGGAAGATCTGAGTAAGGAGCAACAGTGCTGCCCCTCTCTTGAACCCCTCAGACAGCAGGCTGCTGCTGAGGCTGCTGGGAGTGCTAGTGGGTCCCATAAAGTTTATTGGGATGAGGGACTCCTATATTCTGAGGGTAGAGATCCAACCCCTGGAGCCACCGGGAGGTTGGTAATACCTCAGAAGTTTAGGGGGTTCCTCTTGACCCTAGCACATGATATCCCATTGGCAGGTCACTTGGGCCAAAACAAGACCTGGGACAGGCTTGTTCCACATTTTCATTGGCCACATATGTCAGAAGACACCAAGGAGTTTTGTCGCTCCTGTGTCACATGCCAAGCCAGTGGCAAGGCAGGTGGCACAACAAAGGCCCCCCTGATACCACTGCCTGTGGTGGGGGTACCCTTTGAAAGGGTAGGGATTGACATTGTTGGTCCCCTTGACCCTCAAACTGCATCTGGGCACAGATTTATCCTGGTGGTAGTGGATCATGCCACCAGGTACCCAGAGGCAATTCCCCTGAGGACCACCACAACCCCTGTGGTGGCAAGAGCCCTCATTGGAGTTTTCTCCAGAGTGGGTTTCCCAAAGGAAGTCATCTCTGACAGAGGTACAAACTTCATGTCAGGATATCTGAAAGCAATGTGGAAGGAGTGTGGTGTAACTTATAAGTTCACCACCCCCTATCACCCACAATGCAATGGGTTGGTTGAACGTTTCAACAAAACCCTTAAGGGAATGATTAAAGGACTCCCAGAGAAGCTTAGGCGGAAATGGGACCTTCTTCTTCCTTGCCTGTTGTTTGCATACAGAGAGGTTCCACAGAAGGGGGTTGGTTACAGCCCATTTGAGCTTCTGTTTGGGCATCCTGTAAGAGGTCCATTATGTTTGGTAAAAGAGGGCTGGGAGTTACCTCTCAAACCCCCCAAACAGGATGTGATGGACTATGTTCTTGGTCTCCGCTCCAGGATGGCCGAATACATGAAGAAGGCAACCAAAAACCTGGAGGCCAGCCAAGAATTACAAAAAGCTTGGCATGACCAAAAGGCTGTGCTGACTGTGTAATAGCCAGGACAGAAAGTGTGGGTGTTGGAGCCTGTGGCCTCAGCAGCCCTCCAAGACAAATGGAGTGGCCCCCATACAATAGTTGAGCAAAAGGGAGAAGTCACCTATCTGGTGAATCTTGGAACTCCCAGGAGCCCCCTGAGGGTGCTCCATGTCAACAGATTGAAACCATATGTTGACGGGGCTGACATGGGCTTGCTCATGGCAACTGATGAGGAACAGGAGGAGGAGAGTGACCCTCTCCCTGACCTGCTCTCACAGAACCCTGATGATGGGTCAGTAGATGGTGTTGCTTTGGCAAGCAGCCTCACTGACCATCGGCAAACTGAGTGCAGACAAGTTCTGCAGCAGTACAGACATATGTTTAGCCTGACCCCTAGTCAGACTACCTGGTGCACCCATGGGGTGGACACTGGGGACAGTCTGCCTGGCAAGAGTAAAATCTACAGGCAACCTGACCATGTCAGGGACTGTATCAGGACTGAAGTCCAGAAAATGTTGGAGTTAGGTGTGATTGAGCCTTCAGATAGCCCCTGGGCTAGCCCAGTAGTCCTAGTACCCAAGCCTCATACCCAGGGTGGTAAGAAAGAAATGAGGTTTTGTGTAGACTACAGAGGCCTCAATGCAGTCACCAGGACTGATGTCTATCCCATACCAAGGGCAGATGAGCTGATTGATACTTTGGCCTCAGCCAAGTATCTGACTACATTTGACCTAACAGCTGGCTACTGGCAGATCAGGTTAGCTGATGGTGCAAAAGCCAAAACAGCATTTTCAACCCCTAGTGGGCACTACCACTTTGTGGTGATGCCCTTTGGATTGAAAAATGCACCTGCCACTTTTCAGAGCTTGGTGAATAAAGTTCTGGCAGGGATGGAAACTTATTGCTCAGCTTATCTAGATGATATTGCTGTCTTTAGTTCCTCCTGGCAGGATCACCTGGTCCACCTCAGAAATGTTTTGGAGGCTCTGCAGAAAGCAGGCCTCACTATCAAGGCCACTAAGTGCCAGATAGGGCAGAGTAAGGTCGTGTACCTGGGCCACCTTGTGGGTGGGGGCCAGGTTCAGCCTTTACAGAGCAAAATCCAAACCATAATGGAATGGGTTGCTCCAACCACCCAGACACAGGTGAGAGCCTTCTTAGGCCTGACTGGGTACTATAGGAGGTTTGTGAAGGGATATGGATCTATAGTGACCCCCTTGAATGATCTGACCTCAAAGAAAATGCCAAAAAGGTTCAGTGGACAGCTAGCTGTCAGAAGGCATTTGAAGACCTAAAGCAGGCCATGTGCACTGCCCCCATCTTACAGAGTCCAGACTACACCAAAAAGTTAATTGTCCAAACAGATGCTTCTGAGCTGGGTGTGGGAGCTGTACTGTCTCAACTGAATGATGAAGGTCAAGACCAGCCAGTAGCTTTTATTAGCAGGAGGCTGACCCCTAGAGAGAAACGTTGGTCAGCTATAGAGAGGGAGGCCTTTGCTGAGGTGTGGGCCCTGAAGAAGCTGAGGCCATACTTGTTTGGCACTCACTTCATAGTTCAGACTGACCACAAGCCCCTCCTATGGCTTGAACAGATGAAAGGTGAAAACCCAAAACTTTTAAGGTGGTCCATTTCCCTACAGGGGAAGGACTATACTGTGGAACTTAGACCTGGGACCCAACATGCCAATGCAGATGGACTCTCAAGGTATTTCCACTTAGAGCACGAAGACTCAACTGGTCAAGGTTAGTTTAGTGTCCCTGCGTTTGGGGGGGGGGTTGTGTAGGAGAGTAGGATCTGCCTCTTATGTTGCCCCCACTTTTTTCTGATGTTTACACTGGTTTCTGGCTATAGTCTGGCTGGGACCCTGCCAATCAGGGCCCCAGCCTCTCTGTCTAAACGACTTGGAGTGCACTCTAGGTGCACTAGTGATTGGATACTGTGGTACCTTATGAGTCCCTAGTATATGGTACCTTAGGTACCAAGGGCATAGGTACTTCACAGGCCTACCAGGGGCTGAAGCATGTATTATGCCACCCCTGGGAAGCAGACTAAATCTGACACCACAGGCCTGCTACTGCAGCCTGGGTGAGGAGGTGCTAGCACTCCTCACTGAGATATAGGTTCCCTATATCTCTCCTGCACACACATTTAAACCTATCAGTCACCCCTAAGGCAGGCCCTATCAATACTGAGGGCAGGGTGCTTAGTTTCTATGTGAGAGGGTGCCTCTGCCTGAGCAGGGCCCCTCTGCAGCTCTGAGTCCATTCTCTGGGGCTGTTTGTTAATGCGGTCAAACCATATACTCTTAAGTGCATTATAACCTCGCGGTTAATGCTAACTTTGGAATGGCTGCATCAAAACATGTCGTGTTTGGTGTCAAACACTTTGGAATCATACCCCCACACCAGTAATTGGTGTGGGAGTATGATCCCACCCTTCTAGAGGGATAGACCTGTACCTACTGTGGAAATGCGGTAGAATCCTGAAGAGCCCTGGCATCACAAAATGGATGCCACCAGTCACAGACACTGGGCTGCCCTCCTGCTGATGACCGAAACTCGCAGTGGAGGAGGCCCAACAATAGGTATTCTGTCACAGGGGGGTGTGACCACCTCCCAGACAGGGTTTAGTGTATTGGGGCTGGGTGGGTGCACTCCTAGAGTGCTTTGAAGTCCTGCACTGGGGGAGCAGTAGGCTCCTCTGTGCATACACCAGTTCAAACCGGCTCAGGGGCTACCTGCCCCTGCTCTGGCGCGAAACTGGACAAAGGGAAGTGGGTGTAGCCACCCACTCCCCTGAACCTCCCATAGGTGGGGTCATAGAGCTAGTCCCTCCCTTCCTTTCAGTATAAGATAGGGAACCCTTGACCTTGCAAACTAGATATCCCTGGACGACGCTCTAAAGAAGAATCCCGGACCTTCGACGTTCCACTACCTCTGGAAGACTGAAGAATCTCCCTTGGAGTCAAGGAGTGACTTCCCTGCTTGGCAGGCACCAAAAACTGCAACGACTGTTGCAAACTACGCTGCACCCGCCGGAGCCCGAAGTCCCTGCAGCCCAGGAAGAGGATTTCCGGACTTCTCCAAGGCCATCGTGAGTCCCCAGCGAAGCTGAGGCCAGTGGACCCCACGAGTGACGAGGAACCGCAATCCCTGGGTACCGTGCACTACTTTCGAGTGCAACCCCTTCACGACGTTCTACGAACCTGTGCTTTGGGCCACGTGTGGTCCCAGCCTCTAGCAGAGATCCCTCCCAAGATCAGAGGCCTACCCCGTCCCGAGTGACCGTGGGCCCCTGTTGAGTGAATCCTCCCGAGGCGTCTTCGCGATCCATTGCCAGCCGGCTTATGGGTCCCTTGAAGACTTTTCTACAAATCCAAAGGGCTCCCTTGGTTGCTCCAGGCCTGCCCTGACTTACCCTCGCTGGGTGAGTTCCACAGACCTTGCTGGTCTGCACCGCTGACTTTTTGTCCTTTCCACGAGACTTGCTGTTACCAAGGCTTGTTGGCTCCAATCGGGTCGCCGACACCACAGTAAGCTGCAGACTTTGTGGGACACGCTGAATCCAGCTCCTGGTCGTCATCGACGCCTCCTGGACCTCGTGGCCGAAGAGTCAAGACACCCGTGAACGACCTGAATCTGTCGACGACGGTGGGCATTCATCTTCCTTGCCCCGGGTCACTGCCAAGTGACTTTGAACAGTGTCCCCTCTGCTTTCAGGTCTTCCTTCTTCCGAATCCAGGCTTGGATTCCACCGGACACTTCTTCTGTCTTCACAAGCAGCAAGTCTTCATTGGCTTCCATTGAAAACGACGCCGCGACCCGACACCAAAAGACACCTATGCACCCGGCTTCCCTGGGCGAGGTAACTCCAGAACTACGGTGCTCCTGTGGGTGTTGGCCCTAGAACTACTTACCCTGTAAGTGACTTGCTTGTAGTTCCTCCCGAAGTGCCCTTAAACTCCTAATTTCTAACCGCGACTTGCCCCATTGAAGTCTACGGCGATCCGCGCCTGTGTTCACACACTGCACGCGTCCCCCGTGGGTCCTTTACTTACCTGCCTTGGGTGGTTTCGTGAGGCCCCAGCGCTTCTGAAGGCCCTAGGCCTTGTCCCTTTGCAAGTCGTTGTTCTTAAGTCTCTTTTTTTAGTATATGGTCTGGTACGCCCCTAGGGCCCCAGCCATATTTGTGCTCAATTTGTTGTGAAGCATTGATTTGTGCATATGTTCCTGACTTCTAATCTCATAAAGGGATTAGTAGAGAGTTGTTTAGTAATAAATACATATATATTTGATATATATACCCGTGTGGTGTCTTTTCATTTGGTGATTCAAGAGATTGTTTGGTAAAACAAGCTGCTTTACATTCCTCCAAGACTTAGCCTGAAGGCTGCTCTCCACAGCTACCACTAGGATAGCTTTCTGTAAAGGTTGTCTTAAACCTATCTACCATAAGAGTCGAATTGTACTGGTGCAAGGTGTCCACTTTAACTAGTGGACAGCATATACCAGGCCAACTTCTCACAATGTCCTTCAGGGAGTTTAGCATAATTAGGTTTAAGGCTTCAAAGAATTGTAGTTTATCACCTGGAGGGTGATAGATGCTGTGAAATTTGATAGGGTTAGAGACTTTGGAGGAGCGACTCCTAAATATTCGAAGGTAGAGTATTCAGCTGTGTGAAAGGGTTTTAGACGGAGATCATCATTGTGTATGATAGCTATCCCACCTCCGATACGATCTTTACGGTTGCAGCAAATGGTTGAGAAGCCCATCGGGTGAGGAGATCAGTAATGGGGGATGAATGATCATTTAGCCAGGTATCAGTCAGAAAACAAATGCCAATGGTTTCCGCGATTTTGGTGGCGTGCTTGACTGCTGACTGACAGCTTAAGAGCATGCAGTTTAATGTGGGTGATGTTTTCGGTTCAGATTGAGTGAGCTTGGGTGGGAGTGAGTTGGGCTGGTGGGCTAGAAGGGCGATTAGTGGGAGGGAGCCTACTAGTGGCAAGGATGGCCAGAATCTTGGTGTTGCAGGGTTAGTTGGGAGCATTGATGTACGTGTTGCTCAGCATTTCCACGTCTAGTTGCGACAATCCGGTCGTGGTACGTCTGGTTTTAAGGTGGTATTGATTTAAAGGGATAGTTTACCAAGTGGTGGAGTGTGAGGAGTGCATGTTAGATGTGGATGGCTCTAGGGCAGAAAGTAGGGAAGGCTGGTGGTCATCGTGAGTTAGGATGAGGGCCAAGTTTGGGTCTAGTTCAGGGACTTTGAAGATTCAGGTGTGGTTGTTTGGTCTGTATGTGCTGGGGAAATGGGCCTTGAAGGGGGAAGATACTACTTGTGGTGTGATCATAGTTTCTTGGTGATTTAAGGAAGGGGGAGGATGTAGTTGGAGTTGATGCGTGGTGGGTTTGGCTGGGCGTGGAGAGTGTGTGGATATTTTCTGTGGGGGTAGGAGGTAGATTGAGCTTGAGAGCTGATGGCAAGGAGGTGCCGAGAGCGGGGAAGTGGCGGTCGAAGATTGAGAGGTTCTTTTCAGAGGCTTGGATTAGGATGTTTCCGTTTCTATAGATAGATGTGGACAGTTTACGCCAAACATTTGGGATGGGGGAGATAGTGAGTTTGAATCCTTGTGGGATATTGATTGTGTTGGTTACATATAGGTGCTGTAAGACATTTTCTCTCTATTTGGCAGGTTTCTTGATGTAGAAGATGTTCGTTATAAGGGCCCCATGCTTTAAGCTGTAGTAAATGTCTGTAATTAGTGTTTCTGGATGTTCTTTGAAAAGTTTGTGCTGGTCGTATTTCGTGGCATGTTTGGAGAGATTTTGCAGAAGCTACATGGTTGGAGTTGGGACCATTTCTTTCCATGGTGTTGCCGCGTGAGCCCATAGTTAAGTGTGAAGGGTTTGATTTCAAGGTAGTTGGGGGAGAGATAGTTGGGTCCGGATGTTGGTAATTTTTATTGTGCGCAATATGATGCCGGGCTCAGGGGTGTTCAGCACTACTCACTGCACTAGAAGGTCGTGAGCTGCAGGTATCCAGAATCTCCCTCAGTACTAGTGAGTACTATTGAGTGCTGGTTCCCCACTCAAAGATGGTTACCATTGTGAATGAGGCTTCCTCTCCCATTTAGTATGCACACAGTGACTCTTACAAGATGGCTGCTGAGTTACACCTGTAATCCTCTTAGGTGTCATTTTATATGCTCAAGTGTAGGTGTTGGAGCTGCTTATTCACATGCTATGTTATTGTTCAATTCGTCAGTCAATGTGCATGATAACAAGGAACTCGCTCTCAAATAGGATATCCTTGATTATGGGAGCTACTTATTGGTATAGATTAAATGAAAAAGAACCACACAGTGTATTTATAAAAATAGGTATTTATTATAAGACGCTCGCTAACACATACAAATATCTCCTACCCGGAGATATATACAATGCACACAATACTTTGCAAATAATCAGGGGAGCCCAATGGAGTCAAAGAAGACCCTCGAGTACCCACAGGCCGGAGGCACTGGAGTTGCAAGAGGACCTCAAGCAGCTCACCAAAGATGCAGGCCCACGGTGCAACAGACGCGGTGAGGACGAAGATCTTGGTCACAGGAGATGCTTGAGGTTGAGGCTACTTGGAGCCCGAAGATCTCTGAGGAAGAGAGCCGACAAGCCTTTCCAACGGCAAGTCAACGCAGTGCACAGGGATTAGGTTCCTGTGATTCCGACGAGGGATACTAGCCTCAAACTCAGTGAAAAGACAGTGCAGGCCTCGAGGGAGTTGAAGAACCACCACCTGTGTTGCTGAGCCTTTGGAATACGTGGGAGCCCAGGATCAGCAGACAGGTCAGCTTTGTTGAGGTGCCTACAGATTGTTTCAGGTGTCTTGGAAGTCCACATGCCTTGGGAGGATCCTGTATGGAGCACAAGCACAGACATTGCAGCAGGACAACGAGACCAGGAGCAGCAGGAGTCTTCCCAGTTGCAGTCTCGGTGCCCAGAGCAAAGTCCAGAGTACCCAGACAGTCAAAAAAGTGGTGTCTGATCTGAATCTTGTCCCACGACGAATCTAGGGACCCACCCACAGGTAAGCCCTTAAGTACCCTAAGGAAAGGGTTGGGACAATTCAGGGTTCCCTCCCAGGGGATTGGTCGGACAGTGAGGAGGATACTCATGTCCTTTGTCCAGTTTCGAGCCAAAGCGGGAGCCAATGGCTCCCTGAGCTGGTTTGAACTGGACTATGCAAGGAGGGCGCCAAATGTGCCCTTCAAGCAGACTGAGTGGCGCTGGCATGCTCACCCACCCGGCCACAATACACTAAATCCTGTCTGGTAGGTGGTCACACCTCCCTATGACAGGATGCCCATTGTTCTGCCTTCCCCTGCTCGAGCTTGGCTCAGCAGCTGGAGGGCAGAATCGTGTCCGGTTCTGGAAGACTGGTACCGGGAGCACTGAGGGCCTCCCGGAGGAGCTTTACAGTGCATGGAATCATACCTCTCACACTGTGCATGGAATCATACCCCCACACCATTTACGGTGTTGGGGTATGATTCCAACATGTTTGATACCAAACATGACAGGGTTTGTTACAGTCAGTTTAGAGATGCTCATCGCGTAATGACACATGACCACTCTATGTAATGGCTGAAGCATTTACAACCCGGGAGAATGGACTCCGAAGGTTGTAGGGGTGTCCTGCTCATGCAAGGGCACCCTCACACTTAGAACCGAGTACCCTGTCTTTGGGACTGATAAGGCCTGCTAGAGGGTTGACATAGGTTTTAAGTGCAGTGACCCTTAGATATAGGGAAACCTATATCTGTCGTAAGTGGTGCTAGCACCAGCTTACACAGGCTGCAACGGTAGGCATGTAGACACAGTTTGAATGGTCTTCCATGGGTGGCATAATACATGCTTCAGCCCATGGGGGGGACCCCTGGTGTACCTAAGCCCTGGGTACCTCAGTACCATATACTAGGGACTTATAAGGGTACACCAGTAGCCAATCTGGGATGTACCGAAGTACGTACTCGCCATAACCAATTTAAGGGAGAAAGCACAGAGACTGGGGTCCCGATTAGCAGGATCCTAGTCAGAAACAGAAACAGCAAAATATATCCATGCACGTCACGATATATGTACATATAATAATGAACTTGCATCACCGTTGTTGAATTCACCCAATACGACCTCCCCCTCAATATTGACCCCCTCCCTTCCCCTTGGCTCCCCCCAAGTAAGAAGTACGTGGTCAGGCAGGCCCTACGACCTAGGCCTGTAGCAACTGATGGACCGATCACAGGTGGGGTCTCACATAATCCTTAAACGTGCGAACAGGAAAACCCTGATTGATCCCACAGATATGCAGCAACACCACAATGGTCTTAGGAGATTGACCCCAATAAAACACGTTTGGCAGAGGGGAGCGCGTTCCCAAAACACCATAAAGTCAGACTTCATTATTATATGTACATATATCGTGACGTGCATTGATATATTTTCCAATATTAACATATTATTGATGCAACAGTTCAGTTAGGAGCCTTATCTGGCAGATGACAATGTCGTTTTGTTGTTTTTTTATGTAGGTGGATTATTCTTTTAGATTAGTCTTTTGTGGTGCCATTCTTTTTCCTCTTGGTGTTTCTAAATTCTTTTCCAAATCATAAAAACTTGTTTGCTACAAAACTGAATGGAGTTAATGTCAGGACGTTTGGCTGTTTCAGACTGCCTCGCTGATTTCATATGTGGGGTTGTGGTATAAAAGTACTCTGCTTCCTGCTTTCTAAGATGCAGCTTTTTTTGAGGGACACAGTGGCTTGGGGTTCAATCAGTAAGCCAAGCCTATTGTGTGTGGAGGCAGGAGTCTTTTAAAAGTTTCTACTCAGTGCAAGAACTCAAGATTTTGTGGTGCGCTGACAGATTTCCTTTCGAACCAGTCTTTTGAGATTCTCTCTACACTGCTTTTGTAAGTTTGATGTGTGGGTGGCCCTGTGCTTTTGAATCCGTGTTGTCTCTTTGCCTTCCTTGTATGTAGCGAGTTGTATTCATTGTGCGTATTAATCCACAGAATTGATTATTCACCTTTGCTCCCCAGTCTTCTTGTTCATATTTCGAGAGCTGTTTCTAGCCTTCGTCTGTGCTTGCGTTGACTCGCTCTGATTGCTGGTTTGGATTGGTGCCTCGTTTTTTGGTTTAGTTTTACTTTTACTTTTCGTTGTTGTCCTTCTGATTTATTTTCTAATATTGTGTGCTTTCATTCAACAGGTGGTTTGAGCTTCTTCATACAGATAAATCAGCACTTGGAATAAAAGAAAGTGTGCCTTTAACAGACTTGCAGATCTTCTTTGCGCTTAGTGCTGGAGCATTGGGATTTCTGCGCTCCTCTCACCGTGTCCCCTCGTCAGGGGCACCTGGAACTGGATTGAATAATTTGTTTCTGGTTTTTCCGCATATGGCAACTGTGAGGACAGAAAACCCTCTGGTGATGACACTGGGGGGTTTAAATGGGCAAGCTAAGGCACAGCAGGGTTTGGCACCTGGACTTTCTACCTCTGGACATTCTGCAAAATCTGCTACATCTGCACAGTTTGCCTCCCAGCAGCAAGCCCCACCTGGAAGTGCAACACTCAAGTGCGTATACTACCTAATTTACAATTCATATTGCCAATAAATCCTTCCTGCCTACACCACAGAAGGGAAGTCTGGGAACCTTAATGTGGTTTGTAATGGATAACAAGATGGCTCTGTTCAGCCTTTTGGGTTCACATTGGGGCCTCATGTAGGGTTACAACTGAAGTTTGATTCCAAATAGCGCTTCATGTAGATTAACAGGTCCTACATTTGCTGCATCTTAGACCTATTTCAGGTTTTATTTTGTTCGTCTATATCTGCTTTCAAACCCCTTCCTGTGCAGTCCTTTTTAGGTCGAGCCTAGCGTTGCAGCGCATGCGCTGCTCGCTCTGCGAGGCATGCTGTAGTAGGGTATGTTTTAGAAGTGGTGTGGAAGCCCTGCCCATATTTTTCATTGGCTGGTGTCATTGTCCATGGTAAACGCTGGCTTCCGATTGATAATGAGGCTTCTTAGTCCCTCCTTGTTACCGCCCTGTCTCCTTTTGTGACCGCCCAACAGGACTGGATCTTTTACTTGCGGCGTTACACTGTCTCCTTCATTAGTCGGTAAGCACTCTTTTTTTTTTTTCTTCATTCGGCTTTTGCAAGGGCGGCTGCATGTTTATTTTTGCATCGCGCTTTCACTTTAACAATAGCTGCCGGCCAACCCCGCGAGTGCTGTGTGGGGCGGCAGCTATTGTTAAAGGGAAGGCGCGATGCAAATGTAGACAAGCGGCTGCCTTTGCGCATGCCATGTGGTGCCCGGCTGCGGGGATGGCGCGGAGGCCGAGGCCCGGGACACGCACCCCGACGGCACCAGCACCGGGGGCTGCTGCATGGGCAAGGCGGCCAAGATCGCCCGGGGCTCCCCGGAGGCGGAACTGAAGGCGCTGGGCCGCTCAGCGCTGAAGGAGCGGCAGCTGGAGGCGCTGCTGCAGGCCGTGGAGTCCCGGGGGGCGCCTGGACCGCCTGCCTACTGCTGCCCGACCGCAGGCCCTGCCGCTCTTACTCTGCCGCCTCTTCTGATGGCCCGACCTCCGGCATTCCTGCGAGCTGAAGAGGCTCAGCGGCTGCGAGAGCCACGGCAAGGCTGAGCCCGAGCTGGTGTGCTGCAACCCGCACCACCTCAGCCGGCTCTGCGAGCTAGGTAAGGGGCAGCGCGCATCGAGTGCACCACACTCCTCCTGCACACGGGGCACTTACACCAGCGGCATGCACCACCCCAGCCGCCCACTGCACACACTGCAGCAAGTCCTGCGAGCTAGATAAGGGGCTGCGCGTGGCGTGTGCACGTGTGGCTTCCTGCACACGGGGCACTAACACCAGCGGCATGCACCACCTCAGCCGCCCTCTGCACCCCTGCCACAAGTCCTGCGAGCTAGGTGAGTGGCTGCGCGCGGCGTGTGCACATATGGCATGCCGTGGTACACACTAACCTCCTGCACGAGGGACACCAACTCCAGCAGCATGCATCACCCCAGTCACTTCCTGCACACTAAGTATTGCGCACACGGTGTGTATATGTGCGTAATAAAATTCTAACGAGAGGCGCCTGGAACTGGTTCTGCGAAGTAGATGAGGGCTTTGTGTGTGTGTGTGTGTGTGTGTGTGTGTGTGTACACACGTACCTACCTGATATGTCATGCTGGATTCCAGACTCATTGCACACTAAACACTAGTCACCCCAACAATACCACAGCTGTCTATGCTGGACAGTTAAAACCATGCACACGCAGGTTGTAATACTTTCCACATACCGCCCTGCACTTGTGCATACAGAGCGGAAGCCTGCACACGAACACTACCCTCTGCACAGGTCCAACATGGAAAGATTGACAGTGCACACCGCCACCCGACGCTTTCCATCATGTGTGCACACGTACAATAAGTGTCCCCTCCTGCTCACTTCAGCTGTTCCCAATTCTCAGACTTAACAGTGTTGCCCATCACTCGGTACTACTTCTCCTAGAACGAAGTACACGACCATAGCATCACTTCTGTGGACTCTGCCCAATGAGATCCGGCAGTCCTCATTGGATCAGATTTTACTCCTCTGCCTAGTAGATTGTTATCGGAGGTTGCCCAAAAGAATAGAAGTAAGGAGAAGAACCAGGAAGCGACAGTGTTAAAAAGCCAGGCCTCAGGAGTTTCTCAGGATCCAGTTGCTTCATCAGTGTACTGAACCGCAACGTTATTTCCCATTTCCGGAGTAGTGGCATGGATTCGTTTGAGTCTGTATGCTGTTACGACTCAGTTTGTAGTAATTGATGTTCGGTGTTGGCTTGTTACTTGACCAGTGCTTCTTGTGTGCCGGTAATTGCCCAAGACTTAGTTTCACCCTCAGACTTTGACCCTCAGCAAAAGAGATGCTGAAAGGTGAAAATAATTTGGATGGGAAGGATGAGAAAGAGCAAGAAAAGGAGACTGGAAGTGGTGAAAAACAAGACAGCCTTAGTATTTGGCGAGTTTATTATTTTTATTTTTTTTAGAAAAACCTGCGACCTGCATATACTTTTTTATGAGTTAAGCTGTGTTAGGAAGCAGCCATGTCTTTTCTACAGTGTGGTGGTGCTTTGGGGCTCCTGGCCCCGTTTTCCCCTTGGTTCCCACACCATGCCCCGCTCGAGGAGTGTCTGCGGGCATTGTTTGTTATTCTTGCACACAATTTATGCCCCGCCTGTGTTACTTGAGAGGGGAGTATGGTATTTGTTTAACGACCCTAATGAGAATTTTAAGCGTGAAAGTAAGGCCAGCTCGGGGGGCTCCCTCCCCCCTTGGCTCTCTGAGGCCGTGGGTCTGAGCGGGGAGGGGCGTGGGGATAGGAACTTTAACCTATTGGTATTGTAAATAACAATGCCTCTGTGTTGTTTTTTAAACATATAAATAAAAGGCATTGTCATTTACGTAATATCGTAATTGCGAGACCTCTTGCATTGCAAATGCTTGTTCTGTTGAGCTTTCTCACTGCAAAAGACTTCTTGTCCTCTTACCAAGAACTCACGATGGGCTTCAAGCCTGTCCATTGCTTACCCATGACGGGCATTATTGTCCTTCTTATTTGCTTGCCTCTTCACTGCCTTGCCTCATCAGACTTGTGCGTCTCTCCCTTTAAGCGTAGCCTCATCAGACTTGTGCGTCTCTCCCTTTAAGCGTAGCCTCATCAGACTTGTGCGTCTCTCCCTTTAAGCGTAGCCTCATCAGTCTTGTGCGTCTCTCCCTTTAAGCATAGCCTCATCAGTCTTGTGCGTCTCTCCCTTTAAGCGCAGCCTCATCAGTCTTGTGCGTCTCTCCCTTTAAGCGCAGCCTCATCAGACTTGTGCGTCTCTCCCTTTAAGCGTAGCCTCATCAGTCTTGTGCGTCTCTCCCTTTAAGCGTAGCCTCATCAGACTTGTGCGTCTCTCCCTTTAAGCGTAGCTTCATTAGTGTTGTGCGTCTCTCCCTTTAAGCGCAGCCTCATCAGACTTGTGCGTCTCTCCCTTTAAGCATAGCCTCATCAGTCTTGTGCGTCTCTCCCTTTAAGCGCAGCCTCATCAGTCTTGTGCGTCTCTCCCTTTAAGCGCAGCCTCATCAGACTTGTGCGTCTCTCCCTTTAAGCGTAGCCTCATCAGTCTTGTGCGTCTCTCCCTTTAAGCGTAGCCTCATCAGTCTTGTGCGTCTCTCCCTTTAAGCGTAGCCTCATCAGACTTGTGCGTCTCTCCCTTTAAGCGTAGCCTCATCAGTCTTGTGCGTCTCTCCCTTTAAGCATAGCCTCATCAGTCTTGTGCGTCTCTCCCTTTAAGCGCAGCCTCATCAGTCTTGTGCGTCTCTCCCTTTAAGCGCAGCCTCATCAGACTTGTGCGTCTCTCCCTTTAAGCGCAGCCTCATCAGACTTGTGCGTCTCTCCCTTTAAGCGCAGCCTCTTCAGTCTTGTGCGTCTCTCCCTTTAAGCGCAGCCTCATCAGACTTGTGCGTCTCTCCCTTTAAGCGCAGCCTCATCAGTCTTGTGCGTCTCTCCCTTTAAGCGTAGCCTCATCAGTCTTGTGCGTCTCTCCCTTTAAGCGCAGCCTCATCAGTCTTGTGCGTCTCTCCCTTTAAGCGCAGCCTCATCAGACTTGTGCGTCTCTCCCTTTAAGCGCAGCCTCTTCAGTCTTGTGCGTCTCTCCCTTTAAGCGTAGCCTCTTCAGTCTTGTGCGTCTCTCCCTTTAAGCGTAGCCTCATCAGTCTTGTGCATCTCTCCCTTTAAGCGTAGCCTCATCAGTCTTGTGCGTCTCTCCCTTTAAGCGTAGCCTCGTACTTGTGTGCATCTTTTGCTCACTTTTAGGGAGCTACGGTTTTATCTCGTGTGCTTCTCTCCCACGCCTCTGTTGTGCTCTTGGATCTCTGCTTCTGAACTCCCCTCTAGGCCCCTTGTTGCGCTCTCGTTCCTGAGGTGCTTCTCTCCTCACGCTCTGTGTTTCTCTTACCCATGTGAATCTCCCCTCGGCCTGTGTTTTCTCCCTAGTGTGCATCTCCCTCTGTCCTCCTTGTTGCTCCTTCCTTCATGCTTTCCCTTCCTAAGTCCAAGCTGCTCCCCCCACTCACTCATCTGGTGCAATCCCCTGATGGCCCCCACACCACGGTCCACTTTAAAAAACATTTTTAATATATTTATTTGTTTTGGAGAGATGGGCAGCAAAGTGATGCCGGCTTTTCTGTTTTTAAAGTAAGTTCTCTTATGCTACTTTAAGTTGATATATATTTTCGAATGTGCTTATCCATCGTGGATCATAAATAAAAAATTAAAAATTCTGCCCATGTCCTCCACATGTCATACGGCATGTGTCACCTGCCGGTGAGGAAAAGGGTGCGCTTTAAGGCCCTGTGTACAGTGTACAAGGCTTTGCAGGGCACTGGCCCAGAATATCTTAAGCAGCGACTGCAATGGTACCAACCCATAAGAACACTACGCTCCTTGGGGGCAAAGTTGGTATCAGTACCAGCCACAAAAAAAGCTTCATGTGCAAGCTTTATAGCTTGTGCAGCAAGAACCTGGAATGATCTTCCCTTTTACTTGAGAAACTCCACTGATCTGCTACTTTTTAGGAAGCTACTGAAAACATGGCTTTTTAACTTATAACTCGTGTCTATATCTTAATGCCCAGAGGAAAGCAGTTAGCGCCAGGACACCCTTGGGTAACCGTTTGCGCTTTAGAAATACCAATAACATAACATAACATTATGCCTTCTGCCCTCCCTTTCTTCATGGTATAACGCATCAGCATTTTTGCGGATACAGAATGAACAAAAGGCATTGGTGGAGCCTATAGGTCTCAAAGGCAATATCTATTGGCTTTGCCAATGCTTGTGTTACTCTGTAACCTAAAATCATGGCTACCTATCTCTATTGTCATTTCTTAGCATACGAGTCCAGTAATAAAAGTAATGTTGCAAGAACTGTATTGCTGCAGGTGTGTTAAGATGTGCGCATCACTGAGGACAAAGGCGCAGCCGGTGTAGTTCAGGTTGTGACTAGCATCAAGGCGAAGAGCAGGGGGCGCCCTTTCCAGGTACTCTGCTTATTTTTTAATGAATTGTGTGCTGTGGAGCCCTCCTCTCTTTAAATACACAAAGAAATATTGCTATTATAGAAGAAACCATGTCGAGCGAGCCCTCTGAATTACCTTACACATTCGAGCTCTGTTACCAGGTGTCACCGGTGTTTAAATGGGTACTCTTGTGATTCGAAGGACTTGGTGAAACAGACTTCAAGTGTACATGTTCTGAATATGAAGAGGGCTGGCTACCAGAGAGAGAGAGCACTGCCTTTTCAAATGACATGCTGCATGTAATCTGAAAATGCCCCAGGTTATGAGTACTGAAACCTTTACATCTCTTCACAAAAACGCCAACAGCTCATGTGTGCACGGGACACTACCCTAGCAGTTCCTAGTCATGAGCTCCAGGACTGTTTGGTGAGCGCCATTCTTTGGCACATGAGGAAGAAGTGAAATCACAGAAAAAGCCACAGGTCCGGAGTCAAACGGAGGTCATATAACTGACTGGGTGTACTCTACCACGTAAGGAGAGAGGTTTCCCTTTTCAGGACGGTTCCCCTCACACACCAGAGGTGTCATGCTTCATCATAGGGGTGCCTCCTCACGTGCAAGACCTAGTTTTCACGCGGGCTACAACCCCTTCGTTGCGAGGGAGGAGCTCAGGGATGTTTTTATTGAGTCAGGGCCGGTGTACTAAAACCCTATGTGAGTCTGGCGTGTACGTAAGAGTGCAGTGCTGTGATGTGAATCGTTAAAACTGGCTACGGGGTTAGCTATGCTATAACTTTATTCAGCCACCCGGTGTCAGGATTAAAAACAGTGAATAGCTGGTAACGCAGGTGCCGTCATTAGAGGCAGCTGTGTAAAAACTAGACCAACATGTTTCAGCCAAAAGACCTAAGGTAGTGTCACGGCCTTCTTCAGGGTCAATAGTTCAGCTACTGCAATAAATAAGTGCAATAAACGTGTAAAAAACATGAAAAACACGTGCATAAGAAAATAGTGTAATACTGAACCAGTAAACTGACTGTTCAGTATGCTCTGCATACAACCTATAGTTGGGACAAAAGGCAGCATGTCACCATATCATACATATGTGCTTAGAGGTTGTAGCATGAGTACAACACACAGTTAATCCTCCCATTTAGTGGTACTTTGAAACACATTTACATATTAGATCAACTGTAATAGGCTGTGAAGCGTGACTCACCACTGTTGGTTGTGATTTTCACTACATCTGTCCCGGCATACTAGCCATGTGGTACGTGCGCCAAAACCTGTCAAAGAAGGTTTATGGCATTAAAAACAGAAAATCCCAAGGGAGAGACATTAAGATAGAGAGTGATTGCAAATAATATGTCCTCTAGCGTCTAAGGTGACTCCACATAAGATGTATATGTAAAATCGCTATTTCTAGAGGAGCAGAGGTCTGAGCAGAGAAGGGTGCACAAGACGAAGACCGCCAAACGCGGATACATCAATGGAGAACTAGATGTAATCGGTGCGTGTGCCCATCTGTAGGACAACGCACAGTAACACACTGGGGAATGAGTGTTAAAAAGTCATGAAAAAAGGGTTTGGCCCGAAATATTATGGGACCCGGGGGAACAAATCTCGCGGGTACCTGACCAAATCACCAGTGGTAGTGGAACTGGTGCGACAGCGTGGATGCGTGACCACTGCCGCTGAGTAAGGACGCCGTCTAAGGGACACAAGGTCTCTAAAGCGGGACCAAAGTACCCGCGCTTTGGGTGCTAACGGTGGCTGGATCGAGGTGGAAGCTCACCTCGGCAACGCTGTATGTAAAGCGGCAGCAGGGAAGAGGGCAGCGGGGGAGCATCTCCCTCGGGCAGTGGTAGCTGTGAAACACAAGGAGGCGGCAGCCACGCCCGCCTTAGGGATGGTGCGGCCAGACTAAGTGGGGAATGGAGCGGCACTTACCACAAGTTGTGGAGTCGTCGGGTCAGTCGGCACCTGTCCGGGGGCATGGGGAACCTATTGTGACTGAAGGCTCCCGTTATTTACTCAGGCTGATAGGGAGCTGGGTCGAGCGCCGGGCGGCCGGATGTCCGCCGGAAGCTGATGGGGAATTGTAGTTCCAGCTGAGTCTGCTTGGAAACTACCGCTATGGAACGTGAATGCCTTGCTCTGTTGTGGCAGACTTTTTTAGGGCAAGGCCGAGGCCGATCCAGAGGCCGCAGGCGGTCTCAACAACAAGTACATTGGAGCTCCCCGATCCCCCAACGGAATACGAGGAGCATGACGAAGACCGACCAACAGGCGGGCCCAAGTAGGGAACCAGTTTGATTGTCAACTTGAGCAAACGAGAATTAACGCCGGAAGAAACTGCAGTACTCAACCGGGGCCTAGGGTTCGTACCTACAAACAGTGGTGACCCTTTCAAAATCCAACAAGAGGTACACCAATTCTTCAGGAAAGTAAGATTACATTTCTTCTTTGCAGACAAAAACTCACTGACAGATGGCCAAGAGATTACGAACACTAACTTGCGCCCAAGGTCGACGTTCAATCCACCGATTGGCTCCATTCCATCTGAGGTAGCCACCTTCGAGAAGGCTGTCCTGAAAGACCTGGCCACCGGATTATCATCGCCTCTAAGGACCTATAATAACATCCCAAGAAGTGAACAACAAGCCCTACGCTCCCTGACCGCGGACAAAACCATCACCATCAAAGCTGCCGACAAGGGTGGCGCAACTGTAATACTAAATACAGATACCTTCAGGACAGAATGCTTAACACAACTGAATGACAACACCTCCTACCGGCGCCTTGACAGAGATCCAACAGGGAGGATCACTGAATCCATCTCTATCATGACTAAGGAAGCATGCGACAACGGCTGGATCACATCACGAGAGGCCGATTTCCTCTGCACCAAGACACCGACGACACCCTACTTCTATGTATTACCCAAAATACACAAGCCACAGAGGCCTCCACCGGGAAGACCAATAATCTCAGGGATCGGGTCCGCCCTAGAGCCACTGTCACAATTCGTCGATTTCTTTCTAAGTTCCCTGGTTAGTCAAATGCCAACATACCTCAAAGACACCACAAATGTGCTTCGCCTGCTGGACGGCATGAATTTCGACCCACAAACCGACTACCTTGTCTCGTTCGATGTCGAATCGCTGTGTACCTGTATACCTCAGGACCAAACCCTTGATACAGTTGAGCTACTACTGACTGAACATCCACCCGATACGATTACACCAATCCCCTTCATAATGAAGTGTGCTAAAATGGCAATGAAAAAACTTCTTTCAATTTGAAACACAACTATACTTACAAATCTCAGGGCAGCACCTTCGCGCAGAGTCTAGCGAACCTCTACATGCATGTGTTCGAAGAAGGTGTTGTCCTGGGGAGGCACAACCCATTCCTCACGCACATAATCCTATGCAAGAAATATATAGATGATATCCTCGTCATCTGGCGAGGAGACGACCTGACGATCAACTGCTTCCACAATTGGCTGAACAATAGGAATGACCATCTACGCTTTACTTGTGAGTATAGTAAAGAAAAATTGGCCTTTTTAGATCTCCTGATCTAACCAGCTGGTGGTACTCTTGAAACAGAACTTTATCAGAAGCCCATGGCCCACAACGCTCTTCTCCAATATGAGCGCTATCATCCTAAATCGTTGCGGGACAATCTGCCATATGGGCAGTTTTTAAGGCTCCGCCGCAATTGCTCCAGCACAGAGAAATACAACACACATGCTGCAAGACTCAAAAGTAACCTACTGGACAGGCACTACCCTGCTATACTGGTCAAACAATTGGCAAAACGGGCCCTCAATAACAACCGAGAGGCCCTATTGGAACAGCCTTTTGCTAAACAGACATCATCGAAACTAGTTTGTGTAAATACTTACAGTTCCTTGTCCAACGTAGTCAAGAAATCAATATTACATAATTGGAACATCCTTAACAAGGGACAACTGACCCTTGAAAAACCGCTATTTGCATTCAAAAGAGGCCGCAATTTGAAAGAAACTTTGATTCACACTAGACCTGCAGTGACCGACACCACGAGACCTAACACTCTCTGGAACTTGCCTAATGTTCAGGGGCACTATCCATGTGGGTCATGTGCAGCGTGTGCCCAAACAAAAGTGACTAAGAGTATAGATATAGGCACCTCTAGACCCTGGGTCCTACAAAAACACACTAACTGCAACAGTGAGCGTGGTCTACCTCATTACTTGCCCTTGCGGCTTGAGGTATGTTGGTATGACCACTAGAAAAGTACGCACCAGGATTCTAGAACACAAAAGTACGATAAGATGTGCTAAACAGATGACAAAATTGACCAAACACTTTTTCGACATGAAACATGGAGCAGACTCATTGAGTTGGACGGTCCTTGACAAACCCAACTTCAACGCAAACACTCCTGGTCTGTCAATCAAGCTCCTCGGACTGGAGCAGAGAAGGGTGTACATGTTGGGTACCTCGGATCTGGGCCTCAACGATGAGATCCTTTGGTTGGCACTCTCCTGAGAACCAACCAACCCCCTAATGCTGTTCCACTCAGGGGCCATTGCTCCTGAGATCAACCAACATGTGGGCCTCTGCCCATTCTCAGCACTTTCGCTAGCCAGAGCGCTCTTATACCTCCTGGAATTGTTTTACCCACCCGGCGTGGTGCAGCGCATGTACTCTCCACTCAGGGGCCATTGCTCCTGTGATCATCCTATATGTGGATCCTTGCGCCTTCCTAGCACTTTTGCGAGCCAGTACGCTTCAACACCCGTACACCACCCGGCGATGTGCATTACCCATCCGGCGTGATGTAATCAACCAACGTTTTATCCATTAGGTCTTGTCCTCTCTTCCAGGCACACTAACCACCACCCACACAAATCCTTCCTGGATTAGGGCCCTCTGCCCCACTTTAGGAGTCCCTCTGTTACTACAGCAACAGAACACTGCATTCGCGTTCCATAGCGGTAGTTTCCAAGCAGAGCCAGCTGGAACTACAATTACCATCAGCGGACATCCGGCCGCCCGGCGCTCGACCCAGCTGCGCCGCATTTCCCTATGAGCCTGAGTATATAACGGGAGCCTTCAATCACAATAGGTTCCGCCTGCCCCCGGACGTGTGCCGACTGACCCGACGACTCGACAACTTGTGGTAAGTGCCGCTCCATTCCCCACTTAGTCTGGCCGCACCACCCCTAAGACGGGGGTGGCTGCCGCCTCCTTGTGTTTCACAGCTACCACTGCCCGAGGGAGATGCTCCCCCGCTGCCCTCTTCCCTGCTGCCGCTTTACATACAGCGTTGCCGAGGTGAGCTTCCACCTCGATCCCAGCCACCGTTAGCACCCAAAGCGCGGGTACTTTGGTCCCGCTTTAGAGACCTTGTGTCCCTTAGACGGCGTCCTTACTCGGCGGCAGTGGTCACGCATCCACGCTGTCGCACCAGTTCCACTACCACTAGTGATTTGGTCAGGTACCCGCGAGATTTGTTTCCCCGGGTCCCATAATATTTCGGGCCAAACCCTTTTTTCATGACTTTTTAACACTCATTCCCCAGTGTGTTACTGTGCGTTGTCCTACAGATGGGCACACGCACCGATTACATCTAGTTCTCCATTGATGTAACCGCGTTCGGCGGTCTTCGTCTTGTGCACCCTTCTCTGCTCAGAGCTCTGCTCCTCTAGAAATAGCGATTTTACATATACATCTTATGTGGAGTCACCTTAGACGCTAGAGGACATATTATTCGCAATCACGCTCTATCTTAATGTCCCTCCCTTGGGATTTTCTGTTTTTAATGCCATAAACCTTCTTTGACAGGTTTTGGCGCACGTACCACATGGCTAGTATGCCGGGACAGATGTAGTGAAAATCACAACCAACAGTGGTGAGTCACGCTTCACAGCCTATTACAGTTGATCTAATATGTAAATGTGTTTCAAAGTACCACTAAATGGGAGGATTAACTGTGTGTTGTACTCATGCTACAACCTCTAAGCACATATGTATGATATGGTGACATGCTGCCTTTTGTCTCAACTATAGGTTGTATGCAGAGCATACTGAACAGTCAATTTACTGGTTCAGTATTACACTATTTTCTTATGCATCTGTGATGGAATGTATGGGTGGGTGAGTGTGTGTATGGGTGTGTTAGTGAGTGAATGTATATCTCAGTGGTACATGTGAGTAACTACATATGTGAAAGGCAGTATACATGTGTGTTGGAGTATATAAATGGCTATAAGTGAGAGTGTGTGATTGTGAGAGTGGCTGTATGGATGAGTGTGCTTGTGTCAGTGATTGTATAAGAGCGTAAGAATGTGCTAGTATTTGTATGAGTAAGTGAGCTGGTGTGTGTATAACTGTATAGGTGAGTAAATGGCAGTGTGATTAATTCTTTGCATGACTGACTAGGTGTGTGAGTACCTCTATGGATGAGTGGCGGTGTGTGAGTGTCTATGTAGGTGTACGAGTGCATATGATAGTCCTGTACTGAGTGACCGTAAGTATGAGTGACTGTACGGGTGAGTGAGTGGATGTGTGTGTAGACCTAAGAATCAGTGAGTGGGTATGTAGTTATTGGTGTTGGAGTGTCTATGGTTTTGAGAATGGCAGTCTGTAATTTAGAGTGGGTGTATCAAAGGTTATATTAGGGTGTGAGAAGATGCATCAAATTATCACATGGATGATGCCATCAGTGATGTCATTTGAGATGTCATCAGTGATGTAATATGTGACGTCATCAGCAGTGCATTGCGGGGGCGCGAGTTATAGTTACCTGAACTAACTATAACGAGGGAATTTCTCTGGTTTTGTACGAGTGAAATGTCCAACTAACTATAACTTTCCCTAAAACCTATGGTTTTTTTCAGTGAATTTCAAAGGTTTTTTTAAATGCCAATTTCTAACTATAACGTGCCTGAAACCTATGGTTTTTTCAGTGAATTTCAAAGGTTTTTTAAATACTAATTTCTATCTATAACGTCCCTGAAACGTATGGTTTTTTCAGTGACTTTCATTTACAACAACAATCTGCGTTTTAATATGGATGGCATCTATAGGAGAGATGGTGTACATTTTACAGATGAGGGTAACGGAGTCTTCCTCAACAACTTTAGACTCTGCATAGGTACTTACTTGTAGGTACTAAAATCTCTCAATAAACACAAGGGCTCTTTTTAGAGCCACCCAAGATATAAACATATAAGCTTGATGTATATTTAAAAAATATTTTATTTTTTTGTTTGGAGTCGCGCACCCTACGCGTTCACACCAGGGGGCCTCGCTGTGAGTCGCGCACCCGACGCATTCACACCAGGGGGCCGCGCTGGGAGTCGCGCACCCAACGCGTTCACACCAGGGGGCCGCGCTGAGCGCCGCGCTGGAGTCGCGACTCCAAATTTTTCCGTAATTTTTTTTTTAGCTCCTACCACTAATTTATATTCTCCCCTGGACCCCATCCCCCGGGGCTTATAAATAATAATGGAGACCCTGGGGGGAGCCCCAATGCCCCCACGGTCCCGCCGGCTCCCCCGCGTCCTTCGGGAGCCGGCATTGCTTTTCCACATGGGGAGCTGCTAACATGCAGCTCCCCGTGTGGAAAAGCAATCTGGTTTGCATTTTGAAAGAGAGCAGGTTTCCCTGCTCTCTTTCAAAATCCAAACCAAGTTTGCTATGGCAGGGCGGGAGCCACGAGGCTCCCGCCCTGCCACAGCAAACAGCAGTGTCCCGGGGGTGGGCACCCCGAGACACTGCAGGAGCAGGCCCTGGGGGGTGGCGGTCCCCAGGCCCATCATTGGCTCCAGGAGGGGGGCCGCGCGGCTCCCTCCCACTTAATGTAAAGCCCCGGGGGCTGGTGGTCCCCGGGGCTTGGGGGTCCGTAACTGACCCCCTATTTTGAATATTTAGTGCCCCCGTGGAGGTGGCGGTCCCCGGGGCGTGTGGGGGGGCTCGAGCCCCCCCACACAGGTTAAATAAAAAAAAAATGTAAAAGCTCCGGGGGGTGGCGGTCCTTGGGGCTTGGGGGTGCCTTAGAGGCCCCCCCAAATTTAAACTATCAAGCCCCGGGGGGTGGCAGTCCCCGGGGCTGCGGGGGGGGCCCGTGTGCCCCCCACAAATATTCATACTTTGCCCCGGGGGGTGGCGGTCCCCGGGGCAGTATGGGGGGGATTAGGCCCCCCCCACACTTTTTTTTCACATGCCCCCGGGCCCTGGCCCACCCGGGGGCTTTAATTAAACGAAGCGCTGGAGCCCGCGCTTCCTTTTTTCATTTTCGCGGCTTGATCCGCGCACCCTACGCATAACGCAGCGTTTAAAAAAAAAAAAGAGAAAAAAAAATGCTTTATTTAGCCCTAGCAGTCCTTCTAGGACCCCCTAAGCAGACCTACGGGGTCGGGGTGTTTCAACCCTGCCCCCTCTTCTTCTTTACGCCTTCATTTTACTGCCATCTTGTGCCTCGCTTCTACCGAGGCACAAGATGGCTACCAACAGTTCCTGGTTTAGAGTGTTCACAAACAATTACAATGCAGCTCGTGATCGGCAGGGTGCGCGGATCCTAATCTGTAGGGTGCGCGGATCCTCCGCGGCCATAGATATATATGTGTTTTTACTTTTGATTTTCTCAGCAACTACTGAACGGATTTACATCATTTAACAAAAAGGGTTCTTTCTGAACCAAGGGCTACCTTTTTGCCAAATTTGGTGTAATTCCGTTCAGCAGTTCGGGCTGTAGCCGTGTCTAAAGTTTCCTATGGAAAATTGCATGGGGAAAACACGTTTTGGGACCCCCCTTTTTTCTCGGCCCCCGCTTGCTGAATCACCCCGAAACTTTCAGGATAGGAGCAGACCGGAGCGCCCCACGAGTTTTGAAAATTTTGCGAAGATTCATCAACCGGCGCCAAAGTTATTGGAAATAGAATGTTGTGAATTTCCTATGGAAAATAGGTCCTAACTATAACTATCTAAACTGGCGACCACGGTCCTGGAGCCCGTGATGGCCCTGGGGACCACCACCCCCCAGGGCCGGCTCCTGCAGTGTCCCGGGGTGCCCACCCCCGGGACACTGCTGTTTGCAATGACAGGGTGGGAGCCTCGCAGGTCCCGCCCTGTCATTGCAAACTTGCTTTGCTTCATTGAAGCGAGAGCAGGGAAACCTGCTCTCGCTTCAATGAAGCAAAGCAGATTGCGTTTCCACACGGGGAGCTGCATGTCAGCAGCTCCCCATGTGGAAAAGCAATGCCGGCTCCCACAGGACGCGGGGAGCCGGCGGGACCGTGGGTGCATTGTGGCTCCCCCCACTGTCCCCAACGGAGAGGGCCAGCCCCGGGGGATGGGGTACCCGGGACTAGAAGTGGCCCGGGAGGGGGGCCGCGCGGCCCCCCTCCCCAAAAAATAAATAAATAAATAAATAAAAGTAAAGGCCAGCCCCGGGGGATGGGGTCCCCGGGGCCAATAGAGGCCTCAGGAGGGGGGCCATGCAGCCCCCCTCCATAAAAAAAACAACAACAAAAAATATGGCCATGCCCCAGGGGATGGGGTCCCCGGGGCCGGTATTGGCCACGGGAGGGGGGCCCCGCAGCCCCCTTCCCGTTCATTTTTTTTTTTTTTTTTTTTTTAATTAAAAAAAGGCTTCAGGCCCTGGGGATGGGGTCTCCAGGGCCCAAAAAAGTAAAAAGAAGGGGAGCCACACAGCCCCCCTTCCAAAAAGAAAAAAAAAGAAAGAAAAAAAAACCACGGGATCGTGCCGGTGGCCCCGCCCCTCCCAGCAACACTCTGCAAATGCGCCCTGTGGCGCGTTTTAAGTTGGGAAATGAATTCCCCTTCAATACTGGGGGTCCCTGGGGGCCAACTAGCCCACCAGGTACCTCCAGTAAGCGCCACAGGCCTGCGTTGCAGAGAGGTGGTCCAGGCCACGCCCCTTTTTACACCTCTCTGCAACGCAGCTCTGTGGGGCTTACTGGAGGTACCTAGTGGGCTAGTTGGACCCCAGGGACCCTCAAGATTCAAGGGGACTTTATCCCCCAACTAAAAACGCGCCACGGGGCGCGTTTGCACAGTGGTGAAGGGAGGGGGCAGGGCCTGAGGTGACATGTGTGCAAACACGCCCTGTGGCGTGTTTTAAGTTGGGGGATTAAGTCCCCTTGAATCCTGAGGGTCCCTTGCGTCCAACTAGCCCACCAGGTACCTCCAGTAAGCGCCACAGAGCTGCGTTGCAGAGAGGTGTAAAAAGGGGCGTGGCTTCGGACCACCTCTCTGCAACGCAGCTCTGTGGTGCTTACTGGAGGTACCTGGTGGGATAGTTGGGCCTTAGGGACCCTCAGGATTCAAGGGGAGTAAATCTCCCAACTTAAAACGCGCCACGGGGCGCGTTTGCACACTTGTCACATCAGGCCCCACCCGCTCCCTTCACCACTGTGCAAACGGGCCCTCTGGTGCGTTGTAAGTTGGGGGATTAAGTCCCCTTGAATCCTGAGGGTCCCTTGCGTCCAACTAGCCCACTAGGTGCCTCCAGTAAGTGCCACAGAGCTGCGTTGCAGAGAGGTGTTAAAGGGGAGTGGCCTTGGACCACCTCTCTGCAACGCAGCTCTGTGGCGCTTACTGGAGGTACCTGGTGGGCTAGTTGGCCCCAGGGACCCTCCAGGATTCAAGGGGAATTAATCCCCCAACTTAAAACCCGCCAGGAGGCGCGTTTGCACAGTGGTGGAGGGAGGGGGCGGGCCTGATGTGACATGTGTGTACTTATCCAATCACTCCGCCGAAACCCAAGCACTTATAAATTCACCATGCACTCTCCTTGCAGTACTCTAATCATCCAGTCAGTACCCATGCACTCATGCAATGACCCAGCAACTAACTCATGCACTGCTACAATACTCTGAGCACTACTGATGCAGTCCCGCCATCACCCTGTCACTACCCATGCACTCCTCCGATCACCCAGCGAGCACCATGTACTTATGCAATCACTCTGCCAAAACCGAAGCACTTATAAATTCACCGTGCACTCTCCTTGCATTACTCTAATCATGCAGTCAGAACCCATGCACTCATGCAATGACCCATGCACTAACTCATGCACTGCTACAATACCCTGAGTCCTACTGATGCAGTCCCGCCATCACCCTGTCACTACCCATGCACTCATCCAATCACCCAGCGAGCACCATGTACTTATCCAATCACTCCGCCAAAACACAAGCACTTATAAATTCACCATGCACTCTCCTTGCAGTACTCTAATCATCCAGTCACTACCCATGTACTCATGCAATGACCCAGGCACTAACACATGCACTGCTACAATCCCCTGAGCACTACTGATGCAGCCCAGCCATCTCTGTCACTACCCATGCACTCCTCTAATCACCCAACCAGTAACATGTCCTTATCCAATCACTCCGCCAAAACACAAGCGTTTATAAATTCACCATCCACTCTCCTTGCAGTACTCTAATCATCCAGTCAGTACCCATGTACTCATCCAATGACCCAGGCACTAACTCATGCAATGCTACAATACCCTGAGCACTACCGATGCAGTCCAGCCATCGCCCTGTCACTACCCATGCACTCCTCCAATCACCCAGCCAGCACTATACTTATCCAATCACTCCGCCAAAACCCAAGCACTTATAGATTCACCATGCACTCTCCTTGCAGTACTCTAATCATCCAGTCAGTACCCATGCACTCATGCAATGACCCAGGCACTAACTCTAGGCAAATACAGAGGAGTTCATGCTAATCACAGGGGTACCCCAACGCATAGTGTTCCCTAGTGTATGTAGGTGTTTTCACTGTATTCTAAGTGTCTTTTAGCATAGCACTGGCTCTAGGGCCGGTTAGTCAGTCAGTTACCACCAGTACCCGTCAGCAAAAAGTTGGGGGCACAGGAGGACTTTCTGCTCCTCTGTTGGTTCTTTCTGCACATCTCTTGCTTCTTCTTGCACTTTTCTTCGTCTTTCTGGACTTCTGTTGCCTCTTTCTGCATGTCTTGCTTCTTTGTGCGCTTTTCTTCCTCTTTCTTCACATGTCCTACCTTTGTAGGCATAGTTAGAAATTAGCATTTAAAAAACCTTTGAAATTCACTGAAAAAACCATAGGTTTCCGGGACGTTATGGTTAGAAATTAGCATTTAAAAAACCTTAGAAATTCACTGAAAAAACCACAGGTTTCAGGCAGGTTATAGTTAGTTGGACATTTCACTCGTACAAAACCAGAGAAATTCCCCCGTTATAGTTAGTTCAGCTAACTATAACTCGCGCCCCCGCAATGCACTGCTGATGACGTCGCATATTATATCATTCATGACATGGTCAGTGACATCACTGATGACATCTCAAATGACATCACTGATGACATAATCCACGTGAAAATCTGATGCACCTCCTCACACTCTAATATAACCTTTGATACACCCACTGTAAAATACAGACTACCATTTTCGAAACCATCGACACACCAATACCAGTTACTACATGCGCACTCACTGATTCCTAGGTCTACACACACATCCACTCATTCTCCCATACAATCACTCATACATGCAGTCACTCATCAATACAACACTATCATATGCACTCATACACCTATACAGACACTCACACACCGCCACTCATCCATGGAGTTACTCACACACCTAGTCAGTCATGCAAATAATCAATCTCACTCCCATTTACTCACCTATACAGATACTAACGCATACTTACTCTCTTATATAATCACTGAATCTGAAAGAGACACGTTAGTGATAGATTCCTTACCTTAGAATATCCCCAGGCGTCAGGCTGGATCCGGAAAGTTTTGCGTAGCAGTACCCTTGCGCGTCGGTAGGTGGCGTCGTGCGGCTCCGCGTCCGTCGTCGGCGTCGTGATCGCCGGGATGACGTCGCGGGCAGTACTTAGACGCCGCCCCTGCGCGCTGACGTCAGTTCTTCTTTTTCCGCGCCAGTAAGCGCAGATCCGGGAAGAGCAGTGCCCTGGTCAATTTTTGACCATACTTTTTGGTGATTTTTTCCCTGTCTTTTTCCACCATTCAGGTGTCGTAGGGATGCCCGGCTTCAAGCGATGCGGCGCCTGTGCGCGGATGATGTCCGTCACCGACCCGCATTGGGAGTGTCTCTTCTGCCTCGGCCGAGGCCACGACACCGAGTCTTGTCCCGAATGCCAGGCCCTCAACCCGAAGGCTTTGCGAGAGCGGTCTCGAAAGCTCCTCGAGGCCCGGCATTCGGCTCCGCGGAAGCCCCGGTCGCGTGAGAGGTCCAGGGGTCGCTCGCGGAGTGCACACCGGTCGTCGGCGTCGAAGTCTTCTTCGTCCGGTAAGTCTCGACACAAGAAGTCCAAGAAGCATCGTCGCTCTCGGACTTCGCCTCGCCGATCTCGCGACTCGGCTGAGGCCCCTCCCGGCACCGTCCCCGCCCCCGCGGCCCCGGACTTGCCTGTGGAGTCGCCCCCGTCATACCCGCCCTTCCCGGGTTCGGGGGCGGATCCGGCCAAGGTACAGGAGTTCCTGTCGGCCATGGCCCGCCTCTTCGGGCCTTCAGGCCCCTCCGGTGCGCCTTCGGGCCCCGCGGGCCCTGATGGGGTTGATCCGGCGTCACCGGCGGCTCCGGCCCCGGCGTCGCCCGAGCCTCCAGCCTCGATCCCGGCTCCGGCTCCGGCCCCGGCCTCGATCCCGGCTCCACAACTCCCATCGACGCCGGTCGACCTCACGACACCTCCGCCGGCGCCGATGTCTCCGGTGCCGTTCTCGACGCCGCCCTGGGCTCCGGGCGGCGTCGTCCCCCAGTTCCTTCCGGCTCCGGACATGGTCCCGGAGCGACGTCGCTCGGCGCCGGCTCCGGCGCCGATGGGACCTTGGGTCCCAAATGTCCCTCCTCCTCCTTATTTTGAACCAGAGGAGGACCAGGAGGACTGGGAGGGGTCTGATGACCCTCTAACACGCAACTGTCAGTATGATGAGGACTGGACAGAGAGTCTAGGGGAGGCCAGTGGTCTGGATACTTCTCCTGACACTGGCATGCTGTCTCCTCCCGTGGCTACGGAGGAGGGGGCCAATTTCAGTACGGTGTTGCGTAGGGCTGCTGGGGCCTTACGTCTCCAGCTCCCTACTTTGACGGTCAAGACTAACATCTTGACAGAGGTGCTTCAGCCGGCAGCCTCCTCTGCGGAGACTGTGCTGCCGTTTAACGACGCCCTCACGGACGTTCTTTTGGGCGCCTGGTCCAAGCCCAACACAGGGGCTCCTGTGGATCGGAACGTGTCACGACGCCATCGCCCCGCTCCGGGCGACCCCCTGTTTCTTTCTGTCCACCCCACTCCTGAGAGCTTGGTTGTCCAAGCCTCCGCTTCCCAAACCGCCTTCCCTACCGCTCCTCCGGATAGGGAATCCAAACGCCTGGATCAGTTTGGGAAGAAAGGTTTTTCTTCCTCCAGTGCTGGCTTGCGGTCCGTTAACACCGCTTGTCTTTTGGGCCGATATACCCACTCCCTGTGGGATTCGGTGGCGGATGTTTTGCCCCAGTGCCCTGAGGAGGTCCAGGCACTGCTTTCCGCGCCATTGCGGAAGGAAGGGATGCGGCCAAATACACTATCCGTTGTGGCCTTGACACCGCCGACTCGCTGGGCAGGTCGATTGCAACGACGGTGGCGCTCCGGCGCCACGCCTGGCTGAGAACCACTGGTTTTTCAGGGGATGTCCAGAATACTCTCATGGACATGCCCTTTGATGGAGTCGGTCTTTTTGGGTCCAAAGCAGACCATGCGTTGGAGCGCTTTAAGGACTCACGGGCTACTGCAAAGTCCCTGGGCCTTTCTGCTACACGCCCTCCGCTGCCTTCTGCTTTTCGCCCCTATCGTGGCCACGGTAGGGGCGCCCCTTCACGTCAGCAGCCCAGCCACCGGCCCGCGCAGCAGGCGTCTTCGCGTGGCCGAGGACGTGGATTCCGCCGTGGCGGATCGGGCAACTCAGCGTGCGGGTCAGGCCACCACCTCCAACCCGTCCGCGGCCTCCAAGCCCTCCTAGTCCCTCCTTTCAGGTGCACGGCACGCCAGTAGGGGGCAGGGTCCGCCATCACCTTCCCCACTGGCGCACCATCACCTCGGACAGGTGGGTCTTGGACATTGTCCGAAGGGGCTACTCCCTCCCCTTCGAGACCACCCCCCAGCCATGCCACCTCAATTCCACCGCATGTCAGGGGATCACTTGGTGCTTCTACGGAAGGAAGTCACGGCCCTCTTGGCCAAGAGGGCCATCGAGCATGTTCCGACCCCAGAAGTAGGGCGTGGTTGCTACTCCCACTACTTTCTGGTGCCCAAAAAGGACAAGGAGGACATGCGTCCTATCTTGGACCTCCGGAACGTCAATCGCTTCCTCCGGAAGGAGAAGTTCAAGATGCTCACCCTAGCTCAGGTCTTGACTGCCCTCGACCCAGGAGACTGGTTGGTAGCGTTGGACTTGCAGGACGCGTATTTCCATATCCCCGTCCTGCCGGCCCACCGGCGTTACCTTCGGTTCACGGTAGGCCCCGAGCATTTTCAGTTCACCGTGCTCCCCTTTGGCCTTACAAGTGCCCCTCGGGTGTTCACGAAAGTGATGGCGGTGGTCGCAGCTCATCTGCGCCGGGCAGGGGTCTCAGTCTTCCCCTACCTCGACGACTGGCTGCTGAAGGCGGGCTCGTCCCAGGCAGTCGTCTCCCACCTCCAGACTACGGCCGAACTCCTGCACTCGCTGGGGTTCTCCATCAATGTGCCGAAGTCGCATCTGATTCCTTCTCCACAGCTCCTTTTCATCGGAGCAGTTCTGGACACGACGCAGTTTCGGGCCTATCCTCCCGAACGGCGAGTCCGGGATATTCAGGCTATGATTCCGATCTTTCGGCCTTTATCCTGGGTTTCGGTACGGATGACCCTGAGGCTGCTGGGCCTCATGGCCTCCTGCATCCTGCTGGTCAATCATGCCAGATGGCATATGCGGGCTCTGCAGTGGGACCTGAAGTTCCAGTGGGCGCAGCACCAGGGCAACCTGTCCGATCACGTCCAGATCTCGGAGGGGACTGCAAAACAGTTGCAGTGGTGGCTCTCGAACCGGCAATGGGTCATGGGCAGATCCCTCTCCCTTCCCCAGCCAGAGCATACAGTTGTGACGGACGCGTCCCTTCTGGGATGGGGCGGTCACATGGGAGAGGCGGAGATCAGAGGCCTCTGGTCTCCGGCGGAGTCCCGGCTCCATATCAACTTTCTGGAGCTCCGGGCGATCCGGCTTGCACTCAAGGCATTCCTTCCCTCTGTCAAAGGGAAGGTAGTGCAGGTGTTCACAGACAACACCACCGCCATGTGGTACTGCAACAAACAGGGCGGGGTGGGGTCTTGGACCCTTTGTCAGGAGGCTCTGCGCCTCTGGACATGGCTGGAACATCAGGGCATGTTCCTGATGGTTCAACACCTGGCAGGTTCTCTGAACGCCAGGGCGGACGAACTCAGCCGCAGGTGCATGATGGATCACGAATGGCGTCTTCACTCGGAAGTGGCGCAAGGACTCTTTCTACAGTGGGGAGAGCCTTGGTTAGATCTATTCGCCACCGAAGAGAACGCGCAATGTCATCAGTTCTGCGCGTTGGAATTTCCAAGGCGGCACTCGCTCGGCGACGCTTTTCGTCGCGAGTGGAGTTGCGGTCTGTTGTACGCCTTTCCGCCTATACCACTTCTACCCAGAGTGTTGAAGAAGATTCGGCACGACCGGGCCCAAGTCATTCTTGTGGCTCCGGACTGGGCTCGAAGAGTTTGGTATCCCGAGCTACTCATTATGAGCATAGATCCCCGATCCGTCTGCCTCTTCGGGAGGATCTTCTGTCGCAGCAGCAGGGGACGGTCCTCCACCCGAACCTGTCCAGTCTACACCTGCTTGCGTGGAGATTGAGCGGCGGCAGTTGATTCCTTTCGACTTGCCTCCCGAAGTTTGTGATGTGATTCTGGCAGCCAGGCGTCCCTCCACTAAGGTGGTATACGCCTGCAGGTGGAACACATTTGTGGCATGGTGCACAGCAAAGGCTGTGGATCCCCTTTCTGCCCCTCTTTCTGAGGTCCTTCTGTTCCTTCTCTCTCTGGCCCAACAGGGTTCTGCCCTGGGTACCATCAAGGGTTATCTTTGTGCTATCTCGGCCTTCCTCAGGCTCCCTGATCAGCCCTCCCTGTTCAAGTCCCCTGTTGTTAACAGGTTCTTAAAAGGCATTACTCACCTCTTCCCTCCTGTTCCGTTTGTAATGCCTCAGTGGGACTTGAACTTGGTTCTTACCTTTTTAATGTGCGCTCCCTTTGAGCCTCTGCATAACTGTCCTCTTCGTCTTCTGACTCTGAAGACAGCCTTTCTGGTGGCCATCACCTCCGCTCGGCGGGTGAGTGAGCTCCAGGCTCTATCTTGCAAGCCTCCCTTTCTGTCTGTTCATCCAGACAAGGTTGTTCTTCGGACGCGTCCGTCCTTCTTGCCAAAGGTGGTTACTGCTTTCCACATTGGGCAGACCATCACTTTGCCCACCTTCTTTCCGCCTCCGCATCCTTCCAGAGAGGAAGAGAGGCTCCACCGTCTGGACCCAAAGCGTGCGCTCTCCTTCTATATCGACCGCACAAAACACTTCCGGGTGGGTGACCAGCTCTTTGTTGGCTACGTGGGCGCCAAAAAGGTCGGGCGGTGCACAAGAGGACCATCTCCCGCTGGGTTACCTTGTGCATCAAGACCTGCTATTCTTTGGCCAAGAAGGAGCCTCCTGTTGGGCTGCGTGCCCATTCCACCAGGGCAACGGCTGCTACCACGGCCTTGGGCCGCGGTGTTCCGCTGCCGGTTATCTGTCAGGCAGCTACGTGGGCCTCGCTGCACACGTTTACTAAGCATTACTGCCTTGACAGTCAGGTCCGGAGGGACGGCTTCTTTGGCCGTTCTGTCCTCCAGGACTTCCTTGTCTGATCTTTGTTCGCAGACCCACCACCGGGGTTGGTATTGCTGGGGTATCTATTCTAAGGTAAGGAATCTATCACTAACGTGTCTCTTTCAGATGCACAAGTTACTAACTTGTGTAACGATATATCTGTAAGAGACAGTAGTTAGTGATAGATTCCTTACCGCCCACCCATCCTCCCCGTTCTGCGAACTGATTTCTAGGAGTTAAGGACATCCCTTTCAGGGCCCTAGTATTTTTCAGACACCTGTGTCAGCTTCTTGCATGGCTCTGCGTTCCTGGCGCGGAAAGTCGTGTACAGAACTGACGTCAGCGCGCAGGGCGGCGTCTAAGTACTGCCCGCGACGTCATCCCGGCGATCACGACGCCGACGACGGACGCGGAGCCGCACGACGCCACCTACCGACGCGCAAGGGTACTGCTACGCAAAACTTTCCGGATCCAGCCTGACGCCTGGGGATATTCTAAGGTAAGGAATCTATCACTAACTACTGTCTCTTACAGATATATCGTTACACAAGTTAGTAACTTGTGCTACAAGTACACACTCATCCATACAGCCACTCTCACAATCACTGACTCTCACTTAGTCATTTATACTCCAACTCTCACATACAGCCTTTTCCCTATGTAGTTACTTGGACGTGTACCACTGAGACATCCATCCATTCACTCACCAACACACCCATACACACACTCACCCGCCCATACAGCTGTTTTCACATGCACTCTTGAACCCATACACCCAGTGAATTAACCACTCGCACATCTATGCACAGTCACACACCTCACACCCACACACCCACACACACACTCAGTCTCCCATACAAATTCTCATGCAACCAATCAATAACCAATACACACACTCATATAGCTACTCACCAACCCATGCATTCAGTAAGACACATTTAATCACTCACTTATACAGTCAGTCACTCACCTACTAAATCATCCATCCAGACACTTATACACCCACTCATTCTTCAATACACCTTGGCATATATATAAAACATATTTAAACTTTACAGAAACACACAGTGACTGGATGATGTCATCAGTGATGTCATCAGTGATGTCATTTGAGATGTCACTGACCATGTCATGAATGATGTAATATGTGACGTCATCAGCAGTGCATTGTGGAGGCGTGAGTTATAGTTAGCTGAACTAACTATAACGGGGGAATTTCTCTGGTTTTGTACGAGTGAAATGTCCAACTAACTATAACCTCCCTGAAACCTGTGGTTTTTTCAGTGAATATATATATATATATATATACATACACACACACACCAAGGTGTGTTGGTGAATCAGTGGGTGTATGAGTGCATCTATGCATGATTCAATGGGTGCATGACTGACTGTATAAGTGAGTGATTAGGTGTCTCAGGGAATGTATGGGTGAGTGACTGGTTGTGTGAATGCTTGTATCAGTCTGTCAGTTGGTGTCTAAGTGGTTGTATTGGTGTGTGAGTGGGCACGTGAGTGGCTGTACGGGGGATTGATTGGTTGTCTGAGTACCTGTATGGGTGTCTGTATGTCTGTCTAGGTGGGTGACGGTGTGTGTGACTACCTGTATGGATGACTGAATGGGTGAGTGTGAGAAAGTGCCCAGTTTCCTACAGTGAGTCAGTGGCTGTATGGGATAGTGAGTGTGTGAGGGGCTGTATGGATGAGTGAGTGTGTGTATAACTGTGTACGTGAGTGGATGTCAGTGGTATATGGGTGAGTAACTGGGTATGTGAAAGGAAGTATAGGTGAGTGATGGGGTATATGAGTGACTGAGTGAGTGAATGTGATAGTGGCTGTATGGGTGAGTGTGTGCTTGTGTCCGTAACTGAATAGGTGAGTGAGTATGTGTTAGTATCTGTATGAGTAAGTGAGTGGGGGTGTGTGTATATCTATGGGCGAGTAAGTGGCTGTGTGATTGACTGTATGGGTGAGTGAGTAGGTATGATTGTAGCTCTATGGGTGACTGACTCAGTGTGTGAGTGGCTCTTTGGGTGTATGAGTGGATATGTTGGTGGCTGTATTAGTGAGTGAGTGACTGTATGAGTGAGTGGATGTGTGTGTAGATCTATGAATCAGTGAGTAAGTACTGGTATGGGTCTGCGAAGGGGTTTGTGAATGGTTGTGTGGGAGTGGGTGTATAAAAGGTTCTATGGGGAGGGTAAGTGGATGTCACTGGCCATGTCATGAGTGACGTAATATGTGAGGTCATAAGCAGTGCATTGCGGGGGCGCACTGCTTATGGTCACTGGTTTTGTACAAGTGGAACCTGAGCCTAACCATAACGTACCTATAACCGTTGTTTTTTTTTTTTTCAGTGAATTTCTAATGTGTTTTTTATTCCATTCCGTAACTATAACGTTTCAGTAACCTTTGTTTTTTTTCAGTGAATTTCTGTTTTTTAAATTACTAATGGCGTTTTCAGAGTGGTAGAGAAAGGGGGTGGGCCTCTGACCAACTCTCAGGAATCCCGCTGTGTAGGGCTTAAAGAAAGTACCAGCAGGGCTTCTTGGCCCCCAAGGTCCCTCAGTATACAAGAGAACTTCATTCCCCAACCAGTAGTGCACCAGGAGTAGTAGAGAAAGAAGGCGGGCCACGAAGAACTCCCTGCAATCCCGCAATGTGGGGCTTACTGAAGGTAACGGGAGCAGTACTTGGCCTACAAGGACGTTCTTTGGAGGGGGGAGGGGGGGCAACAACTCCTGTTGCCTCCAGTAAGTCCCAGACAGCGCGATTGCTTGGAGGTCTACAGAGGTCACGCCCCCTCCATTGTGTGATTTAGCCCCTAAAAGGTGGTGGTCCCCAGGGCTGCGGGTGGCAGTGTTGCCCCCACATTGTTTTTGGTTAAAGCCCCGGGAGGTGGCGGTACCCGGGCTGCGGGGAAGTCCTTGCCAGAACCCTACATTATGTCAATTAAAAATCCCCCCGGTCTGTGCGGGGGTCTTCATGGCCCCCGGTTTTGTTTATAGATGGCGGTCCACGCGGCCCCTCACATTTAAATTGAAAGCCCCGAGGAGGTGGGGGGGCCCCCCGCTTTGTTTATAGATGTTGCCCCGGGGAGGTGGCAGTCCCCAGGGCATAGGGGATGTCTAAGAGCCCCCCCATTTATAAAAATATAATCCCCGGGGAGGTGGTGGTCCCCGGGGCAATATTGAGCCCCAGGAGGGGGGCCTGTGTGCCCCCTCCATTATTTAAATTTTTAAAAAATTAAAAATGCCCCCGGGGCGGAAAATGAACGAAGCACGGGAGCCGGTGCTTTGTTTTAAAAATAACTTGTTTGGCCAGATCCTGCTGAAAAGTTTAAAAAATAATCTTTTTTTTTTTTTGGCCCTGAAGCGTCCCAGTGGGCCCGCTCCAAGAGGCCTAGGAGGTCAGGGGTTTTTTACCCTGCTCCTTTTTTCTTTTATATTTTTAAATTTTTGTGGGTCTCGGTTCAACCTAGTCTTAAGATGGCTGCCAACACTTCCTGGTTGAAGTGTTGGCAGCCAATCAAATTTATGTACGTTTTTGGGCTACCAGATATCTATATTTTTTAAACTTCAATGTCTCTGCAACTACTGAATGGATTTGCACCAAATCACAAAAAGTACGTTTTTTGGACTAACATCTAGCTTCCTGCCAAATTTGGTGTAATTCAGTTTATCGGCTCGGGCTGTAGTAGTATTAAAAAAATGACCCCCGCTTGACGGATCACCCCGTGACTTTCATCACAGCAGCTGAACCGACAAGCATTTACAATGCAATCGGTCTCGCTTTTGGGACCTTATATGTATTTAGCTGTGCAGCACATTAGCCTGGGTGCTGAAACTTCTACTGTTCTTTGACATGGAGGGAAAATAAGCACCAAACTGCGTGACACACCAGGTATGGGAACACATGGAGAGAAATATTGTTTTCAGCGGGAAATGGTATCGTCCAAATCCTGGCCTTCGGTGGTCATATCACTGAAAATACAAGATTTGAAAAAAATATTATTGTCTACGGGTGCTCATGGAAGACCATTTCTATGGACTTGAATCTAGAGAATGCTAAAGTGATTATGGTATTTTACTGACCTCTGCTGGTCGTTTTCTATCAAGACAGTTAAATAGAGGCAGTTGAACAGAAAAAAAAGTCCCTAAGCGGAAGCAGACAAGTCCTAGGGCTGATCTCCAGAGCCCACAAAGTACATACACATATAAGTATATGCTAAAGTATATACAAGAGGTCTTAAATGCTCGACCTAAAAAGGGGAAGTTTTTTTAGCATTTCGTGAAGATTCGTCAAGCGGTGCCAAGGTTATTCGCAAAACAAAAAAACGCTTCTCCTGTGGTAACTTTGGTCTGAAGAATAACTGCCTACTGGCATTAGGTAATATATCAATATATATAGATATTGATATTGGAGTTTAGGGTGGGAATGGGTTTTTGGGTGACAAAGCATTTTCTAGGGTTTAGAATGAGCATGGGTTATTGAGTGGTAAAGAATTTTTGTAGAGTTTAGGGCGGGTATGGATTTTTGGGTGGTAAGGGATTTTTTGGGGTTTAGGGTGGGTATGGGTTTTTGGGTGGCAAGGGAATTTTTAGGATTTAAGGTGGCAAGGCAATTTATAGGGTTTAGGATGGGAATGGGTTTTTGGGTGGCAATGGTTTTTATAGGGTTTAGCGTTTGTACAGGTGTTTGGGTGACGAAGGATTTTTTAGGGTGGGTATGGGTTTTTGGGTGCCAATGGTTTTTTAGGTCTCGACTGAGCCAGCGCTTGCGCTGCATTCGGCGAGAGATTTAGTAAAGGGGTTTTGAAAGTGCTAACCCAGTGGCTTTTGCTGGCCTCCAGCTTGCGTTCACGATGGCGTGCACGCGCACAGCTGCCATCCATTCCTCGCATCGCTGAGGCGCCATCTGGCTTTCCTCCCCTTCCCTCACCCACTCCTCCCCCTCCCTCACCAGAGAGCGCGTCTCACGGCCGCGCGTCTTTTTTAAAAACTTTTATTGCGAGGCACCCGCGCTTCTCGGTCTCCCTTGTTTTTAACTTTGAGCGCGAGGCGCGCGCGCGGCCAATGCTTGTTTAGTTAGGGAATTTTTCATTTAACTTGTGGTGTGAGCGTCTACAGGCAGTGACCCTACAATGCGCACTGCAGATTTCTGAGCGCTGGCTCTTACTTGCCTTCTCCCCCTTCTCCCATATATTCCACATTTATTCTCTGCTCTTTAACTTTCTTTCTTTATTGGACATTTTTTCTCTTCATCTTTTGTGTCATGTGATTTCGCCTGTCCCCGCTCCGTTTCTCGCGTGTTTCTGCTCTGTCTTCTTTTTTTGTCTCGCCTTTTCTGTTTCTCTTAAAGTGCCTGCTTCTTATCTCTGCTTTCATCCTCCTGCACCGCCCCTCCGCCCGTCTCTCTAGTCCTCCCTCTGTCTCTGTCTCTCTATCTTCCAGTGTTCCTGTCTCTCCTCCTCTTTCTCTCTTTCGCCGCTCTTTCTCCTCTAATATATCTTTCTCTCTCGTGCCCTCTTTTCCACTGTCTATCGCGGTCTCTCTCTGTGCCTCTGCTTCTCTATCTTTTCCAGTGAGCCTGTCTCTGCCTCTCTCTTTTTCAGCTGTCGCTATCTGCCTCTCTGTGCTTAAGTCTGCGCCCCTCTCTTTCCCACTGTCATTCTCCGCTTCTGTCTTCCCCCCTGAATGTCTCTATCTTTTCCATTGTGTCTGGCTCCTTGTCTATCTTTCCACAGTCCGCCTCTGCCTCGCTCTGTGTATCAGTCTCCCTGTCTCTGTGCATTGCACTGTTTCTGTCACCGCCACTCTATAGTTTCCCCTGTATTTCCCTCCCTCTCTGATCCGCTCTCTGCCTCTGCTGCTTCCCTTTCTTTTGCAATGTGTCTGTCTCTGCCCCTCTTTCTCTCTTCCCCTGCCTGTCTCTGCCTCTCTCTTCCACTGTCTGTCCCAGATTCTCTCTCTGACTGCCTGTCTCTCTTTCTGTTCCGCTGTCTCTCTTTTCTACCTTGCCGGTCTCACTCTTCCACGGTCTATCTCTGCCCCGCTCTCTCTTTTTGACTTGCTCTCTCTGCCTGTTTCATTTTTTTCTTCCGCTGAATGTCTCTCACTTTCTTTCTTTGACTGCCTGTCTCTCTTTCTCTTCCGTTGACTTTCTGTCTGCCTGTCTTTTCTACTTGGCCTCGCTCCTCTCTCTCTCTCTTTATGCTTCTATCTCACTCCACTGCCTGTCTCTGCCTCTCTCACTAACCACTGCCTGGCTTGCCTCTCTCTGTGACTGCCTCTCTCCCTCTCTTTGACTGCCTGTCTCAGCTTCTCTCTCTCTTTGACTCTCTCTCTCTCTCTCCTCTACCCCTCCCGTGCGCTCTCTCTACTCTGAGTCTGCTGCCGGTCTCTCTCTCTCTCTCTTTGACTGTCTGCCCCCCCTCGCGCGCTCTCTCCCCTCTACAGCCCGCCTCTGCCTCGCGCTCCATGCCGCAGTCTCTCCCTTTATCTTTCATTTATGGCCGAGGCGCCGCCAGCCAGAACCAAAACAAACCGCAGAAATATTTCTGAGCAGTCGAACAGCATTCCCATGCAACGACTTCACGTCGCACTAACCAAAATACCACGCTGGGGTCAGTACCGCGAAAAACGAGAATACCCTCTCGTCTCCAAGGCAGCGGCTATTTATATTTCTGGGTTTGTGGATTTGGCATTTTATGACGACAAAAATAGGAAAGCAGCAAGTCACAGCAAATGCAATAAAAGCCTGGCGTGCGAGGTCAGACCTGCGTGAGAGGAAAACATTTGTTGTTAATGCTCCAAAACCCTTTAGGTTTTTGTGTTGAGCTGAGAGAACATAAAACGTAAACCTGGATTGGTCGGTTACACCTTCTTACTTAGTGTCTCGCCTTTGGGACCTTATAAGTGTTTAGTTATCCAGCACAATATCCTTGGTGCAACAACATTAACTGTTGCATGGCTAAACACTCTTTAATGCATAGCCAATGGGTCTCGCCTTTTGGACCTTATAAGTATTTAGTTATGCAGCACAACTGTTGCATGGCTAAACACTTATAAGGTCCCAAAGGCGAGACCTATTGGCTTTGCCAATGCTTTGCCAAGCATTGGCATAGCCATAGCCAATAGGTCTCGCCTTTGGGACCTTATAAGTGTTTAGCCATGCAACAGTTAATGTTGTTGCAGTAAAGATATTGTGCTGCATAACTAAATACTTATAAGGTCCCAAAAGCGAGACCTATTGGCTATGCTAATGCTGGTTTGTTTTTAGGGTGGGTATGGGTTTTTGGGTGGCAAGGGAATTTTTAGGGTTGAAGGTGGATATGGGTTTTTAGGTGGCTCGGGAATTTTTAGGGTTTAGAGTGGGTATAGGTCTTTGGGTTGTAAAGGGATTTCTTAGGGTGAATATGGGTTTGTGGGTGGCAAGGGAATCTTCAGCATTTAGTGTGGATGTGGGTTTTGTGGTGGCAAGGGATTTTTTAGGGTTTAGAATGGGTATGGGTTTTTCGGTAATATGGGAAATTTTAGGGTGTAGGGTTGGTGTGTTTTTGGGTGGCAAGGTAACTTTTCGGGTTTAGGTTGGGTATGGGTTTTTGGGTGGCGAGGGGATGTTTTGGGTTTTTGGGTGGCGAGGGGATGTTTTGGGTTTTTGGTGGTTATGGGTTTTTGGGTGGTATGGTATTTTTTTAGGGTTTAGGGTAGGTATGGGTATGTAGGTGGCAGGTGATTTTTTTTTTTTCCATAGGTTTATGAAATATGGTAATATATATATATTCACTAAAAAAACCATAGGTTTCAGACACGTTCTAGTTAGAAATTAGCTTTTAAAAAACCTTAGAAATTCACTGAAAAAAACATAGGTTTTAGGGAAAGTTATAGTTAGTTGGACATTTCACTCGTACAAAACCAGAGAAATTCCCCCGTTATAGTTAGTTCAGCTAACTATAACTCGCGCCCCCGCAATGCACTGCTGATGACGTCACATATTACATCACTCATGACATGGTCAGTGACATCACTGATGACCTCTCAAATGACATCACTGATGACATCATCCAGTGACTGTGTTTCTGTAAAGTTTAAATATGTTTAATATATATAGGGAAAGGCGTATTGAAGAATGAGTGGGTGTATAAGTGTCTGAATGGATGATTTAGTAGGTGCGTGACTGACTATAAGTGAGTGATTAAACGTATCTTACTGAATGCATGGGTTAGTGACTAAACTGTGTGAATGTCTGTATCTGTCTGTTGGTGTGTAAGTGGCTGCATGGGTTTGTGAATAGCTACATGAGTGTCTATATGGGTTATTGATTGGTTGTCTGAGTATCTGTATGGGTGCCTGAGTGTTTGTGTGGGTGGGGTGTGTGTGACTCTGTGCATAGATGTGTGAGTGGGTGATTCACTGGGTGCATGGTTTCAAGAGTGCATCTGTGATGGACTGTATGGGTGGGTGAGTGTGTGTATGGGTGTGTTAGTGAGTGAATGTATATCTCAGTGGTACATGTGTGAGTAACTACATATGTGAAAGGCAGTATATATGGGTGTTGGAGTATATAAATGGCTAAAAGTGAGTGTGTGTGATTGTGAGAGTGGCTGTATGGATGAGTGTGTACTTGTATCAGAGATTGTATAAGAGCGTAAGAATGTGCTAGTATTTGTCTGAGTAAGTGAGCTGGTGTGTGTATAACTGTATAGGTGAGTAAATGGCAGTGTGATTAATTATTTACATGACTAGGTGTGTGAGTACCTCTATGGATGAGTGGCGGTGTGTGAGTGTCTATATAGGTGTATGAGTGCATATGATAGTCCTGTACTGAGTGACCGTAAGTATGAGTGACTGTACGGGTGAGTGAGTGGATGTGTGTGTAGACCTAAGAATCAGTGAGTGGGTATGTAGTTATTGGTGTTGGAGTGTCTATGGTTTTGAGAATGGCAGTCTGTAATTTAGAGTGGGTGTATCAAAGGTTATATTAGGGTGTGGGAAGATGCATCAAATTATCACATGGATGATGCCATCAGTGATGTCATCAGTGATGTCACTGACCGTCATGAGTGATGTAATATGTGACGTCATCAGCAGTGCATTGCGGGGCGCGAGTTATAGTTAGCTGAACTAACTATAACGGAGGAATTTCTCTGGTTTTGTACGAGTGAAATGTCCAACTAACTATAACTTTCCCTAAAACCTATGGTTTTTTCAGTGAATTTCTAAGGTTTTTTAAATGCTAATTTCTAACTATAACGTGCCTGAAACCTATGGTTTTTTCAGTGAATTTCAAAGGTTTTTTAAATGCTAATTTCTAACTATAACGTGCCTGAGATCTATTGTTTTTTCAGTGAATTTCAAAGGTTTTTTAAATGCTAATTTCTAACTATAACGTGTCTGAAACCTATGGTTTTTTCAGTGAATTTCAAAGGTTTTTTAAATGCTAGTTTCTAACTATGCCTACAGAGGTAGGACACGTGAAGAAAGAAGAAAAAACGCACAGAAAGAAGCAAAAGAAATGCAGAAAGAAGCAACAGAAGTCCACAAAGCCGAACAAAAGTGCAGGAAGAAGCAAGACATGTGCAATAAGAACCAACAGAGGAGCAGAAAGAGGCCTTGTTGCAAAATCATCCTGTGCCCACAACTTTTTCAGACGTGTACTGGTGGTAACTGACTGACTAACCAAGCCTAGAGCCTGTGCTATGCTAAAAGACACTTAGAATACAGTGAAAATACCTACATACACTAGGGAACACTATGCGTTGGGGTACCCCTTTGATTAGCATGACCTCCTCTGTAAGGCCCTAGTACATAATAGGGCAGGGGGATTAAAACTACCACCAAGTCAGAGGTGCAGAAATATGCTACTTTAACTAGTAGTCACGTTTGCAGAGTGGTGGAGAAAGGGTGCTGGGCGTCCAACCAACGCTCAGGAATTCCTCTGCGTAGGACTTGCAGGAGGTACCAGGAGGGATTCTTGGCCCCCAAACTCCCTCAGGACTAAATTGGACTTCATCCCCCATCCCGTAGTCTGCCACGAGGCGCGTTTGCAGAGTGGTAGAGAAAGTGGGCCATGGGCTCCGAAGACGTCTTAGCAATCCCACTGTGTGGGACTTACTGGAGGTAACAAGAGGGGTAGTTGGCCCCCAAGGACATCCTTGGGGGCCAACTTCCCCTCCTATTACCTCCAGTCAGTCCCACACAGCAGCACTGGTAAGTACTCGTACCAGGCCATGCCCACTTTGCCCACCTCTCTACAAACGCGCTCCCTGGCACGCTCTTGGATGGGGATTGAAGTCCCCTTCACTGCTGTGGGTCCTTTAGGGGCCAACTAGCCTACCTTTTACCTCCAGTAAGCCCCACGCAGTGGGATTGGTGAGAGGTAGACAAAGGCCATGCCCCCTTTCTCCACCACTCTGCAAACACGCCCCCTGGCGCGTTGTAAGTTGGGGGATTAAGTCCCCTTGAATCCTGAGGGTCCCTGGGGTCCAACTAGCCCACCAGGTACCTCCAGTAAGCGCCACAGAGCTGCGTTGCAGAGAGGTGTAAAAGGGGCGTGGCCTGGACCACCTCTCTGCAACGCAGGCCTGTGGCGCTTACTGGAGGTACCTGGTGGGCTAGTTGGCCCCCAGGGGCCCTCAGGAGTTAAGGGAATTAATTCCCCAACTTAAAACGCGCCACAGGGCGTGTTTGTACACATGTCACCTCAGGCCCCGCCCCCTCCCTTCACCACTGTGCAAACGCGCCCGGTGGCGCGTTTTAAGTTGGGGGATAAAGTCCCCTTGAATCCTGAGGGTCCCTGGCGTCCAACTAGCCCACCAGGTACCTCCAGTAAGCGCCACAGAGGTGCGTTGCAGAGAGGTGTAAAAAGGGGCGTGGCCTGGACCACCTCTCTGCAACGCAGCCCTGTGGCGCTTACTGGAGGTACCTGGTGGGCTAGTTGGCCCCCAGGGACCCCCGGTATTGAAGGGGAATTAATTCCCCAATTTAAAACGCGCAACTGGGCGCGTTTGCAGAGTGTTGCTGGGAGGGGGCGGGGCCTCTGGCACGATCGCGTCTTTTTTTTTTTATAGAAGGGGGGCTCTGTGGCCCCCCTTCATTTTCGTTTTTTTGCGCCCTGGGGACCCCATCCCCCAGGGCCTGACCCCTATTTTTTTCAAAAATGGAAGGGGGCCGCGTGGCCCCCCTCCCAAGGCCATATTCGGCCCCGGGGCATGGCCAGTGTTTATTTAAAAAATATATATATTTGGAGGGGGGCTGCGTGGCCCCCCTCAGGCCATTTATGGCCCCGGGGACCCCATCCCCCGGGGCCGGCCTTTGGGGCCACGTGGCTCCCCTCCCGGGCCACTTTTAGCCCCGGGGACCCCATCCCCTGGGGCAGGCCCTATCCGTTGGGGACCGTGGGGGGAGCCCCAATGCCCCCACGGTCCCGACGGCTCCCCGCGTCCTGCAGTAGCCGGCATTGCTTTTCCACATGGGGAGCTGTTGACATGCAGCTCCCCGTGTGGAAAAGCAATCAGCAGGTTTCCCTGCTCTTGCTTCCAAAATCCAAAGCAAGTTTGCTATGGCAGGACGGGAGCCGCGAGGCTCCCGCCCTGTCATTGCAAACAGCAGTGTCCCGGGGGTGGGCACCCCGGGACACTGCAGGAGCCGGCCCTGGGGGGTGGCGGTCCCCAGGGCCATCACAGGCTCCAGGAGGGGGGCCCTGGGGAGGTGGTGGTCCCCGGGGCTCGGGGGTCCGTAACGGACCCCCAAATTTGCATTTTAGTGCCCCGGGGAGGTGGCGGTCCCTGGGGCGTGTGGGGGGGCTCGAGCCCCCCCACACTGGTTTATCTGTGTGGGGGGGCTCGAGCCAGGCCAGGGGGCGCGTTTGCACAGTGGTGCAGGGAGGGGGCGGGGCCTGATATGGCAAGTGTGCAAACGTGTCCCCTGGCGCGTTGTAACTTGGGGGATTAAGTCCCCTTCAATCCTGAGGGTCTCTGGGGGCCAACTAGCCCACCAGGTACCTCCAGTAAGCGCCACAGAGCTGCGTTGCAGAGAGGTGTAAAAAGGGGCATGGCCTCAGACCACCTCTCTGCAACGCAGCCTTGTGGCGCTTACTGGAGGTGCCTGGTGGGCTAGTTGGGCCCCAGGGACCCTCAGGACTCAAGGGGAATTAATCCCCCAATTTACAACGCGCCAGGGGGCTCGTTTGCACAGTGGTGCAGGGAGGAGGCGGGGCCTAACAAAACAAGTGTGCAAATGTGCCCCCTGGCGCATTGTAAATTGGGGGATTAAGTCGCGTTCAATCCTGAGGGTCTCTAAGGGCCAACTAGCCCACCAGGTACCTCCAGTAAGTGCCACAGAGCTGCGTTGCAGAGAGGTGGTCCGAGGCCACGCCCCTTTTTACACCACTCTGCAACGCAGCTCTGTGGCGCTTACTGGAGGTACCTGGTGGGCTAGTTGGCCCCCAGAGACCAGAGTATATATATATTCAATGAAAAAAGAGCTTAAAGCTTAGTTATAGTTAGGAACATTTATTTTCCCTATACAAACCAAGTTTAAACTACACAAACCTTTTTTAAATTATAACGGTATAGTTATAACTTTCCTTTACAATTTATCCACCACCTTCAAATTATTATAAGTAGCGGACCTTGTGCACACTCATTTCAGCTCGCTAACCAGACAACACTATAACTCGCCATTCTACCATGCACTGTGTTATGACAAAAAATGTAATTTGAGAAGTTATAAGTGCTATGATTTCACATGCTATAAGTGATGTAGTATGCAAGGGTATAAACAGTGCATGGAAAACGCATGAATTACAGCTAATGTAGTGTGGTGAGCGATGTGACAAGACTGTGTTCGACTTAAAGTAATCAGAAGGTGGTACGTAAATTATAAATTGAAGTTGTAGTAATCACTTTACAGTTTTTTAATGCTTGTATATTTTTAGTTGGGTTTGTATGGAAAGAGTGCATAAGGTATTTCGAACTATAAGTTGTCCTTAAGCTTCGCTTTTTTCATTGTATGTTAATAGTTTTTATTTTTCTATAAAAATGTTTCAAATTGCAGTGTGGAGTGTCATTGAGCGGAGTGTCGTAAAGTGGGGTGTAGTACAGTGAAGAAGTGTCGTAGAGTCTAGTGTCGTAGAGTGGAGTATTGATTGTAGAGTGGAAAGGAGTAGAGTGACGTAGCTTACAGTGAAGTAAAGTGTTATACAATGGAGTGGCGTATCATATTGTGGAGTATCGTAGAGTGGAGCGGCGTGTTGTGGTGTGTCGAACAGTAGAGCTGAATGTTGTACAGTGTAGTGTCGTCGACTAGAGCGTCATGAAATGGAGTGTGGTGGATTGGAGTATCGTCAAGTAGAGTTGCATAGAGTGTAGCAGAGGGTTGTAGAGTGTAGTGACATAGAGTTCCGTGGCTTAGTGTCGCATAGTGCAGTGTTGTCTGTAGTTTCGTGATTAGCGAGCTGAAAGGAGCGTGTAACAAAGTCCGCTACTAATAATATTTTGAAGGTGGTGGGTAAATTGTAAGTAAAATTTATAACTATAATTTTAGAATTTTCAAAGTTTGTGTAGTTTAAACTTGGTTTGTATAGAGAAAATACATTTTCCTAGCTATAATTTCGCTTTAACCATTTGTTTCTTTAATTGATTTTCAGTGTTTTAAAATGTATTATAAAAATGTGGTTCAAAGCATAGAGTCCAGTGTCGCAAGTGGAGCGCTGTTATTTGGAGTGTCGTACAGTGAAGGACAGAGTTGTAAAGTTTGTCATAGACTGGAGCATTATAGATTAGAATTGAGTCGCGTAGAGGATCGTATAGTGTAGTAAAGTGTTATAGTGTAGTGACTTTGGGTCTCATATGGTGGAGTCAGGTATTGTAGACTAGAGCAGCGAGTTGTACAGTGTTATGGCGTGTCGAACAGTAGAATAGGGTGTCATAGAATGTCAGATTGGAGTACAGTGTTTGAGTGTAGTAGGGCGAAGTAGAGTGTCATAGAGTGGAGTTTCGTAGAGTACAGTGGAGGAGAGTGTCATAGAGTGAAGTGCTCTGTCCCATAGTGGAATGACGTGTCATATAGTGGTGTGATGTATCGTACAGAGAAGTCGAGTGGCGTGTCTTTGAATGTCATACAGTGTAATACAGTGGCGTAGAGTGGCTGGGCATAGTGGAGTAAGGTCCTAGATTGTAGTACAGTGTTTCTTGGAGTGGAGCTGCAGACGGTGGAGTAGAGTGTCGAGCAATGGAGCGGCGCAGAGCATACTACAATGCCTTAGAGTGGGGATAAAGTGGAGTAGAGTATAGTGAAGTGGAATACACTGTAGTGGGGTAGTGCAGAGTTGAGTAAAGTTTTAGAGTGAAGTGGCGTGTCGTAGACTAGTGGCGTGGAATGCTGTAGAGTGGCATAGCATACAGTTGAGTAAAGTGTCATGCATTGGAGTGCTGTGTTGTACAGTAAAGTGTGGTGGGGTGTCGTACAGTAAAGTGATGTGGAGTAGAGTGGCATACAGTCTAGCTGATTTTTGTGGAGTGGTGTACAGTGTTGTAGAGTGTGGTAAAGTGGATTGACGTACAGTGTTATAGGGTGCAATGGCAGTGAGTGGTGTAGCGTGGAGTAGTGTAGTAGAGTTGAGTTCTGTCTCAGTGGAGTAAAGCGGATGCAGTGGCATACAAAGTTGCTTACAGTGTTGTATAGTGGACTAGAGTATCGTAGAGTGTTGTACAGTGGCATACAGTATCGTACAGTGGAGAAAAGGGGTATAGACAGGAGTAGAGTGTTATACAGTGTAGAAGTGTTGTGGAGTTGCATAGAGTCCAAAAGTGTGTGGAACAGCGGAGCTGCGTTGAGTGAATTGTTGTATAGTAGCGTAGAGTGAGTTTAAATCTTGTACAGTGCAATGATGTAACATATTGTGAAGTAAAGTACAATGGAGTGGGGTCTTGTACAATAGAGTTGAGTGCTGTGTCTTATAGAAAAGTGTTGATAGTGAAATAGTGTTGTACATTGGAGCGTACAAGCATAGAGTGGAGTATAGAGTTGGACAGGGGAGTGTACAGGAATAGAGTGGAGTAGAATGTCGTAGAGTGCCATGTAGTGTGGTAGACTTTTATAGAGTGGAGTTACATAGAGTGGAGGAGAGTCTCATACAGTGAAGCTACCTGGAGTGGCATACACTGTAGTGGCGTAGAGTGGATTACCGTAAAGTGGAGAAGCATACAGTGGAATACTATATAGTGGAGGGTAGAAGAGTGGAGTGGCTTAGAGTGGAATAGCGTACAGTGGAGTGGTATACAGTGGAGTGGCATAGAGTGGATTAGGGTAGAGTGGTGTGGCATACATTGAAGTGGCGTAGCATAGAGTTGATGAAACTTATACATTGGAGGGGCACCTCGTACAGTAGCTTGGAGTGCTGTGTCCTACAGTGTTGGAAACTGGCATAGAGTGTAGTAGAGTGTTGTACTATAGAGTGCACAGGCCTGGAGTTGAGCGCAAATTTGGACACCGGAGTATACAGGGAAAGTGTGGAGTAGAGTACTGTAGAGGGGCATAGAATGTAGTGGAATTTTGTAGAGTGGCGTTATATAAAGTGGAGGAGAGTACACTGAAGTGGCATAGAGTGGAGTTGCATACAGTGAAGTAGCGTAAAGTGGGTTAGCGTAAACTGAAGTGGAGTACAGAAGTGGTTTGCCTGGAGTGGTTTATTGTGGGGGTGGGGTAGAGTGTAATGGCGTACAGTGGAGTGGCATACTGTGGAGTGGGGTAGAGTGTAATACTATACAGTAGAGGGGCAAAGATTGAAGTTTCTTACAGTGTAATAGCATAGAATGGAGTGGCGTACAGTGAAATGAAGTGGAATAGTACACAGTGGTGTAGACTGGAGTGGGGTAGAGTGAAATAGCATATAGAGGAGTGGCATACAGTGGAATAGTGTAGAATGAAGTGGTGTGGAGTGGCATAGATTGGAATAGGGTAGAGTGCAATAGAATATAGTAGAGTGGCGTACACTGGAGTGGCATAAACTGGAGTAGCATAAACATATAGCGGAGTGGAGTTGTATACAATGCACTAGCATAGATTGGAGTGTTGTGGACTGGCGTAGAGTGTAATAGTGTAAGTGTATAGTGAAGTGGTGTAGACTGGAGTGGCGTGGAGTGTAATAGCACACGAGTGACGTACATTGGAGTGGGGTCTAATTGACTAGAGTAAAATGAAATGGCGTGGAGTGGAATAGCGTACAATGGAGTGGCATACAGTAAAATGGCGTAGAGTGGAATAGCGTATAGTGGAGTTTCATCCAGTGGAGTGATGTAGACTGGAGTGGCTTCCAGTGGTGTTGCGTACAGTGTAATAGCGTAAAGTAGAGTGGAGTGGCATAGAGTGTAGTCTCGTACAGTGGAGAGGCGTAGAGTGGCATAGAGTGTAGTCTCGTACAGTGGAGAGGCGTAGAGTGGAGTGGCATAGAGTGTAGTCTCGTACAGTGGAGAGGCGTAGAGTGGCATAGAGTGTAGTCTCGTACAGTGGAGAGGCGTAGAGTGGAGTGGCATAGAGTGTAGTCTCGTACAGTGGAGAGGTGTAGAGTGGAGTGGCATAGAGTGTAGTCTCGTACAGTGGAGCGGCGTAGAGTGGAGTGGCATTAAGTATTCCATTGCTCATGCGACACCATGAGTTATGCTAGGACACCACAATCCAATAATGCAGCTAGGCCGTAGTTATATTTTGGGCCATGGTTTGATAACTTTGCAGTATGCTGGCTTCCTCTCTTTAACAAGGACCATATTGGCACAAAAAGTAGGGTTAGTTCAGTGCCAGGGGCTGCAGTGGCAAAGTGTGCTTTTTGAGACCAAATAAAATTGCTTTTTTGCCGGTGTTGGTTATTCTGGTGAGGGCCTGGCCGCTCCCGCAAAGGTTTACAAAAACCATATCAAAACAAGACACGCATCTACAGAACCAAAAGTATGGCCAGCAATATCAGGCCTATTGGCTTCGTCAATGCTGGTTTATTTTCATGTTTCCCATTACCTTGTTGAAACTGGGTGTACTCATTTTTTAGGTCGAGCCTCGAGTAGCGCGCAAGCGCTGCTAGAGGCGAAGACTTTTAGTAAGTGAGTTTGAAAAGCAGTCCAAAAAATGCTCGTGCGTCGTGGCTGGCCTTTTTGGGATGGGTACGTGCGGCAAACATGTGTTTCCAATTATCGTGCCCAGACGCGGGCGCGATAATTGTAAACACATGCCGGCAAAAGGCCATGACGCACGAGCGTCTGGTCAGCTGAGCAGGCTGCCGCGCTCCTCCCCCCCCCTCCGCTCCTCTGTGGTGCGCGCGCACCACTGTTTATTTATTTTTTTTTTTAAACCGCGCGGCCGCCATTTTTATATTCTTTTTAAAGCACTGTGTTAACAATCAGATATGTAATCCTGAATGTATCAATCAGTTTATCATATATGTATGTCATTTTGTATTAGCTTGAAGCTTCCTTTGACATTGACTATGTTTGCAAATCTTCATGGCTCTAGTAGGCAAAAAACAAAATAAATGGTATATTGAGTATTGCATTGGGCCAACAGGTAACCAAATCACATGGAAGAAATTGCAAGTGTGTTACCTAAAAATTGCCAGAACTGCAGCAACCAACATTGGTTTGAGAGGCCCAAAACCAGGAAGAAAAGCGACCTTTTACAGAGCCTTCATCTCACCAAACCGATAGTATAGAGGTGGAAAACATAACTAGAATGACAGCGACAAAGCGGACATTGCAAAGTCTATGGGAGTTTAAAGACAGACAGTCAAGCGCAGAAAGGCCGTCTCATCTGCTGATGGGAGCTGAACACGCTCCCATCAGCAGATCAGCTAAACCGCCCCAAAGGCGGGAAGAGAGCCGGCTCTGCAGTCTGCCGTGATCCATTGGACGGCGCTTCCTGGCTTGAAGCTCGGTCCCAGAAACAGGCCCCGGTGACAGCCGCGCACTGTCCAAAAGCGGGGATGGTCAGACTAGATAAAAGGACCCTTCATGGGGGAAGTGGAGAATGGGTTTCGTGGCACCAAAAGAAATATCAGGAGATGCTCTTCCTAATTAAGGGATAAGCATGGCAGCTAAGCCTGTGCGCTCCTCGCGTAATGTATGTGAGAACCGCGCAGACACGTCAAGTGTCACTCATTCGGAGGGGGGCTGACTCATTTAAGGGAAAAACATGCAGCCCCGGGACACGCTCCCTCCCAAATCATTTATCCCGAGCACTGCACAGGAGCCTCGCTAATTAATACCGAATCATAAATCTCGAGCCAAACAGCTGCCTTCGTCACACTGAAAAGAAGAACCCCCCCCTCCCCATTTCTATATGGTCATGTGTTTCCACTGTCACGAGACGCACACGAAGGTTAAACCCCGTTCTCCTTCACTCTCACCGGCGGAAGGGGCATTTATCCAACAAGAGCACACATTTCTACCAAGACTTTAAAAAAGTGTTAAAAGTGTTTTTTTTTTTTTTATCATGGTACAAAAAAAGTTGGGACCGCGAATCTTCTCCTTTTTTGCAGAGGAGAGGTGTATGACTATGCTCCAATTCGAACCCTTGACCTGTCCATCTTGCAGGGCTCGCGTACATCTTAGCCTTTCTGAGGTCAGTTGGGTTGGGTACCAGGAGCACGTTATGTGCAGTGTTACAAAGCCAAATAAACGCCATAGCAAGCACTGCAATATATAAAAGGTTAACAATATTAGAATAATCGTTACACTATTATGAATATTTACTCCTATAGTTAATAACACCGATAATAATGTTTATTTTCACTTTAAATATGTCGTTTCTGTACATCAGCATCATGTCACCAAGTCGAAATTAGACATTAACTTGCAAATGTCCCACTTACATCCTCTCCAAACAAACACTAGTCCAGGAATCAAAATAGCCAGACACACAGGTCCAGTCTGTAGGCGTCGACACCAGTGGAATATTTCTAAAGCCCACCATCGCGAAATATCGTTTGGATGAAAGACAATTTATAAATGAAAACATCTTGTATATATTATTAACATAAAAACGTGCTTTAGTTTATTAAGTTGCTATTTTATAGATTTACTTAGAATGATTTTCATTAGTGCATACGAATCCGCACCGCTTCATCCTAAAGAATTAGATTCAATGACAAAAATCTGGTGCCTAAATAAGGTTTCCATTTAATTCAAACATTCAGTGTCAGTATGCTGAGGGCGCAGTACTTAATTTGAGCTGGTGATTTCCGGTGTTCAGCACCGGCACTTAATTGTCAGCACCGGCACTTAGACAACCAGCGCCACCATGAGGCAGACTTACCTAATTTAGAGATCAGCACAACAACATTTGTTATTAATTTAAAATACATGAAACATGACTAATACCTGTGGCATAAGCCATTCTTGTAGCTAAGGGGGCTAAAACAGCCTGAATTGTCACACTGCTAGGTGTGTGTTGGTTAGCAGTTTATGTTGGTACTGTTATTGACAGCTCTGGTAGGAGCAATGGGTGGTGCAAGCTGCAATGGCCTCCTGACGAGAGAACTGGCACTTATTAGTTTACAAATTAAGCACTGCTGAGGGGCATTGTCCTGGTGTTTGAGTTTTCAGATTTGGAACCTTGTCAGCAGGTGAGACAGAACAATGTTTCCCTTGGCTGATCAGAAACAACATTCCCACAATATTACTACAATGCTCTTAATAAACCGGGTTGTCCCTGACGCAACACTTGTCAGTGTAAGGAATTAGTTAATTAATAGATTTACCTCCAAAACCATTTCCTAATTGGATCGTAGAATGTTACGAATGTTTACCTGATATGTCGTCTTTCACGTGCAATTATCTATTGTCAGTGTCATTTATCTAACACTGTCCTGCACAACGCGGGGTCTTGAAGAGCTGTTAACTAACACATGCATGCATGCATGTACGTATGTATGCATGGGAAGGATGTTTGTCGGCTTGACTTAAATGTGGAGCATCGGAAGTTGGTGACTGGCAACTTGAGCGATGTTCCAGTCGAGTCACTCCTGGCTTTAGGTGGCTTAGTAAGTGAAGGAGAAAGTGATGAAAATGAGGTTGAGAGATGTGCCAAGCAAAAATGTTGCCCAGTGGGAGAGATTTCGAGGAAAAGTGTAGGAGCTGGCGCATGTGTGCACAAGAGCCAATAGGAGTTGCTAGGGTGTGCATGTAAGTTACATGTGTGAGGACCTGTGATGTCCTGGGACGGCGATCTCAACTCACTCATTACAAACGAAACTCCCACACATTTGGAGGTCTGACTGAGCTCTCACAGCAGGAAAAATGTCACACCTAGGCCCAGATTTAATAAGACTTTGCGTCATCAAGGGAAGGTCGTAAGTCATATTTACTATTCTTCTCAGTGTCTCTTTTGTGTGTTTTTTCTTGTCCTGCGTTGGGCAATTCCTGCATTGCGGCAGGTTGCGTGTTGTAGATTTTAATGTATGCAACTCGGATCTTCCCACACAAATGGCAATGCAAGCATAACACATTGTTATTTACAAAGCACAAGCTGCGTTACGCAGCCCCACGCAGTGTATTGCAATGCTAACATTGCACCAGAATGCTAGGGCTGGTCCTTGCAGACATAGCTAGCCACGCAGTGGTCTCAATATAAAAGATGGAAACCCCTAGCAGTCTATGTAAAACTATTTGCAGCCGCAGAGGTCCTTTTTAGGTCTCGGCCTGCACCAGCGCTTGCGCTGCTCTGGCCGAGAGTTTTAGTAAGTGGGTTTTGGAAGTGCAAACACTGGCTTTCGGCTGGCGACCAGCTTGCGTTCACGATGGCGTGCACTCGCGCAGCTGCCATGTTTCCTATCTCTTCCTCATTTCCTCGTCATGGCTCATTAACTCTCTGGACTCTGATGTTTCAATCGCAGCAGCAGCTCACATTACCAACTGAGGGCCCTGGACTACAGTCACATGAAAAACAACAGCGATTAGCATTGAAATGCAAGCTTTTTTTGTCTAGTTAGAAATATTGCTTCGGTGGGTTGATTTCACCTTATATCGCTATTTGTTTTATATTGGGAGTCACAGCCTAATTACCAGTATTTTTGTCTCTCACTGTTTTTTTTTTTAATATTTATTCGCACAAAGCTATATTTAAGGTTACTTTTTCCGCGTCACTTCTTCACTCTATTTAAACTCCACACCCCCACTCTTATTGTCTCTCTCCTTCTCTCTCTCTCCTCTCTAATTCTCTCTACTTAATTAACTCTCCCCTCTCTATCTTTTTTAGCCTTTCATTCTCTCTCACCCCTTTATCTGTTTCTCTTTCAAACTCCTTCATTCACTCTCTCTCCCCTTCTTTCTCTCTCTCTATCCCGCTCCACTCTTTATTCTATGTACACCCTTTCTCTCTCTTTCTCTCTCACCACCCTCTCTAATTGGGCATTATATCTTCACTCTATCTCTCACTCGGCAACACCACAGCATCACTCAGCGCAACCACAGCATCACTCAGCGCAACCACAGCATCACTCGGCGCAACCACAGCATCACTCAGAGCCAGCACAGCATCACTCAGAGCCAGCACAGCATCACTCAGCACCACCACAGCATCACTTAACGCCATCACAGCATCACTCAGTGCAACCACAGCATCACTCAGTGCAACCACAGCATCACTCAGTGCAACCACAGCATCACTCAGCGCAACCACAGCATCACTCAGCGCAACCACAGCATCACTCAGCGCAACCACAGCATCACTCAGCGCAACCACAGCATCACTCAGCGCAACCACAGCATCACTCAGCGCAACCACAGCATCACTCAGCGTAACCACAGCATCACTCAGCGTAACCACAGCATCACTCAGCGCAACCACAGCATCAATCAGAGCCAGCACAGCATCAATCAGAGCCAGCACAGCATCACTCAGCACCACCACAGCATCACTCAGCGCAACCACAGCATCACTCAGCGCAACCACAGCATCACTCAGTGCAACCACAGCATCACTCAGCGCAACCACAGCATCAATCAGAGCCAGCACAGCATCACTCAGCACCACCACAGCATCACTCAACGCCATCACAGCATCACTCAGTGCAACCACAGCATCACTCAGCACAACCACAGCATCACTCAGTGCAACCACAGCATCACTCAGTGCAACCGCAGCATCACTCAGTGCAACCGCAGCATCACTCAGTGCAACCGCAGCATCACTCAGTGCAACCGCAGCATCACTCAGTGCAACCGCAGCATCACTCAGTGCAACCGCAGCATCACTCAGTGCCAAGACAATATCACTCAGCACCACCACAGCATCACTCAGCGCCAAGACAATATCACTCAGCACCACCACAGCATCACTCAGCGCCAAGACAATATCACTCAGCACCACCACAGCATCACTCAGCACCACAGCAGTATCACTCAGCAAGACCTGAGTATCATTCAGCATCACCTCAGCATCGTCTCCGCAACAGTCACCACCACCACCACCTCAGCATCACTCAGCACCACCTCAGCCTGCTCTCGGAATCTGGCATCTGTTGATTCTCCCCTAGCGTCTGGCCGCTGCTAGTGTTATAATACAGGTACTAGTTCCCAACCTTCACCCTCCGATTGTTTATGCCCCCTCAAAAAAAAAAGCTTTAACAAACAACCATTGCAATAGGTAGAAACAAGTTGCCAGCATTGCAAGAACAAAAGAAAACTGAGGAAATTTTTTATTGTAAATACTTTTTTTAATATGGTCGTTCAGTTTTACATAATGCCTTCTTGGTCATATATAAAGTAACAAAAATGCTTCTGACACTTTTCTATTATAACTTTTCAGCATGCCGCACAGCAGCCACACTTCTCTACAGCACAGCTTGAAGACATTGGCAAAGTCAATAGCTCTGGCTAAACACTTATAAGGCCCCAAAGGCGAGACCTATTGGCTATGCCAATGCTTGTCTGTTATGAATATGTTTTGGAAATACAAGCATGCATCAACACATTTTACTAAATGAGGCTTCAAAGAAATGCTACCTAGTTTAGCAAAATGTTTTTCTTTTCCTAATTGCATTTTTTCTGAACATATTATTTTGAAAGCAAATGATTATCAATCTGCTTTCAAACTTCTGCAGATATTTGCATCTAATTAGAGAGCATTATGGGAGCATTGTTTGTAGCCTCATACAGTTAAACTTTGCAAACGTTTACATGTTTTACACTGGAACCAGCCAGTAGTGCAGTCTGAGGTTAGAACTTTTCCTTAGAACACTCACCCTAATTATTAAGGCTTTGTATTAATGAACAATAAATACAAGTTCGAACAGCATTAGCATATGAACTCAAATATTACTTTAAGTGCAGATAATGCCCTTCCCTGATCCATAATGTGGTACTGCAAACTAGCAGCCAAAGGGTTTGTGCTGCAGGGGGTTTGGCCTACTTGTCTCAAGGACAAAATAAACATGAAAACTTGTTGTCCTTGACCTCAAACATTGTCACGGGAGTCGGGCCATAGGAATTCTTAGCTGTTGTGCATAGTAGGAAGCAAAACACAATTTAACTCCTCCCTAAGGAGGAAGTCTACTATAATACAGATGAACATACAATTTTTCATTGCAGTTGAGATCTCTGGGTACTATGCTATCGAATGCAAGAATATACCCCATGATTCTCAATTGTTTCTCCCTGCTCCTCCTCCCCCCCGCCGCCCCCCCCGCTAGCTTCCTTTGTGATCCCACCTTTATGTACTTCATGAAACTGTCTTGCTACTGGGGATGAAGTATCCAGAGTTTTTATAGCCCTGAGCGGTTGAAAGATTCTCTTATGGACAGGTAGAGTGGTACTTCCTATGTAGATCTTTTGGACATGGGCACTTTAAAATATAGACTACATGATCACTTTTACTAGGGTCTAAGGTCCTCTAATCGTTTTGATATTCTTGCCTGGAGTCATCTGTTTTGTTTTCAGCATTTTTACAGGCCTTACACGTGCTGCATTTCACAAATCCATCCCTGGGTTTTAACCAGGATGTTGTCTGGTTCTCACATCACTTCTAACCCGGATGTCCCTAGTAGATCTTGCTCTTCTAAAAGGGTTGAGGTCTTCTGGGTATATGGCTTCCAAATATGGGGTCAATCAATCAGGGAATTGTAAGCACACTACTCACCCGTGAGGGTCTCAAGGCGCTGGGGGGGGTAAGCAGATCCAGGAATGTAGGAATGGTATGAGTAAATGATGGATTGTAATTGCTAGGAATATAGAAATGGTATGAGTAAATGATGGATTGTAATTGCTAGGAATGTAGGAATGGTATGAGTAAATGATGGATTGTAATTGCTAGGAATGATGATGCAGATTGCTTGACAGTGTAAGACGGGGAACGCTGATGCACCACACTCTTCCTGTTTCATGGAACGACCGACGGGGGATAAAATCAAGCAAGGGGCCTGGACCATCAACAAATTAGGGTGGGGGTGTGTGAATGTTTGTGAATAGAGCCGTGCCATTCTTGCAGGATTCAAGGAAAGTTCTGCTGAAAGCCCAGACCTAACTGTAGGATAAAAGGGATGGCAAATGTTAATGCCTCCAGAGAAGAGGATACAGTGCATGTAATAATACAGACCATCAGAATTGTGTCAACAAGTGAATATCCCACGACAGAGGAAGAAAGCTGCTCCATCTAACAGAGCTTTAGGGTAAGGAACGGAGACAGCTCTATGTAGGGTGGGAGCGTTCATTAGTGCATCTTTCTACCCCTACTGGAGGAGGGCGGGCCGGTATCAGAGCACATGCCAAGCCCTCTGGTTCACTTGGGTATAGAGTAGCTTTGGATGTTGGGGTGTTCCTAGAGTCTGAAGTGGGTTGCATGCCCATCCTCTGCCATAGCCATAGTGCTGTCTGCTTGGATTGTGGGCACGTTAGTCACTATTGTAACTGTTGACCTTTGCAGGTTTGGTGATGACTGGAAGAAGAAGCTTCAGCTGCCACCAAGGGATCAGCGAGTTAGGACAACGGTCAGTTGACTTCCTCTTCTCTTCCAATCCGATTCCATGGCTACCTTCCTTCTTGTTAATCTGCCTCAAGCATAGAGGGGGTTACACAGCTCTCTGTTGTCCCAGCACCCAACTCTTGCATTCATTGAGTTCTTCTTTCACTTTTCCAGGACGTTACAGCTACAAAAGGCAACGAGTTTGAGGACTACTGTCTAAAGCGTGAGCTTCTAATGGGTATCTTTGAAATGGGCTGGGAAAAGCCATCTCCGATTCAGGTGAGAAAAGAAAAGGCTGGCTGGTGATGAGGCGGTGGTGAGAGCAGGGACTTGAGTCCGCAAGGAGCGTAGACGCATCCCAGATCCAAAAATATAGACCCCTGACATTCTAAATAAGCAGACAGCCAATGACTCCTGTGTGTGGCTTTGTAGCACCTGCAGAAGACTGAAGGATGGATATTAAGTTGGTGCATAAATACTATTTGGAACTACAGATAATTGAAGAAATGTTGAGTGCATTTGTGCAATCTGTATCGAGAATGGAGAATCGACTACTATATTTATACTAGCTCTATCGAAAATGTGCAGTTGAAGGTTGAATATTAAGCTAGTGTATGTCTACCATCTGCACCAAGAGCAGAGACTTGAAGGGTAAATGTGAAGAACATGTATGGTACTTGTACCAAGAGCAGAGAATCCAAGGGTGTGTTTTAAGTTAGTACATGTATACTATCTTTATTTAAAGCAGACAGTCGGAGAGTAAATATCTTGTACATGTCCACTCTTAAGAACAGTTTAAAGGTTGGTGTGCCTCGCTTCTTTATCTGTATTTTTGCAAGTGGTATGCTTGTCAAGGATAACGTAGCTGCATAATTTTTATGTGAAAGCTTTTGTTCAGTTGAGGTTCGGTGACTTCTATTTTTTGTCCTTGTTCTGGCAGGAGGAAAGTATCCCCATCGCACTTTCTGGGAGAGACATCCTTGCAAGAGCCAAGAACGGGACAGGAAAGAGCGGTGCTTACCTCATCCCTCTGCTTGAGAGACTTGATGTGAAGAAGGTGCACGTCCAAGGTAAGAGTACCTGCTGGCTCGCACATGGCAGGAGAGTGAAGTTTAGAGCATCTCCTGCCATGTGCCATCTCTGGAATGGGCATTTCAAGATCAAGCGTCTGTGTTACAAAGCACTGTTTTTATGTTTGCCAAATATAAATGTAAAAAAATTAACCATAAACTGGCTTTAAGAAACTATATTAAATTCATCTTTTGAAAGTATAATTCAGGAAATGTATCTAGGAATGCTGCTGTCTTAACCAAGAGGAATTTGACACTGCCATGTTAAAGTAGCCATCTGCCCCACCATCTTTCACCTGTCCGTCATGTTAAAGTAGCCATCTGCCCCACCATCTTTCACCTGTCCGTCATGCCTGAAGTAGCCATCTGCCCCACCATCTTTCACCTGTCCGTCATGTTAAAGTAGCCATCTGCCCCACCATCTTTCACCTGTCCGTCATGCCTAAAGTAGCCATCTGCCCCACCATCTTTCACCTGTCCGTCATGTTAAAGTAGCCATCTGCCCAACCATCTTTCACCTGTCCGTCATGCCTAAAGTAGCCATCTGCCCCACCATCTTTCACCTGTCCGTCATGTTAAAGTAGCCATCTGCCCCACCATCTTTCACCTGTCCGTCATGTTAAAGTAGCCATCTGCCCCACCATCTTTCACCTGTCCGTCATGTTAAAGTAGCCATCTGCCCCACCATCTTTCACCTGTCCGTCATGTTAAAGTAGCCATCTGCCCCACCATCTTTCACCTGTCCGTCATGTTAAGTAGCCATCTGCCCCACCATCTTTCACCTGTCCGTCATGTTAAAGTAGCCATCTGCCCCACCATCTTTCACCTGTCCGTCATGCCTGAAGTAGCCATCTGCCCCACCATCTTTCACCTGTCCGTCATGCCTGAAGTAGCCATCTGCCCCACCATCTTTCACCTGTCCGTCATGTTAAAGTAGCCATCTGCCCCACCATCTTTCACCTGTCCGTCATGTTAAAGTAGCCATCTGCCCCACCATCTTTCACCTGTCCGTCATGTTAAAGTAGCCATCTGCCCCACCATCTTTCACCTTTCCGCCATGTTAAAGTAGCCATCTGCCCCACCATCTTTCACCTGTCCGTCATGTTAAAGTAGCCATCTGCCCCACCATCTTTCACCTGTCCGTCATGCCTGAAGTAGCCAGGAGGAGGCTCGTCGAGTTGAACCCTTATGATGTTGTCTGTGTCACGGGTTCAAATCCCAGCCCACAGACCTCTGCTTTCGATCCTTCTAAACCTATAAATCGGTTCTACTGATCGGGTAATATGAACCCCTATTATATACAGCACTGTATAAAAGCCACAGCTGTTGGAGCATTTTTTGATTGGCTTCTTATTGTGAGAGTTGAAGCCTGTTCTCAATCTACACGCTCCCAACAAGTGGAGTGAAAAAAGAAACGTGCAGGATGCTTTCCATGACAGACCTAACCAGAGCTCAGATGATGATTGGATGGCGTCGCTGTATAGGCTGAACACTTCTCTGAGCTCTTTTTCTCCAGTGCAATTAATACTTTGAGCTGTCTCACGTAATCTCCTTGTATCTGAATGGTGTTGGTCTATATGTGCTGGAAGTGCAGGTATTTCTATGCCCGGGAAACGCGCTGGGTTGCTGGTTACACTGCAGAGAAAGACAAAGTTTTACACAGTGTAGGATTCTTTCTGAAGCCTCTAGATCAGCATTAGAACCGTGTAAGCACATCTATTCAATCTGAGGTATGATCTTCTCCAGACTGGGACAAGCAGTTGGAGTTTAGAGACTGACATTGTTAGTGCTTCTCATCCCGTGATTGCAGTGGCCTCTGTATCCCAACACCCTTTTCAATCAATCAATCAATCAATCAATCAATCAATCAATCATGTCACTTATAAAGCGCACTACATACCCGCGAGGGTCTCAAGGCGCTGGGGGAAGAGGGGGGTGGTGCTGCTACTGATCGAAGAGCCAGGTCTTGAGGAGTCTTCTGAAGGCCAGTAGGTCTTGGGTCTGTCGGAGGTTGGTGGGGAGGGTGTTCCAGGTCTTGGCGGCGAGGTGGGAGAAGGATCTGCCGCCGGCGGTCGTTTTCCGGATGCGGGGGACTGTGGCGAGGGCGAGGCTGGTCGAGCGGAGCTGGCGGGTGGGGGTGTAGAAGCTGAGTCGTCTGTTGAGGTAGGCTGGTCCGGAGTTGTGGAGTGCTTTGTGTGCGTGGGTGAGGAGCTTGAAGGTTATCCTCTTGTTGACAGGGAGCCAGTGCAGCTTCAGGCGGCTGGTCCTCATCCATTCGGCGACGGCCTTCATTCCTTCGTGGAGGTGGGCTTTGGCGGTGTGAGGGTCTTTGGTGAGGGAGAGGATCAGCTGGGTGTCGTCGGCGTAGGAGATGATGTTGAGGTTGTGCTGTCGGGCGACGTGGGCGAGGGTGCCATGTAGATGTTGAACAGCGTTGGGCTGAGGGAGGAGCCTTGGGGTACGCCGCAGATGATCTTGGTGGCCTTGGATCGGAAGGGGCGAGGCGGACGCTTTGTGTTCTGCCGGAAAGGAAGGATGTGGTCCAGTCCAGGGCCTTCCCTTGGATCCCGGCGTCGTGAAGGCGTGTTCGTAGTGTGTGGTGGCAGACCGTGTCGAAGGCGGCTGATAGGTCCAGGAGGATGAGGGCTGCTGTTTCTCCGTTGTCTAGCAGGGTCCTGATGTCATCGGTGGCGGCGATGAGGGCGGTTTCGGTGCTGTGGTTGCTGCGGAAGCCGGACTGGGAAGGGTCCAGGATGTTGTTCTCGAGGTAGCGGGTCAGTTGTTTGTTGACGAGCGCACTCAACAAAAAGCATAAATGGCTTTAAGTTCTCCTTGATGGTTTTTACTGTGTCTGGTTGTAGGACTCTGGCTCTGTAGATGGTATACCACCAAGCGGTTATACCTTGCTGAGTCCGGGTCTGGTTGTAGGACTCTGGCTCTGTAGATGGTATACCACCAAGCGGTTATACCTTGCTGAGTCCGGGTCTGGTTGTAGTACTCTGGCTCTGTATATGGTATACCACCAAGCGGTTATACCTTGCTGAGTCCGGGTCTGGTTGTAGGACTCTGGCTCTGTAGATGGTATACCACCAAGCGGTTATACCTTGCTGAGTCCGGGTCTGGTTGTAGGACTCTGGCTCTGTAGATGGTATACCACCAAGCGGTTATACCTTGCTGAGTCCGGGTCTGGTTGTAGGACTCTGGCTCTGTAGATGGTATACCACCAAGCGGTTATACCTTGCTGAGTCCGGGTCTGGTTGTAGGACTCTGGCTCTGTAGATGGTATACCACCAAGCGGTTATACCTTGCTGAGTCCGGGTCTGGTTGTAGGACTCTGGCTCTGTAGATGGTATACCACCAAGCGGTTATACCTTGCTGAGTCCGGGTCTGGTTGTAGGACTCTGGCTCTGTAGATGGTATACCACCAAGCGGTTATACCTTGCTGAGTCAGGGTCTGGTTGTAGGACTCTGTAGATGGTATACCACCAAGCGGTTATACCTTGCTGAGTCCGGGTCTGGTTGTAGGACTCTGGCTCTGTATATGGTATACCACCAAGCGGTTATACCTTGCTGAGTCCGGGTCTGGTTGTAGGACTCTGGCTCTGTAGATGGTATACCACCAAGCGGTTATACCTTGCTGAGTCCGGGTCTGGTTGTAGGACTCTGGCTCTGTAGATGGTATACCACCAAGCGGTTATACCTTGCTGAGTCCGGGTCTGGTTGTAGGACTCTGGCTCTGTAGATGGTATACCACTAAGCGGTTATACCTTGCTGAGTCCGGGTCTGGTTGTAGGACTCTGGCTCTGTAGATGGTATACCACCAAGCGGTTATACCTTGCTGAGTCCGGGTCTGGTTGTAGGACTCTGGCTCTGTAGATGGTATACCACCAAGCGGTTATACCTTGCTGAGTCCGGGTCTGGTTGTAGGACTCTGGCTCTGTAGATGGTATACCACCAAGCGGTTATACCTTGCTGAGTCCGGGTCTGGTTGTAGGACTCTGGCTCTGTAGATGGTATACCACCAAGCGGTTATACCTTGCTGAGTCCGGGTCTGGTTGTAGGACTCTGGCTCTGTAGATGGTATACCACCAAGCGGTTATACCTTGCTGAGTCCGGGTCTGGTTGTAGGACTCTGGCTCTGTAGATGGTATACCACCAAGCGGTTATACCTTGCTGAGTCCGGGTCTGGTTGTAGGACTCTGGCTCTGTAGATGGTATACCACCAAGCGGTTATACCTTGCTGAGTCCGGGTCTGGTTGTAGGACTCTGGCTCTGTAGATGGTATACCACCAAGCGGTTATACCTTACTGAGTCCGGAGATTACCCCAGAAGTGCACAAGGCTCAATGTAAACCCAAAGTGCTCTGTTAGGGTAGTGTGGTCGAGCAGCCTTATGCCTAACACAGAGGAGTGTAAGACCTTTATTGCACACACATTGACCAATAAGGGACAGAGGACCCAAAAAGGAGATCCGCACCAATTTTATAAAAATAAGCTTCATTTAAGTTTTATTTTAAGATCAAGATCGACACAAAAAGGTAGGTACGTTTTTCAGGAAAATACGAGTCTTTCATAAGTAGACAGCGCAATTTTCAAACAGTTTAATGTTATCCTATGGAGGAAAACAATGCAGTTTCACAGGTAAGTACCCAACTTACAGTTCCAGTCAGAGTTTAAGATCAGCAGAGGACAAGGTTCAGGGAAGCACAAAGTCTGCACCACTAGCGGCACGGGGTGGCCGGGTGCAGAGGTCAAATTCCTACCTCTTTAGTAAAACCAACCCTGGTAAAGACACCAAGGAGGGCCTTGGCCACTGGTGGTCCTGAGTGGACTAGCTTCAGGATACCTGGTGGCATGATCCACGACCACCAGAATATATCTGTTCCCAGAGGCTGTCTGAGGGTCAAGGGGGCCAATGATGTCGACCCCTACCATCTCAAAGGGTACCCCAACTTCTGAAAGGGGAATTAAGGGGGGCCTTTCTGCGGCCTCCTGCGGCCTCCTGCCTTGTCTCTGGCTTGGCAGGTGACACAGGACTGACAAGTCTTTTACCTTCTGGACATCCCTGGCCAGTAGAAGTGGTTAACTAACCTACTCAGTGTTTTGTCCTGGCCAAGGTGCCCAGCTAAGGGGATATCATGGGCCAAAGTGAGGAGGAACTCTCTAAACCTCTGAGGTTCCACCACTCAACTGGTTGCATTAGGTTTGGGGTCTCTGGCCTCAGTGTATAGGAGCCCATCCTCCCAGTAGACCCTGTTGGTGCCACTGATATCACCCCTTTCCTGTGCAGCAGCTTGCTGCCTCAGGCTTTCAATCGTGGGACAGGTTTCTTATCCCTGGCACAGATCCATCCTAGAGAGTCCCCCTGGGCCCAAGAGATCTGCCGTGTAAGGCCCAAGCTCCTCAGGCTCAGTTCCCTTTGAGGATAACAAGCCCTGATCCTGAGAAGAGAGGTTCTGACTTTGAATCTGTGTAGAAGCTGGTCCCCCAGTCATTTTGCTTTTTCTCTTGGAGGGCTGGTCCACTCTTTCAGGATCCAGCACCTCTTTTTCACTTTGAGCTCTTCTCTGGTTTTCACAAAAACCTATCCCGAGAGACCTAGCATGCTTGCATGGGTCCTCAGCCCGACTTTAGCCCAAAGGGAAGTCTCCAAATTATTTCCAATTAGACAGTCTACAGGAATGGTTGGGGACACAACCACTTCTTTCTTTCCAACTACTCCCACCCAGTCAAAAGGTACCATAGCCATGGGATGTATCTTTGTGACATTGTCAGAATTGATGACTGGCTAGGTCCTTCCAATCAGGTACTGATCTGAGTGATCCAGTTGCTGGGTCACGATGGTGACACTAGCACCAATATATTTCAAAGCTTCTATTCTAGTTCTTTTAATCAAGGGGTGCTGCCTGTATTTGTGCATATTAGTGGGTCAGGCAGCACAGGATAAGTCTACCCCTCCCTCAGAGACTAGTGTTGCCTCATTGAGGTCACTGGCATGGTCAGGCCACACCTGGGATCCCATCTGGACATTCGCAACTTCAGGAGGACTAGAGGTGTTTTTCTTATTTTTACAGCTACGGTCTGCAGTTTGATGCCCCAATGACCTAGTCATGGCACCAAGCTGCCTTAGGATCCCACTTCTTCCACTGGTACTCACCCTTTGGCTGTGAAGAGTCTCCGTGTCCACCCTCCTGAGCAGGTTATGTGGGGGCTTTTTGGCCTCTTTCTTTTGTTCCTTCCCACCAGTGGTAGTTTTGGTCACCCTTCTCTTGACCCAGTGGTCTGCCTTCTTCCCCAGTTGTTGAGGAGAAAAGGACCTAAGTCTACCAGGAATTGACGCAGTTTCTCTTGGTGACAATTACTCAAAAGGTGCTCCTTCATTATCAAACTATACAACCCTTTAAAGTCATGTACACTGTTACCATCTAACCAATCTCTTAATATTTTCACTGAGTAGTCTACAAAGTCTATCCAGCTCTGGATCTGGGTTTTTCAAGCCTCTCTGAATCTGATCCTATACTCTTCAGTACTAAATCCAAATCCCTCAATCGGGGTACCCTTCATGAGGTCATAGGATGTAGCATCTTTCTCATTGAGTGTCTGGAGTCTGTCCCTGCACTCCCCTGAGAACTTTTCCCACAGGATAGCACTCCACAGCTTCATGTGGACCTGTCTACCAAGATAGGCTCTTTCAAATGCAATGAACCACTTAGTGAGATCACCACCCTCCAAGAATTTAGGGACAATCCTGTAGGAAAGTGGGTTTCTGTTGCAGTAACCCCCCCCCCCCCACACACTTTTTGCCACACTACTGATGCACTTTGACTTGATGTGCCCTGGGTCCCTGCCAATCAGGTTCCCGGGGCCTGTGTTCTTTCCCCAAACCTAACCCAATTGGCATCTCTGGCCACAGGTCAGCCCCTGGTAAATGGTACCGCAGGTACCCAGGGCACTGTGACCAGGGAAGACCTCTAAGGGCTGCAGCACTTATTGTGCCACCCTTAGAGGCCCTGTACCTTTACACACACACACACTGCCTTTGCAGGCTGCGTGTTTTGGTGCAGAACAAAGTGAAGAGTCAACATGGCACACATCCCTGTGTTCTATGCCTACAACCCACTGCCCTGGCATAGATCAGTCACCCCTCTAGCTTAGTGCACTATACCAGTGGTGAGGGTACAGGTGCATGAGCCCTGTACCCCTACAGTGTCTAAGTCCATTCTTAGACATTGTAAGTGCAGTGCTGCCATTAAGAGTATATGGTGCTGGGAGCTTGTCATTACGAACTCCACAGCACCATAATGGCTGCACTGAAAACTGAGCAGTTTGGTATCAAACTTCTCAGCACATTAAACCCACACTGATGCCAGTGTGGGATTTAATGAAAAATGCACACAGAGGGCATCTTAGAGATGCCCCCTGAAAAACGACCAGCCTCTGGTGGGTTCCCTGACTGGTACACACCAGCCTGCCACCACGAGACATGTTTCTGGACCCCTAGGGTGGGAGCCTTCGCTCCCTGAGCCCAGAAACAAAGCCTTTCCTGGGCGGAGGTGTTCACAACTCTCCCAGGCCAGGAAGAGCCATCTGTGGCAGGGGAGCTTCAAAGGCCTGGCAGCCTTTGTAATGCGACCCCCAGCCTCTCCTGCTATCAGGAGAAGGACCCCTTCTTGTCTCCCCTCCCTTTCGGCGGAAAGACAGGCGGGAAAAACTAGCCAGCCCAGGAGGTGTGCCCACCTCTGCCAACTTCACCCCTCAGGAGGGGGAGGCGAGGTGAAGCCCACTCTTCAGTGCCCGCCATCTTGCAGATGGCAGGCACTCCCCAATCAGGATTAGGGATTGTGCTCACTCCCCCACGTGGGGTGAGCACACCAAGGGTGTAGTCACCCTAAGGTCAGTAGCCCATTGGCTACTGACCTCGAGACCCCTAAAACGCCCCCTAAATACAGTATTTAGGGGGCCGCCCTGTGCCAAGAAGGCAGATTCCCGCAACCTAAGAAGACAAGCATTGGCAAAGCCAATAGGTCTCGGCAATGGGAGAGCTATAGGTATGGGCAATGTTAATGCATTTGTGTACGGCTCTGGGCTGCTTTTATTGATATACAGAAATGCATTAACATTGCCAACGCCTATAGCTCTTGGTTTGCTGAGACCTATTGGCTGTGCTCAGCGACTGGAGAACTATTGGCTTTGTCAAATTTCACACTATCTAAAAAGGAAGACGCAAAAACAGTATTGAATGTGGACTGAGGCTTTTGCCACTATTTTACAGCAATTTCTGGACTATGATACTGGACATATGGTGGGAATTTTGGAAAGGTCGTTTTGCCTGCGATAAAGTGTTACCAAAAAGGAGCTGAAATGGCACAAACATACTAAAAACATGGAAGTGTCACAGATCAGCAAAGTGAAACATCACTTGACACAAAGTGACAACTTGTCAGGTATGTTATGCTGCCACATTACGATCTAATGCTATATACTACAACATTTACTGATACCCTGGAACAGGGGCCAACACTCAGCTGTTGATACTCCTAGCTGCTGTGAGCTGGATGGAACCAAAGTGGGAGCGTAGAAATCGTAGAGAGGGACACAGACACAACGCACACCCAGCAATAAAGTTAGACATTAAAAAAAGACTTTGCCATATCCTAAGTCAATAATAGTAGCCTAGAAACAAAAGAGCGGCGTTAAGCAAGGAAAGCAGAGACACATCGATGCAGGAGAAGGACTAAAACCACACTGTTGTACCAAAGACCTAGGATGCAGTCCTTGAAAATGAACAATACAACAAAAGTGGCTGTCATTAGACGCCATGTTTTTTTTTTTATTGAAGAGTAGCGGACAAATTCACGGTATTACCAATAGAGCAGGTTATCTTCTTAAGAAATACATGGTTTTGTTTAAAGCAACCCAGGATTTTCAATATGAGAAGGCAGTAAATAACAACGAACCACAGACAGGTGATGTGGGTTTCAACGTAGCTTTAATTCATTGTGTGTGAGCACTGCTTCGACTCGTTTTGAAATTCGCTCATGCGATCCGCTAGCAACAACACATGCTCTAGGAATACAGGAATTCACACACTCCCAAGAATGCCGTTTGAGAAAAGCACGTACTCTGCACTCTGTAGAAATGAACACACTACATATTGCGGTCATAACAAGAGGGCAGCTCTATTCTCTTATAGACTGCATATATGCATAAAATGAGTGTCGGAGCGTGGAGCAGCTGAAAACATAAGTACTTGTGTTAAAGGCTGAAAACAAAAAATGTGTGTCAGAGTGCACAGCTGAAAGCACAAGTGCTTGTGTTAAGTGCTGAAAACAAAAACAAATGCGCATCGGAGCACGTTGCAGCTCAAAACATAAGCGCTTCTGTTAAGTGCTCAAAAACAAATAAAACAAGACGCGCGGCCAAGAAACGCGCTCTCTGGTGAGGGAGGGGGAGGAGGGCAGATGGCGCTTCGCATCGATGCGAGGAATGGATGGCAGCTGTGCGCGCGTGCACGCCATTGTGAACTCAAGCTGGTCGCCAGCCGAAAGCCAGTGTTTGCACTTCCAAAACCCACTTACTAAAACTCTCGGCCAGACCAGCGCAAGCGCTGGTGCAGGCCGAGACCTAAAAAAGGACGAAAGAAGACGCCCAGCAGAGGAGACTGCAGAGAACAACTGACTTGGCCTCAGCCCTACCGGCCCGTCTGCAGTTTCCAGAGATCCTGCACCAAAAATAGTCTTGTCCTGCAGCCAGCGACCTCCAGAACCCCGGGGAGGACTGACTGCCTTCAACAAAGACCGGATCTCCAGTGAACAGCAGCTCTGTTCAGAAAAACCAAAGAAAGACTCTGAGCCTGCTGAGGAAAAAGAAACCAGACGCCTGGAACCACTACTGCACCTGTCGCCTACGGCCCGAGTTCGAGTTGCTCACCGGTCCCAGCGAGGTCCCCCAGCGCTCCAGAGTCCGAGTCCACCGTGGGTTGACACCTCCAGGACTCCCTGACGTTGCCTGCAGACTCTGCACGGAGATCCCCCCCAACCGCGAGTGGCCCGGTAAGGTGAAATCCGACCTCAAAAGACACCCCTGCATCTAGCTGCCCTGCGCCCTGTAGAAGAGAACCCGAGGTGCACCTACGTCCCCGAGCCCTCCAACTTACCTGCCCACCTGTTGGTTCCTCCTGGAAGTCTTCCTGGACCGAGCCTGCAGCTGAAAACCAAAACATAAAATCCCCATTGAAAACAAGAGGGCACCCGACCCAAACCAGCACCCTGCACCCAGCTGCCGCTGCGGGTGCACTTTATGTGCTAAACAGGATCCCCTTTTGCCCTGAGCCCAACACCAGGAGCTTGGCTCCCACAACCTTGTGGCCTGCTCGCCAGCAGCCACCAACCGGAGGCCCCCTATCCCTCATTGGATAACATTGGGCCTCAGCACTCTGCACCCGGCCGCCCTAGTGCCGCTGTGGGTGTAACGAGAGTGCATCCTTGACCCTGGGGGACCCCGGAGTCTACTCCCAGAACCTCAACTCCCACTACCAAATACTTACCTCAAAACCGATAACACTGTTTTCCTCCATAGGAAAACAATGACTGTTTTCTTGGAAAAGTTTCCAAGTGTGGAGTTTAAAAACCTAAAGAAATTCTTTAAAATTGTACTATTTAACCAAAACGATTTTACTTACCTGTTTACAGGAAATGTCACAGAGTAGTATACCTGGATACTACTCTGAGTAAGAAAAGTAATCTAAAAAGTAACTTACCTGGTATTTTACTGAAAAGCCCATTCAAGTCTATGTACTGTATTTACAAAGTATTGCATTTCTCTGCGACCATCCTGTAAGTCAAAACAAAGTGCATATACAATTTCAATTCAAACTGTTTACAAACTGCATTGCTACTGTAAAGTACCATAGATGTAGATATTGCAGTTCTGGGTTGCTCTCCTAATATTACAGCACAAGAAGAATGCCTGTACATTGCAGCATATATAAAAAAAAAAAAAAAATAATGTAAGTCCGTTTTTATATAGCGCAGCTACTCACCCTTACGGGTCTCAAGGCGCTGGGGGCCGTAGTGGAAATTAAGTGAGCTATTGCCCAGAGTCACATGGTGCTGAGCTGCCGCCAGAGCCGGGGATCGAACCGTGAACCCTGTGCTCCGAAGTCAGCTGCCCTGGCCTCTGCACCACACCTCTCCATCATTGGTAGCAAGATCTTTAATTTTACAATGTTGGCGATCTGATAAGGTACCTCCCTTTCAAGCATGGAGAGCGAAGTTAAGTAAAATCAAAGAACTGGAAAAAAAATATGCGATAAGATCAGGCTCTGTAAAAAAGTATGAGAAACGTTGGAGCTTATTGGGGACATAGGGTATAGATAATAAACTTATTTTTTTTCTTTTTTTAGAACATTGGGTCATGTTTATCTCCTAGGATTTAGCATCCTCCACGTTCCATCGTGTCTAACTGTGATTAGTAATTGTTTTGCATGATTGTTTTATCTTTTTTAGGCCTATGCCTAAATGTCTAGCACTTTGCACTTTTTAGATAGTATTTACCTTTTGTAACAGGGTGATGTAAGAGATTGAGGAGATATGTTCATTTTCAAACGGTTAGCACTCTGCACTTTATAATGTATTTATCTTTGTATGAAATAATGTATTTTTCAGTATTCTGATCATTGTGTAATATGCATTTTATTTGACAGTCATGTAGTTTTGTAATTTGCACGAACTCTCAATAAAAAAAAAACAAGCATTGGCATAGCCAATAGGTCTCGCCTTTGGGACCTTATAAGTATTTAGTTATGCAGCACAATATCCTTGGTGCAACAACATCAACTGTTGCATGTCTAAACACTTATAAGGTCCCAAAGGCGAGACCTATTGGCTATGCCAATGCTTGTTGGGTTGTGTCTGATCTAGACCATTATGCTTAAAAAATAATGGGTTTATGTTTAAAAAAAATGCTTTGTTTGTGAAAACAACGGCTTTCATTTAAAAAAGATATATTTCTTATGGCGACAACGAAAGAATTTTGGATAGTAAAGAATTATTTTTTAATTAAAAAACGTATGAAGTGACAAACATTATAATGATGCAAACCCCAAATTTATTTGGCTCATGGCTACTATGAAGCTAATCTTGAATGTGCAAATTAGAATCTGGCCAAAACCCCTCAATGGTTTGCAGTGTGGCAAACCAGTAGCTTTGTAGAGCTTTGGTGCAATTTGTCAAAGCCTATGGGCGAACTATTTGCTTTGGCAATCGGGTGGGGTGGGAAACGCAAAGGTGGGTGGAGATGGATAACAGGAGGGCAGATGGGGTGGAAAACAGGAAGGTATAACAAGAATGCATTCAAAAGATGCCACTTTTAAGTTTTATAGGTCCCTAAAAATACAAATGTAAAATATTCCATTTGGGCCTGGACAGAGAAAGTCAAGTAGGAATCCCATCGGACTCCAGGGGGGGACTTTAATTTTTTGGGCTGGCATTCAAAGACGAATGAGGTATTAGTAAACACGCCTGCTGCTCAGGGCCTGGGTTTAAGGTACAGAGATTGGACATTTTGGCGCTAGCTCAAGAAAGCACGGTTAGCGCACTAGTGCTTACTGTTTTCGGGCAGGCTAGTCTGTGCCTCGACGCAGATCCTTTTCTAGCTCTTCAAAATGCTACTGTGAATCCATTCCCCCGGCAAAGAGGCGCAGACGGGACAATATCCTAAAAGTTACGAGCAAGTGTCCATGTTACTGCTGAGGTGGGGGGGGGGGAAGAAACTGCCCATGCCCCCACTCTTTCGGCATAGTTTGTCCAAGTACCTTTCTTTGCACCAATAAACCCGTCCTCCTCCCGGATGTCAGAAACCACAAATGACATCTCTGGACCTTGGGAATGGGTGGCTGCACAAATCCAGTTGCAACCAGCGGTTTTGCTGTGTAAACAGAAAAAAACATATTTGCACATAGCGAGAATTTAGGAAGCACTTCAGTGGTAAAGACGAACCCAGCCAAACCGACTGGAAATCTCTTCAGAGCAGCAGCTACAGCAGGAGGGGCAAGCGGCCGGGTTATTTTGTGGAGTCAGATTTAACACAGGGTGCCTTTAATAAAAACATGAGTCAGCTCCTGGCGAGCAGGCTGAATTTTCTAAACATTTTCTCATATCCTGAGAAAAGCGAGGAAAAAAATGTCTTAAAGTGTAGGGAAAACAGACGGATAGAAAGCAGGCTCCGCTCTGGCCTGTGAAATGTGGTCTGGGGTGGGAGAGAGGCGACGGGCACAGACGCTCAGAAAAGAGAAGAAATGGGAAGAGGGGCAGAAAAGACAAGAGGGAGGGGAAACAAGCGTGGAGGGGAAACCAAGAACAGAGAGAGACGAAGAAAGGAAGGGAAGAAAAGAAGAGGCGTGGAAAGGGAAAAAAAGTCAGGAGAAAGAGACGTGGATGAAGCTATGCTTGCAGGCATATATTTGCATAGTGCTCTTGCCATTCGTATGACCTCGCGGCGCTGGAGAACCTTAAAATGGGAAATAGGTTATGAGGGGGGGTGGGGGAGGGTGGAGGTGGAAGATATTCAGAAAAAAAGAAAGGAATGAGATGGAAGAAAATATGACGCTAATGGAAAAGGGAATACAAAAAATAGAGAGGGAATTGCTGTAAAGGGCCGGGGATAATGCATGACAGGAGAGAGTGTGATACAGCAGCAGTGTATGTGCGTGAGACACAGGGCAAACGAGGGTTTAGAGAGAAGTGTGCGTGAGAGGCAGGGAGAGATGAATGGTTAGAGAAGGATGGGGCAGGGAAGAAGGAATGTGTGAGGAGTGGGAACGGAGGGCGGTAGAGTTGGTGAGGAATAGAGCACAGTGGATGAAAGAGAGAGCTGGGGTAGCGGTGCAGTGAGAGGAGAGGGTGGGGGTGCTTGGGAGGAATCAGCATTCTTGGCCACAGACTCGATGGAAATACTTCTGGGACAGACACAGAGGGTCAAAAGCAGACATGGCAGGAGCCAGAGACAAGGAGGGAGACATCGGGAGCGAGAGGAAAGTGGGAAGAGAAGTGAGGGGGGGAGGGGTGAATGGAGAGACCGTGCGAGAGCTCAGCAGCATGAGACAGCGCAGTAGAAAAGGTGTCTTCGGTAAATGCAAGGATTCGTAGGCAAGAGATATGTAGGAAGAGCAGCACGTTTTGTCGGCATGTCACAAACTGCGACCCCGGCCGAACATCATGATAAGAAATAAAATCAGCAAGAACGAGGAAGTTCTGAGTGTGTTTCTGTTTTGTTTTAACACGAGTTTTAAATGGTTTTACTTATATGGTGCCGTCAAAATGTTCTCAAGGGCCCGGCAGGAGTATTCTTTGCACTTGGTTGCGACCCACAGAGATAGATTTGGTTCCGGAAGAGGAGAGGAGAGAGCTTCGCTGAGGGAAGCCGCTACGGAGGGATATTTGCGCTTCCGTCGCCATTTGAAGGATTTTCCCTCCATAGCTGCTGCAGCGCGGCCGCCGACAGGCTCTCGTGAAGCTGATTTATGCCGCCACAGACCCGAGGTTAACCCAGAGGTACTTCTACTCGACGCGCGCGCATTAGTGATGCGGTTTCTGGAAGATTTGTTGCTGCCTCACTCCTCGTGTTTTCTCTCGAGAGGTATTTTCCATGGGCGGACAGCACTGCCTGGAAGACAAAAGTGAAAGTGATCGCGATCCCGCTTTAAGGAAGAGATAGGAAAGCCAGGTGGTGGTTGTGCGCACGCGCGCGTAACCGCAAGCTTTAGGCCACAAGCAAAAGCTTGTGGTCGTATTTCTAAAGCCCCACTCACTAAAAGTCTCGCCAGAGCAGCGCATGCGCTGGCTCAGGCGAGACCTAAAAAAACACAATTGGTCTGAAGTTCAGTCTTTGAGTGTGTGAATTCATTTGCTGATTTGAGTGGGTACAACAAATGCTTAACACTGTCCTCTGATACTGCCTTACTGCTCGACCACACTACCACAAATGGAGAGTGAGGTGCTATCTACTTTACCTCTGCCTTCCTTTGGGGTTCCACTGGACTCTGTGCACACTATACCTCACTTTGGTACAGTATATACAGTCAGCTTCCTACAGGATCCTCTGGACTCTGTGCACACTATACCTCACTTTGGTACAGTATATACAGTCAGCTTCCTACAGGTTCCGCTGGACTCTGTGCACACTATACCTCACTTTGGTATAGTATATACAGTCAGCTTCCTACAGATCCCCTGGACTCTGTGCACACTATACCTCACTTTGGTATAGTATATACAGAGCCAACTTCCTACAGGTTCCACTGGACTCTGTGCACACTATACCTCACTTTGGTACAGTATATACAGAGCCAGCTTCCTACATTGGTGGCAGCGGTGGGATGTAAAGCCTCTGTGGATCCCCTGGACTCTGTGCACACTATACCTCACTTTGGTACAGTATATACAGTCTGCTTCCTTCAAATCCCTCTTTATTATGTTGCTGCCTCCAGAGAGGGGTCTTAGGCCCATCTCATCTCTTTCTTTTCTAAGGCCAAGGGTTTAGCCTCTAAGGTTATCCTCTTGGCCAGGTTCTGCAGATCTGCATCTTCAGTATCTACCTCATCTGGGACACTACTGGGGTTACTCCCAGTGGTGTTGGTATCTGAGTGAGTAAGGCTGTAGTCAGTTTCCTCATCCTCCACTACCTGGGAATCGTAATCATCCCCTTCCTCATTGGGGGAAGTTTGACTTTCCATGGCCTTATCATTCTCTGCCAGCAGCTGCTGAAGATGGATGTTTGTGGGTTTAGGACCCATAGCAAGTCTCCAAGCTTTGCACGAATCTTTAAGTTTAGAAACTTTAAGATGTGCATAGGGGGCCAGGTTGAGCTCCTGGTTCGTCCCTGGAGTATCAGCCATGGATTTTAAAGTAGTTAGGGTCTTATTAAAGACTTTTAATTTGAAAACAGTGGGGGACTTAACCAAGGCCCTAACACTAGTTTAAACAAGTTTGGAAAAATCAAGTGGTACAACAAATGTCAAATCTTTTACCCCACCGCTGTCCCACCAATGTAGGAAGCTGGCTCTGTAATATGGTATACCACTAAGTGGTTATACCTTGCAGAGTACAGAGATTTCCGCAGAAGTGTACAGAGCTCAGTGTAAACCCAAAGTGCTCAATTAGTGCTATTGTGGCTGAGCAGCCTTAGGCCTAACACAGAGAAGTGTAAGACATTTATTGCACACACATTGACCTATACGGGACACACAATTCAAAAAAGAGATCCATACCAATTTTATAAAAAAGCTTTGTTTAAGTTTTATTTTAAGACCAAGATCTTTGCAAAACGGTTAGTGGGTTTACAGGAAAAATATTTCTTTCAAATGTCAACAATTCATGCAATTTTCAAACTGTTCAGTGTTAACCTATGGAGGAAAACAACATTCCGGTTTCACAAGTAAGTACCCAACATTCAGTTCCAGTCTTCAAGGTTTAAGTTTGCACCACCAGCGACGGCCAGGTGCAGAGGTCAAATTCGAAGATAGGCCCGATGTGTTTCAATGGATACTGGGGGTGCTTGAAGCCACACTGCTTGCAGGCAAGTATATTGTTTGCACGGGTCAATCTTCGGGGGTAAGGGCAAGCACGGGGGCACAAGGCGCAGCACCAATCATACACCACCAGCGGCACATGGGCACCCGGTTTCAGTGTGCAAATAGAACGTCGGGCGGCCAATGCTTTTCAATGGAGAAACTCGGTTGGACAAACAGGCTGCAGGCGTCGCACCGGAGTCTGCACAGAGGAAACCAGCGACAGCAGAGGTAAGTTGAGGTGTTGAGGATCGTAGGGACACCGTTGCTTCAGCTCACCAAGGCGCAGGGTTGTACTTTGATGTCGGGTTGTTCTTACCGGAGCCGGTTGGAGGGGGCCTCTGTATCTGCATTCATTATGCACATGTTCATCGTTGAGTCCAGGAGGGGTCAGACAACGCTGGACTTGAGGTCAGGATCGCTGGGAAACCTGTTCTGGATTGGTGGGCCACCTGGACAAGGGCCGGACGCGTCGGGTGCGGAGTGGGCAGGACTTTCGGTTCCGGAGGGCACCAGAGTCCTTTGTGTAGATTTATTGAGGAGAGATCAGCTGTCCTTGGGAGTTCTGGTCTTTATCAAAAGTCAGGCAGTGTTGCTTCGGTTCTGGAACTTTCTGGCTGCAGGACAGGCATGGTCTTCTTTTGCAGGGTCTTTGAAGCTGAAGACTGGCTGGTAGGGCTGGGGCCAAGGCAGTAGGCATCTTCATGCTTTGCTGCATGGCGTCTTCTTCGTCCTTCTTAGGTCGGAAGGAACTAGTTTCAGGGTCTGGGGGAGCCACCTAAATGCCAAATTTAGGGGCGTTTTAAGGGCGTGTCTAATAGGGCCAATGGGCATCTTACCTGGGGTGACTACACCCTCAGTTATGCCACCATCCTGTGGGAGGGGGCATAGTCCTAGCCCTTCTTGGAGGAGTCTCCCTATCTTCAAGATGGGTGGGACTGAAAGATGTGCTTCAACTCGCCTCCCCCACATTAGGGGTGGAGTTGGAAGAGGTGGTGTAGGAAGCTGGCTCTGTATATACGATAACACAGTAAGGTATAAAGTGCACAGAGTCCAGTGGATCCCCAGAGGTAGGCAGAGGCTAAAAGTAGATAATACCTTACTTTCTTTCGTGGTAGTGTGGTTGAGTAGACCGGCTTATCAGGAGGGTAGTGTTAAGCATTTGTTGTACACACTTGGGCAAGAAATGACGTCCCACACTCAGACTGAATCCAGACCAATTGTTTGTATAACAAGTTATTTTATTCCTAGAGCCAAGATTTATTTAGTAGCTGGAAAGGGAAACTCTTCATACAATGTGACTTTTCAAAATGCAGTGAACACTGTTTTTGTAGGCACATTCAGCTTACTTTTTCAATAGAGAAAACGATTTGTGAACTGTTCAAAAATGCTTGTAATTACATTTTGATTACTTTAGATTTACTTTTAGATTATTGTTCTAGCTTGTTATGGAAGACACTCATAACAGTTCACACAACACAGGACATTTTTAAGCAGGTTAACTCTTCTGCAAGCAATTGGTTACTTTTTGTGCAGTACAAGACAGTTCAACACTTAAAAGAATTTTCAGAGACAAACCACCAATGAATGAATGAATTAATATTTCTCTTATAGAGCGCAAACTTTGTCCAAAGGCGTCAAGGCGCTGCGGATATAGCCGGGGGTCATAGGAAGGACAGAAGGAAGCCTGGCAGTTAAATAGTAAAGAGCTAAGTCTTTAGGGCCTTATGGAACAGAAGGTGAGAGTCTTGCCCAGAGATTGATAGCGAAAGATTATTCCAAAGTTGAGGCAGCAATCGGGTACAGAGGGCCTATGTTCTTTCCCTAAAACTGCATTGAAGCCTAAACCCAATTGGCATCTCTGGCCACAGGTCAGCCCCTGGTAAATGGTACCACAGGTACCCAGGGCACTGTGACCAAAGAAGGCCTCTAAGGGCTAAGGGTGAATTCATTTGCTGATTGAGTGGGTACAATAAATGCTTAACACTGTCCTCTGATACAGCCTTACTGCTCGACCACACTACCACAAATAGAGAGTGAGGTGCTTTCTAACTTTACCTCTGCCTACCTTTGGGGTTCCACTGGACTCTGTGCACACTATACCTCACTTTGGTATAGTATATACAGAGCCAGCCTCATACAAAGATCCATCACAAGTCTGGCCGCTGCATTCTGTACAAGCTGCAATTTGTGGATGGATCCCTTATTGATCTGGGCGTTACAATAATCCAATCTGGACAAGACCAGGGCAACCCCATTGAGTCCTATGGGGAAAAACGAAGGCGAGTAAAACTTTTTGAATTGGAGTTTTGGGGGGGTATAACCAAGATTAAGGTTGGCACTCAAGGGGCACCACCAGCGGCACTAGGACGGCAGGGTGCCAATGTTAGCCAATGGGACTATGGGGGACCTTGGTGGGGGACTGTTCATAGGCAGGAAAAACTCGCTTGGGAGCAAAGTTCCTAGGTTTAAGGTCAGTGTAAAGGGGGTCCCAGGTCAGCACCAAGTCCACACCCCCAGCGGCACTAGGGCAGCCGAGTGTAGGGTGCTTAGGAGGTGTCCGGAGCCCAGTGCAATCCTATGGAGGGCATCGGTCACGGAAAAGGACTGCAGTCTGGAGGCAACGACTGGAGGATGAAGATGAAGAGTTGCTGGACACCAAGAAACCGTCGGGAGGGCACCTATGGACTCCGGAACTGCGGGTGCAGGGGTGTCCTTTTGCGTCAGATTATTCTCACCGCTTGCGGTTGGGGGGACCCTTCAGGATGAGGCTGCAGGTGTCCAGGAGAAAGTCGGTGGAGGTCGTCTAATACTGGCATTCTGGTCCGGATCGCCGGGGGGACCTCGCTGGGGTGTTGGGCCACTCGGGCCATGGGCGTCTGGTGCGGACTCGTGGATCCGGCTGAATCTGGAGTCCTGATTTGGGCTGGTGTTCGACAAATCCGGTGTCCACTGGAGTTCAGAGTTCTTTTAGAAGGCAGGGCAGGTCCCTGGGGTCCTGGGAGGCTGCTGGCTGCAGCTCCCGCCGGGCTAAGCTTGCAAGGGTTCAGAGCAGGAGACAGGCAGGTAGGGCTGGGGCCAAAGCAGTTGTCGTCGTCCTTCTCTTCTGCAACACGGCTCTTCGGTCCTTCTTGTCATGTCGAATCTGAAGAGGCAAGGTTCAGGGGTGCCCCTAAATACTAGATGTAGGGGTGATACAGGGGTGTGCAGGTTGGGACTAATGCGTCCCTTCCCTGGGGTGTCTACACCCCCTAGCATGCCACTCTCCAGTGGGAGGGGGACATGAGCCTCTTCCTGTTTGGAGGGAAGCCCCCCTATCTAAAAGATGGCGGGGACTGAGGTGTTCCTCGCCTCCCCCGCCTGAGAGGTGGGGTTGGCATAGGTGGGCAGCCCCCCTTCCTGGCTAAGTTTTCCCACCGGTTCTCTTGCCCAAAATGGAGGTCAGAACCGGTTGGAGCCAGTTGCTGATAGCAACAAAAGGCTGGGGGTAGCTAACAAAGGCGGCAGGCCTTTGAAGCTCCCTCTTTGAGTACCCTGCCCATCCTGGGGGAGGAGGCATGACTTCGCTTACCAGGATGTGCTTTGTTCCCGAACCCAGAGAGCAGAGGGCTCTCTATCCAGTGGTCCAGAAACCTGTCTGGTGGTGGCAGATGGCTGGGAGTCAGTCAGAAACCACACAGGAGTTGGTCGTTTGTCTAGAAACAAGTCTGGTGGTTGCAGCTGAAAGCAGCCACTCAGCCTGGACACTAGTGTTAGGTTGTTTTTCAGGGGGCATCTCTAAGATTTCCTCTTTGTGCATTTTTCATTAAATCCAACACTGGGATCAGTGGGGGTTTAATGTGCTGGAAAGTTTGATTCCAAATTTCCCAGACTTCAGTAAAGCCATCATGGAGCTGTGGAGTTTGTGCTGACTAACTCGCGGACCATATACTCTTTATGGCTTTACTGCACTTACAATGTCTGTGAATGGCACAGCTACTGAGGGGCATAGTGCTCTTGCAGCTATGCCCTCACCTGGACATGGTGTACCCTGCCTTTAGGGCTGTAAGGCCTACTAGAGGGGTGACTTTCCACAGGCAGTGTTGGGGGCATGGCACACAGGGACTCTTTAGTTTGGTCTGCACCAAAACATCCAGTCTTTACTGACAGGGTGGGGGTGTTAAGGTGTGGGGTCTCTGAGGGTGTCATACATCCTGCAGCCCTCAGAGGCCTTCTCTGGTCACAATGCCCTTGGTACCAGGGGTAACTTTTACAGGGACTTACATGTGTCCCCGAGGTGTGCCAATTGTGGGTACAGAGGTACAGTTTTAGTAAAGAACACAGGTGCCTAGCCCGGATGTAGGAAAGTGGGTTTCTGTTGCAGTAACCCCCCCACTTTTTGCCACACTACTGATGCACTTTCACTTGGTGTGCCCTGGGTCCCTGCCAGTCAGGTTCCCAGGGCCTGTGTTCTTTCCCCAAAACTAACCCAGTTGGCATCTCTGGCCAAAGGTCAGCCCCTGGTAAATGGTACCACAGGTACCCAGGGCACTGTGACCAGGGAAGACCTCTAAGGGCTGTAGCACTTATTGTGCCACCCTTAGAGGCCCTGTACCTTTACACACACACACTGCCTTTGCAGGCTGCGTGTTTTAGTGCATAACAAAGTGAAGAGTCGACATGGCACACACCCCTGTGTGCCATGTCTACAACCCACTGCCCTGGCATAGACCAGTCACCCCTCAAGCTGGGTGCCCTATGCCAGTGGTGAGGGTACAGGTGCATGAGCCCTGTACCCCTACAGTGTCTAAGTCCATTCTTAGACATTGTAAGTGCAGTGCTGCCATTAAGAGTATATGGTGCTGGGAGCTTGTCATTACGAACTCCACAGCACCATAATGGCTACACTGAAAACTGAGAAGTTTGGTATCAAACTTCTCAGCACATTAAACCCACACTGATGCCAGTGTGGGATTTAATGAAAAATGCACACAGAGGGCATCTTAGAGATGCCCCCTGAAAAACAACCAGCCTCTGGTGGGTTTCCTGACTGGTACACACCAGCCTGCCACCACGAGACATGTTTCTGGACCCCTAGGGTGGGAGCCTTTGCTCCCTGAGCCCAGAAACAAAGCCTTTCCTGGGCGAGGTGTTCACACCTCCCCCAGGCCAGGAAGAGCCATCTGTGGCAGGGGAGCTTCAAAGGCCTGGCAGCCTTTGTAATGCGACCCCCAGCCTCTCCTGCTATCAGGAGCAGGCCCCCTTCCTGTCTCCCCTCCTTTTCGGCGGGAAGACAGGCGGGAAAAACTAGCCAGCCCAGAAGGTGTGCCCACCTCTGCCAACTCCACCCCTCAGGTGGGGGAGGCGAGGTGAAGCCCACTCTTCAGTGCCCGCCATCTTGCAGATGGCAGGCACTCCCCAATCAGGATTAGGGATTGTGCTCACTCCCCCACGTGGGGTGAGCACACCAAGGGTGTAGTCACCCTATGGTCAGTAGCCCATTGGCTAGTGACCTCGATAACCCTAAAACGCCCCCTAAATACAGTATTTAGGGGGCAGCCCTGAACCAAGAAAGGAGATTCCCGCAACCTAAGAAGAAAAAGGACGAAAGAAGACCCCCAGCAGAGGAGACTGCAGAGAACAACTGACTTGGCCCTAGCCCTACCGGCCCGTCTGCAGTTCCAGAGATCCTGCGCCAAAAATCGTCTTGTCCTGCAGCCAGCGACCTCCAGAACCTGGGAGGACTGACTGCCTTCAACAAAGACCGGGTCTCCTGTGAACAGCAGCTCTGTTCAGAAGAAACACCAAAGAAAGACTCTGAGCCTGCTGAGGAAAAAGAAACCCGCCGCCTGGAACCACTACTGCACCTGTCGCCTACGGCCCGAGTTTGTGTGGCCCACCGGTCCAGCGAGGTACCCCAGCGCTCTAGAGTCCGAGTCCACTGTGGGTTGACCCCTCCAGGACTCCCCAACGTCGCCTGCAGCCTCTGCACGGAGACCCCCCCCCCCCCCCAACCTCGAGTGGCCCGGTAAGGTGAACTCCGACCTCAAAAGACACCCCTGCATCCAGCCGCCCTGGAGAAGAGAACCCAAGGTGCACCTACGTCCCCGAGCCCTCCAACTTACCTGCCCAGCTGTTGGTTCCTCCCGGAAGTCTTCCTGGTCCGAGCCTGCAGCTGAAAACCAAAACCGAAAATCCCCATTGAAAACAACAGGGCACCCAATGCCAAAACAGCACCCTGCACCCAGTCGCCCCTGCGCCGCTGCGGTAGCACTTTGTGTGCTAAACAGGCTCTCCTTTTGCCCTGAGCCTAACACCAGGAGCTTGGCTCCCACAACCTTGTGGCCTGCTTGTCAGCAGCCACCAACCGGAGGCCCGTATCCCCCTTTGGATAACATTGGGCCTCAGCACTCTGCACCCGGCCGGCCTAGTGCCGCTGAGGGTGTAACTAGAGTGCATCCTTGACCCTGGGGAACCCCCGAATCTATCCCCAGAACCTCAACTCCCACTACCAAATACTTACCTCAAAACCGATAACACTATGTTCGAGGCATATGAGCTGCAGATTGTACACTGTGCATAGATCGCCATCTGGTGTTGGGCTCGGATGCTTGCACTTTGTTGTCTTGGAAGAGTCTTTTGTAGTCACGAGATAGGTGACTCCTCCCTTGGACGATAGTGCGCATGGGCATCGACTCCATCCTCAGATTGTTTTTTACCGCCATCGGGTTCGGATGTAACTTTTGTGCTCCGGTTCGGTACTTTATTTTCCAAACCCTTTCGACGCGCAAACTATCTACAACTCGACGGTATTGTTTTCGATCGCGTGATCTTCGACGCGCATCTCTCCTACTCCATTCCAGTCGTCGACGCGGGCCGTTGGGCCTATCGTCGCCGTTCGGGCCTACAGCTCATGGAAAGGACTCCATTTAAAAAATGCCCCCAGTGTGGAGCAAAATTCCCACGCAGTGACCATAACAAGGTCTGTAACCTGTGTCTCTCGCCGAACACAACGAGAACAATTGCCAGGCCTGCGCCTCTTTTCGATCTAAGAAAACCATCCGTGATCGCCGGGCCCGACGACACATCATGGCGCAGAGAACAGCTCCGGCACCAGTGGACATCTTCGATGAAGGCCCCGATGTTCCGGAGGACGATTCTGAAGACCTGCAGATCGTGTCCGAAGCAGACGACTCAGACTCAGACGACCACATCACTCCTGGTCAACGAGTGAGTACAACTGCCCCTACCCCAACTCCACCCGAAAAAACCAAGGCCCTGGTCAAGACTTCGCCTGCTGGCCCCAGTCGCGACCAAAAACAAGCTTCAGAAGCCCCGCCCTCGGGCTCTGCTCCGAAGATAAAGGACAAGCCTTCCGGTAGCTCGGAACCGAGCAAACCGTATATCAGTGTCCCGCAGGCGCCTTCGGCACCGAAAATGGGGAGACCAACCTATTCCCAAAAAGAAGTCGGCACCGACCACCTCGACGCCGAAAGAAAAACCATTGAATCCGAAGCCAAAACCTTCGGAACCGAAAAAGATTTCCGGCTCCATAGCCAAGCCAAAGGACCCTAACCCAACTCCTAAGGCCTCGGAGCAGAAATCAAAACCTCGCTCGGACCCGAAGAAGTCTGCGCCGAAAGCAGTTACCGAACGGGAAGAACTTTTCCGACCGGATCCCGTCGATCCCAAGCAGAAAAAGCTGCATATAGACCCTAAAACAGGACATGTGGCTACTGTTCCACACAAGAAGAGGAAGCTGGACACATCAGACACTCCTGCAGTGCCTGTAAAGAAAAAAGACTGTGCCACTTCACCTATAAGACCCTCTTCTCCTGTTTCTCCTTGTCAGCCTGTTCTTCCTCCTAAGCCTGTCTCTCCTCCACAGCCTCCAAGACTTCCACCACATTCACCATCACCACAGGATGATGTTGATGATGATTTAGGGGGTGGGGGAGGCACCAATGACCCTTTCACTGATCCTGACAACGATACAGACGTACCACAGCACGATTGGGACGATTCTGATGACCCAATAGGTCCCCCAGACCTCCCTGCTCCCCAGCCATATCCAACAAAACCATCTCCCTCAGATGACAATATTGGTTTTGGACAACTCGTAAATAGAGCTGCTGTCTACCATGGTGTCCACATACATTCAGACCCTGCAGAGGAGGACTTCCTTCTAGTCACCTTTGAACAGTCCCAGAAGACTGTCCAAACCCTGCCTATGTTAAAGGGGTCATTAAACATGCCCCAGACATATTCAAAGACCCAGTGAGGACTAGAATTCTCAATCCCAGAATTGACAAAAAGTATAAACCCGCCCCTGACGATCCCACCTACATCAAGGGGCAGCTACCCTTAGACTCACTAGTGGTATTGAACGCTAGGAAACGCGCCAACTCTCAAACCTCCGGTGACACACCACCTCCGGATAAGGAATCTAAGTTGCTAGATGCCTCTGGCAAGAGAGTTGCTGCTCAAGCAGCTAATCACTGGCGCATAGCCAACACCCAAGCATTACTTGCTAGGTATGATAGGGCTCACTATGACCGACTAGAGACCCTATTACAACATTTGCCTGATCAATACAAAACCCAGGCAAATGATTTAATTCAGGAGGGCAAACTAATAACCAACGCATCAATTAAGTGTGCCCTGGATGCAGCTGACACAGCCTCTAGATCTGTTAACACTAGCGTGCTACTCAGACGACATGCCTGGTTACGCATTTCAGGTTTTAAACAGGAGGTTCAAACGGCTATCCTTAACCAACCGTTCAATCAGGAACACCTTTTTGGACCGGCTGTAGACACCATTCTAGAGAAGATGAAAAAGGACACGGAGACTGCTAAATCCATGGGAGCATTGCAGTCTCCATCCACACGCGGTTCCTTTCGTCGCTCCTTCTATAGGGGAGCATCCAAAAACATTGGAACAGACACCGCCTCCTCTTCATATAAAAACACCACTCGCACATCCCCCAATAGAGGATATTTTAGAGGCGGATACAGGGGAAATAACAACAAGGGGAGAGGCTGAGGTAGTAACACTCGTGCCTCCCCCGCTACTAAACAGTGTCTTCCCTCCACTCCCTCCAGACCATTCCACTCCAGTCGGAGGGAGACTCTCACAGTTCCTACCTGTCTGGGATTCCATCACAACAGACAAGTGGGTAAGACAAATTATCCAGTATGGTTACTGCCTGGAACTTACAGCAACCCCGCCCAACATTCCACCCAAACAGCATCCAATGTCCACAGAACACATTACGCTCTTAAAACAAGAGGTTCCCTCACTGCTTCAAAAGCATGCAATAGAACCAGTTCCCTTACAGCATCAAGGAACAGGGGTTTACTCACTGCATTTCCTAATCCCCAAAAAGGACGGGACCCTAAGGCCAATACTCGACCTCAGACCCCTCAACCTCTACATACAGTCCGATCACTTCCATATGATCACTCTGCAACAGGTTCTTCCACTGCTACAACAAGGCGACTTCCTTGCCACACTAGATCTCAAAGACGCCTACTTCCACATTCCCATGCACGCTGCTCACAGGAAGTATCTAAGGTTCATAGTGGACGGACAACACTATCAGTTCTCAGTCCTTCCATTCGGGGTCACCACCGCACCCAGTGTGTTCACAAAGTGCCTTGCAGTAGTAGCAGCACACTTGAGAAGACAACAAATCCATGTCTTTCCATATCTCGACAACTGGCTGATAAAAACCAAGTCATTCAACCAGTGTGTTCATCACACTCATCAAACTATCCAGCTGCTACACTACTTAGGATTCACAGTAAAGTACCCAAAGTCAAATCTCCAGCCCCCCCACATACATCAGTATCTAGGAGCCACAGTAGACACTTCCAAAGCTCTGGCATTTCCAAGTCTAGCCAGTATGCAAGCCCTAAGCAGCAAATTTCAACCGCAGCACTCCCTCCCAGCAAGAGTATTCATGCAACTCATAGGAATGATGGCCTCTTGCATCTTTATCATACCTCATGCAAGGCTTCAGATGCGCCCCTTGCAGGAATGCCTAGCACGTCAGTGGAACCAGGCCCAAGGACAACTTACAGATCTGGTGTTGGTGGACAGCCGCACACATCGCTCTCTGCAGTGGTGGAACACACGAACCCTGTCCAAAGGGCGGCCGTTCCTCTAGCCGGTTCCACAGATAGTACTGACAGCAGACGCATCACTCACCGGTTGGGGAGCCCATCTCCTAAACCATACAATTCAAGGCAAATGGACCACTCAACAAAGTGCGCCATATCAACCACCTGGAATTACTAGCAATATTCCTAGCATTAAAATCATTCCAAGTACATCTACAACACAAGACTGTCCTGATCCGCACCGACAACATGACAGCCATGTACTACATACAGAAACAAGGAGGCACACATTCTCTGCAGCTGTCCATGCTCGCACAAAACATTTGGAGATGGGCCATTCCACAAAATATATACCTGCTGGCAGAACATCTTCCAGGAATTCACAATCAGATTGCGGATCTACTAAGTCGACAGACACAGCAGATACACGAATGGGAACTTCATCCCCAAGTTCTCCAACCTTTTTTCCAGATGTGGGGTCAACCAGACATAGATCTGTTCGCCACACACACAAACGCAAAATGCCCAACCTTTGCCGCCAGGTTCCCACACCCATTGTCCAAAGGCAATGCGATATGGATGAACTGGTCAGGCAAATTTGCGTACGCTTTTCCGCCACTACCACTGATTCCCCATGTAGTACGCAAGCTCAGACAACAGTCTCTCAAGATGATCCTGGTAGCTCCCACATGGGCACGCCAACCGTGGTTCACAACACTACTGGAACTTTCAGTGGTTCCACGCCAAAAACTACGCCTCTCCCCAACATTGCTAACGCAGAGCCATGGGGAGATACAACACCCCGATCCAGGTCAACTGAATCTAGCGATCTGTCTCCTGAAGTCCTAGAGTTCGGTTATCTTAACCTTCCGCCGGACTGTATGAACATCATTAAAGAAGCCAGACACCCTACTACTAGAGCTTGCTATGCAGCAAAATGGAAAAGATTTGTCATCTACTGCAAAAATAATAAAATTGATCCACTGGATGCTTCCATCCAGGACATCATTTGCTATTTGCTACACTTACAAAGGTGTAATCTAGCATATTCATCCATACGATTACATCTAGCAGCGCTCGCAGCTTATTTACAAAACAGACAACATTTGTCATTATTTAGAGTACCTGCAATTAAAGCCTTTATGGAGGGACTTAAAAGAATAATTCCCCCAGACTGCCACCCTCTCCAGTGTGGAATTTAAACATTGTCTTTACCAGGCTCATGGGTCCCCCATTTGAACCTCTACATAAATGTGAACTTCAGTACCTCACATGGAAAGTTGCTTTCCTTGTCGCAATTACCTCTCTCAGAAGGGTAAGCGAGATCCAGGCTTTAACCATACAAGAACCATTCTTACAAATACATCATAACAAAGTGGTTCTCAGAACAAATCCAAAATTCCTTCCCAAAGTCATCTCTGCTTTTCATCTTAACCAATCAGTTGAATTACCTGTGTTTTTCCAAAACCCAAACTCTGTGGCACACAGAGCTCTTCATACACTAGACGTCAAAAGAGCACTACTTTATTACATTGACAAGACTAAACCCTTTCGCAAAACAAAACAACTGTTTGTAGCCTTCTCCCCACCTCATAAAGGTAACCCCATCTCCAATGCTGGGATCGCGAGGTGGATAGTAAAATGCATTCAAATATGCTACCAAAAGGCTAAACGCACATTGACAATTCCCCCTAGAGCGCATTCAACACGCAAACTAGGGGCTTCCTTGGCATTCTTAGGGAACATTCCCTTAGATGACATATGTAAAGCAGCAACATGGTCTACACCACACACCTTCACCAAACACTATTGTGTTGACGTGCAGGCGAAGCAACAAGCTTCTGTAGGCCAGGCTGTTCTTAAAACATTGTTTCAAACTACTGCAACAGATACAGGTGACCACCGCTAACGGAGACACCGTTGTACAGTCTATGCACAGTGTACAATCTGCAGCTCATATGCCTCGAACGGAAAATGCTACTTACCAGTATGCATCTGTTCTTGGCATGTAGAGCTACAGAGTTGTACACGCCCACCCGCCTCCCCGGAACCTGTATCTGTTCCAGTATTATCTTAATTAGATACATTCACATGGACATCTCTTACTTCTTACTGACTCCATCATTTTCCATCATGGCGAAAAACAATCTGAGGATGGAGTCGATGCCCATGCGCACTATCGTCCAAGGGAGGAGTCACCTATCTCGTGACTACAAAAGACTCTTCCAAGACAACAACAAAGTGCAAGCATCCGAGCCCAACACCAGATGGCGATCTATGCACAGTGTACGACTCTGCAGCTCTACATGCCAAGAACAGATGCATACTGGTAAGTAGCATTTTCCTTTCCCCCATAGGAAAACATTGATTGTTTTTCGTGGAAAAGTTTTGAAGTGTGGAGTTTGAAAACCTAAAGAAATTCTTTAAAATTGTACTATTTAACCAAAACGATTTTACTTACCTGTTTACAGGAAATGTCACAGAGTAGTAAACCTGGATACTACTCTGAGTAAGAAAAGTAATCTAAAAAGTAACTTACCTGGTATTTCACTGAAAAGCCCATTCAAGTCTATGTACAGTATTTACAAAGTATTGCATTTCTCTGCAACCGTCCTGTAAGTCAAAACAAAGTGCATATACAATTTCAATTCAAACTGTTTACAAACTGCATTACTACTGTAAAGTATTTATTGCTTACCTGTGCCAGGCTTGTTTGGTTCTAGAAAATAAAATAACTAAAAGAATATTTTTATACAAAAACAATTGGTCTGAAGTTCAGCCTTTGAGTGTGTGAATTCATTTGCTGACTGAGTGTGTACATCAAATGCTTAACACTGTCCTCTGATACTGCCTTACTGCTCGTCCACACTACCACAGATAGAGAGTGAGGTGCTATCTAACTTTACCTCTGCCTACCTTTGGGTTTCCACTGGACTCTGTGCACACTATACCTCACTTTGGTATAGTATATACAGAGCCAGCTTCCTACACCGGGTTAGTAGGTTCCCAGTACACACTCATTCAAGTTGGCATCCAGTATCTGGCAAAATGTTAGGGGGTAACCAAGCAAAAAAGGGCACATTCCTACAGGTGGGCACACCTCCTATTCTTCCTAGGTTTTCCCGCCAGTTATCCCGCCCAACGTGGGGGTGTACACTGGGTGCTTCCATCTGCTAACAGCGGAGGCTGGGGGTTGCATTACAAAGGCTGAAGGCCTTTGAAGCTTCGCACTCGAGCACTGTGCCCATCCTGGAGGAGGAGGTGTTACACCTCCGCCCAGGATGTGCTTGGTTTCTGGTCCAAGAGAGCAGAGGCTCTCGACCCAGGAGTCCAGAAACATGTCTGGTGGTGGCAGGCTGCCTACAGCCAGTGTGTGACCACACCAGGGTTGGTAGGTTTTCAGGGGCACCTCTGAGGTGCCCTCTGAGTACATGGTTCAATAAAGCCCACACTGGCATCATTGTGGGTTTATTGACAGGGGTAGTTTGGTACCAAATGTTGCTGGGGAACTTGAGTTGTGGAGTTTCCAGCCCATGTACACACTATGACTTCCCTGGCACATACAATATCCAAGACTGGACTTAAATATTGTAGAGGTTTATCTGCTGATGCAGATATGACCACACCTGTGGTATAGGCAACCTGCTTTAGGGCTGTAAGGCTAGAGGGGTGACTTAACTATACCTTAGGCAGTGCTAGTTGGCATGGCACACGGGCAGTGTGCCATGTTGACTTTGTCGTTATGTCTGCACCAGGCCATGCATGCTAGGGGACCCTTTTCAGTCCCAGTGCCCTAGGTACCCTCGTACTCGAGGACCGGACTGACTGATTGAGTTGCGGAATAACAACAACGCTTAGCGAAGTGGTCTCATTGGAAGTGTACAGAGATCTGAAGCAAGGATACTAGACTCGATTACATTCCAACGCGTGCGGGATGGAATTATTACCCATGACATTGAAGCCTTGAGAAAGTCGCGGGACGATTGCCCATTGTTTGCGATGAAACACGTGTTGGCTGATTGAGAATGTTATGAAATAGTGGAAAGAAAAGAATTTAAAAAAAAAGATTTCAAATACTGTGTTTATAATTTGTGTAGATTTGCATTGTTATTTACATTACTTTGCAGACGTGTGCGAGGGACTTACAGGGGCCTGAAGAAGCAATGGCACAGACTCACAGGGCCCTGTACACTATCATCAAAAGCACATCAAATACCAGGCAAAAAGTGGGGGCTAACCATATCAAAGTAGGGACATTCTCACTCCGGAAGGCAATATCAATCAATCAATCATGTCACTTATAAAGCGCACTACATACCCGCGAGGGTCTCAAGGCGCTGGGGGAAGAGGGGGGTGGTGCTGCTACAGATCGAAGAGCCAGGTCTTGAGGAGTCTTCTGAAGGCCAGTAGGTCTTGGGTCTGTCGGAGGTTGGTGGGGAGGGTGTTCCAGGTCTTGGCGGCGAGGTGGGAGAAGGATCTGCCGCCGGCGGTCGTTTTCCGGATGCGGGGGACTGTGGCGAGGGCGAGGCAGGTCGAGCGGAGCTGGCGGGTGGGGGTGTAGAAGCTGAGTCGTCTGTTGAGGTAGGCTGGTCCGGAGTTGTGGAGTGCTTTGTGTGCGTGGGTGAGGAGCTTGAAGGTTATCCTCTTGTTGACAGGGAGCCAGTGCAGGTCTCTCAGGTGGGGTGTGATGTGGCTGCGTCGGGGGATGTCGAGGATAAGACGTGCAGAGGCGTTCTGGATGCGTTGCAGCCGTCTCAGGAGCTTAGCCGTCGTTCCTGCGTAGAGGGCGTTTCCGTAGTCCAGCCTGCTGGTGACGAGGGCCTGGGTGACTGTTTTTCTTGTTTCGGTGGGGATCTACTTGAAGATCCTGCGGAGCATTCGGAGGATGTTGAAGCAGGATGAGGAAACGGCGTTGACCTGCTTAGTCAAGGAGATGGTGGGGTCGAGGATGACCCCTAGGTTGCGTACGTGGTCGGTGGGTGGCGGGGCTGTTCCCAGTGATGTTGGCCACCAGGAGTCGTCCCAGGCTGAAGGGTTGGAACCAAGGATGAGGACCTCCGTCTTGTCCGAGTTCAGCTTCAGGCGGCTGGTCCTCATCCATTCGGCGACGGCCTTCATTCCTTCGTGGAGGTGGGCTTTGGCGGTGTGAGGGTCTTTGGTGAGGGAGAGGATCAGCTGGGTGTCGTCGGCGTAGGAGATGATGTTGAGGTTGTGCTGTCGGGCGACGTGGGCGAGGGGTGCCATGTAGATGTTGAACAGCGTTGGGCTGAGGGAGGAGCCTTGGGGTACGCCGCAGATGATCTTGGTGGCCTTGGATCGGAAGGGGCGAGGCGGACGCTTTGTGTTCTGCCGGAAAGGAAGGATGTGGTCCAGTCCAGGGCCTTCTCTTGGATCCCGGCGTCGTGAAGGCGTGTTCGTAGTGTGTGGTGGCAGACCGTGTCGAAGGCGGCTGATAGGTCCAGGAGGATGAGGGCTGCTGTTTCTCCGTTGTCTAGCAGGGTCCTGATGTCATCGGTGGCGGCGATGAGGGCGGTTTCGGTGCTGTGGTTGCTGCGGAAGCCGGACTGGGAAGGGTCCAGGATGTTGTTCTCCTCAAGGTAGCGGGTCAGTTGTTTGTTGACGATTTTCTCGGTGACCTTCGCGGGGAACGGGAGCAGAGAGATGTAGATAGAGTGTAGTTAGTGTAGTGTAGATAGAGTGTAGTTCCTGACATAATACAACTCAACACATTGTCAACCAGTTCTAAGGGTGTGCAGCGAGTTCATGCTGCTATGGCACTGGATCCAGTGCGACTGGATTCTGTATTGGAGTGGGCAGTGTTGGGGCAGACACTCAAATAGACATTTTTGAGTTTTCATCCAGATATTGACTCAGACATGTTTGATATGTGCCTGTTTCCCTGCTCAGCACACTGCTCATTGTCTTGATTTGTCTGCTGCTGGAAGTTTCAAAGAAACGACTTCCCGTTGTTGTCACCTTATTCATGTGAACTGTATCAGTTTTTAATCTGAAGAGCTGGATTTTCGTTGCAACTTGCGATTGATGGTTACTTTTCAACTCTTTTTTTTCTTTTTCCCCCTGCGGAATGATCTCCAACCCGCGCCCGCCCTAGCACTGAACTTTAAATAACACAGGACAAGGTACGAGAATATTGTTGCAGAAGCAGCTTGTTGTCAAAAACAAATAAAAATAGCAAAAACAGTAAGAAACTAGTATAGTAAAAGTTCAAACAATGATCCAGAGCGGCCAACCTTCGACTCTCACTGTAATTAATTAGGTAAACTCTTTCCTGACCACATTCGTAAGAGACATTGAAGACTACAGATTCTCTCTGCCCAGATGATATATTCTCAACAAAACACAAACCTCTGATAGAGGGACGTTCTTTACATCTCTCTCAAAGGGCTTGGAAGAAACTGTCCCCTCAACCAATCCATCCAGCTATCAGTCTCATCGGATTTACCAACCACCTCTTTCTCCAAGGAAGAGCATTAAAAGTGCCCAAGGAATGACTAGTGTTTGCGTCATACGTGTACCAACAGGTTGGCCGTGTGAGTTACTGCTCTCCACTGACGTCTGCAGTGAGCTGAAGCACTAGGATGAATGTCAGCGAGGCCGACTCTGCTTTCCATCCTTCCATGGTTGTTACGGTCCTTCCTGGTGAATTGGATAGTAGTAATATCTGTTATTTACAACTCTTAAATCACTAAAGTGTCAAATCAAGCTCTTCGATAAAAACAACAGCTTTATGGTCTGAGACGTTTGTATCCGTAGCCTTCCCAAAATTGTACCGTGAGCAGAGCCTTACAGTAGCCCTGCTGTCATTGTCATGGTAGTCTTGTTGAAAGAATATGATGAAATAAAACCATTTCCACAAACATTTGTGACCGTGAGTCTCTGAAAGGATGGAGGATGCACCAGGGGTAACGTACGAGCTAGGGAACTTCATCTTAATGAAAACACGCTTAGTCCAGGTAATCTTCAAGTGCGGAGTGAAGATGAATGGTTTGTGTTGGTTGCATCGCCAATAATGCTGATGTTTTGTACTTCTCTGGGTTGATAGTATATGCTAAAGGTTGTTTTCTACCTGTGATTTGTTTGTAATCGTTCCTTTTGCCAGATATTTTAGGAGTATTTGTATGAATAATGGGTAATGAATACCAATGAATCCTCACTGCCTATGTTAGGAAACCAAGTATTCCTGTACTTTGAACACTTCACATGCAGCAGAATAAAGTCAAGCATAACACTGTTGTCTTTCTGAAGCTCTTGTCCTGGTGCCCACTCGAGAGCTGGCTCTGCAAGTGAGTCAGATCTGTATCCAGCTCAGCAAGCACATGGTCGGAGAGGTCAAAGTCATGGCATCCACAGGTGGCACTAACCTTCGAGATGACATCCTTCGATTGGACGAGACTGGTAAGATGGTTAAAACCACACCCAGAGCTTCTCTTCTCTCCTAGCTAGGAACTGCCATTACCCTTGAATCAAATGTTTGTGGGGTGTGGGGTTTGTGTCTTGGTAGAAGGGTTGGTCTTTGGGTGGCCATGCCCCGCGGGATGCCCCTGCTGTTACGCTGGGTGGTGCCTGAATGTAGTGCAGCTTCAGGCTTCTCATTCCATAGTATAGCAGCTTGGAAGGTGGTCAAAGGATTCCACAATAGAAAGTAGTGACCAGTGTTGTTTCTTTTGACCTCTTTACTTGTACATTATTTTTGGAGTTTAACCCTTCCAAGTTCTATCACCTGCATTGCTAAAGGCCAGTACTGCCTGGCGGTTATTTATCTAGCCTACCTCTAGCTCCCAGCTTTTTAACAATGTTTATTTCTCCAACGTATACTAGATTCTACAACAAGATGCCTAACAAACAGAACACATTAAACATCTCTCTATGTAGTGCAATGTATTGGGTGGGGGAGGGTGTTGCAGCAGCCTGTTGACTACATGGAAAATCCCATATGTAGTTGGGCAAAGCTGGGAAGTTCCTGGGAATGTTCCTCCGATTATTACATTAAAACAAGTCCCCATTGCAGTGGGAAGAAGATGTAGCTCTGGTCCAACCCAAAGCTGCTCTTCCGTTTATGATCAGTGATTTTCAAAGGTTACGAGGCAATCCAAGATGAAGCTGCTTCTGGGTCATGATGTGCTCCAGAGAAGCCCCCGGACTCTCAAGGTCCATCATTCACTGCGATAAGTAATAATAAATACTGTCCCTAAAACGAGTCGTCCAATGTGTCAGACAAAAGCAAGTATACTTACAGCATGACTGGAGTGTACTGTGCAGAGGATTAAGCACAGTCTTATGGGTATTCCATCAGAACATTATCTGTTCAATACAGTCAACTTTACACCCATAATAGCCTCTTCTAAAACAGCGTGATGGTCTGTATTAGCTTCCCTTATGTGTACTGTAATGAAACGTATATTTTTAAGGTTTTGGGCAATGATAGTAATTCTATACTTCCCTAGAATATTACCTTCAGGATAGTGTGGTAGTCCGTATTCTAGCTATGAGATTTTTGCAGGATGATACAATTGTCCTGTTTATTACTACATGCCGAGAATCGTGCGTTTCCTGCCTGCTCTACAACTAAAATGGTTTTATCACCTAAACGCATATGCACGTTCCACAAGAAGATAGGAGCTGATTTTGAGGAAGAATGTAGAATGCCAAACGCGATGATTATGCAATAGCATTGATGGCCGCTGCTGCTGAACTGTCTTAGCGACACAAGCGCATCCTTCGGCCCGGATCAGCGTGGGGATTAGATGGTGTGTAAGGAATCCCTTGTCCCGTCGAAACAAGGATTGAAAGCTGAACTGACGAGGCCTGGTCGCAGAGCTTTGATTGATGGTGCCTTGGCCTGCTGGTCGCAGAGCTTTGATTGATGGTGCCTTGGCCTGCTGGTCGCAGAGCTTTGATTGATGGTGCCTTGGCCTGCTGGTCGCAGAGCTTTGATGGTGCCTTGGCCTGCTGGTGGCTGAGCTTTGATTGATGGTGCCTTGGCCTGCTGGTCGCAGAGCTTTGATGGTGCCTTGGCCTGCTGTTGGCTGAGCTTTGACTGATGGTGCTTTGGCCTGCTGGTGGCTGAGCTTTGATTGATGGTGCCTTGGCCTGCTGGTGGCTGAATTTGATTGATGGTGCCTTGGGCTGCTGGTCGCAGAGCTTTGATTGATGGTGCCTTGGCCTGCTGGTCGCAGAGCTTTGATGGTGCCTTGGCCTGCTGGTGGCTGAGCTTTGACTGATGGTGCCTTGGCCTGCTGGTGGCTGAGCTTTGATTGATGGTGCCTTGGCCTGCTGGTGGCTGAGCTTTGATTGATGGTGCCTTGGCCTGCTGGTCGCAGAGCTTTGGTGCCTTGGCCTACTGGTCGCAGAGCTTTGGTGCCTTGGCCTGCTGGTCGCAGAGCTTTGATTGATGGTGCCTTGGCCTGCTGGTGGCTGAGCTTTGACTGATGGTGCCTTGGCCTGCTGGTGGCTGAGCTTTGACTGATGGTGCCTTGGCCTGCTGGTGGCTGAGCTTTGACTGATGGTGCCTTGGCCTGCTGGTGGCTGAGCTTTGATTGATGGTGCCTTGGCCTGCTGGTCGCAGAGCTTTGATTGATGGTGCCTTGGCCTGCTGGTGGCTGAGCTTTGATTGATGGTGCCTTGGCCTGCTGGTCGCAGAGCTTTGGTGCCTTGGCCTGCTGGTCGCAGAGCTTTGGTGCCTTGGCCTGCTGGTCGCAGAGCTTTGGTGCCTTGGCCTGCTGGTCGCAGAGCTTTGGTGCCTTGGCCTGCTGGCCGCAGAGCTTTGGTGCCTTGGCGTGCTGGTCGCAGAGCTTTGATTGATGGTGCCTTGGCCTGCTGGTGGCTGAGCTTTGATTGATGGTGCCTTGGCCTGCTGGTCGCAGAGCTCTGGTGCCTTGGCCTGCTGGCCTGCTGGTCGCAGAGCTTTGGTGCCTTGGCCTGCTGGTCGCAGAGCTCTGGTGCCTTGGCCTGCTGGTCGCAGAGCTCTGGTGCCTTGGCCTGCTGGTCGCAGAGCTTTGGTGCCTTGGCCTGCTGGTCGCAGAGCTTTGGTGCCTTGGCCTGCTGGTCGCAGAGCTTTGGTGCCTTGGCCTGCTGGCCTGCTGGTCGCAGAGCTTTGGTGCCTTGGCCTGCTGGTCGCAGAGCTTTGGTGCCTTGGCCTGCTGGACGCAGAGCTTTGATTGATGGTGCCTTGACCTGCTGAGCTTTGGGAGATACTGTGCCTCTTTTTGATGTGATTACCCATTTATGGACTGATTGCATGCTAGGCAGTTTGGCCTGAGTGAAAAGGTCATCATGAGCCTGTCACTCACCTGTTGGAGCTGTTGAGTAGCGATGATCATCATCCTGTATTGTTTTCACTTTGCATACAACGGTGTTCAGTGAATCACTTGATCCCTTTCTTTCCAGTGCATGTGATCGTTGGCACCCCTGGGCGATTGCTGGATCTCATCAAGAAAGGCGTTGCAAAAGTGAACCATACACAGATGATAATTATGGACGAGGTGAGGATATTGTGATCTTATTTACTTACTGATCTAATAATCTGCGTTGGACAAATGTCGCATAACAATCCGACTTTCCTTCATCTGCCCCCCTTATAAAAAGTGCACACTCTCCTCTGTGAAGTCTCTTCTGTCTCCCCATCTTTATCTCTTTCTCTTGCCTCAGTGTGTGCTCCCGTCTCCCATATAATTTCTCTCAGTCTCTAAATTCTGGGTACACAATTATTATTATTTTTTTAAATCTGAGTTTCTGCACAGGCCAATGCCGACGTGCCTCTGCCTGATATTGCATGTATGAGGGTAGCCCTTTGTAAAGCCACACACTGGTGCAGCTCCAGTTCAGTGGGCCTCCTCTCCAGGTACAAGTAGATGTGAAGAGGGCTCATTTACCATTTGATAGATGTCACAACCTCTTTCGTAGGGCCATGGGGCAGGTAGGGGAGACTGTGCCCAACCGTGGGGGTCGAGGACTTTAACTCCTGCATTCCTGGAGCCTGAGCTACTATGGATCCTGAACCCCTAAGTCACACACGACCCCTTCAGCTCTTGACTGTGAGTGGTAGCGTGGCCCGAGCAGCCCAAGGCTTCTTGGGGGACGGTAGGTTTAAGGTAAGAAAAGGCACAACACTCCGTATACAGATAGTGGCCCCCAATATTCTGATTGTCCGGTTGTGAGAAGCTGGGTTTTTGTTGCAGTAACCCCCCCACTTTTTGCCAGACCACTGATGCACTTTGACTTGATGTGCCCTGGGTCCCTGCCAATCAGGCTCCCAGGGCCTGTGTTCTTTCCCCAAAACTGTACCAAACCCAATTGGCATCTCTGGCCACTGGTCAGCCCCTGGTAAATGGTACCACAGGTACCCAGGGCACTGTGACCAGAGAAGGCCTCTAAGGGCTGCAGCACTTATTGTGCCACCCTTAGAGGCCTTGTACCTTTATACACACACACACACACTGCCTTTGCAGGCTGCGTGTCTTGGTGCAGAACAAAGTGAAGAGTCGACATGGCACACATTCCTGTGTGCCATGCCTACAACCCACTGCCCTGGCATAGATCAGTCACCCCTTTAGCTGGGTGCACTACACCAGTGGTGAGGGTACAGGTGCATGAGCCCTGTACCCCTACAGTGTCTAAGTCCATTCTTAGACATTGTAAGTGCAGTGCTGCCGTTAAGAGTATATGGTGCTGGGAGTTTGTCATTACGAACTCCACGGCACCATAATGGCTACACTGAAAACTGGGAAGTTTGGTATCAAACTTCTCAAAACATTAAACCCACACTGATGCCAGTGTGGGATTTAATGAAAAATGCACACAGAGGGCATCTTAGAGATGCCCTCTGAAAAACGACCTACCACTAGTGTCCAGGCTGAGTGGCTGCTTTCAGCTGCCACCACCAGACATGTTTCTGGACCCCTGGGTCGAGAGCCTGCTGCTCTCGGGGGCCTGAAACAATGCACACCCTGGGACGAGGCACCAAGCCTCCTCCCCCAGGATGGGCAGGTTCATGAAGGGGAAGCTTCAAAGGCTTGCTGCCTTTGTGAGCTTCCCCAGGCCACTTGCTGCTTTCAGCAACTGGTCCCCACTGGTTCTGACCCCCACTTTGGGAGGGAAAACCGGCGGGAAAAACAAGTGAGGAAGAGAGGTGTGTCCACCTCTGCCAACTCCACCCCTCAGGTGGGGGAGGCGAGGTGAAGCACAGCTCTGTCCCCGCCATCTTGCAGATGGGGGACTCAGCCAACCAGGGAAAAGCTTATGCCCCCTCCCACTGGAGGGTGGCATAATAGAGGTGTACCCACCCCAGGGAAGGGACCCATTGGTCCCAACCTTTTTACCTACCTGTAATGCCCCTAAATCTAGTGTTTAGGGGCACCCCTGAACCTTGCTTCCTCAGACAAGAACATGCAAGAAGAAAAGGAGGAGGACCGAACAGCCGTGCCGAAGCTAACAAGAGGAAGACGCCCACTGGCTTGGCCCCAGCCCTACCGGCCTGTGCCGACCTCGAACCTGCTCCAGCGAAATCCCGGTGTGTCCTGCAGCCAGCAACCTCGAGAAACCCGGAGGACCTGCCTGCCTTAATTTCCAAAGACTGTCTCCCTTGAACACTGGATTTGTTCAAACACCAGACTCCAGCTCTGCAAGGATCCCCAAGTTTGCACCACTCTGTACCCGACACCCACAGCCTGAGTTCGAGTGGCCAAACACCAAGAGGAGGTCTCCCCGGCGATCCTGACCCGAGATCCGGCGACCCCTGACCTGCCTCCAGCCGATACCTGCAGCCTCAAACCGGAAGGTCCCCCCAACCGCGACCAGGAGCTGGTAAGAAGATCCGACCCTAAAAGGCACCCCCGCACACGACGCCCCACGGCCTTGGGTGGCCCAACTGACTGTGCCAAACCAACCCGCAAGATCCCAACTTACCTCTCCAAGTGGTGGTCGCACCCAGAAGACCTTCGTCCCCAAGCCTGCAGTGCTTTTGCAAACCAGAGACTCCCCATTGAAAGCTACAGGGCTTCCGAGGCCAAAACAGCACTCTGCACCTGGCCGCCCCAGTGCCGCTGAGGGTACTTCTTTGTGCTGGCCTTAACCCCCATTTGCCCTGAGCTTAAGTCCAGGAGCTTTGCTCCCACAACCCAGTGGCCTGCTAGTGAGCAGCCACCAACCGGAGGCCCCCTATCCCCCATTGGATAACTTTGGGCCTCAGCACTCTGCACCCGGCCGCCCTAGTCCCGCTGAGGGTGTAACAAGAGTGCATCCTTGACCCTGGGGGACTCCTGAGTCTAACCCCAGAACACCAACTCCCACAACAAAGTAATTACCTTTAAACCGATAACACTATTTTCCTCCACAGGATAACATTGACTGTTTTTCTATGAAAAGTTTCTAACTGTGGAGTTGGAAAACCTAAAGAAATTCTTTAAAATTGTACTAACTAACAAAAACACTTTTACTTACCTGTTTACAGGAAATGTCCCAGTGTAGTATCCAAGTATACTACACTGTGTAAGAAAAGTAATCTAAAAAGTAACTTACCTGTAATTTTACTAAAAATCCTATACAAAGTATATGTACTGTATTTCCAAAGCATTGCATTTCTCAGTAACAATACTGTGTCAAAACAAAGTACATTTACATTTACAATCCAAACTGTATTAAAATCTGTATATTTACTGCAAAGTATTTATCACTTACCTGTGCCAGGCTTGCTTGGTTCTAGGAAATAAAATAACTAAAAGAATATTTTTATACAAAAACAATTGGTCTGAAGTTCAGTCTTTGAGTGTGTGAATTCATTTGCTGACTGAGTGTGTACAACAAATGCTTAACACTGTCCTCTGATACTGCCTTTCTGCTCGCCCAAGCTACCACAAATAGAGAGTGAGGTGCTTTCTAACTTTACCTCTGCCTACCTTTGGTGTTCCACTGGACTCTGTGCACACTATTACCTCACTTTGGTATAGTATATACAGAGCCAGGTCCTACACACTCCTGTTGCACTTTAGAGCACAGTAGTCTAAATAAATATTATAAACTTCCCTGTGTCTCTTTTCTATTTATTGTGGACATGTACGAGTGAGAGTACGAAAGAGGGTGACCTGCTACCGTGTTCCTGAGACGGTTGAGAGTGTTGTGATCTGGGTTGCCAAATCACTTGTGTATCTGGAATGTTTAGGAGAGCAAGTGAGGCACTATGAGCTAGTCTGACTCGGGCTCATAGATACTGATGTGTTATGGTGACTCAGTCCCTACTTCTGATGTTCGATGGTCCCAAGCATAGTTCTGTTCTTGAGCAGAATCCCTGCAACAGTCCTGATGACAGCTGCATTGACCCTTGGGGCTGAACTTGACCGGCTAAAACATCAGTGAAGAAAAACAAGTCGCAGACGTCCAGGCCAAACAGTAAATGACAGGAGTGTGCAGCATATGTGAAGCTGCAGCTCTACACGCTACGAACAAAAGGTTATATGGTAAGTAACTGTTTCCTTTCCTGTTTTTACAGCCAATAAAGCTGTACAAATTGACTGACCCTTAACTTGGACTAATGCAGAGTAGAGAGGCACATTATGTCAAGGACCCAGAGGCTTTTACCGAATGTCAGTTTCCTTTTTTCCTCTGACTTTCAGCATCCCCCTTACTTTCTCTTAGAATTCCGCTCTCCCTCTCATCGAATTGCTCCCATGAGTGACCTGGTCTTTGTAAACTATTTATAATGATTTACAAACCACTTACTGTACACACATTGGCATTCGAATAAACTAACTCTGTACTTTTTGTTTTCAGGCTGACAAGCTCTTATCTCAAGATTTTGTGGTGATTCTAGAGGAGATTCTCACTTATTTACCTTCAAACCGTCAGATCCTGCTTTACTCGGCTACCTTCCCCATCAGTGTACAGAAATTCATGGTAAGTATCCCACCCGTCCCCTTTCAATCTCCTGATGCTCAGCAGGTTTTTGTCGACGGAAGCTACACCTTACCAGTGGGGCCCTTGTAAGCTGCGGCTGCTCTAAGGCTGTGCCTACTGTAATCCAGGAGTATTAGACATATTGGACACAATGCTTTCTGCCCACACTGGCTGTATTCAGTGAGCAGACTGACCCCGATAAAGGCTGCGGCCCAGAGAGGGCTTGCTCTCCAGGCTACAGCCAAATACTGCGGAGCCTGGCATCGAACTGATCTCCAAGTCCAATAGGGTTTGTATGAGATGTTTTCAGAACAGAAAGGATAGAATCCACAGAATTTGTTTCCCTTGTGCTGCATCTGAAAAGGTCATTAAGCGCAGAGTGGAAAACAGGGGACAGGAAGGGGTGATAAACACAGGACAAGGAGACGGCGAGAACAGAGGGTGGCAGATGTGTGCACTGAGAAGTGGAGCACAGGGGGCAAAAAAGGGCGAGATAACACCAGGCAAGGAAAAGGATGAGAACAGAGGGTAATAGGGGAGGCGAGGAGTGGCAGATGAGCACACAGAGTGCAACACTGGGGGCAGGAAGGGGTGACGAAAACACAGGGCAAAAAGAGGGATGACTAGAGGGGTGAGGGGGCAGATGAGCACACAGAATTGAACACAGGGAACAAGAAGGGGCAGGGCTTTAAGTGGGCCGGGTCCTGCCGGTGCTCAGCACAGGCTGTTCTTAAAAGCAGGCGCTGGGACGCGTCCCTATCGGGCTCTCCATTTTTGCCCTCGCCCTCGGAGGAAAAAATATCTTAACTCTGTAGCAGTACCACTCTTCACTGCCTTTGATGTAACTTCAAAGAGACTCCTTATAGTTATTTCACAGTCTCGTCGTTTCAGAACTGAAGCATTTTCAATATTATACACAACAAAGCCATAGTTGTTACTTACTCATCTTATGGAGATAACAACCATCAACAAAGTCAATAGTACTGGCTTGTTTTAGGTGTGATGTGAGTTGCTGTATTATATATCTGGCTGCAATGACAGAAAGAAGCAGCAAAATACCAGTGGGGCGGCACACTATGCTAACCACAGATTTTTAGCTTGCGTGTTTTAAAGCCACACCCTTAATTATATAGGCCACGCCCCCGTGAGAGACCCCACAGTTTTTTTTATCCCAATTAAAGCCCTGGGAAGGGGTTACACAGGACAATGAAAGGGATTGGAACAGAGGGATGCTGGGGCAGCGAGGGTGATAAAAACACAGGGCAATGAGAGGGATGCCGGGGCGGCAGATGAGCACACAGAGGGGTGGGATACTGGGGATCAGGAAGGGGTGAGGAAACACACACAGGGATGGAGACGCAGAGCAGCACTGGGAGGGGAACAGAAGGCACAGAGAGTAAGTGGGGGCAGAAGAGAAAAGAGTAGGTGGAGTGAGGTGTTTTCTATTTGCATTATACCAGCATGCCTATTCCCCTGACGCCATTCCTCAGTCACACTCAACAATAACATTGATGATTATGAAAAATAGGCTTAGGCACCGCACACGGTATGAAATACTCGTTTATTGGCAGGGCAGGCTCCTTTTAATGCACTCATGCCACAGCAGCCTGCCTGGCTCTGTCACTGGTCAACGTGTGACTAGCACCAGACAGGATCAGGTGTTTTTTAGGTCGAGCCTCGAGTAGCGCGCAAGCGTTGCTCTGGCAAGACTTTATGTTAGGGGGTTTGAAAAGCTGACCAGACGCTCGTGCGTCATGGCCTTTTCCCTGCGGTTACGCGCAGGGCAGACTTCTGTTTCCAATTATTGTGCCCAGACACGGGCGCGATAATTGGAAACAGATCGCTCGCTGTGGCGCGCACGCACCACTCGCGTCGCCCCCACCTCCTCCCCGCTCGTGCCTTCAAATGCTTGTTATGGCTAGCAACTACTATGGCAATGTGACCGATAATAACATTGACAATGAACAGGGTCTGTTACCGAAAAGGTTTTGACCAACCTATTGGTAATCAGCGCCATCTACTGGAAAACAAAGAACTTGCGCTTCTTATCAGAACAGTTACATCACTTTAGTAGCAAGTTCAATAAGGCGCATCTTCCATCTGCTTCACACACCTTCATTGATTGAGTATTTAAGAACCAATTGCTTTGCATTCTCGTTAGGTTTGAGATGCTAACACGTGCATCTGTAAAACTGGTGAGAGGTTACAATTTTCTTTACAGATGTTATTTGTATATTGTATGTGTGGTTTGCTTTGGGCACAGTTATTTCCTAAAGGTGGTTTTGCAAACCTTTGTGCTTCCTTTATTTCCTTTACCCAAGCTTTCTTTGTATTCTCTCATGCTTTCCATGTGCATTTTTATTTTACAAAAGCTTGCTTAGTGTATACTGTCATTGCTGCGTGTACTTTTCCTTTTTGTTTATTTTCGTTACAAGTACTTGTTTTGTATACTTTAGTTCTTGCTGTGTACGCTCTTGTAATTTTGCTTACAAAAGTGTTCTTTTGTAGTATTGTGCTTGCTGTTATACAAATACTTGCCGTGAAGAGTTTGGCCGTCTGTCTGCTTCCCTTTGGTGGAGTTCTAACTCCACAGTTCTTTTTAGGTGTACTTTCAGCACGCGTCACTCGTTCTCCTATATAACACATCTAATGGTGTCTCTTGCTTCACCTGCTATGGGTGTCAGGTAAGCTCAGGCTTGGAATATTTTGGGGTTGAAGGACGATGCTTTTTGAAAACATATAACAAAATCCATTAAGAAAAGGCTTCCATTATATCTGCACGTAGGTGGTAGTCACAGAAATGGTTTGATATTCTTTTTCAAAATATTCGTAGGAAACTGCCATTGAAAATGTCCTAAAGTTCAGCTTGTAGGCCGATTGGTTTTGCCTTGGCTTGTTTTAAATGTTTTTGTAATGAATAAAATTACATTTTTTTAAAATGACCATGCCAATAGGCTGACAAACAATAACAAACCTACTGGCTTTGCCAATGTTGGTTCATTGTATGGGATAAGAAGATAATTCATGTCAAGGTTCACTACAATTGATTAAGCCTGATATTTTAAGGTTGGCAGAATGAAGGAAATCTTTACAACAAGCATTTAATGCCTTTGTCCCCCTTATAAAACACATTTTGCAAATGATGCGTCATATGGTTCGAGAGCTGCTAAGATATTACACATGGAACAGAGTTTGAACCATATGTAGAAGATCAAAATGATAACTTTGAAAGGTGATAAAATCAGCATCTTGCAATATTAATCCAAAGAAACTGTAAATTGCAGGAAAAAATTTGTCTACCTAGAGAGAAATTAAAATTGCTAGACATCCCCTCCAACTTGACCAGCCCATGTAGATTGAAAATCACTCACGGAGTGAAAATATTCACCAAACCAGCAGACTTAGAACTCTGTCAACAATCTCACAGAATCCGAAATTAACCTGTGGCACGGCTTATGCTACATTCCACTTTGCACCTAGACTAATGTTATTGACTTTTCTTATCGCTCACTACAGTTCAAAGGACCGTTTCTCTTTCAGAAGGTTTAGCCCCAGATTACTCACCTTATGTGCTCCTGGTTATAGTATCTAAAAAGAATTACCATATGAGGACATAAGACGGCAAGAATTTATAAACTCTTGGGAAGCGAGGATAATGCAAACTTGCTCACGTCCAAAGGAAGAGGGAGAAATCCTGCATCAAGCTAAATATACAGCCCATATCGAAACAAGGGGCCCGATTCACAAAGGTAACGTTAGACCAAAAGTCTAACTTTGCTGCTTTTCGGTATTCACAAAGGTAAGTTACTACTAGTAACCATACGACTTGTAAATTACTTTAAGTAAACATCCTAGTAGTAAAGATCCTAGTAGTAACCTTACCTTTGTGAATACCGAAAAGTAGTAAAGTTAAACCTTTGGTCTAACTTTACCTTTGTCTATCGGGCCCTATGCTGGTCTGACATCTAAAAGCATGCAATAAATATAAAATATGTCCTCTAGTATCAAAATGCAATTAACAGTCCAAAAATACAGCCTTCTGGACTGCAGACAAACTGTTCAAGGTGGGTCTATTGAACTCCACCACATGATGGGATTGCCAAGAAGAACAAGCATTGGCATAGCCAATAGGTCTCGATTTTGGGACCTTATAAGTATTTAGTTATGCAGCATAATATCCTTGGTGCAACAACATCATGGCATGGCTAAACACTTATAAGGTCTTAAAGGAGACCTATTGGCTATGCCAATGCTTGTTTTGGATGGTGATTATTTTTTAAAGTGGATGGCACCGTCTGTCAGAGTGAGTTGACAGGCATGCGTGACCATACTTTCAGCCAATTCAACGACCAGCTTTTAACATTAATTGTTGTCCCTTTGATGGTCTCAGCCTCACCTGTGACAGCCGACTAAAGTCCTGTGACTGAGGGCTGCTGGACCTGTGACAGGTGGATGGCTGTTTGCCCTGTGCTTCCTGGGTCTTCTTCCTAACAGCACAGAGGACAGCTGCACTTTGCTGTCTCACGCTTCTGGGTTGTAAAGGTTACTGCGTGGTATCAAGAAGGCGCGGCTCACAGCTCTGCTCCCACCAGGTTCAATAAACTCTCCTTCAGAAAAAGGCTGCCCTAGGTAAGCCGAATAAGGCGAGGCCCTTGCTGAAAGCGCCCACGCCTTCCCTTCAGGGATCTGCGCATGTGCTCTCTGCGCTTAGTGAAGCTCATCCCGGTGCCTTGGTTCCATGCAACTGCTCCGCAGTCACTCAGGAGTGAAAAGGGCTGCCAACAAAGCACTTACGGGTGGGTGGGAAAGCCACGGCGTAAGAAGCTTTCGCTGCTATGTAGTCAGACCGGATCAGTCTTTTCTGTACCAACCATGGTCGTCAACTTTAAATAACACTTCCACTTTGCCCATGGACCGCGGCATCAGCTTCCTGCGAATCGCCAAGGCGCCGCCTTTCTAACCCTCTCCGCATTTTACCCGACACTCTCAGGTCGTCCATGCGTGCGAGAGAGATCATCCAGGCCAGGTTTTAGCTTTGCATTATGGGACATGAAGCCCTTGAATCCATTAGAAAATCAGGACTACAAATCCCAGAATGCACTGTAAAAAACGTTGACAGGATGAGCTACTCATGCACAGGCCTGTGAAACTGGAGAGCTTCGGTTAACTCATTGCTCAGATGAGCAAATAAACACCCGTATGCTTTTGAATTTGCCGCATACGTTATATAAATACTCGTAAACGTGGAGTCGGGCGGGGGGAGGGGCATAGCCAATAGGTCTCGCCTTTGGGATCTTATAAGGGTTTAGCCATGCAACAGTTGATGTTGTTGCACCAAGGATATTGTGCTACATAATTAAATACTTATAAGGTCCCAAAAGCGAGACCTATTGGCTATGCCAATGCTTGTTTAACAAATCCTGCTGGGCCCCCAGGAAGACATTGTTGCCACTCTGGCAGGGCCCAGGCAGAATCGTATGAAATACTCGACTAGCTTCCTGTCACGGTGCTCGTGCGATTTGTCTGTGGTTTCGCAAGCAGTAGTAGTGATCACAAAAGTAAACTCATGTAGAATGTGAGTAGATTGTGGGCATACGATCATTTTACAGTACGATCAGGTGCTCTGCAGCAGTTCTTTTTATAGTTTGTCTTTGCTCAAATCAGTGTAATTTCTTTTGTTTTATCTGTTTCCATGTACTTAATTTCTTGATTTTGCTTTGTGTCACTCTTAGTGTCATACCATTAGTAGCTGTATGTCATTCAGAAGTACTCTGAAACCTTGAAAATGGCTCACCTAAGCACTCCTAAAACGTGGCAGCGATGCAGTCTATTTTCCATATCGGATAGTGTCCTTCCATTTCTGGTGCTTTGAAATAGTTTTAAGATCTTCATAGAGTTTCTTGTTGCTGGAATGGCTGTAATTTCTGATGTTTATATGTTTCCCTCATCTTCTTTACTTGATTTTTGTTCTTGAGAAAGTGTCACTCGTAGTCGTTGAATGTCACTCATAATTACACAAAAAATTAGAAAATGTCACACTTAAGCAATCTGAAACCTTGGCAGCTATGAATCGCCTGCAGGCACCTTCATACCATTTTTCTTTGCCTTCGTGCCATTTTTCTTTGATCAGGCCACAAGACTTCATGTTACCTCGCCTCGCACACAGAACCGTGCTTGCTGTGTGAAACAAGCATTGGAATTCAATTGTTCTCACATTTGTTGGATGTGGGGCTATTGGCAATGTGAATATCCAAGTGTAATTCGTCCATACTTCGTTGTTAGTGTCTTTGTAGTTCCTAGCTTATTTGGCAGGTTTGTAATGCACGCAGACCTTCATTTGAGGTTTATGTTTTGTATTTAGCTTGGCACACTTTAAAAATTGTGTTCCTTTCACATTGTGCTGAAGAGCACCTTTCCCAAGAACAACGTTTCCACAGTTGCAGTCCTCAAAATTGGACCCAGAAAATTTTTGGGCAGCTTGCTCCACACCATGCGCATAGCTGCCAAGTTGCCCAGGTCCATGCGTGATGCGCAGCGCCAGGCCAGGTTTTTCTTTGAATTCTGGGACTTGTAGTCCAGTTTTATAATGGAGTAAACAAGTCTACAAGTCCCAGAATTCAAAGAAAAACCTGGACTGGCGTAGCGCATCACGCATGGACCTGGGCAACTTGGCAGCTATGCATGCGATATCAAGTGAGTGACAGTTTTCATGACAGACCAACTTTGATTTTAGTGTACAAAATATAGGTAATCTGATTAATGTGAGTACTAAACATATAATCCTTGAAATAGAAGTATATTTTTGAATGTTGTAGTCAGGCTACATGTAAGTTAATGGAGTGGCAACATTGGGATATTTTGGGCTACTTTTCCGTTGCTTTTGGGCTTGAAAGTTGTGAAAAAAATCTGGTAACACTGCTTGTTCTGCAGCCGGCCACAATGCTATTTGATGGCTTAGTGAATGTTTTGTACGTGGTATGGGAAAACCTTTTGGAATTAACCCTCCCGTGTAGGTCTGAACATTGTTTAAGAGATGTATAAAGTCTCCTGTTAATTTAAGTAAAAACCCCATGTTTATCTTTGTGTAGCCGAAGCCTTTGCAAGCATAGCGCGCAAATCTCTGAATTTAGCAATGTTGGAAATGAAAGAAGACTTGGGAATAACTCGCTCCCTATAAGCGTTGTGCCCCGTGCTGTATGGAAAAGGCACTTTTGTGCGTTCCCAACGTATTATTGAAACTATGAAAGTTGGTTTCAAACAATGTAAAAACCGCGTACGAAATGGGCAAACAGTACATTGACACTTTGCCGTAAGCACAGCCTGGTAGATGTGTTGGTACTTTCCAACCTTGTAATTAAATGCGGCTGAGCTGCGTTATTTAAACTTTTTTGCTAGTACGTGGAGCAATTCACCCGTGCTTTTGCTCGTATATTAACTATAAAAGAGCAAATTCTTACCTTGTTTCCGGATGAACCCTCAGCTCCCCGCGGAAACATCCCCCAAATACCTGGAGACTGTATTCTGCTCGCAAAAAATTTACTTGCCCTGGTGCATGAGGAACAAAGTGAGCAGCGCCAAAGAAGCTGCCTTGCTTAAAGTTTTCCCCCTCATGCTACCTTCCTTGGTACCACCTCTCTTTGGAGTTTCTGGTGGGCTTTCTTTTTTGTCTGCGTCTGCTGCTGTATTTTCTCTGACGTCTTCAGTGCACCTCCGATCTCCAAGGCGGAAAAAATAATCTGAGAGCTTGCACACACACAAAGGGGGTTGGTTGTAGCCTGACCAGGGGGATCAGGTTTCACACCCATCCAAGAGAGAAGAAAAAAAGCAAAGCACTTTCCGACTCCAACCACTAGATGGCGGAATATGCACAGTATGTGAATCTAGAAGGCGTCTATGCTGCAAAACAAATATTGCTGCCACTCCTCGCTGCCCCCTGCACCCCTGTGTTCTCATCTCTCTCCTTGTCCTGTTTTCATCACTCCTTCCTGTCCCGTTTTCCACTCTGCGCTCATCTGCCACTCCTCGCTGCCCCTGCATCCCTCTGTTCTCTTCTTTCTCCTTGTCCTGTGTTTTCATGACTCCTTCCTGTCCCGTTTTCCACTCTGCGCTCATCTGCCACTCCTCGCTGCCCCCTGCACCCCTCTGTTCTCATCTCTCTCCTTGTCCTGTGTTTTCATCACTCCTTCCTGTCCCCTGTTTTCCACTCTGCGCTCATCTGCCACTCCTCGCTGCCCCCTGCACCCCTGTGTTCTCATCTCTCTCCTTGTCCTGTTTTCATCACTCCTTCCTGTCCCGTTTTCCACTCTGCGCTCATCTACCACTCCTCGCTGCCCCCTGCACCCCTCTGTTCTCATCTCTCTCCTTGTCCTGTGTTTTCATCACCCCTTCCTGTCCCCTGTTTTCCACTCTGCGCTCATATGCCACTCCTCGCTGCCCCCTGCACCCCTGTGTTCTCATCTCTCTCCTTGTCCTGTTTTCATCACCCCTTCCTGTCCCGTTTTCCACTCTGCGCTCATCTGCCACTCCTCGCTGCCCCCTGCACCCCTGCGTTCTCATCTCTCTCCTTGTCCTCTTTTCATCACTCCTTCCTGTCCCCTGTTTTCCACTCTGCGCTCATCTGCCACTCCTCGCTGGCCCCTGCACCCCAGTGTTCTCATCTCTCTCCTTGTCCTGTGTTTTCATCACTCCTTCCTGTCCCGTTTTTCACTCTGCGCTCATCTGCCACTCCTCGCTGCCCCCTGTACCCCTGTTCTCTTCTTTCTCCTTGTCCTGTGTTTTCATGACTCCTTCCTGTCCCGTTTTCCACTCTGCGCTCATCTGCAACTCCTCGCTGCACCCCTCTGTTCTCATCTCTCTCCTTGTCCTGTGTTTTCATCACTCCTTCCTGTCCCCTGTTTTCCACTCTGCGCTAATCTGCCACTCCTCTCTGCCCCCTGCACCCCTCTGTTCTCATCTCTCTCCTTGTCCTGTTTTCATCACTCCTTCCTGTCCCCTGTTTTCCACTCTGCGCTCATCTGCCACTCCTCGCGCCCCCTGCACCCCTCTTTTTTTATAAAAAAAAAAAAAAGTTTTATATAGCGCTACCTAGACCCGTAGGTATCAGAGAGCTTCACATACACACTGTACAAAACCAAAGGAAATTGCATTACTTAGTAGGAAGGCAGTAGGGAAGCAAAAACAGAGATAAGAAATACAACATGAAAAATAGATAAACAGTGCAGCGGAGGGAGAGAAAACAAACGAAGGTGGTTAACACAGACCGGTCACCACTATCCTTGAATGTCAAGAGAGAGAGAGTTAACTCGGATATTGAAGTCTAGGTTAGTTGATGTTGGTCAGGAAAGTATTTGTTAAGGAGATGGAGTTTCAGGTCCCTTTGAAACAGGAGAAGGAGGGGTTGCATCTGAGGACTCTAGGGAGAGCGTTCCATATCCTGGGAGCGTTGCCAGAAAACGATCGGTATTGGGTGGTTTTCTTTTTCAGTTTCGGAGGGATAAGAAGGAGTGAGTTAGAACTTCTCAGTGTTCTGGATTGACCTGCTCTTACCAGTTTGTTGTTCAGGTAGTTGGGGGCCGGAGAGTGAAGGGTTTTGTGTGTGATGCAGGCCAGCTTGTAAATACACCTCCCTTCCATAGGAAGCCAGTTGAGGGAGTTGAGAGCTGGAGTGATGTGTTCAAATCTTTTCACTCCAGATATGAGTCGAGCGGCCATGTTCAGCACTGCCCTTAGTGGGGCTAGGTGAGCTTTTGGAGTCCCTGTTAGGATGGCGTTCCCGTAGTCGATGTTCGAGAGAACCAGGGATTGAACTACTGTCTTGAGGTCATCCTGGGGAAGAAAAGGTTTCAATTTCTTGAGGTGTTTTAGTGAGAAAAGAGCACCTTTTGCAGAGTTTTTGATGTGGGCCTCCATTGATAAGTTCTTGTCAAGGGTGATGCCTAGCGACTTCACTGAGTCGGATAGGACGAGGGGGCAGTTTAGGGCAACCAGATTCTTGAGCCACTCTTGGATTGGTCGATGGTTGCTTTTTGGAGAGAATAGGATTAGTTCCGTTTTATCTGGGTTGAGCTTTAAGTGGTTAGTGTTGAACCAAGTTTGGATCTCGGTTAGAGTGACATTGAGGTGTCGGATGTCGTTGGGAGACTTGATTTTGAAATAGATTTGGGTGTCGTCAGCGTAGAGGTGGTAGTTCACTCCTGCTTTTTCAAGATGATTGTGAGGGGCTCCATGAAGAGATTGAAGAGGGACGGGGAGAGGATCGAGCCTTGCGGGACCCCAAGTGTGACTTTTGTTGGCTTCGAGAGACAGAGGTTGATTTTAATTTGTTGCGAGCGGTGTTGAAGGAAGGAGGTGAACCATTTTAGTACTGTGCCATTAATGCCGGAGCGTTTCGACAAGGTCTCCAGAAGAGCTGGATGATTTACAGTGTCGAATGCCGCAGATAGGTCAATAAGGATGAGAAGGCAGGCATCACCTTCATCTAAAGCCTTGTGAATATCGTCAGAGATGTTGAGCATCGCTGTTTCAGTGCTACAGCCTTTCCTGAATCCTGATTGAAAGGTGTCGAGGAGGTTGAACTCATCAATGTGTTTGTTGAGTTGGTGGAGAACGCATTTCTCCAATGTTTTCGCAAGGAACGGGAGGTTGGAGATAGGTCTGAGGTTAAGATCATTAGGGTCGGCCCCTGGTTTCTTGAGAATGGGTGTGATTTGTCCTAGTTGAAGGGAGTCTGGGACACAGCCTGAGATGAGAGAGGCATTGATGATTTTTGTCCAGAAAGGGAAATGGTGTGGTTGAGTTCTTTTATAATTGTGGATGGGAGGGGGTCCATAGTGTGGGAGGAAGGTTTTAGGGTAGAGATTATACTGAAGACCTCGTTTTCCGACATTAGCTCAAAGGCGGACCAATGCGCATTGTTTTTTAGCTGGAGGCAGACCTGATTGTCCTTGGTAAGAACTCTTTCTGATTGGTCAAGGGTGGTTAAAGGGGGCAGGTTAAGAGGGAAGGAGGGTTTGCGGTTTGGAGGAAGGATTGATCAATTTCTGAGACTTTATTAGAGAAGAAGGTGGCAATTTCTTCACATCGCTCTTTGGTGGCTATGATTTCGTTAGAGGGAGTGCAGTTTGTTTGGCTTTTGACAATGTTGAAGAGTTCTCTTGGTCTGTTTTTCACCAGATCTAGTTGGTTGCGGAAGAAAGACGCCTTTTCACTGAAAATGTGTTTTTGTATGCCTGCCGAGCAGATCTAAGTTGCGCTAGGTGCAAGGTCGAGGGTTTAGTCTCCAACACCTTTCCGTTTGTCTGAGTTGACGCCTTTCGTTATTCAGATCCATATTGAACCAGGGTTTAGATTTGGTTCGCCTCATTTGTTTGAGTTTGAGTGGAGCTACTTGGTCTAAGACCTCTGTCATTTTAGAGTTAAAGTGTGTAGTGAGGTCATCGGCCGTCCATGATGAGGGTTGGGGTTGTAGATGGGCATGAATCCTGGATTCAAGTTCGGGTAAAGGGACTTTTTGATGTTTCTGGTCCAGTGCTTAGGTTTGTCATCACGAATAGGTTGGTGTCTGACAAGTGCATCAATCTTGAACAGAATGAGGTGGTGGTCTGACCAGTCAATGGGAGAAATCGCTCTCAGAGAGACCAGTTCATTGTTGGTAATGATCGCATCCAGTGTTGCACCTTTGATGTGAGTTGGTTCATTGCAGAGTTGTTTGAGATTGTATATTTCAAGTAGGTTGGATAGGTTCTGGACAGTGGAGTCTTCTGGGTCATTCCAGTGGATGTTGAGGTCACCCAGGAACACGTCTTTTGTGTCTGTCATGGAGAAACGTGTTATTAGGTCTGTTAGTTCTTCGGGGAAAAGGGTACGCTCTCCAGGAGGATGGTAGATGGTGTGGAATTTGATGGGAGAGGTGCCCTTGGCAGTGAGTTCGACACCCAGGTATTCAAACAATAGGTATTCTGCAGGTTTAAGTTTGGTGATCTGTATTCCAGCTTTGTGAATGATGGCTAGTCCCCCAGTTTTGATTGGCCTGTCTTGTCTGATGATGTTGTACCCTGGGGGGTGAGAATGTCAAGAATGGGGGTAGAGTGGACATTGAGCCAGGATTCTGTGAGGAAAGCGATGTCAATTTCTTCAGCGAGTAGAGCTTCAGCAATGTCTGTGGCGTGTTGTACTGCTGATCTGCAGTTTAGGAGCATGCAAGAGAGAGGGCGGGGAGCCTTGGTGGTGGGGGGAGCTAGGTGGATAGAGGAGAATTGAGCAGGAGGTCTAGGCGAGTGGACAGTTTTAGGGAGTCTGTTAGTACCAACAATAACAGGGATGGGGAAAGGGGCTGATTTCTGGCTCAGAGCGAGGTAAGGGTCGTTGATCACATCAGGTTTCAAAACCGAAAGGAGGAGGCGATCCCGGTTGGGTCGAAGTGCCTGACTCGTTGACGGATTGGAGGGTCGGGGGGTGCTCTGTGGGGCCATGGGAGAGGTATTGAGGGGGTTTGAGCAAATCTACCCGGCGAGAGGGAGTACGGTGGCTTGGTCCTGTTGAGAAGGTCTTGTTGTAAGTGTAGGAGATCGGCAGCAAGGGAGTTAATTTTCTGCTCCATTCTGTTCAGTTGCTGTGTTATTGAGCTGAAAAAGTTTAAGGTTTCTGGCAGGGGTCGAGAATGACTTGGGTCTATGGAGGGAGAGTGAACAGGGGTCAGGGATTGGACGGAATCAGTGGGATTAGGAGAGGGGAGAGGTTGGACGCGGGGAGCCGGATTAGTAATGCTCCCATTCAAGGAGTTCAGAGGAGGAGTAGAGGGTCTACTGTCCAAGTGAGGAGGGAGAGAAATTCTAGGTAGGAAGTCAGAGTTCCGGGGAATGTCAATGAGATTAGCGGTGGAGGCAGGTTGTGTATGTGGGTGTGCAGTGGTGTTTGTGTAGTGTAGGGGTTCATGCTGGGGGTAGTGTTTTAGGGTTTAGGATAGTGCAGTGGTGTTTGTGTAGTGTAGGGGGTCGTGCTGGGGGAAGTGTTTTAGGGTTTAGGGTAGTGTAGTGCAGTGGTGTTTGTGTAGTGTAGGGGGTCATGCTGGGGGTAGTGTTTTAGGGTTTAGGATAGTGCAGTGGTGCTTGTGTAGTGTAGGGGGTCGTGCTGGGAGTAGTGTTTTAGGGTTTAGGGTAGTGCAGTGGTGTTTGTGTAGTGTAGGGGGTCATGCTGGGGGTAGTGTTTTAGGGTTTAAGGTAGTGCAGTAGTGTTTTTGTAGTGTAGGGGGTCATGTTTTAAGATGCAACGCTCCAATACCTGACCAGTCTGCACTACATAAAACTGCAAAAAAACTAAAAATAAAAAGTGTTTTGCACACTTTTGTCATTGGGCTATATGTGGGCTACATCTGGGTAATATTTGTGCTACATTTGGGCTCTTTTTTCACTGGTGGCCATCTTGGAAGACTTCTTTGTTATGAAGTTTCCTAATTTCCTCATTTACTGCAGTCTCCTCAGTAGGAAATGCTTTCAGTTTTTACTTTGATTCCATCAAGAAGGCATTCAGATGTGTCACACATTTGCCATAAATTCAGAATGTTATTACTCTAGTTGTTCATTAGATCACTGTAGTAAAGCTACTGCTCACCAAGTAGTTAACTGGAAGTCTACTGCTGGTATTGAAAGTGATTGTTTCAGTCTGCATGTCAGAATTTTCTAATGAAATAGAAGAGGATTTGAGATCTCACTTAAAACATGCACTAAATTTTCTTTTTGCAGCACTAACCATAATTTCTATTTCAAAAAGAACCCCTCATTTTGTTCCTTTTTAAATTAAATGTTTTAAGTGTTACCGGTTTATTCCAATCAAGATGGCTTCAGGTGTGCCATACTTTTGTCATAAGTAAGGCTGTTAGCGCTCTAGTTGTTCTTTAGAACACTCTGGGAAGCTGCTCTCTCAAACATGATTCATGATATCCCAGCAGAAGGTTTTTCACAGGGTAAAATCACCTTAGTACACACCACAATTCCTGAAATTAGTATGGTACCATCAACAAATGAATTCTAATGTAACTAAAGTCTGTTATCACCCTTTATAGTTCTCCTTTTGGTAACCCTCAAAATCTTCGATTCACTACAATGCATTTCAATGGGGTACTATCATTTATATTGGTCCCAAGATGGCTGCCAGCAATTCCAGGATGAAGTGCTGACAGCCAATCAGATCTCACGATGATGTGTGGTTAGGCTCCGCCCAGATATGTGTTTTTACTTTTGATTTTCTCAGCAACTACTGAACGGATTTACACCATTTAAGAAAAAGGGTTCTTTTTGAACCAAGAACTACCTCTTTGCCAAATTTGGTGTAATTCCGTTCAGCAGTTCGGGCTGTAGCCTTGCATAAAGTTTCCTATGGGAAATTGATTTTTGACTCTTATTTTTTTAATTTCTCCGCAACTACTGAACGGATTTACACCATTTAACAAAAGGGTTCTTTCTGAACCAAGAACTACCTCTTTGCCAAATTTGGTGTAATTCCGTTCAGCAGTTCGGGCTGTAGCCGTGTCTAAAGTTTCCTATGGGAAAATGAATGGGAAAACACGTTTTGGGACCCCTGTTTTCTCGGCCCCGCTTGACGAATCACCCTGAGACTTTCAGGGTAGGAGCGGACCGGAGCGGACCATAAAGTTTGAAAATTTCGCGAAGATTCGTCAACCGACGCAAGAGTTATTTCAAATAGAATGTCGCGGATTTCCTATGGAAAATAGGTCCTAACTATAACTATCTACTGGCGACTGCCAGTAGATAATACATATATATATGAATAAATCACCAGTTAAAGGTTAACAAGTGTCCCTGCACTCTCAGCTCAATAAACACAAGCAATATTATACTTATTCAACAGGCAGACACAATCATAAGACAAAAAAGGGGGAAACAAATAATGTGAGAGCTTGCACACACACAAAGGGGGGTTGTAGTTGTAGCCTGACCAGGGGGATCAGGTTTCACACCCATCCAAGAGAAAGGGAAAAAATTTAAAAAGTAAAGCACTTTCCGACTCCAACCACTAGATATGCACAGTATGTGACTCTAGAAGAGTATGCTGCACAACTATTCTTGGAGGTAAGTAGCTAGTTTGGTTTTCTTTTCCTTGAGGCGTTCCTGTGCAGTCCTGTTTAGAGGTTGGCTCTTCCTGATCCTTGATGCACTCCTAACAAAGTTGCTCCTAAATTCCTTACTTGGAAATTTACTTTCTGGACAGCTTTAACTTTGGCTTGAATCTGAGATTCAGGCCTTTTCTATTGGATAAAATGTATCGCAGGATATGGTTAAACGCCTGGATACCCTCTTGGGTGAATAGTTGGCCATACAAATAAACATAACCTAACAGCTGGTCCTTCTTTGCCTCTGGTCACTTAAAGCAAGCAGTCCATCCGCCGCTCGATTAGCCAAGTTCGTTCGTACTAAGCGAAGAACGAAGCGTGTACTTTGCTGCAGTAGTGAGCGTTCGAGAACTGCTCCAACCTGTATAGGCAGGTCTCTGAAACCTGCTTTTGCTACGTAAAGGCTTTCTCTTGGTGTTATATCTTTCTTTAATAAGTTCCAAATAGACCTATTATGAATTTTGATGCTTGCACCTTTTTTTAAAGTTTGACTTGTACATTGTATAAAAGAAGAGACGGGTGGCTGGCATTTGGAATTGCTGGCTTTGTGAGTTGTTTAGCGGGAAGAGTTTAACTTTTGTTTTGATCCACTCTCTTTTTAGACTAATGGCCCCAGTGGTACAGTTCAGTTTATACAGAGTTCTTAAAGGCAGGGCTGGAGATAACTGTGATTCGTATCAGGCGGCGCAGACGAACCCGGTCAGGCCCTATTTGGCCGTGGGGAATTCCCCTTTAGACCCCCAGAGTTACTGCCTGGAGGATCAACCGATTTCTATGTTCACTCCTACATTAGACAGATATAAAGGCCAATAGTTACCTCCAAATTTGTGACCACCCAGCTCACACTGCACGCCATTTTGGAGCGCGTTGATCTAGAGTCTAACTTTGAGCACCTATGGATCTGTGCCTGATCTAGATACACCTGCCGTGGTCAGGGCCTTATACAGTCTGGGATATATATATTTTTGCAGCGTGAATCTTTCTGGATTCACTATGCTGTGCATTATTCCGCCATCTTGTGGTTGGGTCCGGAATTGTAGTATTTCTTGGCCCAGGTAGGCGTCGACGTCCCACCATTTGGTGTCCTTCGTGACGTCGACGCGCTTCCTGCGGAAGCTCCCACCTTTGGTCTCCATCTTCAGATTCTTTTTTCCGCCGTTGGGTCTGGATCGTCGCTGAAGAGTTCCAGAAGTGTTGAAGAGGAATCAAGGCAAATAGAAGAAAACCGACGAAAATCAGTTTGAAGTACACCGGACTACGAGTCAAGTAGCCGGGACGACGAGGGAGAAGGTTTACGACCAAGATCTAGAAGTCCTACAGAGAATGCGATCGCAGGGGGCTCCCTGAGCGCGGGTATGGACAAGACACCGTTCAAGTTTTGCACCAACTGCCACCACAAGTACGCCCAGAAGGACCAGCATCCAGTCTGCAACCTCTGCTTGCCGCTCGACCACAGCAGCGAGGACTGCAACGCGTGCTCGGCGTTCACACCCAAGACCCTCCAGGTGAGGGAGAGGCAGAGAAGGGCGAACCACAACATGCAGGGGCAAGGACCACCCCCATCGCTCCGAGACCTGGGCCTCTCAAGTGGAGAGGACAACATCGCCGAAGGACCGGAGGACTGCACAGTCGTCGAGGTCCAAAAGAAAACGTCGAAGGAGGTAAGGGAGTCGTCGACCCCTAAACACTCGAGCGACACTCGAAAGGGTGAAGCCAAAGCCACGAGCGACACTCGTAGAAGTGAAGCTAAGTCCTCGAAGGGAGCATTGCCGCCGAAACATTCGTCGAAGGCAACAGCGACCAAGGACAGTCAGCCGAGCGGATCCTTCGAAAATGACTCCCAATCGGCAAAAACCCTCGAAAAACCAAAGGCGTCGAAGGTTGCCCCTGAAAAGCACACCCCAGCGCCGAGAAGGGAGGGGCAATCGTCCACGTCGACGGTCCCTAAGAGAGCCGCTCCAGCCCTCGACGCCGAACAGGCACAAGAGATGGAGAGGAAAAAGAGGAGGCTCGAGGCCGAAATGGCGGGAATCCTACAGCGGAAGAAGGATTTCGACCGCCGCAAAATGAGCGAATACTCCATCCCTTCGAGACCCGCGCTCGAAGTCGAAATAGACTACGAAGACGCCGAACCGCCGAAAATGCCCGAACCGGTCGAGGAACAGGGGGACGAAGACTATTACTTCGAGGGAGAAGGAGACGAAGACCTGCAATCCTACCGGGACTCGACGTCCTCGGAGGCACAAAACCTGGAATGGCAAGACCTCGACGCAGAATCGCCGGAAGAAGGGGTAGACACTTACCCTTCGAGGCCCTCGCCGCCAGACGACATCGGGGTCTACAACACGGTAGTCCTGAAGGCGGCACAAACCTATGGGGTGAAAATGGAAGAGAAGCCCAAGGCATGTTTCCTCCTGGAAACTCTACTGCCTCAACAAACCAGGAGCCTATTCCTTCCCATGCTCCCTAGTGTGCTGGACCAAGGGAGAGATGCCTTCAGGGAACCAGCAGTATGCAGGGCTGTCACTCCAAGAACAGAGAAGAAGTACAAACACTCTTCACAAGACCCTGCATACATACAAGGATCAGTGCCAGCTGACTCCATAATTACGGCTACGGCCAGGAAAAGGGCCAATGTGCCCACTAATACCGGACCACCTCCAGACAAGGAGAGTAAGCGGATGGATCTGACAGGGAGAAAGGTGGAGAGAAATGCGGCAATACAGTGGCGTATCGCAAACTCAAACGCCCTGATCAACAGGCACGCATACCATCACTGGGACGAAGTGGGGCAACTCCTCAAGCATCTACCAGATGAGTATCAACAAAGGGCAGCTCACCTGGTGGAAGAAGGCAAAAGCATGGCAAACACATGCTTGAAGTCAGCCTTGGATGCTGCAGAAACATCCAGCAGACTAATGATGATAGGAGTGACCGAGAGGAGACACGCATGGCTCAGGATTTCAGGATTCAAGCCAGAGGTGCAGAGTAACATCCTGAATACGCCCTTCAACGGCGAACAACTGTTTGGCACGCCAGTTGATGAAAAGCTGACGCAGCTCAAAAAGGACAACGAGCCAGCAAGGTCAATGGGGGCGCTGCAGTTCAGAGGGATGAGAAGAGGGGCACCCACCAGAAGGCCGGGCGGTAGAGGAGGCAACGTGCCTGCCACATCGCACCAAACGTTCCAGCAAGGCTACCAAAGGAACAACCAAGGCCAGCAGCAGTAAGGACAGCAGCAGCAAAACTGGCAGTACCAGCCCCGGGGCCAGTCCTTTCGAGGGCGCGGTAACTGACGAGGACAATCTTGTAGAGGAGGCCAACAGCCCACCTCCAAGTGACTTCACCATCAAACCCACAACCACCCTAGCAACACCGCGGGGTGGGGGCAACAACAAACCGAGAAACAAAAACCTAACGATCCACAGGAAACCCTAGAACACACAACACCGGTAGGAGGCAGGATAAAAAAACTTCCTCAAGCAGTGGAGGAAGGTCACTACAGACAAGTGGATACTAAACATCATACAATACGGATATTGCATAGAACTGGAAAGACGACCCCCAACAAAAAGACCAAGAAACAAGACCCACTCAGCAAAAGAACTCTCGCTCTTGCAGCTGGAGGCCAAGGAACTGCTCAGCAAAAAAGGCAATAGAGACAGTACCGCACAACCAAAGGAACAAAGGGGTTTACTCAACCTACTTCCTCGTGCCAAAGGTGGACGAAACACTACGACCTATCCTAGATCTGAGGTTCTTAAACAAATTCATAAGAACTCAAAGATTCAAAATGACCTCCCTACAGGAGGTAATACCGCAAATACAAAAAGGGGATTACATGGCAACAATAGATCTGAAGGACGCGTACTTACACATCCCCATCAACCACAGGCACAAACAGCTACTACGGTTTGTAATCAACCGGACTCACTACCAGTTCACAGTACTAGCATTCGGACTCAAATCCGCTCCAAGGGTGTTTACAAAGTGCCTAGCAGCAGTAGCAGCGCACCTACGAGGGCAAGGAATACACGTATAACCCTACCTCGACGACTGGCTCGTAAAGGCAAGCTCTTACAACAAATGCAAAGAACACATCCAACAGGTCGTGCAAACACTAAGTCAACTGGGTTTCTCAATTCATTGGGAGAAATCGTCAACCGACCCAGAGCAGATGAAGATATTCTTGGGGGCCGAGATCAACACCATACAGGCCAAAGTGTTCCCCAGCAGGAGGAGAACATTGGCGATACAAAAGGAAACACGTCCTTACTGCAAGGGGCAAGTTCTGACAGTGAGGACGGTGAGCAAGCTAATGGGAATGATGGCATCATGCATCCAACCAGTCCCAAATAGGCTACACATGAGACCATTCCAGGAATGGATTCAGCAGCAATGGTCACAGGCAACAGGGAGTTGGGAAGATCTTGTGGTTGTCACACATGCAGTGCATCAGGAAGTGGCGTGGTGGAACAAGGAAAACATATCACAGGGGAAGCCATTCACACAACCAACTCCAACAGTGACCATCACAACGGACGCCTCCCAACGGGGGTGGGGCGCACACATGAACAAGCTCAGGGTGAGGGGTCTATGGTCGCAGCAAGATGCGGTCAAACACATCAACTACTTGGAGCTGAAAACTGTGTTCCTAGCCTTAAAAGCCTTTCAGAAACAGCTGTACGGAAACAGGGTATTGATCCAAACAGACAACACAACCACCATGTTCTACATCAACAAACCAGGAGGAACACAATCAGTGGCACTATCAGGGCTAGCACAGGAAATATGGAAATGGGCCATACCGCTAGAAATAGACCTACTGGCAATACATCTCCCAGGGAAGGACAATGTGGAAGCAGACCGACTCAGCAGGCAGGCGTCAGCATCCCACGAGTGGGAGCTCAACCAACAGGAAACAGAGAAGCTATTCTAGAAATGGGGTACACCGCAAATAGACCTATTTGCAACACACCAGAATGCAAAATGCCAACACTACGCATCCAGACAACTAGACCATTGGTCACAAGGGAATGCGCTATGGATAGATTGGTCAAAGACATTTGCATACACTTTTCCCCCGATACCACTGATACACAGGGTACTCGGCAAATGCAGAATCAGCAACATGACGCTAATACTGATAGCACCTCAGTGGGCCAGGCAGTCCTGGTTCTCACAGATAGTCGAAATGGCACAAGAACCAGCACACAGGTTCCCAAGAAGAAAGGACCTGTTAGCAATGCAGAACGGAAAGGTGCTACACCCAGAACCGGAGAGCCTCAGCCTAGCAGCATGGCTCCTGAAGACTTAGAATTTGCATACCTCAAATTACCACCAAGTACCATGGCGGTACTCAGGGAGGCAAGGAGACCTTCCACAAGGAAGTGCTACGTAGCAAAGTGGAAGAGGTTCTCCGAATGGTGCATCAAGGAGAATCTACAGCGAAAGATCACAAAGGAATCAACGGTACTAAAATACTTAACACACCTGCTACAAAGCGGATTAAGCTACACATCCCTGAGGGTGCACTTGGCTGCGGTAGTTGCCTACACAAGAGGAGAGACAGGGAGAAGTTTCTTCACCTCTCAAGTTGTGAAAAGATTTCTGGAAGGGGCGAAAAGAATCGCACCCCCAAAGAGGATGCCAGCACCAGCATGGAACCTCAACGTAGTGCTAACTCAGTTGATGAAGGCACCCTTTGAACCTATTCACAAGACTACACTGCACATGCTCACGCTAAAGACGGCCTTCTTAGTGGCTATCACGTCACTACGAAGAGTGAGTTGCAAGCGCTGACACTCCAAGAGCCGTACCTGCAAATACCCAAGGACAGGATTTTAATGAGGACGGACCCACACTTCATGCCAAAGGTGGTGTCGCGGTTCCACATTAACCAAACAATCCAAATACCAAGTTTTTTCCAAAAACCTCCCACACGAACAGAAAGGGCGCTGCAGACACTAGACGCCAGAAGGGCGGTACTGCACTACATGGAAAGGACAAAGGAGTGCAGGAAAACAAAGCAGTTCTTTGTCTCCTTTGCCAGCAGTTTTCTGGGATGACCAGTCACCAAGAATACCATTGCACGATGGATTGCGCAGACAATTCAACTCTGCCACAAACAGGCAGGACAACAGTTACAAGGAGCAGCTCAAGCTCACTCAACAAGGAAGAAGGGAGCAACAATTGCGTTTCTAGCAAACACACCTATCCAAGACATTTGCCAAGCTGCAACATGGTCTTCAGTGCACACGTTCACTAAGCACTACTGTGTGGATATTCAAATGAACAAAGCGCAAGTAGGACAAAAGGTCTTACAACACATTTTCAGTAACCAATGCTCATCTTCCACCCAGCCACCGCAATAAGGGAAAAACCGCTACCAAGTCTATGCACAGCATAGTGAATCCAGAAAGATTCACGCTGCAAAACGTATAGTTTCTTACCTGTTGGTGTAGTTTTTGCAGCTTGAAGACTTTCTGGATTCACTAGCGATCCCACCCTCCTCCGCCAGAAAGATGAGACATAAGGACAAAGGAGGCTAAAATTGCACACATAGCTAAAAGGGATCAAGCATAAGCGGACAACAAAACAGGAAAGGGGAAAAAAAAAAAAAAGAATCTGAAGATGGCGACCAAAGGTGGGAGCTTCCGCAGGAAGCGCGTCGACGTCACGAAGGACACCAAATGGTGGGACGTCGCCGCCCACCTGGACTACGGAAAAAAAAAAAAGAGAAGAAATACTTCAATTCCGGACCCAACCACAAGATGGCGGACTAATGCACAGCATAGTGAATCCAGAAAGTCTTCAAGCTGGAAAACTACACCGACCGGTAAGAAACTATACGTTTTTTACTGTACCCTACACATATTGCTCTGTTTCCCTTTCGTAAGGGTGATTGCCCTTAGGAGCCCTGATGAAGTTCTCCATGAGAGAACAAAACGCGTTGGCTGAAACCTAATGTCTTTACATAACAAAAGAATTGAAAAATAAAGATTTCTTGAAGACCTACTTTCTCTTTTTGGACTTTGTCACTCTGCGCACGCCCACTGCTTGCTTTAAAAGGGATCTGGACCACAGAGGCATCACTGGACGGTTGATGCCTGGGCTTGTTGCGCGGGACTTGTATATATTTTGAAACTGGCGTGAGGTGCAGAAATATTAGTCCGTCTCATCCGTTTTGTTGCGTGATTCGTATCACTGTTCGCAAGTAGCATGCTTTTATTTTTTTAAGGCGCACACTTACGTTCTTGCATCACCGTCACTCACTCCTCATCCCTTCTCCAATCCTGTGCTCCACGGTGTTTCAGGCCTAGTTTCTGAGTGCGTTTTGACACGATTTTAGGCCTTTTGGAGGTCGCGGTAATGCACGTCCCCCGTCTGCTACCTCCTCCCCCGTCTGCCGCCTCCTCCCCCGTCTGCCACCTCCTCCCCCTCGCTCCCTATTATCCTGCCTCCTCCTCGCTCCCTACTATCCTGCCCCTTAATGTCTGCCTCCTCCTCCCTACTATCCTGCCTCCTCCTCCCCCTCGCTCCCTACTATCCTGCCTCCTCCTCCCCCCCTTCGCTCCCTACTATCATGCCCCTTAATGTCTGCCTCCTCCTCCTCCCCCTCTCTCCCTACTATCCTGCCTCCTCCCCCTCGCTCCCTACTATCCTGCCGCTTAATGTCTGCCTCCTCCTCCCCCTCGCTCCCTACTATTCCTTACTTATGTTTGGCCACCCTCAGCCACTCCATTTTGGGGATTTCATAACTTGCTCTTTCTCCTTTCCTGCTCTTTCTTCCCCTTCGGGCACCTTTGTGTTTAAAGCTCTTTCTCCTTTCCTCTCCTGCTCTACTTTCTTCCCCTTCGGGCACCTTTGTGTTTAAAGCTCTTTCTCCTTTCCTCGCCTGCTCTACTTTCTTCCCCTTCGGGCACCTTTGTGTTTAAAGCTCTTTCTCCTTTCCTCTCCTGAATAAGTTTCTTCCCCTTTGGGCACCTTTGTGTTTAAAGCTCTTTCTCCTCTCCTCTTCTCATTTCTTCCCCTTCGGGCACCTCTGTGTTTAATGTGGCATCATGCGCTTGACAAGTAACTAACATAACGTCTGCATGGATCTGTGACTCTGTTCATGGCTGTGGGCAAGCGCGCAACAGTCACACATGGTCTTTCAGTGCTTCCTTGTAAGTTGTTGGTTATTCTGTTATGGTTATGGTTGTGGTAGAGACTGAGCACAACCTTGTGGTAGTTAAAGGCCTAACGTGGAAAGGTCTGTAGTAACCGGTGAAAGTTCTGCCTATGGTGAACTATCTAAATGTTGATTTCTGCATGTATCCTCTCTCAACTATCTGTTCTTAGTTTTTTTTTTTCCCTTTGGCTTAGTCGAGATATTTGCAGAAACCATATGAGATAAACCTGATGGACGAGCTCACCTTGAAAGGAATAACCCAGTACTACGCCTACGTGAATGAGCGGCAGAAAGTGCATTGTCTTAACACACTCTTCTCCCGGGTAAGAAGGAGTGTGCACTTTACATCTTATTCTTTCTCTTGCCCCAAATGTAGTATATTACCAAGCGGCCGCCACTGGTTAGTTATAATGTGATCGTGTTTCCATAAAGGAGGCATTATTTGTGCCATTTAACTAATCATCACAAACATTTCCAAATAAAGTTTCATCCACCTCAGCTCCTTCCTGGAAAGTATCGTAAGTGTGTGTAAGGAAGTGGGTTTCTGTTGCAGTAACCCCCTCCACTTTTTGCCAGACCACTGATGCACTTTGACTTGATGTGCCCTGGGTCCCTGCCAATCAGGTTCCCAGGGCCTGTGTTCTTTCCCCAAAACTAACCCAATTGGCATCTCTGGCCATAGGTCAGCCCCTGGTAAATGGTACCACAGGTACCCAGGGCACTGTGACCAGGAAAGACCTGTAAGGGCTGCAGCACTTATTGTGCCACCCTTAGAGGCCCTGTACCTTTTTACACACACACACACACACACACACACACACACACACACACACACACACACACACACACACACACACACACACACACACACACACACACACACACACACACACTGCCTTTGCAGGCTGCGTGTTTTGGTGCAGAACAAAGTGAAGAGTCGACATAGCACACATCCCTGTGTTCTATGCCTACAACCCACTGCCCTGGCATAGGTCAGTCACCCCTCTAGCTGGGTGCACTATACCAGTGGTGAGGGTACAGGTGCAGGAGCCCTGTACCCCTACCGTGTCTAAGTCCATTCTTAGACATTGTAAGTGCAGTGCTGCCATTAAGAGTATATGGTGCTGGGAGTTTGTCATTACGAACTCCACAGCACCACAATGGCTACACTGAAAACTGAGAAGTTTGGTATCAAACTTCTCAGCACATTAAACCCACACTGATGCCAGGGTGGGATTTAATGAAAAGTGCACACAGAGGGCATCTTTGAGATGCCCCCTGAAAAATGACCAGCCTCTGGTGGGTTCCCTGACTGGTACACACCAGCCTGCCACCACGAGACATGTTTCTGGACCCCTAGGGTGGGAGCCTACGCTCCCTGAGCCCAGAAACAAACCCTTTCCTGGGCGGAGGTGTACACACCTCCCCCAGGCCAGGAAGAGCCATCTGTGGCAGGGGAGCTTCAAAGGCCTGGCAGCCTTTGTAATGCGACCCCCAGCCTCTCCTGCTATCAGGAGCAGGCCCCCTTCCTGTCTCCCTCCCTTTCGGCAGGAAGACAGGCGGGAAAAACTAGCCAGCCCAGGAGGTGTGCCCACCTCTGCCAACTCCACCCCTCAGGTGGGGAGGCGAGGTGAAGCCCACTCTCCAGTGCTCGCCATCTTGCAGATGGCAGGCACTCCCCAATCAGGACTAGGGATTGTGCTCACTCCCCACGTGGGGTGAGCACACCAAGGGTGTAGTCACCCTAAGGTCAGTAGCCCATTGGCTACTGACCTCAAGACTCTAAAACGCCCCTAAATACAGTATTTAGGGGCAGCCCTGAACCAGGAAGGCAGATCCAGAAACGACAAGAAGAAAAGAAGAAGGACCGAACTGCCGTGCAGCCTGCTAACAAGAGGAAGACAACAACCTACTTGGCCCCACCCCTACCGGTCTGTCTGCCCTCGAACAGGCTTCCTGCAATAACCTGGTGTGTCCTGCAGCCAGCAACCTCAAGAACCCCGGAGGACCTGCCTGCCTTCACTTCTGAAGCCTGCTTATCCCGTGGACACCGGATTTGTTCAAACACAGGAACCTCTGGCAGCAGCCGGAAACCGCAAATCCAGCCCACTCTGCACCCGCCGACCCCAGCCCGAGCTCGAGTGGGAAAACACCAAGAGGAGGTCCCCCCGGTGATCCTGACACGAGATTCGGCGACTCCTGACCTGCTTCAAGCCTCCAGACGACGCCTGCAGCCTAAATCCAGAGGCCCCCCCCCTTCCGCGACCAGAGCGGGTAAGAAAATCCGACCCTAAAAGGCACCCCTGCACCCGGCGCCCCACTGCCCTGTGTGCCCCAACCAACGGTGCCTAACCAACCCTTACCTATCCAACTTACCTCTCAAAGTGGTGGTCGCATCCAGGAGGTCCTCGTCCAAGAGCCTGCAGTCTGTTTCCAAACCGGAGGTTCCCCATTGACTACCACAGGGCTTCCGACGCCAAAACAGCACCCAGCCGCCCGAGGGCCGCTGAGGGTGCCTTTTTGATACCTACTTGTCTCCCCATTTGCCCTGAGTCTACAACCAGGAGCTTTGCTCCCACAACCCAGTGGCCTGCTTGCCAGCAGCCACCAACCGGAGACCCCTTATCCTCCATAGGATAACATTGGGCCTCAACACTCTGCACCCGGCCGCCCTAATGCCGCTGAGGGTGCAACAAAAGTGCATCACTGACCCTGGGAGACCCCCGAGTCTAACCCCAGAACCCCAACTCCAAAGACCGAATACTTACCTCGAAATCGATAACCTGTTTTTCCTCATAGGATAACATTGACACTTTTTCTCCCAAAAAGTTTCTAAGTGTCGACTTTTGAAAACTAAGAATATTCCTTAAAAATCGCACAAATAACCTAAACAAATTTTCTCAACTATTTGCAGGAAAGGTCCCAGTGCTAAATCTAGGTATCCAGCACTGAGTAGAAAAAGTAATGTAAAAGTAACTTACCTGTGAATTGAATTTCCTTCCATAGGAAAACATCGGTGGTTCTATGTGAAAAAGTTTCTAAGTGTCAACTTTTGAAATACAAGAATATTCTTTAAAAATCGTACATCTAACTAAAACGCATTTTCACAACTGTTTTCAGGAAATGTCCCAGTGCTGAATCTAGGATCCAGCACTGTGTTAAAAACTAATCCGAAAAGTAATTAACTGCATTTTTCTTAAAAAGCCTATTCATTCCAATGTACTGCATTTGCTAAGTGTTGCATACTACTGCATCCCCTGTAAATCAAATCGAGTACAATTTCTATTGCTTTTTAAAACTGTTCAACATATAGCATCTTATCACTGTAAAGTATTTCATGCTTACCTGTGCCAAGCTTGCTTGGTTCTAAAATAAAACAGTATATTTTTTATACAAAACAATTGGCCTAAAGTTCAGTTCTTGAGTGTGTGAATTCATTTGCTGACTGAGTGTGTACATCAAATGCTTATCACTGTCCTCTGCCTTACTGCTCGACCAAGCTACCACTATTAGAGAGTAAGGTTCTATCTAACTTTAACCTCTGCCTACCTTTGGGGACTCTTGGACTCTATACACACTGTACCTCACTTTGGTGCAGTATATATAGAGCCAGTTTCTTACAGTATGTGGGTAATATGTTGAGCGGGGCCCAAAAAAGGAAAAATAAGGGATAGGTGGGGGGTGGGGGCTGGGGGGGGGGGTGGTTCCCAAAATATTTTTCCCCACTTATTTTTCCAGTTGTACCGCAAAAACTGCTTAATGGATTTACGCCAGATGTGGCCGAAAGCTAGATCTAGGCCCAGAAAGCATGCTTTTTGTGATTTGTTGTAAATCTGTTCAGTACTTTATGAGCAATTAAGCCTCAAAAACATTATATATTTCATGCTACGGAGGATCAATGGATCCAACAGATCTCATATCGGGTCCACAAGAATGATGTGGACCCGATATGATGTGACGTGGGACTTGGCTCAGAGTCCATAAGGGGGAAGGGGAAACCGCACTGGCCAGCGTCTGGGAGGCGGTGGAAGTGATTGTCAAGGGAGCAGGCATAGGTCCTACCCTCCTGAGCCTATCCCGGCCCCCCATCCACTAGGGCTGCATTAATATAAAAGGGGATGGGATTATTTTTAAGGAGAGGGGAGCACCCGGCCCACCTCCCTGAGCCTTTACAGGCCCTAGGGACCCCATCCACTGGTGCCATTTAAAAATAAAATAATTGAGGGGAGGGAGGATGTTGCCCCCCTCCCTTCCCCTCCAACCACCACCATCACCCCCCAAGCCTGTTCAGGGCCTGGGAACCCCATCCCCAGAGACAAACGTATATCTGAAAGAAACACGTTAGTGATAGATTCCTTACCTTAGAATTACCCCCAGGCGTCAGACTGGATCCGGAAAGTTTTCGTCAGCAGTACCCCTGCGCGTCGGAAGGTGGCGTCGTGCGGCTCTGCGTCCGTCGGCGTCGTGGTCGCCGAGATGACGTCGCAGCAGCTACTTAGACGCCGCCCTCGCACGCTGACTTCAGTTCTTTCTTTTTCTGCGCCAGCAAGCGCAGATCCGGAGAGAGCGGTAGCCCCAGTCATTTTTTGATTGAGTTTTTCGAGGCCTTTTTGTCTCTATTTTTCGAGTCGATCAACTCCTGGTGCAGTAGGGATGCCCGGCTTCAAGTCCTGCGGGGACTGTCATCGCATGATGTCGGTGACGGACCCGCACCGCGTGTGTCTTTACTGCCTGGGGCGCGACAACGACCCCAAGTCGTGCCCCGACTGCTGGGCCATGACGCCGAAGACTTTGCGGGAGCGGTCCCGAAAGTTGCTTGAAGTTCGGCAGTCGGCTCCACGCTCAAGGTCCCGGTCCCGAGGGAGGTCGAGGGACCGGTCGCGGAGCCACCACCATTGTTCATCGTTATTCAAGTCTTCGCACTCGGGGTCAGGTAAGACGAAGCGTTCCAAGAAGTCGAAGAAGCGCCATCGCTCTCAGACTTCCCCTCGCCCGTCGCGGCTGAGGGTGCGGGTGGTGCCTCCCCCGCGGCTCCGGCGGAGCCTACACAGTTGCCGCCGGCCTACTCCGCCCTTCCCAGGTCCGTCGGCGACTCCGGCCCAGCTGCAGGAATTTGTCAGCCATGGCTCGCCTCTTTGGGCCGTCGGGCCCCGCCTGTGCGCCTTCGGGCCCCGCGGGTCGGACTGGGGGTCCTTGCCCTTTACTGCCGGCGGCTCCGGCATCGCTGTCGGCTCCGGCCCCGGCGCCATAGGGCCCCCATGAATCCAGGCCTGGATCCTGGTCGACGCCGGTTGACCTTGTGACATCTCCACCGACGTCTACTCCTCCGGCACCACTTCCGACGTCGCCCGTCGCACCGGACGACGTCGCCCCCGGTTTCCGCCCCGAAGTGGACACTGCGCCGAAACGGCGTCGCTCAACGGTGATTCCAACGCCGATGAGACCTTTCTATCCCTATGTCCATCCTCCTTATTTTCGGCCTGTTCATCAGCCTTCGGAGGGAGGGGAGGACTGGGAGGGGTCTGAGGACCATCTCACAGCTCAATGTGAGTTTGACCCGGACTGGGCAGAGAAGCTGGGGGATGCCAGTGGTCTTGATACCTCTCCTGACCTTGGCATGCTCACTCCTCCTACCGTGGCTACGGAGGAGGGTGCAAGTTACGCTGAGGTGTTGCGTAGGGCGGCTGAGGCCCTCCACCTCGAGCTCCCTGCAGTAGCCGTCAGGACAAACCTCCTGACAGAAGTGCTTCAGCCGGTTGGCTACCTCTGCGGAGCCACTGCTGCCTTTTAATGATGCACTTTCAGACGTTCTTTTGGGACCTGGTCCAGGCCCACCACAGGGGCTCCTGTGGATAGGAACGTGGCCCGACGCCATCGCCCGGCCCCGGACGACCCCCTTTTCCTCTCCCAACACCCCACCCCTGAGAGCTTGGTTGTCCAAGCCTCTGCGTCCCCGAGCGCATTCCCTACCGCACCTCCGGACAGGGAATCCAAGAAACTGGAGCAATTTGGTAAGAAGATTTTTTTCTTCCGCCAGTTCAGGGCTGCGGTCTGTGAACACCGCATGCCTCTTGGGCCGTTATTTCCACTCTGTGTGGGATACGGTGGCGCAAGTGCTTCCTCAGTGTCCGGAGGAGGCCCGGACAGTGCTCTCTCAGGCTATTGCTGAAGGGAGAGATGCAGCAAAGTTCACGATTCGATGTGGCCTTGACACCGCCGACTCGCTGGGCAGGGCGATTTCCACTACAGTGGCGCTCCGTCGCCACGCCTGGCTGAGGACTACTGGTTTCTCTGGGGATGTCCAGAACACCCTGATGGACATGCCCTTTGATGGCATTCGCCTTTTTGGCAACAAAGCAGATAGTGCGTTGGAGCGCTTTAAGGACTCGTGGGCTACGGCCAAGACCCTGGGCCTTTCCGCCACCCGCCCTCCTCCGCCTTCTGCTTTTCGCTCCTTTCGTGGCCACGGAAGGGGCGCCCCAACACGTTCGCTTCAGAGCCACAGGCCTGCGCAGCAACAGTCTCAGCGCGGACGTGGGACCCGCCGAGGCGGGTCAGTTGGCCAGCGGGCGGGTCAGTCCACCGCCACCCAAGCCACCACTGCCTCCAAACCTTCCTAGTCCGGTTTTTCAGGCCCATCAAACGCCAGTGGGCGGCAGGATTCGCCATCACCTCCCCCACTGGCGCACCATCACTTTGGCAGGTGGGTTTTACAAATAGTCCGAAGGGGCTACTCCCTCCCCTTCCAGACTACCCCTCCAGTCATGCCACCCCAGTACCACCGCATGTCGGGGGATCACTTGGCACTTCTTCAACAGGAAGTCTCGGCCCTCTTGGCCAAGGGGGCCATCGAGCGCGTTCCTGCGCCAGAAGTAGGACGTGGTTGTTATTCCCACTACTTTCTGGTGCCCAAGAAGGACAAGGGCCTGCGTCCTATCTTGGACCTCAGGGACGTCAATCTCTTCCTCCGGAAGGAGAAGTTCAAGATGTTAACTCTGGCTCAGGTCTTGTCTGCCCTCGACCCTGGAGACTGGATGGTAGCGTTGGACCTGCAGGACGCATATTTCCACATTCCCGTCCTGCCGGCCCACAGGCGTTACCTGCGGTTTACGGTCGGCCACGAGCACTTTCAGTTTACCGTGCTCCCGTTTGGCCTTACCAGCGCCCCTCGGGTGTTCACGAAAGTGATGGTGGTGGTCGCAGCTCATCTGTGCAGATCAGGGGTTCCAGTCTTCCCCTATCTCGACGACTGGCTGTAGAAGGCGGGCTCGCCCCAGGCTGTCGTCTCCCACCTCCAGACTACGGCCGACCTCCTGCATTTGCTGGGGTTCTCCATCAATGTGCCGAAGTCGCACCGATTCCCTCTCAGAAGCTCCTCTTCATCGGAGCGGTTATGGATATGACGCACTTTTGGGTCTATCCTCCCGAACGGCGAGTCCAGGATGTAAGAAAGTGGCTCTGTATACACTGTTCCCCAGTAGGTACAGTGTGCACAGAGTCCACCGTCCCCAGTGGCTTGGCAGAGGCTAAAGTTAGATATAACCTTACTCTCTAAAGTGGTAGCTTGGTCGAGCAGTAAGGCAGTATCAGAGGACAGTGTGAAGCATTTGTTGTACACACTCAATCAGCAAATGAAGTCACACACTCAAGAACTGAACTCCAGGCCAATTGTTTTGTATATAAAAAATATACTGTTTCATTTTAGAACCAAGGAAGCTTGATGCAGGTAAGCATGTAAAATACTTTTCAATTACAGATTACTGTGATAGATACTTTTTCAAAGACAGTTGTACTTTGCACTTTTTAGTGTTTTACAGAAGCTGTAAAGGAATATAGCACAATTGCAGAATACTCCATACATTGATTTCAATGGACTGTTTCAGGTAAAATGCATTTAAATTACTTTTGGATTACGTTTTCTAACACAGTATTGGATCAGGGATTCAGCACTGGGGTAGGACCTGAAAACAGTTAAGTAAAATCGTTTTGGTTAAACGTATGATTTTTGAGCAATATTATACTGTTTTAAAAGTGAGCAAAAAATGTCTCAATGTTATTCAATGGCGAAAAACAAAGTATCGGGTTTGAATGAGTTAATCGATTTTGTTCAGATCAGTGCTGGAGTCTTTTCTCCAGCACTGGGGTCTCTCCTGGAATCAGGTGAGAATTTTCGGATTTGGACTTCGGTCGAATTTTAAAGAATATTTGCAACTTTCAAAATTGGACACTTAGAAGAATTTCCGAGTGAAAAGGTCTCAATGTTATTCAATGGCGAAAAACAAAGGAACGGTTTTGAAAGGGTTAATCGGTCTTGTTCGGGTCAGTGCTGGGGTCTTGTCTCCAGCACTGGGGTCTCTCCTGGGATCAGGGGAGATTTTGCGAATTCGGACTTCGGTCGATTTTTAAGGAATATTTTGAAGATTCAAAATTTGGCACTTAGAAGAAATTCTGAGTATAGCCAGCCAATGTTACCCTATGGAGGAATTGTGAAAGGACGGTGTTAGGGTAAGTACTCAACTGGTGGGGTTGAGCTTCTGGGGTAAGACTCAGGGGTCTCCCAGGGTCAGGTTGATGCTGTAGCAGAGTGCAGAGGGTTTTGGGCCGTCGGGCGCCCAATGGTTTTCTATGGAAGAACTGCCTGATGAACAAACACTGCAAGCTCGGGGACTGAGATTCTTCAGGTGCGACCACCGCTTCGAGGGGTAAGTTGGGAAGGTAGAGGATGGGTAGACACCCAGGAGTTGGGCACAGGGGGCCGTGGGGCGCTGGGTGCAGGGGTGTCTTTTGGTGTCGGGAATCTTACCCTCTGATGGTCGCGGTAGGAGGGGTCCCTTGTTCTGAGGCTGCAGGCGTCGTCAGGGTCGTCGAGGAGGGTCTGTGGGTGCTGGATACTGGGTCCCAGTCGCCGGGGGGTCGTCCTCGTGGTGTTGGTTCACCTCAGCTCGGGCCAGGATCGGCAGGTGCAGAGAGGTGTGGGTTCGCGGTTCCGGGCCAGGGCCTGGTCTTGTAGTTTTCTTTAAGCAGTACCACTGCTCGTGGGAGTCCCTGTCTTGAAGTCTGTGGCAAGGCAGTCAGGTCCTCCGGGTTTGGCGAGGTTGCTGACCACAAGGGAAGCCGGGGTTTCGCAGGAGCAGGTTCAGAGGTCAACAGGCCGGTAGGGCTGGGGCCACGTCAGTTGTCGTCGCCTCTTTGTTAGCAGCTGCACGGCTGGTCTTCTTGCTTCGTCGTCTTCTTTTTTTCTCGGGATCTGCAGGAGGAAGGTTCAGGGTGCCCCTAAATACTAAATTTAGGGGCGGTTACAGGTAGGTAAGGGTAGGGACCAACGGGTCCCTTCCCTGGGGTGGGTACACCCCCTATTCTGCCACTCTCCAGTGGGAGGGGGGCAGGAGCCTGTCCCTGGTTGGCCAGGTCCCCCCATCCTCAAGATGGCGGGGACTCGAGTTTGTGCTTCACCTCGCCTCCCCCACCTGAGGGGTGGAGTTGGCAGAGGTGGGCACAACCCATTTCCTGTCTCTGGTTTTCCCGCCGGTTCTCCCGCTAGAAGTGGGGGTAGAACCAGTGGGGACCAGTTTGCTGGGTGCAGCAAATGGTCTGGGGAAGCTCAAAAGGCGGCAGGCCTTTGAAGCTTCCCCTGCCCATCCTGGGGGAGGAGGCTTTGGCACCTCGCCCCAGGATGTGCATTGTTTCAGGCCCCTGAGAGCAGAGGGCTCTCAGCCCAGGGGTCCAGAAACATGTCTGGTGGTGGCAGCCTGGGCAGCCACTCAGTCCAGGCGCTGGAGGTCGGGTTGGTTTCAGGGGGCATCTCTAAGGCGCCCTCTGAAGTGCATTTTACATTAAATCCCACACTGGCATCAGTGTGGGTTTAATGTGCTGAGAAGTTTGATACCAAACTTCTCAGTTTTCAGTGCAGCCATCATGGTGCTGTGGAGTTCGTAATGACAACCTCCCAGCACCATATACTCTTAATGGCAGCACTGCACTTACAATGCCCAAGAATGGACTTGGGCACTGTAGGGGCACAGGGCTCACGCACTGGTACCCACACCACTGGCATAGGGCACCCAGCTAGAGGGGTGACTGATGTATGCCAGGGCAGTGGTTTGGCTGGCATGGCCCACAGGGATGTGTGCCATGACGACTTCACTTTTGCTCTGCACCAAAACACGCAGCCTGCAAAGGCAGTGTGTGTGTGTAGGTACAGGGTCCCTAAGGGTGGCACAATAAGTGCTGCAGCCCTTAGGGGCCTTCCCTGGTCACAGTGCCCTGGGTACCTGTGGTACCATTTACCTGGGACTGACCTGTGGCCAGGGTTCCCAATTGGGTTTAGGCATCAATGCCGTTTTAGGGAAGGAACACAGGCCCTGGGTACCTGATTGGCAGGAGCCCAGGGCACACTCAGTCAAAGCACAACAGCAATTCAGCAAAAAAAGTGGAGGCATACCATGCAAGAAAGATGGCACTTTCTCACACAGGATATTCAGGCTCTGATTCCGATCTTTCAGCCTCTATCCTGGGTTTCGGTCAGGATGACCCTGAGGATGCTGGGCCTCATGGCCTCCTGCATCCTGCTGGTCACTCATGCCAGATGGCATATGCGGGCTCTGCAGTGGGACCTGAAGTTCCAGTGGGCGCAGCATCAGGGGAACCTGTCCGATTACGTCCAGATCTCAGAGGACACTGCACAACAGCTGCAGTGGTGGCTCACAAACCGGCATTGGGTCAATGACAGATCCCTCTCCCTTCCCCAACCGGAGCACACAGTGGTGACGGATGCGCCCCTCCTGGGATGGGGCGGCCACATGGGAGAGGCGGAGATCAGAGGCCTCTGGTCTCCGGCGGAGTCCAGGCTCCATATCAACCTTCTGGAGCTTTGGGCGATCCGACTTGCACTGAAGGCATTCCTTCCCTCTGTCAAGGGGAGAGTAGTGCAGATGTTCACAGACACCACCGCCATGTGGTACTGCAATAAACAGGGCGGGGTGGGGTCGTGGACCCTATGTCAGGAGGCTTTGCGCCTCTGGCCATGGCTGGAACATCAGGGCATTTCCCTGGTGGTTCAACACCTGGCAGGTTCACTGAACGCCAGGGCGGACGAACTCAGCCGCAGGTGCATGATGGATCACGAATGGCGTCTTCACTCGGACGTGGCGCAAGGTCTATTTCAACAGTGGGGAGAGCCTTGGTTAGATCTATTCGCCACCGAAGAGAACGCGCAATGTCAGCAGTTATGCGTGTTGGAATTTCGAAGGCGGCACTCGCTCGGCGACGCTTTTCGTCGCCAGTGGAGTTGCGGTCTGTTGTACGCCTTTCCGCCTATACCACTTCTGCTCAGAGTGCTGAAGAAGATCAGGCGCGACCAGGCCCAAGTCATTCTTGTGGCCCCGGACTGGGCTCGAAGAGTATGGTATCCTGAGCTACTCAGTATGACCATCGATCCCCCGATCCGACTGCCTCTTCGGGAGGATCTTCTGTCGCAGCAGCAGGGGACGGTCCTCCACCCGAACCTGTCCAATCTCCACCTCTTTGCGTGGAGATTGAGCGGCGGCAGTTGATTCCTTTCGACTTGCCTCCTGAAGTCTGTGATGTGATCTTGGCAGCCAGGCGTCCCTCCACTAAGTTGGTATACGCCTGCAGGTTTAACAAGTTTGTGGCATGGTGCACAGCAAAGGCTGTGGATCCCCTTTCTGCCCCTTTTTCTGAGGTCCTACTGTTCCTTCTTTCTTTGCCCAGCAGGGCTCTGCTCTGGACACTATCAAGGGCTACCTTTCTGCTATTTCGGCCTTTCTTGGGCTCCCTGATCAGCCCTCTCTTTTCAAGTCCCCCTGTTAACAGATTCCTCAAAGGCATTACTCACCTTTTTCCTCCTATTCCCTTCGTAATGCCACAGTGGGACTTGAACCTGGTTCGCACATACTTAATGTGTGCTCCCTTTGAGCCTCTTCACAACTGTCCTCTTCGTCTGTTAACTCTGAAGACTGCTTTCCTGGTTGCCATCACCTCTGCTAGGAGAGTGCGTGAGCTCCAGGCTCTTTCTTGCAAACCTCCTTTTCTGTCTGTCCATCCTGACAAGGTTGTCCTCCGGACACGTCCATCCTTTCTGCCGAAGGTTGTTACTGCCTTTCACTTCGGGCAGACCATCACTTTGCCCACCTTCTTTCCGCCTCCGCATCCTTCCAGAGAGGAAGAGAGGCTCCACCGTCTGGACCCAAAACGTGCACTCTCATTTTACCTGAGTCGCACACAACAGTTCCGGGTGGATGACCAGCTCTTTGTTGGCTACGTAGGCGCCAAGAAAGGTCGGGCCGTACACAAGCGGACTATCTCCAGATGGGTCGTCTTGTGTATTAAAGCCTGTTATTCTCTGGCAAAGAAGGAGCCTCCGTTGGGGCTGCGCGCCCATTCTACCAGGTCGAAGGCTGCCACTACGGCGTTGGGACGTGGTGTCCCCTTACAAGACATCTGTCAGGCAGCTACGTGGGCCTCTCTGCACACTTTTACTAAGCACTATTGCCTGGACAGCCAAGTCCGGAGAGACAGCTTCTTTGGCCGTTCTGTTCTCCGGGACTTCCTGGTGTGATCTCGGTTCGCAGGCCCACCACCGGGGTTGGTATTGCTGGGGTATCTATTCTAAGGTAAGGAATCTATCACGAACGTGTTTCTTTCAGATGCACAAGTTACTTACCTTCGGTAACGATATATCTGTAAGAAACATTAGTTAGTGATAGATTCCTTACTGCCCCACCCATCCTCCCCGTTCTGCGAACTGATTTCTAGGGTTAAGGTCATCCCTTTCAGTGCCCTAGTTTCAATGCACCAGTGATCAGTATTTAGCATGGCTCTGCGTTCCTGGTGTGGAAAGTAGTGTACAGAACTGACGTCAGCGCGCGAGGGCGGCGTCTAAGTAGCTGCCGCGACGTCATCTCGGCGACCACGACGCCAACGACTGACGCGGAGCCGCATGACGCCACCTTCCGACGCGCGGGGGTACTGCTGACGAAAACTTTCCGGATCCAGTCTGACGCCTGGGGGTAATTCTAAGGTAAGGAATCTATCACTAACTAATGTTTCTTAAAGATATATCGTTACCAAAGGTAAGTAACTTGTGCTTTAAAAGGTGAGGGGGTCCTACTAGTATTAACCACTAGGCCCCCATTTCATGGGGCCTTATACTTGTGTCCCGTTGATCACACCCTTGGCTCCCTGTGGCCCTGCCCAGAAAGTGCAGACATATTCTGCCCACATTTTCTCTGGGCAGGGAACAGAAATTTGCTCCGGCCCGGTGTGGGCTGTTATAAAAAGCTGCAGCCGGAGCCTTGTGGCCCTTTGGCCCTCAACGATGCCAGGATTATGGGTGAACCAGGTGTGCACCGTGGCACCCTCCAAAAATGCAACAAATGGCCAGCTGTTGCTTGAGGAGCTAGTGGGGGCTTTGGGGCTATGGGTGTGCCATGCCCCACAATGGTTGCTGGCTGAGGCTATGGGTACTCTGGAGCTCCATCCCGTGGCCTCCAAACATAATTTAAAAAGTGGGGTTCCCAGGTGCGCACCAGGCCAGCCAGAAAAATATATATTAAAAAGAAAAGATTAAATGAGTGACTGGAGCACTAAAGTAACTATAACACGTGCCCTCCCCATGCACTACTTATGACCCCACTTATTATATCACCCATGACATGATCTGTGACATTAATAACATGACTGCAACATCTGTAATGGTGACACTGATGACAAGACAGAGACACAGAGAGAGAGAGAGAGAGAGAGATATTCAGTAGTTATAGTTACTTGAGCTCAGTATAACTTTCGCCCCCATAATGCACTGCTGATGACCTCCCATTTTACATCACTCATGACAAAAGTCTAATTAGTATACTAGGTGTACTACTAATGAGTGATGCTACTTTTAACATATAATGTGTTAGTGGGTGTGCGATTGGCTGTATTGGTGCATTAGTGGGTGTGCGATTGGCTGTATTGGTGTGTGAGTGGGTGTGCGAGTGACTATGGGCGAGTGAGTGGGTTTCTGAATGGCTGTGTAAGTGTGCTTGTTGGGTGAGTGAGGGGCTTTTTGAGTGGGTGTAGGAAGCTGGGTTTATGTTGCAGTAACCACCCCACATTTTGCCAGACTACTGATACACTTTGACTTGATGTGCCCTGGGTCCCTGCCAGTCAGGTTCCCAGGGCCTGTGTTCTTTCCTAAAACTGTACCTTGTACCCCCAATTGGCACCTCTCTAGCCACATGTCAGTCCCTTGTAAAAGGTACCATGGCTACCCAGGGCACTGTGTCCAGGGAAGGCCTCTAAGGGCTGCAGCACTTATTGTGCCACCCCTAGAGGCCCTGTACCTTAACACACACACACACACACACCGCCATTGCAGGCTGCATGTTTTGGTGCAGAACAAACTGAAAAGTCGACATGGCACACATCCCTATTAGAACCCACTGCCCTTGCTTAGGTCAGCCACACCTCTAGCTTGGTGCACTATACCAGTGATGAGGGTACTGGTGCATGAGCACTGTACCCCTAAGTCCATTCTTAGACATTGTAAGTGCAGTAAAGCCATAAAGAGTGTATGATATGGGAGTTTGTCATTACGAACTCCACAGCATCATAATGGCTTTACTAAAATCTGGGAAGTTTGGTATCAAACTTCTCAGCACATTAAACCCACACTGATGCCAGTGTGGGATTTAATGAAAAATGCACACAGAGGGCATCTTAGAGATGCCCCCCTGAAAAACGACCAGCCTCTGGTGTGTTACCTGACTGGTACACACCAGCCTGCAACCACGAGACATGTTTCTGGACCCCTAGGGAGGGAGCCTTCGCTCCCTGAGCCCAGAAACAAAGCCTTTCCTGGGCGGAGGTGTTCACACCTCCCCAGGCCAGGAAGAGCCATTTGTGGCAGGGGAGCTTCAAAGGCCTTGCCGCCATTGTAATGCGACCCCCAGTATCTCCTGCTATCAGGAGCAGGCCCCTTCCTGTCTCACCTCTTTTTCGGCGGGAAGACAGGCTGGAAAAACTAGCCAGCCCACAATGTGTGCCCACCTCTGCCAACTCCACCCCTCAGGTGGGGGAGGCGAGGTGAAGCCCACTCTTCAGTGCCCGCCAACTTGTAGATGGCAGGCACTCCCCAGTCAGGATTAGGGATTGTGCCCACTCCCCCACGTGGGGGGAGCACACCAAGGGTGTAGTCACCCTAAGGTCAGTAGCCCATTGGCTACTGACCTCGAGACCCCTAAATACAGTATTTAGGGGGCAGCCCTGAACCAAGAAGACATATTCCCGCAACCTATGAAAAAGGACGAAAGAAGACGCCCAGCAGAGGAGACTGCAGAGAAGAACTGACTTGGCCCCAGCCCTACCTGCCCGTCTGGAGTTTCCAGAGGTCCTGCGCCAAAAGTCACCTTGTCCTGCAGCCAGCGACCTCCAGAAAGCTTGGGAGGACTGACTGCCCTCAACAAAGACCGGATCTCCTGTGAACAGCAGCTCTGTTCAGAAGAAACCCCAAAGAAAGACTCCGAGCCTGCTGAGGAAAAAGAAACCCGACGCCTGGAACCACCACTGCACCCGTCGCCTACGGCCCGAGTTCGTGTGGCCCACCGGTCCCAGCGAGGTCCCCCAGCGCGTCAGAGTCCACCATGGGTTGACCCCTCCAGGACTCCCCGACGTGCCTGCAGCCTCTGCACGGAGACCCTTCCAACCGCGAGTGGCTCGATAAGGTGAAATCTGACCTCAAAAGACACCCCTGCATCCAGCCGCCCTGGAGAAAAGAACCCGAGGTGCACCTACGTCCCCGGGCCCTACAAATTACCTGCCCAGCTGTTGGTTCCTCCCGGAAGTCTTCCTGGACCGAGCCTGCAGCCAAAAATCCAAAACCGGCAACTCCCATTGAAAACAGGGCACCCGACGCCAAAACAACACCCTGCATCCGGCTGCCCCTGGGCAGCTGTGGGTGCACTTTGTGTGCTAACTCAGATCCCCCTTTGCCCTGAGCCTAACACCAGGAGATTTGCTCCCACAACCTTGTGGCCTGCTCATGAGCAACCACCAACTGGAGGCCCCCTGTCCCCAATTGAATAACATTGGGCCTCAGCACTCTGCACCCGGCCGCCCTAGTGCCGCTGAGGGTGTTCTGAGAGTGCATCCTCGACCCTGGGGGAACCCTGGTTCTAACCCCAAATACCAACTCCCACAAATAAGTACTTACCTGCAAACAGTTTACTTCATTTGAAAAACTGCAAAGATACTAAAAGTGAATTACTTACCTTTTGTCTAAGAAATGCCTCTGTGTGATATCTAGGCATATCACACTGAGTAGCAAACGTAATCTAAAAAGTAATGTGCACAGTAATCTGTAAAGTAACTGAAAAGTAATTTCGAACTGTTGCCTTACCTGTAATTCAACTAACTGCATTTGAACCTGCATTCAACTGTAAATCATTGCATAAGATTTTGCAAAGTATTATTTCACTTCCCTGCACCAGGCTTGGCTTTGTTCTAAGAAATAAAATAACTAAATATTCTTGATACAAACAAATTTGTCTGAATTCAGTCTTCAAGTGTGTGACATCATTTGCTGCCTGAGTGTGTACAACAAATGCTTAACACTACCTTCTGATAAAGCCTTACTGCTCGACCACACTACCACAAATAGAGAGTAAGGTGCTATCTACTTTTACCTCTGCCTACCTTTGGGGTTCCACTGGACTCTGTGCACACTATACCTCATTTTGGTATAGTATATACAGAACCAGCTTCCTACATTGGGAGTTTGGTTAAGTGAGTTGCTTTGTGAGTGGCTGTTTTGAAGAGTATGTCTATGTGAATGGTGGTATGGGTGAGTGAACGGGTGTGAGAGTACTTGTATGGATGTGTAAATGGGTATGTAAATGGTTGGGGGTGAGTGTGTGTGACTGGTTGTATGGGTGAGTGAGTGGCTGTGTTGAGAGGCTGTATGGTTGAGTGGGTGTATGGTTGAGTGGGTGTATGAGAGGCTATAGGTGAATAGAGGGGTGTGTAGTAGCTGTATGAGTGAGTATATTAGTGAGCAGGTGTAATTGGCTCGATGGATGAGTAAGTGGTTGTATGAGTACTTCTATGGGTCTGTGAATGGGTATGTGACTGGTGTGGGTGTCTGAGTCTGGGTACGTGTACTTTTATGGAGTGTGAGTGGGTGTGAGTGATTCTGGGGATAATGTCATCAGTTACGTCATTTGAGATTTCATTGGTGATGTCATCAGTGATGTCCCTGACCATGTCATGAGTGATGTAATATGTGAAGTCATAAGCAGTCCATTGCGGGGGCGTAAGTTACAGTCAGCTCAGGTAACTAGAATTGCTGAATTTCTATGGTTTTGTACGAGTGAAATCTGAGCCCAACTTTAACGTCCCTGGTTTTGCAGCGGGAATCTTTTCTGGATTCACATGCTGTGCATTATTCCGCCATCTGGTGGTTGGGTCCAGAATTGTTGTATTTTTTTTTTTTTTTCTCAGTTGGTGGGCTGCGACGTACCACTGTTTGGTGTCCCCTTGTGACGTCGTTGTGCTTCCTCTGGAAGCTCCCACCTTTGGTCGCCATCTTCAGATTCTTTTTGCCTGCATTTTGGGCTGGATCGATACGGAAGGCGCTCTAAACTTTGGAGAGAAGAATTGCTGAAAATCGGGAAAAGATCTACGAAAATCTACAGTACGGCGATTTAAGATACTGGGCTTCGAATCAAGGTACCGGAGGGTGCCGAGAGGGGAAAGAATAACCTTATTGACGACCGGAAAACAATGTTCGTGCAGGGGGCTCCCTGTGCGTGGTGATGGACAAAACACCGTTCAAGTTTTGCCAGAGTGCCATCACAAGTTCGCCCAGAAGGACCAACATCCAGTCTGCAACCTCTGCTTACCGGTAGATCACCGAAGTGAAGATCGCAACGCCTGTTCGGCGTTCACCTGAAAACCCTGATGGTAAGGGAGAGGCAGAGAAGAGCCAACTAGAACATGCAGGAGAAGAGCACAGCACTGTCGTTACGGGACCTGGGCCTCTCCAGCGAGGAGGAGGACAATGTTAGAAGAAGGTCCTGAAGGCGACACTGAGATGGACATCCAAGTCGTCGAGGTTGAAAAGAAAGCTACGAGAGAGGTAAGAGAACCATCGTCTTTGAAGAAACTAGATGAGTCTCGAAAAACAGACTCAAGGGCCTCGAAGGGAGCCTCGGGCTGAAAGCACTCAACGTCCGCAGCTGCGTCTCGAGAAAGACATACCGTAGGATCCTTATACAAGGACTCCGTAATGGCAATGACCCCCAAAGTCCAAGACGTCAAGAGACCGTCAAGGAAAAGACACATCGACATTGAAACAAGAGGTCTAAATCTGAAAAGCATGGCCCGCCGCCGGCGTCCATCATCAAGGCGCCTTCTACCGTGAAACGAGAGGCGGAAAGTCTCGACGCCGAAACACACGCGTCGGAGATCAAGAAGAAGAGGAAAAGGCTTACAGTCGAAATGGCGAGTATTTTACAGCGAAAGAAGGATTTCGGCGAAAGCTTGACATAATTCAAGATACCGCCAAAGACCTCGACGAAAATCAAGGAAATCGTTGAGGATTTGGAGCCTCCTTTGACCCCCAAACCTCTAGAGGAACAGGAAGAGGAGTTCTTTTTCGAAGAAGAACAATCTTAAGTAGGATCAGAAACCTCCGAGGTTCAAGAGCTACAATGGCAAGACCTCGACACAGACTCCCCAGAGGAGGCTGTCGACACCTATCCTTCGAAGCCTTCTCCACCAGACGATATTGGTATGTACAACCAAGTCAGATACATATGGAGTACAACTCAAGGAAGAAAAACGTCAGTCATGTTTTTTGCTGGAAACTCTAATGGCTACACAATCAAGGAACCAATTCCTTCCTATGCTGCCAGGTGTGCTTGACCAAGGAAAGGAGTCATTTAAGGAGCCTGCCACATGTAAGGCAGTCATGCCTAGAAGGGAGAAAAAATACAAACACTCCTCCAAAGATCCTAATTACATCAAGGGGTCGGTGACTGCTGACTCCATCATAACAGCCGCAGCCAGGAAAAGAGCTAATGTACCAAGCACTACTAGGCTACCACCAGATAAAGAAAGCGAAAGAATGGACCTTATGGGCAGAAAGGTCGAAGTGCGGCAAACCAATGGTGCATCGCCAATTCGAGTGCTTTGCTCAACTGACACGCATACCAGCACTGGGAGGAGATAGGTGAGCTACTACCACCTACCGGAGCAATATCAAAAGAGGGCAAGCCACTTAGTAGAGGAGGGGAAGTATATAGCAAATACCTGCTTAAAATCAGCCCTGCAGAAACATAAAGCCAGGCAAATGATGATCGGTATCACAAAAAGAAGACACGCATGTCTGCGGTTCTTGGGATTCAAGCCAGAGGTGCAGAACAACATACTGAACGCACCGTTAATGGGGAACAGCTCTTTCGAAGCGTAGTGGACGACACGCTGAACCAATTGAAAAAGGACAACGAGACAGCAATATCTATCGGGGCTCTACAGTTCAGAGGCGACGTGCGTAGAGGAACCACCCCCTCAAGGAGGCCTGCGGGTAGGGGGAACCATCACCGAATTACCTCGCATCAAACATATAAACAAGCTTACTAAGGGGGAAACCAAATGCAACAACAGTGACAGCAACAAGGTTGGCAATGCCAGCAATGAAGATAGTCCTTTCGAGGACACCCCTGTGGAAGAGGCCTTCCGCAAAGAGGGGGTGGACCCACAAGAACCAAATGACTGCTTTCCAAACACAATACACACTCTAGAAAAATCAGGGCGTGTGCCCCCAAAGGGAGCAAAACGACAAAGACAAACAACCAGTTCCTCTAACAATTTACACTAGTAGGAGGCACGCTAAAAAATTTCCTCCCCAAACGGAGAGAGATCACTTCAGACAAATGGATCTTGAACATAATATAGTACGGTTGCTGCATAGAACTAGTCAAAATGCCTCCAAACAGAGACCCAAGGAGAAAAGTACATTCCAAAGGAGAAACTACCCTGTTACTCCAAGAAGTACAAGAACTACAAGCGAGAGAAGCTATAGAACACGTACCACACAAGGAAAGAAACAAGGGAAATTACTCTACGTACTTCCTAGTTCCAAAGATAGACGGAATGCTGCGTCCGATCTTAGATCTAAGGTTCCTCAACAAATTTATAAAGACTCAAAGGTTCAAGATGATAACCCTACAGGAGGTGATACCTCAACTGCAAAACGGGACTACATGGCTACAATAGACTTAAAGTATGCCTATTTGCACATCCCCATGAACAACAAGCACAAAAAACGCATAAGATGTGTGGTCAACAAAACACTACCAATTCAAGGTGCTAGCATTCTGTTTAAAGTCAACACCAAGGGTATTCACAAAGTGCCTGGCAGCAGTGGTTGCTTACCTAAGAAGGCAGGGAATCCATGTATACCCCTACTTGGACGACTAGCTAGTAAGGGCAACCTCGTACAGAGCCTGTAAACAACCTATACATCAGGTAATAGATGCACTTGTCCAGCTCGGTTTCTGCATACACTGGGAGAAGTCTTCCCCAGAGCCAGAACAGAAAAAGGTGTTCTTGGGAGCGACAATAAGTGCAGTCTTGGGGAATGTTAGTTCCACTTTTTATAGCGCGCTACTCACCCGGGGGCATCTCGGCGCTGTTAAAGAAACCTGACTGAGTGACCAACCATAAGAAGTTAAAACAGATAAGCTTTTAGTTGTTTCCTAAATGTAATGTAGGTGTAGATCTCATGAAGAGCAATTGGTAGTTTATTCCAGTATCTTGGAGCAAGGTAAGAGAAAGCTTTGCCCCCTGTACGATTGAGACGTATTCGGGGCACCTGTAGAAGGGCTAGTGTACTAGATCTGAGATTTCGGCAAGGTACATGTTTTATAAGTTTTCTTTGCAGATAGCGGGGACCTTTGCCTTTCAGGGCATTATATATAAGACAGCAGATTTTAAAATAGGACTGCTTCCTCACTGGTAACCAGTGTAATTCTCTCAACAGAGGGCCAGAAGGAGAGCCTGCCGGGCGATTCAGAATTATTCTTGCCGCGGTGTTCTGAATCACCTGTAGCTTAGCAAGCACGGTCTCTCCTACTTCGGCCAACAGAGCATTCTTGTAGTCCAATCTGCTAATCACCATAGCTTGGACAAGGGTTCTGCGACAGTCAATGGGCAGGTAAGGAAAGATCCTGCGCAAAAGACGCAGGCTGTAGTAGCAGGAACTAGTTGTGGCAGCAATATGATCTTTCATAGTTAATGTCCGATCAAGTTTTATCCCTAAATTCTTTACACTTTGTTTAGGCACAGGAACTACTCCCAGTTGGTGGGGCCACCATTCGTCCGGCCAAATGGTTGAAGCTTTCCCCATTAGCATGATCTCTGTTTTTCCAGGATTCAGCTGGAGGCAATTCTCAGTCATCCAGTTCGATATTGCAAGCATTCCGGCAGTAAAACAAATTTTCTCTGTTTCTAAGTTAGGGCCAACAGTGAACATAAGCTGAGTATCATCAGCATATGAAATTATTTCAAAACCGAACTGCTCTACGATCTTTGCCAGAGGGGCCATATATATATTAAATAAAGTCGGACTTAAACAGGAACCCTGGGGTACGCCCTTATCCAGAGATAAGGCCCTAACATAATAGTTTGTTGTCTGTCTGACAAAAAATGCTGCAGCCATTTTAAGGCTGTGCCTTGGATACCACAGGCCTGTAATCTTTCCACAAGCTTTGAATGCGAGATGGTATCAAAGGCCACGGAGAGACCTAATAGGATCAGTACTATTGATCCTCCAGCGTCCATTACCTGTCTAAGAGAGTCAGTCACGGCCAGAAGGGCAGTCTGTGCTGAACCCTGGTCGGAATCCCAATTGCGAGGGGTCCAAAGTTTTGTTGGTTTCAAGATATGGCCCCAACTGCCTATTTATTAAGCTTTCCAATTGCTTACCCAACAGAGGTAGCAGGGAAATTGGACGATAATTGCTTAATACTTGTGGGTCAGCCGAGGGTTTTTTCAATATCGGCCGTACATAGGCTTCCTTCCATATCGTGGGGATAGTTCCCGTTTGTATTGAGCAGTTAAAAATATTTTTAATTCCAGGAGCGCAGCAGGTGGCTAGGAGAGCCATCGTCTTCGGGGGGCAGAGGTCCCGAGGCGATCCAGATTTTGCTGTGGTCAGGGAGTTAAGGGAGCGAAAAATGAACAGCCCTACTGAAGGAAACGCAGCATAATGGAAGGGACAAGCTCTGACAGCGAGGATAGTGGGGAAGCTGCTAGGGATGATGGCCTTAATCCAACATTCGCCTACACATGAGACCATTCCAGGAATGACTTCAGTGCCAATGGTCACAGCAGGGAGTTGGGACGATCTAGTGGTTGTCACACAAAGGGTACAGGAGGAGATAGCATGGTGGAACAAGACAAACAAATCCCAAGGGAGACCTTTTACACAACCAACTCCAACAGTGACCATAACAACAGATGCCTCCCAGATAGGATGGGGCGCTCACATGAACAACCTAAAAGTAAAGGGACTGTGGACAGAGCAGGATGCAATACAACATATCAACATCCTGGAATTAAAAACAGTGTTCCTAGCCTTAAAAGCCTTTCAGAAATAGCTCCATGGGAAGACGATTCTGATACAGACGACAACACACACCACCATGTTTTACATAAACAAGCAAGGGGCAACGCAATCAGCACTTTCAACTCTAGTGCAGCAACCTTGGACATGGTCAATCCCACGGGAGATGAACATAACAACAATACACCGACCTCTTCACTACACCCCACAATGCGCTATGGATGGACTGGTCAGGGAGATTTGCTTACTCTTTTCTCCCGATACCACTACTCCACAGGGTGATCAACAAATGCAAGATCAGCCACCTGAAAATGAATCTCATTGCCTCACAATGGGCGAGACAGACCTGGTTCTCAGAAATAATAGAGATATCTCAAGGATCAATTCACAAATTGCCAAAGAGACAAGACTTCTTAACAATGCAAAAGGGAAGGGCGCTCCACCCAGAACCGGAGAGCCTGAGCCTTGCAGCATTAGAGTTTGCACACCTAAAGCTACTGCAAAGCACAATTTCAATCCTATGGGGCAAGAAAGCCGACCACTAGGAAGTGTTATACGGCAAAATGGAAAAGATGCTCTCTATGGTGCTGCAAAGAAGGACTTGCCAGAAAAAACACAAAAGAAAGGACATTGCTAAAGTGCTTAACACATCTACTTCACAGTAAGCTAACCTACCCATCGTTAAAGGTTCACTTAGCAGCAATTGTAGCATATACAAGGGGCCACACAGGTGGTCAAAGGGTTCCTAGAAGGAGCCAAAAGAATCGCCCCACCCCACCCCCAAAAAGAGGGTTCCGGCACCCACATGGAATCTAAATATGGTACTCGCTCAGCTAATGAAAGCACCCTTTAAGCCGTTACACAAGGCCACGCCACAAATGCTCACACTAAAGACTGCCTTTTTAGTGGCAATAACATCACTACGTAGTTAGTGAGTTGCAGGCACTAACATTACAGGAACCCTACTTCCAAATACATAATGACAGAATAGTCATGAGAACGCATCCACACTTCATGCCAAAGGTGGTCTCACAATTCCACATAAATCAATCCATAAAGATACCAAGTTTCTTCCAAAATCCAAAGACGCAGGCAGAAAGAGCATTGCACACTCTAGATGCTAGAAGAGCAGTGATGACTTGCATTGAAAAAACGAAAGAATACAGAAAGTCAAAACAACTCTTTGTATCATTTGCAAACAGTTTCCTTGGTAAACTAGTAACCAAGAACACAATCACAAGATGGATAGCACAAACCATACAATTGTGCCACAAACAGGCAGGAGAAACATTACAAAGGGCCCCACTGGCTCATTCAGTAAGAAAGAAAGGGACAATTATCGCCTTCCTAGCCAACATACCACTTCAACACATTTGCATGGCGGCAACATGGTCTTCAGTGCACACCTTCACAAAGCACTACTGCGTGGTCATCCAAATGAATAAGGAAGCACAAGTAGGACAAAGGGTCTTGCAAAATCTATTCACAAACCAACGTTTGTCACCCAGCCTCCACAGAACTAATGAACCGCTACAAAATCTATGCACTGCATGTGAATCCAGAAAGAATTCACGCTGCAAAACGTCTAGTTTCTTACCTGTCGGTGTAGTTTTGCAGCTTGAAGAATTTTCGGGATTCACTAGCGAACCCACCCTCCTCCACCAAAGAAGATGAGAGAGAGCGAGAGAGCGGAAAGGAAAAAAAAAGAATCCGAAGATGGCAACCAAATTTGAGAGCTTCCGGAGGAAGCACGGCGATGTCACCAGGGGACACCAAATGGTGGTACGTCGTTGACGCCCACCAGCAGAAAAAAAAGAGAAGAAATACAACCATTCCGGACCCAACCACTAGTTGGCGGAATAATGCACAGCATGTGAATCCACACAATTCTTCAAGCTGCAAAACTACACCGACCGGTAAGAAACGTTTTTTTTAATGCTATTTCCTAGGTATAACGTCCCTGTAATCTTTGGGTTTTCAAGTGAATTTCTAAAGTTTTTAAACTAATAGTCATGTTTGCAGAGTGGTCGAGAAAGGGGCGGGGCCTCCGACCAGCTTTCGGCAATCCCACTGTGTGGGACTTACTGGAGGTAACAGGAGACGTTCCTGGCCCCTATGGACCCTCAGGAGCCAAGAGGACTTTATCCCCCAACTAGTAGTGTGCCAGGAGGTGCGTTTGCAGAGTGGGTGAGAAAAGGGGCAGGGCCTCCGATGACCTCTCAGCAATCACGTTATGTGGGACTTACTGGGGGTTACAGGCGGGGTAGGTGGCCCCCATGGAACCTCAGGAGCCAAGATGACTTTATCCCCCAACTAGTAGTGTGCCAGGAGGCGCGTTTGCAGAGTGGTGGTGAAAGGGGGCAGGGCCTCCGGCAACTTGCCAGGCTAATTTAAGATTTGTAAAATTTTATTATGGAAAGGTGGCCATTTGGTCCCCTTTCCCTGAGCCGGTTGCGGCCCAGGGGATCGTAATGCCAGCCTTTCTACAATGGAGATGGGGGGGGGGGACTGCGCGGGGGCCTGGCCTTTTATATTCTATATACATTTTTTGGGGAGGAGGAGAGACGTCCCTATTCCCCCTGCCCCCTTCTCCCTCCCCCGGGCTGTATTTGGCCCCGAGGACTACATCCCCCAAGGCCCGGCCATGTCTGCTGGGTGCCCCCCTAGGCACCCAGTCTTCACAGGTACTGCAGGGGGAGCCTGAATGCTCTTGCTGTCCCTGCCGGACCCCCACCTCCTGCGGTAGCCGGCATTGCTTTCAGACATAGGGAGCTGCTAAATGTGCCGCTCCCGGTGTCTGAAAGCAGTTCTGCTCCGCTACCAGCAAGCGAGAGCATTTCTAAGCTCTCACTTGCTGGAAGCGGAGCATTTGCTGTGGCTTAGCTGGAGCGGTAAAGATCCCTCCAAGCCACAGCAACAGCTATGTCCTGGGGGTGGGAACCCCGGGACATAGCAGGGGCCGGCCCTGGTGGGTGGCGGTCCCCAGGGCCATCTAAGGCTCCAGGAGGGCCCCCCCCTACCGTTCTTGGATTTGTCCCCAGGGAGGTGGATGTCCCCTGGGTGCCCGCGGGCACATTTTGTAAAGTGCCCTAAAAAGTTGGCGGTCCCCGGGCTGCAGTGGGTGTCCGCACAGCCCCCGCATTCAATGAAAGTAAAGTCCTGGGAAGGTGGTGGTTTCAGGGCTGCAGGGGGTGGGGCGTCCATGCGCACCCCCCGCATTGAATTTAAATAAAGTTCTGGTGGAGGTGGCGGTTCCTGGGGCTGCGGGTGGCCGCGTGGGCCCCCGCGCATTATTTTATTAATGTTTGTCCCGGGGAGGTGGCAGTCTCCAGGGCGCAAGGGTGGTGCATGGGCACCCCCCAAATAATTAAAAAGCATTGCCCCGGGACTTGGCCCACCCTTGGGCTTCCATGAAAAGAAATGTGGTAGCCCGTTCTTTTTTTTTTTTTTTATCCCAGTTTTTCCGAAATCCACAGATCCACCCGCAATTTTGAAGCAAAATGTATTCATCCTCCAATGGGTCCCTGTGGGCCTCCTCCACCAGTCCTGGGGGGTCAGGGTGTTTCCCTTTCTTAATTTTTTACATTTTTTGTGGGACTCTGCTCAAGCCAGGCCACAAGCTGGCTGCCAACACTTCCTGCTTCAAGTGTTGGCAGCAAATCCCATTTCAACACTGGGACTCCTGATTCCGCGGAGGATCTACCAATTTGGATTTCCCTTAATATTTCCAAAGATATTGAACGGATTTACTCCAAATCGTGTCTTTAACTCTGCAGAGAACAATAAATTAAGTATAATGGATTTTATCTAAGTGGCACCTCATTCCGGTGCTTTCAAAGAGTAAGCACTGTGTAAAAAGTATTTGCGATTCCATGCCTTTAAACATGCTCAAACCATGTATTTTACTCTGCTGTCCATAAGAATACACACATTTATTTTTTTCCGACTCTCAGAATACCCCAAAACTGTTGCAGAATGTTTAGTGCTAGAATTGTGTGCCTAATTCACAGTTTTTATTTATAGCTGCAAATCAACCAATCAATAATCTTCTGTAACTCGACTCAGCGAGTAGAGCTTCTCGCTCGGAAGATCTCCCAGCTCGGCTATTCCTGCTTCTACATCCATGCCAAGATGATGCAGGTAAGTGCTTTGGGGGCCGAGGGTGGATGGGGGGGGGGGTTTCTCATGCATGGTGCACCATGTGTCTGGAATTGTTGTGGGATTGCATCTGGGCTCCCTGCCTGCTTGTGTTTCTGTATCTGGAGTGTGCAGTTAGTCTGTATTTTTTTTGTTTCATTTTTGTTTTATCAGATAGAGGTACAAACATGCACATCATTACAGAGATGCAGTTTCTTAGCAACAACAGTTGGCAAGGAATGATACATTGCACCTGTGCAGCTCATGGTGGCACAATTCTATCCAGAAGACAACACTATTATTAAATGTCCACATCACCAGGTATCCATATAGAATGTGTTGCATCCTCGCATGCTACAGCAGATGGCAGCCAGTTGCTCAATTCGACATTTCATGTTAGTGTTACCATTTTGCAGTTATTCCTGCAGAGTTGTCATGATTTCACACTAGTGTGCCACAGGGTCATGCCATGAAACAAAAATGCTTCCGGGAAGCTGCATCACATATAATTTGAATCTTTCCTGAGCCCGGGTTGATTCTGCATCCAAACTGTGCTCGTTACACCCACGTATGTTTCAGCATTGCGACTGGGTGTTGCACTTCGCTGTTAGCATCTGGGCTTTATGTATTACACCTGCTTGAGATTCTGCATCCGGGCTGTATGGGTTGCTCGTCTTTCTCCTTCTAGACTGTGCTGTTGGGACTCAGGATCTAATCCTCACGGTTAGAGGGACTATCTTGTGCATTATATGTGGAGGGATTTCACTCTTGCACACGTTTCCAGTATAGCATGTACTTTAAATGAAGTGTCTGTTTTTCAGGAATACCGGAATCGTGTTTTCCATGACTTCCGGAATGGTCTGTGTCGGAATCTAGTCTGCACAGGTGAGTACAGTATTGGAATCTTGGCAGCCTTTGCATATGCAGAAATGACTGTGCACCAAAGTTGTCGAACATGTTTAAAACTTGCCTGGAACTAAATGTTCGAAGCATGTGTGCTGTACATACACATGCTTTGCATACTCCTGCCATCTAGTGTTGCGTCCAGATGTTTGAAAGTTGTTTTTCTTCCAAGAAGTCTTTCACAGTCATGAGGTAAGGAGACTCCTCCTTTCGGTGATAGTGCACATGCGCATTGACTCCTTTGCCATCAGGTTCAGACGTGTATTGCTGCGTCCTTCGGGTTCTGTAGGAAGCTGGCTCTGTATATACTATACCAAAGTGAGGTATAGTGTGCACAGAGTCCAGCGGATCCTGTAGGAATCTGACTGTATATACTGTACCAAAGTGAGGTATAGTGTGCACAGAGTCCAGTGGAACCCAAAAGATAGGCTGAGGTAAAGTTAGATAGAACCTTACTCTCTATTTGTGGTAGTGTGGTCGAGCAGTAAGGTTGTAACAGAGGACAGTGTTAAGCATTTGTTGTACACACTCAGTCAGCAAATAAATTCACGCACTCAAAGTCTGAACTTCAGACCAATTGTTTTTGTATAAAAATATTCTTTTAGGTATTTTATTTCCTAGAACCAAGCAAGCCTGGCACAGGTAAGTGATAAGTACTTTGCAGTAAAGATACAGTTGTAACACAGTTTGGATTGCAATTGTAAATGTACTTTGATTTAATTACAGTACTGTTACTGATAATGCAATGCTTTTCAGAATACAGTACATATACTTTGTATAGGATTTTTAGTCTACCCCCAGAACCTCAGAGGAATCTAACAATTTGGATTCTTTATCAGGGGGCGGAGCATCCCCTGAAGTTTGTGAATTGGCGCGTTTTCTGGCATTAGAAACGACCAGTGAGTCAAGGGGGAGCTGACCTTTGATGTAGGTGGGGTCATCGGGGGCAGGTCTATACTTTTTATCCACTCTAGGATTAAGGATCCTGGCTCTGACCGGGTCGTTAAAAATTTCAGGTGCATGTTTAATGACACCCTTGATCATGGGCAAAGTTTGAACAGTTTTTTGAGACCGTTCAAAAGTGTCTAGAAGAAAATCTTCCTCTGGTTGGTCGGTGTGAATATGCACCCCATGAAAAACGGCCGCCCTATGTATGAGTTGCCCAAAACCTATGTGATCATCTGGTGGAGATGGTTTTGTGGGATAAGGTGGAGGGCTGGGGAGGTCTGTAGGGTCTGGGGGTCATTATAACCCCAGTCATCCTGTGGTGGATTATCTGGATCCAGATATAAATTATGAGGGTCATCCCCGTACCCCATGTTGTCCTCATACTCATGTGGGGGAGAATCCGCAGGTTGAGGAGGTGTGATAGGGATGTGGAGAGGAGGGTGTTAGAGAGAGGTATAGGGGAAGAAGGAGGCATAGGGGAAGTGGAAGAGTCTTTCTTCTTCGGAGGGACAGGCTTGTGACGTGGCACAGAGGAAATATGTCCTGTTTTAGGATTGATATAAAGTTTGTGTTGATTAGGATCGATGGGATCCGGTGTAAACAGTTCCTCTCCTTGAATATTAGTTTTGGGCGCCGACTTTTTCGGTTCCGAACGTGGTGATGGCTTCTTTAAATGTTCCTTTGCTTTAGAAGGCGTCGAGGCGTCCTTCGGTTTAGCTACAGGCTCGACCGGCTTTAGTTTAGGGGTGTGTCGAGTAGCTTCGGTTTCGGTGCCGAGGGATCCGCGTGCTTGGAGGCGGATTTGGGGACCGAACTGGATTTCGGCGCCGGGTGGTCTTTGTGTTTCGGCACCGAAGGTGCCGGTGTAACGGGCACATGTGGTTTGGTCGGTGCCGAGGAACTAGAAGGCTTTGTTTTCTTGTTCGGTGCCGAGCCCGAAGGCGGGGCGTCCGAAACACGTTTACGGTCTCGACTGGGGCCCGTAGGCGAAGTACTGACCGGTGCCTTCGATTTTGCAGGGAGGGTTGGGGCAGGGGCAGTAGTACTCACACGCTGCCCTGAAGGGATGGAACTGTCGGAGTCCTCTGCCTCGGAGATGATAGCGAGGTCTTCGGAGTCTTCTTCCGGAACATCGGGACCCTCGTCGAAGATGTTGACGGGTTCCGGAGCGGACCTGTGCGCCATGATGTGCCTTCGGGCTCGACGATCTCGGATTGTCTTCTTGGAGCGGAAGGAGGCGCAGGCCGGACAAGTGGCCTCGTTATGGTCTGGTGAGAGGCACCGATTACAGACCTGGTGGTGGTCACTGTGAGGAAACTTTGCTCCACATTGGGGGCATTTTCGGAATGGCGTCCTTTCCATGGGCAGTAGGCCTTACGGCGTCGATGGGCCCAACGGCCCGCGTCGACGGCTGGAAAGGAGATCGAGGAAGGGACGTCGAGATGTCGATGTCGGTATCAGGCGTTGAAAATTGGAAAACGCTGCAAAAAAACAAGTTTCGAACCGGAGTGTCGAAATGCATCCGAACCCGATGGCGGAAAAAACAATCTGAGGATGGAGTCGATGCCCATGCGCACTATTGTCCTAAGGAGGAGTCACCTATCACATGACTACAAAGACTTCTTCGAAGACAACAACAAAGTGCAAGCATCCGAGCCCAACACCAGATGGCGATCTAATGCACAGTGTGAGCTCTGCAGCTCACATGCCTCGAACAGGGCTGTTTCTGTTGCCAGCTCTGGTAACTAGATTGTTGACCCATCTGTTGATTTGTGTTTTGCCCCAGAGACTGTTGTGGCATCTGCTGGTTTTGGCCGAAGCTGCCTCTTCCTGTGGTTTTCCTGTTAGAGAAAGCCCCTCTTTTCAAAGATCCCCTTTGTTGCAGGGCCCCCATTGCCCTTGCCATTTCATTGTCCTTTTTAATCTGTTGAGGGGATTCATCCACTTCTTTGCCAAACAGATCTTGTCCGTTAAGGGGCCTGTTGATAATTGATGTCTGAACTTCTTGTTTGAATCCAGAAATCCTGAGCCCGGCATGTCTTCGGAGTATGGTTCCCATGCACATTTGCCTGCTTGCGGTATCTGCTGCATCCAGTGCAGATTTTAGGCAGGTATTAGCCACATTCTTTCCCTCTTGGACAACCGCTCTTGCTCTTTTCTTGTCCTCTTCTGGAAGTTTGTTTATAAACTCCTCCATTTCATCCCACTGTTGGTGGCCATATCTGTTCAGCAGGGCATTTGAGTTGGCAATGCGCCACTGCGTGGCTGTTACTATGATAGAATCTGGTGTAACATTTCCCTGTATATATTTAGGATCTTTTGAAGGTTTATATTTTTTCTCCACTCTAGGAGTTACCCCTCTGTTAGACGCTGGCTCTTTGAAGGCTTCCTTTCCTTGGACCAGAATGCTTGGCAACATGGGTAGATATTGTGTTCCCCTTGTTGCAGGTGCCAGGGTTTCCAGCAGGAAACATGTATCCCCCTTCTCTTCCTCAAGGGGCACCCCAAACTGGTTTGCAGCCCTTTAGAGGATTTCATTGTAGGAAGCAATGTCATCTGGGGGAGATGCTTTTGAGGGATAGTTGCAGATTTCCTTCTCTGGACTCTGTGTCGAGGTCGTTCCACTCGTCCTTGAAGTTTTCTTCGTTTTCCTCCTCCTCTGGTACGTTTCCGTATTCCTCAGGATCTTCGGCTCGAGGTTCCGGCGTTGGTGGGGATTGGAGGATAGCATCTTCCTCTTCTTCGGCATCTTCAGCCTCTACGGCGTCGACGGTTTCCGGTTCGACTTCCGGTGCTTTAGGGATTCGATACTCCTTTAATGAATCGTCGAATTCCTTTTTCCTTTGTAATAGCGCAGCCATTTCTTCCTCGAGTCTTCTTTTCGACTTAGAGGGCCCTTTCGGCGTCGGATGCCTTTTTGTGGGTTTGTTGTCGTCGACCCTTGGCTTTGGAGTCTTGCGCGATCTCCCTCTTCGGCAACGCTTGTGTGGGTGCAGTGGGTTTCTTTTGATCAGGGGTGACCTTCGATCGCCTTTTTGTTCGGCGTCTGGGCTGCCTTCGGTTCTTGGCCCTTCGGTTCCGACGGATCTTTAGGTCTTATCTTTTCCGTCCTCTTCTTCAACTCCTTCGCCTTCTTTTCGGCGTGGCTTTTATCGGCGTCCTTCTCTAGAATTTCGATGTCCGATCCTTCATGTGTTGATTCTGCAGGAGCTGCATGCTCCTCTTCGTCGCTCGAGAACCCCATCTCCCTCATGGAAGGTTTCTTCATTGGCTGCGACATTGTGGTGTAGTCGGCCTGTCTCTGATTTCGGCATGTCCTGAGTGTCTTCGGCAGGAACGCTGCACAGGCCCCACAGTCTTTGTCCTGGTGGTCCTTGGGTAGGCAGAGGTTGCACACGGTGTGTGGATCACGCTGTGCGTATTTTTGATGGCACTTTGGGCAGAATTTAAAGGGGTCTTCTCCATGGCCCCTACCTCGCCATTTGTGGCCAGGAGTGGTCCTCCGGTGTTGAAAAAAGTGCTGCTCTGCTTCTGTCTACGACTCTGCGTCATTGATCGATCTCTTCTCGTTGATCCCTTCGATGACTATCTTTTCTTGAAGTTTTTTCGGGAAAACACAAACTTTCTTCGGAGCTTCCCGTCTTGCTTCCAGACCCAACGGCGGAAAAAGAATCTGAAGATTGCCAACACGCACTTCGACCTCCAGGATACCGTCTGACATCACACAGGGGACGTACCTGGCACCAAATGGTGGTCGACAGCGACCAAAACAAGACAAAAAAAAAAAAAACAAAGACAATTCCGGAACCAACCACTAGATGGCGGAATGATGTACAGTATGTGAATCCAGAAAAGGATTCTCGCTGCAAAACCTCCGGTTTGCAAAGGCACTGCAGGCTTGGGGACGAAGATCTTCTGGGTGCGACCATCACTTCGAGAGGTAAGTTGGGAAGTTAGGGGTTGGTTAGGCACCGTCGGATTGGCCACCCAAGGCCGTCGGACGTCGGGTGCAGGGGTGCCTTTGGGGTTGGATCTTACCAGCTCCCGGTCGCGGTTGGGGCGACCTTCCGGATTTAGTCTGCAAGCATCGGCTTGAGGCAGGTCAGGGTCGACGGATCTCAGGTTAGGATCGCCGGGGGACCTCCTCATGGTGTTTGCCCACTCGAGCTCGGGCCGTGGACGACGGGTGCAGAGTGATTTGATTTGATTGTAAAATGTATATAGCGCATGAATGCCCAAGGGCGTCTAGGCGCTGTGTGGAGGTAAATGCCGAAATTTCAGTGGATGAAGGTGCAAGTTAATTGGAGAATAGCCACGTTTTTAATGATTTTCTAAAGGAAAGCAACGTTGAGCTGTTTTTGATGTCTAACGGAAGTGTGTGCCATAATTTCACTGTACTCAGGACAAAACTTCTGCCTCCCCAACGGGCTTTCTTAAATCTGGGTATCTGGAGGAGTTTGCTCTGAGATGAACGAAGGGTTCTGGGAGGATGATACCAGGTGAAGTGTTATTTCAGGAACGCGGGTCCGGTTCCATGCATAGCTTTGTATGCTAGACAGAGATTTAAAATCAATCCTTTTTTTCATAGGGAGCCAGTGAAGTTTTTTAGGCCTTGGGAAATGGACTGGAATTTAGGGATTTCCAGCAGCAGTCTGGCGGCTGCGTACTGCGCCTGCTGGAGTTTTAGCATGTACTGTTTTTGAAGGCCCATATTGTAAGGAAGTGGGTTTCTGTTGCAGTAACCCCCAGACTACTGATGCACTTTGACTTGATGTGCCCTGGGTCCCTGCAAATCAGGTTCCCAGGGCCTGTGTTCTTCCCCAAAACTGTACCCAATTTGCATCTCTGGCCACAGTGGTGAGGGTACAGGTGCCCCTACAGTGTCTAAGTCCATTCTTAGACATTATAAGTGCAGTGCTGCCATTAAGAGTATATGGTACTGGGAGTTTGTCATTACGAACTCCACAGCACCATAATGGCTGCACTGACAACTGAGAAGTTTGGTATCAAACTTCTCAGCACATTAAACCCACACTGATGCCAGTGTGGGATTTAATGAAAACACACACAGAGGGCATCTTTGAGATGCCCCTGAAAACGACCAGCCTCTGGTGGGTTCCCTGACTGGTACACACCAGCCTGCCACGACGAGACATGTTTCTGGACCCCTAGGGTGGGAGCCTTCGCTCCCTGAGCCCAGAAACAAAGCCTTTCCTGGGCGGAGGTGTACACACCTACCCCGGGCCAGGAAGAGCCATCTGTGGCAGGGGAGCTTCAAAGGCCTGGCAGCCTTTGTAATGCGACCCCCAGCCTCTCCTGCTATCAGGAACAGGCCCCCTTCCTGTCTCCCCTCCCTTTCGGCTGGAAAAACTAGCCAGCCCAGGAGGTGTGCCCACCCCTGCCAACTCCACCCCTCAGGTGGGGGAGGCGAGGTGAAGCCCACTCTCCAGTGCTCGCCATCTTGCAGATGGCAGGCACTCCCCAATCAGGACTAGGGATTGTGTTCACTCCCCCACGTGGGGTGAGCACACCAAGGGTGTAGTCACCCTAAGGTCAGTAGCCCATTGGCTACTGACCTCAAGACCCCTAAAACGCCCCCTAAATACAGTATTTAGGGGGCAGCCCTGAACCAGGAAGGCAGATCCAGAAACGACAAGAAAAAGAAGAGAAGAAGAAGTTTGAACGTGTTTGAACTGCAGCTTCTGGTGCCAGCCAGGAACCGCGAATCCCGCACACTCTGCACCCGCCGAATCTGGCCCGAGCTCGAGTGGGCAAATACCCCGAGGAGGTCCCCCGGCGATCCTGACCAGAGATCCGGTGACCCCTGACCTGCCTCAAACCTCCTGACGACACCTGCAGCCTCAATCCAGAGGACCCCCTACCGCGACCAGAGCGGGTAAGAAAATCAGACGTCCCAAGGCACCCCTGCACCCGACGCTCCACGGCCTTGTGTGCCCAACCCAGCGGTGCCTAACCGACCCTCAACATCCCAACTTACCCCTCGAAGTGGTGGTCACTCCTGGAAGATCCTCGTCCCTGAGCCTGCAGTGTTTCTTTGTCCCGGAGAATCTCCATTGAAATCAACAGGGCACCCGACCTCAAAACAGCACCCTGCACCCGGCCGCCCTAGTGCCGCTGAGGGTGCCCCTTTGTGCTAACTTGGTCCCCAACTTGCCCTGAGCTTAACCCTAGGAGCTTTGCTCCCACAACCCAGTGGCCTGCTTGCCAGCAGCCACCAACCGGAGTGCCCCTATCCTCCATAGGATAACATTGGACCTCAACACTCTGCACCCGGCCGCCCTAGTGCTGCTGAGGGTGCAACAACAGTGCATCACTGACCCTGAGAGACCCCCGAGTCTAACTGTTTTCAGGAAATGTCCCAGTGCTGAATCTAGGTATCCAGCACCGAGTAAGAAAAGTAACGTTAAAGTAACTTACCTGTGAATTGAATTTCCTTCCATAGGATAACATTGGTGGTTCTAGGTGAAAAAGTTTCTAAGTGTCAACTTTTGAAATACAAGAATATTCTTTAAAAATCGTACAAACTACAAAAACGTAATTACTTACCTGTTTTAAGTAAATGTCCCAGTGCTGAATCTAGGAGTCCAGCACTGGATTACAAGAGTAACGCAAAAGTAATTTTACCTGCATTTACCTTAAAAAGCCTTTCATTTCAATGTACTGCATTTACTAAGTATGGCAACCTACTGCATCCCCTGTAAATCAAGTACAATCTTCATTGCTTTTTAAAACTGTTTACAACAAGTAATTTACTACTGAAAAGAATTGAATGCTTACCTGTGCCAGGCTTGCTTGGTTCTAAAATAAAATAACAGTATATTTTTTATACAAAAACAATTGGCCTAGAGTTCAGTTCTTGAGTGTGTGGATTCATTTGCTGACTGAGTGTGTACATCAAATGCTTAACACTGTCCTCTGATACCGCCTTACTGCTCGACCAAGCTACCACTTTAGAGAGTGAGGTTCTATCTAACTTTAACCTCTGCCAAACCTCTGGGGACTGTGGACTCTGTGCACACTGAACCTTACTTTGGTTCAGTATATACAGAGCCACTTTCTTACAGAGGCCACGCCCAATCGAGTTGGAGATCAGATATTTAGTAGCAGCACCTGAGACTCGCCTTCCTGCAACTTAGCCTTTGAAGCAGTGATTTAATCACGAAACGCGTCAGGCTGCCATTTTTGCTGTGAGTTCAGATCTTCCATGCTGCAACCTACGTTAAAGATTTGTGCGATACTCACCTGATTGAGGACTCTTCTGTTGGGGTAACTCTGGCGATTTGATGTTTAAACGGCTGACCCAGAAGAAAAGAAGGACGAAGAGCCGTGCAGAGCTAACAAGAGGATGACGCCTACTGACTTGGCCCCAGCCCTACAGGCCTGTCTCCCCTCGAACCTGCTCCTGCGAAATCCCGGTGTGTCCTGCAGCCAGCAACCTCAAAAACCCCGGAGGACCTGCCTGCCTTCACTTCCAAGCCTGCTTCTCCCATGAACACCGGACTTGTTTAAACTGCAGCTTCTGGCTCCGGCCGGACACCGCGAATCCAGCCCACTCTGCACCCGCCGAACCCGGCCCGAGCGGAAAACACCACGAGGAGGTCACCCCGGCGATCCTGACCAGAGATCCGGCGACTCCTGACCTGCCTCAAGCCTCCAGACGACGCCTGCAGCCTCAATACAGAGGATCCCATCTACCGCGACCAGAGGGGGTAAGAAAATCCGACCCCTAAAGGCACCCCTGCACCCGGCGCCCCACGGCCTCGTGTGCCCAAACCAACGGTGCCTAACCAACCCAAGACATCCCAACTTACTCCTCGAAGTGGTGGTCGCACCCAGAAGATCCTCGTCCCTGAGCCTGCAGTGTTTCTTCTAACCGGAGGCGCTCCATAGATAACACGGCACCCGACCTCAAAACAGCACCCTGGACCCGGCCGCCCCAGTGCCGCTGAGGGTGCACTTTTGTGCCACAACCCAGTGGCCTGCTTGCCAGCAGCCACCAACCGGAGACCCCTATCCTCCATAGGATAACATTGGGCCTCAACACACTGCACCCGGCCGCCCTAGTGTCGCTGAGGGTGCAACAATAGTGCATCACTGACACTGGGGGAACTCTTGCTCTAACCCCAGTACCTTAACTCTCACAGTCGATTAACTTACCTATGAACCGATAACCTACTTTCCTCCACAGGATACCATTGACACTTTTTCTTCCAAAAACGACAGTGTGTGGAGTTTTGAAAACTAAAGATATTCTTTAAAAATCATACAAGTAACCAAAACGAAATTACTTAACTGTTTTCAGGAAATGTCTCAGTGCTGAATATAGGTATCCAGCACTGAGTTAGAAAAGTAACTTGAAAAGTAACTTACCTGCAGTTTACTGAAAAAGCCTATTCATTCCAATGTACTGCATTTGCTAAGTGTTGCATACTACTGCTCCCCTGTAAATCAAACAAAGTACAATTTCCATTGCATTTTCAAACTGTTCGACATTCAGTAACTTATTACTACAAAGTATTTAATGCTTACCTGTGCCAGGCTTGCTTGGTTCTAAAATAAAACAACAATATATTTTTATACAAAACCAATTGGCCTGAAGTTCAGTTCTTGAGTTTGTGAATTCATTTGCTGACTGAGTGTGTACATCAAATGCTTAACACTGTCCTCTGATACTGCCTTACTGCTCGACCACACTACCACTATTAGAGAGTAAGGTTCTATCTAACTTTAACCTCTGCCTACCTCTGGGGTCACCTGGACTCTATACACACTATACCTCACTTTGGTGTAGTATATATAGAGCCAGTTTCTTACACATATATAGTGCATTTCTATAGTCTAGTCCAGACAAAGCTAGAACCGTCATCAGAGTTTTTACTGCTTCACGGGGGATGAAAGCGCGCACTTTCCTAATTGACTTTAGTGTTAAAAGGACCAGTGAGGAGACCTTATTGATCTAATGTCGGAAGGTCAGTCTGTCATCAAAGATGATGCCCAGATTCCTCACCTTACTGACTCCCATACCAGGCCGAAACCAGCTCTGTGATCAGAAAAAGGTATCAGAGCCCAACAGGAGGACCTCAGTTTTGCTTCCATAAAGCTTTAGGCAGTTTGCGCTCATCCATTGGTCTACCAGGGACATACATTGACTGAAGCGTTCAGCGGTTTCCTCCGAGTTGCTTGAGATGGACACTACAATTTGAGTATCGTCTGCGTAGGAGACCAACGGAAAGCCAAACTGCATGATGCTATCAGCTAAGGTGGGGAGGATCCGCGGTGTCCGGCTTGAACCAGAGGTTGAAGATGAACAAATCCGGTGTTCACGGGAGACACAGTCTTTGAGGTTGAAGGCAGGCAGGTCCTCCGAGGTTTTGAGGTTGCTGGCTGCAGGACACACCGGGATTCCGCAGGAGCAGGATCGAAGGGGAGACAGGCCGGTAGGGCTGGGGCCAAGTCAGTGGGCGTATTCCTCTTGTTAGCTTCGGCACGGCTGTTCAGTCCTTCTTGTAGTTTCTTCTTGTCTGAGGAAGCATGGTTCAGGGGTGCCCCTAAATACTAGATTTAGGGGCGTTACAGGTAGGTAAAGGTTGGGACCAATGGGTCCCTTCCCAGGGGTGGGTACACCTCCTATTATGCCACCCTCCAGTGGGAGGGTGCCATAAGCCTTTCCCTGGTTGGCTGAGTCCCCCATCTGCAAGATTGCAGGGACTGAGAGTTGTGCTTCGACTCGCCTCCCCCACCTGAGGGGTGGAGTTGGCAGAGGTGGACACACCTCTCTTCCTCACTTGTTTTTCCAGCTGGTTCTCCCACACAAAGTGGGGGTCAGAACCAGTGGGGACCAGTTGCTGAAAGCAGCAAGTGGCCTGGGGAAGCTCACAAAGGCTGCAAGCCTTTGAAGCTTCCCCTTCATGAACCTGCCCATCCTGGGGAGGAGGCTTGGTGCCTCGTCCCAGGGTGTGCATAGTTTCAGGCCCCAGAGAGCAGCAGGCCCTCGACCCAGGGGTCCAGAAACATGTCTGGTGGTGGCAGCTGAAAGCAGCCAGTTAGCCTGGACACTAGTGGTAGGTTAGTTTTCAGAGGGCATCTCTAAGATGCCCTCTTTGTGCATTTTTCATTAAATCCCACCCTGGCATCAGTGTGGGTTTAATGTGCTGAGAAGTTTGATACCAAGCTTCTGAGTTTTCAGTGTAACCATTATGGTGCTGTGGAGCTCGTAATGCCAAACTCCCAGCACCATATACTTTTAATGGCAGCACTGCACTTACAATGTCTAAGAATGGACTTGGACACTGTAGGGGTACAGGGCTCAAGCACCTGTACCCTCACCACTGGTATAGTGCACCCAGCTAGAGGGGTGACTGATCTATGCCAGGGCAGTGGGTTGTAGGCATGGCACACAGGGATGTGTGCTATGTCGACTCTTCATTTTGTTCTGCAGCAAAACACGCAGCCTGCAAAGGCAGTGTGTGAGTGTCAGGGTACAGGGCCTCTAAGGGTGGCACAATAAGTGCTGCAGCCCTTAGAGGCCTTCTCTGGTCACAGTGCCCTGGGTACCTGTGGCACCATTTACCAGGGGCTGACCTGTGGCCAGAGATGCCAATTGGGTTTAGGCTTCAATGCACTTTTAGGGAAAGAACATAGGCCCTGGGTACCTGATTAGCAGGAGCCCAGGGCACACTCAGTCAATGCACATCAGCAAGTCAGCAAAAAGTGGGGGCAACCATGCAGAAAGAGGGCACTTTCTCACAATCACTAATCCTCCCCCTCCCCCCACAAGGGAGAGTAGGCAACCTAAATATAAAAACAAAGTCTTCTGAAGGCCTCCAAAAACCTGTTTCGGAGGGTGGGCCCAGAGACAATACACAGACCAAGGGCAGGTACCAGGGTAAGAATTCGGATCCCAAGAAGGCTTGGTGCTTTAATTGCAAAGCCAATGGGACCGAACTGGAGACCCTATCTGTCCCAAAAGGCTTTCTCAAGTGCACCCCCAGTTAACAATGTGGTGGTGAGTATCCAGATGGGATCCCTAGTGTGCCCTGGCCAGGTCAGAGCGCACACTGAAGCAACTTTAGTCTCAGAGGGTGGGGTGGATGTAGCTGCCCTGGCTGTTTGGCCCAGTAATCTAGAGAAGTACAAACAGCCTCATATTAATGGGATTAGAGTGGAAGCACTGAGAGATACAGGTGCAAGTTTCACCATGGTGACTGAAAAATTGGTGTCTCCAGAACAGTACCTGACTGGACAAACTTAACAAGTCACCAATGCTGATAATGTGATCAAGGTTCATTCAATGGCTTTGGTGTACTTGGAGTGGCGAGGGTTACTGGCCAAAAGAAGTGTTCGACTTATCAGTTCTGACATTACCTTCCCTTTTTTGACACTGCCTGATCAGGCAGTTTTCTTGATTATATTTTTGCTTTTATTGGTTTATCTCCTTTGCTCTCTACCCTCCCTTTTCTGGGTACTACCTAATCCTGTATTTTTTCTCGAATAAGATATTAGTGTTATTATTGCTCTGCTCTTAGTATATTTGTAAAGCGCTCCGATACTCACAAGGGTCAAATTTGTGCTATAAAAATACATTAAATAAAATGTGGAGTCCCCAACATGGGCTGAGGTATGATTCCATACAGACATGCTGAGAATCCCTGAATGGGTGTGTGTAAAATCTCAAGCACAGAGCACCGTCCAGGGTGAAAAATAGGAGTTTGAGTCTAGAATAATGGCCCAACCCTCAAAGAGAAAAGGTAGGAAGCCTGGGAAGAAAGCTTCTGAACAGCCACATGCTCAGGTCCACTCTCCTCAGGGAGATGATTTGTCAGCTCCAGAAGCAACTGAGCTCCAGTAACTAGGGCCTCACCAGGCAGAGCTCATAGGCCCAGGGGAACCCTCTAGAGAAGAGCTGTGCCAAGGACAGAGGACCTGACCTACTCTTGAAAGCCTGACACAGAAAGCTGCTGCACAGGAATAGGCAGATGTCAGTGGCTCCCACGGGACCTACTGGGAGAACGGACTTGTGTACACCGAGGCCAGAGACCCCAAACTTGGTGCCACTAGGAGAGTGGTAGTGCATCAGCAGTACAGAGAGTTTTTACTCTGTGGCGCATGACAGCCCCCGCTGGGCATCTTGGTCAGAGATAGACTTGGAGTAGCTACTCAGCCACTTTTACTGGCCAAACATGTCCCAGAAGGTGAAGGGGTTTTCTCACTCCGGTGTCACATGCCAAGCCAGCGGCAAAGCTTTAATTCAACTCCCAGTGGTTGGGGTTCCCTTTGAAAGGATAGGGGGTCAATGTTGTTGGCCCCCTGGAACCCCCAACAGCACCAGGGAACCGATTCATACTGGTGGTGGTGGATCAAGCCACTGGGTACCTTAGAACGGACACTGCTCCTGCTGGTGCCAGGGCCCTCATCAGTATATTTACTAGAGTGGGCTTCCCTAAGGAGGTGGTGTAAGACAGAGGTAGTAACTTCATGTCTGGCTACCTAAAGGCAATGTGGAATGAATGTGGTGTGACTTACAAGTTCACTACCCCAATTCACCCACAAACCGTTTTTTTATTGAGAGATTCAACAAAACCACGAAAAACTCAGAAGGAGCTGGGATGTCCTTTTGCCATGCCTGCTTTTTGCCTACAGGGAGGTACCACAGAAGGCAGTAGGGTTTAGCCCCTTTGGACTTCTGTTTGGACATCCTGTGAGGGGACCACTCTGTCTAGTAAAAGAAGGCTGGGAGAGACCTCTCAAAGAGCCTGAACAAGACATTGTGAACTATGCACTTGGCCGACGTTCAAGGATGGCACAGTACATGAGTAACACATCCAGAAACTTTGAGGCCAGCCAAGAGCTCCAGAAGCTCTGGTATGACCGATAGGCTGCATTGATGGAGTTCCTACCAGGGCAGAAGGCGTGGGTTTTGGAGCCTGTGGCACATAGGGCCCTCCAGGACACGTGTCCCTACCCTTGAAAGGAAGGGTGAGGTCATCTACCTGGTAGACATGGACACTAGCAGGAGCCCTCACTGGGTCATCCATGTTCAACACCTGAAGCCTTTCTATGACAGAGCTGATGTGACTATCCTCATGGTCACTGTTGAGGATCAGGAAGCAGAGACTGAACATCTCCTTGACCTCCTCTCCTACAGCCCAAAAGATGGGTCAGTCGATGACGTTGTCTTCTCAGACACCCTCTCTGCCCAAAGGCAGCCTGATTGCAAGCAAGTCCTGAATCAGTATGCGGAGCTCTTCTCCCTAACCCCTGGTGAGACAATCTGGCGCACCCATGATGTGGACTGTAGGAAGATGGGTCTGAATATGATATTTCCAGCAGGTGGTAACACCGTGCACAGAGCCCAGGGGTCCCCAAAAGTTTACAGAGCTCAATGTAAAACCCAAAGTGCTATTAGTGGTAGTGTGGGCGAGCAGCCTTGGGCCTAATAGAGGAGTGTAAGTCATTTATTGCACAACAGTGACCAATAATGGACGCACGACTCAAGGAGGAGATCCAGACCAATTTTAGACAATTATACTTTGTTTGTACTTCATTTTAAGACCAAGATCTTCGTAATAAGGTAAGTACGTTTTTAATTAAAAATACTTTGCACTTTGAAAAACCAACACTTGGAATATTTTCAGCACAGTTCAATGTTATCCTATGGGGAAAACAGTTTTGCAGTTAATCGGGTAAGTACGCAACTTACAGTTCCAGTCATCGGTACCAAAGGTCAGCAGTGGGCAAGGGTTCAGGTAAGTACTAATACTGTACCACCTGCAGCACAGGGGCAGAAGTCAAAATCCGAGTTCCGCCCAAATATACACTATCAGCGGTACAGGGGCAGCCGACTGCAGGGCTCAAACAGCATTGGGTGCCCAATGCAATCCAATTGAGTTTCTTCTTTTGGGAAACTGGCTGCAGGTGTCGAATCGGAGGGTCCAGGCAGAACATCAGCAAAAGCACAGGTAAGTTGAGGTGTTGAGGGTTACAAAGGCACCACTGGTCAAGCTCACCAAAGCCCAGGGGCTGCATGTGCAGGGGTGCATTTAGACTTCGGAAGGATAATGTTACTTACCCATTAAGCATCTGTTCTTGGCATGTAGAGCTGTAGATTCACATGCTGTGCATAGCCCGCCATCTAGTGTTGGGTCCGGATGTTTGCACTTTGTTTTTGTTCGAAGAAGTCTTTTCCAGTCACGAGGCAAGGTGACTCCTCCTTTCGGTGATAGTGCGAATGGGCATCGACTCAATTGTTAGATTGTTTTCCCGCAGAATGTGAGAATGGAGTAGTAGTAAAGAATAGAGACGTCCATGCATATGTATGTAAATTAATAGAGAATTACAGCAGCCACAGGTATCTGGGGAGGCGGGTGGGCGCATGTGAATCTACAGCTCTACATGCCAAGAACAGATGCTTACTGGGTAAGTAACATTATCCGTTCGAGGCATGTGAGCTGTAGATCACATGCTGTGCATAGACTATATAGCAGTATTCTCCCAAAGCGGTGGTTAACCTGTAGCTGTTGGAGTTGTCTGAAATAGTGTTTTAAGTACTGCTTGACCCACATTGGCTTGCTGTCTCGCTAACACATCTACACAATAACGTTTAGTGAATGTGTGCGGTGTAGACCATGTTGCAGCTTTGCAAATGTCAACTATGGGAATGTTTCCCAAGAAAGCCAAAGTGGCCCCTAGCTTACGAGTGGAATGTGCCCTAGGGGTACAGTTAGAATTCTCTTTGCTTTCGCATAGCAAGTTTGAATGCACTTCACAATCCACCTTGCAATACCTGATTTGGAGATAGGATTGCCCTTGTGTGGTGGCGCAAAAGCAACAAAAAGTTGTTTTGTTTTACGAAAAGATTTTGTTCTTTCAATGTAGTGTAAAAGTGCTCTCCTGACATCTAAGGTGTGTAGAGCTCGTTCTGCAACTGAATCAGGTTAAGGGAAGAATACGGGTAATTCTACCGACTGATTTATGTGAAATGCATGTACTACCTTAGGTAAAAATTTGGGGTTGGTACGAAGAACCACTTTGTCTCTGTATAGTTGGAAAAAGTATTCTTGTATGGTTAGTGCCTGTAGTTCACTCAATCTCCTTAAGAAAGTGATTGCAATGAGGAAAGCGGTTTTCCAAGAGAGGAACTGTGGTTCGCATCTGTGCATGGGCTCAAAAGGTGGGCCCATTAATCTTGTGAGGACTATGTTAAGATTCCACACTGGAGCAGGTGGAAGTTTAGGTGGTATGACTCTTTTTAGTCCTTCCATGAAGGCTTTGATCACTGGTGTACGAGTTACTTACCTTCGGTAACGATGTATCTGGTAGAGACGTTGTCTAGCCGCAGATTCCTTAACTTAGAATATCCCCAGGTGTCAGACTGGATCCGGAAAAAGTTTGTGCAGCAGTACCTCTGCGCGCCGTGGGCGGCGCCGCCTGGCTCCGCCCTGACGTCGTACCCGGACATGACGTCAGTGGAGCTACATAGGACCCCCGGCGCGCTGACGTCCGTTTTCTTCGGAGGAACTTTTCCGCGCCACAACGCGGAGCCCCCAGCAAAACCCTGAGAGTATGGGAACAGTGTGCGAATAAAAAGAAAATGGGTGAGAAGGCACCATGAACAACAGTGAGAAGCACTGTTGACGGAAAGGTGTTGAAAAGGAAAGAGCAATACATGGAGAAGCTATGTCGCAAAGCGAAGTGAATGTCACCCCTGAGGGAAATGGATGTATAAAAAGACTGATGCAGACGACAGAAAGTCTGCACTAGATGAAGGGAATAAAAAGCAACCCCACAAAAGCGAGAGAATGCTCTCTCCTGAGGCAAAAGGGCAATGAAAGGAGCCAACAGCGACAAACAAGAAAGCCCCAACCCACAGGATGAAAGAAGAATGAAAGAAATAGGGAGACTCTGTCCCCTATGATAGAACCATTGGACTGAGGAACAGGCCAGAAGGACCTCAAAACTAATGGACTGTAGGAGTGGCAATGGAGAAGGTGGGTGGGAGGGTAGAGAACACCAGTAGGCCCCATACTGGAGGAAACTGATGTGGAAAAACGCAGGACACCTGAACCTATCGCCCAAGCATGAGATTGGGAGAAGCAGAACAAGGAAATCCAAAGAATAAGCCTGACAGGGAGGGAGGCGAAAGATACCGCCCCGTAGAAGGACAAGCCACTCCAAGGGAGGCGAATGCAGAAACCCCACCTGAACAGGTCCTCGCAGATCGGGGAGGATGGGTGGGCGTTAAGGAATCTGCGGCTAGACAACGTCTCTACCAGATACATCGTTACCGAAGGTAAGTAACTCGTACATCTGATAGAGACATCTAGCCGCAGATTCCTTAACTTAGAATAGATACCAAAGCCATACTCCACAGGAGGCGGGTCTGCGACAGAACCCCACTAAGTTCCTAGGGGAACAGAAGTGCCAACCAGCCGGCTAAGCACAGTGGGGGCAGAACTTCCAGAGTGGCCAACACCGGACTAGGATACTCCATAGGGAGTGGCCAACAAGGAGATGCAAAGGCATTAAAGCTGCTGAGGGCGGCAGGAAATCCCTGTCGGTTAAATAGAGGAGAAAGTGAGCACAGAACCAGGAGGGCAGTGCGGAATAAAAGTGGATACCTTCCGAAAAGGGGAGGAACCAATTCTATAATGTGAGGGATCCACAGGATCTGATGGACCTTCAAAAGAGAAAGGTCTAACTACGGTACCAGAATGGACCGAGTCCAAGCAGGCAGGGCGGACATGCAGGACAGGGAAAGAAGCACCGTGGAAGTGAGAACAGCAGCGGAAGGATGCTGACGACTCCTAGGATGAGGCAGTGTTACAGGAAACACAAGACCTGCGAATGCACCATGGCCCATGCACCGGACAAGTGAAAGGGCGGGCATCAAAAGGCAGAAGGGCAGAGAAGAATGGCAACAGCTAGTGCCACGAACGTGGGGAACAGAAGTACACAAGAGAAACCGTATGTACCGCCAGAACCACACCATGGAAAGGAGAAGGCCCCATAAAGCACCACGAGCAAAAGCTGAGACACGAGAGACGCACCAATAGGTGTATCGCGTGAAAGATCCGGCAAACTAACACACGTAGAAGACTTGCACTCACCAAAGTGAGGAACAAGACCACAGCCACCGCAAAGAGGACTACGCCTGCGGGAGGACTGGGTGTGTGTAGTACGCCGGACAGGACTAAAGAAGACAGGGCCCAGCCCGGTGGATGAGTTGAGAAAGAAAAAACACCATAGCACCAACAGCTACGTAGCAGCGGTACCGGCTCAGAGCCAGACGCAACAGCCACAGGCGGCAGGAAAGATTCACTGGCTACTGTGAGACAGACAGGGAGGCTGAGCAGTACTGGAAGGGGAACAAGAGTGGATATACGCACAATAATCCACCAGAGAAAACAATGCTCGGAGGAGAACACTCCCGCTGAGAGCAGCAACCGCAGCCGGAAGGAAAAATAGGACAACACCTGCGCGGAATGCAGCAGGGAAATGGAAAGCCCTGGCAGGGGAAGTGGCCAAAAAGCAAGGCACAAGACAATGAAAGCATCAACGTCTGGGGCCAGAATGCCACCACGGAGAGCGAAGTCCAACCATGAAAGGACTACGCAGCACGGGTATAGGAGAGTAGAACTATGCAACGGAAAGTTGCCGGAAAACGCACCAGCCTGTGAGGCATACTAGGGAGCAGTCACTGTACGCATATAGAAAACAGCGACAGGGCCCTGTGGTACGCAGTCCACAGATGGAACGGTCGCAGCGAAAAAACCAAGACGAGACGGCAGGGACCTGAAAGCCCTTCCGGCCTCAAGAAATGGATTAGTGAGATGCAGGGGACGCCACACACCAGCAGCAGCCACTATGAGAGAGCCCAAGAAATGGACTGCAAGGCGGCCATGGGAGGGCCTGCAGCAGCAGTAAAAGTGTACAGGCACAGCCGCAGGCAACCTAGTAAAAGGACCCCACAGAAGCGTACAAAGACTGCTGTGGGAAGAAGGCAGCTATACAATAGCTAACAAATACCCCACATAGGGTAAGCATCAACCCGAACAAGGGGCACCTCTTGAGCGTGAGCTCAGATAGAGGACGTAAAGTGGTAACTTAGAAACCACAGGTTCCGAACACATAACCCTTGGGGTAAGGGCATGCAACCTGAACCACTAGGCCATAGTGACTCAGAAAAATAAGCAGCTGACCTGCTGCATGAAAGAAAGCAAATACGGCGAGAAGCCGCTCAGGCCGTTCAGGTATTACAGCATGAACCCAGGGCCAACATGAAGCAAAGACCCACTACGGAAGGGTAGACAGAAGGCGGTGAACCGAAGAGTCCGCATGTGCGTCAAACAGGGACACACCATCAAATGGTAAGTCCCGGAGACTGTCACGGACATTTTCGGGAAACCCCGTCGCGCAGCCAAGCATGGCGGCGCAAAGCAACGAACCTCGCCATTGCCCGACCCACTGAATCGGTAGTATCAACGGCGGACCGAACGGTAAAGCGCGTCATCTCTCGGCCCTTGTGAAGGAGACGTGCTACGTCAGCGCGAGTACACTCAGGGAGGGCAGGCAAAAGACACTCCACAGAGTCCCAAAGGGCAGAAGAAGCCCGGGCAAAGACGCAAGCCGTGTTCAGGGCACGCAAGGCTGAACTAGAGGACGCAAAAATGCCGCGTCCACATGCCTCCAACCAACGAGACTCCCTAGTAGGAGGCTGCAATAGAGGTGGAGAGGAAGGTTGCGTGGCCAAAGACACCTGCACTACGAGGCCGTGAGCCCCAGGCTGAAGGGACAAACAGGCTGGGCTCTCAGGGGCCGGACGGTGCCGATGCGCCACAGCCCTGTCAACAGCATCTCCTGAAGAGGGCCGTGCCCTTGTCCCGAGAAGCGCGTTGAACAATAAGCCGCTAAAAGGCAGCAAGGGCTCAATATAATAATAATAATAATAATAATACAGACACTTGTAAAGCGCGACAGCTACCTCAAACAGAGGTGTCCCGGCGCTAAGCGAAAAGTATAGCCGCGTTGGACCGCTCAGGGCACAGCCTCGAGCCCTCAGTCTGCCCTAAAAAGCCAGGTTTTCACCATTTTCCTGAAGAGGGACTCTGTTTCTATAATGCGGAAATTGCTCGGCAGGGAGTTCCACAGCTTTGCAGCACCGAGCGCAAAGGATCTGCCCCCCATACGTGCCTTTTTAAAACGGGGGATACACAGTAGATTTTGGGAGTTGGACCTCAAGGTTCTGGGCTGTTTGTATCCACGTAGTCTGTGTTTCAGGTAGATGGGGCATAGCACGGAACGCCAGCGTCAGGGCCTTGAATTTGATTCTTTTCCTCACTGGAAGCCAGTGCAGTGCTTTTAAATGCGGAGAGACATGCTCGCGGAACGGCACTCGCCGGATTAGTCTCGCAGCCGCATTTTGCACTATCTGCAGGCGCTAATCAGATACTCTGGCTGACCCAAATAAAGGGCATTAGCATAATCTATCCTGGAAGTCACTAAAGCATGTACTATAATTTTCCGACACTCCTCTGGAAGTAGATGCAAAAATTTCTTCAGATTCCTCAGTTGACAGAAGCAGGTGGCAGTCACCTGACGTATCTGAGCCGAGAAGGAAAGGTCAGCCTCCCACTTTACACCCAGATTTTTTATACAATCTGCCGGTGAGGGAGGGGGACCCATTTCAGTAGGCCACCAGAGTTCCGAAGCTGGGGGTGGCTCTTTCCCGAAGAACACCACCTCTGTCTTTCCTGCATTGAGCCTGAGTTTGTTGTTGTTCATCCACAACGCTATGTCTTTCATGCAACCCTTGAAGCTCTCAAAGGCAACCTCGGTCTGCTCTTTAAAAGTAAAAACCAATTGTGTATCATCTGCGTAGGAGATCGCTTTTATCCCCCAATTGGCTATCAGGGTAAACAGAGGAGCCAGGTACACATTAAACAGGAGAGGGCTGAGTGCTGACCCCTGAGGGACTCCACAGCAGAGCTGTTTTGGCTTGGATAGAAAAGGTTGAAGCGCAACCTTCTGAGTGCGATTCTCCAAATAGGATTTCAACCATGCCAGGGCCGAACCTCCAATACCAATATCCAGCAGTCTCTCCGACAGCATGGTATGGTCAACGGTATCGAATGCGGCCGAGAGATCCAGGAGCACCAGCATCGCGGAGGCCCCTGAATCTGCAGCCTGTCTAACTAGTTCCGCCACCTCCAGGAGAGCTGTCTCAGTACTAAATCCCGACCTGAAACCAGATTGGGTGTCATGCAGGATGCCCTCCTTTTCGATAAAACTAGACAGTTGCCTCTGCACCAATTTTTCCAACATCTTAGCCGGAGCTGGCAGCAGAGAGATGGGTCTATAATTGGTCAGATCACCGGGATCCCCATTCGGTTTTTTTCTTAGCGGGAGGAGAGTATCTACCGCACCCTGGTGGAGGAGATCCAATAATGGGTCGGAGGACAAGGAGACAGAAGGAGGGTGCAAATGTAAAACAGCTGCAGCCCTACGAACACCCGTCAAAAATAAAGCACCAGCTTCAGTGGGCGTGGTGGGGGGTGACAATAGCCCATCTGTAGGGGACGGTTGCAAGCTGACACGTCCCAAAGGAGGAGGAACAAGTGCCCACTGCCCCCATGGCAATGGAGGCAACCGGCGTGCAGATAAGTCAGGGCACACCGGGTCTGTGTCCTCCGGAAGCGGAGAACCGACAGGTTTTTAAACTCAGTGTGGAGTTTAAAAACTAAAGAAATTCTTTAAAATTACACTGTTTAACAAAAACGATTTTACTTACCCGTTTACAGGAAATGTCCCAGAGTAGCATCCAGGTATACTACTCTGAGTAAGAAAAGTAATCTCAAAAGTAACTTACATGTAATCTTACTGAAAATCCTACACAAAGTATATGTACTGTATTTACAAAGCATTGCATTTCTAAGAAACAATACTGTAAGTCAAACAAAGTGCATTTACAATTGCACTCCAAACTGTTACAAACTGTATCTTTACTGCAAAGTACTTATCACTTACCTGTGCCAGGCTTGCTTGGTTCTAGGAAATAAAATAACTAAAAGAATATTTTTATACAAAAACAATTGGCCTAGAGTTCAGTTCTTGAGTGTGTGAATTCATTTGCTGACTGAGTGTTTACAACAAATGCTTAACACTGTCCTCTGATACTGCCTTACTGCTCGACCACACTACCACAAATAGAGAGTGAGGTGCTGTAAGAAAGTGGCTCTGTATATACTATACCAAAGTAAGGTTCAGTGTGCTCAGGGTCCACAGTCCCCAGAGGGTTGACAGAGGCTAAAGTTAGATATAACCTTACTCTCCAAAGTGGTAGCTTGGTCGAGCAGTAAGGCAGTATCAGAGGACAGTGTAAAGCATTTGTTGTACACACTCAGTCAGCAAATTAAGCCACACACTCAAGAACTGAACTCTAGGCCAATTGTTTTGTATATAAAAATATATAGTTTTATTTTTAGAACCAACAATAGGTATCAAATACTTTCTCAGAATCAATAGACTTTTAAATGCAATAGTTACAGTTGTTGCAATAGGCAACACAATTTCAACACAATTATAACATTGAGCTCAATGGGGAATTTTAAGTAAATGCAATATCAATTACTTTGCGTATGATTTTCTTACTCGGCTGGATCCTGGATTCGGCCCTGGTGCATTTCCTGTAAACAGTTGAAAGAAATCGTTTTTGTTACACAGGCGATTTTTAAGGAATATTTGTATGTTTCAAAAATCGACACTTAGAAGAATTTCTGGAGAAAACCAGGCAATGTTATCCTATGGAGGAAAATCAAGTTATCAGTAAGTACAGTTGTAATTGCTTTTCAGGGTCAGTGCTGGGCACCAAGATCCACTTTATTCCAAATTTTCCAAAATTCATCGTTTTTAAACTGTTACATGTGAGGCGCTTATGTAAAAGCAGTTTCTAATCCAGCAGATATGCCATTCCAGGCTTTTTTCTGTTGCATGAGCCATACATTATTGATCCTTATTGGTCGATCTTTTTCAGTGATTTAAAGTGTTTTTCCCAATGCATTTCGGGCTATAGAAGCCCTTCCTCAGGGGTTCACTACGAGTTATAAGAAAACACCCATTAGATTCTGTATTCAGACTTAAATAGTAAATAATACATTGTACAATTCATAATGCATTCAACTGTAACTGCATAATTAACGTTCTCCCTCTGTGCACGATCAATGTGCTGCGCAAAAAAATGTCCGTACAAGCCTCTCCCCAAACCTTGACTGATCCACATATTACTCCACAGGGATGTGTGCCATGTCGACTCTCTGTTTTGTTCTGCACCAAGACACTCAGCCTGCAAGGGCAGTGTGTGTGTGTCAGGGTACAGGGCCTCCAAGGGTGGCACAATAAGTGCTGCAGCCCTTAGAGGCCTTCTCTGGTCACAGTGCCCTGGGTACCTAGGGTACCATTTACCAGGGGCTGACCTGTGGCCAGAGATGCCAATTGGGTTTAGGCTACAATGCAGTTTTAGGGAAGGAACACAGGCCCTGGGCACCTGTAAAAAAGTGGCTCTGTATATACTGCACCAAAGTAAGGTTCAGTGTGCACAGAGTCCACAGTCCCCAGAGGTTTGGCAGAGGCTAAAGTTAGATATAACCTTACTCTCTAAAGTGGTAGCTTGGTCGAGCAGTAAGGCAGTATCAGAGGACAGTGTAAAGCATTTGTTGTACACACTCAGTCAGCAAATGAAGCCACACACTCAAGAACTGAACTCTAGGCCAATGGATTTGTATCAAAATATATACTTGTTTTATTTTAGAACCAACAATAGGTATCAAAATATACTTTCTCAGAATGAGATGCTTTAGGTAAATACTTTCAATAGGCAATAGACTTTTGAATGCAATAGTTACAGTTGTTGCAATAGGCAACACAATTTCAAACACAATAGAACATTGAGCTCAATGGGAATTTCGAGTTAAATGCAATAGATTACTTTTTGGATTACTTTTCTAACCACAGGACTGGATCCTAGATTCAGTCCTGGGACATCTCCTGTAAACAGTTGAGTAAAAGCGTTTTGGTTACAGTTGTGATTTTTAAGGAATATTATTGTATTTTAAAAGTTGGCACTTAGAAACTTTTTCAGCAAAAACCAGGCAATGTTATCCTATGGAAGGAAATTCAAGTTACCGGTAAGTACAGTTGTGATTACTTTTCAGAGTCAGTGCTGGGCACCAAGATCCAGCACTGGGATCTCTCCTGATAACAGGTGAGTGTTTTCGTTTTTTCGTGATTCGGCTGATTTTAGGTGAATATTTGTATTTTTCAAAAGTCGACACTTAGAAATGTTTTGGGAGAAAAAGTGTCCATGTTATCCTATAAGGAAAAACGAGTTATCGGTTTCAAGGTAAGTAATCGGTCTTTTGAGTTAGGGTTCTGGGGTTAGGCTCAGGGGTCTCCCAGTGTCGGTGATGCACTGTTGTTGCACCCTCAGTGGCACTAGGGCGGCCGGGTGCAGAGTGTTGAGGCCCAATGTTATCCTATGGAGGATAGAGGGACTCCGGTTGGTGGCTGCTGCCAAGCTGGCCACGGGGTTGCGGGAGCAAAGCTCCTAGGGTTAAGCTCAGGGCACGTTGGGGACCAAGTTAGCACCAAAGGGGCACCCTCAGCGGCACTAGGGCGGCCGGGTGCAGGGTGCTGTTTTGAGGTCGGGTGCCCTGTTAATTTCAATGGAGATTCTCCGGGACAAAGAAACACTGCAGGCTCTGGGACGAGGACCTTCCAGGAGCTACCACCACTTCGAGGGGTAAGTTGGGATGTAGAGGGTTGGTTAGGGACCGCTGGGTTGGGCACACATGGCCGTGGAGCGTCGGGTGCAGGGGTGCCTTGGGACGTCAGATTTTCTTACCCACTCTGGTTGCGGTAGGGGGGGTCCTCTGGATTGAGGCTGCAGGCGTCGTCAGGAGGCTTGAGGCAGGTCAGGGGTCGTCGGATCTCGGGTCAGGATCGCCGGGGGGACCTCTTCTGGGTATTTGCCCACTCGAGTTCGGGCCGGATTCTCCGGGTGCAGTGTGTGCGGGATTCGCGGTTCCTGGCTGGCACCAGAAGCTGCAGTTCAAACACGTCCGGTGTTCACGGGAGAAACAGCTCGGAAAGTGAAGGCAGGCAGGTCCTCCGGGGTTTTTGAGGTTGCTGGCCGCTGGACACGCCGGGGTTTTGCAGGAGCAGGTTCGAGGTGAGACAGGCCTGTAGGGCTGGGGCCAAGTCAGTGGGCGTCGTCCTCTTGTTAGCTCTGCACAGATTCTCGTCCTTCTTCCTTTTCTTGTTGTTGCTGGATCTAAGGAAGGAAGGTTCAGGGTGCCCCTAAATACTAGATTTAGGGGCGTTACAGGTAGGTAAAGGGCAGGGACCAATGGGTCCCTTCCCTGGGGTGGGTACACCCCCTATCCTGCCACTCTCCAGTGGGAGGGGGGCAGGAGCCTTGTCCTGATTGGGTAGGGCTCCCCATCTTCAAGATGGCGAGAGCCCGGAGATGTGCTTCACCTCGCCTCCCCCACCTGAGGGGTGGGGTTGGCAGAGGCTGGCACACCCCTTTCCTCCCTTGGTGTTTCCCGCCAGTCTTCCCGCCAGAGTGGGGGCTAGAACCAGTGGGGACCAGTTGCTGAGTACAGCAAGTGGTCTGGGGAAGCTCACAATGGCGGAATGCCTTTGAAGCTTCCCCCTGCCCATCCTGGGGGAGGAGGCCTAGCACCTCACCCAGGACGTGCATTGTTGCAGGCCCAGGAGAGCGGATGGCTCTCTACCCAGGGGTCCAGCAACATGTCTGCTGTGTGGCACCCGGGGCAGCCCCTCAGACAAGACGTGGATTGTGGGTTAGTTTCAGGGGGCAACTCTAAGTTGCCCTCTGTCGTGCATTTTACAGTAAATCCCACACTGGCATCAGTGTGGGCTTACTGTGCTGAGAAGTTTGATACCAAACTCCTCAGTCTTCAGTGTAGCCATTATGGTGCTGTGGAGTTCGTAATGACAACCTCCCAGCACCATAAACTCTGAATGGCATCACTGCACTTACAGTGCCCAGGAATGGCCCTGGGTACTGTAGGGGCACAGGGCTCATGCACCTGTGCCCCACCACTGGCATAGTGCACCCAGCTAGAGGGCTGACTGAGGTATGCCAGGGCAGTGTGTTTGTGGGCATGGCGCACAGGGATGTGTGCCATGTCGACTCTGTTTAGTTCCTCACCAAGACACTCAGCCTGCAAAGGGGGGGGTGTGTGTGTGTGTCTGTCTCTCTCTGTCTCTCTCTCTGTCTCTCTCTCTGTCTCTCTCTCTGTCTCTCTCTGTCTCTCTCTGTCTCTCTCTGTCTCTCTGTCTCTCTGTCTCTCTCTCTCTCTCTGTCTGTCTCTGTCTGTCTGTCTCCTCTAAGGGTGGCACAATAAGTGCTGCAGCCCTTAGGGACCTTCTCTGGTCACAGGGCCCTGGGTACCTAGGGTACCATTTACCAGGGGCTTACCTGTGGCCAGAGAGGCCAATTGGGTTTAGGCTTCAATGCAGTTTTAGGGAAGGAACACAGGCCCTGGGCACCTGATTGGCAGGAACACAGGGCACACTCAGGAAAAGTGCATCAGTTATCAGGCAAAAAGTAGGGGGGTTACTGCAACAGAAACCCACTTCTTTACAGCACCTGATTGGCAGGAGCCCAGGGCACACTCAGTCAAAGTACATCAGCAATTCAGCAAAAAGTAGGGGGCATACCATGCAAGAAAGATGGCACTTTCTCACAGGTGCTATCTACTTTACCTCTGCCTACCTTTTGGGTTCCACTGGACTCTGTGCACACTATACCTCACTTTGGTATAGTGTATACAGAGTCAGCTTCCTACAGTCCAGGATATTCAGTCTGATACTAATGTTTCAGCCTCTATCCTGGATCTCAGTGAGACTGACTCTGAGGCTGCTGGCCCTCCTGCATCCTGCTGGTGGATCATGCCAGATGGCATATGCGGGCTCTGTAGTGGGACCTGAAGATCCAATGGACGCAGCATCATGGTAATCTCGCAGACCTGGTCCAGACCTCGGCGGGCACTGCAAAAGATTTGCATTGGTGGTTAACGAACCGCAATTAGGTCAGAGTCAGACCCCTCTCCTGTCCCCAACCAGATCTCACAGTGGTGATAGATGCATCACTCCTGAGATGGGGCGGCCTTCTGGTAGAGGTGGAGATCAGAGGACTCTGGTCTCCGTTGGAAGCCGAGCTCCACATCAACATTTTGGAGCTTGTGTGATCCAATTGGCACTGAAAGCCTTTTTACCATATCTCAAGGGAAGGCTTGTTCAGGTGTTCACGGACAACACCTACCGCCATGTGATACTGTAACAAGGAAGGCGGGCTGGGGTCATGGACCCTCTGTCAGGAGGCCCTGCGTCTCTGGCTTGGCTGGAACAACAGGGCATATCTCTGGTGGTTCAACACCTGGCCGGTTCCCTGAACGCCAGGGCGGATGAGCTCAGCCGTCGGTGCCTAGCGGATCACAAAAGAGCCTTGGTTGGATCTCTTCACCTGACGAGAACGTGCAATGTCAGCAGTTTTGCCCGTTAGAGTTTCCAAGGCAGCTCTCGGTCGGAGACGCTTTTTGTCTCGAGTGGAGCACAGGACTTATATATGCCTTTCTGACTACACCACTCCTGTCCAAAGTGCTCAAGAAGATCAGGAGCAATCGGGCCCAAGTCATTCCTGTGGCTCCGGACTGGGCACGGATAGTTTGGTATCCCAAGCTTCTGCAGATGAACATTGATTCTCCGACCAGGCTGCTCCTCAGGGAGGATCTTCTGTCGCAGCAACAGGTGAGCATCCTCCACCCAAACCTGCCCACCCTCCGCCTCCATGCATGGAGATTGAGCAGAGACAGTTGACAGCTTTTGACCTTTCTCTTGAAGTCTGTGAGGTTATTCTGGCTGCCAGGCGTCCTGCCACCAAGTCGGTATACGCCTGCTGATGGCAAAAAAAGTGTAACTATTGTCCAGAACGGTATGTTGACCCCCCCCCCCCCCCTGTCTGCATCCCTTTCTGACATTCTTCTTTTTATTCTTTCTTTGGCCCAGCAGGGCTCTGCTCTGGGCACTCTGCAGGGTTACCTTTTGGCCCTTTCTGCTTTTCTGTGGTTGCCAGATCAACCATAGCTTTTTAAATCCCCCATTGTGCAGAGATTCTTGAAGGGGCTTACTCATTTGTTCCCCCCCACTCCTTTTATCATACCCCAGTGGGACATAAACTTGGTTCTATCCTTCTTGATGTGTGCACCATTCCAGCCTCTGCAAAACTGCCCCCTCCGACTGCTTACTATCAAAACCGCCTTCTTAGTGGCCATAACTTCTGCCAGGTGGGTGAGCGCATTTCAGGCTCTATCTTGTCAGCCTCCTTACCTGACCGTCTTTCCAGACAAAGGTGGTGACACCTTTCCATCTAGGGCAATCTGTCAACGTGCCCCCTTTCTATGCTCCTCCGCATCCTTCTAAGGAAGAAGAGCGTCTCCACCGTCTGGACCCAAAAAGAGTGTTATCGTTTTACCTTGATCGCACTAAAGAGTTGCTGGTGGATGACTAACTCTTTGTAGGGTACATTTGAGGAAAGCAGGGACGTGCTGCGCAGAAGAGGACCATCTCACGTTGGGATATCCTCTGCATAAAAATCTGTTATGCCTTGGCAAAGAAACAGCCTCCTGAAGGCCTTAGAGCTCATTCAACCAGGACTAAGGCAGCCATCACGGCTCATCAGCGTGGTGTCCCAGTTCTCGATATCTGCCAGGCGGCTACCTGGACACATCTCTGCACACATTTGCCAAGCATTATTGCCTGGACAATCAGGTCTGTAAGGAAGGCCATTTAGTAATACAGGATTTCCTGGTCTAGTACTTTTCCTCAGTCCCCCCTCCAGGCATGGTATTGCTAGGGTATCTGGTCTTAGTTAAGTAATCTGTGGGTCAATGTCTCTATCAGATGGACAAGTTACATACCTTCGTAACACCTTATCTGGTAGACATGATCTAGCCGCAGATCCCTTCCCGACCCAACCATCCTCCCATCCCCCCCCCCCCACTGCGAATCAGTTTTTAGAGTCAGGGTTGTTTCTCTTCAGGGCCTTAGTTGTTTTTTAACACACCATGGTCAGTCACTTCATGGCCCTGTGCTTCTGGCGTGGAAAGTCGTGAAAAGTACTGATTTCAGCTTGCCGATGTGGTGCCTATATAGACGACTCGGACGTCACGATGAAACCAACACCTATGACGTCACACTGAGTCAACCGACAGCACCTATCGGCTCGCAAGGGTACTGCTATCAAAATCTTCCTGATCCAGTCTGATGTCTGGAAGTTCTACGGTAAGGCATCTGCTGCTAGATCATGCCTCTACCAGATAAGGCGTTACCGAAGGTAAGTAACTGGTCCATCTTGTTCTAGTGTGCCATCAGCGAGAGATACTTTACTGAACTTTTTCTTTCTCCCAAAGACCATTAGTTTTTAATTTCCATAGATTTTATAATGAAGTCCCTCACTCTACAGAAGCTTTCAAATAACAAAAAAAAAACTTTTGAAACGATTGGGGGTCCTCTGCAAAATGGAAGCATCTCCATAAATAACATTTTGAGTACACTCTGACCTAGCGATTGGATAGGTATGCTTTTCATGGCTTTCGCACCTTTTAGACCAGAACTGCCGGGGTAGGGTCTGTTCCTGTTCCAAGCCCTCAGCAAACCGTTGACAAGTTGCGTTTACAATCCATATCTTTGAATGCATTGTAGTACACCAAGCCAAGTCATTCATTTCAGAGCACAAGCAGCCCATGTTCATATGCACTTGTGCGTTTCAGTGATCCTTTGCATCACACGAGGGGGCCGCAACAGTCACCCAAACCCAGCCAATTGGATCTCTTGGATCCCTGGGCTCAGAAGAGGGATGAAACATGCCGACAAGTTAAATAAGGTTTCAATGTTTTTCAAATTTTTTACCCTCTGATCCTAAACTGTTGAATGATTTCTAATTTAACAGTTGAGATCAACATAAAATGACTCCTTTCTAGTGCAAATAACTCAAAATCTAGAACGGACTAATGCCGAACTACAATGTGCTTAATTTATATCGGGTTTATTGTAATCCCATCCAGCAATGTTTGTGAAATTTCTATTGGAAATGTATTTATAAAATGTATTTATAACACGTATTGAGTGCACTATCACCTTACAGATATACTGGCGCTGAAGGAAATCTCTTACAGACATACAGTAGCAGGATAGGAATGTTTGTAAATTCTCATTGTTTAGAAAAGTAGACAAAGTCTAATACCTAACAGAAAGCTACGAAGATGAGATATAATTTAAAGATGGGTCGCACAGTGAGATTCAGGAATAAAGTGCCATTCAGCCAGGCAAAAAGCATGAGGGAGGTCTAACGTCTTGGCATTTTAAACATTTCCTATTTTAGGGATTTGCGCATAAATAGCCCAGAAACACAAAAGGTTAAGCAGTTGACGCATAGATGGCGGCAATCTTAAAGTACTCAAAGCAAGAGAGAGTCTTCCCTTGTGCTTCATGTTAGTCTTTCCCAGGTATGCACACTTTGCTTGTAGTTTCTTCCTAAAAGTACCATTCCGCCCATGTATGGTACCGCAGTTACCTACTGTTAAGTTTTTTTGCATTTCTTTTTTATTATCAGACCTTTTCACTCGAGGAATTGATATTCAAGCTGTGAATGTTGTCATCAATTTTGACTTCCCACGGAATGCAGAAACGTATCTTCACCGCATTGGCAGATCTGGTAAGTACAGACAGCTGGTGCCTTGACTTTACCTCACGAGTGTGTGTGAGTTATGTGTAAATGAGGGACACTCACTCTGTATGGTTTAACTGGATTAACTGCTCGAGAAGCAGGCCAGGCAGTGGGTCTATGGTTCTTTGCTGCTGTCAGTTTCTGCGCTTGTCTTCGGGTTTGTACCGGTATCTAACCTTTGTTTGATCTCATGCCTGTGGTGTGAGCTCTTGTGCCCTTTGGCAACTGGTTGTAGAGGGGGCTTCTGTACCCTTCCAATAGTTTGACTGTTGTATGAACTTCTGCCCTCATGGGATGGCCTGACTGTGGAGTGAGCTTCAGCCTCCCTGGGGTGGCCTGACTGTGGAGTGAGCTTCTGCTTCCCTGGGGTGGCCTGACTGTGGACTGAGCTTCATCCTCCCTGGGGGGGCCTGACTGTGGAGTGAGCTTCAGCCTCCTTGGGGGGGCCTGACTGTGGAGTGAGCTTCAGCCTCCCTGGGGTGGCCTGACTGTGGAGTGAGCGTCAGCCTCCCTGGGGTGGCCTGACTGTGGAGTGAGCTTCAGCCTCCCTGGGGTGGCCTGACTGTGGAGTGAGCTTCAGCCTCCCTGGGGTGGCCTGACTGTGGAGTGAGCTTCAGCCTCCCTCGGGTGGCCTGACTGTGGAGTGAGCTTCTGCTTCCCTCGGGTGGCCTGACTGTGGAGTGAGCTTCATCCTCCCTGGGGGGGCCTGACTGTGGAGTGAGCGTCAGCCTCCCTGGGGTGGCCTGACTGTGGAGTGAGCTTCAGCCTCCCTGGGGTGGCCTGACTGTGGAGTGAGCTTCAGCCTCCCTGGGGTGGCCTGACTGTGGAGTGAGCTTCTGCTTCCTCGGGTGGCCTGACTGTGGAGTGAGCTTCAGCCTCCCTGGGGGGCCTGACTGTGGAGTGAGCGTCAGCCTCCCTGGGGTGGCCTGACTGTGGAGTGAGCTTCAGCCTCCCTGGGGAGGCCTGACTGTGGAGTGAGCTTCAGCCTCCCTGGGGAGGCCTGACTGTGGAGTGAGCTTCAGCCTCCCTGGGGAGGCCTGACTGTGGAGTGAGCTTCAGCCTCCCTGGGGAGGCCTGACTGTGGAGTGAGCTTCAGCCTCCCTGGGGAGGCCTGACTGTGGAGTGAGCTTCAGCCTCCCTGGGAGGCCTGACTGTGGAGTGAGCTTCAGCCTCCCTGGGGAGGCCTGACTGTGGAGTGAGCTTCAGCCTCCCTGGGGTGGCCTGACTGTGGAGTGAGCTTCAGCCTCCCTGGGGGCTTGACTGTGGAGTGAGCGTCCGCGTCCCTGGGGTGGCTTGACTGTGGAGTGAGCGTCCGCGTCCCTGGGGTGGCCTGACTGTGGAGTGAGCTTCAGCCTCCTTGGGGTGGCCTGGCTGTCATCATCAACTTCAAATAAGACCTGTAAAGCGTGACTAATCACCCATGAGGGCATCCCGTTGTAGGAAGCTGGCTCTTTACATAGTGAACCAAAATGAGGTACACTGTGTAGAGTCCAGGCAACCATTATTGGTTTACAGAGGCAAAAATTGATCACACTAAATGCTCTCTCTTGTGGTCGTATGGGCCAGCATTTTTGGCTCATCAGAGGGTAGTGCTAAGACACACTCGAGAATAAATCCGAGAACAATTTAGAAATATGTCACTTTTTTATGTACATTTTGATACCAAGAACTTTGTTATCAAGTAAGTACTTTTTTTGAAATATGAACTTTTACAGGTAAGACAAACATTCACTTAAATGTATCTTTATACAGCAATGCTTCCCTACGGGAGAAGAGGCGTGCTGCATGCAGTTATTTGCAGCTCGGTTTCTGGGCGTCTCCTTTGGGACTTTGGATCGTAGGGCGCAAGGTCCAAAATACCACCACCAGCTACTCGTTGATGCACTGCGGTGTCTGGGTGCAGAGGTGCTGGTCGGGATGGTAGCTGTGCGTGCTACGCCGGTGGAAAGAAGGGGTGGCCACCTAGAAACAGGCTGCAGAGGGGGCTTGGATGCAGGTCTGGAGCTCCCAATGGGGTGGTGGGGGGGCGGTGGGCCTTGGGTCACAAGGGTCCTGGGAACAAGAAGGCACGGGCTGGGACACTCTGGGCAGAGTGGAAAGGTTGGCTGGGCTCTCTGCATCCTACAGCCTTACGGTTGTCGGTCGTGCCAGTTGAGGGTGCATAATTAGGGCAACTGGGCCTGTCCGGAGATAGGTCTCTGCGGTGCTGACGTCCCTCCAAGGCTGCTCGGTCTCAGTGTAGTGGGACTCCGACAGGCTGTTTTCTCCAAGGGTTTCTGGTACTCCAGGTATTTGTCCTCTGTGACTCTGGTACGTCCCGGTGTCCTCTCATTCGATGGGGGGACAGATGGGACCTTCAGTAGCACCTCTACCTGGCCGGGCTCCTACATCGGGCTGGCTGGGAAGCGGCAGCTTGATGAACTGGACTTTGCTTCTTCTGTGCCCTTGGCTTACGGGGGAGTAGCTCTTTTACTCCAAGGGAGATTGCTGGCAATTTGAGAAGGGGTTTCCAGCCTCCAGGCTAATTTTCCAGATTGTCCTGGTGCCAAATGGGCCCGGGGCAGAGGGTGGCATTTTCCCTAACTGGGGAAGCCTTGGATTGAATATCAAAGGCGGCAGAGGCCTTTGAAACCTCCTCCCTTGAAATGGTGATCGCTTATGCATCCTGCTTGGAGGTGGTGACAACACCTCCTGCCGGAGCAGGTATTGTTTCTGCCCTCAGAGTGTGGGCTCTCACCTGCAGGGGGAAAGAAACAACCGGTCTGTGGTGGCAGGCTGGTCTACACCAGGCAGCCATTACACTAGTAGTCAGTAGTTTTTCAGGAGGCACCTCTAAGGTGCCATCTTGGTGCATGTGTTAATAAATCCATCACTGGAATCGGTGTGGGTTTATTAATACAAGATGTTTGATACCAAACATATGTAGTTTCAGTGAAGCCATCATATAGCTGGGGGAACTCGTGAATACCAGTGTCCAGCACGTATTCTAAAAATTGCTTCCCTTTTCACCTGTAATATCAAAAAATCGACTTAGATATCATAGGGGCATACCTGCTCATGCATATATGTTCATACATGTAGTATAGTGCACCCTGCCTTAGGGCTGTAAGGCCTGCTGTAAGGTGGCTTACCTATACTGCATGCAGTGTCTGCAGGCATGGCACACGGGAGGTGTGCCATGTCTTGTCTTCTCGTTTCTCTGCACCATGTCACACCGCCTGCAATAGCTGTGTGCATGAGTGTGCTAAGGGGTCCCTTAGGGTGGCGCAATATATACTGCAGCACTTATGGACCCTCGTCAGCCTCCTTGCCCTAGGTACCATTTACTAGGGACTTACAGGGGGTGCTAAAGGCATTGCCAATTGGTGGATCATTTGTACAGTTTTAGGGAAAGAGATCTGGCACTGGGGATCTGGATAGCAGGAACCCAGTGCACTTTTGTCAAAATTGCATCGAATACCAGGCAAAATTCGGAATGACCATGTCAAAAAGGGGCACATTCATACACAACCCCCCCACCTCCAAAACAAGAGGATGAGACGAATCTTTATTAAGAGAGTTTTCGTCATCTAAGTGGGAAAACCTGGAAAGGCCATCTGCATTGGTATGGTTAGTCCCAGGTCTGTGCTCCACTGTGAAGTCCATACCTGTTAGAATTGGGGGTCTCTAGTTGGCAATGGTATACACCTTTGACCAAATAGGGACCCTTGCTTCTAGTCAGGGTATGGGGGATACACTACTAAAATAACCCTTGGCACGAGCAGACAGGCTTATCTCAGAGGCAGTGTGTTAAGCATTTGTGAACACATACAGTAATACAGTGAAAACACTACAGATTGACACCACACAGGTTTTATAAAAATAAGTATTCTTTATATAGACTTAACACAAGACCACAAACGACAAAAATCCACAATACTGTACTCAAAATAGACTTAAAAGATGGTAAGTTGATGGTAAATGCGACATGTTTCTCTCAAAAGTACCTAGGATGCGTAACGCAAAACAAACAAAGGGTCCGCAGGGAGGACGATGCGGCGAGCAGGCGCCACGATGCGGTGCGACGATCCGGTGCGATGCGATGAAAGTGCGCCCTTGATGCGACGACGATGCGTGCAAGCCCGACGGCCGTGCGGCGAACTCTGTATCTTTGGAGCCGCGACAGGCCCTGCGACACGCTTCTCCGGTGATGCGACGGCAGGCAGCTGCGATGGCGACACGCTTCTCGGGGGATGCGACAGCGACCCTTGTGGTAGCGACACGCTTCCCTGTTGATGCGACTGCAGGCAGTTGCGACGGCGACACACTTCTCCGGTGATGCGACGGCAGGCAGCTGCGACGAAGGGGCGCTTCTCTGGTGATGCGGCAGCGGCGACACGCTTCTCCGGCGATGCGACGGCAGCAGCTGCGACGAAGGCATGCTTCTCTGGTAATGCTGCGGCGGCGACACGCTTCTCCGGCGATGCGACGGCAGCAGCTGCGACAGCGACACGCTTCTCGTTGCGCCGCGCTTCCAGCTCCCAGCGACACGCAGGCTTCTGCAGACAGAATCCCCAGCAAGGGAATTCAGGAGGGAGCTGGTGGTGAAGTCTTGTAGCCCTGAGACTTCAGCAGGAGGCAAGCTCTAGTTCAAGCCCTTGGAGAATATTCTGCAAGATGATGAAAGTTCTTTAAAAGTTCCTTCTCCTTTCCTTGGCAATGAAGACCACTGCAGGCCAACCCAGCAAACAGCACATTGGGAGAGGGGCAGTCCAAACTCCTGCAGCTTCCTTGGTTCTTCTCCTTGGCAAAGGTTCGTCTTGTTGTTTCCAGAAGTGATCTAAAGTTCTGGGGTCAGGGCCCCAATATTTATACCGGCAAATCCTTTGTCCTCTGAAGGCAGAGGGTCCTGTACCTAGTCCAAACCAGTTCTGGGTCCATCCTGCCAGTGCACACCCTCTACCTTTGTCAGTGTGGGCCAGGGACATCAGACACACCACAGGAGGTGGAGCCAGCATTGTGGAAGGCAGGCACAGCCCTATTCAGGCCCAGGTGCTACTCCTCCCACCACTCTACATGCAGATAGGTCTATTCAGACCTGTGCTGACTCATCCTGTCTCCTGGAGCCCCCCAGCCCCTGTCACTCACAAAACCAGACATACAATACACAAGCTAGCAGAGGCAGGCTGGATTGTTAGGCAATAAAATACCTACTTTCTAAAAGTGGTATTTTCAAACACAGAATGTTAAAACCAACTTTACTAAAAGATGTATTTTATCATTCTGAGTTCAGGCATACTAAATTCGAATTTCTACCATGTTCCCTGGGTCAGTTAGGATTCTAAGATGTTATAATCAAACTGCCCATTCTGGCCTATGGGGACAGGTAGCCTTGCAATTGTGAAAAACGAAATTGGCTGTAATTCACTATCAGGACACGCTACACACTTTTAAAGGGCATGTCCTACCTTTTACATACAATGCACCCTGCCCTTGGGCCTACCTTAGGGGTGACTGATATGTAGAAAAGGGAAGGTTTAGGGACTGGCATGTGTGTGGACTTACCAAGTCGACATGGCAGTCACAGACTACACACAGGCTCTGCAATGGCAGGCTTGAGACACACTTTACAAGCTGCTTCTGTGGGTGGCACAACCAGTGCTGCAAGCCCACCAGCAGCATTTGATTTACAGGCCCTGGGCACACCTGGTGCACTATACTAGGGTCTGACAAGTAAATTAAATGATCCAATCATGGCGTCACTAATCAATACATCAATTTACCATAGGGAGCACTTGGACTGTGGCACTGAATAGCAGTGGCACAGTGCCCAAAGCATCTAAACCAGCAAAACATATCAAAAACAGAGGAGGCAATCAGTGAAAAAATGGAAGGGAGACTCACGCCAATGGTACCAGGTCTAACAATACCGTGCAGGGAGATATGGATCACCTCAACAGTTGGGAGTTTTCACCTTTCATTTGCATCAGCCATCTGAGGGGTCTGTGGTCTATTTGGACAAGGAAGTGAGTACCAAACAGGTATGCTCTCAGCTTCTTCAGGGACCAAACCACAGCAAAGGCTTCCCTCTCAATTACACTCCTAGGCTGCTCTCTGGGGAGTGACCTGCTGACAAAAGCAACAGGCTGGTTCTGGATTATTGTTGGTCTGGGAAAGGACTGCTACTATCCCTAGCTCAGAGGCATCAGTCTGCACTATGAACTGCTTTGAATAATCTGGAGTTTTAAGAATGGGTGCTGAGTGTATTGCTTCTTTCACTGTCCAGTTTACCATCTTCGGCATCTTCTTGGAGGTCATTTCTGTGAGGGGAGCCACAATGGTGCCATACCCCTTCACAAACCTCTATTAGTAGCCAGTCAAGCCAAGGAATGCCCTGACTTGAGTCTGGGTGGTTGGAGCTACGCAGTCCACAATAGTCTGGATCTTGGATTATAAGGGTTGAACTTGGCCTCCACCTACAAGTTGGCCCAAGTATACAACTGTGCTCTGCCCTATCTGGCACTTGCATAATTTACAGAGCCTCCAGGACCTTCCCAAGCTAGATCAGGTGATTCTGCCAAGAGGAACTATAGACCGCAATATCGTCCAGATACGATGCACGAAAAGTGTCTTACCCAGCAAGGACATTATTCACCAACTTCTGGAAGGTGGCAGGGGCATTCTTTAATCCAAAGGGTGTAACAGTGAACTGATAATACCTGTCTAGAGTCGAATACTAATTTGTTCTTTTGCTGCTAGGATCAGACCTATCTGCCAGTACCCTGATCCCAAATCAAAGGTACAGAGAAATTTGGCTGCCCGCCAACCTGTCAATTAGCTCATCAGCTCTAGGAATTGGGTGTGTATCTTTCTTGGTTACTGGTTTGAGACCCCTATAGTCCACACACAACCTCAGCTCTGGTTTCCCACCCTTGTAATGAGGTTTTGGGACTAACACAACTGGGCTGTCCCAGGGGCACTCAGGGTTCAATAACTCCCAATTCTAGCATCTTGCTAACTTCAGCTCTGATACTCTCCTTAACTTGATTAGACTGTCTATATATTTTGTTTTTGACAGGTGTATTGTCTCCAGTGTCCATTTGAGAATGTGCCTCTTTTGCATGGTTAGCCCCTCACTTTTTCATGGTTTTGATGTGGTTTCAATTGTAGTGCACAGGGTTCCTGCCAACCAGGTTCCCTGTGCAAGTTCGTCTTCCCAGAAAACAAATCCCCAATTGGTACTTCTACCCCCTGTAAGTCCCTAGTAAATGGTACACTGGGTAACTAAGGACTGGGAGCTGAAGAGAGTGTCGTGGGACCCCGCCCTGACTGAGACCATGCCCTTGCAGCTTGAATGCCCCTGTGATGGAGAAAACGACAAAGTTGACATACATCACAGCCCTAAGGCAGGGTGCACTATACCAGAGGTGAGGGCATATTTGAAGTAGCAGATATGCCCCTACAATATTGGGGTCCATTCCTTAATATTGTAAGTGCCAGGGAAGCCATAGAGAGTACATGGGCTGGAAACTAGACAACTCGAGTTCCACAGCACTATGATGGTTTCACTGAACACAGGAGTGTTTGGTACCAAACTACTCCATTCAGTAAATCCACACTGATGCGTGGGAGTCGAGGTGAAGCACATCTTTCAGTCCCTCCATCTTGAAGATAGGGAGACCCCTCCAGTCAAGGCTAGATCTATGCCCCCCTCCCACAGGAGGATGGCATAGTCACCCCAGGTAAGGTGCCCATTGGCCCTACCTGCTACTCCCCTAAAATGCCTCTAAATCTAGTATTTAGGTGGCTCCCCCAGACCTGGAAGCTAGATCTGCGATGACCTATGAAGAAAGAAGCCGACCCTGCAGAGAAGACTGACGACGACTGCCTTGGCCCCAGCCCTACCAGCCTGTCTCCATCTTCGAACCTGCAACCTGTCTTGCAGCCAGCGACCTTTGAAACCCCTGGGAGGACTGCTGCCTTCAACAAAGACTTCAATCTCCTGTGGACAGCAGACTTGTCCAGAAGAAACCAACAACAAAGACTCCGGATCCAGGCACCCGACGCCCCGGCCCGAGTCTGAGTGGCCAACTGCCCAGTGAAGCCTGCCCATCGTCCAGTACTCCGACTCCAGTGTTGGCTGACCTCTACTGACCCCCACGCCGGTGCCTTCAGAGTGAATCTGAAGGGTCCCCTCCACCATGACTGGCTCGGTAAGATGTTCGAGGCATGGGAGCTGTAGATCACATGCTGTGCATAGCCCGCCATCTAGTGTTGGATCCGGATGTTGGCACTTTGTTTTTCACCAGGTAGGTGGTGACTCCTTTCGGTGATAGTGCGCATGTGCATCGACTCCATTGTTAAATTGTTTTTTCCCGCCATCGGGTTCGGACGTGAATTACTGCGCTCCGGTTCGACACCGTTCCTTCAGTTTCCCTCGGTGTGCAAGACACCCTCGACGGTAATGTTTCCGATCACGCCTCCCTTTCTATCGCGTATCGTATTTACTTATTAAAACTATCTTTTGATTGGAAAGCTCGTAGAAGCCTGTCTGGCCGACCCGCAGTCAATGGAACGAACTCCCTTCAAATTCTGCCCTCTGTGTCAAGCGAAATACCCGCGCACAAACTCACACAAAGTGTGTAACCTGTGTTTGTCTCCCAAACACAGAGAACAGGACTGCGACGCGTGCCATGCTTTCCGCTGCAAGAAAACACTTTGCGACCGTCGGGCTCGACGTTGCGACATGCAGAGCCATCACACAAGCTCCATTCCGGACATCTTCGGACAACAATCGGACGAAGAGGCCGGGGAGGCCATGGGAACCGAGGAGGAGCAAGAGCCGATCCCCATCTCAGAGCTCGACTCTGACTAAGAGGGAGACATCCCGCATGGACAACGTACTGTGAGTACAGGTCCCCCCTCGTCCCAAGATCCAACTCCACATAAAAAGAAGGCTCCAGTCCAATCTGCGCCCTTGGGCCCCGGTCGGCACTGAGACCACTCTTCCGACGCCCCGCCTTCTGGCTCGGCACTAAAAAGCCTTCCGGCTCCGAAAAGACTCACCCCAAATCGAGCTCTGAGCCCAGACCTTCGGGGTTGAAACATAAGTCCGGCTCCAACCCGCACCATTCGGCACCGAAACACACTTCGGATCCGAAGACACCAACGCCTAAGACTCCGGCCCTGAAACAGTCAGATGTGCCGAAATTACCAAAAAAGCAGTTTCGACCCTCCGATCGACAAACCGGATCTGAAACCAAGTGTTGTATATTTACCCACAGACTGGACACATCACCACTAAAGTGACTTTAAAAAGAAGGACTGATATAGAAGAGGAATATCACATTCCTTTGAAGAAGAGAACTGTTGGAACTAACCCTTTCCCTCCTCCTCTTCCATCACCTCCTTCCCCTCATTTTCAACCAATTTCACCTGAGCATTCACCACCACATACACCTGACACCCAGGATGATGGGGATGACAATGGGGATGATGATCAGGCACTACAAGACCCATGGGACGACTACAACACCAATTCGCCCACAGGCAATGATCCCGACTTGTACCCTAACAAGCCCTCTCCTCCGGATGACAGTGTAGGCTACATTGAATTACTGGATAGAGCTGCCAAATACCATGGGGTGCAGCTACATAAAGAATCCCTAGAAGAGGATGTCCTCTTTGAAACCCTTAGTAGCACGCAAAAGTCATCACACACACTACCCATGCTCAAAGGGATGAGCAGGCATGTAGATGACCTCTTCAACGACCCTGTCGGGGCTCGTATTCTTACCGCCAGGGTAGATAAGAAATACAAGCGAACACCATCGGACCCAGTATATATAAGGGGGCAATTACCATTAGACTCCATGGTTGTGTCCAATGCAAGGAAAAGAGCCAACTCCCAAATCACAGGAGATGCTCCACCCCAGATAAAGAATCCAAACTTATTGATGCTTCGGGGAAAAGGGTGGCCTCTCAGGCTACGAACTTCTGGCGTATCTCTAACACTCAGGCGTTGCTAGCATGATACAACCGTGCGCACTGGGACGAGATGGAGCATTTAATCCAATTTTTGCCCCAGGAACATAGATCTAAAGCACAAGACCTGGTGCATGAAGGACAACTCATTTCTAACAACGCAATCAGATGCTCCCTAGATGCTGCAGACACTGCTGCTAGAGCTGTAAACACCAGCGTCCTTTTAAGGAGACACTCCTGGCTCCGCATATCTGGGTTCAAACCCGAAGTTCAAGCCTCCATATTAAATACACCCTTTGATAAGGAACACCTATTTTGCCCAGTGGTAGATTCCTCACTGGAAAAGATGAAGAAAGACACTAAAGTGGCCAAATCCATGGGAGCGCTTCAGTCAACACAAAGCCGTGGTTCCTTTCGGTGCTCTTTCTACCATGGAGGCTCCAAAAATACCTCCTCGGAGACCACCTCCACCTACAAGGGCAATAACCAACCCTCTCCCTCTAGAGGTTACTTCAGAGGGGGTTACAGAGGTAACAACGGCAAAGGCAGGGGTAGCGGTTCAAACACACGCACCTCCTCCTCCAATACAAAACCGTGACTTGCCTACACTTCCCCCCCCGACCACTTAACACCTGTCGGGGGAAGACTTTCAGATTTTCTACCAATCTGGCAGTCAATAACAACAGACAAATGGGTTCTACAAATTATCTGTTCTGGTTACTGCCTGGAGTTCATCTACACTCCTCCAAACAGTCCACCAAAGTCACTCAAACTTTCACCAGATCACCTACACCTCCTCAAACAAGAGGTACAGTCTCTACTTCTAAAAGGAGCGATAGAGCCCGATACCACCACAACATCAAGGGTCGGGCGTGTACTCTTTTTACTTCCTAATACCCAAAAAGGGACGGGTCTCTCAGACCAATATTAGATCTTAGAGAACTCAATCTTTACATTCAGTCAGATCATTTCCACATGGTAACACTTCAACAAGTACTTCCTCTGCTGCAGAAAGGCGACTTTCTGTCTACTCTAGATTTAAGATGCCTATTTTCATATTCCAATACACCCCGCTCATTGCAAATTCCTCAGGTTTGTGCTAGCGGGTCAACACTTCCAGTTCAAGGTACTTCTGTTCGGAGTCACCACGGCCCCCAGAGTCTTCACAAAGTGTCTGGCGGTAGTAGCTGCTCACCTAAGAAGACAGAGCATCCATGTCTTCCCATACTTGGACGACTGGCTCATCAAAGCCAGTACATACCAGCAATGTCTTCAGCACACTTTCAGAACAATTCAGTTACTACATCAACTAGGGTTCACAATCAATGTGCCAAAATCACATCTCCAACCAGCCGATACTCAGGACTACCTAGGAGCCACGATAGATACTCAAAAAGCTCTGGCGTTTCCCAGCATAGCCAGGATTCGCAATATTCAGGCTTTAGTTCTCCAGTTTCAACCCAATTATTGGCTTCCAGCTCGGGTTTATATGCAACTGCTGGGAATGATGGCATCTTGCATCATAATCGTCCCTCATGCCAGGCTGCCCATGCGTCCACTTCAAGAATGCTTAGCCAGTCAGTGGAACCACTCACAGGGTCTGCTGACTGATCTAGTGGTGGTAAGCGGCCGTACTAATCGCTTTCTGCAGTGGTGGAACACACAAAATTTGTCAAAAGGATGGCCTTTCATAGACCCAGTTCCACAGGTAGAACTGACAGCGGACGCGTCCCTCACTGGCTGGGGAGCTCATCTCCAACATCACCCAGTGCCAGGCTTGTGGAGTGAGCAGCAGAAGTTGCTCCACATCAATCTTCTAGAGCTGCTTGCAATCTTTCTAGCTCTCAGGGCGTTTCAGACTCACTTGGAGGGCAAAGCTGTCTTGGTTCGTACAGACAACATGACCGCTATGTATTGCATACAAAAACAGGGGGGGGCACACTCTCTCCAACTGTCCCACTTAGCCCAAGACATCTGGAGGTGGGCCATTCACCACAAATTTTATCTCCTAGCGGAACACCTCCCAGGAGTGAACAACCAAATTGCAGATCTCAGCAGGCAGAGGCAGCAACTACATGAATGGGAACTTCACCCCCAGGTTCTCCTCCCACACTTTCAAAGTTGGGGAGTCCCTCACATAGACCTGTTTGCCACATACCAAAACGCAAAATGCCGAAGCTTTGCCTCCAGGTACCGACACCCGCAATCCAAAGGCAATGCACTATGGATGAACTGGTCAGGGATATTTGCCTTCGCTTTTCTGCCTCTCCCACTCATTCCATTAGTGGTGCACAAGCTCAGGCAAACATCTCTCACACTAATCCTGGTAGCTCCCACATGGGCACGTCAACCTTGGTTCACAACCCTGTTGGAGCGATCTTTGGTTCCGCATCTAAAAATGCTGCATTTAACCTCCAGTCTCCTCACAAATGGAGAAATCAGACACCCAGATCCCAAACAGCTGAACCTCGCGATCTGGCTCCTGAAGTCTTAGAGTTTGGTTACTTGAACCTTCCACCAGAATGTATGACTATCATTAGGGAGGCAAGAAGGCCTACCACTAGAGCCAGTTACGCAGCTAAGTGGAAGCGATTTGTTGTTTATTGTGGTAACAATCATATCAACCCTCTCGATGCTTCCATACAAAACATCATCTGCTATCTGTTACACGTGCAACAGTCAGCGTTGGCTTACACCTCCATCAGACTACACCTAGGGGCAATAGCTGCATATGTACAAAATAGACAGCATTTGTCATTGTTTAAATTATCTGATAGAGACATCTAGCCGCAGATTCCTTAACTTAGAATATCCCCAGGCGTCAGACTCGATCCGGAAAACTTTTGCGCAGCAGTACCTCTGACGTCGTCCCCGGACATGACGTCAGTGGAGCTACATAGGACCCCCCCCGGCGCGCTGACGTCAGTTTCCTTCTTTTCCGCGTTCGAACACGGATCCGGGATTCAGCTATTCCTCTGGCCTGTTTTTCTTCAGGCCCTTTTCAACGTCCTTTAGCGTCGGGGAACAGTGTGCGATGCCTTCGGGCTTTAAGTTGTGCGAGACTTGTTCGCGCCAGATGTCGGCGTCCGACCCGCACGCCATTTGCATGTGGTGTCTTGGGTCGCACCACGACTCCGTGGATTGTGCCGCCTGCCGGCAGATGCGCCCGAACTCCCTACGGGAGCGTCGGATGAAGCTCTTGGCCGCCCGGATATCCCGCCGCACGGCGTCTCCCCGACGTTCTCCGGTTGGTTCTTCTCTCCGCGTCCGCTCCCGGAGTCGATCCCGCGAACGTCGCTCGTCTACAGGTAAGTTGAAGCACAAGCCACGGAAGTCGCAGTCCTCGCTTCCACGTGACGATGTGGGCCATGGTTCCCGTTCTCTCACGGAGCCGTGCGCCCCGGAGTCGGCTTCCCTTTACCCGCCCTTTCCGGTTACTGGTGCGACTCGGCCTCAGATGGAAGCCTACTACAAGGCTCTGCACTCCATCTTCGGGTCACCTCCTCTCCCTGGCGCGCCTTCGGGTCCCACAGTGGAGGTAGGCATTCAGGTCGGATCTCCGCTGGCGGGTTCGCCCTCGGCGCCGACCGAGTGCCTCGACTCCGGCTCTGGAGTAGTGCCGGCGTCGGGTTCCAACCCCGATGGGCGTTTCAGCCCCACGCCGTGCCAGTCTGCCTTGTCTCCGCATAGCCCCTGGCGGCTCCCTGCGTCGACATCGGCATCATCGGCGCCGGCGGCCAAGTGCCTCGACTCCGGCTCCGGAGTTGTGCCGGCTTCGGGTCCTAACCCCGATGGGCGTTCCAGCCCCCCGCCAAGCCATTCTGCCTTGTCTCCGCATAGCCCCTGGCGGCTCCCTGCGTCGACATCGGCGGCGCCGCCGGCGCCATGCCTGTCGCCACCTGGTCCTCAGGCTCTTTCTCCGCACCTCTCCATGGTGGGTTCGACGCCTTTGCGGCGTCGTTCGACGCCGGAGCGGTTGCCGGCACCTGTCGGTTCTCCGCTTCCGGAGGACACAGACCCGGTGTGCCCTGACTTATCTGCACGCCGGTTGCCTCCATTGCCATGGGGGCAGTGGGCACTTGTTCCTCCTCCTTTGGGACGTGTCAGCTTGCAACCGTCCCCTACAGATGGGCTATTGTCACCCCCCACCACGCCCACTGAAGCTGGTGCTTTATTTTTGACGGGTGTTCGTAGGGCTGCAGCTGTTTTACATTTGCACCCTCCTTCTGTCTCCTTGTCCTCCGACCCATTATTGGATCTCCTCCACCAGGGTGCGGTAGATACTCTCCTCCCGCTAAGAAAAAAACCGAATGGGGATCCCGGTGATCTGACCAATTATAGACCCATCTCTCTGCTGCCAGCTCCGGCTAAGATGTTGGAAAAATTGGTGCAGAGGCAACTGTCTAGTTTTATCGAAAAGGAGGGCATCCTGCATGACACCCAATCTGGTTTCAGGTCGGGATTTAGTACTGAGACAGCTCTCCTGGAGGTGGCGGAACTAGTTAGACAGGCTGCAGATTCAGGGGCCTCCGCGATGCTGGTGCTCCTGGATCTCTCGGCCGCATTCGATACCGTTGACCATACCATGCTGTCGGAGAGACTGCTGGATATTGGTATTGGAGGTTCGGCCCTGGCATGGTTGAAATCCTATTTGGAGAATCGCACTCAGAAGGTTGCGCTTCAACCTTTTCTATCCAAGCCAAAACAGCTCTGCTGTGGAGTCCCTCAGGGGTCAGCACTCAGCCCTCTCCTGTTTAATGTGTACCTGGCTCCTCTGTTTACCCTGATAGCCAATTGGGGGATAAAAGCGATCTCCTACGCAGATGATACACAATTGGTTTTTACTTTTAAAGAGCAGACCGAGGTTGCCTTTGAGAGCTTCAAGGGTTGCATGAAAGACATAGCGTTGTGGATGAACAACAACAAACTCAGGCTCAATGCAGGAAAGACAGAGGTGGTGTTCTTCGGGAAAGAGCCACCCCCAGCTTCGGAACTCTGGTGGCCTACTGAAATGGGTCCCCCTCCCTCACCGGCAGATTGTATAAAAAATCTGGGTGTAAAGTGGGAGGCTGACCTTTCCTTCTCGGCTCAGATACGTCAGGTGACTGCCACCTGCTTCTGTCAACTGAGGAATCTGAAGAAATTTTTGCATCTACTTCCAGAGGAGTGTCGGAAAATTATAGTACATGCTTTAGTGACTTCCAGGATAGATTATGCTAATGCCCTTTATTTGGGTCAGCCAGAGTATCTGATTAAGCGCCTGCAGATAGTGCAAAATGCGGCTGCGAGACTAATCCGGCGAGTGCCGTTCCGCGAGCATGTCTCTCCGCATTTAAAAGCACTGCACTGGCTTCCAGTGAGGAAAAGAATCAAATTCAAGGCCCTGACGCTGGCGTTCCGTGCTATGCCCCATCTACCTGAAACACAGACTACGTGGATACAAACAGCCCAGAACCTTGAGGTCCAACTCCCAAAATCTACTGTGTATCCCCCGTTTTAAAAAGGCACGTATGGGGGGCAGATCCTTTGCGCTCGGTGCTGCAAAGCTGTGGAACTCCCTGCCGAGCAATTTCCGCATTATAGAAACAGAGTCCCTCTTCAGGAAAATGGTGAAAACCTGGCTTTTTAGGGCAGACTGAGGGCTCGAGGCTGTGCCCTGAGCGGTCCAACGCGGCTATACTTTTCGCTTAGCGCCGGGACACCTCTGTTTGAGGTAGCTGTCGCGCTTTACAAGTGTCTGTATTATTATTATTATTATTATTATATTGAGCCCTTGCTGCCTTTTAGCGGCTTATTGTTCAACGCGCTTCTCGGGACAAGGGCACGGCCCTCTTCAGGAGATGCTGTTGACAGGGCTGTGGCGCATCGGCACCGTCCGGCCCCTGAGAGCCCAGCCTGTTTGTCCCTTCAGCCTGGGGCTCACGGCCTCGTAGTGCAGGTGTCTTTGGCCACGCAACCTTCCTCTCCACCTCTATTGCAGCCTCCTACTAGGGAGTCTCGTTGGTTGGAGGCATGTGGACGCGGCATTTTTGCGTCCTCTAGTTCAGCCTTGCGTGCCCTGAACACGGCTTGCGTCTTTGCCCGGGCTTCTTCTGCCCTTTGGGACTCTGTGGAGTGTCTTTTGCCTGCCCTCCCTGAGTGTACTCGCGCTGACGTAGCACGTCTCCTTCACAAGGGCCGAGAGATGACGCGCTTTACCGTTCGGTCCGCCGTTGATACTACCGATTCAGTGGGTCGGGCAATGGCGAGGTTCGTTGCTTTGCGCCGCCATGCTTGGCTGCGCGACGGGGGTTTCCCCGAAAATGTCCGTGACAGTCTCCGGGACTTACCATTTGATGGTGTGTCCCTGTTTGACGCACATGCGGACTCTTCGGTTCACCGCCTTCTGTCTACCCTTCCGTAGTGGGTCTTTGCTTCATGTTGGCCCTGGGTTCATGCTGTAATACCTGAACGGCCTGAGCGGCTTCTCGCCGTATTTGCTTTCTTTCATGCAGCAGGTCAGCTGCTTATTTTTCTGAGTCACTATGGCCTAGTGGTTCAGGTTGCATGCCCTTACCCCAAGGGTTATGTGTTCGGAACCTGTGGTTTCTAAGTTACCACTTTACGTCCTCTATCTGAGCTCACGCTCAAGAGGTGCCCCTTGTTCGGGTTGATGCTTACCCTATGTGGGGTATTTGTTAGCTATTGTATAGCTGCCTTCTTCCCACAGCAGTCTTTGTACGCTTCTGTGGGGTCCTTTTTACTAGGTTGCCTGCGGCTGTGCCTGTACACTTTTACTGCTGCTGCAGGCCCTCCCATGGCCGCCTTGCAGTCCATTTCTTGGGCTCTCTCATAGTGGCTGCTGCTGGTGTGTGGCGTCCCCTGCATCTCACTAATCCATTTCTTGAGGCCGGAAGGGCTTTCAGGTCCCTGCCGTCTCGTCTTGGTTTTTTCGCTGCGACCGTTCCATCTGTGGACTGCGTACCACAGGGCCCTGTCGCTGTTTTCTATATGCGTACAGTGACTGCTCCCTAGTATGCCTCACAGGCTGGTGCGTTTTCCGGCAACTTTCCGTTGCATAGTTCTACTCTCCTATACCCGTGCTGCGTAGTCCTTTCATGGTTGGACTTCGCTCTCCGTGGTGGCATTCTGGCCCCAGACGTTGATGCTTTCATTGTCTTGTGCCTTGCTTTTTGGCCACTTCCCCTGCCAGGGCTTTCCATTTCCCTGCTGCATTCCGCGCAGGTGTTGTCCTATTTTTCCTTCCGGCTGCGGTTGCTGCTCTCAGCGGGAGTGTTCTCCTCCGAGCATTGTTTTCTCTGGTGGATTATTGTGCGTATATCCACTCTTGTTCCCCTTCCAGTACTGCTCAGCCTCCCTGTCTGTCTCACAGTAGCCAGTGAATCTTTCCTGCCGCCTGTGGCTGTTGCGTCTGGCTCTGAGCCGGTACCGCTGCTACGTAGCTGTTGGTGCTATGGTGTTTTTCTTTCTCAACTCATCCACCGGGCTGGGCCCTGTCTTCTTTAGTCCTGTCCGGCGTACTACACACACCCAGTCCTCCCGCAGGCGTAGTCCTCTTTGCGGTGGCTGTGGTCTTGTTCCTCACTTTGGTGAGTGCAAGTCTTCTACGTGTGTTAGTTTGCCGGATCTTTCACGCGATACACCTATTGGTGCGTCTCTCGTGTCTCAGCTTTTGCTCGTGGTGCTTTATGGGGCCTTCTCCTTTCCATGGTGTGGTTCTGGCGGTACATACGGTTTCTCTTGTGTACTTCTGTTCCCCACGTTCGTGGCACTAGCTGTTGCCATTCTTCTCTGCCCTTCTGCCTTTTGATGCCCGCCCTTTCACTTGTCCGGTGCATGGGCCATGGTGCATTCGCAGGTCTTGTGTTTCCTGTAACACTGCCTCATCCTAGGAGTCGTCAGCATCCTTCCGCTGCTGTTCTCACTTCCACGGTGCTTCTTTCCCTGTCCTGCATGTCCGCCCTGCCTGCTTGGACTCGGTCCATTCTGGTACCGTAGTTAGACCTTTCTCTTTTGAAGGTCCATCAGATCCTGTGGATCCCTCACATTATAGAATTGGTTCCTCCCTTTTTCGGAAGGTATCCACTTTTATTCCGCACTGCCCTCCTGGTTCTGTGCTCACTTTCTCCTCTATTTAACCGACAGGGATTTCCTGCCGCCCTCAGCAGCTTTAATGCCTTTGCATCTCCTTGTTGGCCACTCCCTATGGAGTATCCTAGTCCGGTGTTGGCCACTCTGGAAGTTCTGCCCCCACTGTGCTTAGCCGGCTGGTTGGCACTTCTGTTCCCCTAGGAACTTAGTGGGGTTCTGTCGCAGACCCGCCTCCTGTGGAGTATGGCTTTGGTATCTATTCTAAGTTAAGGAATCTGCGGCTAGATGTCTCTATCAGATGTACGAGTTACTTACCTTCGGTAACGATGTATCTGGTAGAGACGTTGTCTAGCCGCAGATTCCTTAACGCCCACCCATCCTCCCCGATCTGCGAGGACCTGTTCAGGTGGGGTTTCTGCATTCGCCTCCCTTGGAGTGGCTTGTCCTTCTACGGGGCGGTATCTTTCGCCTCCCTCCCTGTCAGGCTTATTCTTTGGATTTCCTTGTTCTGCTTCTCCCAATCTCATGCTTGGGCGATAGGTTCAGGTGTCCTGCGTTTTCCACATCAGTTTCCTCCAGTATGGGGCCTACTGGTGTTCTCTACCCTCCCACCCACCTTCTCCATTGCCACTCCTACAGTCCATTAGTTTTGAGGTCCTTCTGGCCTGTTCCTCAGTCCAATGGTTCTATCATAGGGGACAGAGTCTCCCTATTTCTTTCATTCTTCTTTCATCCTGTGGGTTGGGGCTTTCTTGTTTGTCGCTGTTGGCTCCTTTCATTGCCCTTTTGCCTCAGGAGAGAGCATTCTCTCGCTTTTGTGGGGTTGCTTTTTATTCCCTTCATCTAGTGCAGACTTTCTGTCGTCTGCATCAGTCTTTTTATACATCCATTTCCCTCAGGGGTGACATTCACTTCGCTTTTGCGACATAGCTTCTCCATGTATTGCTCTTTCCTTTTCAACACCTTTCCGTCAACAGTGCTTCTCACTGTTGTTCATGGTGCCTTCTCACCCATTTTCTTTTTTATTCGCACACTGTTCCCATACTCTCAGGGTTTTGCTGGGGGCTCCGCGTTGTGGCGCGGAAAAGTTCCTCCGAAGAAAACGGACGTCAGCGCGCCGGGGGTCCTATGTAGCTCCACTGACGTCATGTCCGGGTACGACGTCAGGGCGGAGCCAGGCGGCGCCGCCCCACGGCGCGCAGAGGTACTGCTGCACAAACTTTTTCCGGATCCAGTCTGACACCTGGGGATATTCTAAGTTAAGGAATCTGCGGCTAGACAACGTCTCTACCAGATACATCGTTACCGAAGGTAAGTAACTCGTACACCAGTGATCAAAGCCTTCATGGAAGGACTAAAAAGAGTCATACCACCTAAACTTCCACCTGCTCCAGTGTGGAATCTTAACATAGTCCTCACAAGATTAATGGGCCCACCTTTTGAGCCCATGCACAGATGCGAACCACAGTTCCTCTCTTGGAAAACCGCTTTCCTCATTGCAATCACTTTCTTAAGGAGATTGAGTGAACTACAGGCACTAACCATACAAGAATACTTTTTCCAACTATACAGAGACAAAGTGGTTCTTCGTACCAACCCCAAATTTTTACCTAAGGTAGTACATGCATTTCACATAAATCAGTCGGTAGAATTACCCGTATTCTTCCCTTAACCTGATTCAGTTGCAGAACGAGCTCTACACACCTTAGATGTCAGGAGAGCACTTTTACACTACATTGAAAGAACAAAATCTTTTCGTAAAACAAAACAACTTTTTGTTGCTTTTGCGCCACCACACAAGGGCAATCCTATCTCCAAATCAGGTATTGCAAGGTGGATTGTGAAGTGCATTCAAACTTGCTATGCGAAAGCAAAGAGAATTCTAACTGTACCCCCTAGGGCACATTCCACTCGTAAGCTAGGGGCCACTTTGGCTTTCTTGGGAAACATTCCCATAGTTGACATTTGCAAAGCTGCAACATGGTCTACACCGCACACATTCACTAAACGTTATTGTGTAGATGTGTTAGCGAGACAGCAAGCCAATGTGGGTCAAGCAGTACTTAAAACACTATTTCAGACAACTCCAACAGCTACAGGTTAACCACCGCTTTGGGAGAATACTGCTATATAGTCTATGCACAGCATGTGATCTACAGCTCACATGCCTCGAACGGATAATGTTACTTACCCAGTAAGCATCTGTTCTTGGCATGTAGAGCTGTAGATTCACATGCGCCCACCCGCCTCCCCAGATACCTGTGGCTGCTGTAATTCTCTATTAATTTACATACATATGCATGGACGTCTCTATTCTTTACTACTACTCCATTCTCACATTCTGCGGGAAAACAATCTAACAATTGAGTCGATGCCCATTCGCACTATCACCGAAAGGAGGAGTCACCTTGCCTCGTGACTGGAAAAGACTTCTTCGAACAAAAACAAAGTGCAAACATCCGGACCCAACACTAGATGGCGGGCTATGCACAGCATGTGAATCTACAGCTCTACATGCCAAGAACAGATGCTTAATGGGTAAGTAACATTATCCTTCCGAAGTCTAAATGCACCCCTGCACATGCAGCCCCTGGGCTTTGGTGAGCTTGACCAGTGGTGCCTTTGTAACCCTCAACACCTCAACTTACCTGTGCTTTTGCTGATGTTCTGCCTGGACCCTCCGATTCGACACCTGCAGCCAGTTTCCCAAAAGAAGAAACTCAATTGGATTGCATTGGGCACCCAATGCTGTTTGAGCCCTGCAGTCGGCTGCCCCTGTACCGCTGATAGTGTATATTTGGGCGGAACTCGGATTTTGACTTCTGCCCCTGTGCTGCAGGTGGTACAGTATTAGTACTTACCTGAACCCTTGCCCACTGCTGACCTTTGGTACCGATGACTGGAACTGTAAGTTGCGTACTTACCCGATTAACTGCAAAACTGTTTTCCCCATAGGATAACATTGAACTGTGCTGAAAATATTCCAAGTGTTGGTTTTTCAAAGTGCAAAGTATTTTTAATTAAAAACGTACTTACCTTATTACGAAGATCTTGGTCTTAAAATGAAGTACAAACAAAGTATAATTGTCTAAAATTGGTCTGGATCTCCTCCTTGAGTCGTGCGTCCATTATTGGTCACTGTTGTGCAATAAATGACTTACACTCCTCTATTAGGCCCAAGGCTGCTCGCCCACACTACCACTAATAGCACTTTGGGTTTTACATTGAGCTCTGTAAACTTTTGGGGACCCCTGGGCTCTGTGCACGGTGTTACCACCTGCTGGAAATATCATATTCAGACCCATCTTCCTACAGTCCACATCATGGGTGCGCCAGATTGTCTCACCAGGGGTTAGGGAGAAGAGCTCCGCATACTGATTCAGGACTTGCTTGCAATCAGGCTGCCTTTGGGCAGAGAGGGTGTCTGAGAAGACAACGTCATCGACTGACCCATCTTTTGGGCTGTAGGAGAGGAGGTCAAGGAGATGTTCAGTCTCTGCTTCCTGATCCTCAACAGTGACCATGAGGATAGTCACATCAGCTCTGTCATAGAAAGGCTTCAGGTGTTGAACATGGATGACCCAGTGAGGGCTCCTGCTAGTGTCCATGTCTACCAGGTAGATGACCTCACCCTTCCTTTCAAGGGTAGGGACACGTGTCCTGGAGGGCCCTATGTGCCACAGGCTCCAAAACCCACGCCTTCTGCCCTGGTAGGAACTCCATCAATGCAGCCTATCGGTCATACCAGAGCTTCTGGAGCTCTTGGCTGGCCTCAAAGTTTCTGGATGTGTTACTCATGTACTGTGCCATCCTTGAACGTCGGCCAAGTGCATAGTTCACAATGTCTTGTTCAGGCTCTTTGAGAGGTCTCTCCCAGCCTTCTTTTACTAGACAGAGTGGTCCCCTCACAGGATGTCCAAACAGAAGTCCAAAGGGGCTAAACCCTACTGCCTTCTGTGGTACCTCCCTGTAGGCAAAAAGCAGGCATGGCAAAAGGACATCCCAGCTCCTTCTGAGTTTTTCGTGGTTTTGTTGAATCTCTCAATAAAAAACGGTTTGTGGGTGAATTGGGGTAGTGAACTTGTAAGTCACACCACATTCATTCCACATTGCCTTTAGGTAGCCAGACATGAAGTTACTACCTCTGTCTTACACCACCTCCTTAGGGAAGCCCACTCTAGTAAATATACTGATGAGGGCCCTGGCACCAGCAGGAGCAGTGTCCGTTCTAAGGTACCCAGTGGCTTGATCCACCACCACCAGTATGAATCGGTTCCCTGGTGCTGTTGGGGTTCCAGGGGCCAACAACATTGACCCCTATCCTTTCAAAGGGAACCCCAACCACTGGGAGTTGAATTAAAGCTTTGCCGCTGGCTTGGCATGTGACACCGGAGTGAGAAAACCCCTTCACCTTCTGGGACATGTTTGGCCAGTAAAAGTGGCTGAGTAGCTACTCCAAGTCTATCTCTGACCAAGATGCCCAGCGGGGGGCTGTCATGCGCCACAGAGTAAAAACTCTCTGTACTGCTGATGCACTACCACTCTCCTAGTGGCACCAAGTTTGGGGTCTCTGGCCTCGGTGTACACAAGTCCGTTCTCCCAGTAGGTCCCGTGGGAGCCACTGACATCTGCCTATTCCTGTGCAGCAGCTTTCTGTGTCAGGCTTTCAAGAGTAGGTCAGGTCCTCTGTCCTTGGCACAGCTCTTCTCTAGAGGGTTCCCCTGGGCCTATGAGCTCTGCCTGGTGAGGCCCTAGTTACTGGAGCTCAGTTGCTTCTGGAGCTGACAAATCATCTCCCTGAGGAGAGTGGACCTGAGCATGTGGCTGTTCAGAAGCTTTCTTCCCAGGCTTCCTACCTTTTTCTCTTTGAGGGTTGGGCCATTATTCTAGACTCAAACTCCTATTTTTCACCCTGGACGGTGCTCTGTGCTTGAGATTTTACACACACCCATTCAGGGATTCTCAGCATGTCTGTATGGAATCATACCTCAGCCCATGTTGGGGACTCCACATTTTATTTAATGTATTTTTATAGCACAAATTTGACCCTTGTGAGTATCGGAGCGCTTTACAAATATACTAAGAGCAGAGCAATAATAACACTAATATCTTATTCGAGAAAAATACAGGATTAGGTAGTACCCAGAAAAGGGAGGGTAGAGAGCAAAGGAGATAAACCAATAAAAGCAAAAATATAATCAAGAAAACTGCCTGATCAGGCAGTGTCAAAAAAGGGAAGGTAATGTCAGAACTGATAAGTCGAACACTTCTTTTGGCCAGTAACCCTCGCCACTCCAAGTACACCAAAGCCATTGAATGAACCTTGATCACATTATCAGCATTGGTGACTTGTTAAGTTTGTCCAGTCAGGTACTGTTCTGGAGACACCAATTTTTCAGTCACCATGGTGAAACTTGCACCTGTATCTCTCAGTGCTTCCACTCTAATCCCATTAATATGAGGCTGTTTGTACTTCTCTAGATTACTGGGCCAAACAGCCAGGGCAGCTACATCCACCCCACCCTCTGAGACTAAAGTTGCTTCAGTGTGCGCTCTGACCTGGCCAGGGCACACTAGGGATCCCATCTGGATACTCACCACCACATTGTTAACTGGGGGTGCACTTGAGAAAGCCTTTTGGGACAGATAGGGTCTCCAGTTCGGTCCCATTGGCTTTGCAATTAAAGCACCAAGCCTTCTTGGGATCCGAATTCTTACCCTGGTACCTGCCCTTGGTCTGTGTATTGTCTCTGGGCCCACCCTCCGAAACAGGTTTTTGGAGGCCTTCAGAAGACTTTGTTTTTATATTTAGGTTGCCTACTCTCCCTTGTGGGGGGGGGGGAGGGGGGGAGGATTAGTGATTGTGAGAAAGTGCCCTCTTTCTGCATGGTTGCCCCCACTTTTTGCTGACTTGCTGATGTGCATTGACTGAGTGTGCCCTGGGCTCCTGCTAATCAGGTACCCAGGGCCTATGTTCTTTCCCTAAAAGTGCATTGAAGCCTAAACCCAATTGGCATCTCTGGCCACAGGTCAGCCCCTGGTAAATGGTGCCACAGGTACCCAGGGCACTGTGACCAGAGAAGGCCTCTAAGGGCTGCAGCACTTATTGTGCCACCCTTAGAGGCCCTGTACCCTGACACTCACACACTGCCTTTGCAGGCTGCGTGTTTTGCTGCAGAACAAAATGAAGAGTCGACATAGCACACATCCCTGTGTGCCATGCCTACAACCCACTGCCCTGGCATAGATCAGTCACCCCTCTAGCTGGGTGCACTATACCAGTGGTGAGGGTACAGGTGCTTGAGCCCTGTACCCCTACAGTGTCCAAGTCCATTCTTAGACATTGTAAGTGCAGTGCTGCCATTAAAAGTATATGGTGCTGGGAGTTTGGCATTACGAGCTCCACAGCACCATAATGGTTACACTGAAAACTCAGAAGCTTGGTATCAAACTTCTCAGCACATTAAACCCACACTGATGCCAGGGTGGGATTTAATGAAAAATGCACAAAGAGGGCATCTTAGAGATGCCCTCTGAAAACTAACCTACCACTAGTGTCCAGGCTAACTGGCTGCTTTCAGCTGCCACCACCAGACATGTTTCTGGACCCCTGGGTCGAGGGCCTGCTGCTCTCTGGGGCCTGAAACTATGCACACCCTGGGACGAGGCACCAAGCCTCCTCCCCCAGGATGGGCAGGTTCATGAAGGGGAAGCTTCAAAGGCTTGCAGCCTTTGTGAGCTTCCCCAGGCCACTTGCTGCTTTCAGCAACTGGTCCCCACTGGTTCTGACCCCCACTTTGTGTGGGAGAACCAGCTGGAAAAACAAGTGAGGAAGAGAGGTGTGTCCACCTCTGCCAACTCCACCCCTCAGGTGGGGGAGGCGAGTCGAAGCACAACTCTCAGTCCCTGCAATCTTGCAGATGGGGGGACTCAGCCAACCAGGGAAAGGCTTATGGCACCCTCCCACTGGAGGGTGGCATAATAGGGGGTGTACCCACCCCTGGGAAGGGACCCATTGGTCCCAACCTTTTACCTACCTGTAACGCCCCTAAATCTAGTATTTAGGGGCACCCCTGAACCATGCTTCCTCAGACAAGAAGAAACTACAAGAAGGACTGAACAGCCGTGCCGAAGCTAACAAGAGGAATACGCCCACTGACTTGGCCCCAGCCCTACCGGCCTGTCTCCCCTTCGATCCTGCTCCTGCGGAATCCCGGTGTGTCCTGCAGCCAGCAACCTCAAAAACCTCGGAGGACCTGCCTGCCTTCAACCTCAAAGACTGTGTCTCCCGTGAACACCGGATTTGTTCATCTTCAACCTCTGGTTCAAGCCGGACACCGCGGATCCTCCCCACCTTAGCTGATAGCATCATGCAGTTTGGCTTTCCGTTGGTCTCCTACGCAGACGATACTCAAATTGTAGTGTCCATCTCAAGCAACTCGGAGGAAACCGCTGAACGCTTCAGTCAATGTATGTCCCTGGTAGACCAATGGATGAGCGCAAACTGCCTAAAGCTTTATGGAAGCAAAACTGAGGTCCTCCTGTTGGGCTCTGATACCTTTTTCTGATCACAGAGCTGGTTTCGGCCTGGTATGGGAGTCAGTAAGGTGAGGAATCTGGGCATCATCTTTGATGACAGACTGACCTTCCGACATTAGATCAATAAGGTCTCCTCACTGGTCCTTTTAACACTAAAGTCAATTAGGAAAGTGCGCGCTTTCATCCCCCGTGAAGCAGTAAAAACTCTGATGACGGTTCTAGCTTTGTCTGGACTAGACTATAGAAATGCACTATATATGTGTAAGAAACTGGCTCTATATATACTACACCAAAGTGAGGTATAGTGTGTATAGAGTCCAGGTGACCCCAGAGGTAGGCAGAGGTTAAAGTTAGATAGAACCTTACTCTCTAATAGTGGTAGTGTGGTCGAGCAGTAAGGCAGTATCAGAGGACAGTGTTAAGCATTTGATGTACACACTCAGTCAGCAAATGAATTCACAAACTCAAGAACTGAACTTCAGGCCAATTGGTTTTGTATAAAAATATATTGTTGTTTTATTTTAGAACCAAGCAAGCCTGGCACAGGTAAGCATTAAATACTTTGTAGTAATAAGTTACTGAATGTCGAACAGTTTGAAAATGCAATGGAAATTGTACTTTGTTTGATTTACAGGGGAGCAGTAGTATGCAACACTTAGCAAATGCAGTACATTGGAATGAATAGGCTTTTTCAGTAAACTGCAGGTAAGTTACTTTTCAAGTTACTTTTCTAACTCAGTGCTGGATACCTATATTCAGCACTGAGACATTTCCTGAAAACAGTTAAGTAATTTCGTTTTGGTTACTTGTATGATTTTTAAAGAATATCTTTAGTTTTCAAAACTCCACACACTGTCGTTTTTGGAAGAAAAAGTGTCAATGGTATCCTGTGGAGGAAAGTAGGTTATCGGTTCATAGGTAAGTTAATCGACTGTGAGAGTTAAGGTACTGGGGTTAGAGCAAGAGTTCCCCCAGTGTCAGTGATGCACTATTGTTGCACCCTCAGCGACACTAGGGCGGCCGGGTGCAGTGTGTTGAGGCCCAATGTTATCCTATGGAGGATAGGGGTCTCCGGTTGGTGGCTGCTGGCAAGCAGGCCACTGGGTTGTGGCACAAAAGTGCACCCTCAGCGGCACTGGGGCGGCCGGGTCCAGGGTGCTGTTTTGAGGTCGGGTGCCGTGTTATCTATGGAGCGCCTCCGGTTAGAAGAAACACTGCAGGCTCAGGGACGAGGATCTTCTGGGTGCGACCACCACTTCGAGGAGTAAGTTGGGATGTCTTGGGTTGGTTAGGCACCGTTGGTTTGGGCACACGAGGCCGTGGGGCGCCGGGTGCAGGGGTGCCTTTAGGGGTCGGATTTTCTTACCCCCTCTGGTCGCGGTAGATGGGATCCTCTGTATTGAGGCTGCAGGCGTCGTCTGGAGGCTTGAGGCAGGTCAGGAGTCGCCGGATCTCTGGTCAGGATCGCCGGGGTGACCTCCTCGTGGTGTTTTTCCGCTCGGGCCGGGTTCGGCGGGTGCAGAGTGGGCTGGATTCGCGGTGTCCGGCCGGAGCCAGAAGCTGCAGTTTAAACAAGTCCGGTGTTCATGGGAGAAGCAGGCTTGGAAGTGAAGGCAGGCAGGTCCTCCGGGGTTTTTGAGGTTGCTGGCTGCAGGACACACCGGGATTTCGCAGGAGCAGGTTCGAGGGAGACAGGCCTGTAGGGCTGGGGCCAAGTCAGTAGGCGTCATCCTCTTGTTAGCTCTGCACGGCTCTTCGTCCTTCTTTTCTTCTGGGTCAGCCGTTTAAACATCAAATCGCCAGAGTTACCCCAACAGAAGAGTCCTCAATCAGGTGAGTATCGCACAAATCTTTAACGTAGGTTGCAGCATGGAAGATCTGAACTCACAGCAAAAATGGCAGCCTGACGCGTTTCGTGATTAAATCACTGCTTCAAAGGCTAAGTTGCAGGAAGGCGAGTCTCAGGTGCTGCTACTAAATATCTGATCTCCAACTCGATTGGGCGTGGCCTCTGTAAGAAAGTGGCTCTGTATATACTGAACCAAAGTAAGGTTCAGTGTGCACAGAGTCCACAGTCCCCAGAGGTTTGGCAGAGGTTAAAGTTAGATAGAACCTCACTCTCTAAAGTGGTAGCTTGGTCGAGCAGTAAGGCGGTATCAGAGGACAGTGTTAAGCATTTGATGTACACACTCAGTCAGCAAATGAATCCACACACTCAAGAACTGAACTCTAGGCCAATTGTTTTTGTATAAAAAATATACTGTTATTTTATTTTAGAACCAAGCAAGCCTGGCACAGGTAAGCATTCAATTCTTTTCAGTAGTAAATTACTTGTTGTAAACAGTTTTAAAAAGCAATGAAGATTGTACTTGATTTACAGGGGATGCAGTAGGTTGCCATACTTAGTAAATGCAGTACATTGAAATGAAAGGCTTTTAAGGTAAATGCAGGTAAAATTACTTTTGCGTTACTCTTGTAATCCAGTGCTGGACTCCTAGATTCAGCACTGGGACATTTACTTAAAACAGGTAAGTAATTACGTTTTTGTAGTTTGTACGATTTTTAAAGAATATTCTTGTATTTCAAAAGTTGACACTTAGAAACTTTTTCACCTAGAACCACCAATGTTATCCTATGGAAGGAAATTCAATTCACAGGTAAGTTACTTTAACGTTACTTTTCTTACTCGGTGCTGGATACCTAGATTCAGCACTGGGACATTTCCTGAAAACAGTTAGACTCGGGGGTCTCTCAGGGTCAGTGATGCACTGTTGTTGCACCCTCAGCAGCACTAGGGCGGCCGGGTGCAGAGTGTTGAGGTCCAATGTTATCCTATGGAGGATAGGGGCACTCCGGTTGGTGGCTGCTGGCAAGCAGGCCACTGGGTTGTGGGAGCAAAGCTCCTAGGGTTAAGCTCAGGGCAAGTTGGGGACCAAGTTAGCACAAAAGGGGCACCCTCAGCGGCACTAGGGCGGCCGGGTGCAGGGTGCTGTTTTGAGGTCGGGTGCCCTGTTGATTTCAATGGAGATTCTCCGGGACAAAGAAACACTGCAGGCTCAGGGACGAGGATCTTCCAGGAGTGACCACCACTTCGAGGGGTAAGTTGGGATGTTGAGGGTCGGTTAGGCACCGCTGGGTTGGGCACACAAGGCCGTGGAGCGTCGGGTGCAGGGGTGCCTTGGGACGTCTGATTTTCTTACCCGCTCTGGTCGCGGTAGGGGGTCCTCTGGATTGAGGCTGCAGGTGTCGTCAGGAGGTTTGAGGCAGGTCAGGGGTCACCGGATCTCTGGTCAGGATCGCCGGGGGACCTCCTCGGGGTATTTGCCCACTCGAGCTCGGGCCAGATTCGGCGGGTGCAGAGTGTGCGGGATTCGCGGTTCCTGGCTGGCACCAGAAGCTGCAGTTCAAACACGTTCAAACTTCTTCTTCTCTTCTTTTTCTTGTCGTTTCTGGATCTGCCTTCCTGGTTCAGGGCTGCCCCCTAAATACTGTATTTAGGGGCGTTTTAAGGTCTTGAGGTCAGTAGCCAATGGGCTACTGACCTTAGAGTGACTACACCCTTGGTGTGCTCACCCCACGTGGGGAGTGAACACAATCCCTAGTCCTGATTGGGGAGTGCCTGCCATCTGCAAGATGGCGAGCACTGGAGAGTGGGCTTCACCTCGCCTCCCCACCTGAGGGGTGGAGTTGGCAGGGGTGGGCACACCTCCTGGGCTGGCTAGTTTTTCCAGCCGAAAGGGAGGGGAGACAGGAAGGGGGCCTGTTCCTGATAGCAGGAGAGGCTGGGGGTCGCATTACAAAGGCTGCCAGGCCTTTGAAGCTCCCCTGCCACAGATGGCTCTTCCTGGCCCGGGGTAGGTGTGTACACCTCCGCCCAGGAAAGGCTTTGTTTCTGGGCTCAGGGAGCGAAGGCTCCCACCCTAGGGGTCCAGAAACATGTCTCGTCGTGGCAGGCTGGTGTGTACCAGTCAGGGAACCCACCAGAGGCTGGTCGTTTTTCAGGGGGCATCTCAAAGATGCCCTCTGTGTGTGTTTTTCATTAAATCCCACACTGGCATCAGTGTGGGTTTAATGTGCTGAGAAGTTTGATACCAAACTTCTCAGTTGTCAGTGCAGCCATTATGGTGCTGTGGAGTTCGTAAAGACAAACTCCCAGTACCATATACTCTTAATGGCAGCACTGCACTTATAATGTCTAAGAATGGACTTAGACACTGTAGGGGCACCTGTACCCTCACCACTGTGGCCAGAGATGCAAATTGGGTACAGTTTTGGGGAAGAACACAGGCCCTGGGAACCTGATTTGCAGGGACCCAGGGCACATCAAGTCAAAGTGCATCAGTAGTCTGGGGGGGTTACTGCAACAGAAACCCACTTCCTTACAATATGGGCCTTCAAAAACAGTACATGCTAAAACTCCAGCAGGCGCAGTACGCAGCCGCCAGACTGCTGCTGGAAATCCCTAAATTCCAGTCCATTTCCCAAGGCCTAAAAAAACTTCACTGGCTCCCTATGAAAAAAAGGATTGATTTTAAATCTCTGTCTAGCATACAAAGCTATGCATGGAACCGGACCCGCGTTCCTGAAATAACACTTCACCTGGTATCATCCTCCCAGAACCCTTCGTTCATCTCAGAGCAAACTCCTCCAGATACCCAGATTTAAGAAAGCCCGTTGGGGAGGCAGAAGTTTTGTCCTGAGTACAGTGAAATTATGGCACACACTTCCGTTAGACATCAAAAACAGCTCAACGTTGCTTTCCTTTAGAAAATCATTAAAAACGTGGCTATTCTCCAATTAACTTGCACCTTCATCCACTGAAATTTCGGCATTTACCTCCACACAGCGCCTAGACGCCCTTGGGCATTCATGCGCTATATACATTTTACAATCAAATCAAATCACTCTGCACCCGTCGTCCACGGCCCGAGCTCGAGTGGGCAAACACCATGAGGAGGTCCCCCCGGCGATCCTAACCTGAGATCCGTCGACCCCTGACCTGCCTCAAGCCGATGCTTGCAGACTAAATCCGGAAGGTCGCCCCAACCGCGACCGGGAGCTGGTAAGATCCAACCCCAAAAGGCACCCCTGCACCCGACGTCCCACGGCCTTGGGTGGCCAATCCGACGGTGCCTAACCAACCCCTAACTTCCCAACTTACCTCTCGAAGTGATGGTCGCACCCAGAAGATCTTCGTCCCCAAGCCTGCAGTGCCTTTGCAAACCGGAGGTTTTGCAGCGAGAATCCTTTTCTGGATTCACATACTGTACATCATTCCGCCATCTAGTGGTTGGTTCCGGAATTGTCTTTGTTTTTTTTTTTTTTTTGTCTTGTTTTGGTCGCTGTCGACCACCATTTGGTGCCAGGTACGTCCCCTGTGTGATGTCAGACGGTATCCTGGAGGTCGAAGTGCGTGTTGGCAATCTTCAGATTCTTTTTTCCGCCGTTGGGTCTGGAAGCAAGACGGGAAGCTCCGAAGAAAGTTTGTGTTTTCCCGAAAAAACTTCAAGAAAAGATAGTCATCGAAGGGATCAACGAGAAGAGATCGATCAATGACGCAGAGTCGTAGACAGAAGCAGAGCAGCACTTTTTTCAACACCGGAGGACCACTCCTGGCCACAAATGGCGAGGTAGGGGCCATGGAGAAGACCCCTTTAAATTCTGCCCAAAGTGCCATCAAAAATACGCACAGCGTGATCCACACACCGTGTGCAACCTCTGCCTACCCAAGGACCACCAGGACAAAGACTGTGGGGCCTGTGCAGCGTTCCTGCCGAAGACACTCAGGACATGCCGAAATCAGAGACAGGCCGACTACACCACAATGTCGCAGCCAATGAAGAAACCTTCCATGAGGGAGATGGGGTTCTCGAGCGACGAAGAGGAGCATGCAGCTCCTGCAGAATCAACACATGAAGGATCGGACATCGAAATTCTAGAGAAGGACGCCGATAAAAGCCACGCCGAAAAGAAGGCGAAGGAGTTGAAGAAGAGGACGGAAAAGATAAGACCTAAAGATCCGTCGGAACCGAAGGGCCAAGAACCGAAGGCAGCCCAGACGCCGAACAAAAAGGCGATCGAAGGTCACCCCTGATCAAAAGAAACCCACTGCACCCACACAAGCGTTGCCGAAGAGGGGAGATCGCGCAAGACTCCAAAGCCAAGGGTCGACGACAACAAACCCACAAAAAAGGCATCCGACGCCGAAAGGGCCCTCTAAGTCGAAAAGAAGACTCGAGGAAGAAATGGCTGCGCTATTACAAAGGAAAAAGGAATTCGACGATTCATTAAAGGAGTATCGAATCCCTAAAGCACCGGAAGTCGAACCGGAAACCGTCGACGCCGTAGAGGCTGAAGATGCCGAAGAAGAGGAAGATGCTATCCTCCAATCCCCACCAACGCCGGAACCTCGAGCCGAAGATCCTGAGGAATACGGAAACGTACCAGAGGAGGAGGAAAACGAAGAAAACTTCAAGGACGAGTGGAACGACCTCGACACAGAGTCCAGAGAAGGAAATCTGCAACTATCCCTCAAAAGCATCTCCCCCAGATGACATTGCTTCCTACAATGAAATCCTCTAAAGGGCTGCAAACCAGTTTGGGGTGCCCCTTGAGGAAGAGAAGGGGGATACATGTTTCCTGCTGGAAACCCTGGCACCTGCAACAAGGGGAACACAATATCTACCCATGTTGCCAAGCATTCTGGTCCAAGGAAAGGAAGCCTTCAAAGAGCCAGCGTCTAACAGAGGGGTAACTCCTAGAGTGGAGAAAAATATAAACCTTCAAAAGATCCTAAATATATACAGGGAAATGTTACACCAGATTCTATCATAGTAACAGCCACGCAGTGGCGCATTGCCAACTCAAATGCCCTGCTGAACAGATATGGCCACCAACAGTGGGATGAAATGGAGGAGTTTATAAACAAACTTCCAGAAGAGGACAAGAAAAGAGCAAGAGCGGTTGTCCAAGAGGGAAAGAATGTGGCTAATACCTGCCTAAAATCTGCACTGGATGCAGCAGATACCGCAAGCAGGCAAATGTGCATGGGAACCATACTCCGAAGACATGCCGGGCTCAGGATTTCTGGATTCAAACAAGAAGTTCAGACATCAATTAACAACAGGCCCCTTAACGGACAAAATCTGTTTGGCAAAGAAGTGGATGAATCCCTCAACAGATTAAAAGGACAATGAAATGGCAAGGGCAATGGGGGCCCTGCAACAAAGGGGATCTTTGAAAAGAGGGGCTTTCTCTAACAGGAAAACCACAGGAAGAGGCAGCTTCGGCCAAAACCAGCAGATGCCACAACAGTCTCTGGGGCAAAACACAAATCAACAGATGGGTCAACAATCTAGTTACCAGAGCTGGCAACAGAAACAGCCCTGTTCGAGGCATGTGAGCTGCAGAGCTCACACTGTGCATTAGATCGCCATCTGGTGTTGGGCTCGGATGCTTGCACTTTGTTGTTGTCTTCGAAGAAGTCTTTGTAGTCATGTGATAGGTGACTCCTCCTTAGGACAATAGTGCGCATGGGCATCGACTCCATCCTCAGATTGTTTTTTTCCGCCATCGGGTTCGGATGCATTTCGACACTCCGGTTCGAAACTTGTTTTTTTGCAGCGTTTTCCAATTTTCAACGCCTGATACCGACATCGACATCTCGACGTCCCTTCCTCGATCTCCTTTCCAGCCGTCGACGCGGGCCGTTGGGCCCATCGACGCCGTAAGGCCTACTGCCCATGGAAAGGACGCCATTCGAAAATGCCCCCAATGTGGAGCAAAGTTTCCTCACAGTGACCACCACCAGGTCTGTAATCGGTGCCTCTCACCAGACCATAACGAGGCCACTTGTCCGGCCTGCGCCTCCTTCCGCTCCAAGAAGACAATCCGAGATCGTCGAGCCCGAAGGCACATCATGGCGCACAGGTCCGCTCCGGAACCCGTCAACATCTTCGACGAGGGTCCCGATGTTCCGGAAGAAGACTCCGAAGACCTCGCTATCATCTCCGAGGCAGAGGACTCCGACAGTTCCATCCCTTCAGGGCAGCGTGTGAGTACTACTGCCCCTGCCCCAACCCTCCCTGCAAAATCGAAGGCACCGGTCAGTACTTCGCCTACGGGCCCCAGTCGAGACCGTAAACGTGTTTCGGACGCCCCGCCTTCGGGCTCGGCACCGAACAAGAAAACAAAGCCTTCTAGTTCCTCGGCACCGACCAAACCACATGTGCCCGTTACACCGGCACCTTCGGTGCCGAAACACAAAGACCACCCGGCGCCGAAATCCAGTTCGGTCCCCAAATCCGCCTCCAAGCACGCGGATCCCTCGGCACCGAAACCGAAGCTACTCGACACACCCCTAAACTAAAGCCGGTCGAGCCTGTAGCTAAACCGAAGGACGCCTCGACGCCTTCTAAAGCAAAGGAACATTTAAAGAAGCCATCACCACGTTCGGAACCGAAAAGTCGGCGCCCAAAACTAATATTCAAGGAGAGGAACTGTTTACACCGGATCCCATCGATCCTAATCAACACAAACTTTATATCAATCCTAAAACAGGACATATTTCCTCTGTGCCACGTCACAAGCCTGTCCCTCCGAAGAAGAAAGACTCTTCCACTTCCCCTATGCCTCCTTCTTCCCCTATACCTCTCTCTAACACCCCTCCTCTCCACATCCCTATCACACCTCCTCAACCTGCGGATTCTCCCCCACATGAGTATGAGGACAACATGGGGTACGGGGATGACCCTCATAATTTATATCTGGATCCAGATAATCCACCACAGGATGACTGGGGTTATAATGACCCCCAGACCCTACAGACCTCCCCAGCCCTCCACCTTATCCCACAAAACCATCTCCACCAGATGATCACATAGGTTTTGGGCAACTCATACATAGGGCGGCCGTTTTTCATGGGGTGCATATTCACACCGACCAACCAGAGGAAGATTTTCTTCTAGACACTTTTGAACGGTCTCAAAAAACTGTTCAAACTTTGCCCATGATCAAGGGTGTCATTAAACATGCACCTGAAATTTTTAACGACCCGGTCAGAGCCAGGATCCTTAATCCTAGAGTGGATAAAAGTATAGACCTGCCCCCGATGACCCCACCTACATCAAAGGTCAGCTCCCCCTTGACTCACTGGTCGTTTCTAATGCCAGAAAACGCGCCAATTCACAAACTTCAGGGGATGCTCCGCCCCCTGATAAAGAATCCAAATTGTTAGATTCCTCTGGCAAACGCGTAGCTGCGCAAGCCACCAACATCTGGCGCATCGCTAACACCCAAGCTCTACTAGCGGGGCACACTACGATCAGCTAGAAACCCTCCTTCAACATCTACCTGATCAATACAAAACACAAGCCACTGACCTCATTCAGGAAGGCAAACTTATTTCAAATGCCTCCATTAAGTGCGCCTTAGACGCAGCCGACACCGCCGCTAGGTCAGTTAACACTAGCGTGCTTATTAGACGACACGCCTGGCTTCGCATTTCAGGTTTTAAGCCAGAAGTCCAGACTACCATACTAAACCAGCCATTTAACCAAAACCAACTATTTGGTCCTGCTGTCGACACAGCACTAGAAAAGATGAAGAAGGATACTAACACTGCCAAATCAATGGGAGCATTGCAGTCCCCGCAGCAACATGGCTCCTTTCGCCGCTCCTTTTACAGAGGGGGCTCCAGGAATACCACCGCAGACAGTTCCTCTTCCTATCGAACAAACACCCAAACCTCTCCTAATAGAGGATATTTTAGGGGTGGTTACAGAGGCAACATCTCTAAGGGCAGAGGTCGAGGTAATAATAACAACACCCGTACCTCCACCACTCCCAAACAGTGACTTTCCTCCACTTCCCCCGACCACAACACCCCTGTCGGGGGAAGGCTATCACAGTTCCTGCCTGTCTGGAACTCCATTACAACAGACAGGTGGGTGAGACAGATTATCCAACATGGCTACTTCCTGGAGCTAACAGCTACCCCCCCACCATACCACCCAGGCAGCGTCCAATGTCCACAGACCATCTTACACTTTTACAACAAGAGGTACTTTCCCTGCTTCAAAAGCACGCCATAGAGCCAGTGCCTCTGCTACAGCAAGGCACAGGGGTTTACTCCCTGTACTTCCTCATTCCCAAAAAGGACGGCACTCAGGCCTATTTTAGACCTCAGACCTCTCAATCAATACATACACTCAGATCATTTTCACATGATCACTCTCCAACAAGTGCTTCCCTTACTACAACAACAAGACTTCCTTGCCACATTAGACCTCAAGGACGCCTACTTCCACATTCCCATACATCCTGCTCACAGGAAGTATCTAAGGTTCGTTCTCAATGGGCAGCACTACCAGTTCAAGGTACTCCCATTCGGAGTCACCACTGCTCCAAGAGTGTTTACCAAATGCCTTGCAGTAGTAGCAGCGCATCTACGAAGACAACAAATACATGTCTTCCCTTACCTGGATGACTGGCTTATCAAAGCCAAATCATTCAACCAGTGTGTCCAACACACTCACCAAACGATATAAACATTACACAACTTGGGGTTCACGATAAACTATACCAAGTCCCACCTTCAGCCCTCCCATGTCCTTCAATATCTGGGAACTACGATAAACACTTCCACTGCTCTAGCTTACCCCAGCCCAGCCAGGATAGCCAGTATACAAACCCTTGTCCCCAGGTTTCAAATGCAACACTCTCTCCCAGCCAGAGTGTTTATGCAGCTCATCGGCATGATGGCATCCTGCATTTTTCTCGTCCCTCATGCAAAACTTCAAATGCGTCCTCTACAAGAGTGCCTAGCGCGCCAATGGAACCAGGCTCAGGGACATCTTACAGATCTGGTGTTGGTGGACAGCCGCACACATCGCTCTCTGCAGTGGTGGAACACCAACAATTTGTCCAAGGGGCGGCCGTTCCTAGAGCCGGTTCCACAAGTAGTACTAACCACGGACGCATCCCTTACAGGATGGGGAGCACACCTGTTACACCATACAACACAGGGCAAGTGGACCACTCAGCAGAAGCTGTTCCACATCAACCACCTAGAGTTACTAGCTATATTCCTAGCTCTCAAGTCCTTTCAACTCCACGTACAAAACAAAGCTGTCCTGATCCGAACAGACAACATCACAGCTATGTACTATATACAAAAACAGGGGGGACACACTCTCCACAACTGTCCCAACTAGCACAGGACATTTGGAGGTGGGCCATTCCACAAAACATATACCTTCTAGCAGAACACCTACCAGGGGTTCACAATCAGATTGCAGATCTGTTAAGTCGACAGACACAACAGATTCACGAGTGGGAACTACATCCACAAGTTCTTCTACCTTTCTTCCAGATGTGGGGCCAGCCAGACTTAGATCTGTTCGCCACACACCAAAACGCCAAATGCCCAACCTTCGCCGCCAGGCTTCCACACCCGCAGTCCAAGGGCAATGCGATATGGATGAACTGGTCCGGCAGATTTGTGTACGCTTTTCCACCGCTCCCACTCATCCCACTTGTAGTACGCAAGCTTCGACAACAGTCTCTCAAAATGATACTAGTAGCCCCTACATGGGCACGCCAACCGTGGTTCACCACACTACTGGAGCTATCAGTAGTCCCATACCAAAGACTACACCTCTCCCCAACAATGCTAACGCAGAGCCATGGAGAGATAATGCACCCAGATCCATCTCAGCTGAACCTTGCAATTTGGCTCCTGAAGTCCTAGAATTCGGTTACCTTAACCTACCCCCAGACTGCATGGACGTTATAAAAGAAGCTAGACGCCCAACTACCAGAGCCTGCTATGCAGCTAAATGGAAAAGATTAGCTATTTACTGCACTAATAATAACATCCAACCATTACAAGCCTCTACGCAAAACATCATTTGCTATTTGCTACATTTGCAAAGATGTAGTCTTGCATACTCATCCATACGTCTGCACCTCGCAGCCCTTGCTGCTTACTTGCAAAACAGGCAACACTTATCACTATTCAAAGTCCCCGCCATTAAAGCCTTCATGGAAGGCCTTAAGCGGATCATACCTCCCAGATTACCACCTTCCCCAGTGTGGAATCTTAATATAGTACTTACCAGGCTCATGGGTCCACCTTTCGAACCCTTACATAAATGTGAACTTCAATTCCTTACATGGAAAGTTGCGTTTCTAATTGCAATCACTTCTCTCAGGAGAGTCAGTGAACTACAAGCTCTAACTATACAAGAGCCTTTCTTACAAATACATCATAAAAGGTAGTTTTCAGAACAAACCCAAAATTCCTTCCCAAAGTCATTTCGCCTTTCCACCTTAACCAATCAGTAGAACTACCTGTGTTCTTCCAAAACCCAGATTCCGTGGCAGAAAGAGCTCTCCACACCCTAGATGTCAAAAGAGCCCTTATGTATTACATTGACAGAACCAAATCCTTTCGCAAAACCAAACAATTGTTTGTGGCTTTCTCTCCACCACACAAAGGTAATCCCATCTCAAAAGCCGGGGTTGCAAGGTGGATTGTTAAATGTATCCAAATCTGCTACCAAAAGCCAAACGCACATTATCAGTTCCCCTAGAGCGCACTCAACACGCAAACTAGGGGCATCCATGGCATTCTTAGGGAACATTCCCTAGAAGACATATGTAAGGCAGCCACGTGGTCTACAACACACACCTTCACTAAACACTTATGTTGATGTGCAAGCCAAGCAACAAGCTTCCGTGGGCCAAGCTGTCCTTAAAACCCTTTTTCAAACTACTGCAACACATACAGGTGACCACCGCTAGGGGAGATACTGCTGTACGGTCTATGCACAGTGTGAGCTCTGCAGCTCACATGCCTCGAACGGAAAATGCTACTTACCAGTATGCATCTGTTCTTGGCATGTAGAGCTGCAGATCCTCACACGCCCACCCACCTCCCCGGGACCTGTATGTGCTCCAGTCCTATCTTAATTAGATACACACACATGGACATCTCTTTTCTTTTCTACTAACTCCATCACTCCCCAATATGGCGAAAAACAATCTGAGGATGGAGTCGATGCCCATGCGCACTATTGTCCTAAGGAGGAGTCACCTATCACATGACTACAAAGACTTCTTCGAAGACAACAACAAAGTGCAAGCATCCGAGCCCAACACCAGATGGAGATCTAATGCACAGTGTGAGGATCTGCAGCTCTACATGCCAAGAACAGATGCATACTGGTAAGTAGCATTTTCCTTCGAGGACGAGGTAATGGCAGAGGAAGAGCCCAAGCCTCTAGAGGGAGAGGGAATACCTCAAACTGACTTCCACACAAAAAAGGACCCCCACAGAACACCAGTGGGGGAAGAATATCCTTTTTCCACAGGCAGTGGGAAAGGATCACAACGGACAAATGGATATTAAATTTAATAGAACACGGATATTGCATAGAGCTAACAAGGACACCACCTGCAAATCCACCAAGGATAAGAAAATTATCAAAATCAGAACAAATCCTGCTAAACGCAGAGATCAAAGAACTGTATCTAAAACAGGCAATAGAAACAGTACCAAAACAGGAATGGCACACAGGAAACTACTTACCATACTTCCTTGTACCAAAACAAGACCTAACCCTAAGGCCAATCTTGGACTTAACATTCATAAACAAGTTCATACTGACGCAACACTTCAAAATGTGTACCCTTCAAGAAATAATCCCACAAATCCAAAAAAGAGATTTTTTTAGCAACAATAGACCTCAAGGACGCCTATTTACATATTCCAATGAACAGAAAACACGGAAAGTACCTAAGATTCCTACACAACGGAACACATTACCAATTCAAGGTACTCCCGTTTGGAATAAAATCGGCTCCACGGGTGTTCACAAAGTGTTTGGCCGCAGTGGCCGCATACCTAAGAAGAGAAAAGATCCACGTATACCCCTACCTGGACGATGGGCTAATAAGGGAACGCACAAAACAAATATGCCACAATCCTGTTCAGAAGACAATTCAAACACTACAGGGTCTAGGTTTCTCAATAAACCACAAGAAATCATCAACAAACCCAGAAAAGGAAAAGACCTTCCTGGGGGTGTGAGAAAGTGCCATCTTTCTTACATGGTATGCCCCCACTTTTTGCTGAATGGCTGATGTACTTTGACTGAGTGTGCCCTGGGCTCCTGCCAACCAGGTACCCAGGGCCTGTGTTCCTTCCCTAAAATTGCATTGATACCTACACCCAATTGACATCCCTGGCCACAGGTCAGCCCCTGGTAAATGGTACCATGGGTACCCAGGGCACTGTGACCAGGGAAGGCCCCTAAGGGCTGCAGCACTTGTTGTGCCACCCTTAGGGACCCTGCACCTTACACACACACACTGCCTTTGCAGGCTGCGTGTCTTGGTGCAGAACAAAAGTGAAGAGTGGACATGGCTCACATCCCTGTGTGCCATGCCTACAAGCCACTGCCCTGGCCTAGGTCAGCCACCCCTCTAGCTGGGTGCACTATGCCAGTGGTGAGGGCATAGAGGCATGAGCCCTGTGCCCCTACAGTGCCCAAGTCCATTCTTGGGCATTGTAAGTGCAGTGCTGCCATTAAGAGTATATGGTGCTGGGAGTCTGTCATTACGAACTCCACAGCACCATAATGGCCCCACTGAAGACTAAGAAGTTTGGTATCAAACTTCTCAGCACATTAAACCCCCACTGATGCCAGTGTGGGATTTAATGTAAACGCACTCCAGAGGGCATCTTAGAGATGCCCCCTGAAACCAACCCGACCTCCAGTGTCCGGACTGAGTGGCTGCCCAGGCTGCCACCACCAGACATGTTTCTGGACCCCTGGGTCGAGAGCCTCTGCTCTCAGGGGCCTGAAACAATGCACATCCCGGGACGAGGTGCCAAAGCCTCCTCCCCAGGATGGGCAGGGGGAGCTTCAAAGGCCTGCCGCCTTTGGAGTTTCCCCAGACCATTTGCTGCTTCCAGCAAACTGGTCCCCACTGGTTCTACCCCCACTCCTGGCGGGAGAACCGGCGGGAAAACCAGAAGCAGGAAATGGGTTGTGCCCACCTCTGCCAACTCCACCCCTAAGGTGGGGGAGGCGAGGTGAAGCACAAACTCGAGTCCCCGCCATCTTGAGGATGGGGGACCTGGCCAACCAGGGACAGGCTCCTGCCCCCTCCCACTGGAGAGGAACAGAATAGGGGTGTACCCACCCCAGGGAAGGGACCCATTGGTCCCTGCCCTTACCTACCTGTAACCACCCCTAAATTTAGTATTTAGGGGCTCCCTGAACCTTCCTTCCGCAGTTCCCAAATCCGAAAACAAGAAGAGAAGACGAAGCAAGAAGACCAGCCGTGCAGCTGCTAAAAAGGAGGCGACAACAACTGACTTGGCCCCAGCCCTACCGGCCTGTCGACCTCTGAACCTGCTCCTGCGGAATCCCGGCCTCAGCAACCTCACAAACCCCGGAGGACCTGACTTCTGGGCTACAGCCTTCGACCCAGGGACTCCCACGAGCAGTGGTACTGCTCAAAAGAAAACCTACCAAAGACCCGGCCCTGGCACGGAGCCGCGAAACCTGCACACTCTGCACCCGCCGAGTCCAGCCTGTGCCTGAGTGACCAAAGACCTCGAGGACGACCCCCGGCGATTCTGACCTGGAATCCAGTGGCCAAGGACCCTCCTCGACGACCCAGACGACGCCTGCAGCCTCAGGACAAGGGACCCCTCCAACCGCGACCAGCAGGGGTAAGATTTCCCGACCTCAAAGACACCCCTGCACCCGGCGCCCCACGGCCCCCTGTGCCCAACTCCTGGGTGTCTACCTATCCTCCAAGACCCCAACTTACCTCCTGAAGTGTTGGTCGTCCCTGAAGAATCACCGTCCCCGAGCCTGCAGCCTTTCTTCACCTTTCACGACCTCTATTGTTTAACATTGAGCGCCCGAGGGCTCAAAGCACCCTGCACCCAGCCGCCCGAGTGCCCCTGGAAGTGCAACCTCTATCCTAACCTACTTCCCTACTTGCCCTGAGCAAGTGACCAGGAGCCCAGCTCCCACAGTCGCGTGGCCTGCTTGCCAGCAGCCACCAACCCGGGGCCCCCGCCTGCCATAGGATAACATTGGGCCTTCTCACTCTGCACCCGGCCGCCCCTGTGCCGCTGAGGGTGTAAAAACTGTACTTACCTGATCCTGGGGGACCCCTGAGTCTTACCCAGAACCTTAACCCTGCCAGTCAAGTACTTACCCGAAATCCGATAACTCACTTTTCTTCCATAGGGTTCCATTGACTGATTTTCTGCGAAATTTCTTCTAAGTGTGGAGTTCTGAAACTTTAGAATATTCACCAAAAATCAACCGAGTCACGAAAACGAAAATACTCACCTAGTATTAGGAGGGGCCTCAGTGCTGGACCCGAGTGCCCAACACTGGCCCTAAAAAGTAATCGCAACGTTACTTACCGTTAACTCACTTTTCCTTCATAGGGATCCATTGACTGGTTTTCTGTGAAATTTCTTCTAAGTGTCGATTTCTGTATTTTACAAATATTCTTTAAAAATCGAACAAACTACAAAAACGTAATTACTTACCTGTTTTAAGTAAATGTCCCAGTGCTGAACCTAGGAGTCCAGCACTGGATTACAAAAGTAACGTAAACATACTTTGCTTGCACACTGTATTTCCTTTCATAGGATAACATTGGTAATTTTATCCAGAAAAGTTTCTAAGTGTCAGCTTTTGAAATATAGTAATATTCTTCAAAAATCACTACAATAACCAAAACGCTTTTTCTTACCTGTTTACAGGAAGTGTCCCAGGACTGAATCCAGGATCCAGTCCTGTGGTTAGAAAAGTGCTCTGCAAAGTAATCAATTGTAATTAAGCATAATTTTCCATTGAGCTCAATGTTGCATTGAATTTGACCCTGTGTTGCCTCTTGCACCAACTGTGATTACCACTATCTAAAAAGTCTATTGCCTATCTGTAAGGTGAATAACCAAAGCATCTCATACTGAGAAAGTATATTTTGACCCTATTGTCGGTTCTAAAATAAAACAAGCATATATTTTTTTATATACAAACCATTGGCCTAGAGTTCAGTTCTTGAGTGTGTGGCTTCATTTGCTGACTGAGTGTGTACAACAAATGCTTTACACTGTCCTCTGATACTGCCTTACTGCTCGACCAAGCTACCACTTTGGAGAGTAAGGTTATATCTAACTTTAGCCTCTGTCAACCCTCTGGGGGACTGTGGACTCTGTACACCCTGAACCTTACTTGGGTACAGTATATACAGAGCCACTTTCCTACATTGGTGGCAGCGGTGGGATACAAACTTGCATTTGTTGGACTACTTGGTTACCATCTGATCACACGACAGAACTCTTAAATTGCCTTTAGAATTCTGATTTTTTTAATTGGCATTTTTTTTTTACCAAATTACTAAAAGTCTTGTTAGGGCCTTGCTTAAGTCCCTGTAGCATCTTAGAAAATAAAAAGTCACTATAGCCAAGGTTAGAGGGGTTAGATTTTTTTTTTTTAAAAATGTCTCAAGACAAGAACCCAGCTACTAGTGAAGATAATAATGACATACAGGAACTGGTTGAGGAGCTCGACCTCACCCCTTATCTTCATTTGTCTTTCAAAGAGATAAGGTCCTTATGCAAACTTAAAGATATACCAATGGGCCAGCATCCAACCAAACAAGGGCTCCAGGAGCTCCTGGCTGAGTATGCTAAAGCCCACCCCTCTGAGCATGGTGATGACCCAACAGAGGAGGAAAGGAATGAGGAGGATGGGGATGGTAACCCACCTCCATCACTTCCTAGGGAAGATAGGGTCCCTGCACCCTTAACTCCAAGAATAGACCTCTGGGGACCTAGGGGCCACCTAGGTGGTCCTGGTCCCAGAGAGGACACTGAGGATACCCTCAGTGAGGAGGACAACTTGTTAGCCAGGTTGGCCAAACGACTGGACCTAGAGACCAGACTCCTGGCTCTAGAGAAGGAAAGACAGGAGATGGGTTTAGCACCCATCAATGGTGGCAACAATACTAAAAATAAGGATAGGGAGGAAACTTCTGAACCTAAAATCCCCAAAGGGATTGTCCCTAAGTTTGAGGAAGGTGATGACATCACCAAATGGTTCACAGCCTTTGAGAGGGCTTGTGAAATAAGAAGAGTAAAGAAACCTCTGTGGGGGCACTCCTGTGGGAACTGTTCTCTGGTAACTGCAGAGACAGGCTTCTGACCCTCTCTGGGCCAGATGCAGGGTCCTATGACCTCATGAAGAGTACTCTGATTGAGGGATTTGGGCTCACTACTGAGGAGTATAGAATTAGATTCAGGGGGCTCACAAAACCCAGACCCAGTCCTGGATTGACTTCGTGGACTACTCAGTAAAGACACTGGATGGCTGGTTAGCTGGACATAATGTGCATGATTTTTCTGGACTTTACAATTTGTTTATGAAGGAACACATACTAAGTAATTGCACAAATGAAAAGTTGCATCAGCATTTGGTAGACCTAGGTCTAATTTCTCCCCAAGAATTGGGAAAGAAGGCAGACCACTGGGTCAAGACTAGGGTGACAAGGACAACCACTGGGGGTGACCAAAAGAAGGTGGTCACCAAACCCCCAGGGGAAAGGTGGTGAGAATCCCCAAGATAAAAAGTCTGAGTCTTCCAAAGGGCCCCAAAAACCTGTTCAGGGGGTGGGTCCCAAACTACTCCCTATGTGCCTCAACCCTATAGGGGAAGAACTTTGATCCCTTGAAGGCCTGGTGTAATAACTGTAAGAAGTCAGGACACCTCACTGTAGACAAAACTTGCCCCCACAACAAAGCCCCTAAGGCACCCAGTACAGCTACTCCTGGGGCAGCAAGTTTACAGATGGGATCAGAAGTGTACCCTGAGCAAATCTGGGAACCCACTGAGGCAAGTCTGGTCTCCCTAGGGGAAGTGGAATTTGCCACTGTAGCTGTGTGGCCACCCAACTTAAAGAAGTATTTGCAATACCCCTGGGTGAATGGAACTAGAGTAGAGGCTCTGAGGGATACAGGTGCCAGTGTCACTATGGTGAGGGACACACTGGTTTCCCCTGAGCAATACTTGATTGGGAAAACTTACCCAGTCACCAATGCTGACAGTGTCACCACTAGTCATCCCATGGCCATGGTGACATTAGGCTGGGGGGGTTACTGGCCTGAAGCAGGTAGTGGTCTCTCCGAAGTTACCAGCTGCATGTCTGCTAGGAAATGATCTGGAAACCTCAGCCTGGGCAGAGGTGGAGCTAAAGGCCCATGCAGCCATGCTGGGCATCCCTGAATTGGTGTGTGTAAAAACAAGAGCACAGAGCAAAAGGCAGGGTGAAGAAATAGTGTTGGAGCCTGAAATGATGGCCCAGCCTACCAAGAGAAAAGGAAAGAAGACTGGCGGACCAGCTTCTACACAGTCACAAGAGCAGGACCCCTCTCCTCAGGGAGAGAACCTGGAAGCCCCAGAGGGAACTGAGCCCCTAGAGCTTGACCCTTACCAGGTTGAACTCTTGGGCCCAGGGGACCCTCTAGGGAAGAGCTGTGCCAGGGACAGCAAGACTGTCCCACTCTTGAAAGCCTGAGGCAGCAAGCTGTTTCAGAAGCCAAGGGAGATGTCAGTGGTACCCACAGAGTCTATTGGGAAGAGGGATTACTGTACACTGAGGCAAAAGACCCCAACCCTGGAACCACCAGGAGAGTGGTAGTGCCCCAGAAGTACAGGGAGTTCCTCCTAACTTTGGCTCATGACATCCCCTAGCTGGACATCTGGGCCAAACCAAAACTTGGGAAAGGCTAGTTAGCCACTTTTACTGGCCCCAGATGCACCAAAAGGTGAAGGAGTTTGTCAGCTCCTGTGTTACCTGTCAAGCCAGTGGCAAGACAGGTGGCCATCCAAAGGCCCCCTGATACCACTACCTGTGGTGGGGGTTCCCTTTGAAAGGGTAGGTGTGGACATAGTGGGTCCACTGGAACCTCCCACAGCCTCAGGGAACAAATTCATACTGGTGGTAGTGGATCATGCCACTAGGTATCCTGAGGCTATTCCCCTTAGGACTACTACAGCTCCTGCAGTAGCCAAAGCCCTCATTGGTGTCTTCACCAGGGTAGGGTTTCCTAAGGAGGTGGTTTCAGACAGAGGTTCCAACTTCATGTCTGCTTACCTGACCCACATGTGGAAGGAGTGTGGGGTGCAGTACAAGTTTACTACACCCTACCACCCACAAACCAATGGCCTTGTTGAGAGGTTCAACAAGACATTGAAAGGCATGATCATGGGGCTCCCTGAAAAACTCAAAAGGAGATGGGATGTCCTACTACCATGCCTGCTTTTCGCTTACAGAGAAGTGCCACAGAAGGGGGTAGGTTTCTCACCCTTTGAACTTCTGTTTGGCCATCCTGTGAGGGGACCACTCTGTCTTGTAAAGGAGGGCTGGGAGAGACCTCTCCAAGAACCCAAACAAGATATAGTGGACTATGTGCTTGGCCTAAGGTCCAGAATGGCTGAGTACATGGAAAAGGCATCCAAGAACCTTGAGGCCAGCCAGGAGCTTCAGAAGCACTGGTATGACCAAAAAGCTGCACTGGTTGAATTCCAACCTGGGCAACAGGTATGGGTTTTGGAGCCAGTGGCACCAAGGGCCCTCCAGGACAGATGGAGTGGCCCTTACCCTATCCTAGAGAAAAAGAGTGAGGTCACCTACCTGGTTGACCTGGGCACCAGCAGGACACCCAAAAGGGTTATCCATGTGAACCGCCTAAAACTCTACAATGACAGGGCTGACATCACCATGCTGATGGTGACAGATGAGGAACAGGAAGCTGAGAGTGAACCTCTCCCTGATCTCCTCTCCCACAGCCCAAAAGATGGGTCAGTAGATGGAGTTGTCTTTTCAGACACCCTCACTGCCCAACAGCAGACTGACTGCAAGCAAGTCTTGCAGCAGTATGCTGGGCTCTTTTCCTTGACCCCTGGTCTGACAAACTGGTGTACCCATGATGTGGACACTGGTGACAGTGCACCTGTCAAAAACAAGATCTATCGTCAGTCAGACCAAGTTAAGGAAAGCATCAGAGCTGAAGTCAGCAAGATGCTGGAGCTAGGGGTTATTGAGCCCTCTGAGAGCCCCTGGGCTAGCCCAGTGGTTCTGGTCCCCAAACCTCATCAAAAGGGTGAAAAGAGAGAGATGAGGTTTTGTGTGGACTATAGGGGTCTCAACTCTGTCACCAAGACAGATGCACACCCTATCCCAAGAGCTGATGAACTGATAGACAGATTGGGTGCAGCCAAATACCTGAGTACCTTTGACTTAACTGCAGGGTACTGGCAGATTGGCATGGCCCCAGGAGCCAAACAGAAAACAGCATTCTCCACACCTGATGGGCATTTTCAGTTCACTGTTATGCCCTTTGGTTTAAAGAATGCCCCTGCCACCTTCCAGAGGTTGGTGAATCAAGTCCTTGCTGGGTTGGAGTCCTTTAGTGCAGCTTATCTTGATGATATTGCTGTCTTCAGTTCCACCTGGCAGGATCACCTGGTCCACCTTGGGAAGGTTTTAAAGGCCCTGCAAACTGCAGGCCTAACTATCAAGGCATCCAAATGCCAGATAGGGCAGGGCACTGTGGTGTACTTGGGCCACCTGGTTGGTGGAGGCCAGGTACAACCCTTACAGCCCAAGATCCAGGCTATCCTGGACTGGGTAGCTCCAACAACTCAGACCCAAGTCAGGGCATTCCTTGGCTTGACTGGGTACTACAGGAGGTTTGTGAAGGGATATGGGTCCATTGTGACTCCCCTCACAGAACTCACCTCCAAGAAGATGCCAAAGAAAGTAAACTGGACAGTCTGTTGCCAAAAGGCTTTTGACACTCTGAAAGAAGCAATGTGCTCAGCACCAATTCTAAAAGCACCAGATTATGCCAAGCAGTTCATTGTGCAGACTGATGCCTCTGAGCTAGGGATAGGAGCGGTCCTATCCCAGACCAATGATGAAGGCCAAGACCAACCTGTTGCTTTTATAAGCAGAAGGCTTCTCCCCAGGGAGCAGCGTTGGAGTGCCATTGAGAGGGAGGCCTTTGCTGTGGTCTGGTCCCTGAAGAAGCTGAGGCCCTACCTGTTTGGAACTCACTTCCTAGTTCAAACTGACCACAGACCTCTCAGGTGGCTAATGCAAATGAAAGGAGAAAACCCAAAACTGTTGAGGTGGTCCATCTCCCTACAGGGAATGGACTTTGAAGTGGAACACAGACCTGGCACTGCCCATGCCAATGCAGATGGCCTTTCCAGGTTCTTCCACTTAGACAATGAAGACTCCATAGGGCAAGGTTAGTCTCATCATCTTTCGTTTGGGGGAGTTGTGTGAGAAAGTGCCATCTTTCTTACATGGTATGCCCCCACTTTTTGCTGAATGGCTGATGTACTTTGACTGAGTGTGCCCTGGGCTCCTGCCAACCAGGTACCCAGGGCCTGTGTTCCTTCCCTAAAATTGCATTGATACCTACACCCAATTGACATCCCTGGCCACAGGTCAGCCCCTGGTAAATGGTACCATGGGTACCCAGGGCACTGTGACCAGGGAAGGCCCCTAAGGGCTGCAGCACTTGTTGTGCCACCCTTAGGGACCCTGCACCTTTACACACACACACTGCCTTTGCAGGCTGCGTGTCTTGGTGCAGAACAAAAGTGAAGAGTGGACATGGCTCACATCCCTGTGTGCCATGCCTACAAGCCACTGCCCTGGCCTAGGTCAGCCACCCCTCTAGCTGGGTGCACTATGCCAGTGGTGAGGGCATAGAGGCATGAGCCCTGTGCCCCTACAGTGCCCAAGTCCATTCTTGGGCATTGTAAGTGCAGTGCTGCCATTAAGAGTATATGGTGCTGGGAGTCTGTCATTACGAACTCCACAGCACCATAATGGCCCCACTGAAGACTAAGAAGTTTGGTATCAAACTTCTCAGCACATTAAACCCCCACTGATGCCAGTGTGGGATTTAATGTAAACGCACTCCAGAGGGCATCTTAGAGATGCCCCCTGAAACCAACCCGACCTCCAGTGTCCGGACTGAGTGGCTGCCCAGGCTGCCACCACCAGACATGTTTCTGGACCCCTGGGTCGAGAGCCTCTGCTCTCAGGGGCCTGAAACAATGCACATCCCGGGACGAGGTGCCAAAGCCTCCTCCCCCAGGATGGGCAGGGGGAGCTTCAAAGGCCTGCCGCCTTTGGAGTTTCCCCAGACCATTTGCTGCTTCCAGCAAACTGGTCCCCACTGGTTCTACCCCCACTCCTGGCGGGAGAACCGGCGGGAAAACCAGAAGCAGGAAATGGGTTGTGCCCACCTCTGCCAACTCCACCCCTAAGGTGGGGGAGGCGAGGTGAAGCACAAACTCGAGTCCCCGCCATCTTGAGGATGGGGGACCTGGCCAACCAGGGACAGGCTCCTGCCCCCTCCCACTGGAGAGGAACAGAATAGGGGTGTACCCACCCCAGGGAAGGGACCCATTGGTCCCTGCCCTTACCTACCTGTAACCACCCCTAAATTTAGTATTTAGGGGCTCCCTGAACCTTCCTTCCGCAGTTCCCAAATCCGAAAACAAGAAGAGAAGACGAAGCAAGAAGACCAGCCGTGCAGCTGCTAAAAAGGAGGCGACAACAACTGACTTGGCCCCAGCCCTACCGGCCTGTCGACCTCTGAACCTGCTCCTGCGGAATCCCGGCCTCAGCAACCTCACAAACCCCGGAGGACCTGACTTCTGGGCTACAGCCTTCGACCCAGGGACTCCCACGAGCAGTGGTACTGCTCAAAAGAAAACCTACCAAAGACCCGGCCCTGGCACGGAGCCGCGAAACCTGCACACTCTGCACCCGCCGAGTCCAGCCTGTGCCTGAGTGACCAAAGACCTCGAGGACGACCCCCGGCGATTCTGACCTGGAATCCAGTGGCCAAGGACCCTCCTCGACGACCCAGACGACGCCTGCAGCCTCAGGACAAGGGACCCCTCCAACCGCGACCAGCAGGGGGTAAGATTTCCCGACCTCAAAAGACACCCCTGCACCCGGCGCCCCACGGCCCCTGTGCCCAACTCCTGGGTGTCTACCTATCCTCCAAGACCCCAACTTACCTCCTGAAGTGTTGGTCGTCCCTGAAGAATCACCGTCCCCGAGCCTGCAGCCTTTCTTCACCTTTCACGACCTCTATTGTTTAACATTGAGCGCCCGAGGGCTCAAAAGCACCCTGCACCCAGCCGCCCGAGTGCCCCTGGAAGTGCAACCTCTATCCTAACCTACTTCCCTACTTGCCCTGAGCAAGTGACCAGGAGCCCAGCTCCCACAGTCGCGTGGCCTGCTTGCCAGCAGCCACCAACCCGGGGCCCCCGCCTGCCATAGGATAACATTGGGCCTTCTCACTCTGCACCCGGCCGCCCCTGTGCCGCTGAGGGTGTAAAAACTGTACTTACCTGATCCTGGGGGACCCCTGAGTCTTACCCAGAACCTTAACCCTGCCAGTCAAGTACTTACCCGAAATCCGATAACTCACTTTTCTTCCATAGGGTTCCATTGACTGATTTTCTGCGAAATTTCTTCTAAGTGTGGAGTTCTGAAACTTTAGAATATTCACCAAAAATCAACCGAGTCACGAAAACGAAAATACTCACCTAGTATTAGGAGGGGCCTCAGTGCTGGACCCGAGTGCCCAACACTGGCCCTAAAAAGTAATCGCAACGTTACTTACCGTTAACTCACTTTTCCTTCATAGGGATCCATTGACTGGTTTTCTGTGAAATTTCTTCTAAGTGTCGATTTCTGTATTTTACAAATATTCTTTAAAAATCGAACAAACTACAAAAACGTAATTACTTACCTGTTTTAAGTAAATGTCCCAGTGCTGAACCTAGGAGTCCAGCACTGGATTACAAAAGTAACGTAAACATACTTTGCTTGCACACTGTATTTCCTTTCATAGGATAACATTGGTAATTTTATCCAGAAAAGTTTCTAAGTGTCAGCTTTTGAAATATAGTAATATTCTTCAAAAATCACTACAATAACCAAAACGCTTTTTCTTACCTGTTTACAGGAAGTGTCCCAGGACTGAATCCAGGATCCAGTCCTGTGGTTAGAAAAGTGCTCTGCAAAGTAATCAATTGTAATTAAGCATAATTTTCCATTGAGCTCAATGTTGCATTGAATTTGACCCTGTGTTGCCTCTTGCACCAACTGTGATTACCACTATCTAAAAGTCTATTGCCTATCTGTAAGGTGAATAACCAAAGCATCTCATACTGAGAAAGTATATTTTGACCCTATTGTCGGTTCTAAAATAAAACAAGCATATATTTTTTTATATACAAACCATTGGCCTAGAGTTCAGTTCTTGAGTGTGTGGCTTCATTTGCTGACTGAGTGTGTACAACAAATGCTTTACACTGTCCTCTGATACTGCCTTACTGCTCGACCAAGCTACCACTTTGGAGAGTAAGGTTATATCTAACTTTAGCCTCTGTCAACCCTCTGGGGGACTGTGGACTCTGTACACCCTGAACCTTACTTGGGTACAGTATATACAGAGCCACTTTCCTACAGGGGGCACGACTGAATACAAAGGACGCAAAGGCTTATCCCACACAGAACAGGATACAAGGAAACAGCCCTCTACCAGAAGGGACAATCTCTGACAGTGAGGAAGGTAATGAAACTTATGGGCATCATTCATCCTACATATCCCTCACGCTCGCCTACACATGCGACCATTCCAAGAATGGCTCACCAACAGCTGGTCTCAAGCCACAGGGAGTTGGGAAGATCTAGTGGTTGTTACACAAAAGGTACAAGCAGAGACACAATGTGGGCATCCAACAACCTAGCACAGGGGAGACCTTTCAGGAACACAACTCCATCTGTGACAATCACCACGGATGCATCCCTCAACGGTTGGGGAGCACATCTGAACCAGCTACAGGTTCATGGTCGATGGAGCGAAGAAGACTCCACAAAACACATCAATTTCTTAGAAATGAAAACGGTTCTACTGGCACTCAAAGCATTCCAGAAGCAAGTCCAGGGGAAGACCATCCTAATACAAACAGACAACACAACTACAATATTCTACCTGAACAAACAGGGTGGAACGAAGTCCTTTCCCCTGAGCAAACTTGCCCAGGAAATCTGGCAATGGGCAATACCACAGCAAATCAATCTGCAAACACTACATCTACCAGGGGTAGACGTCGTCACAGCAGACCTGCTAAGCAGACAAAACAGTTGCTCACACGAATGGGAGCTAAAACAAACAACAGTACAATACCTATTCAACATCTGGGGAACGCCAGCTTTGGATCTCTTTGCAACAATGCAGAACACGAAATGACGAAACTTTGCATCCAGGTTTCCACACCACCTGTCAAAGGGAAATGCACTTTCACTCAATTGGTCGCAGACATTTGTCTACGCCTTTCCACCAGTGCCCCTGATGCAAAGAGTACTACAAAAAGCAAGCGAACCAGGAACAAATATGAATCAATTGCCCGTCGTTGGCCGAGACAAACATGGTTCTCATCTCTCCTAGAACTCTCCAAAGGAGAGATGATCAGGATCAAAGCAGACCAAGTCCTGCTGACAATGCAACAGGGCCAAATCTTTCACCCAGGACCAGCGACGCTACAACTAGCGGCCTGGTGCCTGAATACATAGAATTTGGACACCGCAAACTGCCGTCCAGAACCATGGAAATTCTAAAAGAGGCAAGAAAACAAGGAAATGCTATACAGCAAAATGGAAGCGATATACCACATGGTGCACCGCTAACAACAACACTAGTTCAATCAATACACAGGAAACAGTTATTACATATCTTACCTACCTTTTAGACAGCAACCTCAATTTTTCCAGCCTGAAGGTGCACCTCGCTGCCATAGTTGCGTACACAAGAGGAAAAACATGCAAAAGCTTTTTTACTAGACCACTCATCAAAAGATTTTTGGAAGGAGCAAAAAGAATGGCTCCACCAAGATCTGCTCTTGTACCAACATGGAGTTTAAATACAGTGCTGTCTCAGCTAATGGCAAAACCGTTTGAACCCATGCATACAGCGGACCTCAAAAATATTACTCTCAAACAGCCTTTCTCATTGCGATAACATCACTACGGAGAGTAAGTGAACTACAAGCATTAACTATACAAGAACCCGACTTACAAATCCACAAGGATAAGGTAATCTTAAAAACTAACCCACATTTTTTACCGAAGGTGGTAACTAAGTATCACTTGAATCAAAACATCATCTTGCCATTTTTCTTCAAAGAACCAAAAACTAAAGCAGAAAAAAGCCTCCACACCCTGGATGTAAGGAGAGCTCTGCTGTACTATCTGCAAAAAACAGAACCAGTACGGAAAACAAAGCAGTTGTTTGTTGCTTACTCACATACCAACACAGGATCAGCTGTCACTAAAGCAACTATTGCAAGATGGATAGTACAAGCTATACAACTAAGCTATACCAATGCCAAAAAAGAACTAACAATACAACCAACAGCTCACTCCACTAGGAAGAAAGGAGCAACGCTAGCTTTCATGGCAAATGTACCCATCGATGCCATCTGCGCAGCAGCAACATGGGCATCACCACACACCTTTACAAAGCATTATTGTGTGGATATACAGATGAATAAGGAAGCTCAAATTGGACAACGGGTACTTCAACACCTGTTTGCTAAGTCTTCCTCTCACCACAGCCTCCCAAACACGGGAGAAACCGCTACATAATCTGATGCACAGCATGTGAATCCAGAGAAGGATTCACGCTGCAAAACGAAATGGTTACTTACCAGTAGGAGTAGTTTTGCAGCTTGAAGAGTTTTCTGGATTCACATGCGACCCACCCAGCCTTCCCCTAGGAGGAACACAAACAGGTGGGGAAGCAAAGTACAACATTAGTAACTCTAAATAAGGACCATCAGAAGGATTAAACGGCATAAAAACAGAAAAAAGAATCCAAAGATGGCCACCACGCACGTCGACCTCCAGGATACCGTCTGACGTCATACAGGGGACGTACCTGGCACCAAATGGTGGTCGACAGCGACCAAAACAAGAGAAGAGAAAAAAAACAGACAATTCCGGACCCAACCACTAGATGGCGGAATGATGCACAGCATGTGAATCCAGAAAACTCTTCAAGCTTCAAAACTACTCCTACTGGTAAGTAACCATTTCGTTCCCCATTGCAAACAACCAGGCGCCTGATGTCAAAACAGCACCCTGTACCCGGCCGCCCTAGTGCCGCTGAGTGTGTAACAAGAGTGCATCCTTGACCCTGGGGCACCCCTGAGTCTACCCCCAGAACCTCAACTCCCACTACCAAATACTTACCCCAAAACCGATAACACTATTTTCCTCTATAGGATAACGTTGACTGTTTTTCTTGGAAAAGTTTCGAAGTGTGGAGTTTGAAAACCTAAAGAAATTCTTTAAAATTGTACTATTTAACCAAAACGCTTTTACTTACCTGTTTACAGGAAATGTCACAGAGTAGTATACCTGGATACTACTCTGAGTAAGAAAAGTAATCTAAAAAGTAACTTACCTGGTATTTCACTGAAAAGCCCATTCAAGTCTATGTACTGTATTTACAAAGTATTGCATTTCTCTGAAACCATACTGTAAGTCAAAACAAAGTGCATATACAATTACAATTCAAACTGTTTACAAACTGCATTACTACTGTGAAGTATTTATTGCTTACCTGTGCCAGGCTTGCTTGGTTCTAGAAAATAAAATAACTAATAGAATATTTTTATACAAAACCAATTGGTCTGAAGTTCAGTCTTTGAGTGTGTGAATTCATTTGCTGACTGAGTGTTTACAACAAATGCTTAACACTGTCCTCTGATACTGCCTTACTGCTCGACCACACTACCACAAATAGAGGGTAAGGTTCTATTTACTTTTACCTCTGCCTACCTTTGGGGATCCACTGGACTCTGTGCACACTATACCTCACGTTGGTATAGTATATACAGAGACAGCTTCCTACACCATGGGTCTATAATCAAGCAGGTTCTGGAGGTGAGCCTTTTTAGGTTTAAACCCCATGGCAAGGTTCTGTGCTTTACAGAGGTCCTTAAGTTGGGCCAACTTAAGTTTCTTGTAGGGACCCGGGTTGAGTGCCTGGCTAGTACTCTCTCCCTCAGACATATTAGATCAGTTAGTACCTTTTTAGAAAGTTACATAAAAACCTATCAGACTGTGTATTTGTACAGGCCTAACTGTGTAGGATACCATTAAAATTATAATACAATTGGACTGGAGGACTTGACCAAGGCCCTAATAGGTACTATTTTATGAGAGATAGGGATTGAGGCAAAGAATTTTTACCACGTCATAAGGAAGACAACAATAAAGAATTGAAAGACTCTACTTTGTTGAATTGCCATTTTGTGTATATTGCTAAACTGATGTGTCAAAATTGATATTAGCGGGGAGTGCTGGACCTTATGATGTTCAAGGCCCTAATAGGTCAAGTTTAGAAATTTGGAAAAATCAACAAAATTCCTTATTTGTTGTTTTTTAAACTGTCAATTGCTGATTTACTTCGTGGACTCACCTATTGAACAGTTGGTATCCGCAAATGCAAAGTCTTTTATTTCACTTCTGCCCCCAATGTAGGAAGCTGGCTCTTTATATAGTGGGCCAAAACGAGGTACACTGTGTAAAGAGTCCAGGCAACCCTTATTGTTTTACAGAGACAAAAATGAGAACACTAAATGCTCTCCTTTGTGGTAGTGTGGGCGAGCAGTTAGGTTTATCTGAGGGTAGCGCTAAGCATTTGTTGTACTCACAGAGGCAATAAATGAGAGAGACACTCACAAATAAATCCCAAGAACAATTTAGCAAGAATAAGTCCTATGTTCGAGGCATGTGCTGTAGATACATATGCTTTGCATACTCCTGCAATCTAGTGTTGGGTCCAGATGTTTGCAAGTTGTTTTTCTTCTTAGACGTCTTTCCTAGTCACGAGGTAAGGTGACTCCTCCTTTCGGTAATAGTGCGCATGGTCATCGACTTCATTGTTAGATTGTTTTTTTCCGCCATCGGATTCGGAAGTATATTGCTGCCCTCCAGTTTGAAACAGTTCTTCGGGTTCCCCTTGACGCGCAATCCTCTCTACCCTCGACTGTATTGTTTCGTACGAATTTCCCACTTCTCCGAGTATCGTTTCGGTCAACGGAATCGACTTTTTGATCGGAAAGCTTCGTGGACGGCCTTCGGGCCTAACCGCGTCGGATCAGCTCTCCGTCGATGGATTGGACACCCTTTAAATTCTGCCCTCAGTGCCATGCGAAGTATCCACGCACTAACTCGAATAGAGTGTGTAACTTGTGCTTGTCTCCGGAGCACAAGGAAGAAGACTGCGACGCTTGCAGATCGTTTCGATCGAAGAAAACTCTTCACGATCGTCGAGCTCGGCGTCGAGAGATGCCGCGTCAAAGCATCGAACACACACTGGATATCTTCGGTGAAGATTCTGGTCAAGAAGATGTGGAGGCAGCAGCGGAGGAGGAGGAAGCCTTTTCCGTACAGGACTCCGACTCAGAGCTTGAGATAGACCTCGACGCTGAAGAGCTACTGCAGTGACATAGTGCTGTGAGTATAGAAAATCCCTTGCCCCTTCAAATCGCCCCCAAAAAGCATAATGCTTCGGCACCATCTCTGCCTTCGGGCCAAGGTTGGCACCGAGACGACGTTTCTGACGCCCCGCCTCCAGGCTGGCTCCGAAACAGCCAGTCAAGCCTTCCACCTCGGTGCCGAGTCGGCAAAAGTCCTCACCTGAACCGAAGCCCTCCGGTCCCAAACAAAAATCCGGCTCAGAGCTGAAATCCTCCATGCCGAAAGCCAAGCAGCCTTTGGAGCCGAAACCCTCCGTACCGAAAGGCCAGCACACACCAGCCCCGAAAGTACCGGCGCCTAAGACGTCGGCACCGGAATACAAAGATGCTTCTTCGGATCCAAATTTAGACATTCTTCCATCGAAAACAGATCCCAACCCAAACAAAAGAGACTATATATTAACCCTGACACTGGTCATATTCATACCAAGCTGCCTCAACAACATAAACTTTCTGATGAGGACACTCCTTACAAGATTCCTTTAAAGAAATCTGTTGCTACCAGTCCTTTTCATCCACCATCCTCATCCCCTCCACCACCTCCTTCTCCACCTTCAAATCCTTTGCAAATTACACCTCAGAATTCTCCACAATATCACCATGATGACGATGATGGGGGGCACATTTACCTGTAGATCCGTGGACAGATTGTACAATAGATCCTCCAGCAGATAATGACCCAGACCTTCACCCAGCCAAGCCATCTCCTCCAGACGACAATGTATCCCACCAGGAACTCATTGCCAGGGCTGCACAATATCATGGGGTGGCACTGCACAAAGAATCATTAGAAGATTTTTTGTTTGAGTCCTTAGGATCCCCACACAGGTCGTCACAAACACTTCCAATATTTAAGGGCATGATGAGGCGTTCTGATGAGATTTTTTTAAGGACCCAGTATGAGCACACATCTTGACTCCAAGGGTTGACAAGAAGTATAAGGCCTCCCCAACAGACCCAGTATTTATCAAGGGCCAGTTGCCACTAGATTCACTGGTAGTGTCTAATGCTTATAAGTGGGCTAATTTCCAAACATCAGGGGATGCTCCTCCACCAGATAAGGAGTCTAAGTTAATATATGCTTCTGGCAAGCGCATAGCTGCTCAAGCTTCAAACCAATGGCGCGTTGCAAATACACAGGGTCTTTTAGTCCGGTACGACAGGGCACACTGGGATGAGATGGAGCAATTGTTTCAACATATCCAAGATGATCATAAAGCTAAAGCACATGATTTAGTAAATAAGGGTAAGCTAATTTCAAATTCCTCCATAAGGTGTGCTCTAGGTGCGACCGATGCTGCGGCTAGACAGGTCAACACTAGCATTTTGCTTAGGACACATGCTTGGTTAAGGATCTCTGGGTTTAAACCGGAGTTCCAACAATCCATTCTGAACACACCATTTGACCAGAAACATCTTCTTGGTCCTGAAGTAGATCAGGCATTAGACAAAATGATGAAAAAGGACACTGAAGTGGCCAAGTCCATGGGAGCGCTCCAGTCTCCTTCAAACAGAGGCTCCTTTTGGCGTTCCTTTTACCGAAGGGGGTCTAAAACCACATCCTCGGACCAGAATACGTCCACCTACAAAGGTAATAAACAGTCCTCTCCTTCAAGAGGATTTTTTGAGGTTATAGAGGGAACAACTTTAAAGGTAGGGGTAAGGGCAACACACCCCATAACTCCTCTCCCCTAATAAGTAGTGACTTGCCTACACTTCCCACCGACTACACCACATTTGTTGGGGGAAGACTTCAACAATTTATCCCCATTTGGCAGTCTATAACAACAGACAAATTGGTGATTGGAATTATCCAACATGGTTATTGCCTGGTGCTTACCAGCAATCCCCCAAACATTCCACCTCGATCTCTCAAATTGTCTCCAGAACACCTACAATTGATCAAACAAGAAGGCAATCTCTTACTGAAAGGAGCTATAGAGCCGGTGCCCACACAGTACCAGGGCTCAGGGGTTTACTCTCTGTATTTTCTCATTCCCAAAAAGGACAGTTCCCTAAGACCTATTCTGGATCGGAGTTAAACCATTATATACTGTCGGAACACTTTCAAATGGTGACCCTTCAACAGGTTCTTCCACTTTTACAGAAGGCAGATTTTATGTCTACTCTAGACTTAAAAGACGTATATTTTCATGTTCCAATTCCTCCGGCTCATCACAAATACCTCAGATTTGTGATAGCAGGCAAGCATTAGCAATTCAAAGTACTTCCCTCGGGGTGACTAGAGTGCCCAGAGTATTTACCAAATGTCTGGCTGTAGTAGCCGCTTATCTCAGAAGACAGCATATTCACATCTTTCCCTATCTAGACAACTAGCTCGTCACAGCAAGCACTTACAAAAACTGTCTACAACACACACAGATCACAATAGACCTACTTCATCAACTAGGCTTCACGGTCAATGCACAAAAATCTCACCTGCATCCGTCACAGATGCAGTCTTACCTAGGAGCCACTCTAGACACAGTCAAAGCTCTAGCCGCTCCCAATGGAGCCAGAATACACAATATTCAGGCTATGATACTACAGTTTCAGTCCAACCAAGCCTTACCAGTCAGAGTGTTCATGCAACTGCTGTGAATGATGGCATCTTGCATCGCAATTGTACCCCATGCAAGACATCACAAGCGTCCACTACAAGAGTGCTTGGTATGTCAGTGGAATGAGTCACAGGGTTGATTAACCAATCTAGTGTTAGTAGACGACCGTACCCATCGCTCTCTGCAGTGGTTAAACCTACAAAACTTGTCAAAAGGACGGCCTTTCATCGACCCTATTCCGCAGATCGTGCTCACAGCAGACGCATCTCTGACAGGTTGGGGGGCTGTCTCCAAGACTACACAATACAAGGCCTGTGGAGCAACAAACACAAAAGTCTCCACATCAACTATTTAGAGCTTCTAGCAGTTTTTCTAGCAGTCAAAGCTTTTCAAACTCACCTCATACGCAAAACTGTCCTAGTCCGAAGACATGACAGCAATGTATTATGTGCAAAAGCAGGGGGGGGACACACTCTCCAACTGTCAAAACTCGATCAAGCCATTTGGAATTGGGCGATCCATCACAACATTTATCTTCTGGCAGAACCCCTCCCAGGAGTAAACAATCAAATAGCGGACCTTCTCAGCAGAAGGAGACAGCAAATTCATGAGTGGGAACTTCATCTCCAAGTTCTCCTTCCCTATTTTCAAAAAGGGGATTCACGCAAACAGACTTGTTCGCCACTGCAGAAAATGCAAAATGCCCAAGCTTCGGCTCCAGGTTCCCACACCCACTCTCAAAGGGCAATGCCCTATGGATGAACTGGTCAGAGATATTTCCCTACACTTTACCCCCTCTCCCACTCATTCCATGTCTGATTCGGAAGCTCAGGCAAACATCCCTCACACTAATTCTAGTAGCTCCCACATGGGCCCGTCAACCATGGTACACCACCCTATTGGAGCTGCCACTAGTTCCATATCAAAAGCTGCACCTCACCTCCAGATCCATGGAGAAATCAGACATCCAAATCCCAAAGAACTGAACTGAGCGATCTGGCTCCTGAAGTCCTAGAGTTTGGTTATTTAAATTTACCACCGGACTGTATGAATATTCTAAAAGAAGCAAGAAGACTTACTACCAGAGCTTGCTATGCAGCAAAGTGGAAAAAATTTGTTGTATACTGCAATAGCGACAAAATCAATCCTTTAGATGCTTCTATACAAAACATTATCTGTTACACTTACTGCAAACTGGACTAGCTTATACATCTATTCGTTTGCACCTTGCAGCAGTAGCTGCGTATTTGCAGAACAGGCAACATTTGTCACTATTCAGAGTTACAGTAATCCAAGCTTTCATGGAGGGGTTGAAAAGAGCAATACCTCCGAGAATTCCTCCTGCCCCAGTTTGGAATCTCAACATTGTCCTTACAAGGCTCATGGGTCCACCTTTTGAACCATTACACAAGTGCCCCTTGCTCTCATGGAAGGTTGCTTTCCTCATTGCAATCACATCACTGAGGAGAGTTGGTGAGCTACAGGAATTAACCTTAGAAGAACCGTTCTTTCAGCTACACTAAGACAGGGTAGTTCTACGCACCAACCCTAAATTCCTCCCTAAAGTGATTTCTGCTTTTCATATAAACCAATCGGTTGAGTTACCAGTCTTTTTTCCTCAACCTGATTCTGTAGCAGAACGTGCTCTTCACACGCTGGACGTTAAAAGAGCTTTATTGTACTACATAGATAGAACAAAAGACTTTCGCAAAACAAAACAACTGTTTGTTGCATTTGTTCCACCTCACAAAGGCAATCCCATCTCTAAATCTGGCATTGCAAAATGGATTGCTAAATGTATTCAAACATGCTACACTAAAGCTAAAATCCATTCCTCCTAGGGCGCATTCCACTCGCAAAATTGGGGCTTCTGTGGCCTTTTTAGGTAACATTCCTCTAGCTGACACATGTAAGGCAGCTACATGGTCTACACCACACACATTTACCAAACACTATTGTGTAGATGTGTTAGCACATCAACAAGCTAATGTAGGCCAAGCAGTACTTACAACACTATTTCAAACAACTGCAACATCTACAGGTTAGCCATCGCTTTGGGAGTATACTGCTTTGTAGTCTATGCAAAGCATGTGTATCTACAGCACACATGCCTCTAACGGATAATGGTACTTACCCAGTAAGCATTTGTTCTTGACACGTAGAGCTGTAGATTCACATGCACCCACCCGCCTCCCCGGGTACCTGTAGTCGTTGCAGTTTCTTACTTTACATATATACGCATGGACATCTCTACACTACACTTACTAACTCCATTCTCACCCTCTTGCGGGAAAACAATCTTAACAAAGGAGTCAATGCGCATGTGCACTATCACCGAAAGGAGGAGTCTCCTTACCTCATGACTGGAAAGACTTCTTCGAAAGAAAAACAACTTGCAAACATCCGGACCCAACATTAGATGGCAGGAGTATGCAAATCATGTGAATCTACAGCTCTACATGCCAAGAACAGATGCATACTGGGTAAGTAACATTATCCTTTTATATAAATTTTGATACCAAGAACTTCATTATCGGGTAAGTACTTTTTAAAATATTGAATTTCACAGGTAAGTAAACAGTACACGTGAATGCGTCTTTACGCAGCAATGCTTCCCTATGGGATAAAAGGCATATGTTGCATACAGTTATTTATGGTCAGTTTCTGCGGCTCTCCTTCGGGACGTAGGGCCGTAGGAGGCCAAGGTCCAAAGTACCACCAGCAGTTACTCGTTACCTGCCCTGGAGCATCTGTGTGCAGAGGTGCTGGTAGTTTTGCGCACTATACCGCTTCAAAGAAGGTGGCCACCTAGAAACAGACTGCACAGGGGGACTTGGGGACAAGTGCGTGAGCTCCCAATGGGGGGGCTTGGGTCACAAGGGTCCTGGGAACAAGGAGGCACAACTGGTTTATCAGTACCCTGGCTGGGGCGCTCTGTTGTAGAGTGGAAAGGTCGGCTGGGCTCTGTGCGTCCTACGGCCTTGTGGTTGTCTGTCTCGCCGGCTGAGGGCGCAAAAACCAAGACGGCTGGGCCTCTGCGGTGATGACTTCCCTAGATGGCTGCTCGGTCTTGGTGCTGTTAGAGTCCCGACTGGACTTAAACAGGCCTTGGTTGCTGCAAGGGGTCTGGTATCCCAGGTGTAGGTCCTGGGTGGCGCCGGTTGGTCCTGGTGTACTCTCACACGGTGGGAGACGGATCTTACCTTCAGGAGCACAGGTGCTTCTTCCAGAGCGGCTGCTGTGTCAGGCTGGCCGGGGAGCTGCAACACTGGGAACCAGACTCTGCTTTTTTGGTACCTGCTATCTGCAGGGAAGTGGCTCCTCTACTCAAACGAAGGTTCCTGGCAATTTGCGAAGGGCTGGCAATCTACCAGAGTTCTTGATAGTTGCTCAGCTGCAGGACGAGTCACTCAGTCATGATTGTCAAGACTGGTGCAGGCAAGCAGGGTTTGGCGGCAAAAGTCCACAGCAGTCTTCAGTTTCGTAGTCTTGCAGCTCTTTGTCCTCTTCTTCTGGATGCATCTAATCTGAGGGGTGCCTCCTAAATACTCAATGTAGGGGCGTTAAGGGGAGTGACGGGTAGTAGTCAATGAGCAATTTACCTTTTAGGCCGGCTGCACCCCCTATAAGACCACTTCCTGGGGGAAGTGGGCATAACCCTGACCAATTGAACTAATTGCACCAAAAACCAAGATAATGGAATTCTAAGTTTTGTGTTCACATCAGGTAGCCCACCATAGGGGTGGAACTAGCCTGATGGGGAACATGCCTCCAGACTAGCTAAGTTTTCCACCTGTCCTGGTGCCAAATGGGGTAGGGTGTGGCATTTCCCCTGTTTGGAGAAGCCTTAGTTCACATATCAAAGGCAGCAGAGGCCTTTGAAGCCTCCTACCTTGATTTAGTGATTACTTAGCCATCCTGCTTGAAGGAGATGACAACACCTCCAGCTGGAGCAGGCATTGTTTCTGCCCTCAGAGCGTGGGCTCTCACCTGCAGAGGGTCCGAAACCTGTCTGTGGTGGCAGGCTGGTCTACACCAGTCAGCCAGTACACTAGTAGTCTGTAGTTTTTCAGGAGGCACCTCAAAGATGCCATCTTGGTGCATGTGTTAATACAGCCATCACTGAAATCAGTGTGGGTTTATTAAAGCAAGATGTTTAATACCAAACATCTGTAGTTTCAGTGAAGCCATCATGGAGCTGGGGAACTCTTAATTACCAGTGTCCAGCACATGTACTTAAACAGGCTTTCCTGTTCACTTGTAATATCTAAGAATCGACTTTGGACATCACAGGGGCATATCTGCTCATGCAGATGTGTCCACACATGTAGTATGGTGCACCCTGCCTTAGGGCTATAAGGCCTGCTATAAGGTGGCTTACCTATACTGCATTCAGTGTCTGCAGGCATGGCACACGGGAGGTGTGCCAGGTCATGTCTCCATGTTTCTCTGCACCACATCACGCCGACTGCAATAGCTGTGCGCATGTGTGTGCTGAGGGGTCCCTTAGGGTGGCGCAATACATGCTGCAGCCCTTAGGGACCCTTTTTAACCTCCTTGCCCTGGGTACCATTTACTTGGGACTTACATGGGGTGCCAAAGGCAATGCCAATAGGGGGAACAATTGTACAGTTTTAGGGAAAGGAATCTGGCGACCTGGATAGCAGGAGCCCAGTGCACTTATGTCAAAATTGCAACGAATACCAGGCAAAAGTAGGGGTGACATGTCAAAAAGGGGCACTTTACTACAAAATGCATTTCTGTAATCCCCATTTGATGTACACGATGTAAGATTGTGTTCGAGGCATATGAGCTGTAGATCATATGAGTTAGCATAGCTCGCCATCTGGTGTTGGGCCCGGATGTTTGCACTTTGTTTTTCTTTGGAGAAGTCTTTGTAGTCACGAGGTAGGCGACTCCTCCCTTTGGTGATAGTGCGCATGGGCATCGACTCCATCCCCAGATTGTTTTTTTCCGCCATCGGGTTCGGATGTGTATTGCTGCGCTCCGGTTCGGTATAGTTTTCGAACCCCTTCGACGCGCAATCCTCTACCCCCAACGGTATTGTCTTCGATCACGGTTTCCCATTCGACGCGCATCGTAGAATTTGTAAAACCTTTGATCGGGAACTTCGAGGCGGGCCGTCGGGCCTACCCGTGCCGACCACGCCAGCAGTCGATGGAACGGACTCCATTTAAACTATGTCCCGGGTGTCGTGCTAAGTTCCCACGCACCGACCTGCACCAGGTCTGCAACCTGTGCTTATCCACGGAACACGACGAGAAGGGCTGCGAAGCGTGTTGATCGTTCCGATCGAAAAAGACTCTTCGTGACCGTCGGGTTCGACGCCACGAAATGCAACGAGACAGCGGCTCCGTACCGGACATCTTTGGCGAAGATTCAGAGGTTCCCCGTACACACGTAGAGGCCGAGGAAGAAGAACCGGTCTCCGTCTCCGAAGCCGACTCCGACATGGAGGGAAGACCTGAACATCACCCCGGGTCAACGTACCATGAATACAAATCCCCATGTGACCACGCACCCCAAAAAACCTAAGGCTCCGGCATCACCCCCCCTCTCTGGCTCGGGTATACGCCGACAAAAAGTTTCTAATGCCCTGCCCTCTGGCCCGGCTACGAAACCTTCCGGCTCGGGCTCGAGCTGGCCCCATTCCGGTACCAAAGCACCACCCTCGGCACCGAAACATAAACCGCCTCATGTGCCACTCCCTACATCGCCGGCACAAAAGACACTTTCGGCACCGAAGGCCTCGGAGCCGAAAAAAGCTTCGGAGCCGAAATCGTCCACACCAAAATCCTCGGCACCTAAAAGCTCGGAGCCGTCAACCTCTGCACCGAAACACTCGGAGCCGAAACATCCCTCTCCGAAAGATTCAGGTTCTAAACACAAAAGTAAGCTTTTGGACTTGGAACATTCGGCGCACAAAGATAAATCTTCCACGCCGAAACCCATTCCTAAGGAGAAAGACACTCCTTCCAAGGAACTTCCATCCGAAGACCGAGACCCCTGCCCCACCCAAGCCCATACCGAAGGCTCCGGTAACCCCTTCGCCACAGGGCCCAGGTCCACACCAGTCGAACATTTCAGATGCACCGCCCTCGTGCCGGGCTACGAAAATCAAAGACAAGCCTTCTGGCTCGGGCTCGAGCCAACCACACTCCGGTCCTGAAAAAACACCTCCGGCACCGTAGTCCAAGCCCTCCGATATGCCACGCCCTCCTCCATCGGCACCGGAAAACCCTCCGGCGCCGAAACAGTCGAAGGGAAAACCTTCGGAGCCGAAACAAAAGGACAAAACTTCGACACCAAAAACCTTGGAGCTGAAAAATCCAAAGATAAACCTTCGGCACCTAAACACCCAAAAGACAAGCCTTCGGAACAGAAACAACCTACACCGAAGTCTTCGGAGCGGGAAAACGCTTCCAAACCTAACACTATCCCTATGCCTAAACAGGCTAAGACTCTTCATAAGGAAAAATCTTCGGCACCGAGAAAAAACATTGGATCCGAAGAACTTTTTGTACTGGATCCAAACCAGAAAACAATTTATATTGATTCCAGGACAGGTCATATTCTTTCCAAAAAGAGGAAACCGGACCATTTGCAGGACTCACCAGTTCCTGCTAAAAGAATAGAAATGGGCACTAACACCTCTCCACCCCCTTCACTTCCTCCTCCACCTACTGATCCCAATCTACTGATTTCTCCAGTACACTCTCCAGAACTCATTTTTCCACTTCCACAAACAGAGGATAGTGATTATGGAGATGGGGAAGGGCAAGGGGATGATAATTTAGTTCCACAGCAGGATGATAATGATGATACCCCACAGAAACCAGATCCATGGAGGGACTATAATGCAGATGCTGACTTAAATAACGACCCAGATCTCTATCCCTCTAAGCCATCCCCACCAGACGATAATGTAGGTTTTGCCCAACTAATCAATAGGGCCGCCACATATCACAGGGTAAAGTTACATTCAGATCCTGTAAAGAGGATTTTCTCTTAGAGACTTTTGCTCAGCCAGAAAGGTCCTCACACGTCCTACCAATGTTAAAGGGTCTACTTAAACACGCACCAGAAGTGTTTAAAGACCCTGTTAGGACCAGGGTTCTTAACCACAGGATAGACAAGAAATACAAAGCAGCTCCCAGTGACCCCATATACATTAAACGTCGGCTTCCTTTAGATTCCCTGGTAGTAGCTAATGCACGTAAAAGGGCCAATTCTCAAGGTTCAGGTGGCACCCCGCCTCCGGATAAAGAATCCAAATTGTTAGACGCTTCAGGCAAACGTACGGCGTCTCAAGCTGCAAACTATTGGAAGATAGCCAACACACAAGCCCTCTTGGCACGGCATGATAGGGCTCACTATGATGAGCTCGAGAAGCTCATTCAACATCTACCCGATGAGTATAAAGACAAGGCCAATGACCTTATACAGGAGGGCAAATTAATCACGAACACATCAATTAAATGTGCTCTAGACGCAGCGGGCACCGCGTCTCGCGCAGTCAATACTAGCGGATTGTTGCGCAGACCTACTTGGCTCAGGATATCTGGATTTAAACGAGGTGCAAACCAGTATCCTTAATCAGCCCTTCGACCAAGAGCACCTCTTTGGTCCTTGTTGTAAAGTCATCCTGTGCCCTGGGCACTCCCCAACTTTTTGCTGACTGGAACTGGTGGTAACTGACTCTGACTGACCCTGGGTTCTGTCTAACTAGGCCCAGGGCCAGTGCCAAGCTGAAAGGAACACAGAATACAGTTAAGACACCCAACATACACTAGGGTACACTATGGTATGGTGGGGTACCCCTGTAATTGGCATGACCTACCCCATAAGCCCCTAGTATATAATAGGGCAGGGGATTGAAACTACCTAGAAGTCCCCAGTATCCTGGGGCATGGCAGTTTAGAGGCCAGCAGCTTTTCTGCACTTGCATGGGTGCACTGCTGAAGCCTGAGGTCAGTTTAAAAGCAGCCCTGGGTTCCAGGACTGCTTTTAAAAAGCAAATTGTGCCCAAATTCGACTTTGGGGTTTGGGGCACTTAAAAATGGAAAATCTACAATGTTTTGGCATATTAGGGGCCCCATGGTCTTCCCTAGGTATCCCTGGGGTGGGGGTCAGTTATCTATAATGTACACCCTTATAAAATGAGTTTTTATATGCCTGGGTAAAGTGAAATTTCACATTTCACTACCCACATTGTGTTAAAGTGCTGCCCAAATTCGACTTTGAGGCTAGGAGCACAGGGAATTGAGGATCTGCAATATTTTTACAGATTCAGAACCCCTAAAGTCTCCCCTAGTTGCACAGGGGTTGGGGGTCCTGTAGAAATTAGGGAAATACTTATAAAATATGTTTTTATAAGCCCTGGTACTAGAAAACTGGCCCAAGTCATTTTTCCCATTGCAAATACCCAGTTACATAGGCTAACATTGCAGGAAGATATTAAATAATAACTCCTGATAGAAAAGAGCTAGAGCTACCATTCAAAGACTTCTCAGAATGGTAATGCTAAATCCAACAATATTATATTGTTGAATTTCTCCCTAAAGTGTACATACAAGAAGTTATAAGACTTTCTTGTTTGTAAGTCCAAATTCAGCCTTCCACTGGTCTGCCCTGATTGGTCAGAGTTAAGGGGATTAGCCAGGCTGCGTTGAAGAGGTGATAAAGATCCCCTGGGGTTACCAACTGTCCTGGGAGGGCAGTGTGCTGGTCTATAGGAATGCCAGGCCAGGGGGTGGAGTCGTAAACCATGATCTTCAAAGGCAGAGGGGAGGCCTGGGTTTCAGTTTCACTCTGACACTCTTGACCCAGAGTCAGGGCTAGGCTTAAGGAAGGTATGTGCAGGTGGTAGGGGGAGAGGCCAGGGAGAAAAGCCATCCCAGGGGGTGTGTTTACTCAGCTCTTGCCTCTCTGCTGGAAATTCAGCCATTATGGATTTGGAAGATTTGATGCACTCTGGGACAAAATGATGCCACAGTCTACAGGAAGTGGTCATCACCTTGGAGAGTTACCCTGCTCTCATTGGTCAAGAATGACCTGCTGCTTGACCCAGAGAATTGTGAATAAGTATCTGAGAGGGGCAGAGCCCTCCAGATCTGCTGCTTGAAACTTACTGAAGCAAGAAGTGCCCTGCTGAGAAGTTTTGCTGTGCAAAGATTTCTAAGGCCTGACCTCTGAAGACTGCACCAACTGAAACTACAGCCCTGTGGATTACCTTGCTGCAAAAGGACTAAAGAGTGGACTCCCTGCAAGCTACAGGTTAACAGAGCTCACCTGGACATCCCCACAAAGAATTCCCAGCCTGGAGTACTACCAGTTGATTTGTAAGGGTTTTGTTCAAGTGGATTGCGGAATTGAAGTTTCACACTTTCAAGGACCCTCTTGGAGATTCCAGAACCTTGGCTTGTGTGTTGGATACTTTGGGACCCGCAAGAAGAACTTCAGGAAGGAGTTCTAACTGGACCCAGCCTGCTGGAGAAGGCGCACAACACAGTGGTGAGAAATTCTTCAGAACAATTTCTAAAGGTGTGTCCCTGTCAGAGAAAACGAAATGACTAAAAAGGGCACTGTTGGTTTCTAAGCACTAGAAAGTGACTAATCTTTAAAAATTCATATCTCTGGTTCCCTACAGTGGATTTTTTTCGTTTTGGTGTCATTTAAAAGATAAAAATATTACCTATTTTTATAAATTGGTGTTGGATTTTTATTTTGTGTTTGTCTTAATTATTTACTAAAATGGTGTTTTTAAATGCTTTACATACCTGTCTTTGAAGTTAAGCCTGTCTGCTCGCAGCCACGTTACCAAGGGTTGAGCATAGGAATAATTTTCTAAGACCTATGCTGAGTCCTATCATGTGTTAGTGGCCTTATTGCCAGTGGCAGACCTACATTTGCCCCTACCAATAACCCACTTTCTAACAGTCCTACAGTGGACACATCTTTAGAAAAGATGAAAAAGGACTCCGAAACCGCTAAGTCTATGGGAGCCTTACAGTTATCTTCTCCTAGAGGCTCCTTTCGACTCTCCTTTTATAGGGGTGGCTCTAAAACCAACACACCAGAGCACCCATCCTCATCCTACAAAAGCCCCAATCAGAGCTCCTTTTCCAAAGGATACTTTAGGGGAGGTTACAGGGGTAACAACAACAAGGGCAGAGGCCGGGGTAATAGCACCCGCAGCTCCCCTACCACCAAGCAGTGACTTCCCTGCGCTTCCCCCGACCATTCCACACCTGTCAGGGGCGTCTTTCACAGTTCTTACCTGTCTGGAATTCCATCACTACAGACGGTGGGTAAGACAAATTATCCAGTATGGTTACTGCCTGGAACTTACATCCACTCCCCCACACATTCCTCCAAACAACGCCCAATGTCCACAGAACATTTGACTCTCCTCAAACAAGAGGTTCTCTCTTTACTGCACAAAAACGCAATCGAACCAGTCCCCTTACCCCATCAGGGCACAGGGGTTTACTCACTCTACTTTCTGATCTCAAAAAAGGACGGCTCTCTCAGGCCAATATTGGACCTCAGACCTCTAAACTTCTACATCCAATCAGACCACTTCCACATGGTCACTCTCCAACAGGTGCTCCCATTACTTCAACAAGGCGACTTCCTATCCACTCTAGATCTAAAGGACGCCTACTTTCATATTCCTATTCACCCCTCTCACAGAAAGTATCTCAGGTTCATGGTGGACGGGCAACATTATCTGTTCAAAGTCCTCCCATTCGGGGTAACCACAGCACCCAGAGTCTTCACCAAATGCCTCGCAGTGGTAGCAGCTCATTTAAGAAGGCAAAACATCCATGTGTTCCCTTATCTGGACAACTGGCTTATAAAAGCCAAATCTCACAACAGTTGTGTACAGCACACACACAAGACTATCCATCTACTTCACCACCTAGGCTTCACGTTAAACCTCACCAAGTCTCACCTTCAACCATCCAGGATACAACAGTATCTAGGGGCTAATCTAGACACCTCAAGAGCCCTAGCATACCCCAATCCAGGCAGGATTCACTCCACCGGCTGGGGAGCTCATCTACAAAGTCAAACTGTTCAGGGCTTTGGACCCCTCAACAAAAACAACTCCACATAAATCACCTGGAGTTACTAGCAATATTTTTAGCACTAAAGTCTTTTCATCTCTTGCTACTAGGCAAAGCTGTCCTAATACGTACAGACAACATGACAGCAATGTATTACATTCAAAAACAGGGGGGGGGGGGACACACTCTCCAACTTTCACGCCTAGTGCAAAGTATATGGAGATGGGCCATACCTCAAAAGATATACCTCCTCGCAGAACATCTCCCGGGAGTACACAATCAGATCGCGGATCTGCTCAGTCGACAAACACAACACATCCACGAATGGGAACTTCATCCTCAAGTTCTTCAATTTTTTCAAACGTGGGGGCACCCAGACATAGATCTGTTCCCCACACATCACAACGCAAAATGCCCAAGCTTCGCCTCCAGGTATCCACACCCATTGTCCAAAGGCAATGCGCTATGGATGAACTGGTCAGGCAAATTTGCATACGCTTTTCCGCCTCTCCCTCTCATTCCGTTACTGGTTTGGAAGCTCAAACAACACTCCCTCACAATGATCCTAGTTGCTCCAACATGGGCAAGACAACCTTGGTTCACAACTCTACTGGAACTATCAGTGGTACCTCATCAAAAGTTATACCTCTCACCCAAGCTACTTGCACAGATCCATGGAGAGATAAGACATCCAGATCCCAATCAACTCAATCTTGCGATCTGGCTCCTGAGGTCCTAGAGTTTGGCTACCTCAATCTTCCACCAGATTGTATGAACGTCATTAAAGAAGCCAGACGTCCTACCACAAGAGCATGCCATGCAGCAAAGTGGAAGCGATTTGTTGTTTATTGCACAAATAACAAAATCAACCCACTAGATGCTTCCATTCAAAACATTATCTGTTATCTCTTGCATCTACAACAATGTAATTTGGCATATACATCTATACGGCTACATCTAGCTGCAATAGCCGCTTACCTCCAAAACAGACAACACTTGTTTTTATTTCGAGTTCCTGCGATCAAAGCGTTTATGGAAGGACTTAAAAGAATAATTCCACCCAGAGTTCCACCCTCTCCAGTATGGAATTTAAATATTGTCCTTACCAGACTCATGGGTCCCCCATTTAAACCTCTACACAAATGCGAGTTACAGATCCTCACTTGGAAGGTAGCCTTCCTTGTTGCTATCACATCCCTCAGAAGTGTCAGTGAACTCCAGGCATTAACCATACAAGAAACAAACAGGTAAAGACTTGACCAGGGCCAGGTAACTAATGAAGCAATGCAGACAGATTAATCCCAGTCAACAAAGAGGTCGATATGACAAGCTGAGCTTTATATAAAAATATGTATTTAGTTATTGTTAAACATTTCAATAAAAAAACAATTAAAGACAATTTATTGATAAATAGATATACTTGATTGACAAAAAACAAGATAATGCATCTGTTCAATTATTTGTGTGAACATGTCAGACTGATTCTCATGTAAGTATTGAATCTTTATCCAAGATCAGGAGGAAAGTAATACAAAACATGTTTGTCTTAAGCAACGATAATGTATCATGATATTCAGAAACTGGCGGAAAGTTGTAAAGCTACGCGCGTTTCGGCCATGCCTTCGTCAGGTTACATGAGAATTGAAATGTTTAACAATAACTAAATACGACCTTGTACATGTTGTGCAGACTGAGCCCAAAGGGAACAGGAGAAAAGGTGAGAGACAGAAAATGCAGACAGTTCTAAAATAACTTGGCAGGAGCAGAGGTCGGTAGAACAACGGCTCAGAGTAACGTGCGCAAAGAAAGGCATCATGGCAGCCAGGCCTAAGACAACGTAGCAAGGCAGGCCAGGAGGCCACAAACCACAAGACACCCTCCCCTGGACAGTCCATCGGCCAAGACAAAGGAAGAAGACGGAGTTCAAATGGACCGAGCAGAACAGAAACGTTTATAGTGGATGCAGTCCCCATGAAGGACTACCAATGGGAGAGGTGAAAAAAATTGGTAGATGAAAATATAGCCAGCGAGGCAGTCCACAGTGAGCGAAGGCGATGTCAATCCAACAGAGTGTAAGTGCAGAAAAACGCCACACCTTCCAAGAGGACATCATTGGAATCCGCAGAAAACAATTACGCCATCCATTCCATCAAATCAAAACTGCAGGAATGCTCCTCACAGGAGGGAGCATCAAAGAGCAATGCGGGACAACTTGCGTGGTACTCAATATAACTTTGTTGTAGGAGATTCTGAGCAGCCGCCCAGATATCCCATTGCGCCAAAATCCCCAGTGCAGCCGCACGCGTCATGCAGCCTGCAGCGGAACAGTCCCGTTCATGGGCCTCTATGGGACCCACCAACCGAACAAAATCCGGAACAGACAACGACGTATTGGAGAGGCAATAATCCATGGTCCAGGTGAAAGGACAGCGGATGCAAGACATCACAGGTTGCACGCAAGTGAAATACGCAAAGCGAAATGAAAGTGTATAGGACACACTCAGTGTCGCCAACGGCAGGACGCTGAAACCAGCGAGGATGCGCTCACGGAGCAGCTGGAGTCGACCTGGGTCGAGAAGGGCCCATCGGGGAGCAGCCATTGCGTAGAAAACAGACCAACAGCAGTACACCAGCCGCCAAGGCGAGGAACAATGGGAAGCCACCAAAGACGCTGGAAAAAATCGAATGAATAAAAGCCGGTATCACACCAAAAATAGTTTGGAAAGAGGTCACAAGGCCGGATCCCACAACCTTAAAAAAGTGTACCAGACCTTCAGTGCGAGATGCATTAAAAACACGGTGAATTAATTCCCCGAAATGTTGTGGGAGGTTAGTGTTCAAAAGGGCCTGTATTTCACTGTGGGTACTCGCCACCTGGAGAATGAATGTCTCCCGGGCGGATGTGAGCATAACCTCCTGGTTCAATAATAGCGCCTTTATTCTGCTCAATTTATTGAAATCCGCCTTCATAGTAGGAATGGAAGGCCAAATAGAATTATCTATGATGTCGTGAGGGGGAGGAAAAAGCACATTCTTGCAGCAGACAACCCTGTGTGAAACAGTAACAATATAAGGGATGCCGGCCTGCATGCCACAGCAGTTCTCGTTATTCAAAAGCAAATAGCTACCATTAGTAAGCAAAGTAAAAGGAGGAGAAATAGCAGGAGCAGGAATACCCTTCAACACACAAGCAAGATTCGGAGCAGAAACGTTACAAGCTCCGTGCAAATTAATGTCTGCAAATAAGGGAATGACCCACAGTTGAATCGCATGACTCCCCCGTGAGAAAAACTTCCTTCCCGTCTCTAAGGCATTTATACATGAAAGGCAGGGACCAAAGTTCATGCAGGAAGGCACTACCCAAGGGCTGGAAACGGCCCACAGGATAATGTTTCATACACGAAGAAAATTCAAATAAAGAAAAAGGCAAGGCGATAACCCCATGAACTAGCCACACAGCAGAATCCAATTCCGCCACAGAGAATGGTAAGGGCTCCACTTTCTCGATATGTAACAGAGTGTATGCTGCATCTTTCATGCTCATGAACTGTTGCTTGTCAGTTAAATTAAAAGGCAGAAATAAGGCAGTGGTGTTCAAAAAATGCCAAGGAACTTTACCCAACTTAAGTGTTTGCAAAGTCCACGCAAACTGCATAACTGAACGTAATTGATTCTGAACATGGTACAACACAGAAACATCATCTTGTACAATATCAACAACAGAGGACACAATATTCTCTAACGTGTAAATGCGGGAAGACAGGGTATTAATACTATTGTCAACAACAGCAAGCACCTTTTCCAAATTTGCTTGGTCTATTTCCCGCAGACGGGAAGCAGCTTCCATTTGCGACAGCTTCCAGAGTTCATTATAAGCTTCATAAATGAATCTCTTAGGTCGTGGACCACGAGGTCCCAGAATAAAGTCGGACAGATCAATGTTTCCTGATAGGAGGGATAGATGTTGTTTAACAGATTCTAGGGAAGAGTGCTGCAACCACTGTTTACATAATTTACCAACAGAATAGGTTGTGACAGTACGGGAGCCAGAAAACCTAGGATCTGGCCTATCCTGTTTGTAGCCTGGGACTGAGTCGTGAAAACGCAGTTGGCACGCATTAGATGATATGGGCCAAGCCAACCAGGGTGACTGAACAAGCGTAGAAACATTAAACGAATTGTTCTGGAATAAAGCCTGCAAAGCTATCGTTGGGAGTGGAAGACAGGGATGGAATTGAAGGTGCGTTTAATTGTTTGGTGGTAGCCAAACCCCAACACGTAGTCTGATAGATGGAAGTATTCAGAAATACAATTTGGGCCGGGATAAGGCAAGCACGATGCAAGGCATCAGTGCCTTGCACCTGCCATGGTTTTGAGCCCCATATTGATTTCAAATCTACAGTGTCCTTCCAGTACTCATAACCACCCACAGCTAAGGCGCTCAAAAAGGAACCCGAATATAGCAATTTGGTGTGGGTCAACATGATTTTCTGAGTTGACTGTGCGTTTAATTTAAAATAATAGGACCCAGGGTTCGATCTATTAAAATCTGTGAAATACGTAAATTTATTTCTAAGAGTCTGGGAGCTACCCGGTAAAGGGTTTGGACAATGTTCCCATTGGGTGTAGGCAAAAGGACTACGTAGTGCACTTGGTTTATGGACAAAGTGGTTGCCCCAAAGCTGGTAGCAATACAAATCAGCATAATTTACAGAATTCATGTACAAATCTTCAGCATTAAAGGAAGCATAATATTTTAAATCAGTAAACAATGCTTCAACTGCATGCACATCCCAATCGTCAGAATGAATATTACTTTTCACGACATCACCCATTGAAACTCGAAGGACATTTGGTACATTAATAATTTCAGTCGGTCCGTGGATTTGAAAATTTACCGCATCCCATACGATGCCATCAGCAACTGGAAAGGCTGTAATGTTCACAAATGTGTGGTCACGCTTCATGATGTGAGAGGAAGAATGTGGAGCCAAAGTTCCAGCGACACTGTTCACAGCAGAGCGTTCTGGTAAATAGTGACCATTGATGAGCAGAAAAAACACTGTGACAAAGCCAATGGACATGAACAAAAAAATGAGGAACAGCACCAACCAGATGTATGTCCAGGGGGGAATCAAAAAATTGTCTCTGAACCAGGATACAAAAATACTGAACTTGGACGGGACAATAGATGAGGTGGAATCCGAATCAAAAGAATAACGGGTTGGGCTCAGTGGCGTTGTTGGTAAGTGTGCCACCGATTCGTTATCGGGATAGGTATACTCATTCTCGGCGATGCAGGGGGAGACAGGGTTCTCGAGTATACTTTCAGGCAAATCAACCATCTCAATTGCAACATCCGTGACCGTTCGGGCAGGAGGGCCACGAACACAAGTCCGGTAAATGGCAGGACAAGAGACAGCTGGTGTAACACTATTCAGGATCGGCCAGATGTTGTAGCTTGACATTTTCCACTGAGATGTATCTGTTCTCCTTGCGACCAGGAAGCGGTGGTAAGATGACTGTACGTGTTCCCTTCAAACCCAGGACTGGAACCGGTGCACGATAAGAGGGGCCGAATTCTTTCTTGTTCTCCACCTTCTCTCGAACCAGATCTCCAATCTTCGGAAGCCAGCCGGCAACCGGAATCTGCAGTGCAGGGTCTGTGGCTGAAGGTAAATGTGCGATTGCAAGTTTGTCTCGGGCTTCTTGTAAGTCCTGTAACATAGTAGAATGGTTATCTACATCAAAGATGGCGGATTGCGCCGCCATGTCTAGACCATGAAGGTTGGGCACAAACATTCTAATGCCAAAGAGCATTTCGTATGGGGTGCGCCCACCCAGAGGTCTTCTTGGGAGATTATTAAGTGCACGTAGTACGGTATACAAGTGGGCCAGCCAGTTCCTGCCAGTACCTAAGACTCTAGCTGTCAAGGATTGCTTTAAGTCACGGTTCATTCGTTCAACGATCGAGTTGCCCTCAGGCCGATACGGAGACGAAAATTTCACCCGCACCTCCAGTGAACCCATTGCGTCCTTGTAAGCCTTGGAGGCAAACGCTGGACCTTGGTCAGAATGGAAGGTGCCACAGGCGAAAATTCCCACAAAGACACGCAAATCCCTGATGACATTTCGAGCGTCAGCACTCCGTTGTGGCCAGACCCAGATGAAATGTGTGCACGAGTCCACCGCCACTGAGATATATTTATAGGCAGTGTCCGAAGAAAATGGACCGCAGTGATCCAGGTAAACACACCCAAAGGGTCTGTTAGAAATGCAGAGCGGGGTCTGTGGTGGTCGTGTAACCGTGGAAGGCTTAATCTGTTGACAAACGTCACAAGAAAGCACATAATTACGGGTGTCTTTGTATAAACCACGCTACCAGTAACGCTGCTGCAAGATGGAAACGGTCGCAGACACTCAAGCATGAGCCGAAGCCATGCCTTCGTGAGCAGCCGTTATCAAGGAAAGTCTGCGGTCCGCGTTGGGGATCAGCCGATCACCAACGTCGGGTATTGTTACATAGGGAGCCTGTTCGGGACCTAACTGATAAGTATATTTGGAAGGAAAACCCCTAGGGTAATTAGCACCTTCTTTTGTTGCGGCAATAGCTGCTAAAATATCAGTATCAATTTTAGACATGGATCTAGTAACTGCTGCTACTGAACACGTGACTACTGCTGATTTGGCAGCTTCGTCTGCCAAACCGTTACCAACAGCGTGTGCGCCCACCCGCTGATGGCCAAGGGTGTGTACCACCTGTGTGAGTGGCAGACGTTGTCTCAATTCTGCCACCCGAACCCAAAGCATTTTATGCTTAATTGTGCTACTTTTAGCGTCTCTATAGTCGTTTTGCGACCAAAAGAACAGATTGTCATTGTAAGATTGAACACAGTAGTAAGAATCGCATACAATTAGAGTGGTCACATCCGGAGTAGCAAACTCAAGCGCAAGCACCAATGCGCGCAGCTCGGCCAATTGTGCAGTACTGTCCCCGAGTGCCTGAGTGTGCACCACAGTAGATTTGAACATTCCGTTCTTAAAGGTACCTGCAACAATAGCACATGCGGCTGAATAAGCATGCTTGGAACCAGTGGCCGGTTGTGCCGAACCATCGCTATAGATCACGCATTCGTAATCCTCAAGCGGCAGCAAAGACAGAGGAGGAGGATGAACGAATTCATACTGTAAAAACTCCTGAATCTGTAGAGATGAATCAAAGATGAAAGTGACATCCGGAGACGTCAAAGAGGTTGCCCACTGAATCCAACGGGGGTGCAAAACTTTGGAGTTCGGTACACTTGCCTGTGTCACTGCCTCGAGGGCAGGATATGGTGTTACCACCAGAATGCGTTTTCCCTGTGCCAGTGCGTGAGAATCGCCATTTGCACTGCTGTTAAAACTTTTTCCACAGAGGAAAAGCACATTTCCGCTGAAGTGTAAAGATGTGACTTGTATGCGATTGGAACTGTGTCACCTTCGTTAAAGGTTAAGTACGTGAAACCCACTGCCCCTGGAATTATTCTAATCACCAGGTTTGTGTGGTTATCACGAGTCAACAAGTATTTAGACTCAAGAAGGTCTGTCTGCAAAGACTGCAGAATGGAGGTATGCTCCGGAAGCCAGCATGACTTCGAAAAGTTAGGTTGTATCAAGGCATACATTGGCTTGATATGCTGGGCATATTCGGGAATGTAAGTACGCCCGAAGTTCAGAAAACCCAGCAAAGACTGAAGTTTTTTCAGAGTAGTAGGAGGGCACAAAAGTGCACATTTCTCTAGGAAATGGGGGGGCTAAGCCCTTACCTTCATTGTTGAGCTTGTAGCCCAAAAACAAAACGGTAAATTCAGCAATGTGTGATTTGGCAAAGTTAAACTTGTAACCTTTAACCGCAAATTCTAGAATAATGCGGTCTACTCGGGAGAGATGCGGGAATAATTTGTCGTCTGTCAGATAAATGTAATCGACGTACGAACATGCATCTTGGTCTATGCCGTTTAACAAAGAGACAACACGGGCAGCGAATACGCCTGGACTGTTCTTGTAGCCCATAGGTAAACGCCGGAATTTGAATAATTTACCACCGGATGTAAAAGCGCTCAATTGGCTACTCTCCGGGGCTAAGTTGTGCGTGTAGAATCCATTGGAGAGGTCAAGTGTTGTTTTATATTTTTTACGAACAAGACTGTCTACAAGCGCAGAACTGTGGGTATTTTGCACCGCAAAGGTCCGACAATGAAAGTTCAAATGTCGGTAATCCAAAACTAAGCGGTACGATCCATCGGGTTTAGAAACCGCGAAAAGGGGATTATTCATTGGTGATACGCATGTTTCAATTACTCCCTGATATTCCAACTGAGTCAGAATTTCGGAAACTGGGCCTTTTGCTTCCCGTTTTATGGGATATTGGGGTTGTGGCTGAGGCAGGGACCGCAAAGGTATTTCATGGGGGGGGGGGAGAGTCTTCATCCCAGCCCACATGGTTGCGGTATAACGCTGGAGCCAGGGACACAGCCCATTCAGCTGCAAGAGCCTCCGCTTTGTCCTTTGGGACATGTCGAGAAAAGCTCGGAAGGATTACCTCCTCCCCTTTACGCGCAGCAAGTACGAATGGGGGTGGCCAATCCGACTCCGCTAACAAAATGTCGTACGAAGAGGTCAGATTTTCCCCAAAAATCCCTTTAATTACACGCTGTATATCACCTTCGATTTGAATGACAATATTATATAGTTTGTCAGGGGGTGCCACTCTGGTGTCTGCTGTCTCGACAGTAATGAATGTTTCAGTTGCTGTCGCCTCCACATGAGGACGCAGTGCCTCCCGCACTATGGTAACTTCCGCTGCGCTGTCTAGGAGGGTCACTGCCCACGTCCAATTCAGGAGTCTCGTTCTCACCGTCTGTGGCATATCTCGCTGTTACAGCGGCAACTTTCTTCTTCTGAAATTGTGAGCGAGAACGCTGAAATTCTTCTGCTTTCCATCTGACCTGTTGTCGAGGTTGGTCTCGTCCCTGGGGAGCCTCTCGACCCCTTCCTCTATCCTGGCGCTCTCCTCCACCGGCCTGCGAAGTTGTCTATGCCTGTGAAGAACGAGGAGAACGCGTATCAGGGATCTGAAACCTATCCGGCGATTTAATTCTCGCCCTCTCGCGCAAATCATAAGTGCGTTCAGAAGAGACGGAAGCCGGGGATGCGCCTCTCGACCCCGGCCTCTTTTGTTGCTTACCCTGTTTTTTCAACCTCCAGCTCTTTTTAGTGAAGACTGGTTTCTCATCTTTCTCAGATTGAGTTTTTGGTTGTTGTTGTTGCGATTGTGCTTGCGATTTGGCAAAAGGCTTAACTCCCAGGCTATTTCTGCCAATAGTTTTGTAAGCCTGGGCTATAATTTTCGGTAATTCGCGCGGCCTGTCCGGTTCTGGGACCAAAGCATTAGCTACTTGAAAGTTCACTGCATCGCCCTTGACATTCGCAAGGATCAACTCAGCTACTACGTCGAACACTCCCACCAGTCTCATCCCTAATTCCACAGCCGCTTCAGGGCCATGCTCATCCTGTACATGTTTAATTACAGAGGGGAGGAGTGCCGAAACACTTTGCATATACTGCTGCGTATACCCTACCCCAGTTGTTGCATTCTGCCAACTCGGGGACTAAGTCTTTTGGCAAACTAATCGTAAGAATTCTGTGTTTTTCCACCGGAGATGTGTTTGGAAAAACCGCCTCCAGCTGGTCAAATTTCTCTGCAAGCCAATAAGGAAAATCATCCTTATTTTGTGGGCGCTTGCCCATCACTGAATTCACCATGACAGGACTTATGGTTACTCCACCTGCACCAGCTGGATGGGCTGCAACTCCAGGTGGGGCTCCCTGGATGTTGCCTGTAACATACTGCACTAAGGCTCGATGCACTCGCACTAAAGCCGAATACATGTTGCGCAGTTCCGCGACTGTTACCGTCATATATTGCGGATGTGGGGTGTACCCGGCCAAGACAGGCCAAGTGGCCCCATCAATAGATAAGGGGCCTAAACGAACCGAAGTAACCGGTTGGGGGAGGGCGCCATCAAACCAAACACGGTGTTGCCAAGCCGTGAGCGGTACTTCAATATTCCTATAAGGTCTATAGAGATTAGGAACTACGGTGGCTTCATATTCATGGAACATATGGTCAGTCCCATCCACCGCCGGAAAGGTGACCCAAGAATAGAACACCTCAAAGTGGTAAGCTGGATCGGCTTGAACCACAAAGATCAGATCGACACCCGCGTCAGGCACTCCATACACAGTTAAGTGAGCCGGGAGCGCTGCGCGGCTATGTGCCGCAATTTGAACAGCCATTTTAGGCTGTAAGTAGTCGACAATCTAAAATGAGGCAGCACAAATAGGGTTTTAGTTAAGAAACCTTTTAACAACTTCAAGCTTGAAAGAACCTATAAAAACGATAATATAGGAGGTATCACCGTCACACACGCTTCCGGAAGCGCCTGTGAGGGTGTTGTGGACAAGCACAAGCACTACTCAAGCGTCTCGCTGATCAGCTGCCCCACTCGTTGGTCGCGCCATGTTATAGGGATTCTGCACACACAGAGCTATGCACAGGATAATAGGACCTCGGAATATAGTGGTGAGCCAACCATAAACCTTAGCACCTAAAACCCCAACCCGACTAGCCTTAGCGTCTCATTAGCAACAAGGTTACCAATGCTTAGACAACCCAGAACACGGTATCTCTCTCTCAGGACTCGCAGTAGCAAGAACACCCTTTCATCACTCACTCATACCTGTCCACAACGTGCGTAAGAAGAGACACAGTATAGTTTAAAATGTTTATTTCAACTAACGTGCTCTAAGATACAGTACACGTGTCAGTACTATCAGCATAATGCATAAGAATAATATAAGCAGCATAGTTACAACTCCATAGAATACAAACGGGGAAAGCATTTCATAAAGCTGTGGATATAGGGCTAAATGACCTTACCACCCTCCCCGTGCTAGTAGCTATTTTATTATAAAAATAGAAGACCTCTGGGCATTGTCTAGCGAACCCCCATACCTCAGTGTCTAGATGCAAAGTCTACATCGGCAGACAATCACAGCTCTTCTCCCTGGAAAGGTTTTCTCCAAGTGTCTCTTAAGCGGGAAAACCGCAATATTAAAAGCACACATTTCTCCATGGCAGCTGTACATAGTGTTATGTCTAGGTGCGAGGGACTGGCCAGATCAGCAAGAACAAGGGACGTTGTTTTTCGACCTTGTACATGTTGTGCAGACTGAGCCCAAAGGGAACAGGAGAAAAGGTGAGAGACAGAAAATGCAGTCAGTTCTAAAATAACTTGGCAGGAGCAGAGGTCGGTAGAACAACGGCTCAGAGTAACGTGCGCAAAGAAAGGCATCATGGCAGCCAGGCCTAAGACAACGTAGTAAGGCAGGCCAGGAGGCCACAAACCACAAGACAATTTAAAGGACGCCTGCTTCCATATTCTCATTCACCTAGCTCACAGGAAATATCTCAGGTTCGTGGTGGACGGACAACATTACCAATTCAAAGTCCTCCCATTTGGGGTAACTACAGCACCAAGAGTCTTCACCAAGTACCTAGCAGTAGTCGCAGCGCATTTAAGAAGACAACACATTCACGTCTTCCCTTACTTAGACGACTGGATAATAAAAGCCAAGTCGCAACACAGCTGCGTACATCACACTCACAAGACAGTTCAGCTCCTTCACGACTTGGGATTCACTGTCAACCTCACCAAGTCTCATCTTCAACCCTCCAATACGCAAGCGTACCTAGGAGCCACAATAGACACTTGCAAAGCTCTAGCGTACCACAACCCAGTCAGAATACGCAACATGCAAACACTAATATCACAGTTACAACCGCAGCACTCACTACCAGCACGAGTGTTTATGTAGTTGATGGGAATGATGGCGTCTTGCATTCTAATTGTTCCTTACGGAAGACTCCAAATGCGTCCCTGTGAGAAAGTGCCATCTTTCTTGCATGGTATGCCCCCACTTTTTGCTGAATTGCTGATGTGCTTTGACTGAGTGTGCCCTGGGCTCCTGCCAACCAGGTACCCAGGGCCTGTGTTCCTTCCCTAAAACTGCATTGATGCCTACCCCCAATTGGCATCCCTGGCCACAGGTCAGCCCCTGGTAAATGGTACCATGGGTACCCAGGGCACTGTGACCAGGGAAGGCCCCTAAGGGCTGCAGCACTTGTTGTGCCACCCTTAGGGACCCTGTACCTTTACACACACACACTGCCTTTGCAGGCTGCGTGTCTTGGTGCAGAACAAAAGTGAAGAGTCGACATGGCACACATCCCTGTGTGCCATGCCTACAAACCACTGCCCTGGCCTAGGTCAGCCACCCCTCTGGCTGGGTGCACTATGCCAGTGGTGAGGGCACAGAGGCATGAGCCCTGTGCCCCTACAGTGTCTAAGTCCATTCTTGGGCATTGTAAGTGCAGTGCTGCCATTAAGAGTATATGGCGCTGGGAGTCTGTCATTACGAACTCCACAGCACCATAATGGCCCCACTGAAAACTGAGAAGTTTGGTATCAAACTTCTCAGCACATTAAACCCACACTGATGCCAGTGTGGGATTTAATGTAAACGCACTCCAGAGGGCATCTTAGAGATGCCCCTGAAACCAACCCGACCTCGAGTGTCCGGACTGAGTGGCTGCCCAGGCTGCCACCACCAGACATGTTTCTGACCCCTGGGTCGAGAGCCTCTGCTCTCAGGGGCCTGAAACAATGCGCATCCTGGGGCGAGGTGCCAAAGCCTCCTCCCCAGGATGGGCAGGGGAAGCCTCAAAGGCCTGCCGCCTTTGAGCTTCCCCAGACCATTTGCTGCTCCCAGCAAACTGGTCCCCACTGGTTCTACCCCCACTTCTGGCGGAAAACCAGAGGCAGGAAATAGAGTTGTGCCCACCTCTGCCAACTCCACCCCTAAGGTGGGGGAGGCGAGGTGAAGCACAAACTCGAGTCCCCGCCATCTTGAGGATGGGGGACCCAGCCAACCAGGGACAGGCTCCTGCCCCCTCCCACTGGAGAGTGGCAGAATAGGGGGTGTACCCACCCCAGGGAAGGGACCCATTGGTCCCTGCCCTTACCTACCTGTAACCACCCCTAAATTCAGTATTTAGGGGCTCCCTGAACCTTCCTTCCTCAGATTACAGATTCCGAAAAAGCAAAGAAGATCAAGAAGAAAGAAGACCTGCCGCGCAGCTGCTAAAAAGAGGAAGACACCAACTGATTTGGCCCCAGCCCTACCGGCCTGTCTACCCTCGATCCTGCTCAACCCCGGCGTCTCCAGTGGTCAGCAACCTCAAGAACCCCGGAGGACCTGACTGCCTTATGACTCTAACTACCTGGGACTCCCACGAGCAGTGGTACTGCTCAAAAGCAAGTAACCTACCCCTGGTGCCAGCCAGGAACCGCGAATCCAGCACACTCTGCACCCGGCCTGTGCCTGAGTGGACAAAGACCACGAGGACGTCCCCCCGGCGACTGTGACCCAGAATCCAGCTTCCAAGGACCCTCCTCGACGATCCTGACGACGCCTGCAGCCTCGGAACCTGGGCCCCCTCCAACCGCGACCAGCCGAGGGTAAGATTTCTGATGCCTAAAGACACCCCTGCACCCGACGCCCCACGGCCTCCTGTGCCCAACTCCTGGGTGCCTACCCTTCCTACAGCTTCCCAACTTACCTCTCAAAGTGGTGGTCGCACCTGAAGAATCACCGTCCCCGAGCTTGCAGCCTTTGTTCGTCACGCAGCTTTCCCATTGAAAACCATTGGGCGCCCGACGGCCCAAAAGCCCTCTGCACCTGGCCGCCCCAGTGCCGATGAGGGTGCACCCACTACCCTGTTCGATTTCCCCACTTGCCCTGAGTAAGTGACCAGGAGCTTTGCTCCCACAGCCGAGTGGCCTGCCAGCAGCCACCAACCCAAGGCCCCCTGCCTGCCATAGGATAACATTGGGCCTAACTCACTCTGCACCCAGCCGCCCCTGTGCTGCTGGGGGTGAAACAACTGTACTTACCCGACCTTGAGAGACCCCTGAGTCTATGCCCACAATTTTAACTTTGCCAGTCAAGTACTTGCCCAAAAGCCGATAACTCACTTTTCCTCCATGGGGTAACATTGGCTGGTTTCACCGGAAAATTCTTCTAAGTGTGGAGTTTCTCAACTCTAAAATATTCACCTAAAATCAACCAAGTAACGATAACGGAAATACTCACCTGCTATTAGGAGAGATCCCAGTGCTGGATCTTTGTGCCCAGCACTGACCCTGAAAAGTAATCACAACGTTACTTATCGCTAACTCAATTTTCTTCCATAGGGATTCATTGACTGGTTTTCTGTGAAATTTCTTCTAAGTGTCCACTTTTGAAATACTGAAATATTGCTTAAAAATCACAACAGTAACGAATTCCGATTTACTCACCTGTTCTCAGGAGAGACCTCAGTGCTGCATCTTTAAGTCCAGTACTGACCCTAAAAAGTAATTTCTAACCGTACTTACCAGTAACTTGAAATTCCTTCCATAGGATATCATTGCCTGCCTTTGCTGAAAAAGTTTCTAAGTGTCGATTTCTGAATCTTACAAATATTCTTTAAAAATCGTGCCAACGATACAACCGTAATTACTTGCCTGTTTTAGATAGATATCCCAGTGCTGAACCTGAGAGCCCAGCACTGGATTACAAAAGTAACGTAAACCTACTTTACCTGCAAACTGAATTTCCTTCCATAGGATAACATTTGTAATTTTACCTAGAAAAGTTTCTAAGTGTCAACTTTTAAAATACAATAATATTCCTGAAAAATCACTACTGTAACCAAAACGCTTTTACTTAACTGTTTACAGGAAATGTCCCGGGACTGAATCCAAGATCCAGTCCTGTGGTTAGAAAAGTAATCCACAAAGTAATTAACTGCATTTAACTAAAACTTTCCATTGAGCTCAATGTTGCATTGTGTTTGAAATTGTGTTGCCCCTTGCAACAACTGTGACTACTGTAATCAAAAGTCTATTGCCTATTTGAAAAGTGGTTAAACAAGGGAACCCATTCTGAGAAAGTATATTTTGATACATATTGTGGTTCTAAAAATAAAACAACTATTTTTATACCAACAATTGGCCCTAGAGTTCAGTTCTTGAGTGTGTGAGACCATTTGCTGACTGAGTGTGTACAACAAATGCTTTACACTGTCCTCTGATACTGCCTTACTGCTCGACCAAGCTACCACTTTAGAGAGCAAGGTTATATCTAACTTTAGCCTCTGCCTTACCATTGGGGAACTGTGGACTCTATACACCCTGTACCTCACTTTGGTGCAGTATATATAGAGCCACTTTCCTACAGTCCCCTACAAGAATGGTTAGCACGTCAGTGGAACCAGGCTCAAGGACAGTTAACCGATCTGGTGTTGGTGGACCGCCGCACTCATCGCTCTCTGCAGTGGTGGAACACCCAAAACCTTTCCAAATGGTGGCCATTCCTCGACCCGGTTCCACAGATAGTACTCACAACAGACGCATCCCTCACTGGTTGGGGAGCTCATCTTCAACACCATACCATTGAGGGCATATGGACACTACAACAAAAACAACTCCACATAAACCATCTGGAGCTGCTAGCAATTTTTCTGGCTTTGAAAGCTTTTCAACTACACATAGTAGGCAAAGCTGTCCTAGTCCGTACAGACAATATGACAGCAATGTACTACATACAAAAACAAGGGGGGGCACACTCTCTACAGCTTTCACACCTAGCTCAAATCATATGGAGGTGGGCCATACCTCAAAAGATATATCTCCTTGCAGAACATCTTCCAGGAGTAAGCAATCAGATTGCAGATCTGCTCAGTCGTCAAAGACAACAGATCCACGAATGGGAACTACATTCTCAAGTACTCCTCCCATTCTTCCAGATGTGGGGCTGTAAGAAACTGGCTCAATATATATACTGCACCAAAGTGAGGTACAGTGTGTATAGAGTCCAAGGGTCTCCAGATGTTTGGCAGAGGTTAAAGTTAGATAGAACCTCACTCTCTATTTGTGGTAGCTTGGTCGAGCAGTAAGGCAGTATCAGAGGACAGTGTTAAGCATTTGATGTACACACTCAGTCAGCAAATGAATCCACACACTCAAGAACTGAACTCTAGGCCAATTGTTTTGTATAAAAAATATGCTGTTTTATTTCTAGAACCAAGCAAGCCTGATACAGGTAAGCATAAAAATACTTTTCAGTAGTAAATTACTTGTATGAACATAGTTCAAAATTGCAGTGTAACTTGTACTGGTTTTGGTTACAGTTTTAAGTAAGCAGTTTGCAACACATTGCAGGTATAATTCAATAGAATGGGCTTTTTTAGTAAAATGCAGTTAATTACTTTTCAGATTACTTTTGCTAACACAGGACTGGATCCTAGATTCAGCCTTGGGATATTTCCTGAAAACAGGTGAGTAAACGCGTTTTGGTTAAAGGTACGATTTTTAAAGAATATTATTGCATTTCAAAAGTTGACACTTCGAAACTTTTTCACATAGATTCACCAATGTTATCCTATGGAAGAAATTCACTTAGCAGGTAAGTTAGGTTATTGTTACTTTTTCTTACTCAGTGCTGGATCCTGGATTCAGCACTGGGACATTTCCTGAAAACAGTTGAGAAAATGCGTTTTCGTAATTCGGCTGATTTTTAAGGAATATTTGTAGTTTTCAAAAGTCGACACTTGGAACTTTTCGGAGAAAAAGTGTCCATGTTATCCTATGAGGAAAAATGAGTTATCGGTTTCAAGGTAAGTAATCGGTCTTTTGAGTTACTGTTCTGGGGTTAGACTCGGGGGTCTCCCAGGGTCAGTGATGCACTGTTGTTGCACCCTCAGCGGCACTAGGGCGGCCGGGTGCAGAGTGTTGAGGCCCAATGTTATCCTATGGAGGATAGGGGGATTCCGGTTGGTGGCTGCTGGCAAGCAGACCACAGGGTTGTGGGAGCAAAGCTCCTAGGGTTAAGCTCAGGTCACGTTGGGGACTAATTTAGCACCAAAGGGGCACCCTCAGCGGCACTAGGGCGGCCGGGTGCAGGGTGCTGTTTTGAGGTCGGGTGCCCTGTTGATTTCAATGGAGATTCTCCGGGTCAAAGAAACACTGCAAGCTCGGGGACGAGGATCTTCCAGGAGCTACCACCACTTTGAGGGGTAAGTTGGGATGTAGAGGGTTGGTTAGGCACCGTTGGTTTGGGCACACAAGGCCGTGGGGCGTTGGGTGCAGGGGTGCCTTGGGATGTCGGATTTTCTTACCCGCTCTGGTCGCGGTAGGGGGGGTCCTCTGGATTGAGGCTGCAGGCGTTGTGAGGAGGCTTGAGGCAGGTCAGGGGTCGCGGGATCTCGGGTCAGGATCGCCGGGGGGGCCTCCTCTGGGTATTTGCCCGCTCGGGCCGGATTCTCCGGGTGCAGTGTGTGCGGGATTCGCGGTTCCTGGCTGGCACCAGAAGCTGCAGTTCAAACACGTCCGGTGTTCACGGGAGAAACAGCTTGGAAAGTGAAGGCAGGCAGGTCCTCTGGGGTTTTTGAGGTTGCTGGCCGCTGGACACGCCAGGGTTTTGCAGGAGCAGGTTGGAGGGGAGACAGGCCTGTGGCCAAGTCAGTGGGCGTCGTCCTCTTGTTAGCTCTGCACGGCTTCTCGTCCTTCTTTTCTTGTGGTTGCTGGATCTAAGGAAGGAAGGTTCAGGGTGCCCCTAAATACTGAATTTAGGGGCGTTACAGGTAGGTAAAGGGCAGGGACCAATGGGTCCCTTCCCTGGGGTGGGTACACCCCCTACTCTGCCACTCTCCAGTGGGAGGGGGGCAGAAGCCTGTCCTTGGTTGGCTGGGTCCCCCCATCCTCAAGATGGCGGGGACTCGAGGTTGTGCTTCACCTCGCCTCCCCCACCTTAGGGGTGGAGTTGGCAGAGGTGGGCACACCTCTCTTCCTCACTTTGTTTTTCCCGCCGGGTCTCCCGCCCAAAGTGGGGGGGTAGAACCAGTGGGGACCAGTTGCTGAGTACAGCAAGTGGTCTGGAGAGGCTCACAAAGGCGGTATGCCTTTGAAGCTTCTCCTTCGTGAACCCTGCCCATCCTGGGGGAGGAGGCTTGGCACCTCATCCCAGGATGTGCATTGTTTCAGGCCCCCGAGAGCGGCAAGCTCCCGACCCAGGGGTCCAGAAACATGTCTGGTGGTGGCAGCCTCGGCAGCCACTCAGTCAGGTCACTGGGAGTTGTTCGAGTTTCAGGGGGGCATCTCTAAGATGCCCTCTGTTGTGCATTTTACATTAAATCCCACACTGGCATCAGTGTGGGTTTAATGTGCTGAGAAGTTTGATACCAAACTTCCCAGTCTTCAGTGTAGCCATTATGGTGCTGTGGAGTTCGTAATGACTAACTCCCAGCACCATATACTCTTAATGGCAGCACTGCACTTACAGTGCCCAGGAATGGACCTGGGTACTGTAGGGGTACAGGGCTCATGCACCTGTACCCTCACCACTGGTATAGCGCACCCAGCTAGAAGGGTGGCTGATCTATGCCAGGGCAGTGGGTTGTAGGCATGGCACACAGGGATGTGTGTCATGTCGACTCGTCACTTTGTTCTGCACCAAGACACGCAGCCTGCAAAGGCAGTGTGTGTGTGTGTAAAGGTACAGGGCCTCTAAGGGTGGCACAATAAGTGCTGCAGCCCTTGGAGGCCTTCTCTGGTCACAGTGCCCTGGGTACCTGTGGTACCATTTACCAGGGGCCTACCTGTGGCCAGAGATGCCAATTGGGTTTAGGCTTCAATGCAGTTAAGGGAAGGAACACAGGCCCTGGGTACCTGATTGGCAGGAGCCCAGGGCACACTCAGTCACAGCACATCAGCAATTCAGCAAAAAGTGGGGGCATACCATGCAAGAAAGAGGGCACTTTCTCACAGGGGCTACCCAGAAATAGATCTGTTCGCAACACACCTCAACGCAAAATGCCCAAACTTTGCGTCCAGGTATCCACACCCATTGTCCAAAGGCAATGCGCTATGGATGAACTGGTCAGGGAAATTTGCTTACGCTTTTCCACCTCTCCCGCTAATTCCATTAGTGGTTCGGCAGCTCAAGCAACATTCCCTCACAATGATCCTAGTTGCTCCCACATGGGCTCAACAACCATGGTACACAACTCTGTTGGAACTATCAATAGTTCCTCATCAAAAGTTACACCTCTCCCCCAAGCTTCTCACTCAGAACCATGGAGAGATGAGACATCCAGATCCCAGTCAACTCAACCTTGCGATCGGGCACCTGAAATAATAGTTTGGCTACCTGAATCTCCCGCCAGACTGCATGGACGTCATTAAAGAGGCTAGACGCCCTTCCACTAGAGCAAGCTATGCAGCAAAATTGAAACGATTTGTAATTTATTGTACTAACAATAAAATCAATCCGTTAGATGCTTCTACTCAAAACATAATTTGCTATCTGTTACACTTACAACGTGCTAACTTAGCATATACATCTATACGATTACATCTTGCCGCAATATCGGCTTACCTACAAAACAGACAACCCTTGTCTTTGTTTCGTGTACCCGCTATCAAAGCTTTTATGGAAGGACTCAAAAGAATCATTCCTCCTAGACTTCCACCTTCTCCTGTGTGGAATCTTAACATAGTACTTACAAGACTCATGGGCCTGCCATTTGAGCCTTTGCACAAATGCGAACTACAGTTTCTAACTTGGAAGGTAGCCTTCCTTATAGCCATCACATCTCTTAGAAGAGTTGGTGAGCTCCAGGCACTAACCATACAAGAACCATTTTTACAAATTCACCACAATAAAGTGGTTTAAGAAAGTGGCTCTGTATATACTGAACCAAAGTAAGGTTCAGTGTGCTCAGGGTCCACAGTCCCCAGAGGTTTGGCAGAGGCTAAAGTTAGATATAACCTTACTCTCTAAAGTGGTAGCTTGGTCGAGCAGTAAGGCAGTATCAGAGGACAGTGTAAAGCATTTGTTGTACACACTCAGTCAGCAAATGAAGCCACACACTCAAGAACTGAACTCTAGGCCAATGGTTTGTATATAAAAATATATGCTTGTTTTATTTTAGAACCAACAATAGGTATCAAAATATACTTTCTCAGAATGAGATGCTTTAGGTAAATACTTTCAATAGGCAATAGACTTTTGAATGCAATAGTTACAGTTGTTGCAATAGGCAACACAATTTTAAACACAATTATACATTGAGCTCAATGGGAATTTCTAGTTAAATGCATTAGATTACTTTTTGGATTACTTTTCTAACCAAAGGACTGGATCCTAGATTTAGTCCTGGGACATCTCCTGTAAACAGTTGAGTAAAAACGTTTTGGTTACAGTTGTGATTTTTAAGGAATATTATTGTATTTTAAAAGTTGGCACTTAGAAACTTTTTCAGCAAAAACCAGGCAATGTTATCCTATGGAAGGAAATTCAAGTTACCAGTAAGTACAGTTGTGATTACTTTTCAGGGTCAGTGCTGGGCACCAAGATCCAGCACTGGGATCTCTCCTGATAGCAGGTGAGTAAATTCGTTTTCGTAATTCGGCTGATTTTAGGTGAATATTTTAAAGTCTCAAAACTCGACACAGAAGAATTTCCAAGTGAAACCAGTCAATGTTACCCTATGGAAGGAAATTCAATTTGCCGGTAAGTTACTTTAACGTTACTTTTGTAATCCAGTGCTGGACTCCTAGATTCAGCACTGGGACATTTACTTAAAACAGGTAAGTAATTACGTTTTTGTAGTTTGTACGATTTTTAAAGAATATTCTTGTATTTCAAAAGTTGACACAAACTTTTTCACAAAGAACCACCAATGTTATCCTATGGAAGGAAATTCAATTCACAGGTAAGTTACTTTTTAATTACTTTTGTTACTCAGTGCTGGACACCTAGGTTCAGCACTGGGACCTTTCCTGCAAACAGTTGAGAAAATTCGGTTAGGTTATTTGTGCGATTTTTTTTTTAAGGAATATTCTTAGTTTTCAAAAGTCGACACTTAGAAACTATTTGGAAGAAAAAGTGTCCATGTTATCCTATGAGGAAAAATGAGTTATCGGTTTCGAGGTAAGTAGTCGGTCTTTTGAGTTAGGGTTCTGGGGTTAGACTCGGGGGGTCTCCCAGGGTCAGTGATGCACTGTTGTTGCACCCTCAGCGGCACTGGGGCGGCCGGGTGCAGAGTGTTGAGGCCCAATGTTATCCTATGGAGGATAGGGGGACTCCGGTTGGTGGCGGCTGGCAAGCAGGCCACGGGGTTGTGGGAGCAAAGCTCCTAGGGTTAAGCTCAGGGCAAGTGGAGAGGTGTGGTGCAGCGGCCAGGGCAGCTGACTTCGGAGCACAGGGTTCACAGTTCGATCCCCGGCTCCGGCGGCAGCTTAGCTCAGCACCATGTGACTCTGGGCAATAGCTCACTTAATTTCCACGACGGCCCCCAGCGCCTTGAGACCCGTAAGGGTGAGTAGCTGCGCTATATAAAAACGGACTTACTTACTTACAAGTTAGCACAAAAGGTGCACCCTCAGCGGCACTAGGGCGGCCGGGTGCAGGGAGCTGTTTTGAGGTCGGGTGCCCTGTTGATTTCAATGGAGATTTTCGGTTTTGGTTTTCAGCTGCAGGCTCGGTCCAGGAAGACTTCCAGGAGGATCCAACAGCTGGGCAGGTAAGTTGGAGGGCTCGGGGACGTAGGTGCACCTCGGGTTCCTTTCTCCAGGGCGCAGGGCGGCTGGATGCAGGGGTGTCTTTTGAGGTCGGATTTCACCTTACTGGGCCACTTGCGGTTGGGGAGGGTCTCCGTGCAGAGGCTGCAGGCAACGTCTGGGAGTCCTGGAGGGGTCAACCCACGGTGGACTCAGACTCTGGAGCGCTGGTGGCCCTCGCTGGGACCGGTGGGCCACTTGAACTCGGGCTGTAGGCGACGGGTGCAGTGGTGGTTCCAGGCGTCGGGTTTCTTTTTCCTCAGCAGGCTCGGAGTCTTTCTTTGATGTTTCTTCTGAACAGAGCTGCTGTTCACTGGAGATCCGGTCTTTGTTGAAGGCAGTCAGTCCTCCCCGGGGTTCTGGAGGTCGCTGGCTGCAGGACAAGACGATTTTTGGCGCAGGATCTCTGGAAACTGCAGACGGGCCGGTAGGGCTGGGTCCAAGTCAGTTGTTCTCTGCAGTCTCCTCTGCTGGGCGTCTTCTTTCGTCCTTTTTCTTCTTAGGTTGCGGGAATCTGAGGAAGGAAGGTTCAGGGTGCCCCTAAATACTAAATTTAGGGGCGTTACAGGTAGGTAAGGGCAGGGACCAATGGGTCCCTGCCCTGGGGTGGGTACACCCTCTATCCTGCCACTCTCCAGTGGGAGGGGGCAGGAGCCTAGTCCTGATTGGGCAGGGCTCCCCATCTTCAAGATGGCGAGAGCGCGGAGATGTGCTTCACCTCGCCTCCCCCACCTGAGGGGTGGGGTTGGCAGAGGGTGGCACACCCCTTTCCTCCCTTGGTGTTTCCCGCCAGTCTTCCCGCCAGGATGGGGGGAAGAACCGGTGGGGACCAGTTGCTGAGTACAGCAAGTGGTCTGGGGAAGCTCACAAAGGCGGAATGTCTTTGAAGCTTCCCCCTGCCCATCCTGGGGGAGGAGACCTAGCACCTCGCCCAGGACGTGCATTGTTGCAGGCCCGGGAGAGCGGATGGCTCTCTACCCAGGGGTCCAGCAACATGTCTGCTGTGTGGCAGCCTAGGCAGCCCCTCAGACAAGACGTGGATTGTAGGTTAGGTTCAGGGGGCAACTCTAAGTTGCCCTCTGTCGTGCATTTTACAGTAAATCCCACACTGGCATCAGTGTGGGCTTACTGTGCTGAGAAGTTTGATACCAAACTTCTCAGTCTTCAGTGCAGCCATCATGGTGCTGTGGAGTTCGTGCTGACGACCTCCCAGCACCATATACTCGGAATGGCAGCACTGCACTTACAGTGCCCAGGAATGGCCCTGGGTACTGTAGGGGCACAGGGCTCATACACCTGTACCCTCACCACTGGCATAGTGCACCCAGCTAGAGGGGTGACTGAGGTATGCCAGGGCAGTGTTTGTGGGCATGGCACACAGGGATGTGTGCCATGTTGACTCTCTGTTTTGTTCTGCACCAAGACACTCAGCCTGCAAGGGCAGTGTGTGTGTGTGTGTGTCAGGGTACAAGGCCTCCAAGGGTGGCACAATAAGTGCTGCAGCCCTTAGAGGCCTTCTCTGGTCACAGTGCCCTGGGTACCTAGGGTACCATTTACCAGGGGCTTACCTGTGGCCAGAGAGGCCAATTGGGTTTAGGCTGTAATGCAGTTTTAGGGAAGGAACACAGGCCCTGGGCACCTGATTGGCAGGAACCCAGGGCACACCAAGGAAAAGTGCATCAGTTATCAGGCAAAAAGTGGGGGGGTTACTGCAACAGAAACCCACTTTCCTACAAGTGGCTCTTGGGACTAACCCAAATTTTTTACCCAAAGTCGTTTCGGCTTTTCACCTCAACCAGTCTGTTGAGTTACCCGTGTTTTTTCCTCAACCAGACTCCGTAGTAGAACGTGCTCTTCACACACTAGATGTGAAAAGAGCGATACTTTATTACATTGAAAGAACCAAATCTTTTAGACAAACAAACAACTCTGTTGCTTTTTCACCACCACATAAAGACAATCCCATTTCAAAAGCAGGTATTGCGCGGTGGATAGTTAAATGCATCCAAATATGCTACCTCAAGGCTAAACGCACCTTAACAATTCCCCCTAGAGCGCACTCTACACGCAAACTAGGGGCTTCTATGGCATTCTTAGGAAACATACCCTTAGATGACATCTGCAAGGCTGCAACATGGTCTACACCACACACATTCACAAAGCACTATTGTGTAGATGTGTTAGCAAAACAACAAGCTAGCGTGGGCCAGGCAGTTTTAAGAACACTATTTCAGACCACTCCAACAGATACAGGTTAGCCACCGCTGGGAAGATAACGCATATGATCTACAGCTCGTATGCCTCGAACGGAAAATGCTACTTACCCACGATGCATCTGTTCTTGGCATATAAAGCTGTAGATTCATATGCACCCACCCGAATCCCCGGGTACCTTTATATGTTGCAGTATTATCTTACTTAGATACACTATACATGGACTACTCTTTCTACTCTTACTAACTCCATCTTTCCTCACGGCAAAACAATCTGGGGATGGAGTCGATGCCCATGCGCACTATCACCAAAGGGAGGAGTCACCTACCTCGTGACTACAAAGACTTCTCCAAAGAAAAACAAAGTGCAAACATCCGGGCCCAACACCAGATTGCGATCTATGCTAACGCATATGAATCCACAGATTTATATGCCAAGAACAGATGCATACTGGGTAAGTAGCATTTTCCTTCTCAACCTCCCTATTTAATGCACAGCACTCTGTTGCTTCTTAGTACGATTTGGGCTATATAAATAGCAGTACATTCATACCTCTGCTGAAAATCTCATCCCAGCCTAATGTAAATAAATAAAAGTTCCTCAACTCCATTGATTGTCCTTGTGCTACAAAAAATAGACTGTTTAACCATTTGAACCCAATCATGTGTAAAAGTCACTGAGATTTGATAGTTTATTTTACTGCTGCAGATTTTCAGTAAACGAGACATCTAAAAATGTTTCAACAGCATCTAATATTTGTAATTAAAACAAGTAGTGGTGCCCGCTGTTGCAGAGCTCATAAGTTATTCTGTCTATCGGTCTAAGCCATTGTGTTCAATCGGAAATTAAACTTTTAATGATATGTGGGGTTGGGCGCCAGACTCTCTGGGCGCCAGACTCTCTGGGCGCCACTGAGTCAAAAGTCACAGTTGATGCACTCCTTCCAAAGTCTCATATCTGCAGTAAGCATAAATAAAACTCAGAAAGGCCTTCCTTGTTTTCTACCGATTGAGTTCAGATAGTAGTTTCGATTCAAAGATTTATTTTCGTATTGAATATTTTAGGATCTTACAATGTTTATACGGTTTTCTGCCAGAGGTAAATGGCTTTTGCTTCAGTTTAGTTTTAACTATTAATATAAAGTGTTTATCAAATGTATTAACTCTCCTTAACCTCTGGCGGCTGATCTATCTCTAGATTTGCTCAAATTACCTTGCCAGTGATTCACAGGCAGCTGCATCGGACATCTCTAGCCAAGTGTAGTTTTCGTAACGAGAAAGGGATTGTAAGCTAATGGATCTGCGCCTGTTACTGAGAAATGTTATTCTTTGGAAATACAGTACATATATTTTGAATGGGCTTTTTAGTAAAATGACCAGTACATAACTTTCAGATTACTTTTCTTACACAGAGTAGTATACCTGGATACTGCACTGGGACATTTCCTGTAAACAGGTAAGTAAAAGCGTTTTTGTTATTTAGTACAGTTGTAAAAGGATTTCTCAGATTTTCCAACTCCACACTTAGAACTTTTTCATAGAAAAACAGTCAATGTTATCCTATGGAGGAAAATAGTGTAATCGGTTCAAAGGTAAGTACTTTGTTGTGGGAGTTGAGGTTCCGGGGGTAGACTCAGGGGTCCCCCAGTGTCAAGGATGCACTCTAGTTACACCCTCAGCGGCACTAGGGCGGCCGGGCGCAGAGTGCTGAGGCCCAATGTTATCCAATGGGGGATAGGGGGCCTCCGGTTGGTGGCTGCTGACTAGCAGGCCACTGGGTTGTGGGAGCAAAGCTCCTGGACTTAAGCTCAGGGCAAATGGGGGTTTAGGCCAGCACAAAAGACGCACCCTCAGCGGTACTGGGGCGGCCGGGTGCAGAGTGCTGTTTTGACGTCGGGTGCCCTGTAGCTTTCAATGGGGAGGTTCCGGTTTGCAAACATACTGCAGGCTCGGGGACGCAGGTCTTCTGGGTGTGACCACCACTTGGAGAGGTATGTTGGGGGTTGGTTAGGTGCCGTCGGTTGGGCCACCCAAGGCCGTGGGGCGTCTGGTGTAGGGGTGCCTTTTAGGGTCGGATCTTCTTACCAGCTCCTGGTCACGGTTGGGGGGGCCTTCCGGTTTGAGGCTCTAGGCGTCGGCTGGAGGCTTGAGGCAGGTCAGGGGTCACCGGATCTCGGGTCAGGATCGCCGGGGAGACCTCCTCTTGGTGTTGGGCCACTGGAACTCGGGCTGTGGGCGTCGGGTGCAGAGTGGTGCAAACTCGCGGATCCTTGCGGAGCTGGAGTCTGTTGTTGAACAAATCTGGTGTTCACGCGAGACCGTGTGTTTGGGATGGAAGTCAGGCAGGTCCTCCGGGTTTCTCGAGGTTGCTGGCTGCAGGACACACCGGGATTTCGCTGGAGCAGGTTTGAGGTGGGGACAGGCCAGTAGGGCTGGGGCCAAGTCAGTGGGCGTCCTCCTTGTTAGCTTCAGCACGGCTGTTCAGTCCTTCTGTTTTTCTTCTGGTTTCTTGTCTGACGAAGCAAGGTTCAGGGGTTCCCCTAAATACTAGATTTAGGGGCGTTACAGGTAGGCAAAAGGTTGGGACCAATGGGTCCCTTCCCCGGGGTGGGTACACCCCCTATTATGCCACCCTCCAGTGGGAGGGGGCCATAAGCCTTTCCCTGGTTGGCTGGGTCCCCCCCCATCTGCAAGATGGCGGGGACTGAGAGTTGTGCTTCACCTCTCCTCCCCCACATGAGGGGTGGAGTTGGCAGAGGTGGGCACACCTCTCTTCCTCGCTTACTTTTCCCGCCGGTTCTCCTGCCAAAAGTGGTGGTCAGAACCAGTAGGGACCAGTTGCTGAAATCAGCAAGAGACCAGGGGAAGCTCACAAAGGCGGCAAGTCTTTGAAGCTCCCCCTTCGTGGACCCTACCCACCCTGGGGGAGGAGGCTTGGCACCTCGTCCCAGAATGTGCATTGTTTCAGGACCCCGAGAGCAGCAGACTCTCGACCCAGGGGTCTAGAAACAAGTCTGGTGGTTCCAGCTGAAAGCAGCCACTCAGCCTGGACACTGGTGGTAGGTCGTTTTTCAGGGGGCATCTCTAAGATGCCCTCTGTGTGCACTTTTCATTAAATCCCACATTGGCATCAGTGTGGGTTTAATGTGCTGAGAAGTTTGATACCAAACTTGAATGAATGAAAGCATTTATAAAGCGCAACTATTGCCGAGGCGTCTTGGCGCTGAACTGTAAAGGGAGTGGTGTCTGGTACGTGGCAGGCAGAGATTAGACGGATTTCGTAGGAAACAACCAAGTTTTGATCATCCTCCTAAAAATAACTGTCATGTTGTAACCTGATGGCGATCGGCATTGTGTTCGAGTTTCGCTGCCAGATATGAGAGGGTTCTTCCCCCCCCCCCCCCTCCATCTGGCTCTACGGATTTTGGGGACCAGAACTAGTCCTTTATTAGCCGACCTCAATTCGCGTGACTGGGCATGCCAGCGAAACAGTGGCTGAAAGCTCAGGGATCCTCCTCCATAAATTGCCTTATGTACGAAGCAGATAGCCTTGAATTCAATGCGCTTCTGGACCGGGAGCCAGTGAATCTCCCTAAAACTGTTGGAGATGGGGTGGTATTTAGAAATGTTAAGAAGTAGCCGAGCAGCAGCATTTTGCAAGGCTTGAAGTTTCCGTATTTGGCCTTTGTCAATGCCAAGAAATAGTACATTGCAATAATCAATTCTGGAGAGGATTAGTGCTGCTGCCACCGTTTTGCGTAGGCCTTGAGGGATAAAAGTAAGACCTTACGCAACACCTTTATGAGGAAAAAGCATGAAGAGGTTAGGGAGTTACACTGACCAGCAAAATGTAATTGATCATCGAACATAATGTCCAGGTTTCTTGTCTTCCTGGTGTGTACCGGGCAACACCCGGCATTTGCTGGCCACCATGAAGAATTCCAAATGGAGGGCCTTTTCCAAATTCCACCACCTCCGTTTTCTCGGTGTTCAGCTTAAGGGAGTTGGAATGCATCCATTCGATGATGTGTTTCATACAGTTATGAAACCTATTCGCCACAGTTTGGGTCTTCGTGGATACGGATATCACTATCTGTGTGTCATCTGCATACAAGATCAAAGCAAAGCCATGTGCCAAGATCAATCTAGCCAGAGGGGACACACAGATATTAAACCGGGTCGGTGATGGGGCTGACCCCTGTGGGACGCCACCTGGAAGGAAGAAGGTTTCAGAAGTCAGATCACCCCAACACAGCCTCTGTTCTCTGTCAGTGAGAAATGAGGTGAGTAGGGCCAGGGCCGGTCCCCCCCCACACACCTAGGCTCTCTAGCCTGCGTATTAATACCTGATGGTTGACCGTATCAAACGCTGCCGAGAGATCCAGTGAGATGAGGACGGCCCTCCCTCCACTATCAACTTGTTTGCGGATCTCCTCCGTGGCCAAGGCCAGGGCCTATTCCGTGGAATGACCTGATCTAAACCCGTGTTGGGCGGGGTCAAGAAGATTGTTAGATTCAAGGTAGGTGGTTAGCTGCTGATTGATGGATCTTTCTAGGATTTTTGCCGCCAGCGGTAGTCACGAAATAGACTTCTCAGTGCAGCCATTATTGTGCTGTGTAGTTGGTAATGACAAACTCCCAGCACCGTATACTCTTAATGGCAGCACTGCACTTACAATGTCTAAGAATGGACTTAGACACTGTAGGGGTACAGGGCTCGTGCACCTGTACCCTCACCATTGGTATAGGGCACCCAGCTAGAGGGGTGACTGATGCATGCCAGGGCAGTGGGTTGTAGGCATGGCACTCAGGGAAGTGTGCCATGTCGACTTCACTTTGTTATGCACCAAGACACGCAGCCTGCAAAGGCAGTGTGTGAGCGTAATGGTACAGGGCCTCTAAGGGTGGCACAATAAGTGCTGCAGCCCTTAGAGGCCTTCCCGTGTCACAGTGCCCTGGGTACCTGTGGTACCATTTACCAGGGGCTGACCTGTGGCCAGAGATGCCAGTTGGGTTTTGTTTTTAATGCAGGTTTAGGGAAAGAACATAGGCCCTGGGTACCTGATTCGCAGGAGCCCACGACACACTCAGTCAAAGCACATCAGCAGTTCAGCAAAAAGTGGGGGCTACCATGCAGAAAGAGGGCACTTTCTCACAAATCCCGTTTGGATTTTGCTAGAACAATAGCTCTGCTTCAGGGCAAATGCTCTACAAACGCTCCCCATGGCCCCAGCCTCCGTTGCCGCGCCTTTGCCGAGCATTGAGCAAAATATGCTTCTGTTCCAGGGGATACTCATCAATAGTCATAAGCACTCAATAGTCCCGCCCACGTGCGGGGACCCCAGAGCATTAATAAAAAAAAGATATATACACACATGTATAGAAATATGCAACCCAAAACCCACAATTGGGCTCAAATATGCCAATATTACATTGTATTTTTCATTTGAAATAAATCATATAAAATAACATTTCCATGACCTAGATAAATGTACTCCCAACTTGTTTGAACCTCACCTTTATTTTCAAAGAAAAAGGCAAGGTGATAGCAGGCAGATTAGCCTAGAAAGCTGCATATAGAACACTCATTAGAGAGAAACTGGCGCCGTGCCTTTAAGACCTCCAGGCTCCCATCATGCCCTTCAAGTGACAGGTGAGTTCTTTTTTCCGGCTCATTCTGTGAGGATCCTGGAGCATTGAGCTCGTCAGTTGGTGTTTTTTTTTTTATCACCAATTGGTATTTTCAAATGATATTTTTTTGTCTTCACTCGACGTTTTTAGTACTTGTAGTACTATTTCCATCATTTTTTCTGACTTTCCAGCAATGTTTCCTGTCAGAAATGCCAGCCTTATTTAGTAAGTGCCCTTCCTGTGGGAAGAACATTGCTAAGTCAGATCCGCACTCGGTCTGTATTGTGTGCCTAGCATCTTCACACACACCTGACAAGTGCTACTACTGTCGGCAGCTTTCCAGAAGAACCCTTCGTGAAAGAGAGACGATCAAGCTGCATGCCATGCAGGAGAGAGTAAAGGAGTCTGTAAGTGGCCTGGAACATCCCTCTAAAGAGCCCTCCTCTCAAAGAAGTTCAGAGCACAAGAAAGGGAGAAAAAAGAAGACATTGTTTGAATTTGCCGTCTAGGGAAAGGTCGTCGATAATACCACTGTGCTCTCCTTCAGCCGCTAAGTCTCTAGTGTCGCAGTCGGCGTCGAAGACCCTATCACCGCGAAGCAGACGGCTCCAGGTACGGCAAAGTCTAACTCTAGACACATGTCCGCCTCCCATCGGCCGACGTCGACCCCCACTCGTAGACGGTCTAAGCCAGGCTCTCCGGCGAGGGGCGACGGCAGACGTTTGACGTCGAAGACTCATCGCCGACAGTGGCGGTCGCCGTTGAAGACCTCACTGCCGACGTCGAGGGCACCTCGGAGATCAACGCCGAAGACTCCGACGTCGGTAGGCATTGTTCACAGTCGATCTATTGCTTCATCGCCGTCGGAAGGGCGAACTCTATCAACGCTGGCGAGAAAGTCGCCGTTGAGAACGGCTCAGTAGAGAAGGTCCCCTTCTTCGAGGAAGTCACTGAGGGGGTCGACGTCGAGACCTACATCCGCCCGCACGTCTCCATCTGATAAGAGGCAGAGGATAGATCGGTCACCAGTGCCGACGTCAAGAGACCCTTTGACGGCGAGGGAAATTCAAGATCTAACATCTAAGGGTATGACGTCGAGGAGTGCTTCATCCTCCCCTTAATTACGCATTGTTCAGATCATGCCTGAAGGCTCCCCGACTCCAGAACACCATTCACCTCCAACTAACCTTTCTCTGAGATGGTTGGAAAGCATAAAGGACTGGAAGATGAGAAAAATTACTCCTGGCTCAGAATATTCTCAGAATATGCGTGTCTTGGTGCAGAACAAAGTGAAGAGTCGACATGGCACACATCCCTGTGTGCCATGCCCACAAACCACTGCCCTGGCATACATCATTCGACCCTCTAGCTGGGTGCCCTATGCCAGTGGTGAGGGTACAGGTGCATGATTCCTGTACCCCTACAGTGCCCAAGTCCATTCCTGGGCACTGTAAGTGCAGTGCTGCCATTAAGAGTATATGGTACTGGGAGTTTGTCATTACGAACTCCACAGCCCCATAATGGCTACACTGAAGACTGGGAAGTTTGGTATCAAACTTCTCAGCACATTAAACCCACATTGATGCCAGTGTGAGATTTAATGTAAAATGCACAACAGAGGGCACCTTGGAGATGCCCCCTGGAACTCGACCAACTTCTAGTGACCTAACTGAGTGGCTGCTTAGTCTGCCACCACCAGACATGTTTCTGGACCCCTGGGTCGAGAGCCTGCTGCTCTCGGGGGGTCTGACACAATGCACATCCTGAGACGAGGCGCCAAGCCTCCTCCCCCAGGATGGGCAGGGTTCACGAAGGAGAAGCTTCAAAGGCATGCCACCTTTGTGAGCCTCTCCAGACCATTTGCTGCTTTCAGCAACTGGTCCCCACTGGTTCTACCCCCCACTTTGGGAGGGAGAACCGGCGGGAAAAACAAGTGAGGAAAGGAGGTGTGCCCACCTCTGCCAACTCCACCCCTCAGGTGGGGGAGGCGAGGTGAAGCACAACCTCGAGTCCCCGCCATCTTGAGGATGGGGGGACCCAGCCAACCAGGGACAGGCTCCTGCCCCCCTCCCACTGGAGAGTGGCAGAATAGGGGGTGTACCCACCCCAGGGAAGGGACCCATTTGTCCCTGCCCTTTACCTACCTGTAACGCCCCTAAATTTAGCATTTAGGGGGCACCCTGAACCTTACTTCCTCAGATCCAGCAACAACAAGAAAAGAAGATAAGAAGGACCGAAGAGCCGTGCAGAGCTAACAAGAGGACGACGCCCACTGAGTTGGCCCCAGCCCTACAGGCCTGTCTCCCCTCGAACCTGCTCCTGCGAAACCCCGGTGTGTCCTGCAGCCAGCAACCTCAAAAACCCCGGAGGACCTGCCTGCCTTCACTTCAAAGACTGAATCTCCCATGAACACCGGACTTGTTCAAACTGCAGCTTCTGGACACCGCGAATCCAGCCCACTTTGCACCCGCCGAACCCGGCCCGAGGTCGAGTGGAAAAACACCACGAGGAGGTCACCCCGGCGATCCTGACCCAAGATCCGGCGACTCCTGACCTGCCTCAAGCCTCCAATCGACACCTGCAGCCTCAATCCAAAGGATCCCCTCTACCACGACCAGAGCGGGTAAGACTTTCCGACGTCCCAAGGCACCCCTGCACCCGACGCCCCACGGCCTTGTGTGCCCAAACCAACGGTGTCTAACCAACCCAAGACATCCCAACTTACCCCTCGAAGTGGTGGTCGCACCCAGAAGATCCTCATCCCCGAGCCTGCAGTGTTTCTTCTAACTGGAGGCGCTCCATTGAAAACAACAGGGCACCCGACCTCAAAACAGCACCCTGGACCCGGCCGCCCCAGTGCCGCTGAGGGTGCACCTTTTGTGCCAACTTGTTTCCCCGTTGGCCCTGACCTAAACCCTAGGAGCTTTGCTCCCACAACCCAGTGGCCTGCTTGCCAGCAGCCACCAACCGGAGACCCCCTATCCTAGGATTACATTGGGCCTCAACACTCTGCACCCGGCCGCCCTAGTGTCGCTGAGGGTGCAACAATAGTGCATCACTGACCCTGGGGGAACCCTTGTTCTAACCCCAGAACCTTAACTCCCACAGTCCTTTACTTACCTGCAAACCGATAACCTGTTTTTCCTCCATAGGATAACATTGACAATTTTTCTTCCAAAAACGACTGTGTGGAGCTTTGAAAATTAAAGATATTCTTTAAAAATCGTACAATTAACCAAAACCTGTTTGCAGGAAATGTCCCAGTGCTGAATCCAGGCATCCAGCACTGAGTTAGAAAAAGTAACGTAAAAGTAACTTACCTGCAATTTGTTGAAAAAGCCCATTCATTCCAATGTACTGTATTTGCTAAGTGTTGCATACTACTGCTCCCCTGTAAATCAAACAAAGTACAATTTCTATTGCATTTTCAAACTGTTCTATATCCAGTAACTATTACTGAAAAGTATTTAATGCTTACCTGTATCAGGCTTGCTTGGTTCTAGAAATAAAACAGTATATTTTTTATACAAAAACAATTGGCCTAGAGTTCAGTTCTTGAGTGTCAATTCATTTGCTGACTGTGTACATCAAAAGCTTAACACTGTCCTCTGATACTGCCTTACTGCTCGACCAACCTACCACTATTAGAGAGTAAGGTTCTATCTAACTTTAACCTCTGCCTACCTCTGGAGTCACCTGGACCCTATACACACTATACCTCATTTTGGTGTAGTATATATAGAGCCAGTTTCTTACAGGTACCCGGCGCCTATGTTCTTTCCCTAAAACTGCATTGAAGACAAAACCCAATTGGGACACTGTCCACAGGTCAGCCCCTGGTAAATGGTACCCCAGGTACCCAGGGCACTGTGACCAGGGAAAGCCTGTAAGGGCTGCAGCACTTATTGTGCCACCCTTGAGACCCTGTACCTTTACACACACACACACACACTGCCTTTGCAGGCTGCGTGTTTTGGTGCAGAACAAAGTGAAGAGTTGACATGGCACACACCCCTGTGGGCCATGCCTACAACCCACTGCCCTGGCATAGATCAGCCACCCCTCTAGCTAGGTGCACTATACCAGTGGTGAGGGTACAGGTGCATGAGCCATGTACCCCTACAGTGTCTAAGCCAATTCTTAGACATTGTAAGTGCAGTAATGCCATTAAGAGTATATGTTGCTGGGAGTTTGTCATTATGAACTCCACAGCACCATAATGGCTACACTGAAAACTGAGAAGTTTGGTATCAAACTTCTCAGCACATTAAACCCACACTGATGCCAGTGTGGGATTTAATGGGAAATGCACACAGAGGGCATCTTAGAGATGCACCCTAAAAAACGACCTAACACTAGTGTCCAGGCTGAGTGGCTGCTCACCAGCTGCCACCACCTTACATGTTTCTGGACCCCTGGGTCGAGAGCCTGCTGCTCTCGGGGGGTCTGAAACAATGCACATACTGGGACGAGGTGCCAAGCCTCCTCCCCCAGGGTGGGTAGGGTCCACGAAGGGGAAGCTTCAAAGGCTTGCCGCCTTTGTGAGCTTCCCCTGGTCTCTTGCTGATTTCAGCAACTGGTCCCTACTGGTTCTGACCCCCACTTTTGGCAGGAGAACCGGCGGGAAAAGTAAGCGAGGAAGAGAGGTGTGCCCACCTCTGCCAACTCCACCCCTCATGTGGGGGAGGAGAGGTGAAGCACAACTCTCAGTCCCCGCCATCTTGCAGATGGGGGGGGCCCTAGCCAACCAGAGTGAGGCATAATATGCCCCGCTCCCACTGGAGGGTGGCATAATAGGGGGTGTACCCATCCAGAGGAAAGGATCCATTGGTCCCAACCTTTTACTTACCTGTATCGCCCCTAAATCTAGTATTTAGTGGCACCCCCGAACCGTGCCTCCTCTGACAAGCAACGACCAAGAAGAAAAGAAGGACCGAACAGCTGTGCCGGAGCTAAGAGGAGGACGACGACGCCCACTGACTTGGCCCCAGCCCTACCGGCCTGTCCCCACCTCGAATCTGCAGAAGAAAATCTCCGGTGTGTCCTGCAGCCAGCAACCTCAAGATCCCTGAGGACCTGCCCTGCCTTCCAAAGAAAAGACTTTGTCTCCCGTGAACACCGGATTTGTTCACCCACAGACTCCAGCTCCGGCAAAAGCAGCGAGTCTGCACCACTCTGCACCCATCGCCCACGGCCCGAGTTCGAGTGGCTCAACACCACGAGGAGGTCTCAGCGGCGATTCTGACCCGAGATCTGGTGATCTCTGACCTGCCTCGAAACTCCCAGCAAAGCCTGCAGCCTCTTTCTGGAGACTCCCCCCGACCATGACCGGAGCTGATAAGAGAAACCTGACGCCTAAAGACACCCCTGCACCTGAAGCCCCAATGCCTTGGGTGGCCCAACTGACGGTGTCCCAGCATCCCCAGGCATCCCAACTTACCTATCCAACCGGTGGTCACCTCCAGAAGACCTTTGTCCCCGAGCCTGCAGTCTTTGTTGAAACCGGAGAATCCCCTTTGCAATGAACAGGGCACGCCAAACCAGCACCGCGCACCGAGCCACCCCTGCTCCGCTGCGGGTGCACTTTGTGTGCTAAACCGATACCCCTTTGCCCTGATCCGAACACCAGGAGCTTTGCTCCCACAACCCAGTGGCTGCTCATGTGCAGCCACCAACCGGAGGCCCCCTATCCTCCATTGGATAACATTGGTCCTCAGCACTCTGCACCCGGCCGCCCTAGTGCTGCTGAGGGTGTAACAAGAGTGCATCCTTGACATAGGGGGATCCCTTGTTCTAACCCCAGGAACTCGAACCCAGAGACCGAGTACTTACCTGTTAACCGTTCACTTCATTTCTCTCCATAGGAACTTATTGACAGTTTTTCTAGGAAAAATGTTCTAAGTGTGGAGATGATTTGTATGGAAATCTAAAAAAGTACAACTGTGCAAAACTGATTTTACTTACCTTTTCTCTAGGAAATGCCCCAGTGTGATATCTAGGCATATCACACTGAGTAGAAAAAGTAATCTAAAAGTCACTAAAAAAATCTGTACAGTAATTTCAATACCTTGACCTACCTGTATTTCAACCAACTGCATTTGAACTTGCATTCACTTGTAAAAACTGCAAAATATTTTGCAAAGCATTTATTTCACTTTCATGTGCCAGGCTTGGCTTGGTTCTAGAAATAAAATAAGTTAATACTATTTTTGATACAAACAAAATTGGTCTGACTTCAGTCTTTGAGTGTGTGATATAATTTGCTGATTGAGTGTGTACAACAAATGCTTAACACTACCCTCTGTTACAACCTTACTGCTCGACCACACTACCACAAATAGAGAGTAAGGTGCTATCTAACTTTGCCTCTGCCTACCTTTTGGGTTCCACTGGACTCTGTGCACACTATACCTCACTTTGGTATAGTATATACAGAGCCACCTTCCTACAGACATAGATCAAGGTCTCCTCTTAGTCGCTCTATGTCTAAAGCTCGGCACCGTTCGCCTAGAGAGCAAAGACGCAGGTCTCCTTCATGGTCCTCTGACTCCAGATCTTCAAAGGCCGATTATTCTCCTACTCTGTCATCTACTCCACCAATTAAAGTATCGCCAGTGGATGATATTGTCACCTTTAACGAGGTACTGTGTAGAGGGGCTACAAAGCTCAACATTGAGATGCCTGTCTCCGTCCCATCAACATCTGTCATATTTGAGACACTTCATCACTGGTCCTCCACTAGACCTCTGCTCCCTTTGGTTCCTGGGCTACTCGAACCGGCTCTCCTTACTTTTCTAACGCCGGCGTCAGTGGGAGCAGCACCATCACGGATCGTGAAAAAATACAGAGCCCCAGAACAAGACTCACTTTTTCTGATGTCTGATCTTCCACCGAACTCTGTCATTGTGTCAGCAGCCAGGAAAACGCACACGGGGGCCTCCTCATTTGCTGTTTCCCCCGACAAAGACAGCAAAGCCGTGGACTCCACTGGTAAGAGAATGTGCAACACCTCTGCCGCTTACATGAAGGTGGCCAGCGCTTCTGCACTGCTGGGTCGATATGACCGTTCGCTATGGGACTCTCTCTCAAGGTCTACGGAGAAGTTACAGAAAGAAGATCGGCAGGATTTTCAGGAGATCCTGCATGAAGGAGGGCTCGTGGCGAATCAGGTTATCAGTGCTGCAGCAGATGCCTCAGACATTGCTGCTCATGGTTATTGCCATGGTATCTGCGCTAGGCTATCCTCCTGGCTGAGACTCACAGGCTTGAAACCAGGCGCCCAACACAGAATTCTCAACCTTCCCTTCAATGGGACCCTCCCTCTTTGGCTCTCATGCGGATGATGAGATATCAAGGATGAAATTCGAATTGGACACCTTGAAGGCTGTTGGTTTGGAGAAAAGGAAGGCCTTCCGACGTCATTACTGACCTTATGATCGCCGCCAAAACCAGCAGAGGGGTCAAACCCCTCATTGGTCATCGCAGCAACACCATGCGATATCGCACTACCACCAGCGACGGCCCGGTAGAGGAAGAGGGGGCTCTAGGCAAACAACACCTGCGGCAAAACAGCCTAAGCAGTGAGTCCTTGCTTTCCCCAACTCTGTTACCCACTCCAGTGGGGGGGGAGGGGAGTATAAGGCTTCACTTGGACGAGTGGATCAAAATAACGCAGGACAACTGGGTACTCCATATTGTGCGGAATGGGTACTCAATCAGATTCGAAGTCTCCGCTTCCATCTGTGCCTCCTCGGAAAACCCCAGTGAATCGGCTAGATCTTCTGCGAAAGGAGGTCTTCATCATGTTACAAAATCAGGCCATCGAAAAGGTTCCCTGGCAACAACATCGGCAGTGGATCTATTCCTGTTACTTTTTGGTTCCAAAGAAAGGTCCAAACAAGGAGTTCAGGCCTATACTCTAACTCAGAATCTTAAACAAATTTGTCCTCAAAGAGATTCAGAATGTTGGCATTACACCAAATCAATCCACACATTCATCAAGGGGACTGGATGCGCTCCATAGACCTTCAGGATGCTTATTTTCACATCCCAATTTCTCAAAAGCACCACTTTCAGACCACTTTCAGTTCAAAGTCTTGCCTTTCGGACTCAAGTCTGCTCTTCGCACCTTTTCAAAATGCGTGGTCGTGGTGGCGGCCTTCCAGCGAAGGCAAAAGATCTTTGTCTATCCTTACCTCGATGACTGGTTACTCAAGAGTGCTTCTCCCAGTCTCCTGCAGGAACACCTGGGGTACTGCATTCAACTCTTACACCACTTGGGCCTGTGCGTCAACTTCAAGAAATCTATCCTCAACCCAATTCGGAGGTTACACTACTTGGGCGCCACTCTAGATGCTGCAAACGCAAGAGCGTGTCCTTTGGAGGAGAGACTATTATCAATACTCCACAAAGGTCGTACTCTTCTGCCAACACCTCACCCTACAGCCAGGCAAGTGTCCTCTCTGCTGGGCTCGATGGCGTCATGCATATTCATTGTTCCAAATGCCAGGTTACAGATGAGACCCTTACAACAAGCTCTAGAGGACCAAGGGTCCCAAGTTTGCAACTACTGGTAGGAGACCATAACTCTTCCTCAAGCAGTCCAAAACTCAAAAAGATGGTGGATGCAACATTCTCAGCTGCTGAAAGGAGTTTCTTTCCACCAGGAACCCTCCAAACAAACTCTCGTCACGGATGCGTCCCTTCAGGGCTGGGTGCTCACATGGGATCTCTTCAGGTACAGGGCATGTGGTCAGAAGAGGAGAAAACTCACCACATCAACATGTTAGAACTGAGAGCGGTACATCTGGCTCTTAAAGCATTCTTTCCCTCCATAGAGTCACGTTCCCTGTTGGTTCAGACGGACAACACCACAACGATGTATTACCTGAACAAACAGGGAGGGACCAGATCCAGACCCCTCTGGAGGCTCAAGCGATTTGGAAATGACAACTGGCGATGAACATGTCCATATCAGCGGTTCACCTTCCAGGCGCCCTCAGTGCACAAGCGGACGACCTAAGCCGCAACTTCGTCAAAGCGCACGACTGGGTGCTAAAAAACGAAATAGCACAGGACATTTTTTGGAGATGGGGTTCTCCAGACATCGACTTATTTGCAGACGCGGCACACACAAAATGCCACGCCTTCGCATCAAGGTACCCTCAGCCAGGCCAATAAACAATGTGGACGTACCCAGTACCTGGATAAATACCACTGGGAACTCACAGTGCAGAGGAACCTTCAGGTTCTTTAAAAGACCCCTCACACACCAACCTAGTTGGTGTCATGCTTCATCATCGGGGTCCCAACCAGGCGGCCGAGTGCCGCCCGGTTGTGCTACAGCGCCTGATTACAGCGGAGCTGGTGTGGTGTAAAGGTGTGATGAAGTGTGGTGCTAAATTAAGAAAACCTCCGGGAATCCTTGCCTGGATGTTCAAAAAAGTTTTTTTATTTAATGATGGCGGCCCGGGGTATGAGTAAAAACGAAGAATAGACAACCATATGAGGGTAATTAGTCTCTGTTGTCAATAAAGATGGTCTACATGTTTCAGCCCCAGAAGTAAATATGGAGGGGGCTTTCTTCAGGACCAGAGGTGAAGACTGAAATACAAAGTGAGTGGCAAAAATCAGGCCACGTGTCAATAAATAATCACAACCCACGCGCTAAGGTGGGGAGGAAAAAACGATGGTCGCAGGTTGCGACTTAGACATAGAAACCTGTAAATAAGGAGAAAGACAGATAAGACATATATAACAAAGACACAAGCAAGCATAAAATGCAAGCTTTCTGTGTAAATGTGCCTGTCAAAATTAGCTTAGAAGGCACTGTAGTGAGTCCATATGGTAACCGCGTGTCTAAAGGTGTCTATGAAACAAGCGCATATGACAAACTACACAGTACTGTGAAAAAAATGCAGGTACTTTAGAAATTAAAATTTAAAATGAAGCGTGCTCATACTGCATGCTGGGAAAAAAATCAAGGAGGAGCCCAAAGGGGCCCCTCGTGTGTGCGAATAAGGAGAATTCACCGTTATGTTGAGAGCATAGCTGGACTGGCTATTGGGCTAGACCTGTAAATGCGCCCTGTGATATGGGAAACATCGAGTGCAACTAAACATGCATTAACATGACAGCATATTTACACTCGGTTTCAATGGAGACAGCTGATCGGGCACGGGAGGGGGGGACCGGCGTTCCCAACACCTGGGAGTGTGGCGAGAAACAGAGAGAAAAAAAGGGTAAAAAGAGGGGGAGGGGAAGGGGAGAGGGTAGGTTTAAAGAAAAAAAAAAAAAAGGTTAAGGAAGTTTAGAGACTAACAGACGGTGTCGAAATGGCAGCGGGCTCGAATGACGAGCCGGAGGAGCCAAGGAGTATGTGGCAACACAGCATGGTCTGACTTACTAGTGGGAGGCGGTGTGCCCTCGGTGCACCTAAGATAGGCTCCGTGGGTCCCGGCTGCTCTAATGTGGAGCCGCTGCTGGTGCGGATATAAAGAACCGGGGCTCGCTGGATGCCGGGAAACTAAAAGACTGGAAGACTAGTGCGTGAGATGCGGAAACCCGCACGCATGCTCGGGCGCCATATTAGGTATGAAGAAAGCACTCCGGATCAGAGACTCGGGGAATATCATGACATGGATAAATGTCAAGGTTAAAGGACTATGCTAGCTAGGGGGACTGGGAAGGGTCACAGCGGGAATAGGAAGGACTAATTAAAAACGGGATCTGGGGGGTCCTCGTTATGAGGCAAAGGTAGGGTACAGAGAGTACCCTATGACAGAGAAGAAGAAAAAGAGAGAAGGAGGGGGTAAAAATGAAAGAAATGAAAAAAGGAGAAAAGAGCTAAGAGGAAAAAGGGGGTGGGGGCGGGCGGTGGGTGGTGGGTATAGGGGCGGGGAGTGAAGAGGGAAAGAGCTAGAATAGGAAAGTGGAACAATGGGGAAGAAGAGGAATGGGGAGGTCTGAAGAGTATCTGATTAGGACACTGCATGAGCTCGCAGAGCTCAGGATGATCTAAGGGAGTTCCACGGAATGTTATCGTTCAGGCCCCGGAGATGACTTGACAGACGGTAAATCCATCGTTGTTCTTTTTCGAGGAGGCGGCTTTCAATGTTAGGAGTGGTGGGATCCAAGGTTTCAATGATAACCCACCTCATGTCATTGGGCGTATGGCCGACTTCCAAAAAGTGGTTGGTCATTCTAGTAGTACTCTTTTTGCAGCGGATTGTGCTGCGATGTTCACAGATCCGAGTTTTTACCTTTCGGTTTGTCATGCCGCTGTATGTAAGACCGCAAGGGCACATGATGCGGTATATAGCATGGGCAGTGTTACAATTGGTATGCTTCCTGATAGTCCATATTTTCTCAGGTTCCAATGACAACGTTTTGGTCGTCTCGGTAAGGTGGCACACGCTGCAGTTGCCACAGGGGAAGTGGCCAACCACGGCGGGCATGCCCCATAGGTTCTGGATGGTATTAGTAGAGCGTGTGGTTTTTCTAGGTCTGGTAGAGACTAGGCTGTCTTTCAATGACCATGATTTCTTGTATGACAACATAGGTTTGTCCCACTGTAGCTTGCCCGTTTGTAATATGCTCCAATTCTTCTTGATTATTTTGGACACTGTATCGGCAGCTGAATTGTGTGTGATCACACATGTGAGGGGGACAATTTTGTCCACGTGCTCAATGGTCTCCAGAAGAGTTTCTCGGTTCTGATTGCGTGCACGTTTTTTGGCTCTTTCCGTGATCTTTTTGGGGTACCCACGAAGCAGGAGTTTAGTACTCAGATCGTTAGCTTGTTCCTTGTAATCGTGAACCTCACTACAATTCCTACGCAAGCGCAAAAATTGTCCATAAGGGAGATTCTCCCTTAGTGTTCTAGAATGAAAGCTAGAGAAATGGAGTAGTGAATTGCGTGCAGTAGGTTTGAAGTGAGTCTTACTTTTAAGGAAACCATTGTGTGTTTCAATGTCTAGATCGAGGAATGTGGTTTTGTGTCTGCTGATGTTGTGTGTGAATTTGAGATTAACATCACAGGTATTAATCCATTCACAGAACCTAAATAGGGACTCTGCCTCTCCTTGCCATATAAGAAGAATATCGTCGATGTACCGTTTGTAGAAGGCCATCTGTGGAATGAGTGGTTTATTCCGAGAAAAAAGATAAGTCATCTCAAAATTGTGGACATACAGTCCCGCAACACTTGGGGCAAAAACACTGCCCATCGAAGTTCCGTATTTCTGTAGGTACAAGGTCCCTTCGAATTCGAAGTAATTGTCCTTCAGTGCGAGGGATGCACAATCCAGAATAAATTGTTTGGGTGTTTGATGTTGCCAAGTCGTACGGTTCAACGCTTGCTTGAGTACAGCCAGAGTATCATCTTGCGGAAGGCTGGTGTAGAGGCTTTCTACATCTAGGGTCACCAGGAAGGAGGTTTCGGGATCAAAAGGTTGGTTCTCCAAAAGTCTCAGGAGGTCCTTGGTGTCTTTGAGATATGTATTGGTAGTCTGGACCAGCGGTTGGAGGAAGAAATCACAGAACCTGGATAGAGGTTCCAATAAGGAACCAATACCCGAAACAATTGGACGGCCTGGTGGCGGTCTGGTGCTCTTATGTATCTTGGGAACTGTGTAAAAGTAAGGGATCTTCCCTTCAGTGGTGGTAAGAAACTGTGACTCCTGTTTAGAAATTTGACCAGAATTTTCTGCTTCAATAACAAGATCATGGATTCTGGTTCTGAGGGTCATGGTGGGATCCTCGGTAAATTTTTGGTAATTCTTTAGTGTCATCCAGAAGGCGTGCACATTCTTTGCGATAATCTTCAGTATTCATAATGACTATCCCTCCGCCCTTGTCTGCGGGTTTTATGATGATGTTTGGATTATTTTTAAGAGATGTCAATGCTTGGCGTTCTTTTTTGCTGATGTTTTGGAAGACATGATCATTAGGAAGAGCCTCTATCTCCTTGAAAACCGCCTGTTCGTACACCAACAGTTCTGGCGGGATAGTACTGGGAGGGGGCATAAAGGTGGATTTGATTTTAAAATTAGTATCCCCCTTGGACCTCGATTCTTCAGTTTCCGTGAGGTTTTCAAAAAGGCCTTCAGTTTGAGTTTGCGGAAGAATCCTGCAAGTTCACAATGAAGAAGGAACTTGTCTAGTTTTGCAGTAGGGGCGAATCCGAGACCTTTGTTGAGAATGTTGTGTTCGGCGGGGCTCAGGGTGTGTGCAGAGAGATTGGTGACCAAGTCAGTCTGGGAGGTCTGAATAGTCCGAGTGGTATGGGGCTCGGTCCTTGTGGTCATGTCTTCTTCTTGCACTTGGTCTGTGTGTAAGTTTGTTGGTCGTCTGCCCGCTCGGTCAGTCTGGTTCATTTTGAGCTGGGTCCTGGTTGTGGTTCCTTGGTCATACTCCTGGTCAAGGCGCCTGTTTGTTTCTCGTCTTCCCACTCGATATGTTGCTGTCTCCGCCTTCTGCCTCGTCCCCGTTGGCTTCCTCCTAAAAGATGGAACCCTTGCTTCTGGTTCATGTATGTGAATGGAGGAGGTGGTGGTGGTGGGGGTCCGAAGGGTGGGTTCCATCCATACATGTAGTGTGGATTGGTGTGTGGGTATGGCACCTGGTACTGTGGATGGAGTCCAGGAGGTGGTGGTTGCGTCCAAGGTTGGCGCCAATTGTTATATCTACCTCTCCCCCGTTGTCTTTGGCGGTGGCTACCTGAACTGGAGCCACTGCTAGCTGAGGAGTCGTCATCTGTGGATCCATCCGAGGTGTCAGAACGTTTGGTGGGTTTGAAATCTGATTCTGCATAAGGATATGTTTTGGAATAAGAGAATTTTTTTCAAGTCTTTTTGGAATTGCTTGATTTTGTCTTGAGTAAGTCCTTCCTTATACTCATTGATTTCTTTGTTGGTTTCATCCAATTTTTTCTTAAATGCCGTCATCGTGGTTTTGAAATGAGCCTCTGTAGCTTGAATCTCGATGAGTATGGCATCCGAGAGTCTCTTAGCAGTTTGGATAATGAGAACTAGCCAATCACGGGTGCACCGCCACGCAATTTGGGCCCAGGCCTTACGGAAGGTCTCATCTTCAAGGAAGATGCGAGGAGCGTTGGTAACTATAAGGCCTCTAGGTGCCGTGTTGTTGCGGAGGTACTCGGTGAGTATAACTCCGTGTAGGATAGTGCGAATCCTATTTCTCTTTTTTTCATTTAGACTGTCCCAATCAGCTGTTTGGGCGATAGAGGAGGAGATGTTAAAGTCCGCCAGTAAAGGTGGGTCTGCCAGAATGGAGGAGACATCGTCCTCCGTAAAGCACAGACCCGGATTTTCTGCCATTGTATCACTCTTGGACTACGAAGTTATGCCAAGAGGTGGAAAAGAACAGTAGCTCTCGCAGCTGTGCGCTGCTGAATATATATTGACAACAATGGTGAGAGCAAGGAGTTAGAGAGGGTTACGTCCGTCTCCCCAGAATATAGTCAATAAACAATGTGGACGTACCCAGTACCTGGATAAATACCACTGGGAACTCACAGTGCAGAGGAACCTTCAGGTTTTTTAAAAGACCCCTCACACACCAACCTAGTTGGTGTCATGCTTCATCATCGGGGTCCCAAACAGGCGGCCGAGTGCCGCCCGGTTGTGCTACAACGCCTGATTACAGCGGAGCTGGTGTGGTGTAAAGGTGTGATGAAGTGTGATAGATTAAGAATACCTCCGGGGATCCTTGCCTGGATGTTCAAAAAAGTTTTTTTATTTAATGATGGCGGCCCGGGGTATGAGTAAAAACGAAGAATAGACAACCATATGAGGGTAATTAGTCTCTGTTGTCAATAAAGATGGTCTACATGTTTCAGCCCCAGAAGTAAATATGGAGGGGCTTTCTTCAGGACCAGAGGTGAAGACTGAAATACAAAGTGAGTGGCAAAAATCAGGCCACGTGTCAATAAATAATCACAACCCACGCGCTAAGGTGGGGAGGAAAAACGATGGTCGCAGGTTGCGACTTAGACATAGAAACCTGTAAATAAGGAGAAAGACAGATAAGACATATATAACAAAGACACAAGCAAGCATAAAATGCAAGCTTTCTGTGTAAATGTGCCTGTCAAAATTAGCTTAGAAGGCACTGTAGTGAGTCCATATGGTAACCGCGTGTCTAAAGGTGTCTATGAAACAAGCGCATATGACAAACTACACAGTACTGTGAAAAAATGCAGGTACTTTAGAAATTAAAATTTAAAATGAAGCGTGCTCATACTGCATGCTGGGAAAAATCAAGGAGGAGCCCAAAGGGGCCCCTCGTGTGTGCGAATAAGGAGAATTCACCGTTATGTTGAGAGCATAGCTGGACTGGCTATTGGGCTAGACCTGTAAATGCGCCCTGTGATATGGGAAACATCGAGTGCAACTAAACATGCATTAACATGACGGCATATTTACACTCGGTTTCAATGGAGACAGCTGATCGGGCACGGGAGGGGGGGACCGGCGTTCCCAACACCTGGGAGTGAGGCGAGAAACAGAGAGAAAAAAAGGGTAAAAAGAGGGGGAGGGGAAGGGGAGAGGGTAGGTTTAAAGAAAAAAAAAAAAAAGGTTAAGGAAGTTTAGAGACTAACAGACGGTGTCGAAATGGCAGCGGGCTCGAATGACGAGCCGGAGGAGCCAAGGAGTATGTGGCAACACAGCATGGTCTGACTTACTAGTGGGAGGCGGTGTGCCCTCGGTGCACCTAAGATAGGCTCCAGAGCGGCAGCCAGGCTCCAGAGCGAATGCACTTTTGATCGACTGGTCAGAGAAATTACTTTACGCTTTTCCACTAGTCCCTCTCATACCACTGGTGATCAACAAACTATACAGAAACAGGACGGAGATGATCCTGATTGCGCCAGAGTGGCCTCACTAGTGTCGGTACCCGGACCTGCTGCACCTGTCCAAGACGCCGCACAGGAGGCTGCTTTGTCATCCGGATCTGTTAACCAAGTCAGGAGGGAAAGTTTTGCATCCCAACCTCCCGTCACTGAGATTGACAGCATGGCTCCTGAGTTCTTCCAATATGGCCACTTAGGCCTCTCCCAGGACTGTATGTAGATCTTAAAAGAAGCGAGAAGGCCTTCGACGAGAAAGTCTTACGCTTTCAAATGGAAGTGTTTTTATCTGTGGTGCACAGCTACCGGGCATGACCCTATCCTGGGCCAAGAACAGGTTATTCTACCATATCTTTTGTACTTGTCTAAAGCAGGTTCACAGTTCTTTTCTATCGGAGTACATCTGGCAGGAATTACAGCCTATAGAAAGTCTCCCACTCAGGCTGCTTTCTTTCAAATGCCAGTTGTTAAAGACTTCCTGGAAGGGCAAAGAAAGGTCTACCCACCAATTCGGTTACCTTCCCCTGCCTGGGAACTTAACATGGTCCTTTCTAAATTAACGGGTCCCCCCTTTGAACCCATTTACAAAGCTTCTCTACAGCACCTCTCTTGGAAGGCCGCCTTTCTAGTGGCAATTACCTCTGCTCGTAGGGTGAGCGAAATTCAGGCCTTATGTTCTACAGAGCCTTATCTCGTTTTCCACGCTAACAGTGTGGTTATGAGAACTCACCCGAGCTTCCTACCGAAGGTGATCTCAGATTTTCATGTCGATCACCCTTCCCACATTTTTTCCAAATCCTACCACGCCTCCTGATAGGGCGCTAGATTCACTTGATCTAAAACGGGTGCTAAAATTCTACCTGGATAGAACGGAGGATATAAGAAAGTCGGACCGTCTTTGTTAACTATGGTCCAACGCACACTGGTTTTCCCCTCTTCTAAAAGGTCCATTGCTCGATGGATAGTATCTTGCTGTTAGAAACGGGGTAGCGTGGTGCGGAGCGGGTAGGCTAAATTCCGGAGGATTGTGTAAAGCATCTGCGCAGCGCACACTCACCGGCGACACACTGGACACACTACAAAAGAGACTCCACACCAGGTTATGTGAAAACAGCATATGTATTATGCAAAACACGTTCTAAGGCACAGTTGTAAATGACTGTGCTAATTGGCACCAGGTAGTCATTTACAGGGGGAATTATTTACAGGGCAGGGCCAATCGGGCCGCTGCCAGAACCATCACCAGCACAATTAGGATAAATGTAAGACCAGCAATAACAAATGTATATCAGCCAGTAACCTCTGGAAAGATCCAGAGCGTAGCATCATGGCAATAAGCATTAGGCATAAAAATAAAGCATCAGCACAGTCGAGTTAAAAGCATGAGCACCCCATTAGGCAAAAAAATACATTCTGCATAGCCATATTCAGGTGGGGCATAAACCATGAGCATAAATCACCTTTGCATAAATCAGAGTAGGCCTAAACATATGCAGGGGGCATAGCACATTAGGCAGAACACCCACCATGTACGCTTTAAGGGGAAAGAAACCATTAGCATTAGGCCTGAACATGTGAGCATAACGGCATCATCCCTAGTCATAAATCACCTTAGGTTAGGCATAAGTAGCACACAACCATAGTATGCAATAAATCACATGAGGCAATGGGCCTCCACAACACTGGCAGTGGGCACAACCACGTGAGCATGAAGGCATCCGTGGTAGGAAACACATTAGGAAGCCAATAGGGGGCGGAACACATTAGGCCTTGCAGTAGGCACCTGAGACTGAAGTGAAACACACATTATGCATAACATTAGCCCTGATTGGCATCTACAACATTCGCAGGGCGCCCCCCCAGAACAAGGTCCTCACCCCAGAACAGAGGCACAATCTGGCATGCAAAATACACACGCCCACTGCTACAGGTTAATCCTTGGCGCCACGGCGCCTGGGGAGCCTCTACTCTGGGACTCTGCCCGCTAAGCAATCCAAAATGCCCCAGCACGGGGCAGCTACCCACTGTCTGGCGGGGCAGCTGTGTGACAGAAACAAACACGGGCACGTTGGAGCCCCCTCCCTTTCCCGGGGGCTCTGGAATCAAAAATGCCCAATCGTTGCAGCTGTCGCAACTGCGGTACAGCTGTGACGCAACACTGACCAGTCTGGGGGAAAGTTGGGGCCCTCCCTCCCGGGGGCTCTAAAGGGCGACTTATGTCCAACAGAAAAGAAACTGTTGCAGCGGCCCGCAACTGCGGCGCCGCTGTGTAGCCCCCGGGGCACTGTGGCCCGGTTCTTGCTGGAGCCCCACGGGGACTCCCCAAAACACATGTGGCCCCCAACGATGGAATAGCCAGAGCCCAGCCTCACTCACCACTCCTTGGGGGCTGGGCAGGTGACTCCGCCGCCGTTTCAGCTCGCTGGCACCAAAACAGTTTGGCTCGGTGTCCCGATGCTTCCGGGAACACCGATGCTGCACCCGGGGAGCTCCACACTCACCGGAGCTCCCGGGGACTCCTCTCGCCGCTCCTCCTTCACCACCGGACTTCTTCCGGTACTGCGCTCGACTCGCGGGGCTCTCAGCAGCACACGAGAGCCCCGCCCGGCACCTCACTTCACCCAGGCCACCCCTCGTGGGGCCCGGGACTTCGGGTTGGCCGCTTGGGGAGGCGGGGTAGGCTCCCGTCCTCCCTTTCTCAGCATCACGCATGGGGCTCCCCTCTGCTCACAGGGAGCCTCCACCTCCGGCGTCCTTTTTAGCGCGGTGCCAGCGCGGGGTAGGCTCCCGCCTGGCTTCTAAGTAGACACGGGGCTCCCTCGGCACCACAGGAGCCCCTTTCCTGGCTTCCGTCTGGCTTCGGGCGAGGCCCCTCCTCCTTCCGGGTCGCCGCGGGCAGCGCGGCGGCTCCTCACGCGTTCTCGGCCCGGGTCGCGGCGGTGATTTTGGCGGTGACACGCGGGGTGGGCTACCGCGAAATTTGCATAAGGACCGCGGGGTGGGCTCCCGCTGGTTTGAACAAGCCAAAGGCACACGCACGCAGGGTGGGCACCCGCTGAGTTCAGGCGCACAGGGAGGGAATCCTACACCCCGGGGATTCCCTCGCAGCCTCGCGCTGCAGGCGTCAGCTCCTCACTCCTGGGCAGGCAAAGCGCTCACAGGGCGCTGTAAAGCAGGCAGAGTTGGACTAAAGTTCTGGCGCTCGCCGGGTGCTGGCTTTAGAAAAGTAGGAGAGCACAGGCAATTCACATATAGCGCTCCAGGTATAGACAAACCTCCCCTCCTGGGCAGTCGGTATATAGCGCCGCAAGGAAGGATGCAGGGTCCAGTGGTAGCGCTCTGGCAGCACAGCGCTGCAGGTGTCAGCTCCTCCTCACTAGCAGTCTGAATATAGCGCTCATGAGGCGCTAGGTCCCAGGCATGCAGTCAGGGTCCCACACAAGCCAGTAGCGCCCACGCTCCTCACCTCCTTGGAGTGCAGGCAAACGAATGGTGGCGCTCATGAGGCGCTAGGGCAGGCAGGCAATGCTGGGCAAGATCAGCAGGCAGTGGGCACTCATCAGTACAGGACAGCAGTTCCTAGGAACAGTCAACCCCCATAATGTGGCACTCCTCCTGGCATGGCAGTCTTCACTCCAGTAAAGGGCTCTCACTGGCCCTGTGGACAGAACCTTCTATAAGGCTCTCTGGGGAAAACGGTCCCAACTGGTTTTGGGGGAGGTGTAGAGCACCCTGTCTGCCAGGCTTCCCTCCAAAAGCTGGGGGGGGGTGTGAGCCGGACACACCCCAGGGGGCAGAGTCAGCCTTGGTGACTTCGAGCATTAGACCGGTAACCCACCTCAGGCAGGCACAAGCGCACAGGCAGGGTGACGGTTTAAAAGTGACATTTACACAATGGTCAAAATAAACCTGTGTACACCATTGCGCAGCATTTTATTATTTTCCGTTTAACCACACCAAACATACATATTTATTGTGTCTCATTTCAAACCACCAATTCCATGTTAGGAAAAAAACTAGGGGGAAGGCAAAAAGTTCCGGGATGACCCTGCAAGCAGGGCCAAGTCCAACACTTGCATAACATTATCTTATCAGCTAGCTCACAAGCAGCTCCCTGGCAAGCCAAGGGCTCACTCTACAAGGGTAAAGCCGCTACTATTGCTCTACTTAAAAACGTGCCTATGCAAGAGATATGCAAAGCAGCCACATGGCGCTCAGTCCACACCTTTGCGCGCCATTACTGCTTAGATTCTGATACTCAGGCGGATGCTCAGTTTGGGCAAGCATCCTTGAGGAATTTATTTGGATAACAAATGATTCAGAATATGTTTGATATGCAGGTATTCGTCAGCAGGGTTCAGGGATGGGTTTGCTACTCTATTCAGTGCTTATGACTATTGATGAGTATCCCCTGGAAGAGAAGGATAAGTTACTTACCTGTAATCCTAGTTCTCTTCCAGGGGAATACTCATCAAAGTCATAAGCAACCCTCCCTCCTCCCCGGACGAATACCATGCCTATAACAGAATGTTTTGTTCGAGGCATATGAGCTGTAGATCATATGCTTTAGCATAGATCGCCATAGAGTGTTGGGTCCGGATGTTTGCACTTTGTTTTTCTTTGAAGAAGTCTTTCTAGTCACGAGGTAGGTGACTCCTCCTTTCGGTGATAGTGGGCATGGGCATCGACTCCATCCTTGGATTGTTTTTTCCGCCATCGGAAGTGTATTGCTGTGCTCCGGTTCGGTATCATTTTCGAACCCCTTCGACGTGCAATCCTCTACCCTCAACGGTATTGTCTATCGATCGCGGATCCCCATTCGACGCGCATCGTTCAACTGCGAAAACCTTCGATCGGGAAACTTGAGGCGGGCCGTTGGGCCTACCCGTGCCGACCACGCTAGCAGTCGATGGAACGGACTCCATTTAAACTATGTCCTGGGTGTCGTGCAAAATTCCCACTCACTGACTTGCACGAGGTGTGCAACCCCTGCTTATCCCCGGAACACGACGAAAAGGACCGTGACGATCGTTCCGATCGAAGAAGACTCTTCGTGATCGTCGGGCTTGACGCCACGAGATGCAACGCTGCAGCGGCTCCGTACCGGACAACTTTGGCGAAGATTCCGATATCTACCGTCCAGCTGAAGAAGCAGAGGACGAAGAACTAGTCTCCGTGTCTGAAGCCGACTCTGACCTGGTAGAAGAACAGAACATCACTCCGGGTCAGCGTACCGTGAGTACAGATCCCCCTGTGCCCAGTCAACATAAATCAAAGGCTCCGGTACCACCTTCGCCCTCGGGCTCAGGTCGGCACCGAGAAAAAGTTTCAGATGCCCTGCCCTCCAGCCCGGCTACGAAACACAAAGAGAAGCCTTCCGGCTCTTGCTCGAGCAGGCCCCATTCCGGTGCTGAACCAACACCTTCGGCACCAAAACATAAGTCGAAGCATCTGCCAGTCACCACACCACCGGCACCGAAGGCACCTTCGACACCGAAGACCTCGGTGCCGAAATCCTCCACACCTAAAGCTTCGGAGCCGAAATCCTCGACAGCTAAAGGCTCGGAGCCGAAACCCTCCGCACCGAAAAGCTTGGAGCCGAAACCTACCACACCAAAAGGTTCAGAGCCGAAACCTGCCAAGGCCAAGCAATCGGAAAAACATTCAACGCACAAAGACTCTGAGCCGAAATCTTCGACGCCGAAATTAGGACATAAAGAGAAGGACACTCCATCCAAAGAGCCTCGTTCCGATGAACCACCTTTGGATCCGAAACAAAAGAAACTGGTCATTAACCCTGAAACGGGACACATCCATGCCACTCTTCCTAAAAAACAGAAGCTGGATCTCACTGAGGACTACCCTATCCCTCTGAAGAAAAAGGACATGGGTACTAACCCTTCTCCCCCTTACATTACACCTCCCTCTCCTCCTCCTAATCCTAATTTGATTATTACACCATCAAATTCACCACCACCACCTCCATTTTCACCTGACCCACAGGATGAAGACGATGGGGATGAAGAGCAGGTTGTACCACAGGATCAGTGCATACCTCAAGACACTGACCCTTGGGAAAATTATCATAGGGAACCAGACACAGACAACGACCCAGACCTCTATCCCTCTAGACCCTCCCCCCTGATGACAACATTGGATACATTCAGCTTATTAACAGGGCTGCTCAATGTCACAAGGTGGAACTCCATAAAGAACCTTTAGAAGAGGATTTCCTCTTTGAAACGCTCACTCATTCACAAAGGTCTACTCACACTTTACCTATCAATCAATCAATCAATCATGTCACTTATAAAGCGCACTACATACCCTCGAGGGTCTCAAGGCGCAGGGGGAAGAGGGGGGTGGTGCTGCTACTGATCGAAGAGCCAGGTATTGAGGAGTCTTCTGAAGGCCAGTAGGTCTTGGGTCTGTCGGAGGTTGGTGGGGAGGGTGTTCCAGGTCTTGGCGGCGAGGTGGGAGAAGGATCTGCCGCCGGCGGTCGTTTTCCGGATGCGGGGGACTGTGGCGAGGGCGAGGCTGGTCGAGCGGAGCTGGCGGGTGGGGGTGTAGCAGCTGAGTCGTCTGTTGAGGTAGGCTGGTCCGGAGTTGTGGAGTGCTTTGTGTGCGTGGGTGAGGAGCTTGAAGGTTATCGTCTTGTTGACAGGGAGCCAGTGCAGGTCTCTCAGGTGGGGTGTGATGTGGCTGCGTCGGGGGATGTCGAGGATAAGACGTGCAGAGGCGTTCTGGATGCGTTGCAGCCGTCTCAGGAGCTTAGCCGTCGTTCCTGCGTAGAGGGCGTTTCCGTAGTCCAGCCTGCTGGTGACGAGGGCCTGGGTGACTGTTTTTCTTGTTTCGGTGGGGATCCACTTGAAGATCCTGCGGAGCATTCGGAGGATGTTGAAGCAGGATGAGGAAACGGCGTTGACCTGCTTAGTCATGGAGAGGGTGGGGTCGAGGATGACCCCTAGGTTGCGTACGTGGTCGGTGGGTGGCGGGGCTGTTCCCAGTGATGTTGGCCACCAGGAGTCGTCCCAGGCTGAAGGGTTGGAACCAAGGATGAGGACCTATGCTGAAGGGCATGTTAAAGCACACGGACGAAGTATTTAAAGACCCAGTTAGGGCAAGAATACGGACACCCAGAGTAGACCAGAAATACAAACCTGCTCCTTCTGATCCTGCTTACATCAAAGGTCAATTGCCTTTAGACTCTCTTGTAGTAGCTAACGCTCGCAAGAGAGCTAACTCTCAAACAGGCTAAGCCCCCCCTCCTGATAAGGAGTCCAAACTCATTGATGCCTCTGGCAAAAGAGTGGCTTCACAGGCTGCAAATCATTGGCGTATTGCCAACGCTCAGGCTCTGCTAGCACGCTATGATAGGGCTCATTACGATGAGTTAGATAAACTCATGCAACACTTAACAGATGAGTACAAAGCAAAAGCTAATGACCTTATCTAGGAAGGTAAACTTATCACTAACACTTCCATTAAATGTGCACTGGATGCAGCAGACACAGCAGCTCGTGCCATCAATACTAGTGTGCTATTTCGCATACACGCTTGGCTTAGAATTTCTGGATTCAAGCAGGAGGTACAATCCTCCATACTTAACCAACCTTTTGATAAGGAGCATCTTTTCGAACCAGCTGTCAATACCTCGCTGGAAAAGATGAAGAAAGACACTGAGGTCGCAAAATGTATGGGGGCTTTACAACTGCCTCCTAATAGGGGTTCCTTTCGCCGCTCCTTTTACAGGGGTGGCTCCAAAACGGTGTCCACCGAAACTCCCTCCTCCTCGTACAAGGGTAACAACCAATCCCCCTCTTCTAGAGGTTATTATCGAGGAGGGTATAGAGGAAACGATGCTAGAGGAAGAGGCAAGGGTAACTCCACACGCACTTCCCCCGCAAACAAACAGTGACTTCCCTCCGCTACCCCCGATCATTCTTCACCTGTCGGGGGACGTCTTTCACAATTCCTACCCGTCTGGAACTCAATCACCTCAGACAAATGGGTACTACAAATTATCCAGTATGGTTACTGCCTGGAGCTTACAAGCACTCTCTCCCAACTATTCGTCCAAGAGCACATGTAATGTCAACAGAACATCTCACCCTCTTAAAACAAGAGGTTCTCTCTCTCTTGGAAAAACATGCTATAGAACCGGTCCCTTTTCATCATCAGGGGACCGGAGTATACTCCCTGTATTTCTTAATCCCCCAAAAAGATGGTGCTCTCAGGCCTATATTCGACCTCAGACAGCTAAATCTTTACATACAGTCAGACCACTTCTACATGGTCACACTTCAACAGGTGCTCCCACTACTTCAGCAAGGCGACTTTCTATCCACTCTGGATTTAAAGGACGCCTACTTCCATATTCCCATTCACCCGGCTCACAGAAAATCTCAGGTTCGTGGTGGACGGACAACATTATCAATTCAAAGTTCTCCCATTCGGGGTAACTACAGCACCCAGAGTATTCACCAAGTGTCTAGCAGTAGTCGCAGCTCACTTCAGAAGACCGCACATTCACGTCTTCCCTTATCTAGACGACTGGCTAATAAAATCCAGATCGCAACACAGCTGCCTGCGCCACACTCACAGAACAGTTCAACTGCTTCACGACTTGGGGTTCACTGTAAACCTCACCAAGTCTCACCTCCAACCATCCAACACACAAACCTATCTAGGAGCAACAATAGATACTTGCAAAGCTCTAGCATACACCAACCCAGTCAGGATACGCAACATGCAAAATCTATTGTCACAATTTCAGCCCCAACACTCACTACCAGCTCGAGTGTTCATGCAATTGATCAGAATAATGGCTTCTTGCATTCTAATCGTTCCTTATGCAAGGCTCCAAATGCTTCCCCTACAGGAATGCATAGCACGTCAGTGGAACCAGGCTCAAGGTCAGTTAACAAATCTAGTGTTGGTAGACGGCCGCACCCATCGCTCTCTGCAGTGGTGGAATATACAAAACCTTTCCAAGGGGCGGCCATTTGTCGACCCGGTTCCACAGATAGTGCTAACATCAGACGCATCGCTCACTGGTTGGGGAGCTCATCTTCAAAAACATACCATTCAGGGCATGTGGACTGTACAACAAAAACAACTCCACATAAACCTTCTGGAACTACTAGCAATTTTTCTGGCATTGAAAGCCTTTCAATTGCATCTAGTAGGCAAAGCTGTCTTAGTTCGTACAGACAACATGACAGCGATGCACTACATACAAAAACAGGGGGGGGGACACACTCTCTACAGATTTCACAACTAGCTCAAAGCATCTGGAGATGGGCCATACCTCAAAAAATATATCTCCTTGCAGAACACCTCCCGGGAGTAAACAACCAGATTGCAGATCTACTCAGTCGTCAACGACAGCAGATCCACGAATGGGAACTACATCCTCCAGTTCTCCTCCCATTCTTCCAAATGTGGGGCTACCCAGATATAGATCTGTTTGCCACACACCTCAACGCAAAATGGCCAAGCTTCGCGTCCAGGTACCCACACCCATTGTCCAAAGGCAATGCGCTATGAATGAATTGGTCAGGAATATTTGCTTACGCTTTCCACCTCTCCCGCTAATTCCGTTAGTGGTACGGAAACTCAAACAGCATTCCCTGACACTGATCCTAGTTGCTCCCACATGGGCTCGACAACCCTGGTTCACAACCTTGTTGGAACTATCAGTAGTTCCCCACCAAAAACTACACCTCTCCCCCAGGCTTCTCACTCAGAACCATGGAGAGATCAGACATCTAGATCCCAGTCATCTCAACCTTGCGATCTGGCACCTGAAATCCTAGAGTTTGGCTACCTTAATCTTCCCCCAGACTGTATGAATGTCATCAAAGAAGCTAGACGCTCTACCACGAGAGCATGCTATGCAGCAAAGTGGAAGCGATTTGTTGTTTACTGTAACAACAATCGCATAAATCCACTAGATGCTTCCATTCAAAACATCATTTGTTATTTATTACACCTACTGCGTTCTAATTTAGCGTATACAGCCATACGCTTACATCTTGCTGCATACCTACAAAACAGACAACGCTTGTCTCTGTTTAGAGTGCCCGCTAGTAAAGCTTTTATGGAAGGACTTAAAAGAATCATTCCTCCTAGACGTCCACCTTCTCCTGTGTGGAACCTCAACATAGTTCTTACAAGACTCATGGGTCCACCCTTTGAGCCATTGCACAAATGTGAACTACAATTTCTTACCTAGAAAGTAGCCTTCCTTATAGCCATCACATCTCTAAGAAGAGTGGGTGAGCTTCAGGCACTAACAATACAAGAACCATTTTTACAAATACACCAAAACAAAGTGGTTCTTGGGACTAATCCCAAATTTTTACCCAAAGTCGTCTCTGCCTTTCACATCAATCAGTCTGTTGAGTTGCCGGTATTCTTCCCTCAACCAGATTCAGTGGCAGAGCGTGCTCTTCACACATTAGATGTTAAAAGAGCGTTACTATACTACATAGAAAGAACAAAACCTTTTAGGAAAACCAAACAACTTTTTGTTGCTTTTGCGCCACCACATAAAGGCAATCCCATATCAAAAGCGGGTATTGCAAGGTGGATAGTTAAGTGTATTCAAATATGCTACATTAAAGCTAAGTGCACATTAACAATTCCCCCTAGAGTGCATTCTACGCGCAAACTAGGGGCTTCTATGGCATTCTTAGGAAATATACCCCTAGATGACATCTGCAGGGCTGCAACATGGTCTACACCACACACATTCACAAAACACTATTGTGTAGATGTGTTAGCAAGACAGCAAGCTAGTGTGGGCCAGGCAGTTTTATGAACACTATTTCAAACCACTGCAACAACTACAGGTTAGCCACCGCTTGGGAGATTACTGTATAGTCTATGGTAAAGCATATGATCTACAGCTCATATGCCTCGAACAGAAAATGCTACTTACCCAGTATGCATCTGTTCTTGGCATATAGAGCTGTAGAATCGTATGCGCCCACCCACCTCCCTGGGTACCTTTAGCTGTTGCAGTATTATCTTAGATACATTACACATGGACATCTCTTTACTACTCTTACTAACTCCATCACCCTTTACGGCAAAACAATATAAGGATGGAGTCGATGCCCATGCGCACTATCACCGAAAGGAGGAGTCACCTACCTCGTGACAAGAAAGACTTCTTCGAAGAAAAACAAAGTGCAAACATCCGGGCCCAACACTAGATGGCGATCTATGCTAAAGCATATGATTCTACAGCTCTATATGCCAAGAACAGATGCATACTGGGTAAGTAGCATTTTCCTTCCTCATGTTCTTTATACAATGGAATACGCTGTTAAAAAGAACTGACCGAACTGTCACTTGTGGGGCATGATGGGAGCCTGGAGGTCTTAAAGGCACGGCGCCAGTTTTTCTCTGAGTGCTCTATATGCAGCCTTTTAGGCTAATCTGCCTGCTTTCACCTTGCCTTTTTCTTTGAAAATAAAGGCGATGTTCAAACAAGTTGGGAGTACATTTCTCTATGTCATGGAAATGTTATTTTATATGATTTATTTCAAATGAAAAATACAATGTACTATTGGCATATTTGAGCCTAATTGTGGGTTTTGGGCTGCATATTTATATACATGTGTGTGTATATATATATATTCACTGAAAAAACCATAGGTTTCAGGGGCGTTATAGTTAGTTGGACATTTCACTCGTACAAAACCATAGAAATTCCCCCGTTCTAGTTAGTTCAGCTAACTAACTCGCGCGCCCGCAATGCACTGCTGATGACGTCACATATTACATCACTCATGACATGGTCAGTGACCTCACTCATGACATCACTGATGACATCTCAAATGACATCACTGATGGCATCACTGATGACATCATCCTTGTGATAGAGTGGCAGACCTCCTCTCACCCTAATATAACCTTTGATACACACACTCAAAAATACAAACTAACATTTTCAAAACAATGGACATACCAATACCAGTTACAACACACCTATTCAGTAATTCCAAGATCTACACACACATCCACTCATTCACCAACAGTCCCTATACAGTCACTCATACATGTACTCACTCATCATATGTACTCATACACCTATACATCCTGTTACACACCGCCACTCATCCATAGAGTTACTCACACACATAGTCACACATGCAAACAAAGTATCAAACATCCATTTACTTGCATATACAGTTATACACACACTACCACACTTCTACAGAAACTTACACATATTTACTCTCTTAAACAATCACTTATAGAAACACCTACTTATTTGTACAGGTACTCTTCCAATCTCTCACTCTCACATATACTCACTTATATACACCAATACTCACATATACTAGTTTAAAACCTATGTAGTTACTCATAAAGACACTATTGAGACAGTCATTCACTCACTAACACACCCATACACATACTCATCCACCTATACAGTCCTGCACACATGCTGTCTTCAACACATACAAACAGTGAGTCACTCATTCATGCATCTATGCACTAAGTAATACCCCCACCGAACCATACAGACACTCAGACACTCATACTGATACTCAAAAACCAACTAATAACCCATATAGACACTCATGTAGCTACTCACCAACCCATGCAGCCACTTATACACAAAGTGAGAGACTGATACAGATATTTTCATATTTAAACATTACTCACTAACCCATGTATTCACTAAGATACACTTAGTCAGTTATACAATCAATTTTACAAAACAAAATCATCCATTTAGACACTTATATACCCATTTATTCTTCCATCGACCTTGAGATATACATATATAAAACATATTTAATTTTCAGAAAAACACACATTCACTGGATGATGTCATCAGTGATGTCATCAGTGATGTCATTTGAGATGTCATCAGTGATGTCATGAGTGATGTCACTGACCATGTCATGAGTGATGTAATATGTGACGTCATCAGCAGTGCATTGCGGGCGCGAGTTATAGTTAGCTGAACTAACTATAACGGGGAATTTCTATGGTTTTGTACGAGTGAAATGTCCAACTAACTATAACGCCCTGAAACCTATGGTTTTTTCAGTGAATTTCTAAGGTTTTTAAATGCTAATTTCTAACTATAACGTGCCTGAAACCTATGGTTTTTTCAGTGAATTTCTAAGGTTTTTTAAATGCTAATTTCTAACTATAACGTGCCTGAAACCTATGGTTTTTTCAGTGAATATATATATATATATTTATTATACTATGTATACATGTGAAAATGTCTCGGTCCCCTGTTTGCCTCGGTGGCACGGAAAAAATGGGTGGAACTGACGTCAGCACGCCGACGAGGTTCTCTTATAGCTCCGATGACGTCATACGGTGTCGTGAGCGGAACCGTGCTATTATGATGTCCTCGTTGACGTGGGAGAGCTAGGAAAGAATTTCCGTGGAATGCTGGTGCAGGGGATATTCACCTAAGTGTTCAGGCTAGTCCTTTGGGAGCAACTGTTTATGTTGCCACTCCAGAAACCGAAACCAGTGATCCGAGGGCAGAGGCCCTGCAGATGGCACACGAGGTGGGGTGCCCAGTCGTGTGCACCGGCGGGGCAGCGAAGTGACAAGCACCACAACCCACAAAAAAGGTAACGAGGGCACTGAATAGCACAGGATCTTCTCTTTGTATCTGGCAGGAACAACGAAGTTAAAATGCCCTAGTACCAAAATGTAGAATTAGTGCTACAACGGTCTTCAAGAGGACCTGCGATACCGCTTCTGCCTCCCGTACCCTGGAGGTGGCACATGGGTCACGCGGTACGGTCATACTGCGGTGGGACGCACACTCGTTGACCTCCAATGGCACTGCTCCACACTTCAGGGAGGACGCTTTCCATTAGCTATGTTTTCTGATGACATGTCGCGCCGGCCCCGTCCAACAACAGAACTCCTTTAGATCCAAACAGACTCTTCCACTCTCTCACCGGAAGTGAAACCAGGCCACGCGGACACTTTCACAATACAACAGCCGGGAATGCACTTTTCGGTAAATAAACACATTCCTTCCTCCTAATTAATCAAATAAACGTCTCACTGAAGAACAGGGGCCAGCTTCGATCGGTAAACAGCCGTTACAACGACTTTTACTTTGCGATACCATTACAACGCATGCATTACCACGCATGCGTTGTACATCACGAAGTCATTACTACGCATATTTTAGAACGCATGGTCATTTACCACGCATGCCTTTACAACGAATTTTGTTGTAAAGGTATGTATGGTAAATGACCATGCGTTCTAAAAAACATGTAGACGATCCATGTCGTTGTAAGGAAACAGAGGCTGTTCCGTTTCCTCACAACGACGTGCACCGCCCCTCAGAGACGACGTGAAGCAGGAACCACGAGGAGAGAGGAACCACGAGGAGTGAGAGGTAAGGGGGATTGGGCATGGGGTGGGGGTTTCTTTTCTAGGGTTTAGGGTAGTGCAGTGGTGTTTGGGTGGTGTAGGGGTCGTGCTGGGGGTAGGGTTTTAGGGTTTAGGGTAGTGCAGTGGTGTTTGTGTAGTGTAGGGAGTCGTGCTGTGGGTAGTGTTTTAGGGTTTAGGGTAGTGCAGTGGTTTGTGTAGTGGGTTGTGCTGGGGGTAGTGTTTTAGGGTTTGTTAGTGCAGTGGTGTTTGGGTAGTGTAGGGGTAGTGCTGGGGTAGTGTTTTAGGGTTTAGGGTAGTGCTGTGGTGTTTGTGTAGTGTAGGGGGTAGTGCTGGGGGTAGTGTTTTAAGGTTTAGGGTAGTGCAGTGGTGTTTGCGTAGTGTAGGGGTTCATGCTGGGGGTAGTGTTTTAGGGTTTAGGGTATGGCAGTGGTGTTTGTGTTGTGAGGGGGTCGTGCTGGGGGTAGTGTTTTAGGGTTTAGAGTAATGCAGTGGTGTTTGTATAGTGTAGGGGGGTTTAGAGTAGTGCAGTGGTGTTTGGGTAGTGTAGGGGGTAGTGCTGGGGTAGTGTTTTAGGGTTTAGGGTAGTGCCGTGGTGTTTGTGTAGTGTAGGGGGTAGTGCTGGGGGTAGTGTTTTAAGGTTTAGGGTAGTGCAGTGGTGTTTGCGTAGTGTAGGGGTTCATGCTGGGGGTAGTGTTTTAGGGTTTAGGGTATGGCAGTGGTGTTTGTGTTGTGAGGGGGTCGTGCTGGGGGTAGTGTTTTAGGGTTTAGAGTAATGCAGTGGTGTTTGTGTAGTGTGGGAGGTCATGCTGGGGGTAGATTTAGGGTTTAGTGTAGTGCAGTGGTGTTTAGGTAGTGTAGGGAGTCGTGCTGGGGGTAGTGTTTTAGGGTTTAGGGTAGTCCAGTGGTGTTTGTGTAGTGTAGGTAGTCGTGCTGGGGGTAGTGTTTTAGGGTTTAGGGTAGTGCAGTGGTGTTTGGGTAGTGTAGGGGGTCGTGCTGGGGTAGTGTTTTAGGGTTTAGGGTAGTGCAGTGGTGTTTGTGTAGTGTAGGGGGTCATGCTGGGGGTAGTGTTTTAGGGTTTAGGGTAGTGCAATGGTGTTTGTGTAGTGTAGGGGTAGTGTTTTAGGGTTTAGGGTAGTGCAGTGGTGTTTGTGTACTGTAGGGGGTCGTGCTGGGTTCTAGTGTTTAGTGCAGTGGTATTTGTGTAGTGTAGGGGGTAGATTTAGGGTTTAGGGTAGTGCAGTGGTGTTTAGGTAGTGTAGGGGTCGTGCTGGGGGTAGTGTTTTTGAGTTTAGGGTAGTGCAGTTGTGTTTGGGTAGTGAAGGGGTCGTGCTGGGGTAGTGTTTTAGGGTTTAGGGTAGTGCAGTGGTGTTTGGGTAGTGTAGGGGTCAACCAACATGAATTTGTCCTTGTGTGATGTAACCAATGCTCATGTAAAGCACTCCAATACCTGACCAGTCTGCACTATATAAAACTGCAAAAACAAAAAATAAAAGTGTTTTGCACACTTCTGTCATTGGGCTATACGTGGGCTACCTCTGGGTGATATTTGTGCTACATTTGGGCTCTTTTTCTCTGGTGGCCATCTTGGGAGACTTATTTGTTATGAAGTTTCCTAATTTCCTCATTTACTACAGTCTCCTCGGTAGGAAATGCTTTCAGTTTTTAGGTCTCGCCTACGCAGCGCGCATGCGCTGTATAGGAGAGACCTTTAGCCATCGGCACAGCTTTGGGGGCAAAAACGTGCACGTGTTGCATTGCTTGCAATGGCAACGCGTGCATGTCTGGCGATTCCTTTGCGGGAGCGCGCAGCACCATATGGTGGCGCCATATGGTCACAATCATCGCGCCTTGCTGCACGCTCCCGCAAGGGAATCGCCCAGGCCCCCCTCCCTCTGCTGCCGCGCGAGGCGCATTTCTTTTTTTTGTTTTGTTTACACCATGAGAAATCCGACAACTCGCGCCTCTCCTATCCTCTCTGGGTGAGATGTTAATGTTCGGCTTCATTAGCGGCTAGAGTACTCTTCAGTTCTGCTGCTTTGTGATCTGCCCCTTTCTCTTGCATTAAAGTTTCATTAATGAGGGACTTTTACAAGAATGCCCATAATTATTTTATACGTCACCGGGGCCTCATCTGAGATGGACTTCAATGCATCCTTCCTTTGATTGTGCCACAGTTCATTAAAGCAGAATTCTGCCCTCGTCGCTCTCGCCGGAATGAGTTCTTGTAATGGCCGGCAGAACAGTCTTGTTAACGAAATAACCTTCTCTTGTACAGAGAAGGGACGGCTGGGGACCGCGCCGGTGTGGCACAGCTGTTTTTGTTGTCGTCTCTATTTTTATTTAAACCAGAAAGCACTAAAGGGGTTTACTCGTCAACAGGGGCCTTAGCTTGGTCAGTAAAACTGGGGGGATGTGAGCTTCAAATTTCCCAACAATCACGCTTGCATATCTTGTAAAAATACATTATATGAGAAGCAGGACATGAGAGGGGCAGTGGAAATTAGTGCGAAGTGTTAGAGGGTGTGTGTCTGTGTTTTTGTCAGTGTGGACCTGTAAAAATCCAGGATGAAATCTGACAGACACCTCACCATACCCGACTAAAAGCTTCTGCAACCAACGATTTACTGCAAAATACATTTTGTTAAGGGGGGTGTAACACCACAAACGCCCCCCAAAGCTACGCCCCTGCTCGTCAAGATCTGCACCTGTATGATGTCAGCCTGACGCATTAAAAGCAGCCCGCGCGGCAACACATTGCTAGTGCTGTATCTTACCACAAAGCATTAGCTGCAAGTCTTTTGGCTTTACCGCTACTTGTTTTGTCGTGGTTTTTTTGCCAGACTTTATTGTTTTGGAAGTGGGCGGCACTCATCAATCTGATAACATTTTTGGGCTAAAAGCAAAAATAGTTTTTGGTCTTAAAAAGCACACATTGCCTTTGTGGTCCCCTGGCAGTGAACGGCTGACAAAAAATAGTGTTTTCGAATTAAACAAAATAATCTTTTGGAATTCTCATTATTTGCTCTTTGTACTTGAGGTATCACGGTATGGTTCATGTGCGTAGTTCTCTAGCCAAGTAAGTAGGGGAACAAGCAGATATTATACTGCATACATTATGTACTACAACGCTGGAGCTAAGCCATATTTTTAGTGTGACCACTGACAAAGGAAATACGTCCCTCAACCCCATGTGTACATTCAGCAGTCTAGCATGCTGCTGATCCTCTTAATTCAGACTAAGACACCGTTACACCCCTGTAATGTGCATTCTGTATCTGAGCAATCATTAAAGATACTAACGTGTCACCTTCCATTTGATGGGTGACCCGTGTTCAGCAGAAGTGTCCGTTGTAGGTTGCAGATGGTCAGATCTATCCCTGATATACAAGATAACCAAAGACTGTGTAAATCTATTTAACCTACATTCATTTTAGGTCAATTTATTGTATCTGACTTAAGTTGTAACTTTCTGAAAGGTGTGAGGCAGTTCCACTATTTCTGTAAATTGTAAAAACTTTTTGTAATCTGCATGCTATGTCCACTGTATTTGACTCTTAAATTGCTTAATTATTCACAGCATAGTTTTGCATTCATTACTCCTGAGGTTTTAACATTTCGCACGTCATAGCATTTGTTGTCTGACATAATGTAAAGTTGTAGTATGCTGCCGACCCAGGCCTGGACATTATTTCTATAAAAGTTGTGACATTTTGCAGAGCGCCTCCTGTACACATATTGTTGAGTGTGAACAATGTTCCAAACCGGTGTTTTATTTAGAAAAGTTTATTCTCCTCTCTTCCAGCCTTCTTCAGCTTACTTCATTAAGTCCCTTCTAAGACGGCTTGCAAAAAGGAAAAACAACCAAAACAAAAACAAGCATTGGCATAGCCAATAGGTCTCAACATTGGGACCTTATAAGTGTTTAGCCATGCAACAGTTGATGTTGTTGCACCAAGGATATTGTGATGGATAACTAAACACTTATAAGGTCCCAAAGGCGAGACCTATTGGCTATGCCAATGCTTGTTTACTTTGATTCCATCAAGAAGGCATTCAGATGTGTCACACATTTGCCATAAATTCAGAATGTTAGCACTCTAGTTGTTCATTAGATCACTGTAGTAAAGCTACTGCTCACCAAGGAGTTAACTGGAAGTCTACTGCTGGTATTGAAAGTGATTGTTTCAGTCTGCATGTCAGAATTTTCTAATGAAATAGAAGAGGATTTAAGATCTCACTTAAAACATGCCCTAAATTTTCTTTTTGCAGCACTAACCATAATTTCTATGGCAAAATGAACCCCCTCATTTTGTTCCTTTTTAAATTAAATGTTTTAAGTGTTACCAGTTTATTCCAATCAAGATGGCTTCAGGTGTGCCATACTTTTGTCATAAGTAAGACTGTTAGCACTCTAGTTGTTCTTTAGAACACTCTTGGAAGCTGCAGTAGAACACAAAGGAATCAACTGACAGTCTCTGCCCTTGTTGGATGTACATGTTTTACTGAGAATGTCAGACTTCATTCTCACATGACTGAGAAAGATAATGTGAATTTACAGAAAATATGCTCTCATTTTAGCTTCTGGAGCACCTTCCAAAACTGTATGGGACAAGCATGTGAAAATAGTTTTCTCTCAAACATGATTCATGATATCCCAGCAGAAGGTTTTTCACAGGGTAAAATCACCTTAGAACACACCACAATTCCTGAAATTAGTATGGTACCATCAACAAATAAATTCTAATGTAGCTAAAGTCTGTTATCACCCTTTATAGTTCTCCTTTTGGTAACCCTCAAAATCTTCCATTCACTACAATGCATTTCAATGGGGTACTATCATTTATATTGGTCCCAAGATGGCTGCCAGCAATTCCAGGATGAAGTGCTGACAGCCAATCAGATCTCACGATGACGTGTGGTTAGGCTCCGCCCAGATATATGTGTTTTCTTTTTCAAATTTCTCAGAAACTACTGAACGGATTTACACCATTTAAGCAAAGGGCACGAGTCTGAACCAAGGGCTACCTCTTTGCCAAATTTGGTGTAATTCCGTTCAGCAGTTCGGGCTGTAGCCTTGCATAAAGTTTCCTATGGGAAATTGATTTTTTGACTTATTTTTTAAATTTCTCCAGAACTACTGAACGGATTTACACCATTTAACAAAAGGGTTCTTTCTGAACCAAGAACTACCTTTTGCCAAATTTGGTGTAATTCCGTTCAGCAGTCTGGGCTGTAGCCGTGGCTAAAGTTTCCTATGGGTAATGAATGGGAAAACACGTTTTGGGACCCCTTTTCTCGGCCCCGCTGACGAATCACCCCGAAACTTTCAGGGTAGGAGCGGGCCATAAAGTTTGAAAATTTCGCGAAGATTCCTCAACCGGCGCAAGAGTTATTTCAAATAGAATGTTACGGATTTCCTATGGAAAATAGGTCCTAACTATAACTATCTACTGGCGACCGCCAGTAGATAATATATATTATCTACTGGCAGTCGCCAGTAGATAGTTATAGTTAGAACCTATTTTCCATAGGAAATCCGCGACATTCTATTTGAAATAACTCTCTTGCCGGTTGACGTATCTTCGCAAAATTTTCAAACTTTGTGGGGCGCTCCGGTCCGCTCCTACCCTGAAAGTCTCGGGTGATTCGTCAAGCGGGGGCCGAGAAAAAGGGGGTCCCAAAACGCGTTTTCCCCATTTATTTTTCCATAGGAAACTTTAGACACGGCTACAGCCTCGAACTGCTGAACGGAATTACACCAAATTTGGCAAAGAGGTAGTTCTTGGTTCAGAAAGAACCCTTTTGTTAAATGGTGTAAATCCGTTCAGTAGTTGCTGAGAAAATCAAAAGTAAAAGTACATATATATCTATGGCCGCGTCGGATTCGCGCACCCTCCCGATCACGAGCTGCATAGCTAATTGGCTGTCAACACTCCAAATCAGGAAGTGTTGGCAGCCATTTTGTCCCTCGGTAGAACCGAGGGACAGAAACAAGTGCGCAAACGCACAAAGGGGGCAGGGTAGAAACACCCTGACCCCTAGGTCTGCTCAGGGGTCCCACAAGGACCCCCTGGGCAAAAAACATATATTTTTTTAAATCGGCAGGATGCGCTCAGGAGCGCGGATCCTGCCCAAAAAAATCAAAGCGCGGTCTCCCGCGCTCGATAGTTAATTGGCCCCCGGGTGGCCCAAGTCCCGGGGGCATGGTGGGGGGTTTTAATTTATGTAGGGGGGCCTCTAAGGCCCCCAAGCCCCGGGGACCGCCACCCCCGGGGCTTTATTTAAAAATGATGGCGGGAGGGCTCTGAGCCCTCCCGGGGACCGCCACCTCCCCGGGCTTCTTTTTTTTTTTTTTTTTAAACCTGTGTGGGGGCTCCAGCCCCTCACATGCCCCGGGACCGCCACCTCCCCGGGGCACTAAACATTTAAATATGGGGGTCCGTTACGGACCCCCAAGCCCCGGGGACCACCACCTCCCCGGGCTGTGCACTGAATGGGAGGGGGCCGCGCGGCCCCCTCCTGGAGCCCTTGATGGCCCTGGGGACCACCACCCCCAGGGCCGGCTTCCTGCAGTGTCCCGGGGTGCCTACCCCCGGGACACTGCTGTTTGCTATGACAGGACGGAGCCTCGCGGCTCCCGTCCTGTCATAGCAAACTTGGTTTGCATTTTGAAAGAGAGAGCAGGAAACCTGCTCTCTCTTTCAAAATGCAACCAACTAGCTTTTCCACATGGGGAGCAGCATGTTAGCTGCTCCCCATGTGGAAAAGCAATGCCGGCTTCCGCAGGAGGCGGGGAGCCGGCTGGGACTGTGGGGGGATTGGGGACCCCCCCACAGTCTCCAACGTGAGGCCAGGCCCCGGGGGATGGGGTCCCCGGGGCCATAAGTGGCCCGGGAGGGGGGCCACGCAGCCCACCTCCCCAAAGTTCAATTTTTTATTTTTATTTTAAATAAGGGAAAGGCCGGCCCCGGGGGATGGGGTCCCCGGGCCTTAAATGGCCTGAGGAGGGGGCCACACAGCCCCCCTCCAAATAAAAAAAAAAAAATCGAGGCCATGCCCCGGGGATGGGGTCCCCGGGGCCAATACAGGCCCAGGGAAGGGGGGCCACGCGTCTCTTCCCGTTTTTTTTTTTTTTAAATTAAAAAAAAAAATGCTCAGGCCCCGGGGATGGTGTCCCCGGGGCCAAAAGTGGGCAAGGAAAGGGGGCCACGCAGCCCCCTCCCATTAAAAAAAAAAAAACGAAAAAAAAACGACCGGCATCGTGCCGGAGTCCCCGCCCCCTCCCTGTAGTACTCTGCAAACGCGCCCTGGCGCGTTTGCAGAGGGGGAACGAATTCCCCTTGAATACTGGGGGTCCCTGGGGGCCAACTAGCCCACCAGGAACCTCCAGTATGCGCCAGGGGCTGCCTTGCAGAGACGTGTACATAGGCCACGCCCCTTTTACACCTCTCTGCAACGCAGCTCTGTGGCGCTTTTGGAGGTATATGGTGGGCTAGTTGGACTCCAGGGACCCTCAGGATTCAAGGGGACTTAATCCCCCAACTTAAAACGCGCCACAGGGCGCGTTTGCACAGTGGTGAAGGGAGGGGGCGGGGCTTCATGTGACATGTGTGCAAACAGGCCCCGTGGCGCGTTTTAAGATGGGGGATTAAATCCCTTCAATCCTGAGGGTCCCTGGGGGCCAACTAGCCCAACAGGTACATCCAGAAAGCGCCACAGAGCTGCGTTGCAGAGAGGTGTAAAAGGGGTGTGGCCTCTCTACACGTCTCTGCAACGCAGCCCCTGGCGCATATTGGAGGTTCATGGTGGGCTAGTTGGCCCCTAGGGAACCTCATGATTCAAGGGGACTTAATCCCCCAACTTAAAGCGCGCGTTTGCACAGATGTCACCTCAGGCCCCCCCTCCCTTCACCATTGTGCAAATATTCCTCTAAAATCAGCCGAAATACGAATTCCGATTTACTCACCTGTTATCAGGAGAGACCTCAGTGCTGTATCTTTCAGCCCAGTACTGATCCTCAAAAGTAATTTTAACCGTACTTACCAGTAACTTGAATTTCCTTCCATAGGATATCATTGCCTGCTTTTTGCTGAAAAGTTTCTAAGTGTTGATTTTTGAAACATACAAATATTCCTCTAAAATCAGCCGAAATACGAATTCCGATTTACTCACCTGTTATAAGGAGAGACCTCAGTGCTGTATCTTTCAGCCCAGTACTGGTCCTGAAAAGTAATTTTAACCGTACTTCCCAGTAACTTGAATTTCCTTCCATAGGCTAACATTGACTGGTTTCACTTGGAAATTCTTCTAAGTGGAGTTTTGGAACTTTAAAATATTCCTCTAAAATCAGCCGAAATACGAATTCCGATTTACTCACCTGTTATCAGGAGAGACCTCAGTGCTGTATCTTTCAGCCCAGTACTGATCCTCAAAAGTAATTTTAACCGTACTTACCAGTAACTTGAATTTCCTTCCATAGGATATCATTGCCTGCTTTTTGCTGAAAAAGTTTCTAAGTGTTGATTTTTGAAACATACAAATATTCCTCTAAAATCAGCCGAAATCCGAATTCTGATTTACTCACCTGTTATCAGGAGAGACCTCAGTGCTGCATCTTTCAGCCCAGTACTGGTCCTGAAAAGTAATTTTAACCATACTTACCGGTAACTTGAATTTCCTTCATAGGCTAACATTGACTGGTTTCACTTGGAAATTCTTCTAAGTGTGGAGTTTTGGAACTTTAAAATATTCCTCTAAAATCAGCCGAAATACGAATTCCGATTTACTCACCTGTTATCAGGAGAGACCTCAGTGCTGTATCTTTCAGCCCAGTACTGGTCCTGAAAAGTAAATTTAACCGTACTAACAGTAACTTGAATTTCCTTCCATAGGATATCATTGCCTGCTTTTTGCTGAAAATGTTTCTAAGTGTTGATTTTTGAAACATACAAATATTCCTCTAAAATCAGCCGAAATCCGAATTCTGATTTACTCACCTGTTATCAGGAGAGACCTCAGTGCTGTATCTTTCAGCCCAGTACTGGTCCTGAAAAGTAATTTTAACCGTACTTACCAGTAACTTATATTTTCTTCCATAGGAATCCATTGTCTGGTTTTCAGCAGAAAAGTTTCAAAGTGTCGATTTTCACAAACTACAAATATTCCTTAAAAATCGCCTGTATGACTTAAACGCATTCTTTCAACTGTTTACAGGAGATGCACCAGTGCTGGATCCAGGATCCAACACTGAGTAAGAAAAAGTAACGATAACAGTTTTTACCTGCTAAGTGAATTTCCTTCCATAGGATAACATTGGTGATTCTATGAGAAAAAGTTTCTAAGTGTCAACTTTTAAAATACAATAATATTCCTTAAAAATCACGACTGTAACCAAAACGCTTTTACTCAACTGTTTACAGGAGATGTACCAGGACTGAATCTAGGATCCAGTCCTGTGGTTAGAAAAGTAATCCATAAAGTAACTAATTGCATTTAACTAGAAATTCACATTGAGCTGAATGTTGCATTGTGTTTGAAAATGTGTTGCCCATTGCAACAACTGTAACTACTGTACTTAAAAGTCTATTGCCTATCTGCAAAGTATTTAAACTAAAGTAATTCATTCTGAGAAAGTATTTTTTGTAATGTAATGTATAATGTAATTACAATGTAATTTTAAAAAAAATATATAAAAGAAATTGTTTCTAAAAATGTAGTAAATCAGTATGAAAAAAATTAATATAAAAATTAATACATTTAAAAATTGTCATTTAAAAACCTTTGAAATTCACTGAAAAAACCGTAGGTTTCAGGCACGTTATAGTTACAAATTAGCATTTTAAAAACCTTTGAAATTCACTGAAAAAACCATAGGTTTCAGACACGTTATAGTTAGAAATTAGCATTTAAAAACCTTTGAAATTCACTGAAAAAACCATAGGTTTTAGGGACAGTTATAGTTAGTTGGACATTGCACTCGTACAAAACCCGTGAAATTCCCCCGTTATAGTTAGTTCAGCTAACTATAACTCGCGCCCCACAATGCACTGCTGATGACGTCACATATTACATCACTCATGACATGGTCAGTGACATCACTGATGACATCTCAAATGACATCACTGATGACATCATCCACGTGATAATCTGATGCAGCTCCTCACACCCTAATATAACCTTTGATACACCCAATCTAAATTACAGAGTGCCATTCGCAAAACCATAGACACTCCAACACCAATAACTACATACCCACTCACTGATTCTTAGGTCTACACACACACATCCACTCACTCACCCGTACAGTCACTCATACTTATGGTCACTCAGTACAGGACTATCATATGCACTCTTACTCCTATATAGACACTCAAACACCGCCACTCATCCATAGAGGTACTCACACACCTAGTCAGTCATGCAAATAATTAAACACACTGCCATTTACTCACCTATACAGTTGTACACACACCAGCTCACTTAATCATACAAATACTAGCACATTGTTACGCTCTTATACAATCACTGATACAAGCACACACTCATCCATACAGCCACTATCACAATCACTCACTCTCGCTTATAGCTATTTATATACTCCAATACACATATATACTGCCTTTCACATATGTAGTTACTCACACATGTACCACTGGGACATACATTCACTCACTAACACACTCTTACACACACTTACCCACCCATACAGTCTATCACAGATGCACTCTTGAAACCATCCACCCAGTGAATCACCCACTCACACATCTATGCACAGTCGCACACACCCCATCCACACAAACACTCAGGCACCCATACAGATACTCATAGAACCAATCAATAACCCATATAGACACTCATGTAGCTATTCGCAAATCCATGCATCCACTTACACACCAACAGACGGATACAGACATTCACACAGTTTAGTCACTAACCCATGCATTCAGTAAGATACGTTTAATCACTCACTTGTAGAGTCAGTCACGCACGTACTAAATCATCCATTCAGACACTTATACACCCACTCATTCTTCAATACGCCTTTCCCTATATATATTAAACATATTTAAACTTTACAGAAACACAGTCACTGGATGATGTCATCAGTGATGTCATCAGTGATGTCACTGACCATGTCATGAGTGATGTAATATGTGACGTCATCAGCAGTGCATTATGGAGCGCGAGTTATAGTTAGCTGAACTAACTATAACGGGGGAATTTCACGGGTTTTGTACGAGTGCAATGTCCAACTAACTATAACTGTCCCTAAAACCTATGGTTTTTTCAGTGAATATATATATATATATATATTACAAGGTGGCCCCAATGCTGTCTTTGTTTGAGAGTATATATATGTTTTCTCCATGTTATTTTCCATAGGAAACTTTAGCCACGGCTACAGCCCGAACTGCTGAACGGAATTACACAAAATTTGGCAAAGAGGTTGTTCTTGGTTCAGAAAGAACCCTTTTTGTTAAATGGTGTAAATCCGTTCAGTAGTTGCTGAGAAAATCAAAAGTAAAAACACATATATATCTGGGCGGAGCCTAACCACACATGTCATCGTGAGATCTGATTGGCTGTCAGCACTGTGAGAAGTTGGCCTGGCATATGCTGTCCACTAATTATAGTGGGCACCTTGCACCAGTCCAAATCGACTCTTATGGTAGGTAGGTTAAAGACAACCTTATTGAAAGCTATCCTAGTGGTAGCTGTGGAGAGCAGCCTTCAGGCTAAGTCTTGAAGGAATGTAAAGCAGCTTGTTTTACCAGTCTATAATCTCTTGAGTGACCAAATGAAAGAGCACCACACCAGGTATATATTCAAAATATATGTATTTATTACTAAACACACCCCTCTAGTCTCTTTATGAGGCTAGAGTTCGAAGTACATAGGTTATAAGATCTTAAATCACAGTAATAGCACAAATACACGTTTGGGCCCTAGGGGCGTACTCAAACCATATACCAATAAAGTGGTATGCGAACCACGACTGAACTAGACACTAGGCCTAGAGCCTCTAGAAGTGCTTGGACCACAAGGAACCACCCAAGGTAGTGACACAGGGGACCCACGGGAGACGCGTGCAGTGTAAATACACAACCGCGATACGCCGTTAACTTCTATGGAGAAAGTCGGGATCGGGAAAATAGAGGAAAGGGACACTTAAAAGAGGACTAGGACAAAACCCTTTGAGATCTAGGACTTTGAAGAGTCTCTACCCACGGGAGCACCGGAGTACTCGTGTTACCTCACCCAGGGAAGCCGGGTGCATAGGTGCCTTTCGGGGTCGGGTTTCGCTCGTCGGTTCTTATGGCGATCTGCTGCAAAGTGCTGCTGGCGACCAGGAGAAAAGTGTCCGAGTGGATCCAAGAGTGGATCGGAGTTCTGAAGAACCTGAAAGCAGAGGGGACAGAGTCTGGGTCACTAGCCAGTGACCAGGGAGGCGATGGACAGATGCCCACCGATGTCGAGTGCTTCAGGTGCGTTGACGGTCGTCTCGCTTCTGCAGCCACGAGGTCCAGGAGGCGTTGTCGGCGACCAGGAGCAGGATTCGGGCTGGTACACGATGTCTGTCGAGTGCTGCGGTGTCGGCGACCAGATTGGACCCAACAAGCCTTGGCAACGGCAAGTCTCGATGTAGCTGAAGATCGCCGATGGTGCAGACCAGCAAGGTCTGGGGAACTCACCCAGCAAGGGTAAGTGAGGGCAGGCCTGGAGCAACCAGACTGCCAAGTAAAGAAAAGATTGGCCTTCGGTAAGGGCTACTAGCCAACGGGCTAGCGACCGCGAAGGAGCCTCGTGACGCCGCACGTGGAGCTGGCTTACAGGACACTCGTGGAGTGGGGGCCAGTGATCTTCGGTGCAGGTGGTGCTGGAGGCTAGGGCTACTCGGAGCCCAAAGCACGACTTCTTGGGAGACCCAGAAGATGGTGCACTTGCAAGTGTGCTCGGTGTCCAGGGGTCACGGTCTCACGTTACCCACGATAGCCACGGGCCTCAGCTTTGCTGGGGACTCAGGGTAGCCTCGGGAAGTCTGAGAATCCACCTCTGGTGATGCGATGACTTCGGCGTCCGACGGGAGCTTCAGTGATGCGAACCGGACAGATGCTTCTTTGGTGCCTGCCAAGCAGGGGAGTCACTCCTTGACCCCAAGGGAGATTCTTCAGTCCTCTAATCGTGAGTAGAGCGTCGAAGGTCCAGGATTCTGTTTCAGAGTTTCGTCCAGGTATAATCTAAAGTCCTAAGGACTGGGTTCCTACCTTTATTCCAAAAATAGGGGATGGACTACTCTGTGGCCCCACCTATGGGTGGGTCAGGGCAGAGGGGTGGCTACACCCCTTTCCTTTGTCCAGTTCGCGCCAAAGCAGGGGCTGCAAGCCCCTGATCCGGTTTGAACTGGGGTATGCACAGGGACACCAAATGTGCCCCCAGTGCAGGACTTCAAAGCACCCGAAAGTGCTCCCGCCCAGCCCCAATACACATTGTCCTGTCTGGGGAGGTGGTCACACCTCCCTGGGACAGGAAACCTATTGTCCAGGCCTCCCCTGCCGGAGTTTCGTCCAGCAGCAGGAGGCCAGACTCGTGTCTGTGGCAGTAGCATCCATTTTGTGATGCCAGGCTCTGGAAAGAAGTTACCGGACTCGTCAGAGTTAACATGCCTTTCCCTCTAGAAGGGTGGAATGCTACCCCCGCCGCCAGAATTGGCGGGGGGTAGTATTCCAAGATGTTTGACACCAAACACGACATGTTTCGGTGCAGCCATTCCATAGTTAGCATTTTACCGCGAGGATATAATGCGTTTAAGAGTATATGGTCAGGCTGCACTACAAACAGCATCAGAGATGGTCTCCGAACGCTGCAGAGGGGCCCTGCTCATGCAGGGGCACCTTCTCACATAGAAACCATGCACTCTGCCTTTAGGATTGATAAGGCCTGCCTTAGGAGTGACTTATAGGTTTATATGTGTGTATGCATTTAGTGATATAGGTAACCTATACCACAGCAAGGGGTGCATGCACCACCTTACCCAGGCTGCAGTAGCAGACCTGTGGTGTCAGTTTGGATGGCCTACCAGGGGTGGCATAATATATGCTGCAGCCCCTGGCAGGCCTCTGAGGTACCTATGCCCTTGGGACATAGTATACCATATACTAGGGACTTACAAGGGCACTCCAGATCCCAATCAGAGATGTGCCTAAGGCACATGGAGACCCTTTTAAAGAGGAAACAGCTAGGCTGGGGTTCTGAATAGCAGGGCCCCAGCCAGACTAATGTCGAAAACCAGTGAAGTATCAGCAAAAAGTGGGGGTACCCCTGTGAAGCAGATCCTACTCTCCTACAAGCACTTCATCCTGGAATTGCTGGCAGCCATCTTGGGACCAATATAAATGATAGTACCCCATTGAAATGCATTGTAGTGAATCGAAGATTTTGAGGGTTACCAAAAGGAGAACTATAAAGGGTGATAACAGACTTTAGTTACATTAGAATTCATTTGTTGATGGTACCATACTAATTTCAGGAATTGTGGTGTGTTCTAAGGTGATTTTACCCTGTGAAAAACCTTCTGCTGGGATATCATGAATCATGTTTGAGAGAAAACTATTTTCACATGCTTGTCCCATACAGTTTTGGAAGGTGCTCCAGAAGCTAAAATGAGAGCATATTTTCTGTGAATTCACATTATCTTTCTCAGTCATGTGAGAATGAAGTCTGACATTCTCAGTAAAACATGTACATCCAACAAGGGCAGAGACTGTCAGTTGATTCCTTTGTGTTCTACTGCAGCTTCCCAGAGTGTTCTAAAGAACAACTAGAGCGCTAACAGCCTTACTTATGACAAAAGTATGGCACACCTGAAGCCATCTTGATTGGAATAAACTGGGAACACTTAAAACATTTAATTTAAAAAGGAACAAAATGAGGGGGTTCATTTTGCCATAGAAATTATGGTTAGTGCTGCAAAAAGAAAATTTAGTGCATGTTTTAAGTGAGATCTCAAATCCTCTTCTATTTCATTAGAAAATTCTGACATGCAGACTGAAACAATCACTTTCAATACCAGCAGTCGACTTCCAGTTAACTCCTTGGTGAGCAGTAGCTTTAATACAGTGATCTAATGAACAACTAGAGAAATAACATTCTGAATTTATGGCAAATGTGTGACACATCTGAATGCCTTCTTGATGGAATCAAAGTAAAAACTGAAAGCATTTCCTACTGAGGAGACTGCAGTAAATGAGGAAATTAGGAAACTTCATAACAAAGAAGTCTTCCAAGATGGCCACCAGTGAAAAAAGAGCCCAAATGTAGCACAAATATTACCCAGATGTAGCCCACATATAGCCCAATGACAAAAGTGTGCAAAACACTTTTATTTTTAGTTTTTTTGCAGTTTTATGTAGTGCAGACTGGTCAGGTATTGGAGCGTTGCATCTTAAAACATGACCCCCTACACTACAAAAACACCACTGCACTACCCTAAAACACTACCCCAGCACGACCCCCTACACTACACAAGCACCACTGCACTATCCTAAACCCTAAAACACTACCCCAGCATGACCCCTACACTACACAAAGACCACTGCACTACCCTAAACCCTAAAACACTACCCCAACACCACTGCACTAACCTAAATCCTAAAACACTACCCCCAGCACAACCCCCTACACTACCCAAACACCACTGCACTACCCTAAAACATGACCCCCTACACTACACAAACACCACTGCACTAAACCCTAAAACACTACCCCCAGCACGACTCCCTACACTACACAAGCACCACTGCACTACCCTAAACCCTCAAACACTGCCCCCAGCACGACCCCCTACACTACACAAACACCACTGCACTACCGTAAACCCTAAAACACTACACCCAGCACGACCCCCTACACTGCCCAAACACCACTGCACTGCCCTAAACCCTGAAACACATACCCTAGCACGACCCCCTACACTGCCCGAACACCACTGCACTGCCCTAAACCCTGAAACACCACCCCTTCACGACCCCCTACACTGCCCGAACACCACTGCACTGCCCTAAACCCTGAAACACCACCCTCAGCATGACCCCTACACTGCCCGAACACCACTGCACTGCCCTAAACCCTGAAACACCACCCCCAGCATGACCCCTACACTGCCCGAACACCACTGCACTGCCCTAAACCCTGAAACACTACCCCCAGCAAGACCTCCTACACTGCCCGAACACCACTGCACTGCCCTAAACCCTGAAACACCCCCAGCAAGACCCCCTACACTGCCCGAACACCACTGCCCTAAACCCTGAAACACCACCCCCAGCACGACCCCCTACACTGCCCGAACACCACTGCACTGCCCTAAACCCTGAAACACCACCCCCAGCACGACCCCCTACACTGCCCGAACACTACTGCACTGCCCTAAACCCTGAAACACCATCCCCAGCACGACCCCTACACTGCACGAACACCACTGCACTGCCCTAAACCCTGAAACACTACCCCCAGCAAGACCCCCTACACTGCCCGAACACCACTGCACTGCCCTAAACCCTGAAACACCACCCCCAGCAAGACCCCTACACTGCCCGAACACCACTGCCCTAAACCCTGAAACACCACCCCCAGCAAGACCCCCTACACTGCCCGAACACCACTGCACTGCCCTAAACCCTGAAACACCAGCCCCAGCACGACCCCTACACTGCCCGAACACCACTGCACTGCCCTAAACCCTGAAACACCACCCCCAGCACGACCCCTACACTGCCCGAACACCACTGCACTGCCCTAAACCCTGAAACACCACCCCTGCACGATCCCCTACACTGCCCGAACACTACTGCACTGCCCTAAACCCTGAAACACCACCCCCAGCACGACCCCCTACACTGCACGAACACCACTGCACTGCCCTAAACCCCGAAACACTACCCCCAGCAAGACCCCCTACACTGCCCGAACACCACTGCCCTAAACCCTGAAACACCACCCCCAGCATGACCCCCTACACTGCCCGAACACCACTGCACTGCCCTTAACCCTGAAACACCACCCCCAGCACGACCCCTACACTGCCCGAACACCACTGCACTGCCCTAAACCATGAATTACCAGCCCCAGCACGACCCCCTACACTGCCCGAACACCACTGCACTGCCCTAAACCCTGAAACACCACCCCCAGCACGACCCCTACACTGCCCGAACACCACTGCACTGCCCTAAACCCTGAAACACCCGCCCAGCACAACCCAGTACACTGCCCGAACACCACTGCACTGCCCTAAACCCTGAAACACCAGCCCCAGCACGACCGCCTACACTGCCCGAAAACCACTGCACTGCCCTAAACCCTGAAACACCAGCCCCAGCAAGACCCCTACACTGCCCGAACACCACTGCACTGCCCTAAACCCTGAAACACCACCCCCAGCAAGACCCCCTACACTGCCCGAACACCACTGCACTAAAGCCTGAAACACCACCCCCAGCAAGGCCACCTACACTGGCCGAACACCACTGCACTGCCCTAAACCCTGAAACACCACCCCTGCACGACCCCCTACACTGCCCAAACACCACTGCACTGCCCTAAACCCTGAAACACCACCCCCTGCACGACCCCCTACACTGCCCGAACACCACTGCACTGCCCTAAACCCTGAAACACCACCCTCAGCACGACACCCTACACTGCCCGAACACCACTGCACTGCCCTAAACCCTGAAACACCACCCCCAGCACGACCCCCTACACTGCCCTAAACCCTGAAACACCACCCCCTGCACGACCTCCTACACTGCTGGAACACCACTGCACTGCCCTAAACCCTGAAACACTACACCCAGCACGACCCCCTACACTGCCCGAACACCACTGCACTGCCCTAAACCCTGAAACACATACCCTAGCACGACCCCCTACACTGCCCGAACACCACTGCACTGCCCTAAACCCTGAAACACCACCCCCAGCATGACCCCTACACTGCCCGAACACCACTGCACTGCCCTAAACCCTGAAACACCACCCCCAGCATGACCCCTACACTGCCCGAACACCACTGCACTGCCCTAAACCCTGAAACACTACCCCCAGCAAGACCTCCTACACTGCCCGAACACCACTGCACTGCCCTAAACCCTGAAACATCACCCCCAGCAAGACCCCCTACACTGCCCGAACACCACTGCCCTAAACCCTGAAACACAACCCCAGCACGACCCCCTACACTGCCCGAACACCACTGCACTGCCCTAAACCCTGAAACACCACCCCCAGCACGACCCCCTACACTGCCCAAACACCACTGCACTGCCCTAAACCCTGAAACACCACCCCCTGCACGATCCCCTACACTGCCCGAACACTACTGCACTGCCCTAAACCCTGAAACACCCCCAGCAAGACCCCCTACACTGCCCGAACACCACTGCCCTAAACCCTGAAACACCACCCCCAGCACGACCCCCTACACTGCCCGAACACCACTGCACTGCCCTAAACCCTGAAACACCACCCCCAGCACGACCCCTACACTGCCCGAACACTACTGCACTGCCCTAAACCCTGAAACACCATCCCCAGCACGACCCCCTACACTGCACGAACACCACTGCACTGCCCTAAACCCTGAAACACTACCCCCAGCAAGACCCCCTACACTGCCCGAACACCACTGCACTGCCCTAAACCCTGAAACACCACCCCCAGCAAGACCCCCTACACTGCCCGAACACCACTGCCCTAAACCCTGAAACACCACCCCAGCAAGACCCCCTACACTGCCCGAACACCACTGCACTGCCCTAAACCCTGAAACACCAGCCCCAGCACGACCCCTACACTGCCCGAACACCACTGCACTGCCCTAAACCCTGAAACACCACCCCCAGCACGACCCCTACACTGCCCGAACACCACTGCACTGCCCTAAACCCTGAAACACCACCCCCTGCACGATCCCCTACACTGCCCGAACACTACTGCACTGCCCTAAACCCTGAAACACCACCCCCAGCACGACCCCCTACACTGCACCGAACACCACTGCACTGCCCTAAACCCCGAAACACTACCCCCAGCAAGACCCCCTACACTGCCCGAACACCACTGCCCTAAACCCTGAAACACCACCCCCAGCATGACCCCCTACACTGCCCGAACACCACTGCACTGCCCTTAACCCTGAAACACCACCCCCAGCACGACCCCCTACACTGCCCGAACACCACTGCACTGCCCTAAACCATGAATTACCAGCCCCAGCACGACCCCCTACACTGCCCGAACACCACTGCACTGCCCTAAACCCTGAAACACCACCCCCCGCACGACCCCCTACACTGCCCGAACACCACTGCACTGCCCTAAACCCTGAAACACCCGCCCAGCACAACCCAGTACACTGCCCGAACACCACTGCACTGCCCTAAACCCTGAAACACCAGCCCCAGCACGACCGCCTACACTGCCCGAAAACCACTGCACTGCCCTAAACCCTGAAACACCAGCCCCAGCAAGACCCCTACACTGCCCGAACACCACTGCACTGCCCTAAACCCTGAAACACCACCCCCAGCAAGACCCCCTACACTGCCCGAACACCACTGCACTAAAGCCTGAAACACCACCCCCAGCAAGGCCACCTACACTGGCCGAACACCACTGCACTGCCCTAAACCCTGAAACACCACCCCTGCACGACCCCTACACTGCCCAAACACCACTGCACTGCCCTAAACCCTGAAACACCACCCCCTGCACGCACCCCCTACACTGCCCGAACACCACTGCACTGCCCTAAACCCTGAAACACCACCCCTCAGCACGACACCCTACACTGCCCGAACACCACTGCACTGCCCTAAACCCTGAAACACCACCCCCAGCACGACCCCCTACACTGCCCTAAACCCTGAAACACCACCCCCTGCACGACCTCCTACACTGCTGGAACACCACTGCACTGCCCTAAACCCTGAAACACTACACCCAGCACGACCCCCTACACTGCCCGAACACCACTGCACTGCCCTAAACCCTGAAACACATACCCTAGCACGACCCCCTACACTGCCCGAACACCACTGCACTGCCCTAAACCCTGAAACACCACCCCCAGCATGACCCCTACACTGCCCGAACACCACTGCACTGCCCTAAACCCTGAAACACCACCCCCAGCATGACCCCTACACTGCCCGAACACCACTGCACTGCCCTAAACCCTGAAACACTACCCCCAGCAAGACCTCCTACACTGCCCGAACACCACTGCACTGCCCTAAACCCTGAAACATCACCCCCAGCAAGACCCCCTACACTGCCCGAACACCACTGCCCTAAACCCTGAAACACAACCCCAGCACGACCCCCTACACTGCCCGAACACCACTGCACTGCCCTAAACCCTGAAACACCACCCCCAGCACGACCCCCTACACTGCCCAAACACCACTGCACTGCCCTAAACCCTGAAACACCACCCCTGCACGACCCCCTACACTGCCCGAACACCACTGCACTGCCCTAAACCCTGAAACACCATCCCCAGCACGACCCCCTACACTGCACGAACACCACTGCACTGCCTTAAACCCTGAAACACTACCCCCAGCAAGACCCCCTACACTGCCCGAACACCACTGCACTGCCCTAAACCCTGAAACACCACCCCCAGCAAGACCCCCTACACTTCCCGAACACCACTGCCCTAAACCCTGAAACACCACCCCCAGCAAGACCCCTACACTGCCCGAACACCACTGCACTGCCCTAAACCCTGAAACACCAGCCCCAGCACGACCCCTACACTGCCCGAACACCACTGCACTGCCCTAAACCCTGAAACACCACCCCTGCACGATCCCCTACACTGCCCGAACACTACTGCACTGCCCTAAACCCTGAAATACCACCCCCAGCACGACCCCTACACTGCCTGAACACCACTGCACTGCCCTAAACCCTGAAACACCACCCCTGCACGATCCCCTACACTGCCCGAACACTACTGCACTGCCCTAAACCCTGAAACACCACCCCCAGCACGACCCCCTACACTGCACGAACACCACTGCACTGCCCTAAACCCCGAAACACTACCCCCAGCAAGACCCCCTACACTGCCCGAACACCACTGCCCTAAACCCTGAAACACCACCCCCAGCATGATCCCCTACACTGCCCGAACACCACTGCACTGCCCTTAACCCTGAAACACCACCCCCAGCACGACCCCCTACACTGCCCGAACACCACTGCACTGCCCTAAACCATGAAGTACCAGCCCCAGCACGACCCCCTACACTGCCCGAACACCACTGCACTGCCCTAAACCCTGAAACACCACCCCCAGCACGACCCCCTACACTGCCCGAACACCACTGCACTGCCCTAAACCCTGAAACACCAGCCCCAGCACAACCCAGAACACTGCCCGAACACCACTGCACTGCCCTAAACCCTGAAACACCAGCCCCAGCACGACCGCCTACACTGCCCGAAAACCACTGCACTGCCCTAAACCCTGAAACACCAGCCCCAGCAAGACCCCTACACTGCCCGAACACCACTGCACTAAAGCCTGAAACACCACCCCCAGCAAGGCCACCTACACTGGCCGAACACCACTGCACTGCCCTAAACCCTGAAACACCACCCCTGCACGACCCCCTACACTGCCCAAACACCACTGCACTGCCCTAAACCCTGAAACACCACCCCCTGCACGACCCCCTACACTGCCCGAACACCACTGCACTGCCCTAAACCCTGAAACACCACCCCTCAGCACGACACCCTACACTGCCCGAACACCACTGCACTGCCCTAAACCCTGAAACACCACCCCCAGCACGACCCCCTACACTGCCCTAAACCCTGAAACACCACCCCTGCACGACCTCCTACACTGCTGGAACACCACTGCACTGCCCTAAACCCTGAAACACCACCCCCAGCACGACCCCCTACACTGCCCGAACACCACTGCACTGCCCTAAACCCTGAAACATCAACCCCAGCAAGACCCCCTACACTGCCTGAACACCACTGCCCTAAACCCTGAAAACACCACCCCCTACACTGCACAAACACCACTGCACTGCCCTAAACCCTGAAACACCACCTCCAGCAAAACCCCTACACTGCCTGAACACCATTGCTCTGCCCTAAATCCTGAAACACTAGCCCCAGCATGACCCCCTACACTGCCCAAACACCACTGCACTTCCCTAAACCCTGAAACACCACCCCCAGCACGACCCCCTACACTGCCCGAACACCACTGCACTGCCCTAAACCCTGAAACACCAGCCCCAGCAAGACCCCCTACACTGCCCGAACACCACTGCACTGCCCTAAACCCTGAAACACCAGCCCCAGCATGACCCCCTACACTGCCCGAACACCACTGCACTGCCCTAAACCCTGAAACACCAGCCCCAGCACGACCACCTACACTGCCCGAACACCACTGCACTGCCCTAAACCCTGAAACACCAGCCACAGCACAACCCCCTACACTGCCCGAACACCACTGCACTGCCCTAAACCCTGAAACACCAGCCCCAGCACGACCCCCTACACTGCCCGAACACCACTGTACTGCCCTAAACCCTGAAACACCAGCCCCAGCACGACCCCCTACACTGCCCGAACACCACTGCACTGCCCTAAACCCTGAATCTGAAAGACACGTTAGTGACAGATTCCTTACCTTAGAATATCCCCAGGCGTCAGGCTGGATCCGGAAAGTTTTTTGCGTAGCAGTACCCTTGCGCGTCGGTAGGCGGCGTCGTGCGGCTCCGCGTCCGGCGTCGTGATCGCCGGGATGACGTCGCGGGCAGTACTTAGGCGCCGCCCAGGCGCGCTGACGTCAGTTCTTCTTTTTGCGCGCCAGCAAGCGCAGATCCGGGAAGAGCAGTGCCCTGGTCATTTTTTGACCAAACTTTTTGGTGAATTTTTCACTGTTTTTCTACAATCGACTTCAAGGTGTCGTAGGGATGCCCGGGTTTAAACGTTGCGGCGCCTGTGCTCGGATGATGTCCGTCACAGACCCGCATTGGGAGTGTCTTTTCTGCCTCGGCCGAGGCCACGACACGGAGTCTTGTACCGACTGCCAGGCCCTCAACCCGAAAGCTTTGCGAGAGCGGTCTCGAAAGCTCCTCGAGGCCCGGCATTCGGCTCCGCGGAAGCCCCGGTCGCGTGAGAGGTCCAGGGGTCGATCGCGGAGTCCACACCGGTCGCCGGCATCGAAGTCTTCTTCGTCCGGTAAGTCAAAACACAAAAAGTCCAAAAGCATTGTCGCTATAGGACTTCGCCTCGCCGGTCTCGGCGACTCGGCTGAAGCCCCTCCCGGCACCGTCCCCGCGGCCCCGGACATGCCTGTGGAGTCGCCCCCGCAATACCCGTCCTTCCCGGGTTCGGGGGCGGATCCGGCCCGAGTGCAGGAATTCCTGTCGGCCATGGCCCGCCTCTTCGGGCCTCAAGGTCCCTCCGGTGCGCCTTCGGGCCCCGCGGGCCCTGATGGGGTTGCTCTGGCGTCGCCGACGGCTCCGGCCCCGGCGTCGCACGTGCCTCCAGCCTCGATCCCGGCTCCGGCCCCGCCTCGATCCCGGCTCCGCAACCCCCATCGACGCCGGTCGACCTAACGACACCTCCGCCGGCGCCGATGTCTCCGCTGCCGTTCTCGACGCCGCCTGGGGCTCCGGGCGGCGTCGTCCCCAGTTCCTTCCGGCTTCGGACATGGACCCGGACCGACGCCGCTCGACGCCGGTTCCGGCGCCGATGAGACCTTGGGTCCCAAATGTCCCTCCTCCCCCTTATTTTGAACCTGAGGAGGACCAGGAGGACTGGGAGGGGTCTGATGACCCTCTGACACAACAGTGTCAGTACGATGAGGACTGGACAGAGGGTCTAGGGGATGCCAGTGGTCTAGATACTTCCCCTGACACTGGCATGCTGTCTCCTCCCGTGGCTACGGAGGAGGGAGCCAATTTTGCAACGGTGTTGCGTAGGGCGGCTGGAGCCTTACATCTCCAACTCCCTACTGTGGCGGTCAAGACTAATCTCTTGACAGAGGTGCTTCAGCCGGCAGCCTCCTCTACGGAGACTGTGCTGCCGTTTAACGACGCCCTCACTGACGTTCTTTTGGGCGCCTGGTCCAAGCCCAACACAGGGGCTCCTGTGGATAGGAACGTGTCCCGACGCCATCGCCCAGCTCCGGCCGACCCCCTGTTTCTCTCTGTCCACCCCACCCCTGAGAGCTTGGTTGTCCAAGCCTCCGCTTCCCAAACCGCCTTCCCTACCGCCCCTCCGGATAGGGAATCCAAACGCCTGGATCAATTTGGGAAGAAGGGTTTTTCTTCCTCCAGTGCTGGCTTGCGGTCCATCATCACCGCTTGCCTTTTGGGCCGATATACCCACTCCTTGTGGGATTCGGTGGCGAATGTTTTGCCCCAGTGTTCTGAGGAGGTCCAGACACTGCTTTCCCGCGCCATTGCGGAAGGAAGGGATGCGGCCAAATACACAATCCGATGTGGCCTTGATACCGCCGACTCGCTGGGCAGGTCTATTGCAACGACGGTGGCGCTACGACGCCACGCCTGGCTGAGAACCACTGGTTTTTCAGGGGATGTCCAGAATACTCTCATGGACATGCCCTTTGATGGAGTCGGTCTTTTTGGGTCCAAAGCAGACCATGCGTTGGAGCGCTTTAAGGACTCACGGGCTACTGCAAAGTCCCTGGGCCTTTCTGCTACACGCCCTCCGCTGACTTCTGCTTTTCGCCCCTATCGTGGCCACGGTAGGGGCGCCCCTTCACGTCAGCAGCCCAGCCACCGGCCCGCGCAGCAGGCGTCTTCGCGTGGCCGAGGACGTGGATTCCGCCGTGGCGGATCGGGCAACCAGCGTGCGGGTCAGGCCACCACCTCCAACCCGTCCGCGGCCTCCAAACCCTCCTAGTCCCTCCTTTCAGGTGCACAGTACGCCGGTAGGGGCAAGGGTCCGCCATCACCTTCCCCACTGGCGTACCATCACCCCGGACAGGTGGGTCTTGGACATTGTCCGAAGGGGCTACTCCCTCCCTTCGAGTCCACCCCCAGCCATGCCACCTCAATTCCACCGCATGTCAGGGGATCACTTGGTACTTCTGCAGAAGGAAGTCACGGCCCTCTTGGCCAAGAGGGCCATCGAGCATGTTCCGACCCCAGAAGTAGGGCGTGGTTGCTACTCCCACTACTTCCTGGTGCCCAAAAGGACAAGGAGGACATGCGTCCTATCTTGGACCTCCGGAACGTCAATCGCTTCCTCCGGTAGGAGAAGTTCAAGATGCTCACCCTAGCTCAGGTCTTGACTGCCCTCGACCCTGGAGACTGGTTGGTAGCGTTGGACTTGCAGGACGCATATTTCCACATCCCCGTCCTGCCGGCCCACCGGCGTTACCTTCGGTTCACGGTAGGCCCCGAGCATTTTCAGTTCACCGTGCTCCCCTTTGGCCTTACCAGTGCCCCTCGGGTGTTCACGAAAGTGTTGGCGGTGGTCGCAGCTCATCTGCGCCGGGCAGGGGTTTCAGTCTTTCCCTACCTCGACGACTGGCTGCTGAAGGCGGGCTCGTCCCAGGCAGTCGTCTCCCACCTCCAGACTACGGCCGAACTCCTGCAGTCGCTGGGGTTCTCCATCAATGTGCCGAAGTCGCATCTGATTCCTTCTCCACAGCTCCTTTTCATCGGAGCAGTTCTGGACACGACGCAGTTTCGGGCCTATCCTCCCGAACGGCGAGTCCGGGATATTCAGGCTATGATTCCGATCTTTCTGGGTTTCGGTACGGATGACCCTGAGGCTGCTGGGCCTCATGGCCTCCTGCATCCTGCTGGTCAATTATGCCAGATGGCATATGCGGGCTCTGCAGTGGGACCTGAAGTTCCAGTGGGCGCAGCACCAGGGCAACCTGTCCGATCACGTCCAGATCTCGGAGGGGACTGCAAAACAGTTGCAGTGGTGGCTCTCGAACCGGCAATGGGTCATGGGCAGATCCTCTCCCTTCCCCAGCCAGAGCACACAGTTGTGACGGACGCGTCCCTTCTGGGATGGGGCGGTCACATGGGAGAGGCGGAGATCAGAGGCCTCTGGTCTCCGGCGGAGTCCCGGCTCCATATCAACCTTCTGGAGCTCCGGGCGATCCGACTTGCACTCAAGGCATTCCTTCCCTCTGTCAAAGGGAAGGTAGTGCAGATGTTCACAGACAACACCACCGCCATGTGGTACTGCAACAAACAGGGCGTGGTGGGGTCGTGGACCCTTTGTCAGGAGGCTCTGCGCCTCTGGACATGGCTGGAACATCAGGGCATGTTCCTGATGGTTCAACACCTGGCAGGTTCCCTGAACGCCAGGGCGGACGAACTCAGCCGCAGGTGCATGATGGATCACGAATGGCGTCTTCACTCGGAAGTGGCGCAAGGACTCTTTCTACAGTGGGGAGAGCCTTGGTTAGATCTATTCGCCACCGAAGAGAACGCGCAATGTCATCAGTTCTGCGCGTTGGAATTTCCAAGGCGGCACTCGCTCGGCGACGCTTTTCGTGACGAGTGGAGTTGCGGTCTATTGTACGCCTTTCCGCCTATACCACTTCTACCTAGAGTGTTGAAGAAGATTCGGCACGACCGGGCCCAAGTCATTCTTGTGGCTCCGGACTGGGCTCGAAGAGTTTGATATCCCGAGCTACTCAATATGAGCGTAGATCCCCCGATCCGTCTGCCTCTTCGGGAGGATCTTCTGTCGCAGCAGCAGGGGACGGTCCTCCACCCGAACCTGTCCAGCCTCCACCTGCTTGCGTGGAGATTGAGCGGCGGCAGTTGATTCCTTTCGACTTGCCTCCCGAAGTTTGTGATGTGATTCTGGCAGCCAGGCGTCCCTCCACTACGGTGGTATACGCCTGCAGGTGGAACAAATTTGTGGCATGGTGCACAGCAAAGGCTGTGAATCCCCTTTCTGCCCCTCTTTCTGAGGTCCTTCTGTTCCTTCTCTCTCTGGCCCAACAGGGTTCTGCCCTGGGTACCATCAAGGGTTATCTTTGTGCTATCTCGGCCTTCCTCAGGCTCCCTGATCAGCCCTCCTTTTCAAGTCCCCTGTTGTTAACAGGTTCTTAAAAGGCATTACACACCTCTTCCCTCCTGTTCTGTTTGTGATGCCTCAGTGGGACTTGAACTTGGTTCTTACCTTTTTAATGTGCGCTCCCTTTGAGCCTCTACATAACTGTCCTCTTCGTCTTCTGACTCTGAAGACAGCCTTTCTGGTGGCCATCACCTCCGCTCGGCGGGTGAGTGAGCTCCAGGCTCTATCTTGTAAGCCTCCCTTTCTGTCTGTTCATCCAGACAAGGTTGTTCTTCGGACGCTTCCGTGTTTCTTGCCAAAGGTGGTTACTGCTTTCCACATTGGGCAGACCATCACTTTGCCCACCTTCTTTCCGCCTCCGCATCCTTCCAGAGAGGAAGAGAGGCTCCACCGTCTGGACCCAAAACGTGCGCTCTCCTTCTATATCGACCGCACAAAACACTTCCGGGTGGATGACCAGCTCTTTGTTGGCTACGTGGGCGCCAAAAAAGGTCGGGCGGTGCACAAACGAACTATCTCCCGCTGGGTTACTTTGTGCATCAAGACCTGCTATTCTTTGGCTAAAAAGGAGCCTCCTGTTGGGCTGCGTGCCCATTCCACCAGGGCAACGGCTGCTACACGGCCTTGGGCCACGGTGTTCCGCTGCCGGTTATCTGTCAGGCCTCGCTGCACACGTTTACAAAGCATTACTGCCTTGACAGTCAGGTCCGGAGGGACGGCTTCTTTGGCCGTTCTGTCCTCCAGGACTTCCTTGTCAGATCTTTGTTCGCAGACCCACCACCGGGGTTGGTATTGCTGGGGTATCTATTCTAAGGTAAGGAATCTGTCACTAACGTGTCTCTTTCAGATGCACAAGTTACTAACTTGTGTAACGCTATATCTGTAAGAGACAGTAGTTAGTGACAGATTCCTACCGCCCCACCCATCCTCCCCGTTCTGCGAACTGATTTCTAGGGTTAAGGACATCCCTTTCAGGGCCCTAGTATTTTTCAGACACCTATGTCAGCTTCTTGCATGGCTCTGCGTTCCTGGCGCGGAAAGTCGTGTACAGAACTGACGTCAGCGCGCAGGGGCGGCGCCTAAGTACTCCCGCGACGTCATCCCGGCGATCACGACGCCGACGACGGACGCGGAGCCGCACGACGCCGCCTACCAACGCGCAAGGGTACTGCTACGCAAAAACTTTCCGGATCCAGCCTGACGCCTGGGGATATTCTAAGGTAAGGAATCTGTCACTAACTACTGTCTCTTACAGATATATCGTTACACAAGTTAGTAACTTGTGCAACACCACCCCTGCATGACCCCCTACACTGCCCGAACACCACTGCACTGCCCTAAACCCTGAAACACCACCCCCTGCACCGCCCCCTACACTGCCCGAACACCACTGCACTGCCCTAAACCCTGAAACACCACCCCCAGCACGACCCCCTTTACTGCTCGAACACCACTGCACTGCCCCAAACCCTGAAACACCACCCCCAGCACGACCCCCTACACTGCCCGAACACCACTGCCCTAAACCCTGAAACACCACCCCTGCACAACCCCCTACACTGCCCGAACACCACTGCACTGCCCTAAACCCTGAAACACCACCCCCTACACTGCCCGAACACCACTGCACTGCCCTAAACCCTGAAACACCACCCCCAGCACGACCCCCTACACTGCCCGAACACCACTGCACTGCCCTAAACCCTAAAACACCACCCCCAGCATTACCCCCTACACTGCTCAAACACCACTGTACTGCCCTAAACCCTAGAACACTACCCCCAGCACGACCCCCTACACTACCCGAACACCACTGCACTACCCTAAACCCTAAAATACTACCCCCAGCCCAACCCCTACACTACCCGAACACCACTGCACTGCCCTAAACCCTCAAACACTCCCCCAGCACGACCCCCTACACTACCCGAACACCACTGCACTGCCCTAAACCCTAAAACACTCTCCCCAGCTAGACCCCCTACACTACCCGAACACCACTGCACTGCCCTAAACCCTAAAACACTCCCCAGCACGACCCCCTACACTACCCAAACACCACTGCACTGCCCTAAACCCTAAAACACTACCCCCGCATGACCCCCTACACTACCCAAACACCAATGCACTACCCTAATACCTAAAACACTACCCCCCGCATGACCCCCTACACTACCCTAAACCCTAAAACACTACCCCCGCATGACTCCCTACACTACCCAAAGACCACTGCACTACCCTAAACCCTAAATCACGACCTCCTACACTACACAAACACCACTGCACTACCCTAAACCCTAAAACACTACCCCCTACACTACACAAACACCACTGCACTACCCTAAACCCTAAAACACTACCCCCAGCAGTACCCCTACACTACCCAAACACCACTGCACTAACCTAAACCCTAAAACACTACCCCCAGCAGTACCCCCTACACTACCCAAACACCACTGCACTACCCTAAATCACTACCCCCAGCACGACCCCCTACACTACCCAAACACCACTGCACTACCCTAAACCCTAAAACACTACCCCAGCACGACCCCCTACACTACCCAAACACCACTGCACTACCCTAAACCCTAAAACACTCCCCCCAGCACGACTCCCTATACTACCCAAACACCACTGCACTACCCTAAACCCTAAATCTACCCCCAGCATGACCCCCTACACTACACAAACACCACTGCACTACCCTAAACCCTAAAACACTACCCCCAGCACGACCCTCTTCACTACCTAAACACAACTGCACAATTTGTTACAGGCGTTGCAACGCAGGCCTGTGGTGCTTACTGGAAGTACCTAGTGCGCTAGTTGGGCCCCAGGGACCCTCAGGATTCAAGGTGACCTAATCCCCCAACTTAAAACGCACCACGGGGCGCGTTTGCACAGTGGTGAAGGGAGGGGCGGGGCCTCAGGTGACATGTGCGCAAACACGCCCTGTGGTGCGTTTTAAGTTGGGGAATTAATTCCCTTTGAATCCTGAGGGGACCCTGGGGCCAACTAGCCCACCAGGTACCTTCAGTAAGCACAACAGAGTTGCGTTGCAGAGAGGTGAAAAAGGTGCGTGGCCTCGGAACGCCTCTCTGCAACTCAGCTCTGTGGTCCTAACTGTAGGTACCTGGGGGCTAGTTGGGCCCCAGGGACCCTCAGAATTCAAGGGGACTTAATCCCGCAACTTAAAACGCGCCACGGGGTGCGTTTGCACACGTCACCTCAGGCCCCCTCCCTTCACCACTGTGCAAACGCGCCCTGTAGCGCGTTTTAAGAGGTAGTTTTAATCCCCCTGCCCTATTATGTACTAGGGACTTGCAGAGGAGGTCATGCTAATCACAGGGGTACCCCAACGCATAGTGTTCCCTAGTGTATGTAGGTGTTTTCACTGTATTCTAAGTGTCTTTTAGCATAGCACTGGCTCTGGTTAGTCAGTCAGTTACCACCAGTACCCGTCTGAAAAAGTTGTGGGCACAGGATGATTTTGCAACAAGGCCTCTTTCTGCTCCTCTGTTGGTTCTTTCTGCACATATTTTGCTTCTTTCTGTGCGTTTTTTCTTCTTTCTTCACATGTCCTACCTCTGTAGGCATGGTTAGAAACTAGCATTTAAAAAACCTTTGAAATTCACTTAAAAAATCATAGGTTTCAGGCACGTTATAGTTAGAAATTAGCATTTAAAAAACCTTTGAAATTCCCTGAAAAAAACCATAGGTTTTAGGGACAGTTATAGTTAGTTGGACATTTCACTCGTACAAAACCATAGAAATTCCCCCGTTATAGTTAGTTCAGCTAACTAAAACTCGCGCCCCCGCAATGCACTGCTGATGACGTCACATATTACATCACTCATGACATGGTCAGTGACATCACTGATGACATCACTGATGACATCTCAAATGACATCACTGATGACATCATCCATGTGATAATTTCATCCATCTTCTCACACCCTAATATAACTTTTGATACACCCACTCTAAATTACAGACTGCCATTCTCAAAACCATAGACACTCCAACACCAAAAACTAGATACCCACACACTGATTCTTAGGTCTACACACACAGCCACTCACTCACCCGTACAGTCACTCATACTTAGTCACTCAGTACAGGACTATCATATGCACTCATACACCTATATAAACACTCACACACCGCCACTCATCCATAGAGGTACTCACACACCTAGTCAGTCATGCAAAAAACTTAATCACACCCATTTACTCACCTATACAGTTATACACACACCAGCTCACTTACTCATACAAATACTAGCACATTCTTACACTCTTATACAATCACTGATACAAGTACCACTGAGATATACATTCAATCACTAACACACCCATACACACACTCACCCACCCATACAGTCCATCACAGATGCACTCTTGAAACCATGCACCCAGTGAATCACCAACTCACACATCTATGCACAGTCACACACACCCCACCCACACAAACACTCAGGCACCCATACAGATACTCAGACAATCAATCAATAACCCATGTAGACACTCATGTAGCTATTCAGAAAGCCATGCAGCCGCTTACAAACCAACAGACAGACGGATACAGACATTCACACAGTTTAGTCACTAACCCATGCATTCAGTAAGATACATTTAATCACTCACTTGTAGAGTCAGTCACTCACGTACTAAATCATCCATTCAGACACTTATACACCCACTCATTCTTCAATACGCCTTTCCCTATATATATTAAACATATTTAAACTTTACAGAAACACAGTCACTGGATGATGTCATCAGTGATGTCATCAGTGATGTCATCAGTGATGTCACTGACCATGTCATGAGTGATGTAATATGTGACGTCATCAGCAGTGCATTGCGGGGCGCGATTTATAGTTAGCTGAACTAACTATAACGGGGGAATTTCTATGGTTTTGTACGAGTGAAATGTCCAACTAACTATAACTGTCCCTAAAACCTATGGTTTTTTCAGTGAATATATATATATATATTTTGTTAATGCTCCGGGGTCCCCGCACGTGGGCGGGACTATTCAGGGCTTATGACTTTGATGAGTTTACCCCTGGAAGAGAACTAGGATTACAGGTAAGTAACTTATCCTTATCTCCCCACACTACTTCCGCAGTGAAGAATGGCTGCTTGGTTGAATGAATCACAACTACTAATCGAATTATGCGTTTACTATTGATGGTTTCCAATATCTCGGGATCTGCAAACATTGTCAGGGAAAGTGAACGGCGGGAGGACTGAAGTATACATTCTAATAATTAGATCTTTAAACTAGCATGCTTTTAAAAATATATGAGCATCTGCTTCCAGGGCCCGTACTGTGACTAAAGGGCGAATGTGAAATAAAGAGGTGTCTAGCCTGAAATAATGTGTACTTGTTTTTAAGATAATGTTTAAGAATTAATATCTATTTATAATTAGGAAGTTATTCTGTGTTGCATGTATTTGTCTCACGGGACTAATGGTGATTTCTGGTGGCAGTTAGCTCCCTGAAACCAAGTTTTCACCATTGGATGTACTCCTGAGTCCCAGCAAGGCTCTTGCGAAGGATTGTGTTTGCTCCTTATCCATTGATGCCAGGTCGTGGGTAATGCTGATTGCACCACCTCTCAGTTCTGTGCTTGATATTTCTCAGTTTCAACATGGCTCTGCTTCTAAAGTGACATGGCCTCTTGTTCCTCTCCCTCCACTAGGTCGCTTTGGTCACTTGGGCTTGGCCATAAATTTGATCACTGCTGAGGACCGTTTCAATCTGAAAGCAATTGAAGATCATCTTTGTACTGAAATCAAACCCATTCCAGGCAGCATTGATAAGAGCCTTTATGTAGCAGAGTACCACAGTCAGCAGCCTCCGGAGGATGAGCCCTGATGCAGGTGAGTGGGACCGGAGCATGAAGGAGGCTCCAGCTGGGATCAATGAATGGCTGAGATCACGAGCAAGGTGATAGCGATGGGATGGGTTGACAGTGGAGCAGATTAAGAGGAAAGATGAATGTGATTGTGTTAGGATAACTTTCCAGATAGAGGCGGATTCCGAGGTACTGAGCAATTCTTGTGAAAAGTATCCACGTATATGAGTAGCCTCTTGTTTGGGCTGTGACTCTCAGGATATAGTCGGGTTGAACAGTGAAAACTTATTCTACGGGAGTGATGTGAGTTCAGGAACTCTGATGAACATAAAAAATGGGAACACAAATTGGAACATCCAGTCACTGCTATGTCTTTTTATGGAATAATGTAACTTTTTGTTCATAGTAAAAATGGAATCATAAGCAGTATTATTAATACTCTGTAAAGAATGGTGTTACCCTAGCCGTTACCCCTCCTCAGGCTGTCTGCTTGAAGCCCCAGCGAGTTGCCACCAAGTTGTCGAAACGTAGTGCCTGGACAGTGTTCCTTGCGCTGGCATAAAGTTTAGAAACCAGTTCATTCTGCTGGGTTCAACTTCCCACAGATTCCTCACCTTGTAAATATTCTTTCTATGCCTCAAACTGGTCTATGGAAACCTTTCCCCAGCAATCTCTCTCCATCAGGTGGCGCCATGGAGCTCCAGCCACAACTCCAGACGTGATGACATGGAGTATTTTAGACGGCAGCTGGTGCAGTGATATCTGAAAGAAACACGTTAGTTATAGATTCCTTACCTTAGAATTACCCCCAGACGTCAGACTGGATCCGGAAAGTTTTTTCGTCCGCAATACCTCTGCGCGTCGGAAGGTGGCGTCGGTAGGCTCTGCGTCCGTCGTTGGCGTCGTGGCAGCTACTTAGATGCCGCCCTCGCGCTCTGACGTCAGTTCTTTCTTTTTCCGCGCCAGCCAGCGTAAATCTGGGAAGAGCGGTACCTCCAGTCACTTTTTGACTGACTTTTTTTCTCGAATATTGTCAACTTCTTTTCGAGTCTTCGACTCCTGGTGCACGAGGGATGCCCGGCTTCAAGGCATGCGGGTCCTGTAACCGGCTGATGTCGGTGACGGATCCGCACCGCTTGTGTCTCTTTTGCCTGGAGCGCGACCATGACCCCAAGTCGTGCTCCGACTGCCGGTCGATGGCGCCGAAGACTTCGGGGGAGCGGTCCTGAAAGCTGCTTGAGCACCGGCAGTTGGCTCCGCGCCGTTCGAGGTCGCGAGTGAGGTCGAGGGACCGGTCGCGGAGCCACCACTATTTGTTCAAGTCTTCGAAGTCTTCACACTCGGGTTCGGGTAAGTCGAAGCATAAGAAGTCGAAGAAGCATAGTCGCTCTTCGACTTCTCGTAGGTCGGCCGACCCGACGAGGGACGCAGGTGGTACCCCTCCCGCGGAGCCCGAAGAGTCGACTCTGCGCTTCCCTCCCTTTCCGGGACTTGGAGAGACTCCCGCCCAGCTTCGTACGTTCTACGAGGCGAAGCATGCCATCTTTGGATGATCCGAACCCGCCGGCGCACCGTGGACTCGATTGGGGGGCCTAGGCCTTCTCCGGCGCCGCAGGCCCACCATGGATCCAGGCCTGGATCCGGATCGGCGCTGGTTGACCTGATTACGCCTCCACTGGCGTCGCTTCCTCCGGCACCACTACAGCGTTCGACGCCGGTCGACCCCCGGCCGGCGTCGACCCCGGCCTCCATCCCGACGTGGACCCGGACCGGCGTCGCCCGGCGCCGAGAGGGGTTTTTGTGCCCCTGTTCACTCCTGGGGTCCCTTTTCAACCAGAATGGCACCCAGAGGATGAGGAGAAGGACTGGGAGGGGTCACGTGACCCTCTGACTGACCAGTTAGACAATGAACAGGACTGGAGAGAGGAACTGGGGATGCCAGTGGTTTGGACACCTCCCCTGACCTTGGCATGTTGTCTCCTTCTACCGTGGCTACGGAGGACGGAGCGTCATACGCAGTGGTGTTGCGTAGGGCGAACGAGGCTCTCAACCTTGAGCTTCCTACGGTGGCAGTCAGGACTAACCTCCTGACAGAGGTGCTTCAACCGGCTGCGAGCTCTTAGGAGCCCTTGCTGCCGTTTAATGAGGCCCTCACCGACGTCCTATTGGGCACGTGGTCCAGGCCCATCACGGGGGCTCCCGTGGACAGGATGATTGCCCAACGCCACTCCCCGGCTCCAGGCGACCCCACTTTCCTCTCCCAACACCCCACCCCGGAGAACTTGGTAGTCCAAGCCTCCACTTCCAAAAGCGCATTCCCTACCGCTCCACTGGAAAGGGAATCCAAGAAGCTGGACCATCTTGGAAAGAAAATGTTTTCTTCCGCCAGCTTAGGACTGCGGTCGGTAAACACTGCATGTCTCTTGGGCCGTTATTCCCACTCGGTGTGGGATACGGTTGCGCAGGTGCTGCCTCAGTGTCCAGAGGAGGCCTGGGCAGTGCTCTCCCAGGCTGTCGCCGCCGGGAGGGATGCGGCGAAGTTTACCATCCGTTGTGGGCAGGACACCGCCGACACTCTGGGCAGGACCATTTCATCGTCAGTAGCACTTCGTCGCTACGCCTGTATGAGGGCAACTGGCTTTTCAGGGGATGTCCAGAACACCTTGATGGACATGCCTTTTGATTGCCGTCGCCTTTTTGGCGACAAAGCAGACAATGCTCTAGAGCGTTTCAAGGACTCACAGGCTACGGCCAAGTCCTTGGGCCTCTCCACCCGCCCTGCGCAGTCTGCTTTTCGCCTCTTTCGTGGCTACGGAAGGTATGCCCCGCTTCGTCCCGCCCAGAGCCACAGGGCCGCAGCAAGTTACCCAACCTTTGCGTGTCCGGGGACGTGGGAACAACCGTCGTGGTTCTGGGGGCCAGCGGGCGGGCTAGTCCACCAACCCCCCCCTCTGCAGCAGCCTCCAAACCCTCCTAGTCCGACCTTTCAGGCCCATCAAACGCCAGTGGGCGGCAGGATTCGCCATCACCTCCCCCACTGGCGCACCATCACGTCGGACAAGTGGGTTTTGCAAATAGTCCGAAGGGGCTACTCCTTCCCCTTCGAGACTACCCCTCCAGCCATGCCACGAGATACCACCGCATGTCGGAGGATCATCTGGCCCTTCTCCAGCAGGAAGTTACGGCTCTCTTGGCCAAGGGAGCCATCGAGCACGTTCCTGGGCCAGAAGTAGGTCGTGGTTGTTACTCCCACTACTTTCTGGTCCCCAAGAAGGACAAGGGCCTGCGTCCTATCTTGGATCTCAGGGACGTCAACCACTTCCTCCGGAAGGAGAAGTTCAAGAAGTTGACGCTTGCTCAGGTCTTGTCTGCCCTCGACCCGGAAGACTGGATGGTAGCGTTGGACTTGCAGGACGCTTATTTTCACATCCTCGTCCTGCCGGCCCACCGGCGTTACCTATGGTTCACGGTAGGCTGCGAGCATTTTCAATTTACCGTGCTCCCCTTTGGCCTTACCAGCGCCCCTCGGGTGTTCACGAAAGTGATGGCGGTGGTCGCAGCTCATCTGCACAGATCAGCGGTTTCAGTCTTCCCCTATTTCGACGACTGGCTGTTGAAGGCGGGCTCGCCCCAGGCAGTCGTCTCCCACCTCCAGACTACGGCCGACCTCCTGCATTCGCTGGGGTTCTCCATCAATGTGCCGAAGTCACACCTGATTCCCTCTCAAAAGCTCCTCTTCAACGGAGCGGTTCTGTACCTGACCCAGTTTCGGGTCTATCCTCCCGAACAGCGAGTCCGGGATATTCAGGCTATGATTACGATCTTTCAGCCTCTGTCACGGGTTTCGGTCAGAATGACTCTGAGGCTGCTGGGCCTCATGGCCTCCTGCATCCTGCTGGTGGATCATGCCAGGTGGCGTATGCGGGCTCTGCAGTGGGACCCGAAGTTCCAGTGGGCGCAGCATCAGGGCAATCTGTCCGATTGCGTCCAGATCTCGGAGGTCACTGCACGACAACTGCAGTGGTGGCTCACGAACCAGGATTGGGTCAATGGCAGATCCCTCTCCCTTCCCCACCCAGACCTCACGGTGGTGACTGACGCATCCCTTCTGGGATGGGGCGGCCACATGGGAGAGGCGGAGATCAGAGGCCTCTGGTCTCTGGCGGAGTCCGGGCTCCACATCAACCTTCTGGAGCTCCGGGCGATTCATCTTGCACTGAAAGCATTCCTTCCCTCTGTCCGGGGAAGAGTAGTGCAGATGTTCACCGACAACACCACCGCCATGTGGTACTGCGACATACAGGGCGGGGTGGGTTCGTGGACCCTATTTCAAGGGGCTCTCCGTCTCTGGACATGGCTGGAACATCAGGACATATCTCTGGTGGTTCAACACCTGGCAGGTTCTCTGAACACCAGGGCAGACGAACTCAGCCGCAGGTGCATGATGGATCACGAATGGCGTCTTCACTCGTAGGTGGTGCAAGGTCTCTTTCAGCAGTGGGGAGAGCCTTGGTTAGATCTATTCGCCACCGAAGAGAACGCGCAATGTCAGCATTTCTGCACATTGGAATTTCCAAGGCGGCACTCGCTAGGCAACGCTTTTCGTCGCGAGTGGAGTTGCGGTCTGTTGTACGCCTATACCACTTCTGCCCAGAGTGGTGAAGAAGATCAGGCGCGACCGGGCCCAAGTCATTCTTGTGGCTCCAGATTGGGCACGAAGAGTCTGGTATCCCTAGCTGCTCAACATGGCCATTGATCCTCTGATCAGACTGCCTCTTCGGGAGGATCTTCTGTCGCAGCAGCAGGGGACGGTCCTCCACCCGAACCTGTCCAGTCTCCACCTCCTTGCGTGGAGATTGAGCGGCGGCAGTTGACGTCTTTCGACCTGCCTCCTGAAGTCTGTGATGTGATCTTAGCAGCCAGGCGGCCCTCCACTAAGTTGGTATACGCCTGCCGGTGGAACAAGTTTGTGGCACGGTGCACAGCAAAGGCTGTGGATCCCCTTTCTGCCCCTCTTTCTGAGGTTCTCTTGTTTCTTCTTTCTCTGGCCCAGAAAGGCTCTGCTCTGGGCACCAACAAGGGCTATCTCTCGGCCATCTCTGCCTTTCTTTGGCTGCCAGATCAGCCTTCTCTTTTCAAGTCCCCGGTTGTAAGTCGCTTCTTGAAAGGCATAACTCATCTCTTTCCTCCTATTCTCTTCGTTATGCCTCATTGGGACTTGAACCTGGTTTTAACTTATTTAATGTGTGCTCCCTTTGAGCCGCTTCACAACTGTCCTTTACAGCTCTTGACTCTCAAAACTGCATTCCTGGTGGCCATCACATCTGCCAGACGAATGAGCTCCAGGCGCTTTCTTCTAAGCCTCCTTTTCTCTCTGTACATCCGGACAAAGTTGTCCTTTGAACTCGTCCATCCTTCCTGCCCAAGGTTGTCACTGCCTTCCACATCGGGCAGACTATCACTTTGCCCACCTTCTTTCCGCCTCCGCATCCTTTGAAAGAGGAAGAGAGGCTGTAAGAAACTGGCTCTATATATACTGCACCAAAGTGAGGTACAGTGTGTATAGAGTCCAAGGGTCTCCAGAGGTTTGGCAGAGGTTAAAGTTAGATAGAACCTTACTCTCTAAAGTGGTAGCTTGGTCGAGCAGTAAGGCAGTATCAGAGGACAGTGTAAAGCATTTGATGTACACAGTCAGCAAATGAATCCACACACTCAAGAACTGAACTCTAGGCCAATTGTTTTGTATAAACAAAATACTGTTTTATTTCTAGAACCAAGCAAGCCTGGCACAGGTAAGCATTAAATACTTTTCAGTAGTAAATTACTTGTTGTACACCGTTTTAAAAAGAAATGAAGATTGTATTTGATTTACAGGGGATGCAGTAGGTTGCAATACTTAGTAAATGCAGTACATTGAAATGAAAGGCTTTTTAAGGTAAATGCAGGTAAAATTACTTTTGCGTTACTTTTGTAATCCAGTGCTGGACTCCTAGATTCAGCACTGGGACATTTACTTAAAACAGGTAAGTAATTACGTTTTTGTAGTTTGTATGATTTTTAGAGAATATTTTCAGATTTCAAAAGTCCACACTTGGAAATTTTTGGACCAGTACATTGAAATACATAGGCTTTTCCTGTAAATTGCAGGTAAATTACTTTTCGGATTACTTTTTCTAACACAGGGCTGGATCCTAGATTTAGCACTGGGACATTTCCTGAAAACAGTTGAGAAAATGCATTTTAGTTAGATGTACGATTTTTAAGGAATATTCTTAGTTTTCAAAAGTCGACACTTAGAAACGTTTTCACATAGAATCACCAACGTTATCCTATGGGAGGAAATTCACTTCGCAGGTAAGTTAGGTTATCGATACTTTTTCTTACTCAGTGCTGGATCCTGGATTCAGCACTGGGACATTTCCTGAAAACAGTTGAGAAAATGCGTTTTTGTTATTCGGCTGATTTTTAAGGAATATTTGTAGTTTTCAAAAGTCGACATTTAGAAACTTTTTGGGAGAAAAAGTGTCCATGTTATCCTATGAGGAAAAATGAGTTATCGGTTTCAAGGTAAGTAATCGGTCTTTTGAATTAGGGTTCTGGGGTTAGACTCGGGGGTCTCCCAGGGTCCGTGATGCACTGTTGTTGCACCCTCAGCGGCACTAGGGCGGCCGGGTGCAGTGTGTTGAGGCCCAATGTTATCCTATGGAGGATAGGGGGACTCCGGTTGGTGGCTGCTGGCAAGCAGGCCACGGGGTTGTGGGAGCAAAGCTCCTAGGGTTAAGCTCAGGGCACGTTGGGGACCAAGTTAGCAACAAAGGGGCACCCTCAGCGGCACTAGGGCGGCCGGGTGCAGGGTGCTGTTTTGAGGTCGGGTGCCCTGTTGATTTCAATGGAGATTCTCCGGGACAAAGAAACACTGCAGGCTCGGGGACGAGGATCTTCCAGGAGCTACCACCACTCCGAGGGGTAAGTTGGGATGTAGCGGGTTGGTTAGGCACCGTTGGTTTGGGCACACAAGGCCGTGGGGCGTCGGGTGCAGGGGTGCCTTGGGACGTCGGATTTTCTTACCCGCTCTGGTCGCGGTGGGGGGGGGGTCCTCTGGATTGAGACTGCAGGCGTCGTCAGGAGGCTTAAGGCAGGTCAGGGGTCGCCGGATCTCGGGTCAGGATCGCCGGGGGGACCTCCTCTGGGTATTTGCCCACTCGAGCTGGATTCGGCGGGTGCAGAGTGCGCGGGATTCGCGGTTCCTGGCTGGCACCAGAAGCTGCAGTTCAATCACATCCGGTGTTCACGGGAGAAACAGCTTGGAAAGTGAAGGCAGGCAGGTCCTCCGGGGTTTTTGAGGTTGCTGGCCGCTGGACACGCCGGGGTTTTGCAGGAGCAGGTTGGAGGGGAGACAGGCCTGTAGGGCTGGGGCCAAGTCAGTGGGCGTTGTCCTCTTGTTAGCTCTGCACGGCTTCTCGTCCTTCTTCTTCTTCCTTTTCTTGTTGTTGCTGGATCTGAGGAAGGAAGGTTCAGGGTGCCCCTAAATACTAAATTTAGGGGCGTTACAGGTAGGTAAAGGGCAGGGACCAATGGGTCCCTTCCCTGGGGTGGGTACACCCCCTATTCTGCCACTCTCCAGTGGGAGGGGGCAGGAGCCTGTCCCTGGTTGGCTGGGTCCCCTCCATCCTCAAGATGGCGGGGACTCGAGGTTGTGCTATACCTCGCCTCCCCCACCTTAGGGGTGGAGTTGGCAGGGGTGGGCACACCTCTCTTCCTCACTGGTTTTTCCCGCCGGTTCTCCCGCCCAAAGTGGGGGGTAGAACCAGTGGGGACCAGTTGCTGAAAGCAGCAAATGGTCTGGAGAGGCTCACAAAGGCGGCATGCCTTTGAAGCCTCTCCTTCGTGAACCCTGCCCATCCTGGGGGAGGAGGCTTGGCACCTCGCCCCAGGATGTGCATTGTTTCAGGCCCCCGAGAGCAGCAAGGTCTTGACCCAGGGGTCCAGAAACGTGTCTGGTGGTGGCAGCCTAAGCAGCCACTCAGTCAGCTCACTAGGAGTTGGTCGAGTTTCAGGGGGTATCTCTAAGATGCCCTCTGTGTGCATTTTACATTAAATCCCACACTGGCATCAGTGTGGGTTTAATGTGCTGAGAAGTTTGATACCAAACTTCCCAGTCTTCAGTGTAGCCATTATGGGGCTGTGGAGTTCGTAATGACAAACTCCCAGCACCATATACTTTTAATGGCAGCACTGCACCTAGTGCCCAGGAATGGACCTGGGCACTCTAGGGGTACAGGGCTCATGCACCTGTACCCTCACCACTGGCATAGGGCACCCATCTAGAGGGGTGACTGATGTATGCCAGGGCAGTGGTTTGTGGGCATGGCACACAGGGATGTGTGCCATGGCGACTCTTCACTTTGATCTGCACCAAGACACGCAGCCTGCAAAGGCAGTGTGTGAGTGTCAGGGTACAGGGCCTCTAAAGGTGGCACAATTAGTGCTGCAGCTCTTAGAGGCCATCTCTGGTCACAGTGCCCTGGGTACCTGTGGTACCATTTACCAGGGGCTGACAGGTGGCCAGAGATGCTAATTGGCTTAGTTTTGGGGAAAGAACACAGGCCCTGGGAACCTGATTGGCAGCGACCCAGAGCACACCAGGAAAAAGTGCATTAGTAGTCTGGCAAAAAGTGGGGGGGTTACTGCAACAGAAACCCACTTTCCTACAGAGGCTCCACCTTCTGGACCCAAAACGTGTGCTTTCTTTCTATCTCAATCGCACAAAACAGTTCCGGGTGGATGACCAACTCTTTGTTGGCTACGTGGGTGCCAAGAAAGGTCGGGCCGTACACAAGCTGAACCATTTCTCGATGGGTCGTTTTGTGTATAAAAAGCATGCTATTCTCTGGCTAAAAAGGAGCCTCCAGTGGGGCTACGCGCCCATTCCACCAGGGCGACGGCAGCCACTACTACCTTGGGGAGAGGAGTTCCTCTGAATGACATCTGTCAGGCAGCTATGTGGGCATCGCTGCACACGTTTACGAAACACTACTGCCTGGACAGCCAAGTCCGGAGAGGCGGCTTCTTTGGCCGTTCTGTTCTCCAGGACTTTCTGGTGTGATCTTGGTTCGCAGACCCATCACCGGGGTTGGTATTGCTGGGGTATCTATTCTAAGGTAAGGAATCTATAACTAACGTGTTTCTTTCAGATGAACAAGTTACTTACCTTCGGTAACCATATATCTGTAAGAAACATTAGTTAGTTATAGATTCCTTACCGCCCCACCCATCCTCCCCGTTCTGCGAACTGATTTCTAGGGTTAAGGACATCCTTTCAGGGCCCTAGTTTTGTGCATCAGTGGTCAATGTCTTGCATGGCTCTGTGTTTCTGGCGCGGAAAGTCGTGTACAGAACTGACGTCAGCGCGCGAGGGCGGCGTCTTAAGTAGCTGCCGCGACGTCATCCCAGCGACCACAACGCCAACGACGGACGTGGAGCCGACCGACGCCACCTTCCGACGTGCAGGGGTACTGCTGACGAAAAAACTCTCCGGATCCAGTCTGACTCCTGGGGGTAATTCTAAGGTAAGGAATCTATAACTAACTAATGTTTCTTACAGATATATCGTTACCGAAGGTAAGTAACTTGTTCGTCAGTTCCCTTTTTTCTGTGCCTCATCAGCATAGATTCATGGTGGGATCTAAGCACTATTGGTTTGCTGTCCTGCCATTTGGACTCATTACAGTCTTTCACGTCTTTACACTTCACTGCGATGGTCACAGGTCCATGTATTTCCATACTTGGCGACTGGCTGGTGAAAGAGTCCCCACTGGGTAAGACTCTCCTCTTTGACTTTGTCTTCACCTTCAGTGCCCAAAAATTCCACATTTCGCCAATATGGGTGTTGACCTCATGGTCTCTTGCATCCTGTTGGTAGATTAGGGCCCCCTAGTGGTGCCTGAGGTGGCAGTGGCTTCAACATTAAGGGGAGTCTCACTGGCCAGGTGCATATCTTTAGTCGGTGCTTTGGAATCTGCACTCTTTGATGCTACCCCCTCCCTCCCCCGCAACCGTGTGAGTCACCCATTCAGCACCACACAGACACTGGCTAGTGTGGCTGCGAACTCATTGCTGGGCTGGGATGCTCACCTGGCAGACATGTCGGCGTGGGGCCTTTTATATTTGGAGCGACATTCAGATTCTGTCTGCCAATAGCCAAACCATCCAATATATCAACAGATCGGGTGGTGCGGGGTTGTGGATCATATTGTGGGTGGTGAGTTTCCTGCGGAAGTGATCAAAGCAGTGTTAATCTTCTAGGTAGCAGCTTCTCTCCCCCATGTGAAAGTAGATGTCTTTACACATCTCTCTGGAGGAACACAAGTCGAAGTTATAACATTTTGTTTATTTATTTAGAAAGTCTTATATAGGGTGAGCATGATCCCTGAGGGTATCTGAGTGCTTTACAAATGTACAGATGGCAGAGGCAAAAGAAACTGGTATTGCTCCCATATGCAAATGCATACAAAAGTATGTGCATAAAAACAGTAAATAAAACAATCATCAAAACAGTGACGGCAAGCAGCCGTCATACAAGTAATGTTGGTGAGCAGATTGAGGCATGGGGACAAAGATCCTAGAGCATACATTTACTCATGAGTAAAGACTTAACTTCTTTCCTGAAGGAAGTAGTTGAGGGATTCAGTCTGGTTTCTGGGTTAGTGAGTTCCAGATCCTCTGGGCCATTCCACAGAAGGCTCAGTTGTATGTTTTCTTTTTGGAAAATCTGTGGTTTCAGCAGTAGTGTGCTGGAGCTTCTGGAAGATCCATTACTACCAGAGAGCACAAACTTGTGAGCCAGATATCTCGGGGTATTGTAGTGAGAGCTTTGTGAGTCATGCCAGCAATTTTTAATTGAATTCCTGCTTCACAGGGGAGCCAGTTAAGAATTTTAAGATCAGGGGAGATGTGGCAGTTTCTTTTAGATCCCATGATGAGTCTAGCAGCTGAATTAAGGGGGCTCTTAGAGGAGCTGTTGTACACTATGCCTGACTTTGGTATAGTATATACAGAGCCAGCTTCCTACAGGTTCTACTGGACTCTGTGCATACTATACCTCACTTTGGTATAGTATATACAGAGCCAGCTTCCTACAGGTTCCACTGGACTTGTATAGAGAGCCAGCTTCCCACATTGGTGGCAGCGGTGGGATGCAAAGCCTCTGGGGATCCCCTGGACTCTGTGTACACTATGCCTCACTTTGGTATAGTATATACAGAGCCAGCTTCCTACAGGTTCTACTGGACTCTGTGCACACTATGCCTCACTTTGGTATAGTATATACAGAGCCAGCTTCCTACAGGTTCTACTGGACTCTGTGCACACTATGCCTCACTTTGGTATAGTATATACAGAGCCAGCTTCCTACAGGTTCCACTGGACTCTGTGCACACTATGCCTCACTTTGGTATAGTATATACAGAGCCAGCTTCCTACAGGTTCTACTGGACTCTGTGCACACTATGCCTCACTTTGGTATAGTATATACAGAGCCAGCTTCCTACAGGTTCTACTGGACTCTGTGCATACTATACCTCACTTTGGTATAGTATATACAGAGCCAGCTTCCTACAGGTTCCACTGGACTTGTATAGAGAGCCAGCTTCCCACATTGGTGGCAGCGGTGGGATGCAAAGCCTCTGGGGATCCCCTGGACTCTGTGTACACTATGCCTCACTTTGGTATAGTATATACAGAGCCAGCTTCCTACAGGTTCTACTGGACTCTGTGCACACTATGCCTCACTTTGGTATAGTATATACAGAGCCAGCTTCCTACAGGTTCTACTGGACTCTGTGCACACTATGCCTCACTTTGGTATAGTATATACAGAGCCAGCTTCCTACAGGTTCTACTGGACTCTGTGCACACTATGCCTCACTTTGGTATAGTATATACAGAGCCAGCTTCCTACAGGTTCTACTGGACTCTGTGCACACTATGCCTCACTTTGGTATAGTATATACAGAGCCAGCTTCCTACAGGTTCTACTGGACTCTGTGCACACTATGCCTCACTTTGGTATAGTATATACAGAGCCAGCTTCCTACAGGTTCTACTGGACTCTGTGCATACTATACCTCACTTTGGTATAGTATATACAGAGCCAGCTTCCTACAGGTTCCACTGGACTTGCATAGAGAGCCAGCTTCCCACATTGGTGGCAGCGGTGGGATGCAAAGCCTCTGGGGATCCCCTGGACTCTGTGTACACTATGCCTCACTTTGGTATAGTATATACAGAGCCAGCTTCCTACAGGTTCTACTGGACTCTGTGCACACTATGCCTCACTTTGGTATAGTATATACAGAGCCAGCTTCCTACAGGTTCTACTGGACTCTGTGCACACTATGCCTCACTTTGGTATAGTATATACAGAGCCAGCTTCCTACAGGTTCTACTGGACTCTGTGCACACTATGCCTCACTTTGGTATAGTATATACAGAGCCAGCTTCCTACAGGTTCTACTGGACTCTGTGCACACTATGCCTCACTTTGGTATAGTATATACAGAGCCAGCTTCCTACAGGTTCTACTGGACTCTGTGCACACTATGCCTCACTTTGGTATAGTATATACAGAGCCAGCTTCCTACAGGTTCTACTGGACTCTGTGCACACTATGCCTCACTTTGGTATAGTATATACAGAGCCAGCTTCCTACAGGTTCTACTGGACTCTGTGCACACTATGCCTCACTTTGGTATAGTATATACAGAGCCAGCTTCCTACAGGTTCTACTGGACTCTGTGCACACTATGCCTCACTTTGGTATAGTATATACAGAGCCAGCTTCCTACAGGTTCTACTGGACTCTGTGCATACTATACCTCACTTTGGTATAGTATATACAGAGCCAGCTTCCTACAGGTTCCACTGGACTTGCATAGAGAGCCAGCTTCCCACATTGGTGGCAGCGGTGGGATGCAAAGCCTCTGGGGATCCCCTGGACTCTGTGTACACTATGCCTCACTTTGGTATAGTATATACAGAGCCAGCTTCCTACAGGTTCTACTGGACTCTGTGCACACTATGCCTCACTTTGGTATAGTATATACAGAGCCAGCTTCCTACAGGTTCTACTGGACTCTGTGCACACTATGCCTCACTTTGGTATAGTATATACAGAGCCAGCTTCCTACAGGTTCTACTGGACTCTGTGCACACTATGCCTCACTTTGGTATAGTATATACAGAGCCAGCTTCCTACAGGTTCTACTGGACTCTGTGCACACTATGCCTCACTTTGGTATAGTATATACAGAGCCAGCTTCCTACAGGTTCTACTGGACTCTGTGCACACTATACCTCACTTTGGTATAGTGTATACAGAGCCAGCTTCCTACAGGTTCTACTGGACTCTGTGCACACTATACCTCACTTTGGTATAGTGTATACAGAGCCAGCTTCCTACAGGTTCTACTGGACTCTGTGCACACTATGCCTCACTTTGGTATAGTGTATACAGAGCCAGCTTCCTACAGGTTCTACTGGACTCTGTGCACACTATGCCTCACTTTGGTATAGTATATACAGAGCCAGCTTCCTACAGGTTCTACTGGACTCTGTGCACACTATGCCTCACTTTGGTATAGTATATACAGAGCCAGCTTCCTACAGGTTCTACTGGACTCTGTGCACACTATGCCTCACTTTGGTATAGTATATACAGAGCCAGCTTCCTACAGGTTCTACTGGACTCTGTGCACACTATGCCTCACTTTGGTATAGTATATACAGAGCCAGCTTCCTACAGGTTCTACTGGGCTCTGTGCACACTATGCCTCACTTTGGTATAGTGTATACAGAGCCAGCTTCCTACAGGTTCTACTGGACTCTGTGCACACTATACCTCACTTTGGTATAGTATATACAGAGCCAGCTTCCTACAGGTTCCACTGGACTTGTATAAAGAGCCAGCTTGCCACATTGGTGGCAGCGGTGGGATGCAAAGCCTCTGGGGATCCCCTGGACTCTGTGTACACTATGCCTCACTTTGGTATAGTATATACAGAGCCAGCTTCCTACAGGTTCTACTGGACTCTGTGTACACTATGCCTCACTTTGGTATAGTATATACAGAGCCAGCTTCCTACAGGTTCTACTGGACTCTGTGCACACTATGCCTTACTTTGGTATAGTATACACAGAGCCAGCTTCCTGCAGGAGGCAGGAAGGGTTTTAATTCCCTCAGGATGCTCATTTGTAGGTTCGCCCCTTTGGTGGCGGCACTGATATTGTTAGACTTGGCACCATTGGCGTGGGTCTCCCTTCCATTTTTTTTGCTGTTGCCTCTTATGTTTTGCTGGTTTTAGATGCTTTTGGGCACTGTGCCACTGCTGTTCAGTGCCACAGTGCAAGTGCTCCCTACTGTAAATTGTGTTATGGATTAGTGACTCCATGATTGGATGATTGGTTTACTTGTCAGTCCCTAGTACAGTGCACTGAGTGTGCCCAGGGCTTGTAAATCCAATGCTGCTGGTGGGCTTGCAGCACTGGTTGTGCCACCCACAGAAGCGGCTTGTAAATGTGCCTCGGGCCTGCCATTGCAGAGCCTGTGTGCAGCCTAGGGCTGCCATGTCGACTTGGTGAGTGCACCCACTTACCAGTCCCTAAACCTTCCCTTTACTGCATGTTGGTCACCCCTAAAGTAGGCCCTAGGGCAGGGTGCATGGTAAGTATAAGGTAGGACATGCCCTGGTGTGTGTGGCATGTCCTAATAGTGAATTACAGCCATTTTCGTTTTTCACTATTGCAAGGCTACCTGCTCCCCATAGGCCAGAATGGGCAGACTGACTATTACACCTTATAGTCAGAACTGACCCAGGGAACATGGTAGAAAAACGAATTTAGTATGCCTGAACTCAGAATGATAAAATACATCTTTTAGTGAAGTTGGTTTTAACATTCTGTGTTTGAAAATACCACTTTTAGAAAGTGGGTATTTTCTTGCCTAAACTTCCAAGCCTGCCTCTGCTAGGTTGTGTATTCCTTGTCTAGAGATTGAGTGACAGGGGCTGGGGGTGGCTACAGGAGACAGGGTGAGTCAGCACAGGGCTGAATAGGAAGGTCTGCATCCAGAGTGGAGGGAGGAGTTGCACCTGGGTCTGAATAGGGCTGTGCCTGCCTTCCACAATGCTGGCTCCACCTCCTGCCGGGCGTCTGATGGCTCTGCCCCTCACTCACAAAGGAAAGAAGGAGTCAGAAAAACAAAGTGCTCCAGGACTGACCAGAACTGGTTTTGGACTAGGCAGAGGCCTCTCTGCCTTCAGAGAACAAAGGGAAAAGGTGTATAAAAAGGGGACCCAGACCCCTAGGAAATTAGATCACTTCTGGGAAATCAAGAAACCTGTGCCAAGGAGAAGAACCGGAGAAGCTGAAGGAGGAGTACTGCCCCTGTGCTGTTTTGCTGATTGGGGTTGGCCTGCAGTGGTTGCTTTCTGCCAAGGACAGGAGAAAAGACTTTGCTGTGCTTTGTCATCTTGAAGAAGGGAATCTCCAAGGGCTTGAACTGAGCTTGCCTCCTGCCTGAAGTCACAGGGACACAAAGACTTCACCCCTTCTGTTTGCCTGCATCTGGAACTGCTGTTTTAGCTGCTAACAGAGGGAAATTGCAACACCGACGCCGGCGAGCGACGCCGTAACCTGCACCGAAGCCGTGGGCACCGCTCGTGAAGAGCACGACGCACCGCCCCGACTTGCACCGTAGGCCCGACGCCTGCCGACGCCGTGCGACATCGACTCCGAAGCCGTCATCGAGGCCGCTGCCTGCACCGGAGCCGAGGACACCGCTCGTGACGCTCACGACGCACCGTCCCGACTCGCACCGCAGCCCCGACTTCACCGACGCCAGGGCTTCATCATCGCGGAGCCGATCCTCGACGTGGGTGACCCCCGAATCCATCGACGCCGCACCATCGTAAGGAACCGACGCCTCGCCGCCATCCGTGACGTCACCTCCCCGACACAGTAAGGAACCGACGCCTCACCTCCCCTGCGCTGCAGTAAGGAACCGAGACATCACCTCCCCTGGGGTCGTAAGGAACCGACGCCGCCGGCGCCAACGAAGCATCACCTCCCCGACGCCGTGCACCGTCTTTGTTTTCATCGAATTCCAGGTACTGTTCTTTGTGGGTCTGCTCGACTCCGGGCCCGACGCCGCGCACCTCGCGGTCGGCGCCGTACTTTGGGATTTCCACCGGTCACGACGTCGTGATAACTCCAAGTGGAGTTATTTGTTGCTACAAGCTTTATTTGATTGACTATCCTATTTTTGAAGATAACGTGAACTGTCTCTATCATTTTAAGTCTATTTTTGAGTACTGTATTGTGGATTTTTGCTATTGGGTCTTGTGATAAGTCTATATAAAGATTACTTATTTTTACATAAACAACCTGTGTGGTGTCCATCTGTAGTGTTTTCACTGTATTACTGTATGTGTTCACAAATGCTTTACACACTGCCTCTGAGATAAGCCTGTCTGCTCGTGCCAAGCTACCAGGGGGTGAGCAGGGGTTATTTTAGGAGTGTTTCCCCTTATCCTGACTAGAAGCAAGGGTCCCTATTTGGACAAAGGTGCAAACCATTGCCAACTAGAGGCCCCCAGTTCTAACATTGGTGGTCAGCGGTGAGGATTTGGACTTGCATTTGTGATTCATATACAGTGATTGGTGTACACTACTAGTGAGTGCAGACCAATACGCGACCACATACCTTTTTGATAGGACTTTTTTTCTTTGGAACCTTTATTTTTGTTGAGAACTGCCAATTTTCACCATGAGCAAAAAAGGATCCATTGCACCTGCAGATATTGAATTTGAAGAAGATAGGGTTGATACCTACACTGTGCCAGAACTCAAAGCTGTTTGCAAAAAGTTTAAAATCTCTATGAGAGGCCTCACCAGGAAGGAGGAGTTTCACAAGGCGCTAAGGGCCTGGTTGGAAGCACGGAATGCCAGTGGGCAGTCCGAGGAGCCTGTGGGGGAGGCAGAGAATTTAGATGGGCAGCTTGAGGGGCCATTGGGCTTAACTGGGAGGAGAGCGCCTTCCAGGGAGGGCAGCAGTGTTTCTCAAAGGGCCTGTCTCCAGAGGAGCTGGAGGACAGGGACAAAAGCAGGATGCATGAAATGGAAATGGCCAAACTGAAACAGGGAAGCCATGATAGCCTTGAGCATAAGAAATTGGAGTTAGAAAGTAAGAGGTTGGCCATGGAAGAAAAGAAGATGCTTTTAGAGCATGAGAGAGTGGTGAGGGAGCTAGAGCTAAAGGCTAGGAGCCTAGAAATCACTCCCTCTGGTGGCAGCACACCTCCAGTGCCTGTAGAAAGTAGAGTGTACATCCCCAAGGAGGTTATTAAGGATTTCATGAAGGGGGAGGACATTGGGCAATGGTTTAAAGCATATGAGATCGCCATGACATCACACCGGGTCCCTGAGAAGGATTGGGGAGCGGGGTTGTGGGGCCGCTTTGCAGGTGAGGGAAGGGAAACCTTACTAGCCTTGCCCACAATTGATCAGATGTCCTATGCCCACCTGAAGGAAGCTTTAGTGGCAAGGTATGGGTTAACTCCAGAGCTTTATAGGCAGAAGTTTAGGAACTGCAAAAAGCTGGAGCCTAGTACCTGGGTGGAGTATGTGTCTTATTTTTGCAGAGCATTGGATGGATGGGTGAAGGGTAGCAAAGTAAATGACTTGCAGGAGTTCTATGATTTAATTGCATGGGAGCACTTGTCCAGTAGTTGTTTTCCAGAGCTACGCCAGCACCTTGTTGACAGTAAGCTGACTAATCCTAGGAAGCTTGCTGAGGAGGCGGACCGCTGGGTCAGTACCCGGGTCCACAAGGGTCTTGTGGGAGACTCCGCCAAAGGTGGGCAGGGTCCCCAGCAGAAGAGTGGGGGGGACAAGGGTAAACAGAAGGAGTTCCAAAAAGGGCCCCAAAGTAAACCCCAAGGGAACCAAGGTAAGGGTTCCCAGCCTCCCACTGAGAAAAGACCATGGGTCCCAACAGATAAGTCTGTTCAGAAGGGGCCCAAAGCATGTTTTAGTTGTGGTCAGGTGGGTCACTTTGTAGGAAGTCCCAAGTGCCCCAATACTGTGACCACTGCACCCCCTGGTGCACCACCCCGGCAGATGGCTAGTGTAGCCCTGGGGGAGGAGTTGGGTGCCCAAGGTGGGTGGGGTCCCGCAGAAATGTCCCTGGTCTCTTTAGGGGACAGTGAGATGGTCCCTAGGACCCAGCTGCCTGATAACACTAAAAAATACAGGCAGTGGGTGACCATCAATGGCCATAGGGTGGAGGCTCTGAGAGACACCGGGGCCAGTGTGACAGCTGTCAGTTGTCGGCTGGTGTCTGAAGAGCAGGTGGTCCCCAACGTATTCTACCCGGTAGTTGCCGCTGACAACTCAGAGAGCCACTGCAAGGTGGCCCAGGTTCCCTTTGAGTGGGGGGGTCTCAGGTATCCTTCAAGTAGCTGTGAGGCCAGCCATGCCTGTTGACTGTCTGCTAGGCAATGATTTGGAGAGCTCCCCTTGGGCGAAGGTGGAGCGGAGGTCTCATTTGGAGATGTTGGGTCTGCCAGAGTGGGCGTGTGTGACCACTCGGTCAATGGCAGCCGGTAAGGGTATTCAAGAGGACCTGGAGCCTGGAAGAAGGGCCCAGGTGCCTGCCTTAAAGAGAGGAGGCAAGGGGCGCGGGAAACCGGCCCCCGAAGTTCCCACGGTCCAGGAGGAGGCAGACCTTGAGGGGGATGCCCTGGAACCTACAGGGGAACAAGTGGCTGAACTGGGGGACCTGCCTGAGCTGACCCATTGGCAGCAGGAAGGAGGCCCCTCCAGGGAAGAATTCTGCGAGGAGCAGAACAAGTGCCCTTCTCTTGAGGGCTTGCGGCAACAGGCTGTAAGCCAGGCAGCAGGTGATCAGTCTGGATCACACTGGATCTACTGGGAGAATGGTCTCCTGTATAGTGAGCCTAAGGTTGCTGAGCCTGGGTCAGCCCGTGTGCTGGTGGTACCCCAGCGCTTCAGAGCCTTCCTACTGGGTCTGGCTCATGATGTGCCTTTAGCAGGACATTTGGGGCAAGACAAGACCTTTCAAAGGCTTGTCACCCACTTTCATTGGCCCCAAATGCGCAAGAGTTCAGATACTCATTGCAGGACCTGTCAGACTTGCCAGGCAAGTGGTAAGAGTGGGAGGAAGCACAAGGCTCCTCTCCAACCTTTCCCTGTTGTCAGTACCCCCTTTGAGAGGGTGGGTATTGACATTGTGGGGCCTCTGGATCCCAAGACAGCCATGGGCAACAGGTTCATCCTGGTCTTGGTGGACCATGCCACCCGGTACCCGGAAGCCATCCCTCTTCGGACAGTGACGGCCCCCGTGGTGGGACGTGCACTGATGGGGATTTTCTCCCGTGTGGGGTTCCCCAAGGAGGTGGTGTCTGACCGTGGTACTAACTTCATTTCCAAGTATATGAAGTCCCTGTGGCAGGAGTGTGGTGTAACCTATAAGTTCACCACTCCTTACCACCCCCAAGGTAATGGGCTGGTTGAGAGATTCAACCGGACCCTTAAGGGCATGATTATGGGTCTGGAAGAACCCATGAGGCGTAAGTGGGACGTCCTCTTGCCATGCCTGCTCTTTGCTTACAGAGAGGTGCCCCAGAAGTCCTTAGGGTTCAGTCCCTTTGAACTGCTGTACGGCCATCCTGTAAGAGGACCTCTGAGTCTGGTCAAGGAAGGCTGGGAGGAAGCTCCCAGGAAAACTCCCCAGGATGTATTTAGTTACATGCTGGCCTTCAGAAACCAGACTCGGCGTTTCAGACAACTCGCTGAGGCGAATCTGGAAGCCAGCCAGGAAGAGATGAAACGTTGGCATGATCAGAATGCCACTCTGATCGAGTTTCAGCCTGGACAAAAGGTGTGGGTCATGGCCCCAGTGGAGCCCTGTGCGCTCCAGGATAAGTGGACCGGACCATTTGAGGTGGTGGAGCGCAAGAGTGAAGTCACCTACTTGGTGGACTTGCAGTCTCCCAGGAACCCCTTGCGGGTCCTGCATGTGAACCGCCTGAAGCCCCACTTTGAGAGGTCTGAAGTGGGCATGCTCTTAGCAACAGATGCTGGGATGGAAGAGGAGACTGAACCTCTTCCTGACCTCCTGTATGCAAAAGAGCAAGATGGGTCAGTGGATGGTGTGAACCTCTCTCCCACCCTGACCCCGGAGCAGCAGAATGACTGTCGCCAACTGTTGGGGCAGTTTTCTGATCTGTTCTCCCTGGCTCCCAGTATCACTGAATGGTGCATCCATGATGTGGACACTGGGGACAGTCCTCCTGTGAAGCACAAAACTTACAGAGTGACTGACAGGGTGAGAGCTTGCATCAAGGAGGAGGTCTCCAAGATGTTTGCCTTAGGGGTGATTGAGTCCTCTAACAGCCCTTGGGCCAGCCCAGTGGTCTTGGTCCCAAAGGCTGCCGCGCCTGGTGCCACACCCGAACTCCGGTTCTGTGTGGACTACCGAGGACTCAATTCAGTCACCAGGACTGACGCGCACCCCATCCCCAGAGCTGATGAGCTCATTGATCGGTTAGGGGCTGCCCGGTACCTCAGCACGTTTGATCTAACGTCTGGATACTGGCAGATCGCCTTAACTGATGGGGCCAAAGAGAGGTCAGCATTCTCCACACCAGATGGGCACTACCAATTCCGGGTGATGCCCTTTGGGATGAAGAATGCCCCTGCCACCTTTCAGAGGTTGGTCAACCAGGTGTTGGCTGGGCTGGAGGATTTCAGTGCCGCCTACCTGGATGACATTGCAGTGTTCAGCGCCACGTGGGAGGAACATCTGCACCACCTCTGGGAAGTGTTGAAGGCGCTGCGGAGGGCAGGCCTCACGATCAAGGCAAGTAAGTGCCAGATCGGGCAGGGTTCTGTGGTGTACTTGGGACACCAGGTTGGGAGCGGCCAGGTGGCGCCCCTACAGCCCAAGATAGATACCATTCTGGCTTGGGAACCCCCAAAACCCAGACAGAGGTGAGGGCCTTCTTAGGACTCACCGGGTATTACAGGAGGTTTGTCAAGGGGTATGGCAACATTGTTGCACCCTTGACTGAGCTGACTTCCAGGAAGCAGCCCAGGAAAGTGAACTGGACTGATGCCTGCCAAAAGGCTTTTGATGCCCTGAAATCTGCCATGTGCACGGCGCCCGTGCTTCAGGCGCCCAACTTCTCAAAGGAATTCATTGTGCAGACAGATGCTTCAGAGCATGGTGTTGGGGCTGTGCTTTCACAGATGAATGAGGAGGGCCTAGACCAACCTGTAGCCTTTATTAGTAGGAGGTTACTCCCACGGGAACAGAGGTGGAGTGCGATTGAACGTGAAGCATTTGCTGTGGTCTGGGCACTGAAGAAGTTGAGACCATACTTGTTTGGGACTCACTTCCGGGTTCAGACAGACCACAGGCCCCTCAGATGGTTAATGCAGATGAGGGGTGAGAATCCAAAACTGTTGAGGTGGTCCATTTCCCTACAGGGGATGGACTTTACGGTGGAACACCGCCCTGGTACAGAACACGCCAATGCTGATGGTCTGTCCAGATTTTTCCGCCTTAGTGATGAGAACTCCCAGGAGGAAGGGTAGTTCTCCCCACATTTCAGCTGGAGGGGACACGTGTTAGACTTGGCACCATTGGCGTGGGTCTCCCTTCCATTTTTTTGCTGTTGCCTCTTATGTTTTGCTGGTTTTAGATGCTTTTGGGCACTGTGCCACTGCTGTTCAGTGCCACAGTGCAAGTGCTCCCTACTGTAAATTGTGTTATGGATTAGTGACTCCATGATTGGATGATTGGTTTACTTGTCAGTCCCTAGTACAGTGCACTGAGTGTGCCCAGGGCTTGTAAATCCAATGCTGCTGGTGGGCTTGCAGCACTGGTTGTGCCACCCACAGAAGCGGCTTGTAAAATGTGCCTCGGGCCTGCCATTGCAGAGCCTGTGTGCAGCCTAGGGCTGCCATGTCGACTTGGTGAGTGCACCCACTTACCAGTCCCTAAACCTTCCCTTTACTGCATGTTGGTCACCCCTAAAGTAGGCCCTAGGGCAGGGTGCATGGTAAGTATAAGGTAGGACATGCCCTGGTGTGTGTGGCATGTCCTAATAGTGAATTACAGCCATTTTCGTTTTTCACTATTGCAAGGCTACCTGCTCCCCATAGGCCAGAATGGGCAGACTGACTATTACACCTTATAGTCAGAACTGACCCAGGGAACATGGTAGAAAAACGAATTTAGTATGCCTGAACTCAGAATGATAAAATACATCTTTTAGTGAAGTTGGTTTTAACATTCTGTGTTTGAAAATACCACTTTTAGAAAGTGGGTATTTTCTTGCCTAAACTTCCAAGCCTGCCTCTGCTAGGTTGTGTATTCCTTGTCTAGAGATTGAGTGACAGGGGCTGGGGGTGGCTACAGGAGACAGGGTGAGTCAGCACAGGGCTGAATAGGAAGGTCTGCATCCAGAGTGGAGGGAGGAGTTGCACCTGGGTCTGAATAGGGCTGTGCCTGCCTTCCACAATGCTGGCTCCACCTCCTGCCGGGCGTCTGATGGCTCTGCCCCTCACTCACAAAGGAAAGAAGGAGTCAGAAAAACAAAGTGCTCCAGGACTGACCAGAACTGGTTTTGGACTAGGCAGAGGCCTCTCTGCCTTCAGAGAACAAAGGGAAAAGGTGTATAAAAAGGGGACCCAGACCCCTAGGAAATTAGATCACTTCTGGGAAATCAAGAAACCTGTGCCAAGGAGAAGAACCGGAGAAGCTGAAGGAGGAGTACTGCCCCTGTGCTGTTTTGCTGATTGGGGTTGGCCTGCAGTGGTTGCTTTCTGCCAAGGACAGGAGAAAAGACTTTGCTGTGCTTTGTCATCTTGAAGAAGGGAATCTCCAAGGGCTTGAACTGAGCTTGCCTCCTGCCTGAAGTCACAGGGACACAAAGACTTCACCCCTTCTGTTTGCCTGCATCTGGAACTGCTGTTTTAGCTGCTAACAGAGGGAAATTGCAACACCGACGCCGGCGAGCGACGCCGTAACCTGCACCGAAGCCGTGGGCACCGCTCGTGAAGAGCACGACGCACCGCCCCGACTTGCACCGTAGGCCCGACGCCTGCCGACGCCGTGCGACATCGACTCCGAAGCCGTCATCGAGGCCGCTGCCTGCACCGGAGCCGAGGACACCGCTCGTGACGCTCACGACGCACCGTCCCGACTCGCACCGCAGCCCCGACTTCACCGACGCCAGGGCTTCATCATCGCGGAGCCGATCCTCGACGTGGGTGACCCTCGAATCCATCGACGCCGCACCATCGTAAGGAACCGACGCCCGCCGCCATCCGTGACGTCACCTCCCCGACACAGTAAGGAACCGACGCCTCACCTCCCTGCGCTGCAGTAAGGAACCGAGACATCACCTCCCCTGGGGTCGTAAGGAACCGACGCCGCCGGCGCCAACGAAGCATCACCTCCCCGACGCCGTGCACCGTCTTTGTTTTCATCGAATTCCAGGTACTGTTCTTTGTGGGTCTGCTCGACTCCGGGCCCGACGCCGCGCACCTCGCGGTCGGCGCCGTACTTTGGGATTTCCACCGGTCACGACGTCGTGATAACTCCAAGTGGAGTTATTTGTTGCTACAAGCTTTATTTGATTGACTATCCTATTTTTGAAGATAACGTGAACTGTCTCTATCATTTTAAGTCTATTTTTGAGTACTGTATTGTGGATTTTTGCTATTGGGTCTTGTGATAAGTCTATATAAAGATTACTTATTTTTACATAAACAACCTGTGTGGTGTCCATCTGTAGTGTTTTCACTGTATTACTGTATGTGTTCACAAATGCTTTACACACTGCCTCTGAGATAAGCCTGTCTGCTCGTGCCAAGCTACCAGGGGGTGAGCAGGGGTTATTTTAGGAGTGTTTCCCCCTTATCCTGACTAGAAGCAAGGGTCCCTATTTGGACAAAGGTGCAAACCATTGCCAACTAGAGGCCCCCAGTTCTAACAGATATGTTTCTGCATGTTAAGGTTCTTGTCGAGTGTTATTCCCAGAGAGTTGATAACTTGGGGCAGGCAGCTGAGTGCTGTTAGTTGTTTCAGCCATTCCTCAATAATAGGTGACTGGTGGGGTGGAGCAATTAGAAGGAATTTGGTCTTGAGGGAGTTTAGTTTGAGGTGGTTTTCTGCAAGCCAGGATTGGGTTTTTTGCAGAGTTGAATTAAGAGATCTGCTGTCTTCAGGGGAAGAGACATTAACCCATAGTTGGGTGTTGTCTGCGTACATATGATAATGAATGTTGGATGAGCTCAGAATTGCAGTAAGATGCTCCATGAACAGGTTAAAGAGTGGGTGAGAGGCAGGGGCCTGCGGGACTCCTAGAGTGACAGGAATGGACTCAGTGACTCATTGACCTTGAATCTTTGAGGTCTATTTTGGAGAAATGACGTGAACCAGTTTAGGAGGATCCTGATAAGCCCATTCTATACCTCAAGAGTTCTAAAAAGTTGTCATGTTTAACTGTATCGAATGCCGAAGATAGGTGAAGAAGGATTAGGTGGCAAGATTCTTTTTGGTCCAGAATTTTTAGCGCATTATCCACTATGTGACTCAGAGCTGTTTCGGTACCGAGTCCTGGGCGTAAGCCAGATTGGAAATAGTCCAAATGGCAGAATTGTTTGCTGTGGGTTGCAAAATTGGATTTGCGCACCTTTTTCCAGGAGCTTCGCCAGAGTTGAAATGTTAAAGATCAGGTGTAGGAAAGTGCCCCTTTTTGCATGTTTAACCCCTAGCCTTTTGCCAGATACCAGGCCCCAGCACCAGTGTTCTTTCCCAAAACTGTACCTTGTACCCACAATTGGCACATCTCTGGGCCACATTTAAGACCCTTGTAAAAAGGTATCCCTGGTACCAAGTGCCTTGTGACCAGAGGAGGCCTCTGAGGGCTGCAGCATGTTTTGTGCCACCTTCTGAGACCTCTCACCAAAACATCCCTGTGTGCCATGCCCACCAACACTGCCTGTGGCATGGGTAAGTCACCCCTCTAGTAGGCCTTAACGCCCTAAAGGCACGGTGCACCATACCCAGGTGAGGGCATAGCTGCAGGAGCAATGTGCCCCTACAGTGTCTGTGCCATTCACAGACAAAGTAAGTGCAGTGGGGCCATTTTGAGTACATGGGCTGGGAGTTTGTCAACACGAACTCCACAGCTCCATGATGGCTCTAGTGAAATCTGGGAAGTTTGGTATAAAACTTCCCAACACATTAAACCCACACTGATGCCAGTGTGGGATTTAATGTAAAATGCATTCAGAGGGCATCTTAGAGATGCCCCCTGAAAAACGACCAACCCTAGTGTCCTTTCTGACAGGCTCCCAGCCATCTGCTGCCACTGAACAGGTTTCTGGACCCCTGAGTAAAGAGCCTCCGCTCTCTGAGTCTGGAAACGGAGCACATCTTGGGCACCAAGATGGGCAGGGTCCTCAAAGAGTGAGCTTCAAAGGCCTGCCGCCTTTGTTAGCTGCCGCAAGCCTTTTGCTGCTATCAGCAACTGGTTCCCACCTTTTCTGACCCACATTTTGGGCGTGGGAACCGGTGGGAAATACCTTGCGAGGAAAGGAGGTGTACCCACCTTGGCCAACCCCACCCTTCAGATGGGGTAGGCGAAATGAAGGCCACCTCTCAGTCCCCGCCATCGTGGAGAAGGGGGACCCCTCCAATCAGAAAGAGGCCTATGCCCCCCTCCCACTGGAGGGTGGCATACTAAGGAGTGTAGACACCCCAAGGAAGGACCTATTGGTCCCAACCTGCACACCCCTGTAACGCCCCTAAATCTAGTATTTAGGAGCACCCCTGAACCTTGCTGTAGGAAGGTGGAATCTGACTATATGGTTGCCCCCACTTTTTTTATGGTGTTTTGCTGGTTTATGACTTAGTTGGACTGGGATCCTGCTATTCAGGGCCCCAGTCTATCTGCTTTCTCTGTAAAATGGATTCCATGTGCCTTAGGCACATCTCTGATTGGGATCTGGAGTGCCCTTATAAGTCCCTAGTATATGGTATACTATGTACCAAGGGCATAGGTACCTCAGAGGCCTGCCAGGGGCTGCAGCATGTATTATGCCACCCCTGGAAGGCCATCCAAACTGACACCACAGGTCTGCTACTGCAGCCTGGGTAAGGTGGTGCATGCACTCCTTACTGTGATATAGGTTACCTATATCACGAAATACATACACACCTAGAAACCTATAAGTCACTCCTAAGGCAGGCTTTATCAATCCTAAAGGCAGAGTGCATGGTTCCTATGTGAGAGGGTGCCCCTGCATGAGCAGGGCCCCTCTGCAGCGTTCGGAGACCATCTCTGATGCTGTTTGTAGTGCAGCCTGACCATATACTCTTAAGCGCATTATATCCTCGCGGTAAAATGCTAACTTTGGAATGGCTGCACCTAAACATGTCGTGTTTGGTGTCAAACATCTTGGAATACTACCCCCCGCCAATCCTGGCGGCGGGGGTAGCATTCCACCCTTCTAGAGGGAAAGACATGTTAACTCTGGCTTACCCGGTAACTTCTTTCTGAAGCCCTGGCATCACAAAATGGATGCTGCTGCCACAGACACAAGTCTGGCCTCCTGCTGCTGGACGAAACTCCGGCAGGGGAGGCCTGGACAATAGGTTTCCTGTTGCAGGGAGGTATGACCACCTCCCCAGACAGGATCATGTGTATTGGGGCTGGGTGGGTGCACTCTTAGAGTGCTTTGAAGTCCTGCACTGGGGGAGCAAAAGGCTCCTCTGTGCATATGCCAGTTCAAACCAGCTCAGGGGCTACCTGCCCCTGCTCTGGCGCGAAACTGGACAAAGGGAAGTGGGTGTAGCCACCCCCTCCCTTGACCCTCCCATAGGTGGGGTCATAGAGTTAGTCCCTCCCTGTTTTACTAGTTAAAATGGGGAACCCTTGCCACAGCAAGGTTAGATTATACCTGGACGAAACTCTGAAACAGAATCCTGGACCTTCGACGCTCTACTCACGATTAGAGGACTGAAGAATCTCCCTTGGGGTCAAGGAGTGACTCCCCTGCTTGGCAGGCACCAAAGAAGCATCTGTCCGGTTCGCATCACTGAAGCTCCCGTCGGACGCCGAAGTCATCGCATCACCAGAGGTGGATTCTCAGACTTCCCCGAGGCTACCCTGAGTCCCCAGCAAAGCTGAGGCCCGTGGCTATCGTGGGTAACGTGAGACCGTGACCCCTGGACACCGAGCACACTTGCAAGTGCACCATCTTCTGGGTCTCCCAAGAAGTCGTGCTTTGGGCTCCGAGTAGCCCTAGCCTCCAGCACCACCTGCACCGAAGATCACTGGCCCCCACTCCACGAGTGTCCTGTAAGCCAGCTCCACGTGCGGCGTCACGAGGCTCCTTCGCGGTCGCTAGCCCGTTGGCTAGTAGCCCTTACCGAAGGCCAATCTTTTCTTTACTTGGCAGTCTGGTTGCTCCAGGCCTGCCCTCACTTACCCTTGCTGGGTGAGTTCCCCAGACCTTGCTGGTCTGCACCATCGACGATCTTCAGCTACATCGAGACTTGCCGTTGCCAAGGCTTGTTGGGTCCAATCTGGTCGCCGACACCGCAGCACTCGACAGACATCGTGTACCAGCCCGAATCCTGCTCCTGGTCGCCGACAACGCCTCCTGGACCTCGTGGCTGCAGAAACGAGACGACCGTCAACGCACCTGAAGCACTCGACATCGGTGGGCATCCGTCCATCACCTCCCTGGTCACTGGCTAGTGACCCAGACTCTGTCCCCTCTGCTTTCAGGTTCTTCAGAACTCCGATCCACTCTTGGATCCACCCGGACACTTTTCTCCTGGTCGCCAGCAGCACTTTGCAGCAGATCGCCATAAGAACCGACGACGACAACCCGACCCCGAAAGGCACCTATGCACCCGGCTTCCCTGGGTGAGGTAACACGAGTACTCCGGTGCTCCCGTGGGTAGAGACTCTTCAAAGTCCTAGATCTCAAAGGGTTTTGTCCTAGTCCTCTTTAAAGTGTCCCTTTCCTCTATTTTTCCGATCCCGACTTTCTCCATAGAAGTTAACGGCGTATCGCGGTTGTGTATTTACACTGCACGCGTCTCCCGTGGGTCCCCTGTGTCACTACCTTGGGTGGTTCCTTGTGGTCCAAGCACTTCTAGAGGCTCTAGGCCTAGTGTCTAGTTCAGTCGTGGTTCGCATACCACTTTATTGGTATATGGTTTGGTACGCCCCTAGGGCCCAAACGTGTATTTGTGCTATTACTGTGATTTAAGATCTTATAACCTATGTACTTCGAACTCTAGCCTCATAAAGAGACTAGAGGGGTGTGTTTAGTAATAAATACATATATTTTGAATATATACCTGGTGTGGTGCTCTTTCATTTGGTCACTCAAGAGATTATAGACTGGTAAAACAAGCTGCTTTACATTCCTTCAAGACTTAGCCTGAAGGCTGCTCTCCATAGCTACCACTAGGATAGCTTTCAATAAGGTTGTCTTTAACCTACCTACCATAAGAGTCGATTTGGACTGGTGCAAGGTGCCCACTATAATTAGTGGACAGCATATGCCAGGCCAACTTCTCACACTTGCCTCTTCAGATTCGACGTGACAAGAAGGACCGAAGAGCCGTGCTGCAGAAGAGGAGGAGAACAACTGCTTTGGCCCCAGCCCTACCGGCCTGTCTCCTCCTCTGAAACCCCCGCAAGCTGAACCCGGCGTGTCCTGCAGCCAGCAGCCTCCAAGAACCCCGGGGATCTGCTCTGCCTTCCTAAAGAACTCTGATCTCCAATGGACAGCGGCTTTGCCCAACCCTAAGCCAGAACTTCAGATTCAGGCTGATCCGAGAGTCCTCAGCACTCTGCACCGTATGCCCACGGCCCGAGTCAGAGTGGCCTAACACCCCAGCGAGGTCCCCCCGGCGATCCTGACCTGTGTTCCAGCATTGGACGACCTCCACCGGCCTTCTCCTCGATGCCTGCAGCCTCATCCTAAAGGCAGGCCTCAAAAAATCATAAAACTTTCACTAGACCTGCAGGTCTAGTGACTTAAATGATCTACTAGACCGATTTGTAATGCTGTGGGTCCATAAACTGGTTTCTGATGGTGTGATCCTGGGCAAACGTTTTAATTCATTGAGCTGCCACTTTCTTCATTATCAAGTATGAGAGCACCCTCCAATGTGCGAGTTCAGCATGTCTGCTCTACAAAAAACTATTTTGTTTGATTTAATAGACTAAACTTTTCTTCTATATATAATACAAATCTAGCCACATATAGGATACACATGACCCCTGACTTGCCTCTTAGTTCATTAACAGCATTTTAATCAGGGCGGGGGCAGGAATGTTTCTCAAATCATGTTTAAAAACTATCACTTTTAATACATTCATAACTAAAGCATGAAGTGGTAGCACACTGTCATTTGTAATCAACAGATTTCGCATTAAAATGGCCACAAACGTTCCCACTGAAATGCGGTTTTACTGATAAAACTATATAGTGTGCAAACAATGTTTGGAAATAGAGTTTCTGCAAATATGTGTCATTTGCACGTGACCAAGTAAAGTGTTCTGGTTTGTTATGCTCCTGTTTAACTCTTTGTTTGCACCACTCTTCTTAATTACAAACAAAATGTGCTTTTGTAATTTCTGATATATTTTGAAATATTGGTAATAATAATTTGCAAGCTATTTATTTAAATGTTGTGTGTTAGAGCAAAATAACTGACATCTTCAGACAGCTCACTTGACAAAAACCTCTAGCTCTAGTAAGAGAGAGTACAAGCATTTGCAATGCAATAGGTCTTGCATTTGTGCAAGTTTAAGCTATTGGCAGTGTAAATGACAGTGCCTTTTATTTATGTTTTGATAATTAACACATAAAAGGCATTGTCATGTACAATGTCAATAGCTCAAGCTCTTGTAAATGCGAGACCAATTCAAAGAAGCGGCCGCAATTGTCCTGGGCTGCTTAGAAAGTGACAGCGCCAATGGCGCACTAAATGTTGCAGGAAAGCATGTGGTGCCTGCAGAAGGAGAAACTCATTAAAGAAAATAGTGCTTACAGACTAAAAAAGACTTGTCGTGTAACAACCGAAGTAAAAGGTCCAGTCCTCATGGGAGGTTACAAATGAAGACAAGGCGGACGGACTAACACGCCCATTAACGAGTCTAAAGCCAGCATTTACGAAGGACAATGACTCAAGCCAATGACAAATATGGGCAGAGAGTGGGCGGGGCTTCTATTCCATACTCCAATACAGCATGGCTTCCAGAGCAGCGTATGCGCTGCCCAGACTCGACCTAAAAATAAACTCCATTTTCCAAGCAGCATTTAGTAAAAAGACAAACTGACATTTGACCTCTTTCCTTGAACAGACAGTAAATGTGTCAAGATAAAAACAAGATTTAATAGCATCTTTAGTGCTCATTCACTTTCTGAATGAACAGAACGCCTGTTTCTTTTCAGTCACAGTTCACTTGCCAGATGGGACTAGTAGGTGCTAAAAATAGCTCGGCCTGATAAAATTTTGCTCACAATTGCGAGTGGTCGAGTAGATTTTTCAAGGCCTGTAAAGGGTCCACTGAACAGCAACCGGTGAGAATAACCCAACAAGAAAGAACACTGCACCCGCAGATCATGAGTCAAGAGGTGCCTGACCGAAGGTGTCCAGCAAACCTTCATCTTCATTCTTCAGTCGTTGGTTCCCTTCATCCAGACTTCTGGCTCCAGACTGCAGTCCTTTTCCGCGACCGACATCCTCTATCGAAGAGCATTGGGCTCCCGACACTCCCTGCAACCGGCTGCCCCTGCGTCGCTGGTGATGTGGACTTGGTGCCTACCTGGCACCCCCTTTGCCCTTAACTTAACCCCAGGAGCTTGACTCCCAAGACCAAGAGGATCTGGCCTATTGGCTAGGGCAGTCGACCTTTAAGCCGGGGAACCGGTTTCGAGTCTCGGCAGGGACGCTCAGCATCCTGTGATTCTGGGCAAATCACTTAATCTCCCAGTGCCTAGCAAAAATGAATGTGTCCACCTGTAACGCAACTGGTGCTCATGTAAAGTGCTTTGATACCTTCGGGTCTAGTTCGCTCTACAGAAAACCCCAACAAGCATTGGCATAGCCAATAGGTCTCGCCTTTGGGACCTTATAAGTGTTTAGCCATGCAACACTTGATGTTGTTGCACCAAGGATATTGTGCTGGATAACTAAACACTTATAAGGTCCCAAAGGCGAGACCTATTGTCTATGCCAATGCTTGTTTAGATTTGGTGCATGTGTGGCCTTTGTAAGTATTTCTAGAGCTGCTTTTTAGATTTGGAGTCATGCAGAAAATGAACATAATTTGTCATCATTTAATACTAGTTGTATTTAAATTTCAGAAATCTGTGACCAACAAATTGCAATTAACTAAGCACTTTCAAGAAGTAAGATAACAGACGCATGTGTGGTAAAGAAACGAATGATATCACCTGAAAATGTGGGTCGGACAAGTTGTTAGAGAAGAAAACGTCCTATGAAGAGCTGCGAGAGTACCATGTGCCGTATCCAAGATAAACAGGAGCCATGAGTGGGCATATTATTTCAATCAGCAGATTTCCTCTTAAAATCAAACAGTAACACCTTGTGGCAATTCTATTGCATATTAGACCACTCTTAACCAGCATAAATATGCTCACATTCAATATTTTGTTTTACTCCGAAATTGGTTCGAAAGCATTAAAACTTGATTTCTAATAAATTCCAGTAAAAGCAATATTCTGACAAAAAAGTAGGATATATTACAAGTCCGTAGAGCACTAGTCTTCTAAAATATGACAGGTGGTGTGCTAAATAAAACATTAGATCTTAATAATGTTCTTTAAGGTTGTTTTGGACGCCATCTAGTCCTGAAGAGCCTATATTTAAAGAGAGTGAATTTGATCCTGTACCTGATGAAAAAGGGATGTAATTAATCTTCAACCTGAAAATCTTCCTATAGCATAAAATAGATCAGAACCTGTTGTAATAATAAACAGGCAAAGCCAGTATTTTCTAGGTTTGACAGTTTATCGATGAGCAGTGTTCGAGCAGAATGCTCGTCGGTTAGTGATATGAAAGCGCTCAAAGCCTAACAATAATTTATAGTATACTATACAGGTATCTGGTAGGAGACCAAAAAACACAACCCTCATTTAAAAAATGTCTAGCTGTACCGAGCTTCTTGTTCTCGCGTTAAAGGGAAACAGTAAAAAAACGGAATTGAAAATTGTCATGGTGCAGTTATTTAGTGTCGGGACCATACGTTTTGTGGAACTGTATCCTTCTCATTGCGCTCAACTGATGTAATTTAAGCACAACTGTTAGACAATTCAAAGAAACAAACGTGAGCGTCAGCCAGTTCTTGAGTCGCAAGCACTACGTCATAAAGCAAAAAATCCACCTTACGCTTTACGCACCTTTAATAAGTAACTCAAAGCGTAACTCAAAGTTGTCCCTAAATATAACAGAAAATTGGAAGAAACACTAAAGATTCTCAAAAGAAAGCAAGTTCAGATCTCACCGCTATGATAACAATCAGCACAGAAATGTCAGCTTCTGGAGGAGAGGAGGATTGTAAATTTTTTTAATACTGATTTACTACATTTTTAGAAACAATTTTTTATAACATATTTTATTTTTAAATTACATTGTAATTACATTATACATTACATTACAAAAAATACTTTCTCAGAATGAATTACTTTAGTTTAAATACTTTGCACATAGGCAATAGACTTATAAGTACAGTAGTTACAGTTGTTGCAATGGGCAACACATTTTCAAACACAATGCAACATTCAGCTCAATGTGAATTTCTAGTTAAATGCAATTAGTTACTTTATGGATTACTTTTTCTAACCACAGGACTGGATCCTAGATTCAGTCCTGGGACATCTCCTGTAAACAGTTGAGTAAAAGCGTTTTGGTTACACTCGTGATTTTTAAGGAATATTATTGTATTTTAAAAGTTGACACTTAGAAACTTTTTCTCATAGAATCACCAATGTTATCCTATGGGAGGAAATTCACTTAGCAGGTAAAAACTGTTATCGTTACTTTTTGTTACTCAGTGTTGGATCCTGGTTCCAGCACTGGTGCATCTCCTGTAAACAGTTGAAAGAATGCGTTTAAGTCATACAGGCGATTTTTAAGGAATATTTGTAGTTTGTGAAAATCGACACTTTGAAACTTTTCTGCTGAAAACCAGACAATGGATTCCTATGGAAGAAAATATAAGTTACTGGTAAGCACGGTTAAAATTACTTTTCTGGGTCAGTGCTGGGCTAAAAGATGCAGCACTGGGTTCTCTCCTGATAACAGGTGAGTAAATTGGAATTCGTACTTTGGTTGATTTTAGAGGAATATTATAAAGTTCCAAAACTCCACACTTAGAAGAAGTTCCAAGTGAAACCAGTCAATGTTAGCCTATGAAGGAAATTCAAGTTACCGGTAAGTACGGTTAAAATTAATTTTGAGGATCAGTACTGGGCTGAAAGATGCAGCACTGAGGTCTCTCCTGATAACAGGTGAGTAAATCAGAATTCGGATTTCGGCTGATTTTAGAGGAAAATTTTAAAGTTCCAAAAATCAACACTTAGAAACTTTTTCAGCAAAAAGCAGGCAATGATATCCTATGGAAGGAAATTCAAGTTACTGGTAAGTACGGTTAAAATTACTTTTGAGGATCAGTACTGGGCTGAAAGATGCAGCACTGAGGTCTCTCCTGATAACAGGTGAGTAAATCGGAATTCGTATTTCGGCTGATTTTAGAGGAATATTTTAAAGTTCCAAAACTCCACACTTAGAAGAATTTCCAAGTGAAACCAGTCAATGTTAGCCTATGAAGGAAATTCAAGTTACCGGTAAGTACGGTTAAAATTACTTTTCAGGACCAGTACTGGGCTGAAAGATGCAGCACTGAGGTTTCTCCTGATAACAGGTGAGTAAATCGGAATTCGTATTTCGGCTGATTTTAGAGGAATATTTTAAAGTTCCAAAACTCCACACTTAGAAGAATTTCCAAGTGAAACCAGTCAATGTTAGCCTATGGAAGGAAATTCAAGTTACTGGTAAGTACGGTTAAAATTACTTTTCAGGACCAGTACTGGGCTAAAAGATACAGCACTGAGGTCTCTCCTTATAACAGGTGAGTAAACCGGAATTCGTTTTTCGGCTGATTTTAGAGGAATATTTGTATGTTTCAAAAATCAACACTTAGAAACTTTTTCAGCAAAAAGAAGGCAATGATATCCTATGGAAGGAAATTCAAGTTACTGGTAAGTACGGTTAAAATTACTTTTCAGGACCAGTACTGGGCTGAAAGATGCAGCACTGAGGTCTCTCCTTATAACAGGTGAGTAAATCGGAATTCGTATTTCGGATGATTTTAGAAGAATATTTGCACAATGGTGAAGGGAGGGGGCGGGGCCTGAGGTGACATCTGTGCAAACGCGCCCCGTGGCGCGTTTTAAGTTGGGGATTAAGTCCCCTTGAATCCTGAGGGTCCCTAGGGGCCAACTAGCCCACCAGGAACCTCCAATATGCGCCAGGGGCTGCGTTGCAGAGACGTGTAGAGAGGCCACACCCCTTTTACACCTCTCTGCAACGCAGCTCTGTGGCGCTTTCTGGATGTACCTGTTGGGCTAGTTGGCCCCCAGGGACACTCAGGATTGAAGGGGATTTAATTCCCCATCTTAAAACGCGCCACGGGGCCTGTTTGCACACATGTCACCTGAAGCCCCGCCCCTCCCTTCACCACTGTGCAAACTGTTATCGTTACTTTTTGTTACTCAGTGTTGGATCCTGGCGCGAAACTGGACAAAGGAAATGGGTGTAGCCACCCCTCTTTCCAAACCCTCCCATAGGTGGGTCCCCAGAGTTAGTCCAACCCCTTTCTTTAGTATAAGTAAGGGAACCCTGGCAACAGGACTTTAGATATCCCTGGACGAAACTCTGCAACTGAATCCTGGAACTTCGACGCTCTACTCAAGACTAGAGGACTGAAGAAATCTCCCTTGGGGTCAAGGAGTGACTCCCCTGCTTGGCAGGCACCAACGAAGCATTTGCCGGTCTGCATCTCCGAAGCTCCCGCCGGACTCCGAAGTATTTGCAGCCCAGGAAGAGGATTTCCAGACATCTCAGAGGCCGACCCGAGTCCCCAGTAAAGCTGAGACCCGCAGCCCTCGTGAGTAGCGTGGAACCGGAACTCCTGGACACCGTGCACATTTGCTAGTGCATTGACTTCTCGACGACTCTTGAAGTCCTGCTTTGGGTTACTCGTAGCCCAGGCCCGAGCACCATTTGCACCGAAGATTGTGAGCCTACACTCCACGAGTGTTCCGTGGGCATCGCTTCTTGCATTTCCGCTCGAGGCTCCTTCGCGATCCCTGGTCCGTTGACTAGTGGGTCCCTGTGAAGGCAACTCTGATTTTCATTGGGTGTTTCTGGTTGCTCCAGACGTGCCCTAACTCCCCACCAAGTGGTGAGTCCCTCAGACCTTGCTGGTCTGCTCCGAAGCATCTTTCTCCTTTCTGCGTGGGTTGCTGTTGCCAAGGCTTGTTGTGTTCAATCCGGACACCAACGCTGCAGCACTCGACATCCTTCGTGGGACAGCTCGAATCCAGCTCCTGGTCGTCGTCGACGCCTCCTGGTTCTCATGGCTGAAGAGTCAAGCTTCACCTCTTTCACCTGAAGCACGCGACATCGGTGGGCATTCGACTATCGTGCCCCTGGTCACTGGCAAGTGACTCAGACTCTGTCCCCTCTGCTTTCAGTTTCTTCTCATCTCCGATCCAGGCTTGGATCTCTTCGGACACTTCGCATCTTCCCGGCAGCAGCACTTCCTTGCAGGCTGCCATTGAAAACGACGACGTGACCCGACACCATTTGACACCTATGCACCCGGCTTCCCTGGGTGAGGTAACTCGAGTACTCCGGTGCTCCCGTGGGTGTTGACCCTAGAACTGTCTAAGTCCAAGAGGGTTTGGTCCTAGTCCATTTCTAAGTGTCCCTAAACTCTAAAACGGTAACCGCGACTTTCCCATAGACTTTAACAGAGCTCGCAGCTGTGTTCACACACTGCACACAGCCCCCGTGGGTCCCCTGTGTCACTACCTTGGGTGGTTCCTTGGGGTCCCAGCGATTCTACAGGCTCTAGGCCTTGTGTCTACTTAAGTCGTGGTTCTTATACCACTTTCTTAATATATGGTTTGGTACGCCCCTAGGGCTAATCGTATATTGTGCTATTTTAATTGTGCTATTCGACTTGTAAATTGTGTACTTTCACCTCTAGCCTCATAAAGAGACTATTGGGTTGTGTTTAGTAATAAATACATATATTTTATATATATATATACCTGGTGTGGTTCTCCTTTCATTTGGTCATTCACGAGGTTATAACTGGTAAAACAATAGCTTAACACTCCTTCAAGACTTAGCCTGAACTCTGCTCTCCATAGCTACCACTAGGATAGCTTTCAATAAAGGTTGTCTTTAAACCTATCATCAATAAAGGTCGATTGGACTTGTGCAAGGTGCCCACTATAACTAGTGGACATCATATACCAGGCCAACTTCTCACACCTGCCAACACAAGACATGTTTCTGGACACCTAGGGTGGAAGCCTTTGCTCCCTGAGCCCAGAAACAAAGCCTTTCCTGGGCGGAGGTATTCACACCTCCCCCAGGCCAGGAGGAGCCATCTGTGGCAGGGGAGCTTCAAAGGCCTGGCAGCCTTTGTAATGCGACCCCCAGCCTCTCCTGCTATCCGGAGCAGGCCCTCTTCCTTTCTCCCCTCCTTTTCGGCAGGAAGACAGGCGGGAAAAACTAGCCAGCCCAGAAGGTGTGCCCACTCCACCCCTCAGGTGGGGGAGGCGAGGTGAAGCCCTCTCTTCAGTGCCCGCCATCTTGCAGATGGCAGGCACTCCCCAATCAGGATTAGGGATTGTGCTCACTCCCCCACGTGGGGTGAGCACACCAAGGGTGTAGTCACCCTAAGGTCAGTAGCCCGTTGGCTACTGACCTCAAGACCCATAAAACGCCCCCTAAATACAGTATTAAGGGGGCAGCCCTGAACCAAGAAAGCAGATTCTCGCAACCTAAGAAGAACAAGCATTTGCAATGCAATAGGTCTCGCATTATTAAAGTTTGAGCTATTGGCATTGCTAAATAATCATTTGTAGGAACCGACGGTCATTTGTGGGAACCAATGGACTGATCCCCATAACTTTCATCATAACTTGCACCATTTGCAGTAACCGACGGCTGCCTGGTCCTAAAATGGCGGCGCTGCGGTAAATACAAGGACCACTGTTTCCCCCTGATTGAATCACACAAACAGCACCAAAAATGAGCAGTTAGCAGTATGGAATCATATACTGCCTATCACCATCTGCGACCTTTGTCGAAATCTCCACAATTTCCTATATCTGGCAGACTGCTCATCGCCTGACCTTTAAATGGCGACAGTTTGAAGACAATACAATCACCTTTCATTGCCTGACCTCACACGGGCGAAAATCCTAAAGACAACCTGACTATCCTCACCCCCACTAGCTACTCCTCGAGAGCTGCCAACCAGTCTTCTTCATCCTCGCTAGATATTCTCTGAGTGCTAGGAACCATGCTCTTACCTTAACAGTGCGCTCTCCCATGTTACTGACTCTGCTCAATTCCAGTTCCCGTATGGCGAGCAGCCCACCCCGCTGCAAAATTGTCCCTAGTGGTAACTGACCCTCGAGTAACCTACTCGAGCCAGCATGATAAGTCCTGGCCTATCCGCTAGGGGGCAAATTATTACACACTGGTCTACCCCCCCAACCTCTCCAAAACCGCCGCCAAATCCTTCAAGCACTCCACCCTGAAAAGACACCCTGAGTCACTGATCTCTGACCTTCGTTACAGCGCGGACAACGGCACAATCATTAACGACCTCATTTTCTACTCTAGAAGAACTGCTGCCTGGCGCAAAACCTTTGCCCACCTCCTCAATGTTTGTGCAACAAAGAACATTCCATACGGCTCTAAACTAACAATAACACCCTCTCCAACCCTGCGAGCTGACCTCACCATCACCCTTTACAAAAATGGCATTATCTTGATCCAAGCCTCAACCAAAAACTTGGATAAATTTGCAGACCTTTTCACCCTCCTCAGAAACCACTTGCAAGGCTCTGGTAGGGTAACTAACTCCCGCCCCGATGAGTCCTCGTCCAGCCCACCCATCGTAACTAGCCCCTCACATACCCCTCTCAGGTCTTCCAAGACAGACCCCCCTATCCACTCCAACACGGCGCCTGGCCTTGCCATCAGAAACACCCCTAGACCTTTGGCCCCCTCCCCACTAGCCCACCAAGTAGACTATGCCACCGACACGCCCCCAAAGACCTACGATACAGATCGTGCTTGCCCTCCCAGCCCTCAACCCGACCATCATAGATCTAACAACCTACAACACAGACCGTACTAGTCCGCCCTTCCTTTCACCTATACATGCCGACAGAACGGTTCCCGAACCACTGCCCCCCCGCCCTCTCACGTCTCCACCTGACAGGGACAGGGTTTCTCTGCTCTCCAGAGCTACCAAACTAACCCAGAGCATTCACATCTCCATCTTGGAATTAATGAACCTCCTTCACCTTGCTGAACTCTCCCTTGCCAACCTCATGCCCTTGCCAAATTCCACCCCCTCACTTTCAACAGAGCGCCCTAAACAACCTCTTCCGCTAGCCTTGAGACAGCTTCGCCTCCGTAAGCAACAACGTCACCTCTCAGAGGAAGAAACCCTCGCTCTGGTCCTCTCCTACACCCCTTCCCATGCCGCTCCAAGTCCACTAGATCTCACGGAAATAGAAATCTTGGCTTTCCTCCGAGACTTCAACTCCACCCCAGCTACCCCTTATCCTTTCGAGGGGAATGCCGAACTCGCCATCCGCACGGTCACTATCAACCCCAACAGGCCTGCCACCCTCCGCAACAGAACGGCGGTCAAGAGTAATCTAGTACCCATTCTCCTGTCCGCCCAGACTCCCGAAACTCCGTCCAAATCTTCTCTGTCTGGTCTGTTAATCAATTGCCGATCAGCAGCTAAGCACGCTGCAGATATTGCCGATCTCATCCTTGGCAAAAACATCGACTTAGCAATCCTAACAGAATCATGGCTCAATGAATCCTCATCTCCATGCCTGGACCTCCTAGTCCCTCCTAAATAAAACATCGCAAGGCTGGACAGACAATCGAACAAGAAAGGAGGAGACATCGCCTGCATCTACCGCTCTAACCTTCGTGTCACGGAACTTTTGGCGGACTCCACCGAATCCTGCGAATACCTCGCCCTCACTATTTGCAGCAACTTCACCCAACTGTGCAACCTTCACATCTTCTACCACCCCCCTGGCAGGAACGACTCCTTCACCGACCACCTCATGGAAATCATCACAGCTAAGTTTCCCACCAATGCCAAAGATATCTTCCTAGGCGACTTTAACTTACACTGGAACGATCCCAAGGATCCTCGTGTCAACGCCATCAAAGACCTCCTGGCAGACCAAGCCCTGACCCAAGCCTGCTCACTACCAACCCACTCAAAAGGGGCCACCCTTGACTGGATCATCTCCAAAGAATCAACTGTCAAGCTTATCTCTATCGACCCATGTGACTGGTCTGACCATCATGCCATCACCTTCCATCTACCTGGCACCCTCAAGACAATAGCACCGCAATCGATGATTCCCAAACGCTGGATCAGAGACACCAAGAACTTGGACCGCAATGAACTTGAGGCCCGTTGCAAATCCGACCTCCTCCCCCCCCCTACGCATATCACAACAGTCAGTGGCCTCAATGATCACTACTCCGCGACTATCTCACACATCCTGGACGATCTAGCCCCTCTTAAACTGAAAAGAACCCAAATCAAGGACAGAAACCCCTGGTTCACGGGATCCCTTAATAATGAGAGGAGAGCCCTCCGGCAAGCTGAAAGATCCTGGAGGCAGCACCCATCCACCGCACATTTAAAACTCCTCCGCCAGGCCAGAAATGTCTACAACAGGAACATACTCAACTCAAAAAAAGACTTCTTCAGAACTGAACTAGAGAAAGCCAATAACAGACCCCACAAGCTCTTCGAACTGGTCAAAACCAATCTAATAAACTAGCCAAAACATCGAAAGAAACCCCCAAATCTCTTATATCCTCAAAGGAATTCTCCTCTTTCTTCGCTGACAAAATCTTAGCCCTCGGAAACGAACTCAACTCCATCACATACCCTCATCCCCTTCCTGACCCGCCACCTCCCACCGCGACGCACCCACTGGCTCCACCCAAAAACCATGCTCACTGGACTGTCTTCAAAGACTATGACGAAGATTCCATCTCTAAAATCCTTTCTACCTTAAACCCGAACAACCACTTTAATGACCCGCTCCCTGCCAACTGCCTTGCTGCCGTCGCCCAATCCATTATTCCCAGCTGGACTTCAATAATCAACGCCTCCCTCCAGCAGGGAACGATACCTGAATCTCTAAAAGCCGGCCAAGTCCTCCCCATTCTGAAAAAGCCGTCGCTGGATCCAGCCTCCCCCGACAACTTCAGACCCATCTCCAACATCCCACTCTTAGCCAAAGTGCTGGAGAAATGTGTGCAACAGCAGCTAAATCATCACATCAACAACTTCCACCTGCGGGATGACTTCCAATCCGGATTTAGACCAGGGCATAGCACCGAAACCACCATGCTCCATATCGTGGATGATGCTCTCCAAGCCCTTGACCAAGGCAAGACGTGTCTCCTAATCCTCCTTGACCTATCCTCGGCCTTCGACACGGTCAACCATGAAAAACTTCTTGAACGCCTCAAACTCAGGATGGGATTGGATGGCACCGTTCTAAAATGGTTTAGGTCCTTCCTCCACAACCGGTCACAGAGATTCCTAATCAACGGCAACTTATCGTCACCATCCCCGGTCACGGTTGGAGTCCCTCAAGGATCAACCCTGTCCCCCACCCTTTTCAACCTCTACCTAGAACCGCTTATTGAAGTATTACGCGCAGCCAATATCTCCTATCATATGTACGCTGATGACACCCAGATCTACATCAAAACCTCTTCTCTGGAGAGGTGTGGTGCAGCGGCCAGGGCAGCTGACTTCGGAGCACAGGGCTCACGGTTCGATCCCCGGCTCCGGCGGCAGCTCAGCTCAGCACCATGTGACTCTGGGCAATAGCTCACTTAATTTCCACGACGGCCCCCAGCGCCTTGAGACCCGTAAGGGTGAGTAGTTCGCGCTTTACAAATACAAATACGGATTTAATTTCTCTCGAAGAGATCCTCTCCCTGAACGAAGCCCTGAAACTCACTGTCCAATGGCTCGCATCCAATCATCTTAAACTCAATGCAAAGAAAACTGAATTTCTCATGATCTCCCCACCCAACACCAATCTCGAGATTCAGTCATGGATTAAGGCTATCACAGCCTTAAATTGCCCACCGACCATTGTGAACTCGGCTAAATCCCTGGGAATTACCCTCGACAGCAACCTGAACATGCAAGACCACATCAATTCGATGGCCAAAACAGCCAGATTCCACCTGAGCTACCTTAGGAAATTGAAACCCTTCCTCAATGCTCCCGACCTAAAAATGGCAGTCCAAGCTCTCGTCATCTCTAGACTGGAATACGGCTGTTCAACTCTCTCGGGTTTACCTAAGATCTCCCTGGCACCTCTCAAAGCCTGCCTCAATGCGGCCGCCAGACTTCTTACCGGCACAAGGAAATACGATCATATTTCCCCACACTTGAAAGCTCTCAACTGGCTTCCCCTGGAGGCAAGAATACAACTCAAACTAGCATGCATCACGCACAAAGCTTTATACTCTAACTACCCTGCTTATCTGACACAGAAACTTGTCATCTCCGGAGGAACCAGAAATTCCCGATCTTCCAGAGACCTTTTGCTCCAACCTGCACGCTTTCGGGAAAAAAAAACCTACAATCGAGCCTTCTCAGGGGCGGCTCCAAGAATTTGGAACTCTCTCCCACCCAACATCAGAAGAATCCCCTCTCTGGCTCGCTTCAAAAAGGATACCAAAACCTTCCTTATGGGCAAATTTCTCGGCTAAACATTGACTCAGGCCCGACCAATGGCCGTCCTCTACCTCCTTCGGACTACCTTGTCACCCCATCTTGAACCTGGGGCCCGACTTGAATAATCTGTAATTTTATCTGTAAATATGGCTTCTCGCCTTGAGTAACTGATTATGTAAACTGCAAATACGTGCTCCCTTCCCTCATGTACCTCGGCCACTCGAGCTGCTACTGGTTGATTCTAAGTCTGTCTATAGATTGCGTTGCTCTCCTGTAAAGCGCTCTGATACCCTAACGGGTCAAGTTCGCGCTCTATAAAACACATAAAATAAAAATAAATAAATAAAAATGCAACACCAATAGCTCAAACTTTAATAATGCGAGACCTATTGCATTGCAAATGCTTGTTTACTTTATGGGATGGGTCTTGTACACATCTACTACTACGAGATCCACCCCATCACTACACAGTTGAACCCCAAAACTAGACAAATGACAGCAGGGAGAAATAAAATGGTTGATTTGCAATACGGTAAGAATAGCTAATTATAGGTAGAAAGGTTTCTTACATTAGGAAATGTTATTTCCTAATTATGACTCAGTAAGAATCACCATTAGGAAATTGAAGTTCCTCATTTTTGTATATCTGGCCCCTAATTCTACATGTTATGCCTACTTTCCTGGCCTCACCTCGGGTACATTTCGCCAGGTTTGACCTGCAGGAAATTATAAGGGAAAACCCGAGAGTGTATGATGCGAATAACAGAGCTCCTAATTCATACAGTGGAGCCAGTCTGGGGGTCCTGAGACAGTGGAGCCAGTCATGAGGCCGTGAGGCAGTGGTTACTAAAAGTGGAGCCAGTCTTGGGGCCGAGGAAGTGGTTACTGAAAGTGGAGCCAGTCTTGGGGCCATGAGGAAGTAGTTACTGAAAGTGGAGCCCGTCATGAGGCCGTGAGGCAGTGGTTACTAAAAGTGGAGCCAGTCTTGGGGCCGAGGAAGTGGTTACTGGGGAAGTGGTGACTGGGGATGACGTCATGACAGCTACTTAGACGCCGCCCTTGCGCGCTGACTAATTCTTTCTTTTTCCACGCCAGCCAGCTTAGATCCGGAGAGAGCGGTACCACCAGTCACTTTTTGACTGACTTTTTGCCGACTTTTGTCGACGTCGTTTTTGAGTCTTCGACTCCTGGTGCACGTCAGGGATGTCCGGTTTCAAGGCTTGCGGTTCCTGCCGACGGTTGATGTCTCAAGGCTCGGCAGTCCGCTCTGCGCCGCTCGAGGTCCCGGTCGCGTGGGAGGTCAAGGGACCGGTCGCGGAGCCACCACCACCAATTTTCTTCCAAGTCTTCGCACTCCTCTGGTAAGTCGAAGCACAAGAAGAAGTCGAAGAAGCATCGTTGCTCTTCGACTTCTCCCCGTCCGTCTGCCGACTCGACGAGGGATGCGGGTGGTGCCCTCCCGCGGCTCCGCGTGCGGAGCCCACTGGGTCGACTCCGGGTTTCCCCTCCCCTCCCTTCCTGGGACCCGGTGCGACCCCTGCCCAGCTTCGGAGTTTCTACGAAGCAATGCATGCCATCTTTGGGCAGCCCGACTCCGCCGGCATGCCTTCGGGCCCCGTGGACTCGGCTGGGGGCCCTGGGCCTTCGACGCCGGCGGCTTTGGCCCCGGCACCGCAGGGTCCTCTTGGATCCAGGCCTGGATCCGGATCGGCGCTGATCGTGTCCCCAGCCGGCGTCGACCCCGGCCTCCACCCCGACGTAGACACTGAGCCGGACCGATGCCGGATCCAGGGCCAACGGGTACTTTTGTGCCCCTGTTATACCCTTGTTCTTTAAGGCCAGATTGGCAACCAGAGGAGAGGGTGAGGAGGCCTGGGAGGGGTCTGGAGACCCTTTGACTGACCAGTTGGGTTACGAACCGGACTGGAGAGAGGAACTGGGGGAAGCCAGTGGTCTGGATACCTCACCATACCTTGGCATGTTGTCTCCTCCTAATGTGGCTACGGAGGAGGGAGCGTCTTATGCAGTGGTATTGCGTAGGGCGGCCGAGGCTCTCAACCTCGAGCTTACTACGGTGGCGGTCAGGACTAACCTCCTGACAGAGGTGCTTCAAACGACAGCAAGGTCTTCGGAGCCCCTGCTGCTGTTTAATGAAGCCCTAACCATCCTTTTGGGCACCTGGTCCAGGCCCAACACAGGGGCTCCTGTGGATAGGATAATTGCCCGATGCCACCGCCCGGCCCGGGCGACCCCACTTTCCTCTCCCAACATCCCACCCCTGAGAGCTTGGTGGTCCAAGCCTCCACGTCCAAAGGCACATTCCCAAACACACCACCTAATAGGGAATCCAAAAAGCTGGACCACCTTGGGAAGATGTTTTCTTCCTCCAGCTTTCGACTGCGGTCGGTAAACACGGCATGTCTGTTGGGCCGTTACACCCACTCCGTGTGGGATACGGTGTCGCAGGTGCTGCCCCTGTGCCCGGAGGAGGCCTCGGCCGTACTCTCCTGTGCAGTTGCCGTGGGGAGAGACGCAGCCAAGTTTACCATTCGCTGTGGACTGGACACCGCTGACTCGCTAGGTAGGACGGTTTTCACGTCGGTAGCCATTCGACGCTACGCCTGGCGGTGACTGGTTTTTCAGGGGATGTCCAAGCTACCCTTATGGACATGCCCTTTGATGGCCGTCGCCTGTTCGGCGACAAGGCAGACAACGCGCTACAGCGCTTTAAGGACTCTCGGGCTACGACCAAGTCCTTATGCCTCTCCACCACTCGCCCTGCCCAGTTTGCCTTTCGCAGCTACTGAAGGGGTGCCCCGCCACGTTCCGCCCAGAGCCGCAGGCCGGCGCAAGCTGTTCAGCCCCTGTGCGGCCGGGGACGTGGCAACCACCGCCGTGGGTCTGGGGCCAGCTTGCAGGCCAGTCTACCACAGCCCCCTCTGCAGCAGCCTCCTAGTCCGACCTTTCAGGGCCACCAATCGCCAGTGGGCGGCAGTATTCGCCATCACCTCCCCCACTGACGCACCATCACGTCGGACAGGTGGGTTTTGCAGATAGTCCGAAGGGGCTAGTCCGAAGGGGCTACTCCCTCCCCTTCGAGACTACCACCCCAGCCATGCCACCTCAGTACCATCGCATGTCGGAGGATCATCTGGCCCTTCTCCAAAAGGAAGTTACCTCTCTCTTGGACAAGGGAGCCATCGAGCGAGTTCCTGCCCCAGAAGTAGGTTGTGGTTGCTATTCCCACTATTTTCTGGTGCCCAAAAAGGACAAAGGCCTGCGTCCTATCTTGGATCTCAGGAACGTCAACCGTTTCCTCCGGAAGGAGAAGTTCAAAATGGTGATGCTAGCTCAGGTCCTGTCTGCTCTCGACCCTGGAGACTGGATGGTAGCGTTGGACTTGCAGGACGCTTATTTTCACATCCCCGTCCTGCCGGCCCACCGGCGCTACTTGCGGTTCACGGTAGGCCAAGAGCACTTTCTGTTTACCGTGCTCCCCTTTGGCCTTACCAGCGCCCCTCGGGTGTTCACGAAAGTGATGGCGGTGGTCGCAGCTCATCTGTGCAGATCAGGGGTTCCAGTCTTCCCCTATCTCGACGACTGGCTGTAGAAGGCGGGCTCGCCCCAGGCTGTCATCTCCCACCTCCTGACTACGGCCGACCTCCTGCATTCAGTTGACGGCTGGGGTTTTCTGTCAACATGCCGGAGTCACACCGGACTCCCTCTCAGAAGCTCATCTTAATCGGAGCGGTTCTGGACATGACGCAGTTTTGGGTCTATCCTCCCCAGCAGCGAGTCCGGGATATTCGGGCTATGATTCCGATCTTTCAGCCTCTGTCCCGGGTTTCGGTCAGGGTGACTCTGCGTCTGATTGCCTCCTGCATCCTGCTAGTGGATCATGCCAGATGGCATATGCGGGCTCTGCAGTGGGACCTGAAGTTCCAGTGGGCACAGTATCAGGGGAACCTGTCCGATTGCGTCCAGATCTCGGAGGGCACTGCACGCCAATTGCAGTAGTGGCTAACGAACCAAGATTGGGTCAACAGCAGATCCCTTTCCCTTCCCCAACCAGAGTTCACAGTGGTGACAGATGTATCACTTCTGGGGTGGGGCGGCCACATGGGAGAGGCGGAGATCAGAGGCCTCTGGTCTCCGGCGGAGTCCGGGCTCCACATCAACCTTCCGGAGCTTCGGGTGATCCATCTTGCACTAAAAGCATTCCTTCCCTCTATCCGGGGAAGAGTAGTGCAGATGTTCACCGACAACACCACCTCCATGTGGTACTGCGACATACAGGGCGGGGTGGGTTCGTGGACCCTATGTCAAGGGGCTCTCCGTCTCTGGACATGGCTGGAACATCAGGGCATATCCCTGGTGGTTCAACACCTGGCAGGTTCACCGAACGCCAGGGCGGACAAACTCAGCCGCAGGTGCATGATGGATCACGAATGGCGTCTTCACTCGGAGGTGGTGCAAAGTCTCTTTCAGCAGTGGGGAGAGCCTTGGTTAGATCTATTCGCCACCGAAGAGAACGCGCAATGTCAGCATTTCTGCACATTGGAATTTCCAAGGTGGCACTCGCTAGGCGACGCTTTTCGTCGCGAGTGGAGTTGCGGTCTTCTAAACCTTTCCGCCTATATACCACTTCTGCCCAGAGTGCTGAAAAAGATAAACGCGACCAGGCCCCTAGTCATTCTGGTGGCTCCGGATTGGGCACGAAGAGTCTGGTATCCCAAGCTGCTACACATGGCCATCGATCCTCCGATCAGACAGCCTCATCGGGAGGATCTTCTGTCGCAGCAGCAGGGGACAGTCCTCCACCCGAACCTGTCCTGTCTCCACCTCCTTGCGTGGAGATTGAGCGGCGACAGTTGGCGGCTTTTGACCTGCCTCCCGAAGTCTGTGATGTTATCTTGGCAGCCAGGCGTCCCTCCACTAAGACGGTATACGCCTGTAGATGGAACAAATTTGTGCCATGGTGCGAACCAATGGCTGTGGATCCCCTTTCTGCCCCTCTTTCAGAGGTTCTCTTGTTCGTTCTTTCTTTGGCCCAGCAGGGCTCTGCTCTGGGCACTATTAAGGGCTACCTCTCTGCCATTTCAGCCTTTCTTAGGCTTCCTGCTCAGCCTTCTTTTTTGAAGTCCCCTGTTGTAAATTGCTTACTTAAGGGCATTGCTCACCTTTTTCCTCCTGTTCCCTTCCTAATGCCTCAGTGGGACTTGAACTTGGTTCTTACTTACCTTATGTGCACTCCTTTTGAGCCGCTTCATAACTGTCCTCTCAAACTTCTTACTTTAAAGACTGCCTTTCTGGTTGCCATCACTTCTGCTCGCAGGGTGAGTGAGCTCCAAGCTCTTTCTTCAAAACCTCCTTTTCTGTCTGTTAATCCGGACAAGGTTGTCCTTCGAACTCGTCCATCCTTTCTTCCCAAGATGGTTACTTCTTTCCACATTGGCCAAACCATCACTTTGCCCACCTTCTTTCGGCCTCCGCATCCTTCTAAGGAGGAAGAGAGGCTCCACCGTCTGGATCCAAAAAGTACGCTTTCCTTTTACTTGGATCGCACAAAACAATTCCGGGTGGATGACCAGCTCTTTGTTGGCTACGTGGGTGCTAAAAAAGGTCGGGCCGTACACAAGCGGACCATCTCTAGATGGGTCGTTTTGTGTATCAAAGCTTGCTATTCCTTGGCAAAGAAGGAGCCTCCGGTGGGGCTACACGCCCATTCCACCAGGGCGACAGCTGCTACCATCTCTTTGGGACGGGGAGTCCCCCTTAACGACTTCTGTCAGGCAGCGACGTGGGCATCTCTGCACACGTTCACAAAACACTACTGCCTGGATAGCCAAGTCCAGAGAGACAGCTTCTTTGGCCGTTCTGTTCTCCAGGACTTTCTGGTGTGAACTTGGTTCGCAGACCCACCTCCGGGGTTGGTATTCCTGGGGTATCTATTCAGAAGGTAAGGAATCTATAACTAGTTGTCTCTTTCAGATGAACAAGTTACTTACCTTCGGTAACGATATATCTGTAAGAGACCCAGATTAGTTGTAGATTCCTTACCGCCCCACCCATCCTCCCCATTCTGTGAACTGACTTCTAGGGTTAAGGATTTCCTTTCAGGGCCCTAGTTTTTGTGCACCAGTGGTCAGTGTCTTGCATGGCTCTGCGCTTCTGGCGTGCAAAGTCGTGTACAGAACGGACGTCAGCGCGCGAGGGCGGCGTCTAAGTAGCTGCCGCGACGTGATCCCGGCGACCACGACGAATGCGGAGCCGACCTACGCCACCTTTCGACGCGCAGGGGTACTGCTGATGAAAAAATTCTCCGGATCCAGTCTGACGCCTGGGGGTAATTCACAAGGTAAGGAATCTATAACTAATCTATGTCTCTTCCAGATATATTGTGATCGAAGGTAAGTAACTTATTCTACAGAGTCAGCTTCCTACGATGGGTTAGCCATGGGGTCTACAACTTTGCATTTGTTGGACCACTTGGTCAACACCTGATCACATGACTACAACCCAAACATTGCCTTTAGCTCAACTCATTTTTTGAATTAACAATGTTTCAAAATTCTTAAGTCTTGTTTGGGCCTTGGTTAAGTCCCTTTAGCATTTCAAAAAGTCTTAAACTCACTATACTTAGGAGTAAAAGGGTTTAGAAGTTTTTGACCTCTTTTAAAAGATCCCAAACATGACCACAGTAACTGCTGACAGACAATTGGGTGGATGAGCTGGACATCACTCCTTACCTCCATCTAGACATGGCTGAGCTAAGATCTTTATACAAACTCAAAAAAATATCTATGGGGTCTCGCCTTTCCAAAGTCAAGCTCCAGGAGCTCTTAGAGTACCCCACCTCCCAGACATGGATGAAACCAGTGATGGGGAGGATCTCACCCAACCCCTACCACTAAGTAGGGAGAACAGTGCTCCTGAGACCCTCACTCCAAGGATGGTACTCACAACACTTAGAACCCACACAAGTGGGTCAGGTCTTGGTGAGATCACTGAGAACAGCCTCGGTGAAGAGGACAACCTTTTAGCAAGGTTGACCAAAAGATCTGACCTAGAGTCCAGACTCCTAGCTATAGAAGAAGAAAAATTAGAGATAGGCTTACCCCCTCCTCAATGGTGGCAGCAATATCAAACCTAGGGAGAAAGTTCTTATGACCCTAAAATCCCCAAAGGGATTGTCCCCAAATATGAGGAAGGTGATGACCTCACCAAATGGTTAACAGTCTTTGATCGGGCTTGTGGAATGAGACAAGTGAAAAGCGACACTGGTGGGGCTTTACTTTGGGAACTGTTCTCTGGTAACTGCAGAGACAGACTACTGACCCTCACTAGGCCAGATTCTGAGTCCTATGACCTCATGAAGTGTTGTATTCCTCTTAGGGTGTCCATAAACGGGCTTTCCAGAATCATGTCCTTATATAGGCACAATTCGCCCTGCCCTTATATAGGCTTAAAATCCCAGCCCTTATTTAGGCATTAAACCGTGCACTCCAAATACAGGCATGGTCTCCGACATCCGTCCACCCTAACGTCACAACGAGTTCGTGAAGAACAGACCCTTAGGCTGCGGGAGTTTCCCTAGCCCAGGACTATTGATTTCTTCAAAGACTCATATATTATGCATGAACCATTATTCCTTAGGGGTTCATACATGACATCTTCCGCTGTCCGACTCACGTCAATGCTAACATTCTTCGGTAATTCTCAGGTATAAATATACCTTCCCTAGCCCCTGTAAATCAGAGGAGACTTCGACTTCAGAGGAGCCCGTTTCCCGGCCGGATGCACTGAGAAGACGCTGTCATCCCTGCACGCAGAGAGCCCAGCTTCCAGTGATCTAACTTCCCTTGCGGGGTGTTTGAGTTCGAGTCTGGCAAGAGATTCCTACCTCTCTCATTCTTCAGGTATGGAGCTGACTAGAACCTAGAGGGACTCTTGGCATACTAAGTATACTAGACTCTTGGCATACTAGGCTTAACATACTCTTAGTATACCATAGTAAGGAATACTTCACCTACTTCATACTTCTCCCTACACCTAGGTTAGGTACATTGGGGTAGAACTAGGTTAGAAACGCATCGTATGAGTACCCGCATTTTTAGTCTGTTATTTATGTAAATGCATATATGCTAAAAAGATAATGCTATCGCAGTATTATTTATTTCTACTGCTCACCCGGTACATTATTTATCTCGCATACTGTCTTGTGATCGTAACAGCACATTTTACTTACACCAGAAACAAGACTGTTCAATAAATCTTTTATTGAAACGCCCGTCTGTTCTTTCTGTGTAACTTTGAGGAAAACTAAGCATGCACGACTGAGCTGAGTGAAATAGATATCTATTGTTTCCACGACTCTGGGACACGTTCTGATTCTAAAGGGAAACAAAGTGGTCATGTTTTGCGGCTGCCAGAAACTACTCCCTTCTTGTCGTCAAGAAGTTTCTAGTGGCCTCTGAGGTAGCTGGCACAAGTAAGTAAGTTTAATATACTCGATAGGGACATACCGACCTCAGTCCTATGTCAAACCTATAGGATATATTATTCCAATACGCAGAGCCTATTAGGGAAATAGGAGCTACACTACATGGCGCCCAACGGTTTGGTAAGGCAGTAATTCAACGTTAGATACTGAGTAACTCAGCCGTGCTTTTTCTCTCAGAGACCCCTACCCATATACTCCAAAAGACGTCTGGAGTGGGCAGGGTTAAGTATCCACCACGGCTATATAGGGCAGTACCCTATATATTAGCTGTTTGGTTTGCTCAACGTTGAAGGATACAGTGTTCCAAAATATTGTGCACCTTATCTTTGTTTCCTTGAAACTTGTTCTACATTTTTCATAAAACAAAATGACTGAAACCGAAAACGGTGGAGCTGCTGCTGATCCAGCCCAAGCAGCATTTTTTAACAATACAGGTCTAAATGAAACCGAGGAGGGTGTCATTGACATCGCTCCAAACTTAAGAAGAGCCATCACTCTAAAACTTATAAAACATGGCCTACCACCAAGAGGAGGTAGAGCAGTTTTCGTGATAGAGGCACACGAATCCTTTCAGACAGAGGTATTCTATTCATGGGTAATATTTCCTGAATCCAATCCAGTAACACACGTTTCACTTCTACAAAGAAGATGAACCACCAGAGGAATACATTCCTTTCGAGGATATAGAAATTCCACTAACATACCAGGAGCATCAGCTCTGGTTTAAAGGCGCCCTAAAACATCACAGAAACATTACCAGGCTCGCACCACTAGGTAGACCAGGAGCAACATGGCCGATTCTAGCCGGCTCCACACCACATCCTGATCTGGACAGAATGACAGATGAGGAACTACTTACTCAACTCACAGAGTTAATAAAAATCTACAGACAATTGGTCCAATATGTCATGCGGACTTTCACAGTCCAACCACCATTAACCATTCCAAATCAAACTCCTCACCAGGGGGAATACACTAAAAATTACACCACAGACTCTATACGCAGTCATGGGTAAAATGCCCACAAAACGTGAGCAAATTCCATTTTGGATAGCTCAAAAAATTACTCCGATCGAAGCAGTATTTCCAAATACTAGCCCGTATGAGAAACACAGAATACTAACTATCAGTTTACCGATGGGGATCACACCACAACTGGAAGACTGCACCACTTGGGGCTCAGTCTTTGCTGCCATCTATACTAAAACACACGGCATTCCGTCAATTGCGGTAATACCGGATGTCCTGAAACAAATTCAAAACGAATACGGGGCAGAGCCTGCTCTAAATTTAGGTATGAAATTACTGAAAAATTTCGACCAGGTCTCAACAATAATATTATCTAATATTAAAGGGGAGGCAGCAGCAGTAGCGATCCACCAAAAGTTAAGGGAATTCGATGTTACAGAACATCAAATAGAGATACCCAGAATTATAGAACAATCTTATGCAGAATTAGGCAGAGATAGTTTGGGTGGAAGACCAGTGAAGCAGAAGCTATCTGAAAGTCCTGAGAGGGACTCAATTAAACATACTCCTACATCTTCTAAAAAGAAATGGGAGACTAACAAACAAAATTCAAACGAGAAACGTTCTCAATCCCGAGGTAGGTCTCCTCAAAAGGAGCCCTCTGAAAGGAGGTATAACCTCAGGAATAGGGATAATTTGAGAAAACCTGACAGGTATCAAGATACTGATACACGTTCCTCTCGTCCCTTTCAGATCTCATCACAGACTTCGGAAAGAAGAGGACGATCAGAACATAGAGAAGAACGTGTGAAATCGAAAGACGAAAAACACGCTCCAAAAACTAAAGCAAAACCTCAATTCTCCAAAAAGAAAGTAGCAGGTCTAAAGATCAGACATGCCGAGAATACTGAGAACACAACTCAAGAACGGAGAATGGGCGCTGACAATGCTGGACAGTGCAGCAGAAGTCACAATAGCTCGCCAGAACCTAAAGGAACTTCTGGAGACAGTGGACTTGAATGAGTACATTACAGTAGAGACTGTAGACACCAGGGTTAGTACTCCACAAAAGTTATATGAAATAACACTCCGGATGGAGGGAGACAAGCCAAGACAGGTGAAAGCACTTTTTTGGGAAAGACTATCAATCAATCAATCACAGAATTTGTAGAGCGCACTACTTACCTGCGAGGGTCTCAAGGCGCTGGGGAGAGAAAAGGGGGGGTGCTGCTACTGGTCGAACAGCCAGGTCTTGAGTAGCCTCCTGAAGGTCAGCAGGTCTTGGGTCTGTCGTAGGCTTAGTGGAAGGGTGTTCCAGGTCTCGGCGGCGAGGTGTGAGAAGGATCTGCCGCCGGTGGTTGTTCTTCGAATGCGAGGGACGGTGGCGAGGGAGAGGTCGGCGGAGCGGAGCTGGCGGTTGGGGACGTAGAAGAAGAGTCGTCTGTTGAGGTAGGCTGGGCCAGTCTTGTGGAGTGCCTTGTGTGCGTGGATGAGGAGTTTGAAGGAGATTCTCCTGTCGACGGGGAGCCAGTGCAGGTTCCTCAGGTGGGGGGTGATGTGGCTCTGGCTTCTAGCAGAAAAGGACTGGCCACCACAATTTGTCAGGGAGTGCCCACATGGCGAGGACATTATTATGCCTGCCTTCTCCAACCATATTCTAATTCACCTAAAATATACATATGCCAGGAAATGGGCAGTGGCCCAGGCCCCAGCGTTATATAAAAATCATGTAGGATGGGATGAGGACTCCCCTCACCATAAAATACATCTGAAACATGAACCAACTGCACAAAGGCAGTATCCTATAAAGCAAGAAGCTAAAAAACAGGTCAGGGAGATCTTAGATCAACTTGAATATCAAGGGGTGATTGAAACATGCACCTCCTCAATGAACAATCCTTTGTTTCCTGTCTCCAAACCAGACAATACATATCGTCTAGTTTTGTATTACAGACACTTAAACACTTGTTCTAAAACTTTTGCAGTGCAAAATGCACATAGCACAGCATTAATGAATAACATTGTGCGTAAAAAATATAAAACAACATTAGACATCTCAAATGGTTTCTTTTGTCAAAACATAGCACCTGAAAGCAGGTACTTAACAGCATTCTCCATAATGGGGACCCAGCGTCACTTTTGTCGACTCCCACAAGGGTTCAAGAACAGCCCAGGTTTATTCGCAGCGAGGGTAACGGAGTTACTACAAATTTATGACAATGAGGCATTGTCCTATGTCGATGACATCTATCTGACAGACGATGACCTGGACAAACACTTGAACAGGGTGAGCACCATTATATTGGGTTTCGCCTCTGAGGGCTACAAGTTCAACTTTAAAAAGTCCCGAATTGCCCATCTCAATGTCCTATTTTTGGGATATGAGCTTTCAAGTGAAGGCAAGAGCTTGGCAGCTAACTTTCTAGAGAAATGTGCGCTGCTCCAAAATCCAAAAACGCAAAAAAACTTACAATCCATCCTGGGTTTCCTAACTTTTGGAAGAACATACATTCTAAATTACGCAGAAAGGGTTAAACCTCTCTATGCATTAATCAAACCTGATTTTTCAATCAAAAATTGGACAAACGAACACACAGAAATCTTGCGTTCACTAAAGGCTAACATGTTAGCAACAAATCACTTACAGACACGCGTAAGTCAACGAAATTTGGTGATCCGAATAATTTCGGGTCAATGTGGATTCACCTACTTAACCTTCAATGAGGGTGAGAAAATACCAATCGCATACAAATCTAATTTGTACACACAAGCGGAAATGCGCTTCAGTTCAACTGAAAACATTCTGACAGCAGTTCAAACCGCTGTAGCAAAAGAAAGAGCCCTAGCCCAAGGGAAACGCATTATTGTCGTAACCCCAGTACCAGCTTTAGAAGCGGTCACAAAAGCAAGCATTCCAAATGCTAAAGCATTACATCCAAGATGGATATATTGGGTTAATTCTCTTGCTGCAACAGATGTTGAATATGTTTTTGATCCAGATTTAAAAACACTAGCATTCCTGCAATATGAAGAAGAATGTCCTCTGCCTACTGAAATTCTGCCTCTCGATCAGTACAAATTCATAATTTACACTGACGGATCCGCACAGCCCGCAACAGGGAGTAAGCAAGCTTACAGTGCAGCGTGTGCAATAGTTAAAGGTCGCATGCGGAATGGCATCTTCAGACCCATGGTCACAAAAACTCAATCTCTAGGAGATTGTACAGCTCAGCGAGCTGAACTACAAGCATTCAAACTGGCACTTGAAAGTACAGATCGAGAATTCCCCACACTAATAGTGTGCGATTCCTTTTACTGTGTTCAGTCGTATAATGACTATATACGAAACTGGCTTGAAAATGGTTTCAAAGATGCGAAAGGTGGCACAATAAAGCATAAAATGCTTTGGGAACAAGTAGTTCAGTTGAAAAACGAACTACCAAAGGCTCACGTGATCCACACACTGAGTCATCAACGTGATGGCGTTCACGTTGCAGGGAATTCATTGGCTGACGAAGCCGCAAAGGGGGCTGTTCAGACGGCTTCCGTAGCTGCGATCACTCGTTCAAAAACAAAAATAGACGGTGAGATAATGTTGGCTGTCAATGCTTCAAGCAAAGGGAGCAGTGCAGCGTTACCAAAAAAGTTTCCACTCAAGTACTCTTATGTAATTGATGCGAACAACGTTCCTTTTGCTCGAATCCCTGGAGTGGGGGATAGGGTAATTCCAAACATGGAACGTAGAGCAGCCTTGATTTATGAAACACATTTGGGGGAGGGTCTGTCACATCAAGGGATCTCTATAACAATTTTGAGGTTGAGAGATGTACTGGTGGCTGGAATGAATACTGACATTCACATATTTATCAACAACTGCTTGGACTGTAAATTACAGCGAGAGCCACCAGACACCATGCTACGAATGCGGCAACCCAGTACAGACACCACTGTTAGACAGCATTAGACTATCTACGCGCCTGCGTCCTACTGGACAAGTGCGATCCCACAAATACTGAATCTAGGTTCCTATGGTTATGGCCTCAGCGCTCGGCTGACGCTCGAACTGTTATAAAAGATTTGCGAGTCTTTATCGGCACATACGCAATAGGCACGCTACATTCTGACCAGGGTCCTGCGTTTAGCTCTCGGGCTTACAAAGAAGCCATGGCCAGTCTGGGCGTTGCATTGCAGTACTCCTCTCCGTTTCATCCTGAGGGAAATTCTGTTGTGGAAAGGAAAAACCGGGACATAAAACAGTCTAGAACAGCTAGGGTATTAGGTTCGGGTGATTGGTGGGTCAAACACCTAAATGGGGTACAACGCTCATTGATTAATCTGCCAAGAAGTTCTCTAGGGGGGGTTACTCCATATGAGGTCCTATTTGGGACAAGAATGTGGGTACCAGACCTTGAACAAGTAGGCACAGTGGTGGAAAGTAAACCGTTTTGATATCAAAGATCGTTTGGCTGTTTTACAGGAACTCAATGAATTAAGAACGCAACAAAGCAACGTATTCCGACAGCCAACCACCACTGGGGAAAAACCGGCGGTCCCAGCAAGGCCTGTCTGGATTCCAAAAGTTGGGGATCTAGTCAGATAAAAAATTGCGGACAAGAAGGAATTTGGACCTTCTTACAGACAACCAGTACCTGTCCTAGCAGTTCAAGGAACAAGAACAGTACTTCTGCCGCCCCTTGCTGGAAGAAAGGAGAAAAGATTTGTGTCCATCGACCTCATCAAACCACAGTATGTGGCCAATACTAAACAGTAGGCCTCGTGGACTCCGACCTAGTAGCAGACGCACTCCTCTCGCTACTATCCAAGAGGTTCAGACTGAAAGACTGATAACCATCGAAAATTCAGCTGTAACTGATGGAGGACTAAGCAACAACGCTATGGAACTCATCCCTCTTGACAACCAAGTAACAGTTCGTCCAAATACACCTGTCTACACCAACGTGGCAAGAGATGAACTGGTTCCTGTGATTGCTACAAATCCTGATGCAATTCCAACAATTGACAGAACTGCTTCTGGCTATTTCATTAACTTTGATACGTTCTCAGAAGATCCAAGTGAACCTGAAACGACGCCAGCATCATTAACATTCAAGCAGCAAGTACAAGACTTTCTTCACTTTCTGAAAAAGATTTATCTGGTTTCTCCATGGATTGAACTCTGGATTACATCTGGACTTTTTGTTTTCCTGCTATGGCTAGCTTTGGTAACAACTGAGCGTGCTTATAAGTGGCAGATACATCCATGTGAACACTGAAGGAAAAGACGTGAACGTACTTTTGAAACCTCATAAATCTTCCCATCGTGAAGCAAGAGACTTGTCATCAGTGAACATCACAGCCGTTCCTATACAGGATGGTATAGTGTGGGACAAAACAGATTATGAAATCTTCGGCCCGACGGAACAATTGAACATTCCACATTTGTTTAAAATTTCACTAAGTGATCTAATTTAGTCCAGTACCTATTCAGATGATTGGGACTTCGAGACTGTTAATGATATAATGTTTGATTTAGAAAAATCTGCTGCATTTTCTAAAAATGAATATTTAGAGGGTTCATCAGACTATGAACAACTGTATTGTTATAACCACTATGGTCATCATTATTTGCATAAATCTGCATATCCAAGAAATGTGTATATGTTTCACCAATGGGAACATTGTCCTACACCACCTAAAGGTAGTTCAAAAACGTTTGCTAGCAAGTTTCCATATTTTTCAGGTTACAATACGTCTGATCCAGAAACGTTTTACTATAAAAATGTAAACAAAACAGGACTGAAAATGATGTTAACTAATACGAAACAGATTTACTCTGCAGCATTTATTGCCCAACTGTCTAGACAGGGTTTCGACTTATGGAAAGACACAATAGACACAAACTGTGTGGGGTACTAAAGAATGGCAAGTACAGGGTATAGAAGCTTTATTTAGAGCCTGTGTCATCCCTGAACAAATACTGTTTTTGAATGAAACCGTCCAACAAACATCTTGTCTTGGATTAGCCAAGATCAATGAGATGAAAACACCTTCTGTGCCAACTCCTGCCAGTGATAATAATACGAAGGCAGTGGTGACAGTTGACAATATACTACAACTCAACAGATCTAATCCTGATTGGAAAAAATGGTTGATCTGGCCCATAGACACGAACAACTGTCAGGAAAGATTCCTGAATAAAACTCAGGGCTTTACTATTCATAGGCCAGACCCAAGATATGTCCAAAGACAGCATCCGGGGGTAGTAACAACATACAGATGATCTCATGTTTACACCAGACCCGTAAACTGACTCTGATTCAGCGTACAGTGTTCCAGAGATGCAGTAACAATTTGGCCTTCATTTTTCAAAACTTGGAACTCTACCAAAATTGAACTTTTTCCCATTTTTCGAACTGAAAATGGCACTTCAATCTGCTTAAAGTAGAACTAGCCTTATAGTACAGGCTTCGCGGTACTTCCACGGACACTTAGTCATCTTGTGTGTCTAGAACAGTTCGTTAATTTTCATTAATGTTTCATTAATTTTCAAGACATGAAATGACTTTGATTTTGAAACACTTATCGATCATTTTTTGTCACATGTAAATATTACTGCTTATTTTCATTCCAATTGCATTTGAATTCAACCTTTATGCCTGAAATGAAAAGCATTGCTTAATATGTACAGTACCTTTTGCATTTTTAATGTTTTTTAATGCTTTTAAGAAATATTTTTTAATATGCAGTACTCCATTTTAATGTTTAGCATTTTAAATGTTTAGCATTTTAGTATTATCGTACACACGAAAGTGCAGTGGGTGTTGTATTCCTCTTAGGGTGTCCATAAACGGGCTTTCCAGAATCATGTCCTTATATAGGCACAATTCGCCCTGCCCTTATATAGGCATAAAATCCCAGTCCTTATTTAGGCATACAGGGTAGGAAAATTATGCCTCGATTGGCTGCATAAGTCTACACTACAGGATGTGAAACAACACTTATCCTTACTTAAAGAGGACGCAGACCTTAGGGAATTCTTGCTTGGACCAAGAAAGCCGCGTCAAAAACGTTTCATATATGCCGGCATTTATGCTGCCTATAATGAAGCATGGAAAGTGTCACAGATGGAGGCCGCAGAACGAATACGTGAACTTGATCGTATTAATTTAGAGAAAACACTCTCTGTGGTCGACAATGGGTTAACAACTTTGTCCTCCAGAATATATTCTTTGGATGGCATTGTATCCTCTGCTATCGACATACTAGAACAAGATTTGGCGATGTTACAACAAGGTCAATCTCAATTGCGTTCTATTGTGTTATTGAGCTGGACGCTGCAATCTTTGCGAGCGGGCTATGTGCCTTGGCGTTTCATCAACACGTCAGCTCTGTTTGCAGAATACAATCTAACTGATAAACAGATCGAATTAGCACAGAGGAGCAAGGTATACAGTGCTGAGCATTGAAAAACTGGAAAAGTTACCATTCACAGTGGAAGAAAAACCAGCTACAGAATGGCTCATTCATGGCAAAATCACACTACCTGTGACTACTTTTCAGTTTCAGAAATTGACTCAGACAAATGCAAGCAGGCAAATATGAAAGGTTGGGTAAGGAATACATTAAGACATCTTGGGATTTACCGTATACATATAGATGTTGGAGTGGGGATCGTGAAGTGTTTTTGAGCGGTACACACTGTAAACGTGCACTGAGCGGTTCACTTATATGTCAGGACATTTCTTTACACGGGGCTTGTAATGGTTCTGTGGCAAATTTGTCTTGCCATCAGCGGGGTACACCAGCTGCTGTGATTAATCCAACGTTTGGACAACTTTCTAACGGGAGTTACCTCATGTTGAATGATCAGAGTTGCTGCGGAATGTTGCCAGGCATCCCATATCTAGTAACGGTCAGCTCCAGGGTCACTTGCTGTATGCAAGTATTGTTTCCCCAATAGACACAGTCAGGGAGTCGCCTCTATGGCCTTCGCTGAACGTCTCTTTTATAAGATTTGATACTTTGAGCAGAATGAAAGCCATGCTTTTACAGCAAACAGTGCCTTTGACCTCGGCCAAAGAAACCTATGATCTACAAGTAGCAAGGACTTCGGCTGAGATACAGACTTTAATACGTACAAACTGCCCTATACATTTCGTAGAAATGATAACACGTATCTTTAACATGTCTGATACAACATGAATTGTACATGTATTTAAGAGCATTTGCTCCGGTCTATTAGCACCTTTCCAGGCAATACTTGGAATCATCCCGAACTTTGCACATTCGGTGTTTGGTGGCATACCATTAATTCTAGCACTTGTTGCCGGAATTCTATTTCTCTTCCTGCTATTGCTCTATGGCCAGCCTATTCGCAGACATCACTCCGAGCGAAATGGAGAAAGCTCTCCTTGAACGAAAGTGCCGTGAGCGAATAGTACAGCAATTGGGCATGACTCATCTACGGGATCTGAATACCACGTGGTTCCTGTCATTCAGACCAATCTGGCAAGATTGCATCTTACCTGTTCTACGATGCCTGCTATGCGGTGAAGAATGCGTGTTGGACACTTGTCTAACATTTCCATCAGCTACGCCAACGGATGTCGATACTTTGCTGGTCCCGATAACGGCCCATGCTTTGTGTTGTCCCCAGCGGCTACCAATCCTGATGTCAGCATTCATTGAGATCTCACAGACGCTTCCGGCTGCTGCTGAGGTACGAGAAAGATCTACAGGCACACAGGTAACAACGGACGCGAACATTGCTGCGGCGACCTATGCTGAAAGCGATGCTTCCATCTCTGTGCAATTAATCTACTACACGAGGTGTTCCAATTGACACCAACTACAGTAGATGATGTTTTGTCTATAGAAATAGATGATCTCATGTTTACACCAGACCCGTAAACTGACTCTGATTCAGCGTACAGTGTTCCAGAGATGCAGTAACAATTTGGCCTTCATTTTTCAAAACTTGGAACTCTACCAAAATTGAACTTTTTCCCATTTTTCGAACTGAAAATGGCACTTCAATCTGCTTAAAGTAGAACTAGCCTTATAGTACAGGCTTCGCGGTACTTCCACGGACACTTAGTCATCTTGTGTGTCTAGAACAGTTCGTTAATTTTCATTAATGTTTCATTAATTTTCAAGACATGAAATGACTTTGATTTTGAAACACTTATCGATCATTTTTTGTCACATGTAAATATTACTGCTTATTTTCATTCCAATTGCATTTGAATTCAACCTTTATGCCTGAAATGAAAAGCATTGCTTAATATGTACAGTACCTTTTGCATTTTTAATGTTTTTTAATGCTTTTAAGAAATATTTTTTAATATGCAGTACTCCATTTTAATGTTTAGCATTTTAAATGTTTAGCATTTTAGTATTATCGTACACACGAAAGTGCAGTGGGTGTTGTATTCCTCTTAGGGTGTCCATAAACGGGCTTTCCAGAATCATGTCCTTATATAGGCACAATTCGCCCTGCCCTTATATAGGCATAAAATCCCAGTCCTTATTTAGGCATTAAACCGTGCACTCCAAATACAGGCATGGTCTCCGACATCCGTCCACCCTAACGTCACAACGAGTTCGTGAAGAACAGACCCTTAGGCTGCGGGAGTTTCCCTAGCCCAGGACTATTGATTTCTTCAAGGACTCCTATATTATGCATGAACCATTATTCCTTAGGGGTTCATTCATGACGTCTTCCGCTGTCCGACTCACGTCAATGCTAACATTCTTAGGTAATTCTCAGGTATAAATATACCTTCCCTAGCCCCTGTAAACCAGAGTAGACCTCGACTTCAGAGAAGCCCGTTTCCCGGCCTGACGCACTGAGAGGACGCTGCCTTCCCTGCACGCAGAGAGCCCAGCTTCCAGTGATCTAACTTCCCTTGCGGGGTGTTGGAGTTCGAGTCTGGCAAGAGATTCCTACCTCTCTCACTCTTCAGGTATGGAGCTGACTAGAACCTAGAGGGACTCTTGGCATACTTGGCATACTAGGCTTAACATACTCTTAGTATACCATAGTAAGGAATACTTCACCTACTTCATACTTCTCCCTACACTTAGGTTAGGTACATTGGGGTAGAACTAGGTTAGAAACGCATCGTATGAGTACTCGCATTTTTAGTCTGTTATTTATGTAAATGCATATATGCTAAAAAGATAATGCTATCGCAGTATTATTTATTTCTACTGCTCACCCTGTACATTATTTATCTCGCATACTGTCTTGTGATCGTAACAGCACATTTTACTTACACCAGAAACAAGACTGTTCAATAAATCTTTTATTGAAACGCCCGTCTGTTCTTTCTGTGTAACTTTGAGGAAAACTAAGCATGCACGACTGAGCTGAGTGAAATAGATATCTATTGTTTCTACGACTCTGGGACACGTTCTGATTCTAAAGGGAAACAAAGTGGTCATGTTTTGCGGCTGCCAGAAACTACTCCCTTCTTGTCGTCAAGAAGTTTCTAGTGGCCTCTGAGCTAGCTGGCACAAGTAATTAAGTTTAATATACTCGATAGGGACATACCGACCTCAGTCCTATGTCAAACCTATAGGATATATTATTCCAATGCGCAGAGCCTATTAGGGAAATAGGAGCTACACTACAGAAGGGTAACCTGATTGAGGGCTTTGGACTCGCAACTGAGAAGTATAGAATTAGATTCTGGGGGGCTCACAAAACCCCAAGCCAGTCCCGGGTTGACTTAATTGACTACTCAGTCAAAACATTAGATTGTGGGTTAATTGGAAGTGATGTGTAGGACTGTGTTGGGCTTTACAATCTCCTGATGAAAAAACACGTGTTAAGTAATTGCACTAATGAAAAGTTGCACCAGTATCTGCTAGACCTAGGTCTAATCTCTCCCCAAGAATAGGGAAAGAAGGCAGACCATTGGGTCAAGACAAGGGTGAGCAAAACTTCCACTGGGGGTGACCAAAAGAAAGGGGTTACAAAACCTCCACAGGGGACAGGGGGTGACCAGATAAAAACCAAGAGTCTTCTAAGGTCCCCCGAAACCCTGTTCAGGAGGGTGGGTCCCAGAAGTCTTCCCAGTCCACTGGTGGATATAAGGGTAAAACTTTTGATCCCCTAAAGGCCTGGTGTTGCAACTGTAGGAAGGTTGAACACCCTACTGAAGCTGCTGCCTGTCCCAATAAAAATGCTACTAGTCCCGCCCCAGTTATTACTGGTGTGGCAGATCTCCAGATGAGATCAAGAGTGGGCCCAGAGTAAACCAGAGGTCACACTAACGCCCTTGTAGTTTCTGAAGGGGAGGGAACATTGGCTACTTTAGCTCTCTTGCCCCCTAACTTAAAGAAGTACTTACAATACCTCTTAGTGAATGGGACTAGGAGAGAAACCCTGAGGGATATAGGTGCCAGTGTCACTATGGTGAGAAATACACTGGTTTCCCCAAGACAATACCTGACTGGAAAAACATATCCAGTCACCAACTCTTGGTGTCGCCACAGTCCATTCCATGGCTATGATGACCTTAGACTGGTGGAGGGGGGTGGGGGGGAGGGGGGGTTGGGTTGCTGGCCTGAAGTAGGTAGTTACATCCAAAACGTCAAGCTGCCTGTCTGTTTGGAAATGACCTAGAAACCTCAGCATGGGCTGAGGTGGAAAGAAAGACACATGCAGCCATGCTGCTAATCCCTGAGATAGTGTGTGTGAAGAAAAGAGCACAAACTTGAGCACAGGGTGAACAAGGAGAGAGGCATTAAAAAATATTGGCCCATAGTGGTAGTATCGAAGATTTGATCTCATTGAAGAAGTTAGAGTCGACGAAGTGGTTAGCGAGTTTCAATGCTGCAAGAATTTTGAGGGTTGCACCTTCGTGAAAGGTTTTGAAGGAAGTCCATGAGGCATTGTTTTTGAGGGTGTCAGGTGCGCAAGTGGGTAAGGCCGTCATGGAGGAGGAAAGGTTGGCGACGTGATAGAGAGTATGATGCGCCAAAGCCCTCTGCAGGTCGATCTTCTCTTCATGTTTTCCAGTCTTCTTAAGGAAGAAGGATGCAAATTCCTCGCAACAAGGTAACGAGCTGGCTCCAGCTTGGGGGGGAGGGGGAGGGGGGTGTTGATTGGGTAGGCCATTTAATTTTAATTTAACACGTTCAAATAGTTTTTTGGGTGGTTTTTTAGCTTGGTCTAGTTGGTTTCTAAAGAAATGGTCTTTCAACCTCCTGATATTGTTGAAGTAATAATTCCTTGTTGTTCTCAAAAGCTTGAGGTGATCAAGGGACGGAGAGGCTCTCCACCAACATTTAACCAGTCTTCGGGTATGTCTTTCCGTATTGAGACTGGCATTGTACCATGGTTTGGAGTCTTTAGTGAACAGTCTTTTTAGTTGCGGAGGTGCTTTGGAATGTAGAATAGTCGTGATGGAGCTGAGATAGTGGTTTGTAAGACCCTGTACGTCTGACGCGTCTTCAGGGGAAGGCATGAGGTTGCCACTGAGATGTCAGTTTATTGATGTTACTATTTCTTAAGCTCCTTTTCCAGATTTTAGATTTCATTGGTTGAGCTGAATTTACTCACAGCTTCATTGATGAGGAATGTGATGTAGAACTCATCAGACCAGTCACAAGTTGAATGGAGTTGGCCTTGTCAATAACATGATCTAAGATTGATCCCTTGTCGTGTGGGTCTGTTGCAGATTTGAATCAGGTCGTGGTCCGAAAATGTTTTGAGGCGGTTCACTGCAGAGTCCATTTGCGGATCTCTTTGCTAGTGGAAGTTGCATCATACGAGGATTGAGGTTTCCATTAGCGGATCTCTTTGCTAGTGGAAGTTACAGTATAATATCATTGAGGTTTCCATTCACAGATCTGTTTGCTAATGGAAGCTACAGTATAAGATGATTGAGGTTTCCATTTGCAGATCTCTTTGCTAGTGGAAGCTACAGTATAAGATGATTGAGGTTTCCATTTGCAGATCTCTGTTAGCTGTAGGTACAGAATTAGATGGTTGAGGTTTCTCTTCACAAATTTCTTTGCTAGTGGAAATTACAGTATAAGATGATAGGGGTTCCTGTTCGTGGATCTCTTTGCTAGTGGAAGCTACAGTACAAGTTGCTTGAGGGTTCCATTCACAGATCTATTTGCTAATGGAAGTTACTGCATAAGATGATTGAATTTTTTGTTTGTGGATCTCTTTGCTAGTGGTAATTACAGGATACGATAATTGAGGTTTCCATTCACAGATCTCTTTGCCAGTGGAAGGTGCACTATAATATGAATGAGGTTTCCATTTGTGGATCTCTTTGCTGGTGGAAGTTACATCATACGATGATTGAGGTTCCCATTGGCTGATCTTTTTGCCAGTGGAAGTTACAGTATAAGATGATTGAGGTTTCCATTTGCGAATCTCTTTGCTATAGCCCAGACGAGAAAGTGTTGTCAGTTTTGTGCTATACACTTCTTTCCGATAGTTCCCTTGAAGATGCTGTTGGGTTCAGCTGGCCTTAGGCCCTGCAGTATGCATTTTTAGCAATTCCTGTCATGAACTGCTTTAAATGTTGGAGGCGCTGACAGCCGGGTGATCCACTTGGCCTGAAAAGCTCTGTCTGGAGAGGGGCAATCTGCTGCAAAGATTACTGTTCCTCAAGGTATTGACATTGACAGGGATAACTCACCTCCCTTTCTGGGTACAAATATTGTAGAGGGAGCCCGCCTCCCCCTTGAAAGATATCTTGGGTCTGCATTGGCAGCTGCTTCCAAGATTTTTCAAGAAAATTAGAAAGATCTTCTGGTAAAAAACATTTGTGTTACATTTTGGAACGAGAACAATACATATTGTACAGATAGAACCCTGGAAAAAAAAGACCCTTCATCTTTTATAAAGGAACTGATACAAAACCTGCAGGTATTCAGTTTGATGATACCAACCAAGTAAATCAAAAAGAAAGTTTAGAGTTATGCGAAGAATTCATTGTTGATAAATTGGACTTAAAAGTGTGATGGTAACTCTGGGTTGTCTGCTTCCTCTCTTCCCGTTTACCCTTCCTGTTGATGGTCGGGAGAGAGTTTAACTGTTACTTTCGGTGATCCTTTCGATAGCTCGACGGGAGTAATGGCAAAATGTCACTCTAGCAACACAGCTGAAGATTGTACAGGTTAGTGGCCTTGACACGTCCACTTCTGTCAAAAGTTCTATATAAAGTGGAAGAGGATTGAGCAAAACTACTCCCATTGACCCCAGACTGGGTGCCGAGGATATGGTGTGCCCTACTGTTGCTACTCTGCATTCAACACTCATCCTCTCCCATGCAGGGTAGATGTACTCTTGCTGCAGCATGGTGAGGCCCTCCAGCCCAGTCCCCAATGCTGCGGCTGTGCGCTTGGAGGTTGAGCAGTACCAGTTAGTCATTTTGCCTTACCAGTTTTTGGTGCAAGTTCATCCAGTAATGAGTCAGAAAGCAGCACATCCCTCCTGTCTGGTATTTTGTTTTTTTTTAGTTTTCTATAGCGTGAACTAGACCCGGAGGTATCGGAGCGCTTTACATGAGGACCAGCTACGTTACAGACGGCACATTCATTTTTGTTAGGCACGGGGAGATTAAGTGATTTGCCCAGAATCACAGAATGTTGAGCGTCCCTGCCGAGACTTGAACCCGGTTCCCCAGCTCCAAGGTCAACCGCCCTAGCCGTTAGGCCACATTCTCTCTGTGTAAGTATTCCTTACACAGCAGGATCTCACAGCGGCTGCAGTTAAAAGCGTCTGATGAACCGATGTGCCGTTGTCTCTTGTTGCCCTAAAATGACTGCTTAGATTGCCACTGTTGGTGCGGTTTTCTGAAAGGCTTGCTTTACTTGTTTCCGCTTTTATTGGTTTTTAGTCAGAATTGAAGCTTGTATTGACTTTCTTGATGGCAGTTCCATTCAAGCAGATGCATAGTTGCCTGGGTAGACTTCCTACTCCGAATACCTTATCAGTGGCAGAAAAGTCTACTTGTACTATCCGAAAACCTTGTGCCCTCTCAGTATGTAAATCTATCATATTTTTCTCTCTTGATAATTTGGTTCTTTGCACCTGCCCCTAAATTTTACCTAGGATAGTTTGTGTTTCATATGGGCGAGTCTATTTCCCTTTCATCCTCCCTGTCCAACCAAAGAAGTAACAACTGCATACACTAGAACCCAGATGTACTGTGTTATACTACATTGGCCACAACGAGAAGATGACCAGCTCTTTGTGGGCTTCACCACAGCTATAATGTGACCAAATGCATCATTCTGTGTAAGCTCCTACTTTATCAGGATCTGCTATGCGTTGACCAAAGAGATTGTCCTGAAGGCATTGGTGTCCATTCACCCAGGGCCATGGCTGCTTCCAAGACTCATCAGAGGTTACATGGTCATCTTTGCATATTGTTGCAAAGCGTTACTGCCTCAGTTGTCTGCTGAAGTAGCTTTCATTCGGATCCACACCTTTTCACATCAGTCAAGCACTTCTTCCTGCACCCAGACTTTGTAGAAAAAAAGCTTGTACATGCTCTAGATGTTAAAAGGCTGCCTATGTGCCACATTGACTGAGCTCATTTTTATGTAAAATAAAAAAATATCATTTTGAAGCCTTTGCCTAACATTACATGGCCATTTGCATCATCTGCTCACTAGGCACCCCTTTGTGGAGAAGCTGTTTTGCAGTCTGAGAGCATGTGTATCTGCCCACACGTGTCACTAACAGAATAAGCTATTTACCCTGTAAGCACTGGTGGTGCAATGATTTTTAGAGTGGGGTGCAGGTCAATAACGTCATCTCACGAAAGGCAGAAGGGGTTGTTTGAAATTGTTTCTTTGAAAGCACAAAAAACTGTCGTAAGATAGATTTGAAGGACCCCTTTATTGTTCATCTAATGTTTTTCAAAGTTCAAGGCTCCTCCGACCCATAGTTCCAGTACCACTGCCTGTAATCATCTGTAGTGTTTTGTGTTTGTGAGAAAGTTCTCTTTTGCATGGCTACTCCCCCACCTTTTGCCTGGGTTTGATGTGGTTTCAAATGTAGTGCACAGGGTCCCTGCCAACCAGGTTCCCTGTGCCAGTGCTCCTTCCCTAAAGCAAACCCACAGTTGGTACTTCTGCCCCTGTAAGTCCCTAGTAAGTGGTACCCTGGGTACCTAGGGCCTGGGAGCTGAAAAGGGTCCCTTTTTGACCCCCCTCACTGGGACCATGCCACTGCCCTTGCAGCCTGCATGCCCCTGTGAGGGAGAAAACGACAGTCGCCATGGCCCCCTGCCTGAGTGCCATGCCAGCTAGCACTGCCTAACAGCCTAGGTAAGTCACTCCTCTAGCAGGCCTCACAGCCCTAAGGCAGAGTGCACAATGCTACCATTTCCTAATGTAAGTGCCCATGAAGCCATAGAGAGTGAATGGGCTGGGAACTTGCCAACTCTAGTTCCACAGCACCATGATGGCTCCACTGAATATAGGAGTGTTTGGTACCAAACTACACCTCTCAGTAAATCCACACTGATGCCAGTGTGTAATGTATTGTACCCTGTACCCAGAGGGCACCTCAGAGGTGCCCCCTGAATCCCTACCAACCCTGGTGTGGTCTCGGAACGGCTGTAGGCAGCCAGCCACCCACCACCAGACCTGTTTCTGGACCCTTGGATAAAGAGCGCCTGCTCTCTGGGACCAGAAACAATGCACATCCTGGACAGAGGTGTCATGCCTCCTTCTACAGGATGGGCCAGTACTCAGAGGGAAGCTTCAACAGCATGCCCCCTTTGTAATGCGACCCCCCAGCCTCTGCTGCTAGCAGCAGATGGCAGCCCCTAGTTTACCCCCCCCCCCACTTTGGGTGGGAAAACCGGTGGAAAAATTAAAAAAAGATAGGTGTGCCCACCTCTGCCAACCCCACCCTTAAGGTGGGGGAAGCGAGGTAAAGAACAGCTTTCAGTCCCCTCCATCTTGAAGATGAGGGGGGGGGCCTCCAATCAGGGCTAGGTCTAATCCCCCCCTCCCCACAGGAGGGTGGCATACTATAGGGTGTAGTCACTCCAGGTAAGGTGCCCATTGGCCTACCGGCTACTCCCCTAAAAAGCCTCCTAAATTTAGTATTTAGGTGGCTCACCATATCTGCAGCAACCTAAGAAGAAAGAAGACGCCCTGCAGCAGAAGCCAGAAGACAACTGCCTTGGCCCCGCCCTACCGGCATGATTCCAGCTTCGATGACCCGGTGACCTGTCTTACAACAGCGACCTCTGAAACCCCTAGGAGGACTGTTGCCTTTGAAAAAGATTCCAATATCCAGTGGACAGCGGACCTGTCCAGAAGAAACAGACTGCAAGGACTCTGGATCCAGGCAGATCCGCGTCCTCAGCCCACTCTCTTCCCGACCCCCATGGCCTGAGTGGCTCACTTGTGCAGTGAAGTCTCCCCGGCGATCCTCCACGATGGCGCCTGTAGTGTGACTCCAGAGGCTCCACCCAACCGGCTCCGGTAAGACAACTCCATCAAAAGGCACCCCTGCACCCGAAGCCCCTGGGCTTTGGTGAACTGAACTGATGGTGCCCCTACGACCCCCTACATCCCAACTTACCTCTGCTGTCATTGGTCTCCCTCCTGCTACCTCCGGTGCCACGCCTGCAGCCTACTTTCCTTCAAAAGAATCCTCATTGAAAGGCATTGGGCGCCCGATGTCGAATTTGCACCCTGCTGCCTCTGTGCTGCTGGTGCTGTATGTTTGGTGCTGTTCTGTGCCCCCTTCCCCCCCCCTGCTTGTGCTTACCCCCAAAGCTTGGCCCCTGCAACTGATTTACTTACCTGCCAGCAGTTTGACTCCAGGCACCCCCTGTCTCCATTGGAAAGTATTGGGTCGAACTCCGATTTTGACCTCTGCACCTGGCCGCCGCTGGTGGTGCAGTTTTGGTACTTACCTGACCCCTGGCCCTTGCTGACATTTGGCTCCGAAGACTGAGCTTTGTTTCCCCCAAAGCATAGCACTGGACTGTGTGAAAAGGTTTCTAAGTGTCGATTTTTCAAAGTGTAAAGTATTTTTAATTAAAAACGTACTTACCTGATTACGAAGACCTGGGTCTTAACCCGATCCGTGCGCGCGTCGGCCAACGGCCGTCGCGAGCACTTCCTGGCTAGTGCTGCGCACGTCCGTTGGCCGACGCAGCCCCGCCCACTCATTAAAACTCCCGCACCGCGGCGGAATTCGCGCCGCGGTTAAAGAGTTAAAATAGAGTAGAAAAAGTATCATTTTATAAAACGGGTCTGGATCTCCTTCTTGAGTCGTTGGCCGACGCAGCCCCGCCCACTCATTAAAACTCCCGCACCGCGGCGGAATTCGCGCCGCGGTTAAAGAGTTAAAATAAAGTAGAAAAAGTATCATTTTATAAAACGGGTCTGGATCTCCTTCTTGAGTCGTGTGTCCATTATTGGTCTCTGTTGTGCAAGAAATATCTTCCACTCCTCTGTGTTAGGCCTAAGGCTGCTCGCCCACACGACCACTTTGGGTTTTACACTGAGCCCTGGACTCTGTGCACGGTATAACCACCCAGTGATAATCTCATATACAGAGCCAGCTTCCTGCAGTGTTCTAGATTAACACCTCCTCGGACGTCAGTTATAATCCCAGGTGCGTTTCGAAATGCAAAGTGCACTTTTCTTTGAGACTGCACTCTACTTACATGACTCGTCCATTGAGCGTAAAGCAATCTGATGTGTAGTCGTTGTCCGGGTGTATTGTGGACTAAGGGAGGAGACACAAAATGTCTCGAGTATCTCTAAATCTTCAAAGAAAACAAGTTGCATACTTTGAGGACAACCATTCGATGGCCGGAGTATGCCGAGCACGTGAGTCTCCAGCGCTGCACGCTACAAAGATGTGACCAGGAGGGCGGTTGTCTCTCCTGCCCAGGGCAGGGCACACATCTAGTCTGCTTTGGTAGAGTCTACCACTAAATTGCAAGGCCTCAAGTGGAGCGTCTCAGGGCTCGTGCATCCAGTTGCCTGAAAAAGGAAAGGTATGCGGTTAAAGATGACAAAACCCGTATCAGGGTGGCTCTAGTATCATTGAAGAAGCACTGCCAAGGTGACTCCAAGAGAGAAAGCTATACCTTTAGCCAAACTGTGTTTGGAGGAACAGTAAAGAAATATGATCAATCTGAAACTAAGTGTAATTCCACTTGGTGCTCTGCTGTTTGTGTTACAGATAAAACATGGACAATGAGATGGGCACGTACAGTGGTTTTGCCAGAACACTTTCTCAAAAGACTTAAATTCCAAGGTTCTTATTAGGCACAAAAATGAGATTAATTTTTGATTAAATGAATTTTCTACTTTCCAAGTTAATTGTTTGGTACTGACATTTTTTTTTTTTTTTTAATAGAGCGTTCTGAGCTGATGGAGTTACATGTAAGAGTGGAGTGTGGCTTTGGAACAGCAGTTGAAACATTGGGATTTTTCCCTAGATGCTGTCATCCCCGCGTCAGGTGGACTTTCCCTTTTTCTTGATGACAAGGAAGGGATCGCTGTATTTCTCATTGTTTCCTCCCCTGGTTCTTGTGTTGTGCATTTGGTCTCTGGTGCAATTGGACTTTGCATTCTCCTCTGACTCCAGCATGGCAGCGCGGAACTCCAGTGTTCTGGTCTCCTTGTGTCCTGCTGTCGGAGTTGCATTTTCAGGTGCCTTCCTGCCACTCAAAGCTCTGAAACTTCTGCTCTTTGGAGGTATAATGTGATTGGGACATGGATCATGTCTCGTGTTAGCTGCTCACCAGCCCCTGACCGAACTTCTTCACAGCAATAAGACCATAGGAGCTTGCTCTAGCCTCCTGTAGAAAAGACATTCTCACAGGATGTTGTCCTATGAGACTCTGCCACAAGAAGTTGCCGTCTGTTCCATGGTGGATTAAAATTGTCTTTTTTACTTGATCTTATCAAGCAAATGCGTGGAAAGGAATAAAACGCATTGAGTACAGCAGTGTCTGCATTTTTGTAATGGAAGAAACTAGAACTTGAACTTCACTGCATTTAAATGATGCTAATTTGCTGTGACTTATTTAATTGTATGGAGTGTTGCTTCTGTGTGTATCCCTGAACTATCAAATGAAATGCATACAGTAGAAGAGCTTAATTTGTATAATGAAAATCTTTTTATGCTGCTCTGTGACTCTTTGTTGCTGTAGACAGAGTGTGAGCTATTTTTAGGCCCTGTCTGTGTCCTGCTCGTTTCACATGGTAGCAGGTAAATCACCTGAGACTAATGCACATGGTGGGTAATGTGGTGGGAAAAACGTGAGGCTCATATTACAGCATTAGGTCTTTACCCTTTACAGGTTACTGAGTATATGATAAAAATATACGTTGGAAAAAACTGAAGCAGGGCCCCTCTGAATTAGCTTTTTTGCTCAGCCTGCAGACAACCGTCTTTGCAAACACAGCAATATCCTTGTGTAGTTGAAGTACAAGGACCAGCACCAAGAAACCTATGGTGATCACACGCTTCACAAGTCTTTTAAGATAACATAATTGCAGACGGAGTAAACTCTTCCAGCGAAGGCAAAAGAGGATGTAATTATCGAGCAGAGAATGGAAGGTAAGCACTGAGAGTGACACTAAAGGCAAAGGATTTGATGTAGGAGAGCGCACATGGTGACATAGATAAGAAGAGTGGCAGGGATGGTAATGTGTGCATGTTACTTATCTTCGGTAACCGGATTTGTAGCATGGGTTGGCTGCAGATACACATGCTAGGCACACTAGTGTTGGGCTCAGACTCTACAACTTGTTCTTTTCTATGAAGTCTTTTTATGTCTCGCCTAGACGCTTGCGCTGTCTCTTCCAGACATGCTGTATTCAGGTATGGACTTGAAGCTCCTCCCATCTTTTCAATTGGCTCCTGTTACTGTCCTTTGTAAATGGTGGCTTTTGATTTGTGAATAGGCTTAATAGTCCCTCCTTAGTACCTCCTTTTGTAACCTCCCATGAGGACTGGCCCTTTTACATGTTACTCTGTATTTTGTATGTGCAGTCTGAGCACCATTTTCATAAATAACTTTCTCCTATTGCAGGCACAGCATGCTTCCCTGCAATCTGCAACTGTTTTTTGTTTTTTTAAGCAGCTCGGCAGTGCTTTATCTTTGCTTATGGTTTTGCTTCAAGAATGGCGGCCGTGCCATTAAAGCACCGTGGTTCTAAACCTCTCCTTGCGTCTTTTTTAAAAGGCGAGGCAGCTTTAAGTTCCAGAATGGTGGTCGCGCATTTCTTTTGTTATGCGCGGCAAAACCAAATCAATTAACACAAACTTAACAATGGCGCATGCAGAGCTCGCAGCTCCTCATCCCATTCCCGCCCCTCCCCCCCCTTCCCTACACCTCCTGGGTGCCGCGCTTAAGGTTTTAGCATGGCGCCCGCTTTTATGTTAACAATACGGGCGCCACGCTTAATATTTTAGCAGGCGCCCGCTTTTATTTTTTTTAATTAGCATGGTGCCCGTTTTACGGGCCACCATGCGCATAACTTTTATCTGCACAGGCGCCATGCTTTAAATTTAAGCACAGCGCCCGCTTTCATATTCTCTCTGCTTCCGTCTCTCGTCAGTGTCATTAGCATTAATTATCTAAAAGAGACTATTAGTTATAGATTCCTTACCTTAGAATTACCCCCAGGCGTCAGCCTGGATCTGGATAATTTTTCTTCAGCAATACCCCTGCGCGTTGGTAGGTGGCGTCGGTCGACTGCGTCCGGCGTTGTGGTTGCCGGGGTGACGTCGCGGTGCCTACTTAGACACCGCCCCTGCGCGCTGACGTCCGTTTTTTCTTTTTCTGGGCCAGCCTAGCGCAGAGCCGGAGAGAGCTTGCCCCTTAGTCATTTGTTGACTAAGCTTTTTTCGACTTTGTCGACGTCTTTTTCTCGAGTCTCCGACTCCTGGTGCGCGAGGGAAGTCCCATCGTCGGACCGGATTCTAGCCTTGTGACTCCTGTTACAAACTGATGTCTGTGACGGATTCGCACCTCGTGTGTCTCTGGTGCCTGGAGCGCAACTGACTGTCGGGCCATGAATCCGAAGTCTTTGTGGGAGCGGTCCCGAAAGCTTTTGGAGGCCCGGCAGTCGACTCCGCGTCGCTCCTGGTCCTGCTCGAGGGGAAGGTCTCGAGACCGGTCGCGGAGCCTCCACACCTCATCCAAGTCTTGGCACTCCTCAGGTAAGTCGAAGCACAAGAAGAAGGCGAAGAAGCACCTTTGCTCTTCTCCCCGTCGGTCAGCTGATGCGATGTGGGAACAGGAGCATCGTCGCTCTAAGGCTCCGTCCCGGGTGCCTGATTCAGGGAAGACTCTGCACCTCCCCCTGTTTCCGGGAGCCAGGGCGTCCCCTGCCCAGCTTTGTGCATTTTACGAAGCCCTTCATTCCATCTTTGGGCAGCCTGACGCCGCTGGTGCGCCTTCGGGCCCTGGGGAGCCGGTTGGGGGCCCTGGGCCTTCGATGCCGGTTGCTCCGGCCCTGACGCCGCACGGTCCCCATGGATCCAGACCTGGATCCGGATAGACGCCAGTCGACCTTACACGACCACCCCCGATGTCGGCCGTGCCCCCGGCCGACGCCATCCTCAACCCAGAGATGGAGCCGGAGCGACGTCGAATCCGACGCCGGAGGGTACGTTTGTGCCCTTGTTCATCCCAGGTGTTCCCTATCGCCCTGAGGGTAGTGATGAGGACTGGGAGGGGTCGCTGGACCCTTTAACTGACCAGCTGTAAGAGCTGGACTGGAGAGAGGAATTGGGTGACGCCAGTGGTCTGGATACCTCCCCAGACCTTGGCATGCTTTCTCCCCCTACCATTGCTACGGAGGAGGGAGCGTCCTATGCAGTGGTGGTGCGTATGGCAGCCGAGGCTTTGGGCCTGGAGCTCCCTAAGAGTGGCAGTCAGGACTAACCTCCTCACAGAGGTGCTTCAACCTGCGGTAACTTCCTCCGAACCCCTCTTGCCCTTCAATGAAGCCCTCATAGATGTCCTTTCTGGGCACTTGGGACAAGCCCAGCACAGGGGCACCTGTGGAACGGAAGATTGCCCACTGCCCGGCTCCGGGCGATCCCATTTTCCTCTCCCAACACCCTTCTCCCGAGTGCTTGGTGGTCCAAGCCTCTTCTTCCAAGGGCACATGCCCTTCTGCACCCCCGGATAGGGAATCCAAGAAGCTGGATCATCTTGGGAGCGTATGTTCTCTTCCTCCAGCTTGGCGCTGTGGTCCGTGAATACCGCATGCCTCTTGGTCCACTATACCCATACAGTCTGGGATACGGTTGCGCAAGTGCTGCGTCAGTGCCCGGAGGAGGCCTGGGCCATTCTCTCCCAGGCAGTGGCGGATGGGAGAGATGCAGCCAAATTCACGATCTGCTGTGGACTGGATACCGCCGACTCTCTGGGCAGAACGATTGCCACGTCGTTAGCCCTTTGGCGCTACGCCTGGTTGAGCACGTCTGGTTTTTCGGGGGATGTTCAATCAACCTTGCTGGACATGCCCTTAAATGGCCGTCACCTTTTTGGTGACAAGGCGGACTTGGCACTCGAGCATCTTAAGAATTCTCGGGATACGGCCAGATCCTCAGGCCTCACTGTGTCCTCCCGTCCCCCCCACAGTCTGCCTTTCGTCCCTTTCGTGGCTACGGAAGGGGCACCTCACCACATCCGACCCAGTCCAGCCACCGGGCCACGCAAGCTGCCCAGCCTCTGCGTGGACGTGGGTCCCAGCAACGTGGGTCTGAGAACCAGCAGACGAACCAGTCCACCCTTTCCCCCTCTTGCAGCAGCCTCCAACCCCTCCTAGTCTGACCTTTCAGTGCCATCAGCGGCCAGTGGGTGGCAGGAGTCGCCATCACCTCCCCCACTGGCAATCCATCACGTCGGACAGGTGGGTTTTGCAGATATTCCAAAGGGGCTACTCCCTCCCCTTTGGGACTACCCCTCTCTCCATGCCAACGTCTCTCAATCACATGTCGGAGGATCATTTGGCGCTTCTCCGCCAGGAAGTCTCAGCTCTCTTGGCCAAGGGAGCTATCGAGAGGGAGAGGGTACCTGCACCAGAAGTAGGTCTTGGTTGCTATTCCCGCTACTTTCTGGTGCCCAAGAAGGACAAAGGCCTGCATCCTACCTTAGACCTCAGGGCCCTCAACCGCTTCCTCAGGAAGGAGAAGTTCAAAATGCTAATCTTGGCTCAGGTCCTCTCTGCCCTCGACCCTGGAGACTGGATGGTGGCTTTGGACTTGCAGGACGCTTATTTTCACATCCCCTTTCTGCCTGCCCACAGACGTTACCTGCGGTTCACGGTAGGCCACGAGCATTTTCAGTTCACCGTGCTCCCCTTCGGCCTTACCAGTGCCCCTCGGGTGTTCACGAAAGTGATGGCGGTGGTCGCAGCCCATCTGCGCAGATCAGGGGTTCCAGTCTTCCCCTATCTCGACAACTGGCTGTTGAAGGCGGGCTCGCCCCAGGCGGTCGTCTCCCACCTCCAGACTACGGTGGACCTCCTGCATTCGCTGGGGTTCACTATCAATGTGCCGAAGTCACACTTGACTCCCTCTCAGTCGCTCCCTTTCAATGGGGCTGTTCTGAACACAGTGCAGTTTCTGGCCTATCCTCACAAGCAGCGAGTCCGGGATATTTGGGCTATGATACCGATGTTTAAGCCTCTATCCCGGATTTCGGTGAGAGTGACCCTGAGGCTGCTGGGCCTCATGGCCTCCTGCATCCTGCTGATGGATCATGCATGATGGCATATGCGGGCTCTGCAGTGGGACCTGAAATTCCAGTGGACGCAGCATCAGGGGAATCTTTCCAACTACGTCCAGATCTCGGAGGGAACTGCGCAACAACTGCAGTGGTGGTTAATAAACCAGGATTGAGTCAGAGGCAGACCCCTCTCCCTTCCCCAACCAGACCTCAAGGTGGTGACCGATGCATCACTTCTGGGATGGGGCGGCCAACTGGGAGAGGCGGAGATCAGAGGAGTCTGGTCTTCGGCGGAGTCCGGTCTCCATATAAACCTGTTGGAGCTCCGGGCGATTCGCTTGGCACTGAAGGCAGTCCTTCCTTCCCTCCCTCAAGGAGAAGGCAGTTCAGGTGTTCACAGATGACACCACCACCATGTGGTACTGCAACAAACAAGGTGGGGTGGGGTCGTGGACCCTTTGTCAAGAGGTTTTTCGCCTTTGGACATGGCTAGAACATCAGGGCATTACCCTGGTTGTTCAATACCTGGCAGGTTCTCTGAACACCAGGGCGGACAAACTCAGCCGCAGGTGCCTGGTGGATCACGAATGGCGTCTTCACTCAGAGGTGGTGCAAGGTCTCTTTCAGCCATGGGGAGAGCCTTGGTTAGATCTGTTCACCACCAAGGAAAACGCACAATGTCAGCACTTCTGCTCACTGGAGTTTCCAAGGCGGCACTCGCTCGGCCACTATTTTCGTCACGAGTGGAGCTGTAGCCTCCTGTACGCTTTTCCGCCTGTACCACTTCTGCCCCAAGTGCTAAAGATCAATCACAACCGGCCCAAAGTCATTCTTGTGGCTCCGGACTGGGCATGAAGAGTCTGGTACCCCGAGCTCTTGAGCATGGCCATCGATCCTCCGATCAGACTACCCCTTCGGGAGGAACTTCTGTTGCAGCAGCTGGGGACGGTCCTCCACCCGAACCTGTCCTGTCTCCACCTCCTTGCGTGGAGATTGAGCGGCGGCAGTTGACAGCTTTTGACCTTCCTGCTTAAGTCTGTCATGTTATCTTGGCAGCCAGGCGTCCCTCCACTAAGAATGTATACGCCTGTCGATGGAATACGTTTGTGGCATGGTGCACAGCAAAGGCTGTCGAACCCCTTTGTGCTTCTCTTTCTGAGGTTCTTTTGTTCCTTCTTTCTTTAGCCCAGCAGGGCTCTGCTCTGGGCACTCTAAAGGGCTACCTGGCAGCCATTTCTGCTTTTCTTCTGCCAGATCAGCCCTCTTTATTCAAGTCCCCTATTGTAAGTCGGTTCTTTAAAGGCATTATTCATCTCTTCCCTCCATCTCCTTTCATAATGCCTCAGTGGGACTTGAATCTTGTCTTGACTTACCTTATGTGCGCTCCCTTCGAGTCTCTTCACAACTGTCCTCTCAGGCTTCTCACTCTGAAGACTGCCTTTCTTGTTGCCATCACCTCTGCTCGCAGAGTGAGTGAGCTTCAGGCTCTTTCTTCTAAGCCTCCTTTCTTTTCAGTCCATCCGGACAAAGTGGTGCTTCGAACGAGACCCTCGTTCCTACTTAGTCGTCACTCCCTTTCACATCGGGCAGACTATTACTTTGCCCACCTTTTTCCTGCCTCCGCACCATTCCAAGGAGGAGGAGAGACTCCACCGTCTGGACCCGAAACGTGCGTTGTCTTTCTACTTTGACTGCACAAAGGAGTTCTAGGTGGACGATCAACTCTTTGTTGGTTATGTGGGTGTCAAAAAAAGTAGGGCTGTGCAAAAGCATACCATCTCTCGATGGGTGGTCCTTTGTATCAAGATTTGTTATGCTTTGGCTAAAAAGGAACCTCCAGTGGGGCTGCGCGCTCATTCCACTAGAGCTACGGCAGCAACCACTGCTTTGTCGCGGGGAGTCCCACTCATCGATATCTGCCAGGCGGCCACGTGGGCTTCTTTGCACACGTTCACCAGACATTACTTCGTGGATAGTACAGTCCGCAGGTACGGCTAGTTTGCCCATTCTGTCCTCCAGGTTTTTCTGGTGTGAACTTGGTTCGCAGACCTTCCTCCAGGGATGGTATTGCTGGGTATCTATTCAAAGGTAAGGAATCTATAACTAATAGTCTCTTTCAGATGAACAAGTTACTTCCCTTCAGTAACGATGTATCTGTAAGAGACATATATTATAGATTTCTTACTGCCCCGCCCATCCTCCCCGCTCTGCGAACTGACTTCTACGGTTGGGGACACCATTATAGGGCCCTAGTATGGCGCACCAGCGGTCAGTGTCTTTCATGGCTCTGCGCTTCTGATGTAGAAAGTCGTGTCAGAACTGACGGCGGCGTGCAGGGGCGGTATCTAAGTAGGCACCGCAACGTCATACCGGCAACCACGACGCTGACGACAGACGCGGAGTCCACCGACGCCACCTACCGATGCGCAGGGGTATTGCTGAAGAAAAATTCTCCGGATCCAGCCTGACGCCGCAGGGTAATTCTAAGGTAAGGAATCTATAACTAATACATGTCTCTTACAGATACATCGTTACCAAAGGTAAGTAACTTGTTCTTTATTTACGATTTCTTTGTTGCGACTCACTCTGCCCGTCTCTCCACCCCTTGTCTTTCCTTTTTGCTTTTCCCACAGCCCTGCTTCCTTGCTGCAGCCCCCTTCTCTCCCTTTCACAGATGGCACAGTACACAGACAATCCAAGTGAGCACAAAAGGCAGTTTCATTATGTTCGATGCATGTGTGCTGTAGATACACATGCTTTGAATACTCCTGCCATCTAGTGTTGGGTCCGGATGTTTGCAAGGTATTTTTCTTCAAGAAGTCTTTTCTTGTCGCAAGGCAAGGTGACTCCTCCTTTCGGTGATAGAGCGCATGGGCATCGACTCCATTGTTAGATTGTTTTTATTTCCGCCATCGGGTTCAGACGTGTATTGCTGCGCTCCGATTCGAAACAGTCACTCAGGATCTCTTCGGTTTGAAATTCACTCTACCCTCGTCGATATTGTTTTTGATTGCGTTACTATCTTCTGCGTGTCGAAGAACTTCTGAAAACTTTCATTATCCATAGAAAACTCTAACCGCGGCCTTCGGGCCTAGCTCCTCATCTGTTTCCACTCGAAGATCCTGCATTGAGTCTTCCGCCGATGGAACGGACGCCATTCCAATTCTGTCCTAGGTGCCATACCAAATACCCGCGCACTGATCTTCATAAGGTCTGCAACATTTGTCTCTCTCCGGAGCATAAAGAAGACTGCGACGCATGTCTGTCGTTCTATTCGAAAAAGACTCTCAGAGACCGTCGCGCTCGACGCAGAGACATGCAGCGACAGACTATCGAGGAAACTCCCGATATCTTCGGCGAAGATGTCGAACTAGAAGAGATGGAGGCGTAGGCGGCGGAAGAGGAAGAGCCCTTTTCCATCCAGGACTCCGATTCAGAGTCGGAGATCGAGCTCGAGTGCCACAGTGTTCCATCTGGACAAGGTGCCGTGAGTAGCAAAGCCCCTTTGAAACCCACTCCTACCAAGCCAAAGTCCATTGGGCCACCACTGCCATTAGGTCATGGTAGGCACCGAGACTCTGATTCCAACACCCGCCTCGTGGCTCGGCACCGAAACAAAGTCAAGCCTTCAGGTTCGGGCTGGAACTGAGACGATACCCCTCGATGCAGAAACATTTGGCATCAAAAGTTAAAGACAAATCCAGCTCGGCAATAAAGATTTTGCCACCAAAAGACCAAGATGCTCCTCTGAAGCCACCAGAGCTGATTCTGGAGAAAATGCAGCACAAGCTGGATCCCAAACAGAAGACAATTCAAACTGGACATATTACCACTACACCAGTGATACTGCCTCCCAAAAGAAAAATAGACACTGATTATAGAATACCTCTGAAGAAGAAAAAGGACACTGCTACTAGTCCTATTAACATTCCTCCAACCACTCCTGCCTCTTCACCAGTAACTATCATACCAGCATCAGACCCGTTACATATTACACCTCCAGTGTCTCCTGATATAGATCCAGATTTAGCTGATAATGAAGACAATGAGATACCTGACCCATGGGATGACTAACATAGATCCACCAGGGGACACAGATCCTGATCTATCTCCAGCCAAACCTTCCCCTCCTGATGATAATAATACATATCAATAGTTTATTGCTAGAGCAGCCACTTATCATGGGGTCAGTTTACATAAAGAAGACCTAGAAGATTTCCGCTTTGAAACTCTAGGAAATACACACAGAACATCTCAGTCTTTGCCCATTTTAAAGGGTATGATGAATGCAGACAACATTTTTAAAGATCCTGTTCACGTATTCGAACACCTAGAGTTGATAACAAATATAAAGCCTCTCCATCTGACCCTGTCTTTATTAAGGGTCAGTTGCCTTTGGATTCCTTAGTAGTTTCAAACGCACGGAAAAATGAGCAAATTCTCAAAGCTCAGGAGAAGCACCTCCTCCTGATAAGGAATCAAAATTAACTGATGCTTCTGGAAAGAGAGTAGCTGCTCAATCAGCCAATCATTGGTGAATATCCAACACTCAAGGGCTGCTGGGTAGATATGATAGATTTAACCCAGATCTCTTGACTGGGGGTGAATGTTTTGATTTGTTCTGCATTCCGTCCATCAATTGTGTGTCTTTTGGGTAGATATGATAGGGCACATTAGGATGAGATGGAAGAATTATTACAATATCTTCCAGAAGGACACAGGAAAAAAGGCCAAGAACTAGTGCAAGAAGGCAAGCTTTTTTCTAATTCATCCATTACATGTGCTGCAGATGCTGCAGATACTGCAGCTAGAGGAATCAATACCAGCATTCTACTAAGAAGGCATGCATGGCTCCGAATTTATGGTTTTAACCAGAGGTTCAACAGACTATTCTTAATGCACCATTCAACAAAACATCTTTCTGGGCCTCAGACAGACCAGTCGCTAGAAAAGATGAAAAGGGACACAGAAGTGGTGAAATCAATGGGTGCCCTTCAGTCACCCTGAAATAGAGGTTCCTTTTTTCGCTCCTTCTACAGAGGGGGCTCCAAAAATAATACCACAGATGCCTCCGCATCCTTGTATAAAGCACAGGCACAGTCTCCCTCCTCTAGAGAATTTTATAGAGGTGGATATAGAGGTAACTTCCAAGGCAGAGGTATCGGGACACTATCACGTACCCCATCCTCTACTAACAAACATTGACAGGATACCCCGTCCCCCCCGGAACACTCATCACCTGTAGGGGAAAGATTACATCAGTTTCTACCCATTTGGTAGTCAATAACAACAGACAAATGGGTATTGGATATTATCCAACATGGTTACAGCCTGGAACTCAGAAGCAACCCTCCCAACAATCCCCCCTTGTATTCACAAACTGTCTTTGGAACACAAATATCTACTCAAACAAGAAGTACAAGCTCTTCTAGCACAGGGAGCTATAGAAGTCGTCCCATTACAACCACAAGGAACAGGAGTATATTCACTATACTTCGTAAATCCCAAAAAGACGGTTCGTTAAGACCAATATTAGATCTCAGACCTCTAAAAATAAACATATCAGAACACTTCCACATGGTCACTCAACAAGTACTTCTGCTTTTGCAGCAAGGCGACTTTGTCAACGCTAGACTTAAGACGCCTACTTTCATATACCCATTCACCCAAGACATTGCAAATACCTCAGATTTGTGATGGGGAAAAATCATTATCAGTTCAAAGTGCTTCTGTTTGGAGTAACAACTGCACCCAGAGTGTTCACCAAGTGCCTAGCAGCAGTAGCGGCCCATCTGAGACAACAACAAATACATGTCTTACCATTGGGGGGGGCAGAGCTTGCCGGGCTCCAAGATGGCGGTGCACTAATGCCGCTCCGCTGAAACCAGCTCATTATCCTTCACAATCCTCTGCAATTGTTGGTGCCCTCGTCGCTGAATCCGCAGTCCCCAGCTCCGGAAACAAGGCGGATTCAACGGGTGTGGTGGCTGGAGGGGGGCGCTGATATATGCTCCCGTGCTGCTTTGGGGCCTGGGTGCGGCATGGTCGGACTACCTCCTCCTTCGAAGACTGGCGGCGCCTTCGTGACGATGTTGGAGTGTGGGGACCTGTGTCGGAGGCTGGCCCTTCCCGGTGTGCCGAGGTGAGCCATAGTGGACCTTCTTGCTTGTCCCGGCGCGGGCATAGAGAAAGGGCCGCCTGAACTGGTGCAGCTGTGTTGCACTGCAGGTGGATGCGGCCTTGTTGTGGCCGGTGCTGGGACGACTGATCGCGCTGCCTCCGGTGCTGTTGCAGCTCCGGGGGCGAGACGTGCTCCAGCTGTGCCCCTTGCGGACCCTCTTGGCACCCGGAACGACAAGCAGATTCTGTGCTGGCCTGTGGCGCTGCGGACAGGTGGACTGCTGCGACTGCCACGCTGCGATCCCTGCTGTGGTGGCCCGTGGTGGTGCTTCGTGGCCTGTGACTTGGGGAGGCCAGGGCGGCCCTGAGACTTGACTCACCCGCATCGAGGGGCTCGGATGCAGAGTGGAGGGGGCACTGGCATATGCAGCAGAGGCGTCGGGTGCCCCAGCCCCCCCATCAAAGAAGATTACACTGAGTGGAGGGGGTGCACCTCCCGCTTGGACTCCCCCTTTGTGCACTGCAGCCTGGCCTCGGACATAGCGCCTGGGAGAGCGCTAGGGCAGATAGACTGTGAAACGTCAGGTGCCTGAACAGGTTGGCCGGAGCCTCGGCAGACGCATACAACTAAGCCCCACAACAGAGGTTGGATCTGACACTGTATTTGCTGCGTCTGTGCTGGGGGAGGGGGTGCTCTGTACCTCGCCTGCCTGCGGCCTTACGACATCCTGTGTGCTGCGCATCCAAGCGTCTGCCGGGCATCTGTGCTGACTTTGGTAAGCTTGAGTGCCACTTGCATCGCACTGTTGGGGAGGATGCACCGTGTCTGCCTCTCCTCCAGAACCGATACCAGTGGTAAAGGGTGTCCACAGTGACACTACAACATTGGGAAGACAGACAAGTCGCAATCAAGGCTACCATTCGAGCACGCACAAGGTAAGAACCCTTCAGGATCGGGCTCTGAAGCCAGCGACACCGCCTCCGATCCAGACATCAAACAACTTCTGGCTATCATGCAACGCAGTCTAAATAAGAAGGACGGCAAGATAGATACCCTATCCTTCCGAATGGACAGGATGTCCGAAAGATTAGGCAAGCAAGCAGGCATGCTTGATAGTGTTGAACAATGTGTATCTGAAGTAGAAGACTTTATAAATTCAACGACCAGATCTCAGGCAGCCGTGGAATAACAACTGCAGGCGGTGCAGGCCAGGTTCGGAGGACTTGGAGGCCCGCTCCAGGCGGAATAATCTTCGCATCGTTGGGATCACGGAGTCCACAAACATCCCTAATATGGAGCTGTTCGTTGTGCACCTACTTACCACACTGCTGAGCTCGGATTGCTTTTCTGCAATGTTTGTGGTGGAAAGGGCACACCTTTCGCTGGCCCCCAAGCCGGTCCCGGGAGCGCCACTGCGCCCAATTATAGCGAGACTTCTCAACTATAGAGACCGCAATAGCGCCCTTCAGAAATCCAGAGAATTGCAAGAGCTGCGCTATGAGGGGATGGTGGTGTCTCTATATCCGGATTTCACACCTCAGGTCCAGGAAGCATGCAGACTGTTTGCACCTGCCAAAAGGAAACTGCGTGAACTCCACTTAGAGTATAACATGCTGTATCCGGCAAAACTATGAGTCACGGTGGATGGCAAAACACATTTTTACAGATCCCTCCCAAGTGATGCAATTCATCAAACGCTGGAAAATTGCCGGTTCCAAAAACGTCTCGTGGACTGGCAGTGAAGACGAGTCTCATTAGCACGCACAGCTTCCAACGATGGGACCTAGAGTACTGGCGGCAGGCCTACTCTGGCCCGGGGCAGGCCTTGTGCGGGGTGGCTGCAGCAGCGACCGGACCACAACACCAGCCTAGGGACTGTTAATGAACATTCTTCCGGCCTGTGCGCTGCGCCGGCCCAGTGCAGGGTCCGTGTGGTGCGACGGCGACGCCTGAAGTTATTGGTTTCCAGGGGGGGTTGCACTGAACTGCATGCTCTTGGTCCCTGCCCAGAGGGTGGGGGGCTCTACTCTCTCCTTCTGTTCAAAAACCCCACAGTGCACTGGCGGGGTGTGTGTGGACTGCTGGACTTCATCGAAGAGGACACGCACTATAGACGGAACGATATCATCCTAACAAAAGTGCCGGTTGGCACGCTTTTAGGGTTGGAGCCAGGTGACATCTGCCCCGCAGTATGACCCACAGCAGGGTGTGCTTTATTTTAGGCTACTAGAGGTTTAATTGGTTCAACAGGTTGAGTTAGGGGGCACGGGAGGGGGTTCAGTTTATGCACGGTTGGAGTTCGCATAGCGTGGGTGGGGGGATGGTGCAGGAGGGGCGAGACATACACTGGAACTGCAGAGGACTACAAAGCGCATACGAGTATGTTGGAGCTAATGTTGAATGCATTGCAGGAAGAGCATCGGCACACAGCATTGCTGCCACGCCCGCTGATCATGGGTAGCACGGTTCATCTCCTAAAATGGAATATCAGGGGCTTAATGACCACAGGAAGATCAGGAAGGTTGTTGCATACATGAAGCAGCATCAAATAGATATTGCGCTGCTACAGGAGTCTCATTTGTCCCCACATAGCAGCATGCTAGCGCACAAGATGTTCCAGGGAAGGGTTTCCATGGCAGGTTTCACGTCACATGCTAAGGGAGTCCTGACGTGTGTGAACCCGGCTTCGAGGATCACGGTGCAGACACTTGAAACTGATCCCAACGGAAGGTATGTTTTTGTGAGATGCCAGAAAGAGGGTATCGACGTCACTGTAGTAAACGTATATGGGCCTAATTACGATGACCCGCAATTCTTGAATAGCCTGGGTGTAGCAGCTTGCTCCGCTACAGGGACTCCTCAATAATAATAGGCGGGGACTTCAATTGTATCTTGGATCCCCAAAAGGACCGCTCAAAGGGTCCACCGCGTTGCCGTTCGGCGGCGGCAGCGGGTGCGATCCTAGATCTCATGGAGGGCTTAGAATTGATGGACATTTGGAGGCTCCTCTTCCCTGACATCGCTGGTTTTACTCACTACGCACCACATGACACCCACACGTGAAACGACTACTGGCTTCTGCCCAAGGGCCTTATTGGCAGATCACGAAATGCTTTCTCCACCCGCGCACTCTTTCTGACCATTCACCTCTACAACTAGATTTACATTGCCCAGCTAGGCAGGCGCCAGCTTTCCTTTGGAGGCTCCCGCCTTACTCTCTTCTCGATCCAGTATTTGTGACAGAATTCTCTACAGACATAGAGACATACTTCAAGAAAAATATGGGGTCAGTTGATAGCTTCACCACCATCTGGGAGGCTTTTAAAGTATATATCCGGGGTATGGTTATAGCTAAACATTCTGGAGTGCTTAGATCACTGAGGAACCGACTGACCAAACTAGAGCAGAACATTTCAACATTAGAGCAAAAGTTTCAGGGGACACCAATATATTGGGCAACATTACGGCCACACTAGAGGAGTACCAGGACACAGCAGACAGGGAGGTCAAGCACCTGGGCAAGTATGCCACAGCTAGGGTTTACGGTGGGGGGAGACCGCCCAGGGGCCACGTTGGCTGCACTGATGCGCCCCAAGCATGAGGTGGACACTATCTCCAAAATACTTGATGAGGGAGGTCAACCATTGCGTAGCAGTCAAGACATAGCAAATCGATTTCATAGATACTACTCGCAATTGTATACCTCCTGGGCTCCCCCTGATGTTGATGCTATACGTGACTACCTGGAACACATACAGATGACCTGGTTAGCAAACGCGCATAGAGAGTACCTCATTGTAGGAGAGTAGGATCTGCCTCTTATGTTGCCCCCACTTTTTTTCTGATGTTTACACTGGTTTCTGGCTATAGTCTGGCTGGGACCCTGCCAATCAGGGCCCCAGCCTCTCTGTTCTCTCTAAACGACTTGGAGTGCACTCTAGGTGCACTAGTGATTGGATACTGTGGTACCTTATGAGTCCCTAGTATATGGTACCTTAGGTACCAAGGGCATAGGTACTTCACAGGCCTACCAGGGGCTGAAGCATGTATTATGCCACCCCTGGGAAGCAGACTAAATCTGACACCACAGGCCGGCTACTGCAGCCTGGGTGAGGAGGTGCTAGCACCCCTCACTGAGATATAGGTTCCCTATATCTCTCCTGCACACACATTTAAACCTATCAGTCACCCCTAAGGCAGGCCCTATCAATCCTGAGGGCAGGGTGCTTAGTTTCTATGTGAGAGGGTGCCTCTGCCTGAGCAGGGCCCCTCTGCAGCCCTCAGAGTCCATTCTCTGGGGCTGTTTGTGAATGCGGTCAAACCATATACTCTTAAGTGCATTATAACCTCGCGGCTAATGCTAACTTTGGAATGGCTGCATCAAAACATGTCGTGTTTGGTGTCAAACACCTTGGAATCATACCCCAACACCAGTAACTGGTGTGGGAGTATGATGCCACTCTTCTAGAGGGATAGACATGTACCTACTGTGGAAACGCGGTAGAATCCTGAAGAGCCCTGGCATCACAAAATGGATGCCACCAGTCACAGACACTGGGCTGCCCTCCTGCTGATGACCGACACTCGTAGTAGAGGAGGCCCAACAATAGGTATCCTGTCACAGGGAGGTGTAACCACCTCCCAGACAGGGTTTAGTGTATTGGGGCTGGGTGTGTGCACTCCTAGAGTGCTTTGAAGTCCTGCACTGGGGGAGCAGTAGGCTCCTCTGTGCATACACCAGTTCAAACCGGCTCAGGGGCTACCTGCCCCTGCTCTGGCGCGAAACTGGACAAAGGGAAGTGGGTGTAGCCACCCACTCCCCTGACCCTCCCATAGGTGGGGTCATAGAGCTAGTCCCTCCCTTCCTTTCAGTATAAGATAGGGAACCCTTGCCATTGCAAACTAGATATCCCTGGACGACGCTCTGAAGAAGAATCCCGGACCTTCGACGTTCCACTACCTCTGGAAGACTGAAGAATCTCCCTTGGAGTCAAGGAGTGGCTCCCCTGCTTGGCAGGCACCAAAAACTGCAACGACGGTCGCAAACTATGCCGCTCCCGCCGGAGCCCGAAGTCCCTGCAGGCCAGGAAGAGGATTTCCTGACTTCTCCAAGGCCATCGTGAGTCCCCAGCGAAGCTGAGGCAAGTGGACCCCACGAGTGACGAGGAACCGAAATCCCTGGGTACCGTGCACTATTGTCGAGTGCAACCCCTTCACGACGTTCTACGAACTTGTGCTTTGGACCACGTGTGGTCCCAGCCTCTAGCAGAGATTCCTCCCAAGATCAGAGGCCTACCCCGTCCCGAGTGACCGTGGGCCCCTGTTGAGTGAATCCTCCCGAGGCGTCTTCGCGATCCCTTGCCAGCCGGCTTATGGGTCCCCTGAAGACTTTTCTACCAATCCAAAGGGCTCCCCTGGTTGCTCCAGGCCTGCCCTGACTTACCCTCGCTGGGTGAGTCCCACAGACCTTGCTGGTCTGCACCACTGACTTTTTGTCCTTTCCACGAGACTTGCTGTTACCAAGGCTTGTTGGCTCCAATCGGGTCGCCGACACCGCAGTAAGCTGCAGACTTTGTGGGACACGCTGAATCCAGCTCCTGGTCGTCCTCGACGCCTCCTGGACCTCGTGGCTGAAGAGTCAAGACACCCGCGAACGACCTGAACCTTGCGACGACGGTGGGCATTCATCTTCCTTGCCCCGAGTCACTGCCAAGTGACTTTGAACACTGTCCCCTCTGCTTTCAGGTCTTCCTTCTTCCGAATCCAGGCTTGGATTCCACCGGACACTTCTCCTGTCTTCACAAGCAGCAAGTCTTCATTGGCTCCAATTGAAAACGCCGCCGCGACCCGACACCAAAGGACACCTATGCACCCGGCTTCCCTGGGTGAGGTAACTCCAGCACTACGGTGCTTCTGTGGGTGTTGGCCCTAGAACTACTTACCCTGTAAGTGACTTGCTTGTAGGTTCTCCCGAAGTGCCCTTAAACTCTTAATTTCCAACCGCGACTTGCCCCATTGAAGTCAACGGCGATCCGCGCCTGTGTTCACACACTGCACGCGTCCCCCGTGGGTCCTTTACTTACCTGCCTTGGGTGGTTTCGTGAGGCCCCAGCACTTCTGAAGGCCCTAGGCCTTGTCCCTTTGCAAGTCGTTGTTCTTAAGTCTCTTTTTTTGTATATGGTCTGGTACGCCCCTAGGGCCCCAGCCATATTTGTGCTCAATTTGTTGTGAAACGTTGATTTGTGCATATGTTCTTGACTTCTAATCTCATAAAGAGATTAGTAGAGAGTTGTTTAGTAATAAATACATATATATTTGATATATATACCTGTGTGGTGTCTTTTCATTTGGTGATTCAAGAGATTGTGTGGTAAAACAAGCTGCTTTACATTCCTCCAAGACTTAGCCTGAAGGCTGCTCTCCACAGCTACCACTAGGATAGCTTTCTTTAAAGGTTGTCTTAAACCTATCTACCATAAGAGTCGAATTGTACTGGTGCAAGGTGTCCACTTTAACTAGTGAACAGCATATACCAGGCCACCTTCTCACACTCATGTCCAACCTTTCCCCAGGGGAGGTCAAGATCGCCATCAACTCGATGCGAATCGGCAGTGCCCGCTGTATGGACGGGCTTACTGTCTCCTTTAAGACTTTCCAAGATGTGTTGGTCCCACATCTCATGACCTTATATGAACATATGGTCCAAGCCGGCATTATGCCCCCTCCATGAGAGAATCACTGAACAGCATGCTACTGAAACCAGGGAAACCATCAGAGGCCTGCTCCTCATACAGACCATTGTCTGTTATAAACGTCGACCCCAAGATATACGCCAAAATTTTAGCTAATCGATTAGCCCCACTGCTGCCATTGGTGGTTTACCCTAAACAGTCGGGGTTTGTCCCAGGGCGCAGCCTTACTTCTAATTTACGTATGGTATTTGGCACAATCCAGAGGCTTGACCCGGGGGTCAAAGCAGCAGCTGTATTTTTGGATGTCGAGAAGGCTTTTGACTCTGTAGAGTGGGCCTTCTTGAAGGGAGTTTTACAAAGAATTGGGGTGGGATATATTTTCCTTCATCTAGTAATGACTCTGTATGCACAACCCACTGCTTGGGTCTGTCTTTGCAGGGAGGTTACGGCCCCTATACACATAACTAGAGGGACTAGACAGGGTTGCCCACTGTCCCCGCTCCTATACACCCTGGTTGCTGAGCCCCTTGCCTGTGCGCTGCGAGAATATCATTCACACGGGACTGGGATTCCCGGGATATCGGTTAATAATTTCTGCTTATGCAGACGATACCCTGCTGTATGTTCGTGACCCAGGGAACAACCTCAACCCGATCCTGTCAGAGGTGGTTCAATTCGGGAGTATGTCAGTACTTTGCATTAACTGGTCCAAATCACTGGTGTTTCCTCTAACCCCAGTGACTACCCCAGCCATGCTAGACTTCCCCATGCAATGGACTACAGACCCAATCCGTTACCTGGGGCTTCAAATACATGCTGACCCTGCAGTTGTTATAGCAGAGAACTACGGGAAGGCCATTTCTAAACTATAGGATGACATCAACAGGTGGATCAAATTACCCCTCTCTCTGATAGGCCGCATCTCTTTAATGAAGATGGTTATCCTGCCTAAGTTCCTATTCCTCAATCTCCCGATATTACTCCTGTGCTCTCTTTGGGCTCCTTCGCAAACCACTGATTAGACTGGCCTGGGCTGGGAATAAGTCAGGTGTCAAATGGGATACATTGACACTTCCATATGTGGCGGGCGGACTGGGGGCGCCGGACTTAGAACTTTACTATAGGGTCGCACAGGCTTCACATGCGTACAGTTGGCTGCACGGCCCTCACGAACTGCCACATGTTTCTGGAGCGGAACGCAGCGGGCCCCCCTGACTCTTCCACAGTTCCTCTTTACCCCCCCAGTCCGTAGACACAGGGTTATGGACTCCTAAACTCCACAATACATGCATGGGGCAGACTACTAGACTTAGTCGGGAGCGCTCATGTACTCCCCACTCACACCTTTGGATTGGTGCAGTTGGCTTCTGACGTGCAGGGAGCAGGCTGTCCTCAAAGCAATAACACACATAGGCATACGAACGTTAGGCGACTTTTAACTGGGTGGGACGATGCGTGGTTGGGAGGACTGCACTGAGGGCTCGCAAGGACTATCGCCATTGGATACATTCCAATATCTTAGAGTTCGACATGCATGGCGACTGCAGCTGGGGGAGGATATGCAGGAGCCGGTGGAGTTCCCGGCTCTTACTTACGTTATAAAAGCTAATACACCAGTGGAACTTATCACTGTTCTATACTCCCTAGCCCAGGAGCCTCTGAGATTCCAGCACCACAGAGCCAGGACGGAATGGCAAGGTGACCTGGACATGGTTATTGACGACAAGTGCTGGACGTACTGTTGCGAGGCCACGAAGCTGGTGTCCATTTCAAATATCCTAATAGAGTGTATTACACCCCTCTGCAGGCTAGCGCGATATGGGCTGAGGGAGAATAATAAGTTTGACAGATGCGCAGAGCCAGACGCTGGGTTCCTCCATGTGGCGTGGGCCTGCCCTAAGATCTTGGCCTTTTGGGTGGAGGTACTGAGCGAGATTGTGGGACAACGCCTAACGCCTACTCCTTTAGTCGCGCTACTGGGATACAACGGGGATATCCAGATCGACTGCAGGGAACTGGTTGCTATGGGATTGCTATTGGCCAAGCGCATTGTTGCAATGCGGTGGGCTAAGGGTCCCACACCACTTATTCATGATTGGAACTCGAACATGCTATACTGCAATACACAATCTGATGCATATAACAAACTTCTTACCCCGCAGTGTCGCCCTAAAGGCTTTCGGGGCCTACATCAGCAGTACTTAGTTGGGAAAGAATCTGGCGAGCCGGAGGGGGAGCTGCTTCTTGCTCTGTCATTGAGGCCGCTGCAATATCTGTTGCGGGGTGACAGCTGTACATTTTGCTTCTTTCCGACTCTCCCTATATTACTTGTGGGACCGTGCATCCATGTGCAACTGTGCACTTACTTCCAGGTCTTTGATGATGTAACTTGCAACAGCTACCTCAGCAATGATAGGGGGTTGTCTCGCCTTGTTTGGGGGGGGGAGGGGGGAGGCGGGGTCTGTTTGACTGTTAACATGCACTTGCTACAACTCATATCAGCTGCGACAGAACAATCGATGTATGTTGTGCATTGTTATAAAATGCATTAAATAAAACAACAAAAACAAAAAATACATGGCTTACCATACTTTGGCGATTGGCTCATAAAAGCCAACTCGCATCTCAAGTGTGTGCAGCACACTCAAATTACCTTAAATCTTCTACATCAGTTGGAATTTACAGTCAATATACAAAAATCCCATTTCCAACCCAATCAAACACAACCATATGTAGGAGCCATTCTAAACATTTGCATACCTCTAGCATATCCCAATGCAGCCAGGATTCAGAATTTACAGACACTGTTACGACAGTTTCAAAGCAACCAGTATCTCTCCGCCAGAACATTCATGCAGTTACTAGGGATGATGGCATCATGCAAGACTAAACATGCGCCCTCTACAAGAATGCTTAGCACGTCAGTGGAATCAATCACAGGGTCAGCATGCAGATCTGGTGTTTGTAGACAGCCGTACTCATCGCTCTCTGCAGTGGTGGAACAGACTAAAATTTGTCAAAAGGGCGGCCGTTCATTGACCCTATTCCGCAAGTCGTGCTCACAACAGACTCATCTCTCACAGGGTGGGGGGCCCACTTACAACAGTTGACAGTTCGGGGTATTGGAACTCGATACAAAAGAACTATCACATCAGCTACCTAGAGCTGCAAGCAGTTCAACTAGCGTTGAAAGCGTTTCTACCTCACCTAGTAAAAAAAGTTGTCTTAATCCAGACAGACAATATGACAATGTATTATGTACAAAAACGGCGGGGACACACTCCCTACAACTGTCACGCCTCTCGGACCATTTGGCGCTGGGCAGTTCATCACAAAATCCATCTACAGGCAGCTCACCTTCCAGGCACAGACCACATTTTTGCATATCTCCTCAGCAGAAAGAAGCTACAAATACACGAATGGGAGCTTCACCCACAAGTTTTCCTTCCATGTGCTTCAAAAATGGGTATTTCCACAAATAGACCTCTTTGCCAAGGCACAGAACTCAAAATGCCCAGACTTCACCTCCAGGTTCCCACACCCTCTATCCAAAGGTAATGCCCTATGGATGAACTGGTCAGGGATAGTTGCTTACGCTTTTCCGCCTCTCTCTCTCATTTCATTTCTGGTTCAAAATGTCAGGCAGACATCTCTCACACTGATTCTCGTAGCTCCCACATGGGCTCGTCAGCCAGGGTTCACAACACTGTTGGAATTGTCAGTGGTTCCACATCAGAAGCTTCACATAATGTCAAATTTTCTCAAAAAGAACCGTGGAGAAATCAGACATCCAAATCCCAAAGACCTCAACCTTGCGATTTGGCTCCTGAAGTCATAGAGTTTGGTTACCTAAACCTACCACCTATTACAATTCTTAAAGAAGCAAGAAGATCTGCTAGATGCATCTATACAAAATATTATTTATCTTTTGCATCTATAACGCGCAGGTTTGGCCGACACATCTATTCGACTACACCTTGCAGCAGTAGCTGCATATCTTCAGGAGAGGCAACATTTATCTTTATTCAAAGTCCCTGTGATCAAAGCCTTTATGGAAGGCCTTAAAAGAATAATACCACCCAGGGTACCACCTGCCTGGTACCTTAACATTGTTCTTACAAGACTTGTGGGCCCGCCTTTTTAATCGCTATCACTTCACTAAGGCGTGTTAGTGAGTTACAGGCATTAACCTTAGAACAAGTGTTTTTTTTGAGTGGGGAACTGCTTTGGTCGGCTGTATTTCACTTTGCTAAAAAGTTGACTTTGCACGCTGCTATTTCTTCACTGCTAATGATTGTTTTACGTCCTTTTAACTTTCATTTCCTTCAGCTGTGCTCTGTCCTGATTGGTCAGTTTTACCCAATCCATAACGAACCTGGGTGGAGCCAGTTGTGCCCCCCCAGGTACTTAATGCACACTGCAGCGCGGACGCGCAGTGGGCGTGTCGCTGGCGTGCCAAAGGCAAGCCCGTCTGCACCTGGATGTCGCCAGGAGCCAGGCACTCTGCCCCTCCCCCCCCCCCACAGGTTGGTCTACTTGTGTGAGGCCCTTCTTGCTTTTCACCATGATGTTCGCCCCCGTGGGAGCCATAGCTGGTCTCCAACCGCCTGCCTCTCCCATTGCAATATGTGTCAGTTCAAGGCCAATACCAGCCTGCTAACACCGGCTCCCCCCCCCCCTCCCACAAGAGGGATTATAAAATTTGCAGCCCAAATTGCGGCTCCCTGGTTAAGCACCATGCAGAGGTGTTAGACCTCCTACACAAACGGTCTCCCGATATTCTATTCTTTACGGATACTTGGCTTTCTCAGGATTCTGTTGCTGTTCTGGCCCTGCCCACTGTATATGCTATGAACCATCTGAACAGAACAGTAGGAAAAGGTGGGAGCTTTGCAGTCATACATAAAGATTCCTACCCCTGTAGTCTCATCCTGGAAAACATCTCTGACTGTGAAAATACACTTTTTAAAATTGCACAGACTGATAATTTCACACTTTTCAGGGCTGCTAATCTACCATTCGCCCAGTCCATTCAAAGCATTCAGAGAAGCTTTGACCAATGCTGCTACCACATTGGTACTTAAAACAGCCAATTTTAATGTTGTAGGCAACCTTAATCTTCATCTGGAATTGCACTGTGATCCTGATATCAACAACTTCTTAGGTGACAGGGCATCTTGTCAACTGTCTCAACTGGTCCTGGGGCCTACACACCTGGATGGCCATCGCCTCGACCCTGTTTTTTTCCCCAACATTCCTTCCTTAGAGGCTCAGGCCCCCGCCCTATGATGTGGATTGACCAGGCCCTCATTTCTTTATCTATAAGCCTAGCAGGCTCTAAATCACAGCCCCACCGCAAACCTCTGAACAACCTCCCTTGGCACAAACTTGACCCTGACACCTTCCGGGCTGCCCTAAGCATTCAGAGACATGAACTGCCCGCAAACATAGAGGCAGCTAACAACTCTTTTCTGGGTTGGGTCACTCAAGCACTGGACAGGTGTATTCCGGCCAAATTGACGTATCCTAAAAGATCGTGGGCCAACGTCTGGTTTGACGAGTCCCTGACTTTAGCTAGGAAGAATTGTAAGGTCCTAGAACGAGCCTGAAGGCGGTCCTATGATCCCACAGCTAAATCACGGTACAGAGACTCGATTAAGGCCCATTATAAATTGGTTCGGAAGGCCAGGGTCGCATATTTTCAAATGAAATTAACACTATTAGCAATCCCCCCAAAACTATTTTCTCTCTCCTAAAGGACATGGTGAAACCCCCTCCAGTCCCTGACAGCACCATATCCACTAACTCTCAGTATGAGGTACCTTCCAAATTCTTCATCGGCAAGGTCGAGCGCATCTATGACCGTTTCTGCCCTGAGAATAAAGGGGTCTCCCTCTGGCTTTGCGTCCCATTCTCTTCTTTCCTTTCCCCCTATCTCCTCTGAAGCTCTCCTAGCTTTGTTTACCAGGGTAAAGTCTGGTTCTCTGGATGATCCTCTTAAACCCGACTCCTTCATAAAGTTCCAGGAGTGTCTACTACCAGGGTGTCTGGAACTGACCAATATGTCTTTATCTTCTGCGTCGGTTCTGGAATCATGGAAATACGCCAAAGTTATCCCTCTGTTGAAAAAAACCTACACTGGATGCTTCTAGGCCTGAAAACTTTTGTTTGATTTCCCTGCTCCTGTTACTTGCTAAAAGAACGGATTCGTATGTAAACACTATTCTAACTCAGTTCTTGGAATTCAGTTCGATCTTGGACCCCTCTCAAAAGCCTCTGAGCAGGTGCAGGCCTCTCTGGATGAGGGCAGAACCTCGGCGCTGATTCTGCTCGATCTGAGTGCAGCATTTGGCACGGTCTCCCACAAGGTCCTGCTGCACCGGCTGCGGGAGATCGGCACCGGTGGCAAAGCCCTCTCCTGGTTTACGTCTTATTTGGCTGGTAGTACTTTTCAAGTCATCTCTCCGCCCGTCCACTCCCACACCCAACCGCTATGCTGTGGTGTCCCCCAGGGCTCAGCACTGAGCCTCACTTTGTTCAATATTTACACCCGGCCGTTTGCATTGGTACCAAAACCTCGTAACATCTCCCTGGTGTCATATGCCGCTGACGCGCGCAGCTGGTGCTTTCCTTCTCAAATGATCCTAGTCAGGACTCCGTGAAATTTCAGGAGGACCTGATCGCCATCTCCGAATGGATGGCGGCCAACTGTCTTCAATTGAACTCTACTAAATCAGAAATCCTTCTTTTAGGTAGGGATATCCATCTGTGGGGCAACCATTGGTGGCCTCCCATGCTTGGCCCACCCACCCCTGCCAAAACCAGCTGTTTAGAACCTGGGTGTCTGGTTGGACTGCACCCTACCCTTTGACGCTCTGGCTAAATCAGTAGCAGGCACCGGTTTCGGACTTTTGCGGGGACCTAGAGTCCATATTAGTACTTTTTGACTCCCACACTCGTCAGATGATAGTCCAATCTACCGTGCTGGCTAGGTTGGACGATTGCAACGCGCTGCTCCTCAGTTGTAACAAGCCAATGATTAAAAGGCTCCAGCGACCCCAGAATGCTGCGGCCCGTACTCTGTTTGCGCTTCCTAAGTGCTGCCCTGTCTCTGGCCTCCTCCCCCAGCTACACTGGCCGCCAATAGAGCAAAGAATTCACTTTAAGGTCTCTGTATCACTTACAAAATCTTATGAGAAAAAACAAGCACCCCCTGTTACATATTGTTTTATTTTTTAAATGTTTTGTATAAATATTATTTGTTTAGATTATATGAGAAGAAATTATTAAAATGGTAACAACTTTGAACATATTTTTTCTGTCTTCCTTGGTATTCTTTATGTTATAGATACTGTGTATATTGTTTGCTTTATTGACATTGCCTAGGAGTTTTTGTCACTTACAAAATCTTCACAGGCTTTTTCCCTGCGATTCTGAGTGATCTGTCTTCCTTATGTGCGTGCCCGTGCCTTGCAATTGGCTGATCTCCACCTTGCCCATTTGCCCCGGGTATGCTGGGCCAGAGCTGGCGGGCGCTATTTCAAGGCGATTGCTCCCTCCCTCTGGAACTCCCTGCCTCTTTCCACCCGGTGCATTTCTGACCACTGGACTTTAGAAGGGCCGTGAAGACCTGGCTATTCTCTGATCATTAGTTGCCCCTGCTTGCCCTCTCCACCCCACAGACCTCAGCTTTGGGACGCCCAGATTGCTGGGGCAGCCATGCGCTTTATAAATATTTTAACATAAAGATAGGATAGTTCTTCGTACAAATCCAAAATGTCTTCCAAAGGTTGTCTCTGCTTTTCATATTAACCAATCAGTTGAGTTACCTGTGTTCTTTCCTCAACCTGATTCAGTAGCAGAAAGAGCTCTACACACACTTGATATCGAAAGAGCATTATTATACTACATTGATAGGACAAAAGCTTTTCTCAAAACAACGTTTGCTCCACCTCATAAAGGAAAACCTATCTGAAATTCCGCATTTTGAGATTGATTGTCAAATGTATTCATACTTGCCATGTTAAAGCTAAAAGAACTTTAACAGTACCTCCAAAAGCACATTCTACTCGCAAAATAGGAGCATCTATTGCCTTTTTAGGCAACATTAACATAGCTGACATATGCAAGGCAGCTACATGGTCTACACCACACATATTTACAAAGCATTATTGTGTGAAGTTTTTAGCACGTCAACAGGCTAATGTCGGACAGACAGTGCTAAAAACACTCTTTCAAACAACTGCAACACCCACTGGTTAGCAACCGCTTTTAGAGGGTACTGCTATACAGTCTATGCAAAGCATGTGTATCTACAGCACACATGCCTCGAACAGATTATGTTACCCTGTAAGCATCTGTTCTTGGCATGTAGAGCTGTAGATTCACATGCGCCCTCCCACCTCCCCGGACACCTGTAGTTGTTGCAGTTCTTATTATTCACATTACATACGCATGGACATCTCTATACTACACTTACTTACTCCATTCTCACCCTCTTGCGGGAAAAGAATCTAACAATGGAGTCGATGCCCATGCGCAGTATCACCGAAAGGAGGAGTCCCCTTGCCTCGTGACTGGAAAAGGCTTCTTCGAAGAAAAACAACTTGCAAACATCCGGCCCCAACACTATATTTCAGGAGTATGCAAAGCATGTGAATCTACAGCTCTACATGCCAAGAACAGATGCCTACTGGGTAAGTAACATAATCCTTATTCGGGATTAGCAGGGTTACTTGAAGATGCGTGCACCCCCTGCCCATTTCCCCTCCACCCCCTCTCCCTTTTAAAGAATAGATTGGTCAGGCAGAGCTTCTATTCAATGTACATGCGTGAATTCTGGCCTTTGCACTGCATATTAAATAAAGCTTGCAAGGCGAAATATGCATTTTAAACAGTGGGCCTAGAAATTACAAAAAGTTAACATGTTTTAGGATTCCTAAATGCTACGTTCTGCGGCTGCTGCTCATTTCCATTCATTTTTGCAGGCGATAAGACGGAATGTTGTCATGACACTCACTTAAGTTCCCTCAACCCCAAATTAGCTATGTTTTAGAGGGTCTTTCAGGGCATTTAGCTGCCAATGTAAACAACACTTACGAAGAAAGCGAAAAAGCTTGTGGCTTGCATTCAACCTGTCATTACCTCAACAGAAGCAGAAAGCAGGGTGATGGCATCACTGTGACAGCTTCCCTCCTTGGAGGGAGACTTGTGAGCCCCATCATCCAGGAATTCTCGCCAGTACAGGGCGACTATAATTTATTTGAAGGACGAGGCTCACCCTTCATATTTTTCAAGGTCAAATATCTCGAGCTTTCACTTCCACCAAACGTGACAGTAGCTAACCTTGTGGAGGAAAAATAATAGATGCTTGCAGAGTAAAGGCTAACTGAAAGAGGCACTTGCAAAGCAATAGGTCTCGCATTTGTGAGAGTTTCATCTATTGGCATTGTAAATGACGGCCTTTTATTTGTGTTTTGAAAACCTGCAAGCGGTGCGTAAACACGCACTTTGAACTTATAGTCCTTGCTTATGACAAGCAAGGCTGAGAGCAAAAGCAGCCTTGCTTCATGTAAGCAAGCACTATAAGTTCAAAGTGCATGTTCACACACCGCTTGCAGTTTTTCAAAACACAAATAAAAGGCATTGTCATTTACAATGCCTATAGCTCACTCTCGCAAATGTGAGACCTATTGCATTGCAAATGCTTGTTTTATTATGTTTCGCTTGAGCCTTGCTTGTGAAATCTTATATATTAAATATATCTTAAAAGGGGCTCTCATCCCGCCCTCTCGCTTTCATTGCTTTTCATTAGTTCCTGTGTTTGCTACTTACATTTCATGCATTTCTATTGGTTGTAGTACAGTTTCCTCCTGTTGTTCCTCTCGTGTGCTTCTCTTATCAGTTTCCCGGTGCCAAACTACTGAGTTCATCCGCTTTTGGGGCACTTTAAAAAAAAAAAATATATGTTTTCCATGCTCAGCGCATTAACATAACAATTTTCCCTTTGGCTGCATGCATTTCAAGCGTGCATGGCGGCTCCGTTTTAATGTTCTTTCATTTATTAATACACGAGGCTTGGAATGCATTGTGCTCCAAGCCTCTCAGCCCTGAGCAAATACCTCCTCCCCCAACCTCTTCCACAGGCGCAGCAGCTTGACCTCTCCTCCCACAGATTCATGTCACCCTGAGCCCGACACACAGCAAAGAGACATGCGGAGTCCATACGTTTTCCATGTTTAGTTCCACCTCTCATGCACTAAAATAGACTCCTTGTCTTCGGCTTTTTGCCATTCTGCTCTCATAAACTATGGAAATCTAAATATGCTACTTAAAGTATATTGAATGAAGTTTTCGGTGTGGATGGGAACTGCATAACCGCCTGCAAGTTCTCCTTTGTTAGGCCACACACTGCAATAGCGCCCGCCAAACCTTGGAATTGTTTTTAGAGTGCATTCCTTTAGGAACAGCGACTATAACACAGAGAAACGTGACCTGGTGCAGCCTCCACTGCAAGGCTCTTTTTCCTCAGGCTTCGCCGTGCCACTATACTGACAAGTGGGCCGCTATTCCCAGCTCATGCCCACTGCACCCCCCATCTGCAGCGCTGTAATTGCAGCGCACTGTTGGCTCTCCAGGCTGCTCTGCAATCAGCATGCTGAAGCAACACAAGGGAGCTTGTTACAAAGCCAGGTTTGTGTGCTAGCGGGCGTTGCCTTTCAAGATTAATGTCATTTTAAGGCTTGCCCAGGTGGGAAGTCGTAACGTGTGCAGCGGCACGCCCTCTCGTCCTTCGTAGTTTAATGTTTACACACCATTTTGAGCATTTGATAAATAACCAGTTTGGGCCACTTGTATGCATTATGCATCTGTTTTACAGTTAGGGTTTTTCGGAATTCACGTACTAAATACCTTTAAAACTTTCCACTGTTGGCGGACACGCTTGTCTCCTGAATATTGTTTTGAGCGTCGTCAAATATTATGAACGTGCACATCATCATAGGACAGTTGGGGCACAGTTTACAAATAATTATTTGCTGCTACCAGGGAGTAGTCTGTGGCACGAAGAAGCAGTTTGCTGCTGCAACACGTCTTGAGATGAAACACCTGTGTGTGATGTAACTATGCCATACCGTGTGGAAGATTTTTTTTTTTTTAATCCGGTCAGGCTTCAATTTCCCTAGTTTCCAGTCCGATAATTGCTGCACTCAATAAACTTTGACAGTGATGTATCAGGTGCTATAATGATGATTTCTAAGTATTGCGTATAAAAAGTGGTGTAAGATTTGGCTTCTGGTGGCCACCACACCAAAATCTGCATGTCTCGCTGTTCACAAGATGTTTTTTCCCAGTAAATATTGACAGATTTTAATAGTAGTTGGATGATTTGCAGCGAATTGTTCCATACCTATGCATCCCTGCATTAGAATCCGGTCTGTGATTCAAATGGCAATGCTTGCAGCTATCTTCTTCATGCTGTTGGTACTGAAGTGACCTGGCAAGTCACCAGTAATGTCGTTAATGGTTTAATCTCTTATATTATCTGTGTATAGAAATGAGGTTGCAGTTAAAAAATACTAGCAATATCCGTGTAGTGGCAAGGCTGCAATACCACTTTAAAAAAAAGTTGTCTTTGTAATTGCTACGTATAAATAACAGACTGTACTTCCATTGTCCAGAAAAAAGATCTCCAAGACAAATGCATCCTTGCTTCAGTGATATTAAGTAACTGGTGCCATCATTGACGACACCACTGATGTCATTGTTGATTCCTCTTGTGAGGTCCTGTGCAGTGCACTGAAAGCTGCAGTTTCATAGGGCGCTGAAAATGATAAATTTCAATGAGGCCATACAGTCCCTTTCATAGAAGTCTCAACTGGAAATCTTTATAAGCTTATTAGGTTTCACCTGCACAGCGCTTACAATTTGTTTTGTATTAAATATATATTTTAAAAGTGGCTTACAACCCAAACAAATGTGTTGATTACATAGGTGAAACCAATGCATTTACCGATGCTTGTTACCGGTGTGACGTTGAGTCTCCTCCTCTTCAAGAAAGAATGCGCATGTTCCAATGGCTCCATTGTTAGATTGAGCCCCCCCCTTTCCACTGGGCTCAGACGGATTGCGCTGGAGCCCTGCATCTTCGATGCCTTTGCGGTCCATGGAAGCGCAGCGGACTCGTTGCGGATTCTACTTGAAGATTCCAAGGTCATATGCTGGTGTCGGATTTACATGCATTTTACATAGTAGTTAGAAATATATACATGTTTTTTAGTTTATTACACACATATTCAGGCTTTAAGAGTAGCCTCAGTAGCTCCATCCTCACTCGCCATTGTGGTGGAGAAAAAAAATGAACAATCTAACAATGGAGCTGTTGGGACATGCATATTTCCGAAGAGGAGGAGACTCAATGTCATGTCAGTAATAAAAAGACTTCTTAGAGAAAAACAAGTTGTAGAGTCCGAGCCCAATACTAGATGGCAGGAGTGTGCATAGCATGTGAATCTGCAGCACTAAACGCTAGGAATAGATACTTACCTTCTGATAGATACTGTTATCTTTGTGCACGTTCCTCAACATTAAATGTACCACTGGTGCTAGAGTGGATTTGGAATGCTTTTCATCAGCAATATCTCCTTAATGGCATAAGGTGGCTCTGTTGGGCGTGTCCATGCCAGCGACCAAGATGGCCGCACTGCTGTGAAGCTCTGGCTCCGAAAGCCCATCATTAGCGGCTTATAGGCCAAAAAAAAGCAAGATCCTTGGACATTCGCCTTACCCAGTATGCCGGACAGAGCTACATGAATACTGTCCCCTGCCTATGGATGCTGTGCATTGGGACGGAGACACCAAGCCATGCAGTAGGGCCCGGCCTTCCTCAGAGGCCCCTTGGCGATAGGGGCCATGAGCTAGCCTGAGGACTGTGCTACCAAGCCCTGCTGGGCCATCCCGGGCATAGCCAATATTGCCAGCAGCCATCTGCCGAAGTGACCAGTCCTCCTGGATTACAGACCCGCCTCGGCCTTTGAGGAGGAGATCACTGGCGTCTGCGGCCGTGCGGCACTGCTGTGTCCCCTGATGCAACAGTTTCACCAAACATTGGAAGCCCGGGTGAGCAAGGCTATATGGGGACCGTACCTTAGCGATGTGGGGAAGACGCTGCAGATAAAGGCGACTCTCGATCTGGATCGATCTGCGACTGATGCCTGGCCACGGTGCGTGGCGAGTGAGGCGCCTGCTGCCCAATGAGTGAACCCCAGGTGGCCCGCCCACCCTTAGAAGCTTGTGGCCTTGGGGACCTCGTCTGAAAATACTGCAGCTCTCCGGGCCATGCTGGACTTCAGATCAGGCCTTGGAATAGTGTAAACTACACGTGGAGAGGCAGCAGCTTTGGGCTGCCCACACATCCCAGTGTAATTAACTCCCTGGCAAGCAACCATATATATCTGGTGGGGCATGGCTTGCCCGCTGTAGCTGCATCTGAGGCTTCCTACCAATCGTTGCTGTCTGGGTGCCACGTGGGACCTCCCTTCCTTACCAGATAAATATCCGGCTGATGCAGGGCACCTTCACTTACACTTGTGCTGGGCTCTTCGATACCCCCGGGCTGCCTTTGCATTTGCCAAGGAAACTGCATTAGGCCACCGCGATCACCCCAGCGCCATCACTTACGGGTCAGGAAGCTATAACTGTACTGTGAGACTGATTTCACCCCCTGTGCATATACCTGGAGCACCCTACCTCCCCTTGTTGACCAAGTGTTACATGGACCCCAACACCTGACAGAAACCACTGCTGTTGTCAGGGTGCAGGAAAAAGGAGTAAAGACTCTCCAGTGCTCCTCCGTATCCTGGAATGAGCCGGTTGTAAAGAGATCACCCGCTCGCAAAAGGTTGCGGGTGATCGTCGCGCACAGCCGGTCATTCCTTCCAGTACTCCCAACAAGGAGGACCGCAAAGGCAGTGGCCGGTCTAGTCTTGCGCTCCTGGACACGAGCGCGAGGTCTGGACCAGCTGTGAAGTGCGCCGGTTGATTGTAGAACCGCGCACTTCACCAACGGAATTTCAGGGTTAAGTAGCTAAACAACAGGCTTCTAGTTAGGTAGAAATAGAGTAGTTTTGGGAGCCAGGCTTAGGCGTAGGATAGAGCGTTTCGGTTCGTCGGCTAGTTAGTTAGGATATAAGCTAAGAAAAAATTAAAAGTTAGGAAGAAAAGAAAAAAAAAACGAAAAGCAGAAGTAAAGAAAGAATTACCATACTCACCATCCAGAATCTCAGTTCCTGATTTTCCTTCGTCGTCCAGTTGATGGCGTTGACTTCTGAAGTACCTACGGAACAAAACAGAAGCGAAATAACGAAGAAGAGAAAGTAAGGCAGAGAGTGTGTGAGAGAATAAAGGAATGAAAGAGAGAAAGTAAGTAAGTCTATAATGTTTTAAAGTACCAAATTATCGTTTGCCATACAGAACTCAGAAGAATTAAAAAACTCATTTGAAAGAGTAGAAGAGGAGCGAAAGCCTTAGACACTCTGGGTAAGGAAAGAGCCAAAGGGAGAGAGTGGGAGAGTGGGGGAAGAAATAGAAGGGAATTAGTAACGATGTGTTCTTCTGTTGCAGTGCTTCCCACAAATGCTAGACGATAGAGAGGGTGTAAGAAAAGAACAGAACGGAATGTAGAAGGAAGTGGAAGCGCCAAAGACCAGGCAGTCTCTTCTCTGTCCCATTCCCCTTTCCCCCAGCGGGGTTCGCACGGCCACTGGTAATTACTGAGTAGGTGGCTGTGGGAAACCCAGTGGTGGAATCTGGAAAATCTCATCGTTCTGCTCCTGGGAGTGTCGGCATAGTGAGTAACCACCGCCCTTGACAGAGTGAAGTGCCCACGTCAATACTCACCCGAGCAGAATGGCAGAAGGGTTCGACTTAAAAGATTTAGGGAATGTTCTTAAGGAAATTCAGCATGAGTTGATGGCAGTCAGGGAGGAAAATAAGGTACTCAAATTGGAAATGGAGGCCACAAGACGTGAGACCAAAGAGATAGCATCTCAGTTGAAGAGCGAAGAGTCTGGGAATAGGTTCCACCCCTCTCCTTCTGGGACCAGTATATTTAATCAGAGTTCTGCAACTAGTGGGGGGTCAGCTACGCAGGTCATTCATTCCTTGGCGCCGGTAATTCCTTTGGCTCCGCCAGAACGCTTTGGTGGGGATCCCCAAAAGGCCCAATTTTTTTAACCCAGTGCTCTTTGCATTTCATATGTCGGCCCACTGTCTTCCCGGATGCACAGTCTCGAATAGCCTTCATCCTATCTTACCTGAATGGAGACGCAGCTTCGTGGTCTATGCCCTTGGTCACTCAGGATTCTCCAATTTTATATAACTTCGAGGAATTCAAGAAAGAGTTTCTGCGAATTTTTGATCGTCGAAAGGTGGCACAGGCTACGGATAATGAACTACTGGAGTTGAGGCAAGGGAATCGAGAACTAGTCACCTACCTTGCCCAATTTAACAAACTTGTTGTCGAAACTGATTGGCCTGAGGCCAAAAGGGCAGCCTTGTTCTATCGGGGTTTAAAAGATGATTTGAAAGACGCCTTGTCACAAATTCCAAATCGCCCCACAGAGGTTTCTGCTTTGATTGATTTAGATTTGGAAATGGACTATCGACAAACAGAAAGAAGAGGTGAAAGACGACGTGAATTTCGACCCAGTGAACCTCGCTTTGATCGAGCCAGATCGGAACTGGTTAAGTCGGGAGATAGAGAGCATGGTGTAGAACCCATGCAAATTGGAACTATCAGAGGCCCCCTTTCCAAAGAAGAAAAAGAAAAGCGTCGACTGAATAACCTATGCCTTTATTGTGGGATCAGCGGTCATTTTATAAAGGAATGACCCAAGAGACCAAAAACCTACAAGAAGGAAAACTCTCTGCACCACAGGTAAATGGAGTTGGGCTGGTGGTTGCAAACAAGGATACAACTCCAATCTCTCACCAAGTGGCGAATACACTACAATCTTCTGCTCCACACCTCATTCTGACGATGACTTTAAAGTTTCAAGATCAAGTTCTTTTAGGAGTGGTCGTGATGCTGGATTCAGGAGCCACGGGAAACTTTTGCGACCTCAAATATGCCTCCAGAATTGGGTTGAAAGCTTTACCGAAAGAAAGAAGCGAAGCAGTCAGAGCCGTTGACGGAACAAATTTGTCTTCCGGTCCCATAACCAGTCATACTGAAGTAGTGGAACTTGTCTCAGTTGAAGGTCATAAGGAGGAAATTCAATTCAACTTAATCGATGCCCCACAGTTCGGAATCATCCTAGGGCTGCCTTGGTTAACTGAACACAACCCAACAATTAACTGGAGCGATCGAACAGTGAAGTTTAACTCGAGCTATTGTTTGGAACATTGCTTCGGTGAAAAGCAAAAAGACCAAGATGAAAACCCAGCAGCCTTACTATGCGAACAAAGGATGATGGTTTGTGCGGTGCAAACTGTGAGCTTACCGATTGAATATCAGGAGTTTGCTGAAGTTTTTAGTGAATTGGAATCAAAGAAATTGCCCCCACATCGGTCATATGACTGCAAAATTGATTTAGAACCCGGAGCAAATCTTCCTTGCAGTAGTATATATGCTCTTACCGAGGCTGAGAACCGTCATCTTAAGGATTACATTCAGGAATACTTGGAAAATGGTTTCATACGTCCATCACAGTCCCCAGTTTCCTCGCCGTTGTTTTTCGTTCCAAAACGTGACGGAGACCTGAGAATGTGTATTGATTATCGCGCCCTGAATAAAATTACTATCAAGAATCGTTATCCCCTCCCTCTGATTTCTGTCCTACTAGACAAACTAAAAGATGCCAAAATCTTCACAAAATTAGATTTGCAGGGAGCATATCATCTAATTCGAGTGAGAAGCGGAGATGAATGGAAAACGGCGTTTAGAACTAAGTATGGATTGTATGAGTACCAAGTCATGCCCTACGGTTTAAGCAACGCCCCGGCTGCCTTCCAATACTTCATTAATGATGTCCTGAAAGATTTCATAGATCAGTGCGCTATCGTCTAATTTGACGATATTTTGATTTACTCTTCATCTGAAGAAGAACACCAACACCAAGTCAAAAGAGTTTTGCGTTGTCTGAAGGAAAATGAACTTTACGTAAAACTGGAGAAATGTGCTTTTGGAGTGAAATCTGTAGACTTCTTGGGATTTGTGATTGCCCCGGAAGGTCTAACCATGGATGTTAAAAAGATTGAGGAGGTATTGAATTGGCCTCCTCCAACCTCAGTGAAAGGAGTACAGAGCTTCATTGGATTTGCAAATTTCTATCGCAGATTCATTCGAGATTTTTCCCTGAAGGTAGCACCAATAACTAGGTTGCTGCGAAAAGGAGTGTTATTTCAATGGTCTTCTGAGGCAGAAGATGCTTTCCAGTTTTTGAAGAAGAGCTTTACCACGGCGCCCATTTTGCTGCATGCGGATCCTGCTCAACCATTATACCTGGAGACTGATGCCTCCGAACAAGCCATTGGAGGAGTACTTTCACAGAGACACAAAGAAACTGGGCAGTTGCATCCGGTGGCATATCACTCCAGAAAACTGCAACCAGCGGAAATGAATTACACAATTTCAGATAAGGAACTCCTCGCTATCAAAGTTGCTTTCCAAGAGTGGCGACATTACCTTCTCGGAGCCAGACACGTGGTGACTGTATTCACTGATCATCGAAATCTCCAGTTTCTGAAATCGGCCAGGACACTTACGCCACGCCAACTTAGGTGGTCCTTGTATTTCGCCGATTATGACTTTGTGATCACATTTCGGCCCGGAAAGAATAACGGAAAGGCAGATGCTTTGTCTCGAATAGACACAGATGGAAAGAAGATTCTCATTAGTGATCAAAACATAATTCCAGAAACTAAGATCATTGGAGCCACAAGTGAGAAAACTCTCGAGGAAAAGGTTAAAGAAGCCTTAACTTCTGAAGAAATGCAGAGTTGGGCTCTGAAGGATCCAGCTCGGGAGATTATCGATGGAGTACCATTTCATTCCAAGGCCTTGTATTTACCAATTCAAGAACTTCAACAACAAGCGTTGATCGACTGCGCTGGTCATCCAGGAATCCATCGAACGGAGGAGTTGTTAAAGAGACAATTTTGGTGGCCAGGGTTGCCCGCAGATGTTCGAGTTCATGTGGAAGGCTGTGGGATTTGTGCAATGGGGAAGACAGATAAGCGGGCTCCTCAAGGGTTTTTGAGACCTTTACCTACCCCAACATATCCTTGGCACACAGTAACCATGGATTTAATAGTAGAGCTACCCTCTAGTCAAGGATTCAGTTCTGTATTAGTTATGGTTGACGCCTTTTCCAAAATGTCGCATTTTGTTGCCCTGAAAGGGAATTCATCTGCAAGACAAATTGCCACTCAATTCAACCAAAGTGTGATTAAGATACATGGCATACCCAAGGTTTTGATCACAGATCGTGGGTCTCAATTTCTATCTCATTTTTGGAAGGCTTACACTAAGGGTTTGGGAATTGAAACGCGTTATTCAACGAGTTTTCATCCACAAACAGATGGGCAAACAGAAAGGGCAAATCAAGAGTTAGAAAAGTATCTTAGGCTGTTTCTTTTGGATCAAGAGGGAGAGTGGCCCGATCTTCTTTGGACCGCAGAGTTTGCGCATAATAATGCAAAGAATGCCTCTACTGGTTTTTCCCTTTTTACTTGAATTACGGAAGGCATCCAAATTCTGTGGTTTCCTCTCAAGAAGTGTTGGTGCCAGCGGCTCAAGATTTTGTACAACATCTTAGTGAGGTACATGAGTCTGCCACCAGGAACTTAAGGAAAGCTAAAGAACGCTACAACCAAAGTGCAGACAAGAAGAGAAGGCCAGAACCAGATTTGCATGTAGGGGACAGGGTTTGGTTAAATACCAAAAATCTCAAACTTAAAGGAAATCGAAAATTCCAACCCCGTTTTGTAGGTCCCTTTCCTGTGGAACAAATAGTGAATCCTGTGACTTTCAAACTAAAACTACCTCCACAGCTGAAGATACACCCAGTGTTTCATGTTTCCCTTCTAAAAAAGGTTTCACCCCATTTGAAAGAATTGAGGATTAGAGAACCCATTTTAGTAGAAGGACAAGAAGAATTTGAAGTTAAAAGAATCTTAGACTCCAAGTCTGTTCGAGGTAAAATTTTCTATCTCGTAGATTGGAAAGGTTTTGGCCCAGAGAATAGGTCTTGGGTGGAACAATCAGATGTTCATGCTCACCGATTAACCAAAAAATTTCACTCACAGTATCCTCACAAGCCTCAGCCCGGAGGCTTAATCTTGCGGGGGGGTACTGTCAGGGTGCAGGAAAAAGGAGTAAAGACTCTCCAGTGCTCCTCCGTATCCTGGAATGAGCCGGTTGTAAAGAGATCACCCGCTCGCAAAAGGTTGCGGGTGATCGTCGCGCACAGCCGGTCATTTCTTCCAGTACTCCCAACAGGGAGGACCGCAAAGGCAGTGGCCGGTCTAGTCTTGCGCTCCTGGACACGAGCGCGAGGTCTGGACCAGCTGTGAAGTGCGCCGGTTGATTGTAGAACCGGGCACTTCACCAACGGAATTTCAGGGTTAAGTAGCTAAACAACAGGCTTCTAGTTAGGTAGAAATTGAGTAGTTTTGGGAGCCAGGCTTAGGCGTAGGATAGAGCGTTTCGGTTCGTCGGCTAGTTAGTTAGGATATAAGCTAAGAGAAAATTAAAAGTTAGGAAGAAAAGAAAAAAAAACGAAAAGCAGAAGTAAAGAAAGAATTACCATACTCACCATCCAGAATCTCAGTTCCTGATTTTCCTTCGTCGTCCAGTTGATGGCGTTGACTTCTGAAGTACCTACGGAACAAAACAGAAGCGAAATAACGAAGAAGAGAAAGTAAGGCAGAGAGTGTGTGAGAGAATAAAGGAATGAAAGAGAGAAAATAAGTAAGTCTATAATGTTTTAAAGTACCAAATTATCTTTTGCCATACAGAACTCAGAAGAATTAAAAACTCATTTGAAAGAGTAGAAGAGGAGCGAAAGCCTTAGACACTCTGGGTAAGGAAAGAGCCAAAGGGAGAGAGTGGGAGAGTGGGGGAGGAAGTAGAAGGGAATTAGTAACGATGTGTTCTTCTGTTGCAGTGCTTCCCACAAATGCTAGACGATAGAGAGGGTGTAAGAAAAGAACAGAACGGAATGCAGAAGTAAGAAGGAAGTGGAAGCGCCAAAGACCAGGCAGGCTCTTTTCTGTCCCATTCCCCTTTCCCCCAGCGGGTTCGCACGGCCGCTGGTAATTACTGAGTAGGTGGCTGTGGGAAAACCAGTGGTGGAATCTGGAAAATCTCATCGTTCTGCTCCTGGGAGTGTCGGCATAGTGAGTAACCACCGCCCTTGACAGCTGTGCTGCACGTCACCTTATTTTACAATCATTACAGCATCTGTTGTATTCCCCCTACAGTTCTCCTGCATCTTCTGGGCAAAATGGGTAGAGGGGACACTAAACAGCGGAAACGCCCATTTGACCGTACAAGGCAGTCTGATAGACCAGGGTCTATGTCTGATAATGAAGAGCGGGGTCCGATCATGGAGCAGTAGAACACGTAACGGGGACCGATGCTGTAGGAGGGCAGCTTAATATATGGTGCTCACTTATGTATGGGTAGCTCCCTGCACTAATCCAGACAACCCTTATGGTGATTTTAGTGGTCTTGGACAACCTTAGAAAGCTCTCTAAGCGGGAGCTGTGGAGAGCAGACTTCAGGCTTAGTCCAGAAGGAGCGTAAAGAAACTTGTTTTTACCAGTACTAATCATATAGTGTAGGTTAAGTGAAAAAGAACCGCACAGTGTAGTTATAAAAATATGTATTCATTATAAACACTCACTAACACATACAGATATCTCCGAGCCGGAGATATAACCACAATACACACAATACTTTAGTAATAGAACACGTAAGTAGCACAAATACACTGTGGTTTCCAGGGGTAGACCAAACCATATACTAAGAAAGTGGAACGCGAACCACAACCTATGTTGAGACTGGAGCCAGAAGGTGTAGAATAGCTGGGGACCCAAGGAGCTCCCCCCCCCCCCCCGGTAAGTATCTAGGAAGCCCACGACGGCCGTGTGCAGAGTGGGAACTCGACCGCGTGCTTAATACAAGTCAATGGGTAAGTCGCAATTGCAGTTCCTAAGAAGGACCCTTCCCAGAGGACCCTGAAGAAACCCAGTGGAAGATGGAAGGTTGGAGAGTCACCCAACCCGTGGATACCCCAGGAACCAGGATATCTACACCAGGGAAGCCGGGTGTATAGGTGCGAAGTGACGTCGGAAACCGCCGTAGACCACAATGGAGGACTTCAGTGAAGATGCCGCTGACAAAGATGTTGAAAGAGTCCGGTGGAACCCAAAGGTGGATTCAAGGTGAGAGGTACCTGCAAGCAGAGGGGCCAGAGTCTATGCCACTCAGGAGTGACCAGAAGGCACGGGAGACAAATGCCCACCAATGTAGGAGAGTTGGCGGTGCCCTTGGAGCTGCAGCTGTGTGGACCAGGCGATGCTGCGGATGACCAGAAGCCGTTAACGAGCTGTCCTACGTCGGATGTCAAGAGTCAGTGTGTCAATGTCAGTCAGGAGCACCAACAAGCCTTGGCAACGGCAACAACCGCAGTATGCGAAAAAGTTGGTGTCGGGAGCAAACAGGGGAGCCCACAGGAGCCAAAGCAGACCCTCGAGGACCCACGGGCCGAAGGCACAGGAGTTGCAAGAGGACCTAGAGCGGCTCATCAAATGATGAAGGCCCACTGTGCTGAGGATGCGGACGAAAATCTTGGTTGCATGAGATGCTTAAGGCTGGAGCTTCTTGGAGCCCGAAGGTCTCTGGTCAAGAGAGTCAACAAGCCTTGGCAACGGCAAGTCGACGCAGTGCACAGGGGTACTGCTCCAGCGGTTCCTACGAGGGATACTGGCTTCAAACTTGCTTTGAAGACAGTTCAGGCGTCGAGGGAGTTGCAGAACCACAACCTGTGTTGCTGGGCCTTTTAGCAGACCGGTCAGCTTCATTATGGTGCCTGCAGATGCAGCGATGTGACTCCTTCACTTCAAGGGAGATTCCTTCGGGTGTCTTGGATGTTCACAGGCCTGTAGAACAGCCTGTATGGAGCACAGACAATGCAGAAGACTGGCAGGACGACGAGACCAGGAGCAGCAGGAGTCTTCCCAGTTGCAGTTACTGTTCCCGAAGCGAAGTCCAGAGTGCCCAGACAGTTGAGGATGAAGTGGTTTCGGATCTGAGTCTTGTCCCACGATGAATCTAAGGAACCACCCACAGGCAAGCCCTTGAGTACCCTAAGGAAAGGTTTGGGATGATTCAGGGGTCCCTCCCACAGGAGGGGCTAGACAGTGGGAGGATACATCCATGTCCTTTGTCCAGTTTGGTGCCAGAGCGGAAGCCAACAGCTCCCTGGACTGGTTCCAACTGGAGTATGCAAGGAGGGCACTAAATGTGCCCTTCAAGCAGACTGAGTGGTGCTGGCAAGTGCTCCCACCCAGCCCCAATACACTAAATCCTGTCTGGGAGGTGGTTGCACTTCCCTGTGACAGGATACCTAGTGTTCTGCCTTCCCCTCCTCGAACTTGGCTCAGCAGCAGGAGGGCAGAATCGTGTCTCTGGTCGGCAGCAGACTTAGTTTGCTGTCTGGGTCTAGAAGACTGGTACCAGGAGCACTGAGGCCCTCCCGGAGGAGCTTTAAAGTGCATGGAATCATAACTCCAACACCATTTACGGTGTTGGGGTATGATTCCAAAATGTTTGATACCAAGCATTCCAGCGTCCGTTGCAGCCAGTTTAGAGTTAGCCATTGCATAATGACACAAGGCCACTCTATGTATTGTAATGGCTATTGTACTTACAACCCGGGAGAGTGGATTGTAAGGGTGTACTCCTCACTTATAACTGAGCATCCTGCCTTCAGGATTGAAAGACCTGTCTTAGGGGTGACTTATAGGTTTTAAGTGCAGTGACCTCAGATGTATGAAAACGTATATCTGTTGTACATGGTGCTAGCCCCAGCTTACACAAGCTGCAATGGCAGGCCTGTAGTCACAATTTGAGTGGTCTCCCATGGGTGGCATAAATGCCCTGGGTACCTTAGTACCATATACTAGGGACTTACAAGGGTACACCAGTAGCCAGTCTGGGGTGTACCTAAGTACCCACCATGTCCAATTTAAGGAAGAAGCACAGAGACTGGGGTCCTGGTTAGCAGGATCCCAGTCCGGAAAACATAATGACACTAGCAAAAAGTGGGGGTAACCATGAAAGCAGATGCCATCATGGTGGAGTTGTTGGCTAGTTTCTGGTCTATAGATGCACGATTTGACACTTTAAAAGGCTGCCTAGACTGCATGGGGGAAATAATTGAATGCCATAATACTCGCCTGGATGGCACAGAGAAGCGTATTGTGGGCTTGGGGGACGGCAATGCCTCCCTTACTAAACATCTGGAAAAGCTGGAGCGACAGTTAAAAATGAAGATCTAGAAGTAAGATCGTGAAGGAACCACATTCGCATCATAGGTCTTGAAGAATGTCCACCGACATGGGCCGCCCAGACCAATTTCTGGAGCAACTTCTCGTAGGGTTATTGACCCGCACAAGCTTCATAGACACATTTGTAGTGGAAGGGGCACATAGAACACTTGGTCCCAAGCTGCCACCTGGGGCACCTCCTCGCCCAATAATAGCCAGGCTTTTAAACTTTAGGGACAGAGACACAGCGATGTGCTTAGCCCATGAACGGGGTCCACTGCACCAGGAGGCTGTCATCTCAATGTGTCCTGATTTCATATTGATGGTGCAAAAGGCTAGACATACATTTCAAGACGTCCGGGCTCTCCTCTGCAAAAAAGGTCTCAAGTATGGAATGCTATACCCGATTTTTTTGACTCTCCAGCTGAGGCACTTTCCTTCGGTAAGACACTTCCGTCTAGTGCGGCCCAATCGCCACATACCGTTCCGAATCATGCCCCAACAGACTTGCAGGACTCTCAGCACGTAGACCTCTTCCTCCCTGGCTAAATTAATAACGCCCGGCCCCTGCCTTTGGACGATGCTGGAGGATCCCACCTGGGACAGCCTGTTTCTTCATCTCACCTACATTACCCGCTTGTTTGAGACAAATCCGTTTGGCCTATAACCATGAAAGCATGCATATGTTTCTGATATGTACCATAATGGGCTTCGTTTGCCGTAACGTTGCCCACCCCAATGGTGTTTATCACGTTCTGATATCTGCCCTTTTCTTGTTTCGTGTTTCCCTTATTTTATTATTCTCTATTTTATTTTCTTGACTTGACCTTTTTGGCCTCTGTCCTTTCCACCCTATTTTGACCTTTTCCTTCCTGTCCCTTCTCCCCGTCTTTTCCCGCTCTTCTCCTCCCGCCGCTGCTGCCCCCGCTGCCCTTACCACCTCCCAGCTGTCCCACCCTCCCCCTACTTAATGGCAGCCGCTGCGCGCGTTGATTGAGCAAGACCCTTGGGTTTCTGCTCTCCCTGCGCGCAGCTCCGTCACTGCTCAGACAGGCAGTGCCCTGCCTCCGACCACCGTATTCCGCGGTTCGAGTCCTTGAGACTTGCGTTCTCCTTAATTTTTGCTCTCTTTTTTTTTTTACCTGATCTGCCCTTTTCTTGTTTCCTGTTTCCCTTATTTTATTATTCTCTATTTTATTTTCTTAACTTGACCTTTTTGGCTTCTGTCCTTTCCACCCTATCTTGACCTTTTCCTGTTTCCTTCCTGTCCCTTCTCCCCGTCTTTTCCCGCTCTTCTCCTCCCGCCGCTGCTGCCCCCGCGGTCCCTCCCGCTTCCGCCTCCCAGCTGCCCTGCCCTCCCCCTACTTAATAGCGTGCCAAAGGCAAGCCCGTCTGCGCCCGCCCGCGACCAGCACCCCTGGTCCTCTGTCCCACCAGCGCTATGACTCGGCAACCCTCCACGCACTAAACCCCGGAAGAAACCATTGCCAGCTGTTGACACCGAACACCACCCAAGGCCAGTTCTCCTGCCTTCACTGCTGCCGCACCTTCACGCACCTCCTGGCCCCCACTACCACCACCGACCCACCGGAATCCACCGCACCCAAACCGCTGAGCTGCATCCTCCTCAATGGACGCTCCCTGTACAGACACGCAGTAGAAATCTGAGACCTCCTCAACACCCTCTTGCCCGACGTCGCCTTCCTCACAGAGACCGGGACCAATGCCAGCTCTGCACCCGACATCGCAACCGCCATCCCCGACGGATACAAGATCCAGAAGAAGGACCGCCCAACCACCCTGTAGGTGGACTCGCCATCGTACACAAAAACTCCCTCCAACTCACCACATCCAGCACGAATGACCCCTCATACCCCATGGAACACCTCCATTTCCAGATCCAGATCAACCCCAGAACGACTCTACGCTGCACCCTCGCCTGCAGACCTCCCGGACCATGCGCCACGTTTACCACTGCCATCGCAGACCTCATCGCGCCCCACGCCCTCACATCTACGGACTACGTACTCCTTGGAGACCTGAATTTCCTCCTCGACAACCCCAGTGACCCCAACTCCACCGCCCTCCTGGTCAACCTCACCAACATCAAACTGAGACAGCTCGTTACCACCCCCACCCACAAGGCAGGACACACCCTCGACCCCATCTTCACTGGAGGACACAACTTTCGCTTCAGCCTAACCACACAACCCCTCTGGACGGACCACCACTGCGTCCACTTCTCCTTCTCGAAACCCACCGCACACAAGCCTTCTCCTCGCCCCCCACGCAGTAACTGGAACAAAATCACCAAAGAGCACCTCAACCGCACCCCCTCACCACAACAGAAGCCAACTCTACAGCCAACTCACTCCACAAATGGATCACCGACTGCGCAGACACACTGGCCCCCCTCCGGAACTCCGACAAACAATGCACCACGAATGCCACCGAGCTCCCAGAATCCAAGCACATTTGCAGACCACTCGAAAAAGCCTGGAGGAACAGCAAAACCCCCAAAGCACACACCGCCTTCAAGACTGCCATGACAGAACACCACCAACTCATCAGAACCACGAAGAAGAATTTCATCCAGGACAGAGTCCTCTCCAACTCCTGCAACTCTAAAGAGCTCTTTAGCATCATACAAGAATTCACCAAACCCTCCAGCAAATCCTCCAACGTCCCTCCCTCCCAGGACCTTTGCAACAAACTCTGCTCCTACTTCCATCTCAGGATAAGGACTCTACGACAACTTCGAGCAGAACCTAGGCACCGACTCTACTCAGACTACCGGCAACGCAACACAGCCTACCCTCACCGCCTGGACCCCTGTCACCACAGAAGACACCACCAAGACCATGAGAAGCATACACGCAGGAGCCCCCACCGATCCCTGCCCGCCCCACATCTTTCACAGAGATGCCTCCGCCATAGCACCCGAACTGCAAAGCACCATTAACTGCTCCCTCGAAACAGGCACTTCCTCCCCCGACGACTGGAAACACGCAGAAGTCAAGCCCCTCCTCAGGAAGCCCACCGCAGACCCGACGGACCTTAAGAACTACAGACCCATCTCTCTTCTCCTCTTCGCTGCCAAAGTCACAGAGAAGATCGTCAACAGCCAGCTCACAAACTTCATAGAATCCAACTCGATCCTCGACCCATCCCAATCCGGATTCCGCAGCAACCACAGCACCGAGACTGCCCTCCTAGCCGCCATGGATGACATCCGCATCCTCCTCGACCAAGGCCACACGGCTGCCCTCATCCTACTAGAAATCTCAGCAGCCTTCGACTCAGTCTCCCACCGCACACTAACCGCCAGACTCCACGACGCCGGCATACGGGGAACCGCCGTTGACTGGATCCACTCCTTCCTCACCGGCCGAACCCAAAGAATCAGGCACCTGCCCTTCCTCTCAGAACCCACAGAAACCAGCTGTGGAGTGCCCCAAGGATCCTCACTCATTGGATTTTATCCAATTTGCTGGTTCCCTACGTCCCTGCTCGCCAGCTACGTTCCGCTGAGCAATTTCTGGCCACTGTCCCCCGAGTGAAACGCATTCGGGCGGGGGGCAGATCCTTCCGCTGTCTGGCCGCTAAGCTTTGGAACTCCCTTCCTGTGCAGACTCGCCGCATAGACTGCCTGTTATCCTTCCGTAAGGCCATCAAAACTTACTTGTTTCCTACTGTCTAGTCCTCATCCTCTTTGACACTGCATTAGCGCCGGGACGCCCCTTCGCTGGGGCAGCCGTGCGCTTTACAAGCTTACTTAACATAACTCAGCCCCATGCTCTTCAACATATACATGGCCCCTCTCGGCACCATCATCAGAAAACGGGCTCAGCATAGTTTCCTTCGCAGACGACACACAGCTCATCCTCTCCCTCACCAACGAATCCGACAGCACCAGACACAGCTTCCAGAAAGGAATGAAAGACGTCGCCGCCTGGATGAGCAGCAGCTGCCTTAAGCTCAACTCAGAGAAAACAGAAGTCCTCGTCCTCGGACCCACCCCCTCCGCTTGGGACAACACCTGGTGGCCCACCGCCATCGGCAACCCACCCACAGACCAGGTCTGCAACCTCGGCATCATACTCCACTCCTCCCGCACCATGAACTGCCAGATCAACGCTGTATCTTCTGCACGCTTCAATACCCTCTGCATCCTCCGCAAGACCTTCAAATGGATCCCTCCAGAATCCAGGAAGATCGTCACCCACGCACTCATAACCAGCAGACTGGACTAAGAGAACGCCCTCTACACCGGAATAAACAAATCTCTACTCCGCAAACTCCAGACCATCCAGAACGCCGCAGCCAGACTCGTCCTCGGCATCCCACGGCAACACCACATCACCCAGCACCTACGAGAACTCCACTGGCTCCCGGTCGTAAAGAGAGTGACCTTCAAGCTCCTCGCCCACGCCTACAAATCCCTCCACAACATCGGACCTCAATACCTCACCGAAAGAATCTCCTTCTATGCACCCAAAAGAACCCTCCGCTCTGCCGATCTTGCCCTGGCCGAAATCCCACGCATCCGCAGAGCGGGGGGGGGGGGGGTGAGCCTTTTTTCCTACATCGCAGCCAAGACCTGGAGCGAGCTCCCCCTCCGCATCAGACGAACCCCCTACACTGCAAGCATTCAGGAAGACCTGGCTCTTCGGATGAGACAGAGATGCTCAGCCCCCCCCTCCTCCCCCCACACCGCCTTGAGACCCTCACGGGTGAGTAGTGTGCTTCACAAATCCCTGATTGACTGGTTGATATCTATGATCTTCGTGTCTTTGGTTACACAGTGCAGTTTAGTACTCTGTGTGGGGGAAGGGATTGTTTGAAGAATTGTTCTTTTTAATTCATATAAACACCCGGAAGGTGCTACGTTTGGGGCACCTTATTCTATGCAGACCACACAATCACTATTATAATTATGACATTGTCCACTTAAGCTAATATAACATTCCTTACTTGTAACATTAGAGGTTTAAACAATCCTCACAAAAGCAAGCATGTACTGGCCCACCTCAATCGACTTGAGGCAAAAATTACTTTTCTGTAGGAGACGCATTTACCTCTGCAAGATGCTCCCGCATTTGCAAAAATCTGGGGAACCCACGGGTACTGTTACAGTACATATTTGCGGGAAAAGAGTCCGTTTCTGCCTTCTTAACAGTTTAGTTGGTACGGAAGGCCGATATGTGATACTGGACGGAAGGCTGGCAGATCAATGTGTACTGCTTGTGAATGTATATGCGCCTAATGTAGACAACCCATACTTCTTCCATGACCTCTCATCCATACTGGAGTGGCTATATGCTACCACTGTTATACTGGTGGGGGGCGGGGGGGGCACTCAAATATGGTACATAACCCACTTTTAGACACTACAGGCACCCCTACTATTAGCAAACCTCAAGCAGTTAAGATTTTCCAGGACATTAGAGATACTGTTAGAAATGGGATCTCTGGTTGGCTAAGGCTTGCGCCAAAGCCAGGCAGAGACCACCACTCTAGTCAGGGCAAGGGAGTTACACGCCAAAGATAACCCCTGCTCACCCCCTTGGTAGCTTGGCACGAGCAGTCAGGCTTATCCCGGAGGCAATGTGTGAAGCGTTTGCGCAACACACACACACACTAGCAACACACTAGGCACACTACAAAAAGAACTCCACACATACAATGCACCCTGCCCTTGGGCCTACCTTAGGGGTGACTGATATGCAGAAAAGGGAAGGTTTAGGGACTGGCAAGTGGGTGCACTTGCAAAGTCGACATGCAGTCACAGACTGCACACAGGCTCTCCAATGGCAGGCCTGAGACACACTTTACAAGCTGCTTCTGTGGGTGGCACAACCAGTGCTGCAAGCCCACCAGCAGTATTTGATTTACAGGCCCTGGGCACCCATGGTGCGCTATACTAGGGTCTGATAAGTAAATCAAATAATCCAATCATGGAGTCACTAATCCATACATCAATTTATAACAGAGAGCATATGCACTTTAGCACTGATCAGCAGTGGGAAAGAGCCCAGAGTCATAAAACCAACTAAAACAGGTCAGAGAAAATACAGGAGGAAGGCAAAAAAAAAAGTTCAGGGTGACCCTGCAAAAAGGGCCAAGTCCAACAGATACCTACTGCTTAACAGACACGTGTCGCCATGCCCACCCCACCAAGCCAGCATATACATTCTACTCCGCACCCCACGGCATGTGGACACACATTAGTTACTGGTATTTGTCAGCCGTTGCTCTTATGTGGCTACAGGACACCAACATATACCCCGCACACTTTCGGACCCCTCCCCAGTAAAGATGACTCTTCATGTCCCACTTGCTGGTTGACTAGAAAAGAGATAGTACTTTCCCAGCACCTCCCTCCTGGACACTGTTTTCCGCTCAGAACTTAGGGACTCTATATTGGAATACTTTGAATTAAATACGGGCTCCGTTCCTTGTCGAGCCACATGGGAAGCCTTCAATGTATACATTCGGGGAATATGCATTTCTAAGCACAATGGGGTTAGCGGAGATATCCGGAATAGTATTGCACGGATAGAAACGGAGCTGAGGGACCTGGACGGCCCATGGTGCAGGGGGGGAGGGGGTACCCGATTTATGCTGGTGTTCTAAATAGCTGGGCGAGTTCCGTTTGCTAGCCAAGAGGGAGACCACATTTATGGGCAAATTTGCTCTGGCCCAAAAAAACGGGGAGGGCGAGCACCCTGGGTGTACCCTAGCACGACTCCTCCTGCCACTTCATGGCCTGGGGTTCGTATCCGAGCTGTTTCTTGAAATTGGCAAACGGGCCACCAGTAACTCTGACATAACTCATGTCCTGCTCCTGTAGTATGAGCAGTTGTATACCACCAGACTGATGGGGGTTGGGAGGGTCAAAGACGCCAGAGCGGCCTATCTAGAATGGCTTGCAATGGTGTGGATCACTGATGCACAAAGACAATTTCTAAGTGAGCCTATCTCTGCAGAAGAGGTTGCCCAGGCCATCGATGCCCTAGATGACAATAAAGCTCCTGACCTTGATGTCCTGACATGGCCGTTCTATAAAGTATTCACACACATCCTCACTTCTTCACACCTCATAGACATGTATTCCGAAACTCTTGAAATGGGCACATTACCGTATACACTTAGGGAAGCAGTGATTACTCTATTATTAAAACCTGGCAAGGACCCCCGACTATGCGCCTCATACCACCCACTATCCCTCCTAAACTTTGACAACAAAGTTTTGGCCAAAATAATAGCCATCCGATTAGCATTACTGATGGAACAGATTATTTCACCTGTCCAGACAGGATTTTGCACAGATAAATTTAAAAAAAATAAAACAGATCCATGTCTTTTAACATTTGCACAGTATTTGCAGTGCTCAACAGAATCTCCCTGGACTTGCCTGCGGCCATCGCATTACGGGATACAGAAAGGCCCTTTGATAACCTTGGACGGCACTTTCTCCCGGTGGTACTACATAAGCTGGGACTCCCCACTGGTTTCATAGCACTAAGCATGCTCCTCTACTCTGAACCACTGGCCCGGCTCTGTGTTAATGGCACACTTACTGACACATTTGCGATAGCCAGGGGCACAAGACGGGACTGCCCACTTTTTCCACTCCTTTTTAGGTCGAGCCTAGCGCAGCGCGAATGCGCTGCTCAATGGGAGGCTTCTTATAAGCACTCTAAACTTCTCTGTGTGGCTCTGACTCCTCCCACACATTGGATTGGCCTTTGCGTGTGTCTTTCAATAATGAAAGCACGCAAATGGCCAAAGGCGGGTGCATGTCCCACCTCCTTTCCAATGTGTCACTCCCACGGCGTTTTGCTCTCGGGAGCGAGCAGCGGCGCACAGGGTGGCAGCTGCATTCCTTCCACAACGGGTGCCTTTAACAAGGCTTTTTACAATTATGTGCGCTTCTGGGAGGGGTCAGGGGGCGAGGGCTGGGGCTTTGAAGGTGTCTGTTTACAGCGCAGGGCTCTTGTTTTCAAAAACTTTAAATATACTTTAACTCAGCGCCAGTTTCACGAGCGCCGCGCTTTATCTTCTACCACTCAGCTGTTTTAAATAGCCGTATTTATTTCAAGTTTTAATCTGCATGCCTCCCCCGCCTCGTCCACCCCTGGGGCCCCGTGTAATGAATGTGATAACACTTGTTGTCACTGTGTTGACATCGGATATCTTACCGTAAATGAAAGAGTTAAAGCACAAGATTACAACACACTGGCGTATGGTATCTTTGCTTTTGTGTCTTCTTGCATGCTTTCTCTTTTGCGCTACACTCCTGGCACGTCACGGCAAGAGCTCGGAGCAGTCTTCCGCCCCCTCACCTGGCGCACCACACTGCTCCCCAGCTAAATAAAAAAACAACGCTCAGCCGTTAATACTCTCTGGCCGCTCCTTCCTCTTCATGTTCATGTGATTTATAAATGATAAGTGTAAATGCGTTACGGTTATCATGTTGTTCCTGCTTACATTTCACCTGCTTTATCTTTAAGTATGGCGGCTGCGCCTTTTGTTCTGAACGGCGCGGCTCGCCCACCTCCATTTTTTTAAAGACTTTAAATATACTTTTAACTCTGAGCGCTGTGCCAGTTTCACGAACGCTGCGATTTCTCCTTTACTTGCATTGCCCCCTCACGTTTCATGTAATTCTGTTTGACATTTTTTGCTCCTTACCCTCCCCCTGCCCTTCACTGATGTTATTTGCGTTTTACAGTGGATTTGAAGATTTTGCCCCCCTCACTTTGCCACCAGTTCTCAACTCCTCTCTTCTCCTTCTCCCACTGTTCGACACTCTTCCCCTCCGTATTCTGAGCCAGGAATAACACCGGGGCACTGATTACCTCCACTGCACACATGGCGCTAACTGCTCCGCATCGCATATACTTCCTTTTCATTCTTAAAATGCAGAACAAAATAGAAGGGGTTTGGGGAAAGACCAGGCAAGCCTCTAACTATAAACTATAAGTAAATAGTAAGCAGTGCTGCACCATGCAACTGCATGAATACAGCATGACCCCCTTTTATACAGCCACCCTCTCAATATATCATAATAATGCTGCCAAGGTCAATAGTCACACGTGCGTGCTCGTCACCATTACACCTGCCACGTCCCGCCTTGGCACCCATACTCCAGGCATGCTGCCCATTCATCTCCAACGCACTTTGGCTCATTTCATATCGACTTTAAATAAAAAGTATACGATTATTCGAAAATGTTGAGTGTGTGGGCATGCTAGTAGGTGATAATCTGCTGCATGGCTAAACTTATAAGGTCCCAAAGGCGAGACCTATTGGCTATGCCAATGCTTGTTATTATTGCCATGGACCCATTAGTGCGTCAGCTGCAGGAAAAATACCTCCATCGCGGCCCCCTATTTCGTCCTGGCCCGCTCCTTATATCTATGTATGTGGACGATATTTTCTTATTTATCCTTGATACAGCCAGCAATCTCACATCTATTATCCATGAAATTATCCACTTTAGGGGGGTTCTCGGGCCTACATATTAATTCAGTGAAATCCAAATTATTTCCTCTCACCAACGCCACTACAAGGGGGCCCTGCAAATACCCGCTTCAAAGGTGCAGCGACTCCACCAAATATCTTGGCATTACAATCCACAGAGACAAAGATCAGGTGATTTGTTCAAATTGCGGTCTGACCATTGAGAAACTTACGATGCAGGTTGAGCAGTGGCTTCACCTTCCACTTTCCATGGCCGGCCAGATAGCCATCATTAAGATGGTGGTCCTACCCCGATTTCTATATCTGATTTTAAATATTTCCATACCCCTCACAAATTCCTTCTTCAGCACCCTCCGTGGACTGCTACTATGGCTCATTTGTGTCGGTCGACGATCCCGAATTCAACGGGATACACTTATCCTTCCATATGACCGAGGTAGATTTGGGGTTCCTGATCTTCAATTATATTACTTAACAGTGTAATGCCACTTTGCGTCATACTGGTTTCACACAGGCGCCAGATTACCCTACTCAATACCGGAGTGGGATCAGGCAGAAGATGACCACTTCCTCCAAAGTGTGGCACAATGATATCCCAGAAAGCACAATTTCTCCAAAATTCAATATGTCAGAATTTTCAGCAGAGTGAGCAGAACTAACTAAACCAGCCCACAGGATGGCTTCATCTGCATAGGTCCACTCCCCTTACATCTGGGAATTCCTCCTTAATCCCCCCATCTGACTGGTGGGGAGAGGTGTAAATGAAAACTGGTTTCTCTAGCTTGTCTCCTAAGAGCATTATTTACTACCCCTCCCCCGGGCTCTGGAATGCCAATGATCAGCACCCTCTCCTCCCAGAAAGGCTTCCTAACTCCAGGGGTCATTTATCACCTCTTCAAAGCAGCCAGGCTAATCCACTTCTCTGACCTATCAAGGCAGAGCACTAGAGGGCTGGGTTTTGGTTACAGACAAGAAAGTCTTATAACATCTTGTCTGTACATTTTAGAATAAATTCAACAATACCATATTGTTGGATTTATCTGAAAGAGACTATTAGTTATAGATTCCTTATCTTAGAATTAGCCCCAGGCGTCAGACTGGATCCGGAGAATTTTTTCTCTAGCAGTACCCCTGCATGTTGGTCGGTGGCATCGGGATGACATTGTGATGTCTATTTAGAGGCCGCCCCTGCGTGCTGACGTCAGTTCTTTCTTTTTCCGCGCCAGCCTTGCGCAGATCCGGAGAGAGCTTGCCCCTTAGTCGTTTTTTGCAAAAACCTTTTTTGACTTTTGTCGACTTTTATTTGAGTCTTCCGACTCCTGGTGCACGAGGGACCGGATTCAAGCCGTGCGAGGCCTGTAACCACCTGATATCGGTACGGACCCCCACTTCATGTGCCTCTGGTGCCTGGAGCGCGACCACAACCCAAAGTCGTGCTCCGACTGCCGGGCCATGAACCCAAAGTCTTTGCTGGAGTGGTCCCGAAAGCTATTGGAGGCCCGGCAGTTGGCTCCTCGTCGTTCGAGGTCCTTGTCGAGGGGAAGGTCGCGGATCCACCATCACCACTCTTCTTCAAAGTCTTCGAGATCTTCTGATAAGTCGAAGCACAAGAGAAGGCAAAGAAGCAGCGTCGCTCTTCACCTTCTCCCCGTCCGTCGGCCGATGCGACGCGGGGCCCGGAGCGTCGTCGCTCTCCAGCTCCACCTTCGGAGCCTGCTCCAGGGACGGTTCCGCGATACGCTCCATTTCCCAGTGCCGGAGCGTCCCCTTCCCAGCTTCAAGCTTTTTACGAAATGCTTCGCGGCATCTTTGGGCAGCCCGACTCTGCCAGCGCCTTCGGGCCCCGTGGACTCGGTTGAGGGCCCTGGGACTTTGAGACCGGCAGCTTCGGCCCCGGCGCCGGAGGCCCCCAAGGATCCAGGCCTGGATCCGGATTGATGCCGGTCTACCTCACAGTACCTTCCCCGTCGCTGATCCCGCCAACGATGCTCCCGGCACTGGTTGTGCCCCCGACCGGCGCCGACCTCAGCCTCACGCCCGACTTGGACCCGATGCTAGACCAACGTCGGAAACGGCGCCAGAGGGCACTTTTGTGCCACTGTTCATCCCTGGGGTTCCCTACAGGCCTGATTGGCAGCCAGGGTAGGGTGAGGATGACTGGGAGGGGTCTGTAGACCCTTGAGCTGACCAGCTTGAGGAGCCGAACTGGCGAGAGGACCTGGGTGACTCCAGTGGTCTGGATACCTCCCCGTACCTTGGCATGCTTTCTCCCCCTACTGTGGCTACGGAGGAGGGAGCATCTTATGCAGTGGTGTTGCATAGGGCAGCTAAGGCCTTGCGCCTGGAGCTTCCTACGGTGTCAGTCAGGACTAACCTCCTGACAGACGTACTCCAACCTGCAGCAGCTTCTTCTGAACCCCTGCTGCAGCTTCTTCCGAATCGCTGCTGCCTTTCAATGAAGCCCTCACGGACGTCCTTCTGGGCACTTGGTCCAAGCCCAGCACAGGGGCCCCTGTGGACAGGATGATTGCCCGACTCCACCGACCCACTTTTCCTCTCCCACCACCCAACCCCAGAGAGCTTGGTGGTCCAAGCCTCGTCGTCTTGGGGGGGGGGGGGGCGGGAGAGAGGGGCATTCCCTACTGCTCCCCCAGATAGGGAATCCAAGTAGCTGGACCATCTTGTAAAGAAGATGTTTCTTCCGCCAGCTTAGCGCTGCGGTCAATGAATACTGCATGCCTCTTGGACCGTTATTCCCATACGGTGTGGGATACGGTGGTGCAGGTGCTGCCCCAGTGTCCGGAGGAGGCCCAGGCCGTACTCTCCCGTGCAGTGGCTGAGGGTATAGACCAAGCAAAATGCATGATTCTTTGTGGGCTGGATACCACCGACTCACTGGGGAGAACGGTTTCCAAGTCAGTAGCCCTGAGGCACTACGCCTGGTTGAGGATGTCTGGTTTTTCTGGGAATGTCCAATTCACACTGCTGGACATGCCCTTTGATGGCCGTCGCCATTTTGGTGATAAGGCAGACTCGGCGCTCGAGCGCTTTAAGGACTCTAGGTCTACGGCCAGATCCTTGGGCCTCGCGACTACCTCGCCCCACGCAGTCTGCTTTTCCCTCATTTTGTGGCTACGGAAGGGGTGCCCCACCACGTTTGTCCCCATTCATGCAAGCTGGCCAGCCTGTGCGTGGCCTTGGACGTGGGACCCAGCAACGCGGGTCTGGGGGCCAGCGGGTGGGCCAGTCCACCCATACCCCCCCCTGCAGCAGCCTCCTAGTCCGACCTTTGAGGGCCACTAGAGGCCAGTGGGTGGCAGGATTTGCCATCACCTCCCCCACTAGCAAACCATCACGTCAGACAGGTGGTTTTTGCACATAGTCCGAAGGGGCTACTCCCTCCCCTTCGAGACTACCGCTCCTTCCATGCCACCATCCTTCCGTCGCATATCGGAGGATCACTTGGCCCTTCTCCGCCAGGAAGTTGCAGCTCTCTTGGCCAAGGGAGCTATCGAACAGGTCCCTGTGCGAGAAGTAGGTCGTGGTTGCTACTCCCACTACTTTCTGGTACCCAAGCAGGACAAAAACCTGCATCCTATCTTAGACCTCAGGGCCCTCCACCGCTTCCTCTGCAAGGAGAAGTTCAAGATGCTCACGTTGGCTCAGGTCTTGTCTGCCCTCGACCCAGGAGACTGGATGGTAGCGTTGGACTTGCAGGACTCCATATCCCCGTCCTGCCAGCCCACAGGCATTACCTACGGTTCACCATAGGCCACAAGCATTTTCAGTTCACTGTGCTTTGGCCTTACATGCGCCCTTCGGGTGTTCACAAAAGTGATGGCGGTGGTCGCAGCTCATCTGCGCCAATTAGAGGTTCAAGTCTTCCCCTATCTCTACGACTGGCTGTTAAAGGTGGGCTTGCCCTGGCTGTCGTCTCCCACCTCCAGACTACGGCGGACATCCTGCATTCGCTGGGGTTTACTGTCAACATGCCGAAGTCACACCTGATTCCCTCTCAGAAGCTCCTTTTCATCGGAGCGGTTCTGGATCCGGCGCAGTTTCGGGCTTATCCTCCCGAACAACGAGTCCGGGATATTCGGGCTATATCATCGATGTTTCAGCCTCTAGCCCGGATTTCGGTGAGAATGACTCTGAGGCTGCTGGGCCTCATGACCTTCTGCATCCTGCTAGTGGCATATGCGGACCCTGCAGTGGGACCTTAAGTTGCAGTGGGCGCAGCATTAGGGGAATCTCTCTGACTACATCCAGATCTCGGAGGGAACTGCACACCGATTGCAGTGGTGGTTGATGAACCAACAGTGGGTCTGGGGCAGATCCCTCTCCCTTCCCCAACCAGAGCTGACAGTGGTGAAGATGCGTCACTCCTGGGCTGGGGCGGCCACCTGGGAGAGGCGGAGATCAGAAGACTCTGGTCTCCGGCGGAGTCCGGACTCCAATTCAACCTTTTGGAGCTCCGGGCGATTCGTCTGGCACTGAAAGCATTCCTTCCCTCTATCAAAGGAAGAGTAGTGCAGGTGTTCAGAGAGAACACCACCACCATGTGGTACTGCAACAAACCGGGCCGGGTGGGGTCGTGGACCCTATGTCAAGAGGCTCTTCGCCTTTGGACATGGCTGGAACATCAGGGCATGTCCCTGGTGGTTCAGCACCTGGCGGGGTCTCTGAACGCCAGGACAGATGAGCTCAGTGGTGCAAGCTCTCTTTCAGCGGTGGGGAGAGCCTTGATTAGATCGGTTTGCCACCGAAGAGAACGCGCAATATTAGAAGTTCTGCACGTTGGAATTTCCAAGGCGGCACTCGCTTGGCAACGCTTTTCGTTGCGAGTGGAACTGCGGCCTCCTGTAAGCCTTTCCGCCGGTACCACTTCTGCCCCGAGTGCTGAAGATGATCAAGCGCGACTGGGCCCAAGTCATTCTTGTGGCTCCGGATTGGGCATGAAGAGTATGGTACCCCGAGCTCTTGAGCATGGCCATCGATCCTCTGATCAGACTACCTCTTTGAGGGAATCTTCTGTCGCAGCGGTAGGGGAGAGGACGGTCCTCCACCCGAACTTGTCCAGCCGCCACCTCCTTGCGTGGAGATTGAGCGACGGCAGTTGACAGCTTTTGACCTTCTGCCCGAAGTGTAACATCATCTTAGCAGCCAGGTGTCCCTCCACTAAGACGGTATATGCCTGTGGATGGAACAAGTTTGTGGGATGGTGCACAGCAAAGGCTGGTGATCGCCTCTCTGAGGTTCACTTGTTCATTCTTCCTTTGGCCCAGCAGGGCTCTGCCTTGGGCACTCTTAAAGGCTACCTGGCAGCCATTTCTGCTTTCCTTCGGCTACCAGATCAGCCCTCTTTATTCAAGTCCCTATTGTAAATAGATTCTTTAAGGGCATTACTCATCTCTTTCCTCCATCTCCTTTCATAATGCCCCAGTGGGACTTGAACCTTATCCTGACTTACCTTATGTGTGCTCCTTTCGAGCCTCTTCACAACTGACCTTGCCAGGTAGGTCGCTCCCCCACCACACAGCTCCGCCTGTGTTGTCTGCCCGCTGCTTCTGCAGGTAAGATCGCCCTCCGCTTGTGGCCCCAGTGCCCGTATTTCTTGCCCGTCTCCCCATTTTCCTTCTGTGCCCTCGCTGCCCCATTTGCGTTGTGCTGTAATTTGTCTGTTTTCTCCCCCTTTTTTCCTTTCTGTGCCCCTCGCTGCCCCATTAGCGTTGTACTCGTATTTTGTCTGTTTTCTCCCCCTTTTTCCTTTCTGTGCCCCTCGCTGCCCCATTAGCGTTGTACTCGTAATTTGTCTGTTTTCTCCCCCTTTTTCCTTTCTGTGCCCCTCGCTGCCCCATTAGCGTTGTACTCGTAATTTGTCTGTTTTCTCCCCCTTTTTCCTTTTCTGTGCCCCTCGCTGCCCCATTAGCGTTGTACTCGTAATTTGTCTGTTTTCTCCCCTTTTTCCTTTCTGTGCCCCTCGCTGCCCCCATTAGCGTTGTACTCGTAATTTGTCTGTTTTCTCCCCCTTTTTTCCTTTCTGTGCCCCTCGCTGCCCCCATTAGCGTTGTACTCGTAATTTGTCTGTTTTCTCCCCCTTTTTCCTTTCTGTGCCCCTCGCTGCCCCATTAGCGTTGTACTCGTAATTTGTCTGTTTTCTCCCCCCTTTTTCCTTTCTGTGCCCCTCGCTGCCCCCATTAGCGTTGTACTCGTAATTTGTCTGTTTTCTCCCCCCTTTTTCCCTTTCTGTGCCCCTCGCTGCCCCATTAGCGTTGTACTCGTAATTTGTCTGTTTCTCCCCCTTTTTCCTTTCTGTGCCCTCGCTGCCCCCATTAGCGTTGTACTCGTAATTTGTCTGTTTTCTCCCCTTTTTTTCCTTTCTGTGCCCCTCGCTGCCCCCATTAGCGTTGTACTCGTAATTTGTCTGTTTTCTCCCCCCCCTTTTTTTCCTTTCTGTGCCCCTCGCTGCCCCATTAGCGTTGTACTCGTAATTTGTCTGTTTTTCTCTCCCCTTGTACTTTGTGCCCCCGCTGCCTCTCGCCATTCCCCGCCGCTGCGTCCCCTGCGGCCCCGCCCCTGACTGCCCATTCGCTGCCCCTGCCTCCCGCCTCCCAGCTGCTCCTCCCTCCCACCTCCCCATAAATGGCGCCCGCTGCGTCAGCGCACGCTGGCGCGCCGAAGGCGCGCCTAAAGCAAGCCCGTCTGCGCCCGTCCGCGACTGGACCGCGCCCAGCGCCAGAACCCCTGGATCCCACCGATGCAACACTACTCGACGGACCTACGACGCCGCCACCCTCACCGCACTCAATGCCGGCCGGAACCCTGCCTGCTACCGAGCCTCACCGAGACGCACCCACGGACCCTTCACCTGCCAAGCCTGCCGATTCACCTGCCCCCGGACGTGCACCACCCCCGCCAAGACGTGCACCAGCAGCAACCACCTGAAATGCAACCTGCTGAACACCCGCTCCGTCCACAGGCACGCCGTGGAACTCTGGGACCTGCTCGACGCAACAGCACCGGACGCCGCCTTCCTCACCGAAACCTGGATGAACGCCTCCTCAGCGCCCGACATCGCCATAGCCATCCCGGACGGATACAAGATCACCCGGAGGGACCGCGTCAACCAGACGGGAGGAGGCATCGCCATCGTACACAAGAACACCATCCGCATCTCGACTAACTCCGACGAGACCTTCACCGCCGCCGAACACCTACACTTCCAGATACACACTGACCCCAAGACCACCCCTCCGAGGCACCCTCATCTACAGACCCCGGGACCACGCACACTATTCAGCTGAAGACATCGCAGACTTCATCAGCCCGCACGCCATGCCCTCCGCCGACTACATCCTCCTAGGGGACCTCAACTTCCACCTGGAGAACAACAACGACAGAAACACCACCGCCCTGCTGGACAACCTCGCCAACCTCGGACTCAAGCAACTGGTGAACACGCCCACCCACTACGCCGGCCACACGCTTGACCCCGTCTTCTCTTCCAGCAAGCACATCTCCTTCAGCCACGCCACCGGACTCCACTGGACCGACCACAGCTGCGTCCACTTCAGCTTCAGAAAGACTGCGACCCACCACCACCCGCAACAGGCTCCCGCCGGAGCTGGAGCAAGATCACCGCCGAGCAGCTCACCGCCTCCCTCAGCCAGAACACACCCACCAACACAACGGACCCAAACGAAGCAGCCAGCAACCTCGCCAAGTGGCTGACCGCCTGCGCCGACGACCTCGCACCACTAAAAACCCTCCCAGCAGACCCGGAAGCAAGAAAACCCCTTGGTTCACCAACGAACTCAAGGAATCCAAGAAGAACTGCCGCACTCTCGAGAAAACCTGGCGACTCGACCAGACCACAGACAACAGGACCGCCCTCAAGCACGCCACCCGCAAACACCACCAGCTGATCCGCGCCACCAAGAAGTCGGCACTCAAAGAACGACTGGACAACAACGCCCACGACAGCAAGGAACTTTTCAGCATCGTCAAAGAGTTCTCCAACCCCAGCGCCGGAATCAACGACATCACCCCCTCGCAAGACCTCTGCAACTCACTCGCCGCGTTCTTCCACCGCAAGATCACCGACATACATAACAGCTTCGACGCACAAACCACGCACCCTACCGCCGAACCAACGCCCGCCACCACCACCCTCTGCAACTGGACCCAGATCAGCACCGAAGACACCACCCGCACGATGAACTCCATCCACTCCGGATCACCAACCGACCCCTGCCCACACCACGTCTTCAACAAAGCCGACGCCACCATCGCACCCCCATCTCCGGGACATCATCAACTCCTCCTTCCACACCGCCACCTTCCCGGAGAGCTGGAAGCACGCCGAGCTTACCGCCCTCCTGAAGAAACCAACGGCGGACCCCACCGACCTCAAGAACTACCGTCCCATCTCGCTCCTTCCGTTTCCGGCCAAAGTCATCGAGAAGACCGTCAACAGACAGCTTGCCGCCTTCCTCGAGACGAATGGATCCTCGACCCTCGCAGTCCGGGTTTCGGGCCAACCACAGCACCGAGACCGCCCTCATCGCAGCCACCGACGACATCAGAACCCTAAACGACAACGGGGAAACAGCAGCCCTCATCCTCTTGGACCTCTCCGCGGCGTTCGACACCGTCTGCCACCGCACCCTAGTGAAGCGCCTCAGCAACATCGGAATCCGAGAGAAAGCACTGGAATGGATCATCTCGTTCTCGCCGGAAGAACCCAGAGAGTCCGCCTCCCCCGTTCAGATCCGAGGCCACCGAAGTCATCTGCGGCGTTCCACAAGGATCTTCACTCAGTCCAACCCTCTTCAACGTCTACATGAGCCCCTCGCAGCCATCGCACGCCAACACAACCTCAACATCATCTCCTACGCCGACGACACCCAGCTGATCCTCTCCCTCACCAACGACCCCACCACCGCCAGAGCCAACCTACACGACGGGATGAAAGACGTCGCCGACTGGATGAGGATCAGCCGCCTTAAACTGAACTTAGACAAGACGGAAGTCCTCATCCTGGGCTCATCACCCTCCGCCTGGGACGACTCCTGGTGGCCCCCGGCCCTGGGCACCGCGCCCAAGCCAACGGACCACGCACGAAACCTGGGCTTCATCCTGGACTCCTCCCTGTCGATGACCAGACAAGTCAACGCCGTCTCATCTTCGTGCTTCAACACCCTGCGCATGCTCCGCAAGATCTTCAGATGGATCCCCACTGAAACCAGGAAGACCGTCACCCAGGCACTCGTCACCAGCCGACTGGACTATGGGAACACCCTCTACGCCGGAACCACAGCCAAACTTCAAAAAGACTCCAGCGCATCCAGAACGCCTCCGCACGACTCATCCTGGACATCCCCCGACACAGCCACATCACCGGACACCTGAAAAGACCTGCACTGGCTCCCCGTCAGCAAGAGAATCACGTTCAGACTCCTCATCCACGCACACAAGGCCCTCCACGACCTGGGCCCAAAGTACCTTAACGACCGCATGACCTTCTACACGCCCACCCGCCAGCTACGATCAACCAGCCACGCCCTCGCCACCGTACCACGCATCCGCAGAACCACCGCCGGAGGAAGATCCTTCTCCTACCTGGCAGCCAAGACCTTTAACTCCCTCCCCACTCACCTTCGGCGAACCCAGGACCATCTCTCCTTCAGGAAGCAGCTCAAGACCTGGCTGTTCGAGCAGTAACTTACCCCCTCCCCCAGCGCCTTGAGACCCTCCCGGGTGAGTAGCGCGCTCTATAAATGCCGTGATTGATTGATTGATTGTCCTCTCAGGCTCCTCACTCTGAAGACTGCCTTTCTTGTTGCCATCACCTCTGCTCGCAGAGTGAGTGAGTTTCAGGCTCTTTCTTCTAAGCCCCCTTTCTTCTCAGTGCATCCGGACAAAGTGGTGCTCAGGACTAGATCCTCGTTCTTTCCTAAAGTAGTTACATCTTTTCACTTAGGACAGACTATCACTCTGCCCACATTCTTCCCACCTCCGCACCCTTCCAAGGAGGAGGAGAGACTCCACCGTCTGGACCCAAAACGTGCGCTGTCCTTCTACCTTGACCGCACAAAAGATTTCCGGGTCGACGATCAACTCTTCGTTGGCTATGTGGGTTCCAAAAAAGGTCAGGTTATCCAAAAGCGTACCATCTCAAGATGGATTGTCCTTTGTATAAACATTTGTTACGCTTTAGCGCAAAAGGAACTGCTAAAAGTTTAAATAAAGGAGGTCCACCACCAGGTAAGTTAGGAAGCTTCTTTATTGTAGTCATCCACTCTCAAATGCCTGAGAGCACTAACATTCTAATTAAACTCCAGAAGGAACATTCCATTGCTGTCCACGAGGAGGGTTCCAAAGAGGGAAGGAACCAAGGGGAAGGAAAGGGGAATAACAGGGCAGCAGTGCAATTACAAGAAAGATTACAACACATCTCCCTTATATAGGGGAAAATCATGTTACGTTTACAAGTCTGTCACCACTCCATGTTTGTCCATTCTCAAGGTGAACCACATTTCTGCCTAACTTGACCAATTGTTGAGGAGGTTGAAATTTGTTTGACCAATATGTCCCTTGGTGGGTCTCTTTACCAGGACAGAGTTACCTGTCTCAAGGTTGTGTCCCTTCACACCATGTTTCCGATCATACCAATTCTTATACCTCAATTGGTGCTGTTGAGTTTTCTTGTGACATTCCCAACCATTGGTTACAATACTCTTACCTCCGTTCAACCACATAGGGTTCATTTTGGTGCTCGCCTCTCTCCCCCTTAAAGAATCAAATGGGGACACCCCTGTGACAAGATTACGTGCCGTGTGGTATGCCGATACACATTATCTAAGGGAGTCATCCACCTTGTGCCCGTTGGTGATCGCAAGTTGGATTTTTTCCTTTATCATGCAAATTGTTCTTTCTACTAGGCCGTTGGCCTGGGGGCAGTAGAGTGCAGTTTTCTCATGTTTAATATTCAATTCCTCTAAAAACTCTTTCATCTCCTCGTATGTAAATTGTACACCATTGTCTGTAACTAAAACAGCTGGAATACCTTCATTGCAAAAAACACTTTTTAAGAATGCAACGAGGTTGCGCGTTGTGGTAGATGGTGTGAATTTGAAGTTTATCCAGTGGGAAGTGTAGGCCACTAGAACAAACATGAATCTCCTCTGGGGTCCCAGACTCTCCATGGGGCCAATTATGTCAATGGCTAGTTTTGACAATGGAGTGACCGGTACCTCCACAGGAGACAATGGAACCCTACGCAAGATTTTACTCTAGTCACTCCTTGTGCAGTTGATACACTCCTTGACCTTTTGCTCCACCAGCGAATCCATCTTGGGGAACCGGAAGCAAGTTCTTACTTTATTTTTTGTGATGCTTCTGCCTAAGTTTCCTTCGTGGGCTAGATCTATTATTTTCTTCCGGAGGTCAGAAGAAGGAACAATTTTCTCATTACGATACACTTTATCACCTATAAGTGTCAATTCAAATCTTACCTCCCAAAACTCTTAAATTTCGTCAGCAACATCACCACATTTTTCAGGCCATCCATTCACAATTAGGTTCTTGAGGGTACTCATGTTGGCATCCTTCTTCATGCTCTCTTCCCATTCCTCGTCAGTCAAGGACAGTAGTATGGCAAGGATGGGCACATCTAAGTTTTCTCGGGGAGGTAGATTTAATGGGGACCTTGACAGGTAATCGACCATGATATTTTCTACCCCAGGCAAGTACTCTACTTTAAAACAAAAGTTCTCCAGCCCTAGGACCCACTTGGATATGCGTGGGGAGCCGCACTGAACCTTCTTGGAGGAGAAAATGAATGTTAATGGCTTATGGTCAGTATGGATGGTAAATCTGGTGCCCCACAGATAGAATTTAAAATGGTTGACAGCACAAAAGCATGCTAATGCTTCTCTCTCGATAACTGAGTAATTTCGTTCAGCTGGGCTCAAGGACCGGGAAGCAAAGGCTATAATCGTCTCACCCCCCCTCCCCTCTCTGTGATAATGAGGCACCCAAACCCTTGTTGGATGCGTCAGTGGTTAATATAGTTTTCTTTTTAGGATCAAAAGATCCCAAAGCTGGAGAGGCGATGATCTCCTCCTTTAACCTGTTTACCAATAAGGTGTGTTGTTCTTCCCATGTGAATTCTTTTTTTCCCCCCAGCAATTCTCGTAACCCTTCACATTTATCAGAATTTCTTTTTACGAATTTGGCCATATATTCAATAAGGCCCAAGAAGGATTTGAGCTCCTCTTTATTTTTAGGGTAAGGAGCATCCTTAACAGCTTGGATGAGACTGTTTGGGTCTACAACCTTCTTGGGAAACGGTGTGACCAAGGTAGTCCACCGAGCTCACCCTGATTTTGCATTTCTCAGGTTTGACGGTAAGTCCAGCATCCGAGAGTCTCTCACGTACAGCCTTGTAGACACGGTCATGGTCTTCAACTGATGACCCATGGATGAGTATGTCGTCCTGAAAACATAAGGTGTTAGTGATGCCTTTAAGGATTTGTTGCATCATTTTCTGGAAGACTGCCGCCGCAGAGGCCAGTCCGAAAGGCATCCTCATAAACATGTATGCCCCAAAAGGAGAAGTGCAAGCCGTTAATGGTCTGGACTCTGGGTGAAGTTCCACTTGGTGGTATGCCATGGATAAGTCTATGACAGAGAAGACTTTGACTTCTCTCATGGTGCTCAACATCTCATTTATATTGGGGAGGGGAAATCGCTCTACCCATATGTTCTCATTGAGGCTGCGCAGGTCCACACAGAGGCGAATGCCTTCCCCGCTAGGTTTGGCTGCTATGACGATGGGTGCCAACCATTCAGAGGATTCTATAGGTTGGATGACACCCATCTCACACAATTTATCTAATTCCTTATTAAAGGGCTCTCTCATAAGGAGAGGAACAGGGTGTGGTTTGTGTACTATTGGTTTAGCTCCCTGTTTTACTTTTATCTTATGTTGGAAATCCTTCAACAATCCAAGGTCATCTACAAATAGTTTAGAAAATTCTTTACACAGTTTACTCTCACTATTAGGATCCTCGACAAGTATGACTTGGTTTTTGTTGTTGGGGTCAAGTATGATGCCCAACTACTTCTGGTGTTGCCAACCAAGAAAGTTGGAACCTTTCTCCACAATGTATACTTTACCCACAGTGGATCTGCCTTTAAAATTTACATGCACTTTTATCATGCCCACCAGTGGAATGGGATGTTTGGTATATCCTTCTGGGAATATGTCTGGCTTACACATTTCTATCCCTGATGTACCCAACACATATTTTGAAATCAGAATGATTAAGTAATGTAAATGGGGAACAGGAATCTGCTAACATTTCTACTGACCTATTATTAAGGAAAACCATACATTTGGGGTAGTCTGGTTTGGGGGTATTTTCCTCATTTTTCACCTGCAATACAAACTTCTGACGGTGCTCACTGTGAGAAGTTGGCCTGGCATATGCTGTCCACTAATTATAGTGGGCACCTTGCACCAGTCCAAACAACCCCTTATTGGAGATAGGTTAAAGACAACCTTTATTGAAAGCTATCCTAGTGGTAGCTATGGAGAGCAGCCTTCAGGCCAAGTCTTGAAGGAATGTAAAGCAGCTTGTTTTACCAGTCTATAATCTCTTGAGTGACCAAATGAAAGAGGACCACACCAGGTATATATTCAAAATATATGTATTTATTACTAAACACACCCCTCTAGTCTCTTTATGAGGCTAGAGTTCAAGTACATACGTTACGAGTTAGTTATCTACAGTAATAGCACAAATACACGTTTGAGCCCCAGGGGCGTACCAAACCATATACCAATAAAGTGGTATAAGAACCACGACTGAGCTAGACACAAGGCCTAGAGCCTGTAGAAGTGCTTGGACCACAAGGAACCACCCAAGGCAGTGACACAGGGGACCCACGGGGGACGCGTGCAGTGTATGAACACAGCCGCGAACCACCGTTAACTTCTATGGGGAAAGTCGCGATTAGAATTTAAAAGAAAAGGGACACTTAGAGGAGGACTTGGAGCAAACCCTTTGAAAACTAGGCTGTTCTAGTGTCACTACCCACGGGAGCACCGGAGTACTCGAGTTACCTCACCCAGGGGAGCCGGGTGCATAGGTGTCTTTCAGGGTCGGGTTTCGTCGTCGCTTTCTATGGCGATCTGCTGCAAAGTGCTGCTGGCGACCAAGTCGAAAGTGTTCGGGTGGATCCAAAGGTGGATCGAAGATCTGAAGAACCTGAAAGCAGAGGGGACAGAGTCTGGGTCACTAGCCAGTGACCAGGAAGGCGATGAGCAGGTGCCCACCGATGTCGAGTGCTTCAGGTAGGTTGACGGTCGTCTTGACTCTTCAGCCACGAGGTCCAGGAGGCGTCGACAACAACCAGGAGCTGGATTCGAGCTGTCCCACGACGTCTGTCGATTGCAGGGGTGTCGGCGACCGGATTGGACCCAACAAGCCTTGGCAACGGCAAGTCTCGTGGAAAGGAAAGAAGGACGATGTTGCAGACCAGCAAGGTCTGGGGGACTCACCCAGCGATTATAAGTCAGGGCACACCTGGAGCAACCAGGGAGCCCAAGCAGAAAAAGATTGGCCTTCGTGAGGGCCTACTAGCCAACGGACTAGCGACCGCGAAGGAGCCTCGAGACGATGCACGTGGAGCTGGCTCACAGGACACTCGTGGAGTGGAGGCCAGTGATCTTCGGTGCAGTTGGTGCTGGAGGCTAGGGCTACTCGGAGCCCAAAGCACGACTTTGTGGGAGACCCAGAAGAGGATGCACTTGCAAATATGATCGGTGTCCAGGGGTCACGGTTCCACGTTACCCACGACAGCTACGGGCCTCAGCTTTGCTGGGGACTCAGGGCAGCCTCGGGGAAGTCTGGAAATCCACCTCTGGTGATGCAAAGACTTCGGCGTCCGACGGGAGCTTCAGCGATGCAGACCGGACAATTGCTTCTTTGGTGCCTGACAAGCAGGGGAGTCACTCCTTGACCCCAAGGGAGATTCTTCAGTCCTCTAATCTTGAAGTAGAGCGTCGAAGGTCCAGGATTCTGTGTCAGAGTTTCGTCCAGGTAAATCTAAAGTCCTAAGTACTGGGTTCCCCTACTTATACTAAGGTAGGGGGTTGGACATACTCTGTGGCCCCACCTATGGGAGGGCCAGGGCAGAGGGGTGGTTACACCCCTTTCCCTTTGTCCAGTTTCGCGCCAGAGCAGGGGCTGGAAGCCCCTGAGCCGGTTTGAACTGGGGTATGCACAGGGACACCAAGTGTGCCCCCAGTGCAGGACTTCAAAGCACCAGAGAGTGCTCCCGCCCAGCCCCAATACACACTATCCTGTCTGGGGAGGTGGTCACACCTCCCTGCGACAGGAAACCTATTGTCCAGGCCTCCCCTGCCGGAGTTTCGGTCAGCAGCAGGAGGCCAGACTCGTGTCTGGCAGCGGCATCCATTTTGTGATGCCAGGGCTCTGGAAAGTCAGTACCGGGCATACCGGTGTGTACATGTCTTTCCCTCTAGAAGGGTGGAATGCTACCCCCGCCGCCAGAACTGGCGGGGGGGTAGTATTCCAAGATGTTTGACACCAAACACGACATGTTTCCGTGCAGCCATCCCAAAGTTAGCATTTAACGCGAGGTTATAATGCGCTTAAGAGTATATGGTCAGGCTGCACTACAAACAGCATCAGAGAAGGGTCTCCGAACGCTGCAGAGGGGCCCTGCTCATGCAGGGGCACCCTCTCACATAGGAACCACGCACTCTGCCTTCAGGATTGATAAGGCCTGCCATAGGAGTGACTTATAGGTTTATATGTGTGTATGTATGTAGTGATATAGGTAGCCTATATCACAGTAAGGGGTGCATGCACCACCTTACCCAGGCTGCAGTAGCAGACCTGTGGTGTCAGTTTGGATGGCCTTCCAGGGGTGGCACAATACATGCTGCAGCCCCTGGCAGGCCTCTGAGGTACCTATGCCCTTGGTACATAGTATACCATATATCTGAAAGAGACACGTTAGTGACAGATTCCTTACCTTAGAATATCCCCAGGCGTCAGGCTGGATCCGGAAAGTTTTTGCGAAGCAGTACCCTTGCGCGTCGGTAGGCGGCATCGTGCGGCTCCGCGTCCGTCGTCGGCGTCGTGATCGCCGGGATGACGTCGCGGGCAATACTTAGGCGCCGCCCCTGCGCGCTGAAGTCAGTTCTTCTTTTTCCGCGCCAGGAAGCGCTGATCCGGGAAGAGCAGTGCCCTAGTCATTTTTTGACTAACTTTTTTGGTGAACTTTTTCACTGTTTTTCTTCGAATCGACTTCAAGGTGTCGTAGGGATGCCCGGGTTTAAACGTTGCGGCGCCTGTGCTCGGATGATGTCCATCACAGACCCGCATTGGGAGTGTCTCTTCTGCCTCGGCCGAGGCCACGACACGGAGTCTTGTTCCGACTGCCGGGCCCTCAACTCGAAAGCTTTGCGAGAGCGGTCTCGAAAGCTCCTGGAGGCCCGGCATTCGGATCCGCGCAAGCCCCGGTCGCGTGAGAGGTCCAGGGGTCGATCGCGGAGTCCACACCGGTCGTCGGCATCAAAGTCTTCTTCGTCCGGTAAGTCCAAACACAAAAAGTCCAAGAAGCATCGTCGCTCTAGGACTTCGCCTCGCCAGTCTCGCGACTTGGCTGAGGCCCCTCCCGGCACCGTCCCCGCCCCCGCGGCCCCGGACATGCCTGTGGAGTCGCCCCCGCAATACCCGTCCTTCCCGGGTTCGGGGGCGGATCCGGCCCAAGTACAGGAATTCCTGTCGGCCATGGCCCGCCTCTTCGGGCCTCAAGGTCCCTCCGGTGCGCCTTCGGGCCCCGCGGGCCCTGATGGGGTTGCTCCGGCGTCGCCGACGGCCCCGGCGTCGCCCGTGCCTCCAGCCTCGATCCCGGCTCCGGCCCCGGCCTCGATCTTGGCTCCACAACCCCCATCGACGCCGGTCGACCTAACGACACCTCCGCCGGCGCCGATGTCTCCTGTGCCGTTCTCGACGCCGCCTGGGGCTCCGGGCGGCGTCGTCCCCCAGTTCCTTCCGGCTCCGGACATGGACCCGGACCGACGTCGCTCGACGCCGGTTCCGGCGCCGATGGGACCTTGGGTCCCAAATGTCCCTCCTCCTCCTTATTTTGAACCAGAGGAGGACCAGGAGGACTGGGAGGGGTCTGATGACCCTCTGACACAACAGTGTCAGTACGATGAGGACTGGACAGAAGGTCTAGGGGATGCCAGTGGTCTAGATACTTCCCCTGACACTGGCATGCTGTCTCCTCCCGTGGCTACGGAGGAGGGAGCCAATTTTGCAACGGTGTTGCGTAGGGCGGCTGGGGCCTTACGTCTCCAACTCCCTACTGTGGCGGTCAAGACTAATATCTTGACAGAGGTGCTTCAGCCGGCAGCCTCCTCTATGGAGACTGTGCTGCCGTTTAACGACGCCCTCACTGACGTTCTTTGGGCGCCTGGTCCAAGCCCAACACAGGGGCTCCTGTGGATAGGAACGTGTCCCGACGCCATCGCCCAGCTCCGGGCGACCCCCTGTTTCTCTCTGTCCACCCCACTCCTGAGAGCTTGGTTGTCCAAGCCTCCGCTTCCCAAACCGCCTTCCCTACCGCCCCTCCGGATAGGGAATCCAAACGCCTGGATCAATTTGGGAAGAAGGGTTTTTCTTCCTCCAGTGCTGGCTTGCGGTCCATCAACACCGCTTGTCTTTTGGGCCGATATACCCACTCCTTGTGGGATTCGGTGGCGACTGTTTTGCCCCAGTGTTCTGAGGAGGTCCAGACACTGCTTTCCCGCGCCATTACGGAAGGAAGGGATGCGGCCAAATACACGATACGATGTGGCCTTGATACCGCTGACTTGCTGGGCAGGTCTATTGCAACGACGGTGGCGCTGCGACGCCACGCCTGGCTGAGAACCACTGGTTATTCAGGGGATGTCCAGAATACTCTCATGGACATGCCCTTTGATGGAGTCGGTCTTTTTGGGTCCAAAGCAGACCATGCGTTGGAGCGCTTTAAGGACTCACGGGCTACTGCCAAGTCCCTGGGCCTTTCTGCTACACGCCCTCCGCTGACTTCTGCTTTTCGCCCCTATCGTGGCCACGGTAGGGGCGCCCTTCACGTCAGCAGCCCAGCCACCGGCCCGCGCAGCAGGCGTCTTCGCGTGGCCGAGGACGTGGATTCCGCCGTGGCGGATCGGGCAACCAGCGTGCGGGTCAGGCCACCACCTCCAACCCGTCCGCGGCCTCCAAGCCCTCCTAGTCCATCCTTTCAGGTGCACAGCACGCCAGTAGGGGGCAGGGTCCGCCATCACCTTCCCCACTGGCGTACCATCACCTCGGACAGGTGGGTCTTGGACATTGTCCGAAGGGGCTACTCCCTCCCCTTCGAGACCACCCCCCAGCCATGCCACCTCAATTCCACCGCATGTCAGGGGATCACTTGGTACTTCTGCAGAAGGAAGTCACGGCCCTCTTGACCAAGAGGGCCATCGAGCGTGTTCCGACCCCAGAAGTAGGGCGTGGTTGCTACTCCCACTACTTTCTGGTGCCCAAAAGGACAAGGAGGACATGCGTCCTATCTTGGACCTCCGGAACGTAAATCGCTTCCTCCGGAAGGAGAAGTTCAAGATGCTCACCCTAGCTCAGGTCTTGACTGCCCTCGACCCTGGAGACTGGTTGGTAGCGTTGGACTTGCAGGACGCATATTTCCACATCCTCGTCCTGCCGGCCCACCGGCGTTACCTTCGGTTCACGGTAGGCCCCGAGCATTTTCAGTTCACTGTGCTCCCCTTTGGCCTTACCAGTGCCCCGCGGGTGTTCACGAAAGTGATGGCGGTGGTCGCAGCTCATCTGCGCCGGGCAGGGGTTTCAGTCTTCCCCTACCTCGACGACTGGCTGCTGAAGGCGGGCTCGTCCCAGGCAGTCGTCTCCCACCTCCAGACTACGGCCGAACTCCTGCACTCGCTGGGGTTCTCCATCAATGTGCCGAAGTCGCATCTGATTCCTTCTCCACAGCTCCTTTTCATCGGAGCAGTTCTGGACACGACGCAGTTTCGGGCCTATCCTCCCGAACGGCGAGTCTGGGATATTCAGGCTATGATTCCGATCTTTCAGCCTTTATCCTGGGTTTCGGTACGGATGACCCTGAGGCTGCTGGGCCTCATGGCCTCCTGCATCCTGCTGGTCAATCATGCCAGGTGGCATATGCGGGCTCTGCAGTGGAACCTGAAGTTCCAGTGGGCGCAGCACCAGGGCAACCTGTCCGATCACGTCCAGATCTCGGAGGGGACTGCAAAACAGTTGCAGTGGTGGCTCTCGAACCGGCAATGGGTCATGGGGAGATCCCTCTCCCTTCCCCAGCCAGAGCATACAGTTGTGACGGACGCGTCCCTTCTGGGATGGGGCGGTCACATGGGAGAGGCGGAGATCAGAGGCCTCTGGTCTCCGGCGGAGTCCCGGCTCCATATCAACATTCTGGAGCTCCGGGCGATCCGACTTGCACTCAAGGCATTCCTTCCCTCTGTTAAAGGGAAGGGAGTGCAGGTGTTCACAGACAACACCACCGCCATGTGGTACTGCAACAAACAGGGCGGGGTGGGGTCTTGGACCCTTTGTCAGGAGGCTCTGCGCCTCTGGACATGGCTGGAAAATCAGGGCATGTTCCTGATGGTTCAACACCTGGCAGGTTTCCTGAACGCCAGGGCGGACGAACTCAGCCGCAGGTGCATGATGGATCACGAATGGCGTCTTCACTCGGAAGTGGCGCAAGGACTCTTTCTACAGTGGGGAGAGCCTTGGTTAGATCTATTCGCCACCGAAGAGAACGCGCAATGTCATCAGTTCTGCGCGTTGGAATTTCCAAGGCGGCACTCGCTCGGCGACGCTTTTCGTCGCGAGTGGAGTTGCGGTCTGTTGTACGCCTTTCCGCCTATACCACTTCTACCCAGAGTGTTGAAGAAGATTCGGCACGACCGGGCCCAAGTCATTCTTGTGGCTCCGGACTGGGCTCGAAGAGTTTGGTATCCCGAGCTACTCAATATGAGCGTAGATCCCCCGATCCGTCTGCCTCTTCGGGAGGATCTTCTGTCGCAGCAGCAGGGGACGGTCCTCCACCCGAACCTGTCCAGTCTACACCTGCTTGCGTGGAGATTGAGCGGCGGCAGTTGATTCCTTTCGACTTGCCTCCCGAAGTTTGTGATGTGATTCTAGCAGCCAGGCGTCCCTCCACTAAGGTGGTATACGCCTGCAGGTGGAACAAATTTGTGGCATGGTGCACAGCAAAGGCTGTGAATCCCCTTTCTGCCCCTCTTTCTGAGGTCCTTCTGTTCCTTCTCTCTCTGGCCCAACAGGGTTCTTCCCTGGGTACCATCAAGGGTTATCTTTGTGCTATCTCGGCCTTCCTCAGGCTCCCTGATCAGCCCTCCCTTTTCAAGTCCCCTGTTGTTAACAGGTTCTTAAAAGGCATTACTCACCTCTTCCCTCCTGTTCCGTTTGTGATGCCTCAGTGGGACTTGAACTTGGTTCTTACCTTTTAATGTGCGCTCCCTTTGAGCCTCTACATAACTGTCCTCTTCGTCTTCTGACTCTGAAGACAGCCTTTCTGGTGGCCATCACCTCCGCTCGGTGGGTGAGTGAGCTCCAGGCTCTATCTTGCAAACCTCCCTTTCTGTCTGTTCATCCAGACAAGGTTGTTCTTCGGACGCGTCCGTCCTTCTTGCCAAAGGTGGTTACTGCTTTCCACATTGGGCAGACCATCACTTTGCCCACCTTCTTTCCGCATCCTTCCAGAGAGGAAGAGAGGCTCCACCGTCTGGACCCAAAACGTGCGCTCTCCTTCTATATTGACCGCACAAAACACTTCCGGGTGGATGACCAGCTCTTTGTTGGCTACGTGGGCGCCAAAAAAGGTCGGGCGGTGCCCAAGAGGACCATCTCCCGCTGGGTTACCTTGTGCATCAAGACCTGCTATTCTTTGGCTAAGAAGGAGCCTCCTGTTGGGCTGCGTGCCCATTCCACCAGGGCAACGGCTGCTACCACGGCCTTGGGCCGCGGTGTTCCGCTGCCGGTTATCTGTCAGGCAGCTACGTGGGCCTCGCTGCACACGTTTACAAAGCATTACTGCCTTGACAGTCAGGTCCGGAGGGACGGCTTCTTTGGCCGTTCTGTCCTCCAGGACTTCCTTGTCTGATCTTTGTTCGCAGACCCACCACCGGGGTTGGTATTGCTGGGGTATCTATTCTAAGGTAAGGAATCTGTCACTAACGTGTCTCTTTCAGATGCACAAGTTACTAACTTGTGTAACGATATATCTGTAAGAGACAGTAGATAGTGACAGATTCCTTACCGCCCCACCCATCCTCCCCGTTCTGCGAACTGATTTCTAGGGTTAAGGACATCCCTTTCAGGGCCCTAGTATTTTTCAGACACCTATGTCAGCTTCTTGCATGGCTCTGCGTTCCTGGCGCGGAAAGCCGTGTAGAGAACTGACGTCAGCGCGCAGGGGGGGCGGCGCCTAAGTACTGCCCGCGACGTCATCCCGGCGATCACGACGCCGACGACGGACGCGGAGCCGCACGACGCCGCCTACCGACGCGCAAGGGTACTGCTACGCAAAAACTTTCCGGATCCAGCCTGACGCCTGGGGATATTCTAAGGTAAGGAATCTGTCACTAACTACTGTCTCTTACAGATATATTGTTACACAAGTTAGTAACTTGTGCACTAGGGACTTATAAGGGCACTCCAGATTCCAATCCGAGATGTGCGTAAGGCACATGGAAACCATTTTAAAGAGGAAGCAGCTAGGCTGGGGTTCTGATTAGCAGGGCCCCAGCCAGACTAAGGTCGAAAAACAGTGAAGCATCAGCAAAAAGTGGGGGTACCCATGTGAAGCAGATCCTACTCTCCTACACAACACCCCCCCCAAACGTAGGGACATTAAACTAACCTTGCCCAGTTAAGTCTTCATGTTCTAAGTGGAAGTACCTAGAGAGTCCATCTGCATTGGCATGGTTACTCCCAGGTCTATGTTCCACTGTGAAGTCCATCCCCTGTAGGGAAATGGACCACCTAAGCAGTTTGGGATTTTCACCCTTCATTTGTTTTAGCCATAAGAGGGGCTTATGGTCTGTTTGAACAAGGAAGTGAGTACCAAACAAGTATGGCCTCAACTTCTTCAGAGCCCAGACCACAGCAAAGGCCTCCTTTCAATGGCTGACCAACGTTTCTCTCTAGGGGTCAGCCTTCTGCTAATAAAAGCTACTGGCTGATCCTGACCTTCATCATTCAATTGTGACAGTACAGCCCCTACCCCCAATTCAGATGCATCAGTTTGAACAATGAACTTCTTGGAGTAATCAGGACTCTGTAGAATGGGAGCAGTGCACATGGCCTGCTTCAGGTCATCAAATGCCTTTTGACAGCTAACTGTCCACTGAACCTTTTTGGGCATTTTCTTGGAAGTTAAGTCATTCAGGGGTGTCACTATTGATCCATACCCCTTGACAAAGCTCCTATAGTACCCAGTCAGGCCTAAGAAGGCTCTCACCTGAGTCTGGGTAGTTGGAGCAGTCCAGTCCATGATGGTCTGGATCTTGCTCTGCAGTGGTTGAACCTGGCCTCCACCCACAAGGTGGCCCAGGTACACAACCTGACTCTGCCCTATCTGGCACTTGGTGGCCTTATTAGTCAGGCCTGCTTTCTGCAGGGCCTGTAAAACATTTCTGAGGTGGACCAGGTGATCCTCCCAGGTGGAGCTAAAGACAGCAATATCATCTAGATATGCTGCACTATAGGCTTCCAGACCTGTAAGGACTGTATTCACCAACCTCTGAAAAGTGGCAGGTGCATTCTTCAGACCAAAGGGCATCACCACAAATTGATAATGCCCACTAGGGGTTGAGAATGCTGTCTTTGGCTTTGCATCATCAGCTAGTCTGATCTGCCAGTAGCCAGCTGTCAGGTCAAATGTGCTTAGATACTTGGCTGAGGCCAAAGTGTCTATTAGCTCATCTGCCCTTGGTATTGGATGGGCATCAGTCCTAGTGACTGCATTGAGACCCCTGTAATCCACACAAAACCTCATCTCTCTTTTCCCACCATTGGTGTGAGGTTTTGGCACAAGGACCACTGGACTTGCCCAAGGGCTATCTGAGGGTTCAATAACTCCCAAATCCAACATCTTCTGGACTTCTGTCCTGATACAGTCCCTGACATGGTCAGGTTGCCTATAAATCTTATTTTTAATAGGCAGACTGTCCCCAGTGTCCACTTCATGAGTGCACCAGGTAGTCTGACTGGGTGTCAGTGAGAATATGTGTCTGAACTGATTGAGCACCTGTCTGCAATCAGTCTGCTGCTGGGTAGTGAGGCTGCCTGCCAAGGCTACACCATCCACTGACCCATCACCAGGGTTCTGTGAGAGCAGGTCAGGGAGTGGGTCACTCTCTTCCTCCTGTCCCTCATCAGTAGCCATGAGCAAGCCCATGTCTGCCCTGTCCACATACGGTTTTAACCTGTTGACATGGAGAACCCTGTGGGGACTCCCGGGTGTTCCTAGGTCTACTAAGTAGGTAACCTCACCCTTCTGCTCAACAATGGTGTGGGGTCTACTCCATTTGTCTTGGAGAGCTGCTGGGGCCACTGGCTCCAACACCCACACCTTCTGTCCTGGCTGGTAAACAGTCAGTACAGCCTTTTGGTCATGCCAGGCCTTTTGAAGTTCCTGGCTAGCCTCAATGTTTTTAGTTGCCTTTTTCATATACTCAGCCATCCGGGAGCGGAGACCAAGTACGTAGTCCACTATGTCTTGCTTTGGGGGCTTGAGAGGTAACTCCCATCCTTCCTTCACCAAGCACAGTGGACCCCTGACAGGGTGACCAAACAAAAGTTCAAAAGGGCTGTAGCCAACCCCTTTTGAGGCACCTCCCTGTACGCAAATAAAAGGCAGGGCAAGAGTATGTCCCATCTTCGCCTAAGCTTTTCTGGGAGCCCTTTAATCATGCCCTTCAAGGTTTTGTTGAATCTCTCAACTAAACCATTTCATTGTGGGTGATAGGGTGTGGTGAACTTGTAAGTCACTCCACACTCCTTCCACATTGCTTTTAAGTATCCAGACATAAAGTTTGCACTCCTGTCTGATACAACCTCCTTAGGGAAGCCCACTCTTGAGAAAATTCCCAGGAGGGCCCTTGCCACCACAGGTGCTGTAGTGGTCCTAAGGGGAATAGCCTCTGGGTACCTGGTGGCATGATCCACTACCACCAGGATAAACCTGTGCCCAGATGCTGTTTTGGGATCCATGGGACCAACAATGTCAATCCCCACCCTTTCAAAGGGAACCCCCACCACAGGTAGTGGTATCAGGGGGGCCTTTGTAGTGCCACCTGCCTTGCCACTGGCCTGGCAGGTTACACAGGAGCGACAAAACTCCTTGGTGTCTTCAGACATGTGGGGCCAGTGAAAGTGAGGGATAATTCTGTCCCAAGTCTTGTTCTGGCCCAGGTGACCTGCTAAGGGAATATCATGGGCTAGGGTCAATAGGAAGCCCCTGAACTTCAGAGGTATAACCAACCTCCTGGTAGCACCAGGCTTGGGGTCTCTACACTCTGAGTACAAGAGTCCATCATCCCAATACACAGTATGGGGACCACTAGCTTTCCCAGCAGACTCAGCAGCAGCTTGCTGTCTGAGGGGTTCAAGAGAGGGGCAGCTCTGCTGCTCCTGGCTCAGATCTGCCCTGGAAGGTCCCCCTGTCCCCAAGAACTCAACCTGTTCAGGTTCAAGCTCCTCTGGGACGGTTCCTTCCTCAGGACTGAGATCATCCCCTCAAGGGACTGATCTTCCTTCTGAGCCAAGGGGGAAGGCACTGCCTTTACCCTACTACTCCTCTTCTTGGAGGGCACTTGGTCCATTATTCCAGAATCCAAGGCCTGTTCAGTGCTAGACATTTTGGCTTGTGACCTGGTCACAGCAAACACATCTGCAGGGATCCCCAGCATTTCTGCATGGGTCCTGAGCTCCACTTCTGCCCAAGCTGAAGTTTCTAAGTCATTGCCAAGCAAGCATTCAACGGGTAGGTCTGCACTTACCACAACCTTCTTAAGGCCAGTTACCCCTCCCCAGGAGAAGTTAACAACTGCCAGAGTATGGTCTGTTCTGACGTTGCTAGCATTGGTCACTTGGTACATTTCACCAAGTATTATCTGCCCAGGATTCACAAGGTCTTGTGTCACCATGGTGACCCTTGCCCCTGTGTCCCTAAATGCCAAAGCCTCTCTTCCATTGATTAAAGGCTGTTGTCTGTACTTGCCCAGATTACTGGGACTCACAGAGGAGGTCATATCCATGCCTCCATCACAGACTAGGACAGCCTGAGTGAGTTCTCTGACTAGGTCCGAGCTCATCTCTTTACCCAGGGTCAACCCTACTAAACCCTTGGCTTGTGTAGTCCCACCACCAACTGTAACTGCACTAGGGGGAGCAGGTGCCTTAGGGGCATTGGTGGGGGCTGGAGTCGAGTCTTTGGACTTGGTGCAATCACTGGTCCAGTGGGTCTTTGCTTACAGACCTTGCACCATGGTTTTCTTTGGCCTTTCCCTTTGGTAGACTGTGAATCCCCACCTGAAGAAGATTTTTGGGGGCCTTGTGAAGACTTTTGATCTTTACCCTTCTCCCCACCCTTATCAGAGGTTTTCGAATCTTGCTTCTTAGGGTCACCACCTTGGTTCTGTACCTTCTGCTTCACCCTGGTTCTGACCCATTTGTCTGCCTTCTTTCCCAATTCTTGGGGAGAGGTCAGATCAGAGTCTACCAGGTGCTGATGCAACAGCTGATTTTGACAGTTATTAAGAATCTGCTCCCTCATTATCAGATTGTACAATCCTGTGAAGTCACATGCCTTACTGCCAGCAATGTGCTGCAAATGAACGAAGCACAT